>CM030374.1:23038387-24375110 GCA_003604175.2 Clonorchis sinensis
CTGGTGGCCTGCCGTCTGTGGTCGAGGATACTGCACCCCAACACAGATGGCGGTCTAGGGATACAGACTTGGGCTTTTGTGTGCTCTGTGACCGGCCAACTACTACCAGTGACCTCTGATGTGCAACGGATCCCGTATCATATGACGCCGACTGTTATGATGGTGAACCTTGCCCGCTGTGCGGTGATGCTCTTCAGACCTGTCCTAAAGGTGAGTCCACAGATAACCTAGCTTATATCTTGCTCTCGTTTCAGGTCGTCAATGGTCAAGTGAACGCTTTTCAATAAGGAGTCTATGCGTGTCCTGGCAGAACATATGTACTCATCTAAACGACCAATACAACTTTTTGTGTTATCTATTGTGGACGTTTTCCCCGGTGGAAACGGACGTGCGCGCTCCGGCCAGCTAGGTTCATTTGTAGCATGTTAGGCATCGTGGATCACTAGCCGCATTTTAGTCGTGTGCGTCAGCTTATCGATCAACATCATGGTCTTCCTAGCATAATTCGCAGGCTAGAATGGAAGAATCTGCTGTTTAACGAAAAAATTGCACGATTTTTCGCCAATAATGAACGCAGCCTACGCATTTTAACTTGTAACAGCAATTATCGAGCAACACTGCATATTTTGCATCCACAAGGACTATGCACATTCTGGAGTGTTCAGATAATTATTTTAGCTACAAAACGAACTGAAACTTCCATGCATTGTAAGCGAGTGACCTTTTTGTGCAACTCGCGCTTTCTTATTACATTAGGCAGCATATTCACAGTCGGTGGTGTTTACTAACCTTGAAGATTCGTGCACTTAAACAAATCACCAATGTAGAGATTTTGCAATAATACACAAACATATACCTTATACATAGACAGTCTACACTATGAAGTGGCAACTCTGAAAATGTCGCAGCTTTCGAGAAATCAATTCCATTGTGCAAATACTGAGCGGCTTTCAGCATCCGAGGAATGCGGCATGGGATTCATGCACAAGCCAGCATTCTGTTTGATTATTTGTGCACAAGCCAGGAAGCGCGCGCATTCAAATTTCATTTGTGCGCAAGCCAAGAAAAAACAGGTCAAATGTTTAAAGCGCATAAATTAAGGAAAGATGGATTGTCAAAGCAAGCGATAAAATAGTCTGAAAGAATCTGGAGAAGATCCGCGTTCCTCCGCGTGAGTTTTGTATAATTTGGCGTTTAGAAGGTGAATACGTGAAGTTAACATTGAAGAGTCCAATCTCTCTTCCTCCACACAACCTTTTCGTGATAAGCCACATGAGTTCTCTGAATAAAAGTTTGGCAGGAAGCCGACATCTGTGTTTTAGGAAATCTCGCTTCAAACCCAACTACATATCCAAGACTTTGCGCACTCGGAACATTAATTTACTTTCAATCATATTTTTACGATGTATATGACTCTCAGAGAAAGCGGTAGTGTCTTATGTAGGAAGGTGCTAACGTGGAAAGTCACAAAGAAGCTGGACATCCCTCGGGGTCTAACTGCCAGCACGTCGTGCGCTAAGCCAAAACATATTACGTTGGTCCACAAAGTCACGGGTAACCATTAGAGCAGTCCTATGTTCATGCGTGGATCACGCGACTCGGACCAGCCAACCAGCTGCGTGAGTTTGGCTTGTGCATGCCTCGACTACCGTCGAATGCAGGTTGCCGGTATTTTGTCCAGAACTCGTCCTAATTTCCAGAATATTGCTGCTGCACACTCTATAAATACTACGCGCTGTACAGGGTTTGTGGACTGCTTTCGCGCAATAAGTATATCAAATGCCATGTTTTTCGATTTCTCACAAGCATTGGAACAAGTCCCATACGTCCTGATGCTCCACAAACTCGAGTCTTGCGGGATTTAAGGGAAAATTCTACGCTGGATCAGGGCACTCCTGTCTGTCAGAACATTCCGAGGAAAAGTGGGCTTGACCTACCCTTCTCCGTTGGAGGTCCTCTACTGTTTCAGCTCTACGTAGACGGCGTTTTTCCAAATCCTTGTTAACTTTCCGCGGAAACTAGACTTGGAGTCCTGGAGTTCAAATGCCAGTGTCCTCCAAATGGAGGCAGACGCTGCAAAGCAATGGTTGTTAGACTGGCACCTTCCTCCGAATGAGGAAAATTGTAACCATATGTAACTCGGAAGGGATTCAGCGGACGCCTTTGTCGCGCATGGTGAGACGAATCACGAGGATCGATGCCGAAAGAAAGTTGAGTGTCTGGCATTCTTTAAATATATCCTCCGCACTGCACCGTGAGAAATCGGCCGAAAAGACATTCACAGTTCTACGGATGATTCGGTGCATCACCCCCGTATTACTCCCACGGACTTCTTAATACTCTACGAGGTCTACGTCAAGGCGCTTCTTGAATATGCCAACCAAATTGTTCACTCAGGACTCAAGGAGGACGTGGCCCTCTGTAACGTGCGAACGGTACCTTCGAGTGACGCGTAATACCAGAACCTCCGGGCAGGCAAAACAAGGTCGGAGCTGGGTTTCTATACGGTACTATTAATATAAGACAAATTCACAGATTATACAAACCTCAACAGTAGATACTCGTCCAAGACAAATGGTCCACTTGGACTACAAAGGTACAAACCAAAGGAGCAAACAGGCTCCCACGTGGGACAGTCACTCGTCTGAGCACATATGCAAAGAAATGCAAGATTTTGACGTAGAAAGTTTTATTTCTTTCGCAAGGGTTTTGCATAAAAATGCATTGTGCATCCGAGGCGCGGCGAATAAACGTGAGGAATTTCAACTGTCAACGTAATGGGCGGTACACCCTCACTGAGCATGTCCAACGAGCTGCTACGAAAATGGTTGCCGGCCTTAAATCCGTGGACTACGAAGTGCATCTGGCGGTATTTGCCCTCTTTCTCCTAAAGTGTCGTCGCTTCCGAGGATACCTAGTACCTACTTATTCATACTTATTCTCACTTATACCCTGTTTGAATAAGGTCCGGCCGACAGGTTTTTTACCATTAACCCGGCAACCACACGGCAGCGACATGGTAAGAAGATTTCTATGCTCAGGGTACATACTTTCATTACGCCAATTGTTTCTCATTTTGTGCCTTTGAGCTGAACGACAGGCGCTGAACGACAGGCGCTGAACGACAGGCGCTGAACGACAGGCGCTGAACGACAGGCGCTGAACGACAGGCGCTGAACGACAGGCGCTGAACGACAGGCGCTGAACGACAGGCGCTGAACGACAGGCGCTGAACGACAGGCGCTGAACGACAGGCGCTGAACGACAGGCGCTGAACGACAGGCGCTGAACGACAAATACAAAATAGATTCGGGAAACTTGGACAAAATTCTATATCCTGGATGGCAATCCATGAATCCGTGAGTACACCTTACGTACCCTTGGCGTTTGTGCAGAGAATGCTAGCTTGGATGAATGAAACCGAGAAATGAACCGAGGCACCACCGCTGCTAATGCTGGCCAAAAAATGCCCACGACGGCCGTCGAATTATATGGGCTCTGAGAATTACTGAAACGGTAACGAAAGCATTTAAAAAACCATAAAATTCGTCGATCTGCCGAATCAGGAACTTCACACCTATACACAAGCAGCTAGTGTATATTCCGCCACTACTACGACACCTCGAACATCGTAAAACCGAGACGTGATGTGTCCTCTATGCATCACATTTAATTAAGGAATATCATAAGTGATACATTCAGTTGAATCTCTTGTGAAAACCAAATTGATATACAAACGGGGCCGAGCCTTAGATGCAAAACCAAAAGTTCTCTGAAACCATGGCTTGGCGGAGGAAATCTTTATCATAAATTTTCAGCAGTTGATGGCAATTATTTAGTCTCCTAAGATCTTCCCATGCGGGCGCAGTTTTGTTGGAAGTTGTTTCAACGGGCTCAGGGTTCACCATGGGCGCGGAATTTATAGTTTAATGGCTGTCAATGGTTTCGCTTGATGTGTGGAAAATTTTTGGAAGAGCCTGTTTCTTCACGTGTTTTCTTTTGCACTGAGTTGGAAATAATTTTGAAAAGACGAGAATAATAATTACGCCCTCTATGTCACCGCAAACTCAAAATTAAGCAACTTTTAACGACCAGTGTGTGAAAAAATCTCCTATCGTTGTGGCAGGTGTCCTGCCAAAAAAACCCAAGGAATTCGACACAGCCAGTAGGTTTTTTGTTTTTCTTATAATGGTCAGCACCAGCTATACAGGCGCAAGGCCGTACCGAACCATCGATAGTGATGTTGGTAGATTTAGTGTGTTTATGGGCAGAGCAAACATACAAACACAATAAGGTGGCCAGAGCTTTCAAGTCCTGGCACAAATTAAACGGATTGAGGCGGTTTTGTGGGTGCACGTAACACCCTCATCCGGTAAATATCATGGATATGGTGAACTAAGGGCAATCCATCAGACTGGGTATGCTAGTCGAGATACCGTCTTCGCAACGCCATACTTGAGTCCGTGGACAGCCCCGTACATGTAGATCTTGGATGAGTCATTTAGGGTTGTTATTGTAGTTAGGATTCATCAAGGAATCGTCGCAAATGAAGATCGACATGGATTAAGGGTGTTCTTGGGTCAATCGAGAGCGCATTCCTCTCATTCAGACGAGGCAGTAAGACAGCCGTGTCTACATCGCGGACTCAAAGTAGGAAATACCTCAGAAAGTCTTCGAGAAGCCGCTATGATGTGAGCTGGACTGCGGCCCGAAATAACAAACGGCAAAAAGTGGTCACAATTCCTGACTAACGCCTTCTGGACCCCGGTTTTCAAATAGCTGACGAAAACCTTGTCGATATAGAGTATGCAGACGTCGCCCTCATCTTCAAAGAGCAGGACTGACCAAAATCATCCCGTCCTTTGGTATGCACCCTGCACTCACAGTGCAAGGTAATAATAATGTTTATTCATAATTGGTTGGTAGCATGATCATAAGATTACATTCAGAATAAGGCATGAGTTTGCTTGTAGTTGCAGGCAATGGAGCGAGCGGGCGAGAAGGTATAGTCAAGAGTATGAAGGGCTTAGTTACGATTATGCTATCAAACTGGGTATGGGAGTGCCGCGCCATCACTTCACTGACGTACTTAGGTTTCTGGACAGCCCCGTAATGGACGTCACGTTTGAGATGATTGAGTTGAGATTTGCAATTCTGTGAGCAGTGAGGTTTTTTAGTTGGTCAAGGGAATCTGCAGAGGTAGGACGCAGCCAATGTAAGATCGCAGGTGTTTTTCTGGTCCGCTCGGGGATCTCTGGGGATGTAAATCGCTGACTAGGTGGGGTGGATAACAGCAAACAGGGCATTGCCGAAGTTTGAAGCTTGGGAATACTAGGGAATGGGATGAGGTCAGTAAAGCCCAGTGAGTTTAAGGCGTTACCTGATAGGATAAAGTGTACTGATACGGAGAACAAGCTGAACGTCTACCACAATCAGGGTGGTGACAACAAGTGGCTAAGTGAGACAGGATGGGAGGAGATTTGTACTTATTAGACTAGCGATCAAGAACGGGTTTAGTTTGTTAAAAAATGCTACTACAGTATAAGAGATCTAGAGTAACTCCGTAGACGCACGTAGAGGTCGTGTGGTTAGGGAAGTCAAAAATATATTTACTGACTGATGGGGGTATGACCTCTGAGAAGGTGGACTAGTTTATCTGGAATTTATCACGTGAGTTTGACACTGAACATGCCACTTACAGTCCAAGGAGAGGCATACGAATTTCTGAAGTGTTATATGTACATTAAAAGTTGTATTAGTTCTGATTGTAGTGTGGCAGATGAGGTCGATGCACTGATCTGGAAGGCTCAGTTCGCGTTTGCTAATTTGAAACATCTATGACGTAAAAGTGGTTTATCCCTCAATATCAAGAAACGTGTGTATCGCGCCGCAACATGGGCTGTTATTTTGTATGGCTGTGAGACTTGGCCCGTCCGAGCAGCGGAACTAAGACGTCTTTAGGTGTTTGATAACCGTTGTCTCAACCGCAGCTCGGCGATATGTAGACATGATGTTGGAAGTGTAGATGGATTGCAATACTTCGGCATGAACGATTATTTAATGAGACCAAAGCCTACCTGACAGGCATGGAATAGAGCCTCAGAATAGTCTTAACTAGCGAGCAGCTTCCAACGTACGTGCCCCAGATGTGGAAGCTTAGTTATATAAAATCGGATGCTGAAATTACAAACGCAAACACGTTAGCTGATCAGTTTTTCAGAAACTGGCCCCTAGCTGACGAGACTGCTACTGCGGCTGAGTATAGGATGGTTACGAATCGACTCTATTGAGCTAGGTGGTATTGGTATCGGGAAGGAGAAGTGCAGTGAAGTTGGGTTCAGTGTTCTAACTGAGCAGACTTGACACAAAGTCCTACCCACTTATTAGGTCTTGGTTACCGCTGCATCCACGGGTGCACGTTTGATGACTCACCTGGTCCTTGGATCCTAGGGCTCAAGTCTATACCGCTTGGTCTAACGACTGGCAACGATGCACCCCCTTTAGCTTTAACTTCGCTGCGTCCAATAATGCATATTGTTGCCGAATACCGCTGTTGAATATTCCATGTACACACGGCTCCCTCATTATCACCAATGGGACTAATTGAGCAAGTAGTGAGTTTACCTTTATAACAGTAAGACTCCAGGGTCAGCGCGGACACCGATTTGGAATTGTGGACAAAGGGATTTATTAACGCTTGGTGAGTTAGTCACTACAACCTTGTTTAATTATGTTTTAAATGATATCGTGGAAGATGTGTGCGAGTCGTAATTGATTATACATTTTCCTTTCAGAAATCCTGTCGAGTAAAAGCGGCTTCCTGAAACTGAGGACTGGATTGAACACGCATTACTTTTGTACAGATGCCAATAAATAGAAACATGATTTGTCAAAGGTGGTTGTGTATTTTTAGGCATGGGGTTGGCAGACGGATGACATGTATGGATATGAAGGACCGTCGCTGGTCGTTGGATTAGTCTATTATGTATGGTTTGGGCAAGCACGTGACCACGTTTGTATTGCCTGAAATTGTACAAGTGCGCGTTTTTGTAGTTTTTCGCATTCAAACAAAAAACGATTATGCAATTGATGAAATACGTAGTGTTATAATGAAAGCAAAATAAAGGTACAAAACGCCACACTCTCCTGGTGTTTACTATGGGTAGTAGAAGCAAGCGACAGCACACACAGTTACAGGTAAGATGGGCCGTCGTTGGCTTTTAGCTTAGGGAAACATAAGTGGGGTCGAATAATTGGCGTCGCGTACAGACATTTTTAGCGGTTACAGAAGGAAGCCAAGATAGACGATATCGCGTACAGTTATGAGTATTACGTCCGCCGTCCGTCGTTTGCCGTTAGGTTAGACTTGTGTACGTAGCTGAGGCCTCGTATTCATCGGTTCGCATAAATACTGGCCTGATATTTACTATAGGTGGCAAAGATATGCAACATCGCCTACGGTTACGAGTATGAGAGACAGTCGTTGCTCACTGAATTAAGTAACTGTGCATAGGTGAGGCCTCATAATCAGTGTCCCACATGGACACGGGCCCAATAGTTGCGATAAATAGCGATGGTAGCCGACATTGAATACAGTTATTAGTGTGACGGGTCGTCGTTAGCCGTTGGATTGGGTTATCGTGTATAGGTGAGGGCTCATAATCAGCGTCGCACAGTGACACGTGCCTAGCAGTTACGATAAGTAGTCCAGGTGAGTGCCAGTGACAAACGTTACCATGATAACCACTTTATGACGTATTCCAGATATGGTGAGTCATATTCCTAATAGAAATGATACCAATGTGTTGGTAATTTACCTAAGGCGACCTCCTGATGCTGTATTGTCCACAAGCTAGGTTTGCATAGCTAGGAAAGGCAATCCTCCACAGAGATTGCACTCGCTTCTCCACTGCACAATGCATGCTCTTTTTTGACAATGCTGTACCTAATGGAAACTGAGCTCCATAAGAAAATGTGTGACGAAGTTCGCTGAACAAATTATCTCGTTTGTTAAATCTTGGGAGTATAAAGCAAACAAACGTCAATGGTCGAGTTTCCTGGGTGGAAGTTGCACAGAATATTCCAAAGATGTTATTTTTTTCTTAAAGGACGCCAAAATATGGTAAAGTACGATCTCGTGTTTTATCTCTCGTAAACCAGTAACAAAATGCGAATCGGCGATGGTTCGTGACCTTGAAATTTTGCTCATTTAAAGAAAATGCTATGAGCAACATACAACCTACAAGTGCAGATGGATTAGACTAACTCTCCGTAAAAGTCAAAACCTCGAACACCATATAGTTTCGGCGGAAATAATTGGGTGTGCTGCTGCGGCTACAAATGGGTATATTTGCCGAATGAAGTCTACAACTTTAAATAGCATTATTATAAACAAACTCCAGCACCATGTCGAAGTAAGGCGTCATCAGCGTGGTTAGTCCAGCGTCCTTCGCGAACCTCACCCAAAATAAGTCAAGAGCACGAAGACAGGGGAACTTCAGATGGGCGGTAGGGTTAGGGGAGAACAAAATGCTCAACAACGAGGTGAGCAGCCTGCCATGTTCAACATGACTCCCATCCATTTGTAATTAGAGTCACGTGGGCCCCTTCAGAGAGGTACGAAAGTCCAAGCGCACTCGTTTCAAGTTGCCGTATGACGACCAGCCCCCCGCAAACAGAAAAATACACTTTCTTCGGTAGATAGTGGTAAGGCATAAGTGGCATATTCGCCGAATACTTCATCCTGGTAAGCTTAATCAGCTGCGCCAACGAACTTGACCCGTTATCAAGTATACGCTCGCACAACACTTCGTCGCTGACTCGCTGCGGCCAGTTTACTCCTGCCATGCTACGTGGACACCGGGGACCAAACACCTGAAGACACCTAATGTCCCCGGATCGGGGAAGGGCAAGTCTCACAAACATGGAGTAAGAGCGCTATTGCAACCGCTTCGTATACATGGCCCTCTAGCATCAGCGAAATTCCGTTCTAATGACATGAATTCGTAAGTTCGTGGGCACTGCTCCCCCCTGGTCTTCCGCGCATTGATTTCGTCTACTAGGAAACAGTCATGGCCCATGCGCCTGCAAATGTACACGAACCGTCAAAAAAGCAATGTTCTTTTTCTTAAGTTCCAGAGAAGCACAGGAGGATAAGAAATCTTGAAATTAGATGGGATTTTGAAGGCCAAAAGTGCGTAGCATACATGGGATCAACTGAACTATTCTGTTCAACGTAATTTACGTAATTCTCAAACAACGAAACGATATCATTCGCATAACCCCAATCCATTAGCCTACGCACAGACGTGGTTTTGATGTCCAGTTTAGTGGTTTTCCGGCAAAGAAGGGAGGAAACATCATGTAATGACGGTTTTCCTTTAGCTTAGTTCTCGGTCTGAACTTTCCAAGCTAGCACAACGTGAAAAAAAGCCAAAAACTAGATAAAAAGCAAATAAATAGCGGGGCGTATATAAAGTGTGTACGACGATAACGTGCTGGAAATGCCGACCCTCGGACGCTGCTTAGACAACCGGCATTCGCCGGATACAGGAACATGAGCTCGCCTTGATGCTGGGCCGGCAAGCGGACCAATCGCGTGCGTGGTAGATTTGTTGGCCGTAGCAGAGCCTAACTACAAGGGGTAAAGTGGTATCGATGAGGGATTCTTCCCAACACAACACTGACGAGTTCTATTAATAATGAGTACGCTTTCATTTAGTTTATTGTGCTCCAAACCCGACATTAATTACGGGGACACCGGGCGTGGAGAGTGTTTTGCGAAGTCCAAGAATATCCCTTTCTGGCTAATCTGCCCGCAGAGTCGCGTATTTCGGTCGGCTGCATTTTGAGTAAATTCCTTCAAGAATATACTAGTACTTAATCAGCCGAGGGGATATAAACTCACAGGCCACGGTTCAGAATGAAGGGGTGGAATAATACACAAGCACCAGAGAGGAGTGTCAGCTGAACTATTGTTGTAGCTCAAGAAGGCTTATTGTTTGAGGCACGAACGTACTGACCAGAAGGTCTGTAGTTCAGCCGAATCTCTGCACCTCGATTTTTCCTGGGCAACCGAGCAGCATTTCAGCGCTTGTGCTTCCTTCGGATTGCATGGCGGTTAGGCACAGAAAGAGTGTTGTGACTGGACGACGGCGAAACTGTTGTTGAGATTATTCCGTACAAAGGTTTAAATGCTGCTCCTAATTGCCCATAAGGTTTTCAATATTGTCCTGGATTAACTCACGGCAAACCTTTTAGGTCCTGTTTTGTGGATTAGCTGGAACAACCTGCGTTCATCCCCAGCAGTACGAGCCCCTTCCATACCTTGAACACTCTAGCTCCACCAAAATCCTTTGTCCTTCGAGCTGTTGTTCAGTCGACCGTCTAACGGAATTGCACTCTGATCCCGAAGGAGTAGAACAACCTGCAGCAAAGAATGATGGTGACCGTTCGGAGATCCAGTGGCTTTCATGTGAGCTCTAGAAAGCACCACAACTGTCTAACCATGGTTATCCCATCCCAATTGCAGTCTGTGCACCTCGTGGATTCTTATGTGATGCAGTGCATAGTAGTTTTCGATGTTTCCCGAACCTGTGGCTTACAAGGGTTTTCTGCTTCTAAATATGGGGCCGGGTTCTGCAGGAAAATGGATTGCCTCTCTAGGTACTGGTGACACACCGTTCTGTCGCATTTTCCGGGGGAATGCGCAGACACGATTTACACGGGTGAATTTGGGACATGCGCCGAGAAATGATTCGGCGGAGTTGCTCGTCGGCATGTACTTTCACTACCTGGTATTCGATTGCCTTGGAAATCAGCCAAGTAACACGGTCGATACCAGGGACACGGCGCGACATACAGTGGAATGCCGGTAAAGTTGGACGCATGAAGACGGATGAAAGGCGTGAACCTACATCAAATAGGAGAGCAAAATAATATTGGGCTGGACGTGGGCAAAGATCGGGAAAGAATCGGACCGACGGAACATAGGATTGGTGAGACATTGACGTGTCCTGCCTTACCGGTAAAGTGTGTTCCCACACGTACATTTATATTTACGAACAGGTTGAACAGATTAAAAAGACAGCCTATCCTTCACACGGCCAAATACACTTGAGGAGCTGAAGTGAAAGTGCACCCTGTAGTGGACAGATGTGTTCATCGTCCATCCGAGTTTTAAGTGGATTTCAGTTTTCCTCGTCACTGAGGCTGTTCCTGCCTTCCGCAACACCGCAGTGAACAATTTTGTTGTTTGCTGCTGTTGGACCAGGTCGTGAAGTTGATGTTCCGTCAATATGTCTTTTTTTGGTTTCAAATGTCAATCAACGATCTAAAGACGTCTTGTATTCACCATCTTCATCATCATCGCCAGCACCGTCAGTTTTCATCACTGATGCTCTGCTGCCGTTCAACCATGGTTCATTTGAAAGCCTTATTGTAAAGAAAAAAGTAAAAATGGGTGCGTAAGAGACGTAGTGCTAGCCTGCTGCAAACGTTCCGAAATGCCCGCACCTCCAGATACTCATTCAGATAATCTAGACAGAGACTGACAAGATGAATGCAATTCACATCGACTAACAGCCATATCTTGGAACTTCTCCAACTAGTTACAGTGGGGATCACGTGGTCCCCATACACCCTTGATTAGTCACCCACTCTCAATCGGACAGTACCATCATGGCGAACGCAACCCTACAGACATGCAAAGCGTTCCACAGCTTCCAGTGTCTCACTGGGTTAAAGAATGGGTGTCCAAAGACTGCATCTCCCACATTGTGTGGACGAGATGGTTCAGTGGTTGGAGTGTGAATTTACCGACCGGAAGGTCTGTGGTTTAAACTCGACCTCTGCCTCCTAACCTCCCCTGTCTACGCTTGAGCAACCTAACAGTATCCCAGCCCTCGTGCTTCCTGAGAGCATGGCATTTAGGCACCGGAAGGGTGGTACAGCCGAAGTTTTCACGTGCAAAACGCGTGTTGAATAATATGTTGAAAAAAGTCGTTCAGCTTTAACACCCTTTTTATCCCCAGCTTCCATGGCACTCGAAAGAAGCACGAGGTCTTGGATACTACCAGGTTGCCCAAGCCTAGATAGTGGGAGTCGAGATGCCGAGACCGGGTTTGAACCACGGACCTTCCGGTCAGTACATTCGCGCTCTAACCACTCGCTCGTTAATATTTACAATTAACGATTCTTGAGCTTCCAGCAAGTCGTTCCAGTTACCGAATGTTTTCTGGGACCTGTTCCACGGATTGAGTACGATAATTTTTTCACATTCCCGGATTTTCTGGTTCCTTCGTTTTCCTCAGTGTTTGGATACACCAAGAATTTCGATCAGTCATCATCATCATCGACAGTATGACATCAGTGTTCAACACCGATGCTTCGCTGCCGTACAACCATGATTTATTCGGAAGCCTTATTGTGAAGAAAAGAATAAAGGTGGACGGAGAAGGGACTTAGTGCTAGCTTACTACAATCAATCCGAGGTGCCTACACCTCCAAACACTCATTCAGGCAATCTGGATAGGAACTGACAACAAGATCGCCACTGACATCGGTTGGCAGCCAAATCTTGCAGCATTTCCAACCAGGCGCAGTGAGGATCACACGGTCCTCATCCTGAAAGGCGAGTAGCTCTGACAGCACCCAAACGTTTCGTGATTTCTTTCGTACCCCTTTGTCAGGTCCAGAGTTGGCCACCTCTCTGCTTCCGCCACTCTCAATTGGGGACGGAAAACAGCACTGTCTTTGATAAACGATGGCTAGGCATACGCAACACATGTCGCAACCAACGCAGCTTCTGGTGCTGGACACATTCTTCAGTGGGAGTACCCGTTGCACAACCCAAAACTCGCTTTCTGATTACCTCGTTGCGCACTCACGAAAGACAACTTACATAAGCTAAGGTTCTGTGACAACGGTTGTCGTACATCCGAAGACATCTCAGTTCCGCTGCTCGAACAGGCTAAGTCTCACAGTCATACAACAAAACAGCTCGCACTGTAGCTTGATACACATGTCCCTTGAGATTCAGGGATACGCCACTTTGATGCCATAGGTGTCTCAAATTAGCAAACGCGACCCGAGCCTTGCAGATTCGTGCATTGGCTTCATCTGCCACACTACAGTCAGAACTAATACAACTTCCAAGATACGTAAAACGCTCCACAACTTCAGTGCCCCTCTCTGGACTGTAAGTGGCGTGTTCAGTGACTGCATGTCCAGGAGCATGCCCTTACACTTTGTGGGTGCAAAGTGCATACCAAAGGATGGGATAAGTTGGGCCAGTTCATCCGAAAACTTGCGCCTTCTCCTCCTCTTCGGAGATGAGAACGATGTTGTCTGCATATTCCAGATCAACAAGGTTTTCGTTACAGGATATTTGAACACCAGGGTTTTGGAGACCTTCCACCGTTCGTCTCATGATTTCATCGATCACGAAGGTGAATAGGAATGGAGAGACTGGGCATCCCTCATATACACCACTTGGTGTACGGAAGATTTTGGAGAGCTCTCTGTATACGCTCACACGTCTGAAAGTCTGTGAATGCAAAGCACGTATTATGTTCACGAAGTTCCGGGGCATTTCTTGGTGGGCAAACTTATCAAGAAGAATAATCCGGTCAACCGAGTCGAATGCACCTTGGAAATCCAGGAATACTAGTATTTTGGGTCGTTTATCCGTATGGCGTTGTTCTAGCACCTGACAGCATGTGAAGATTTGGTTAACACAACTTCTCCAGAGTCAACGTTTCACGAGCCAATGTAAGGCGACGAAGCACAAGTGACGCCAACAGTCTCGTTACGACTGGGGTCAAGCTGATCCCTCTGTGGTTGCCACACTCACCAGGAGCCCCTTTCTTGGAAATGGTCACTATCGCCGGCTCTCTCCAGTTGTCTGGGACAGACTTTTCTGAAGTGCAAGCAGACAGCTCAGACAAGCGCTGACTGTAGACTTCACCCTCATCTTTGAACAATGCGGGCGGGAGGTCATCCGGACCAGAGGCTCGGTGGCGCTAAGAGAATGTATGCAGTCATAAACTTCCGAGGCCGTATGAGGTTCCACATTCACCCTCCAGGATTCTACGACACATGTGGGCTCCAGATGAGTGGCAGCTGCTGGCCATGGCAATTGTTGTTCGAAGTATTCGGCCCATCGGTCGAGACGTTCTTCTTTCTTCGAGATGTTCACTCCATTCTGATGCTTGATGGCTCCGCTCACAGGTGGTTTCCAGGGACCGGTCTCACGGATCAACTGAAATAATCTTCGGGCATTACCGTATTTCTGGGCCTCTTCCATTTCCTCGACTTTCTGTATCCAGCACACTTCACGGTCGGCTTGTACGCTCACTTTAACTTAACTTTAACTTAACCGATAACTCGTCGCATCAAGTTATGTTCGGGACCGGATGGAGTATTTCTCCAAAATTTAAGCAGTGCCACCGTTCGGTCTGGTATCCAGTGCTTGAGTGAGCCTGGTGGTGCCGTGCCACAGGCAAAATTCCCAGCACTATGCAAAGAGGTGACAATCTCGTCCCAGTATGATTTGCATCTGATGGTGGAGCATCTGGAAGAGACTCTAGAAGACGGTTCTTGTAAGTTCGTCTAACATCCGGACCTGCCAGTCTTTCCGTTGCCAAGCGATTTGTCCGCACCATACGCGGCCCTGGAAGACGTAGGGAGAAGCGACTCTGAACAAGCGGGTGGTCAGAATCCACAAATGTGTCCCAAAACGACCGGCAAAAGAAATCGTTCGGATGTACCCTTTCGGTGCCTAACTGCCATGCCATTCGAAGTTTGTACGAGAGCTGAGATACTGCCAGGTTGCCCAAGCCTAGGCAGGGAAGTTGAGAGACAGAGGTCGGGTTCGAACCAGGAACCTTCCGGTCAGTAAATTCGCGCTCTAACCATTTGGACCATCTCACCCACCGGTAGTCATTTGTTGATCCGCGCCATCGGTAACTGATAGCAATGTGGTCGATTTGAGTTTGTGGTCGGCATGCCGTTGGAGGACACCATGTGGTCAGACGACTTCGGCTATTTCGGAATTTAGTGCTGCATAAAAACAGCCTGCAATCAGCACAGCTGAAGCAATCGTACACCATTGTCCGTACGTACCGAATTCAATCCATGTCGATCTCCTAATTGAGTCTCAGATACGCTAAGCCTGCCCACTTGTGCATTCAAATCTCCGGCAACCACCACGATATCTGAGCTTTTGGCTCTCCGCAGCAGGGCATTCAGGGTGTCATAAAGCCTGTCTTGGACGGCGTCGGAGCTACAGCAATGGGACGTAGGCAGTTACGATAAACAGACGTCTACCAACTTCCCGTTTGTGAGACTCCTTCACAGACGTTGCCAGACGAGCCGCACAGAGGCAAAAATCAACAGATATCCAGTCAAGTCAAGGGCGATACCATCCTGCCGCAGCAGCCTGATCACCAGAGGTGCCTAGCCGGAAGCGAGTGGAGATTGATGAGGCGGTTAGCTCAACCACTATGCTTGCATCTTGAATTCTTATTTCTGAGACAGAACACACCAATGCCAAGCGGGTCCAGTGTGAGAGCAAGAGCAGCTTGTCCTGCTTGCTTCAGAATGCGGATTTTGAAGGGGCTAGATAGACTGGGTGTCGAGACTTGTAGATTGATTTCGGGATACCTGAGGATGTCGGCTCCATGTGACGAACAGATGTTGCACGCAAAACCGATGCAAGACGAACGGAGTTGTCAGTCCTAAGTGCTGGGCCTACAAGAGGAGGGTTAACAATGGGGTCAAGGAGGGGAAGAGAAAGCATGTAAAGGAGAAAGAAGGGGGCGTCAGTGGTAGCCTGTTTCCGCTTACCCGCCCTGCTGTATGCAGCAGTAAGGCGGCCGGACTGGCACCACGCGACAGCCGATGTGGCATGAGTTTATTTGTATATGTGCAGCTCATGGTTCTACATGTGCTGGGATACTCAGGGCGTCTACACCTAGACAGGAGGACGATTAGGTTCCTCAACCAAAGCCTAACCGCAAGGCGGGCTGTTTGGCGGGAAATGCAAACGCATTACCATTTTAACGGAACAAGTCGCCACATGTTCCAACCCCCAACCTGGAGGACCAGGAGACTGTGTTCGTCAGACCCTCTACCCATTGGCCACCCTGGTATGAGAGACTCTGTGAGTGTCGTGGGGACAACCCCAATATAACTCAATGGGTCGCTGAGGTACGCAAACCGCCACACGGCGGTCAGGTCTAGTCTCTTCGTGACGGTATTTTTTAGGCTGCTTCCCTTTCCATACGTTTGAGTTCGCCTGAATGAGTGTTTGGAGGTATAGGCACCTCGGAATGATTGTGGTAAGGCTGCACTAAGTTCCTTCCCCGCCCATCTTTATTCACTTCTTCACAATAAGGCTTTCAAATAAATCGTGGTTGTACGGCAGCGAAGTGTCGGTGTTGATCACTGATGTCATGCTGACCATTTTTTTATTTTAATTTTTTCGCTCGGCAGTCCAACGGGGCGTTTTTTGCGGACTCTTGTGGTGCTTGGTGTTGACGATATCTGTTCAACATCTACAGATTACCCACATCCATACACATTAAGGAACAGCGTAACTTCAGTACTCCTCCCCCATCAAGTAGTGTGAAATAAGTGGCTCGGCGACTACTAAAGTATTACGGCTAACTTTTTCACGGAGGCTTTTAATAATGGCAGTCATGCGTGCTGAGTTCTTGCGGAATATGGCTGTTCGCCAGTCAGTATTATACGAAGCCTTAGTGCATGCTGCCTTACCCAACAATCTATAGGGACTACTTGGTACATTCGGAATTAGGGGATTGTAGACTTCATGTAGGAACCCAGCGCATGAGTTTGATTCGTGTCCGACAACCAAGTTCAGAACGTAATGTCATACCGATTAAGTCACTGTGCTATAAGATACCTGGCGTCACTTCACCTGAGTTCACCACATCAAGTGGTAAACTTTTTAACTTCGTCATTGATACGATTATCGAAGACTCACTACCAGCCTCTAATGCCTGTGGGGTCGAAATTCTTCCGAGGTTTCGCTCGCAGATATCGAGGACGCGGACGACATAGCTCTTCTTGGATCTGATGCCGTGGTAATGCAAACAATCTCAAATAAATTAAATTGAATAAATTAATAGTCGGTTCGACTTGCGCTTCACACCATCGATGTCTTCGGAGCGTTTCCCGAGTCTGGCGGGAACACCGGATCAACACTGTTGGAGTACGTCGAATGGTATTCGGAAGAAATAACTGGTCACACTACATAGGTTGTGCTGGCTTGGCCATGTGCTCCGTATGCCAGTCGACCGACTTCCTCGAAGGGTTCTTTTTGCAGAACTACACGAAGGGTGGAAACGAGCCAGGGTCAGACAGTGACTTGAGAGCGAGGTGTGGAAACCATTAGCAGCAATCTCTACTGCGCTGGTTATTGTCGTGTCCCTGGATGGGTCCCCGAGACGGGCCACATCAAACGTTGGAGACATTGTCAGACACGGCTCAGTTGCACCCTCAATGGCGCTCGTGCATCCAAGCTGTTGCCTTCAATGCATAGCTCCATTTCCAACCCCCCACTTAAACGTCCACGACCTGTATTTACGCACCAATTTATCAACTGTCGCCTCCAATGCGCAGCTACCTCCCCTACCTCCACAAACCATCGATGGACGAGATTGTGGCAGCTACAACCACTGTACGACAAGTACGAGGTCCTTACAACTGATAAGGATAATGATGGTCCTAAGGGGTGATGATTGTTATTGCCGGACGAAGAATGACCACTGGTACTCACACTTCAAAGAACGGGAAATCCGCACCCCATTCTGAAGTTGTGACTACCGACAAGAATGTCACAATTGTTTACGTCCATCCTTGACACATCGGCTTGGCTGTTCTGGTAGGATTTCACACCAAATGATTTTCGCCCGCAGTTTAGCCCCAACTAGCCGTGATCGGGCCGCAAACTTACTGACTGACCTCTCTAGGATTAGGTAACCGAGCAGTATCTCGGGCGTCATGTTTCCTCCTCGTGACGTGGTAGATAGACACCAAAGGGTGTTTGTTACAGCTGAGCATCATTGTTATTGCAATTGTTTTGTTACAGCACTTGTCTTGAAAAAATGCCAGGTTTCCACGTTTTTATTCGAACGGAATCCAGACAGACATCCTTCTTGCCAGCCCCAAGAAACCTCGTTGACTTGTGATGTTAATCTTTGATGTTATCCGTGCGGACAATGATAGAACACTGCTTTGCAAGTAAATGTGTTTTAAAAATACCTAAGGTGGAAAGAAGAAAATGTTGGTAAGGAAAGCGATTGGATGCTTATCCGCCATAACCAATCAGAGGGGCTTACACCTCCAGACGCCAGTTCACTCTGGGTAGAAACTGACAACACGAAATCATTGACGCTGGTTAATCACTCTGTCCTACAACTGCACTCACTTCATTTTGACTCATTCAACCCATTTTATAATCTACATCCTATAATACTGTTTCTCATTTATTTCAGTTCCACACGGCAAAACCCAATCGCCACCGCACTTTCTCCTTCCCAGAACCAAACCAAGATGGCTTGTGTTAGACTTCACCGTATGTGAGTTTTTCGCTATCTGCCTGATTTCTTTCCGGTACAGCTTATGTTGCAAATGTGGTGTTTCGATCGAACCGAACGAAGCCAACACATGTATTACGTGCTTGTCCACGGAAATCGATATCACCAAACACATTCAGCGCCAGAACACAATCGTTTTTTGCCCAAAGTGTGAAAGGTAGGCTCTATCACTTCCACTATGCACCCACCGATCCATTCCAGATATTTGAATCCTCCTTCTCAATGGGTAACAGCGGCTCCGGAGTCTGCTGAATTGCTGTCCATGTGCATCAAGCGGGTTAAAGGTCTTAATAAGGGCTTGAAAGTTCGCGGTGCGAAGTTTATATGGACAGAGCCACATAGCAAAAGAATTAACGTTGAAGTGAGTTTGAGTATGACAGGTTTTCCGCATCCCACAGTTGGTTTTGTCCGTTTTCTTGCAGTGCTTGTTGTGCCGAGCCGTACGGCAGTGAACAACACTCTGGAGTTGAAAGATGTTCAGAGTGGTCTTTAACAAGGATTTTTGTGTCCTTTTCGTCCTTGTGGAATCAATGAGATCTCAAGGCTCACCTTGTAGAACTCCATCATGTATGACCAGTACTCATAGTAGACTGAGATTGACTGACCTTAACGAGGACTGACTTTCACTAACATCTCTTTCTTTTGTCTTTTTATTTAGATAATATATACCGCCTTCATGCATAGTAGCCTCACCATTAACCCGATTAACCTCTCCCAATGGGAGTCACGTGTTTCGTAGGCTAAAATGCCATGCACAACTCAACACTGACTGGTCGCCTACTCCAACCGAATCATCAGCGTTGTCTCATCTTTTTGTGGGCGAAGAGGTAAACCTAAGGAACCGGACCACATTAATCAAGAGATTTGAGACTTTCTTCCCCAGTACCTTTGACCTTGTAGCTCTGATGCAGAGCACACCTGATCCGTCCCACATTGTCAAGCATCCCTGGTCGTTTAGGTTTTTATAAGTCGACTTTCCGCTTCGAACCTCTTCGCTTATGTTCACTCTGTTCAAAATGGGTTGACAAGTTTTATGATGGTACCACATGCCAAGGCCTGCGCATTGGAGATAATGCAGTGTACGCTTCTGATACATGTCCAGCATTGGTGGTGCAATTTTGTATTTTTCACAGTCACCTGGTAGAACGAAAGCTTAGGACGTTCCGCGCGATATGATTGCTTATGGCCGTGTTCCTCGCCTTTCTGATTAGCAGTCCTCGAAAGGCTAATCAACTTCGGGACAGTTAGGATTGCTTATTGGTTAAGACATGGGATGTATGTGATTCGAACTTCATCCCGGCTTTCCAGTTGCTCCTGTCTGGCAGTAGTTCAGCAATCATGCTTTCTCTAGGATTTCTGACAAGCGTGTACCCCAAGAGTATCGCAGCTCACCGGATAGTTTTGCTTATAAGTTATGACACCCCCGAGGTAGTCCTTGGAGCTCACCTCCGTCCTACGCTGTGCATTCAGTATTCGAGGTACGCCCCCGTTTTTCAAAGGTAAATAAACTCACTTTATGACATTAAAGTACTAATGGGCCCATTGAGTCAATCACCTCCCCTGTCTTTCGATACAACTTTCTGTGTTCACTGATTACCCCAACGTTTTAGAAGTTATAGTTCGTCTTACCTTCCGTGTTTTGGGCCACAGCAATGAGTTAGTGGTCACATCTTATTTTCCTTTTTTCTATCTACACATTTTTTTGTCCGGTTGCCTAGGTTACCGTCCATGGCGAACTACCCACAGGCGACATGGTTGAACAGGATATCCCGCTGGAATTTGTGGTCCACTCCCAGCAGTGCTCCGACTGCACCCGCTCGGCCGCTAAAGACTACTGGAATGCCTGTGTTCAAGTCAGGCAGCGAGTAAGCTCCCAGTTTCGCTTCAGGTCCTATTATTTCCGTGCAAAAGTCATGCAATGTAACCTTTGCTAACATACTGCATACTTTTACTCATATAGTTTGCGTTGGATCTGTGGGTAGTCTGGCAGTGAAGCTAACCGACGCCGTTTCGAGCCCCGCAACACATTTTCCCATCATTTTTAAGTTTCCAGATTATTTACGGGAACATTGACAACGAAGGGGGTGTCAGACTACCCTTTAAATGTGAGACAGGCGTTGACGTGCTACAGTGGGAATAGTCATGAATACGACCAACAAGAAGTTTGTAATCAGTTTTTCCACGGCTCTTATCCATTCTGCACACGAATCACCTCCCAGTGGGTTTTCACTAAAGAATGTTATTTCTACACGCATGGGACCAACCTGTCATACATCCATCCTCACCAGCTTTAAGAACCGCGTACTTGTCGTACAGTGGTTGTAGCTGCCACAGTTTCGTCCGCCGATGATTTGGGGAGGTGGGGGAGGTAGCTGCGCACTGGAGGCGGGAGCTGATAAATCCGTGCGTAAATACAGCACTGTCAGTGCACTGTTGAATTGGGAAGGGCGCTATGCATTGAAGGCAAAAGCTTGGATGCACGAGCGCCGCGGTTGAGGGCGCAAATGGGCCATGTCTGACAGTGTCTCTAACGATTGATGTGGCCCTTCTCGGGGTCCCCATCCAGGAAGACGGCACTGACCAGCGCAGCTGAGTTTGCTGGTAATGGCTTTCACACCTCGCTGTCAAGTCATTGTTTGACCGCCTCTGGCTCGTTTCCACCCCTCACCTGGTTGTGCGAAAAGAGCCCTTCGAGGAAGTCTGTCGACTGGCATACGCAGCACGTGGCTAAGCCAGCGCAGCCTATCTAGTGTGACCAGTTCATCTATCGAGGGTGAGTTATATCTTCCGAATACCATTCGACGTACTTCAGCATTGCTGATCCGGTGCTCCCACCAGACTCGGACAACGCTCCGAAGACATCGATGGTCAAACAGTGAAAGTCTTTTGACGTCCTCGGCGCGCAGCGGCCAGGTTTCTGATCCCGTTTAGTAATATAGAGCGCACCGCAGCATTTGCACACTCGACCCTTGAGGGATAAGCTGATGTGACGCCTACGTCACATGTGACGTTCACAGGTTCACAAAAGCTGCTCTGGCCTTCCTAATCCGGATGGAAATATCATCTTTCGAGAGACCACCGGGACTGATACAGCGGTCATACAAATGAGACGAAAAGGTATTCCTACCAGTCTCTGACCGTTGCTGCTATCTTTGAATTAGTTTCACTTCTCCGGGGACTGTCCCTGGTGTTCGGTATCCTAAATAATGGTGTGGCCCATTCGTGGGAACTTTCGACAACCGCGCAAAACGAACCAATGTAAGCGCTGGCAGTGAGTCATGTCGTGGTCACATGCTAAGGATGTCACCTGATTTACCACTGAGAGATGGTCAAGGTCGAAAGATTTTCGGAAGTTGGAAGCTAGGAAGTATAAAAGTTGATTGTTGAAGTCCGCAGATGACTGGATTATGGTAGCTGCAACACTTAGATCACGAGCAAATGGGAAATGCTTCGTATGCTCTGGTTAACATCCGAACAACCACACACATTTACACTTTTGTCTAGTTAGCTGCTCACGTGTTCAACTTCGATCCATACTCGTTGCTCCTAAAAATGGCTGGCAGTAGCAGCTTGTATGACAAGGTTGGTTTAGCCTGGACTCACGGACATTTGTCTAAGTCACCTCTCCATCACGGATAATCTTTTGCTTGATATTTCTTACTAACGTCTGCATTTTCCCAGAAGCATACCTGACAGAATAACCAATGCGTTTGATTTCCCACTTTCTGTCAAACTGATAGTACTGCCAACTTCCTCGAACTTGGCTCGATCAAACTTCTGTCCGACGCGCGCGCGACTTGACCGACAATCCGCGTATTTTATGGCAGACAGCACTCGTATCCAGTACTTTTCGGCGTCCAAAAGTAGGCCATAGTTTCCTTTGTATGATTTCCGTGACCCTTCGACGACAGTAGGCGCTGCATCTCTCCTCTTTTTGTCGTATAAGGACAGGATATGGGTGTAGTTGGCTCAACAACTTTGCATTCGGTTGGTCAGCACACGCACTCACTAACGGCACCCTAATCGTCCATCTTTCTATGTGTGCGTGCTCCGGCAGTATTCCAGCCCTCGTACAACCATGAAGTTTTCCTGTCCAAACTAGTTTAGTCTCTTTCAAGAAACCTACGCCTATTCCTCTCCCTTCTCTCTCTCAGGTGGATCACAAAAGGACACTGATGCATTTGGAGCAAATAATTCTCCGTTCCAAAGCCCATGGAGACTGCAGTGCCATTAAACAAGTTTCTGGTGAGCATTTTTGTGTCTTTCACTCCCAGGGTTGCATTTCGTGAGAGACCTTCCGTTTTTTATCTTTTTGTTTTCAGCTTAAGTAGATTGGAGAAGTTATCAAGTGAGGTTGAACATGTTTTTTCCCGTTCATTTCAACAACTTATATGCTGGGGGTAATTTGAAGATGGGGTGATTCGTAGCACCTAGAAGGACTTTACAGAGCTCAGTGCTCACCTGGAGAATCCGAGGCAACAACCGAAAAGTTCGCTTTTGTGTTGTGGAATCTAGGTAGCTCGGGTTTGCTGCTTGTTTGTTGGTTTGTTGATCGAGCTTGGCATTGTGTGTCTTGGGGACTACTTTGCGGTGAACGAAAGGACAAAAGCAGCCATTTCGTCCGTACCAGGATTCGTCCGTTCATGGGCCTTAGTTAAGCAATTTAAGTTGCAAGGTTCATCAGACTTACTTTGGAACTGTATTATTTAGAATTAGTTGCGGGACCCATGAAACAGCAAGTGCTCAAACGGATGATCAAGCGAACAGGATGAAGTCATTTTAGTTTGTATACGCCAGTTGCACGCTGTTTTTCGTCATCCGATTGTCGAGGTAACGTTTTTCTGCTTTTGTTGCAGTTTTTTCAAGGTGATGGCGGACTTCAGATAGCTGTTTTGTACTCACTGTCAAGTAGAATAAGACCTGATTCACCTTACATTACAGACGGAATCGATTTCTACTTCGGCACAAGGTCACAGGCCGTTTCTTTCGTCAACTTCTTGTGCAAGCATGCACCTTGCAGGTAGGTCATGTACGATCACGTGATTAGGCTTAATTCCCTCTTAAACTGTTTGAATTGTCCCGTTGTATTTTCTGGAACGGGAAAGTAACCCTGATATTAGAACCTGGTTGACATTATATGGATCGTTCAGCTGTAGTACCCTTTCGGTGCCTAATTGCCATGCCACCAGAAGGAAGTACAAGGGCTGGGATACTGCCAGGTTGCTCAAACCTAGACAGGGTAAGTCGGGATGCAGAGGTCGAGTTCAAACCACGGGCCTTCCGGTCATTAAGTCCGCGCTCTAACCACTAAGCCATCTCGTCTTGACATTATATATATGGTAAGGAACTATTCAGACCGCAAAAATCAACCTCATTGTGTGTTAGCGAAGTACTTTCTCCTCGGCAGGATACCAAAATATGTTCCGGTCGCATTTGTTTTCCCGTTGAAGAGATGACTGACAGCAGCCAGACTAATGAAATTTTAGTTCTGAGTAGCTTCATAAGTGCGATCGAAAATACCGCCTTGGCTCGACGGATCCAAAATGCCCTTGCGTATGATGCTCTTCAGCCCGCTAATTAGTAACATTACGAAAATCACAGTAATTACCGGGAACACCACCAATTGATAACGGTCACCATACTTTGTTTCATCGTGTATTCTAGTATCGTTACTCTGAACCCGCGTTTGGGATGTTTGGACAGTGCAATGCGCGTACTTTTGGATGGATTATCAACCGAGCTTGATCCAATGAGGAAGAGCCCGTTGATGTGGCGAGATAGTTTATCGACAGTGTCCGTAATATCAGGTGTTTCACTTGTCACTTGATTAGTAAATCTGTCACTGGGAAAGCCACCATGATGTTTCCTCAGCTATTTTGGAAACTATATCTTCGGTTCTGGTTGAAGTGTTTCGTTGAGGGTGGATTGTGATGAACACTCGTCTGCAAGTCAGCCTGCTATTGAGGGGTGTCAGCAAGGTCAGATTCCTGAAGATAATCCCAGAATACCCGAAACTTACCGAGACCCTCAAAATACATCCAGACAGCTTTGGATCAAGGTCAAACAGTGCCCATTAATATATAGCGCGAGGCCGTTGTACTTTCGCCCTTAATCGTTTGCAATTAAGCTGTTGTGTTTCTTGTCGGTGAGTCTTTTTCCGGCACTAAGACACTAAAGCGGGGACAGCACTCAGATATTGGAGCTTTAGCTGGACTTCTTCCGAAGCTTGCGTTCATAACATTCCACAACTAAATGTGCTGCACGAAGCCGCCTCGTATTTCGGAGTCCTATTCAGGATATCTGAGTGTCTCAATACTACTCATAAGGTCGATGAAAAGCCACTACCGGTTCTGCCATTTTCGAGGTTCATCAGGTAGGCCTAGTCGCAACATTTCCATAAACCTCATTTCTGGGCTGAGCGCATAACTATATGCGTATGTCGCAGTTGATACTTATCCGAAAAATTGGTTTTGACGGGAGACCAAACCGAATTTCACCTGAATCTCTCGGTTTTGATATTCTTTAATTGAATGGTACTGCACAAAAGCTATTTGGCGTTACACTTCTTATGGTGTTCCTCGTTTTTCCTCCGTCGCCTAATTCCTTTGTTCCGCTTGAATACTGAAGCTTTGAGCCGAAAGATAGCCGTCTACGGACCACTGTCGTAGTCAAGTGGGTCTTTCACTCTCTGGAGGGCTGCTGTAGGGTTGCATCGCGCGATTTATGGTATCATCTTGAACTGGTCGCCACTGCGACCTCCTTGGCAGGAACTGTTCAGTTAAAATCCAATAACTGCATTTGGGCTCTATTTTCTTGTGATTCGCCCTCATCTTTATGACAGATATTACTTGCCGCATCGTCGGATGCTCAACTCAACCCAAAAATTACTCTTTTATCTCCCAGATTTTCCTAATACATTACGCATTTTTCCATTCCAGATATCAGACCTCGCAACATCTAAAGTCGCACGATGTGCACAACAATACATACAACTACAAGTTCACTTTTTCTGTCGAAGTTGCTGGTATCTGCAAGGTTAGCCTACGAATGATAGAATTTCATTGCCAATGCTTTTTCATTTTGGCCGTTTGATGGCTCTTACCCGCTTTCCAAGTGAATGACTAAGTAACGACTGGTTAGCTGTTCAGTGATCGACCTTGACGAGGTAAACCGATCCTTCGCGAAGTAATATGATAGGTAGTCCAGCTGTAACACCCTTTCGGTGCCTAGCTGCCATACCACCTGAAGGAAACACGAGGCTTGAGATACTGCCAGGTTGCCCAAGCCTAGACACGGGAAGTCGAGAGTCAGAGGTCGGATTCGAACCACGAATCTTCCGGTCAGTGAATTCGCGCTCTAACTGTTAAGCCGTCTCGCCCCATGCGGGTGGCTGCTACCCTACAGTCGAAATTAATGATTTTGTCCATAGATGCTCAGCTGGTGGTGTTACTGTGTTCCATATCAGGGCTATGTCGTGCCTGGTTTAACAACGCATGTACACTGTGTCCTTTTCAATGGGACCATTTTCCTGCAGAAATTATTGACCCTGACATCCAAAGTACGAACGGACGGTGAACATGCACGTCGATAGTAGTGGCAGTGAGTCTTTCAAGATGCACTGATGTAGTTTAGTTATCGAGAGAAAAAACAGACCGATTATTAAAACCTTACTTTGAAATGGCGACATCCAGTGACTTTGCTATGGTGAAAAACAGACACCAGTAAAGCGAATTGGGGTCAACTTACCCTGTTGAAGGATAGAGTACAACAGATTTGTCAACGTGACCTATGGCCATCCGAAAACTAGCCAATAGTAATAACCGTTCGAAAAACTACACTTTCTCTAGTTTATTTCCGGGCTAGATGGGGCGAGATGGCCCAAGTGGTTAGAGCGCGAATTTACTGACCAAAAGGTCCGTGGTTCGAACCCGACCCCCTTTGCCTCTCGACTTCCCCCGTCTAGACTTGGGCAACCTGGCAGTATCCCAGCCCTCTCCTTCGGGTGGCATGGCAGTTAGGCACCGAAAGCGTGCTACAGCTGAACTTTTTTATGTTTGTTCGTTTGATTGTTGGCAGAGATAGATTTCAAGCCAGACTTCAGTTTTTTGTCTTTTTTTCTACAGAACGATATTGTATGTTTGTCCAAAGCCCAATCTCAACGGTTCGGTGGACTGGGTCCTCTGTGCGTGGTGTACAAAGTGTCCGAAGCGATTCACCTCATCGACCCGGTCACGTGCCAAAGTATGTGTGAATGATTCTACTTCCCTTACTGGTATTTATCCTTGATCACTTTGGGTCATGTACATTTTTTGCACTGCAAATTCCACTTGATGCCAGACTTTTCTCCCTGTGTGGATTCTATTCGTCCTGTGTTTCAAGGGCACAGTGATGGTGTATGACTGTCGTGTCCAGGATTGAAGCGTTAGTTCATAGATTGGCTTGTTCAGTCGGGCCTCAAGCAGGTCGAAACCGACAGTGGGCTGTCAGAGATATTCAACTAATCCCCTCATCCTTCCTTTTGAAGGAAGTATTCTGTCTTGTATTTCCCAGATCACCATCAGATGCTAGAACAAAAGATTTTCACGAATTAGCCCCATACTGTCTCTTATCTGTTTACGGCTGGCGATGATGAGCACGTGATGTACCGTGTTTGAGTGCCTTTTTGTTGTTCAGGGAACACTGACCGGAAGATCCGTGGTTCGAACCCGAGCTCTGCCTTGTTAGTGCTCTAGTTGTAACGTAATTAAATTGCTTATCAGAAGGTGACAAGCACTAACCAATGCCTGTTTTACCAGAATGATGATGAATACAGTAGTTAGGTGCACTTTGATAAATATAGGTACAATGTGAAAAGTCAACTGTTGGCGGTTTTTTTGAGTGGAGACGCGAGACGTGTCTTCTCTGCTGTATAGCTGCTGTTACACGTGTTCCGTAGTTAGCCGTGAAGCTCGGTTGACTTCCTGTCCTGCGTGTGTGTGTGTGTTGGGTCGAGTTGTTGGCCTATTTAGTGTGTGCAGTGTGAAGAGAGGGGTGTCCCTTCGTGTTTGATACTTGCATGAACACGAATACAAACCTGATGTGCTGAAGTTCGTAAGCCTGGCGCGTGACGGCAGGTGGTAGCCGCGTCAACAAAAATGGATGGGAATTTGGAGTGTACATGTTGTCAGCTGAGGTTGCGAGTGAGACAGGAATTGTCACGTGGTTTGAGTGTCTGTGACGCGTGATCTAGTGAATGACCGCTACAGCCTCTCGACTTCCCGTGTCTAGGCTTGGACAACCTGGAAGTATCCCAGTCCTCGTTCTTCCTTTGAGTGGCACGGCAGCTAGGCACAGAAAGAGTGTCACAGCAGAATAATTTATTTTATTTACAGGTCATTTTGGGCGTCACCTCCTACGAACCATGGATGATCTCGGAGTTTAAAGTAGACAACGAACGAAAGCACGTTATCATCGATAATCGTATTCTGTTCCTAAATGGTTGGAGTAGTTTTTAACTCGAAAAGTTGTGAGGCTGTACATTTCAGTCCTCGCTTCCGCTCTCTATGCATCGTTTCACGACCCCCGTTCATCTGAGGCGTTCCAAGCAAGCCCACACGTTGGTCCTTGATATGGCAACTCAAAAGTTTGAGGGGACCACTTTTCCAATTTGTCACAGCACATGTGACTCGTGCACACTGAATGCTCATAGCTACCAGACTGAGTAGCCGCACATCCGCGCAGTGAATTAGCGGACTTTGATGTACCCCAACGCCTTGGTTAATTGACTCACCCAAGTATACTTGTCTGTGAGTGACGTCCTCGTCGGGAATAAGAACGTCAGGGGACTCTCCAAAATCCTGAATTATTGTTGTTTGACGAGGAATGGAATGAGGCGACAATCAGAGTAAGAATGGAAAAGCCCGAGGGCTAAAAAGCTAGGCTTCGTTCATCGAAAACTTTGACATTGCGAGCTAAAACGAGAAAAAGCGATTCAACAATGAACGATGAAACGCTTTGAGAAACAGGGCGAGTATACAACAATTTGAATTCAAACCTGTTTCATTGGAGTGAGGGGCGTTAGCAATGTGTTGTTGACCTGGTGATATGGTTTGCAAAATTATCGATCACGTTAGGCGAGCTCAAACATTTATTGGCGAACTGCTTGCTCGCATTGCAATATCCACGACCACCAGCAGCAGCAGTAGTAACTCGCTTGGCACCTTCACCTCGAGACACTCATTCAGGCAATCAGCGTTTGCAACCAGGCGCAGTGGGGATCACGCGGTTCCCATCCTGGAAGGCGAGTATCACCGGTAGCACCCAAACGTTCCGTAATCTCCTTCATACCCCTCTGCCAGGTCTCGTACTCCACAGTGAAGGGGACCTTTATAGTGTTATCTAACAGAATCGGTACCGGTAACGTTTGGAACATTACTCAATTGGTCCTTGTCTCCCATCCATTTTATTGTGTATATTTATCTCGACTAAGGAATCGGTGGGCATGCAAAACGATTTGGTTGTGGGACCCCAAGGGATGTTCGCGTGTGTTCATCATAGTTCTGTGTTCAGATCTCGGGGGGGGGGGGATACTGTTGCCCTAGCAGACATTTTTAAACAATCTTTTAGCGTTCGATTGAATCTGCTTTATTTTGAAAATCCCGTTGAAATCCCAACGTTGCTAATGTGTGATCGATTTGTAAACTAGTGCTGGAGTTCTGTAGCTCGCGATATTTCGAACACTACGTTGATGTGTCTCCACTGTTTGACACTTATATCCCAGCACTACTTGCTGATTCTTCGTGTTTGCACCACGTCCTGGTATATGTTCGAGCAGCACCACCAGTTTTCTGTTTTGCACTAGGTGGACTCGTATTTTTCTCTTTGTTTTCCAGTTCTTAAGGCCATTCAGTTGTCGGGTAGTCGAAGCTCTTCGACTGATTTTTCAAAAAAGGGCAAGCGTGTTGGCTTTCACAAATATCCACAAATGACCTCAGGTATCCTGAATTTCGTGCTGAAACTCCCCGAAACGCATTGTGTAAATGGCTTTGTTCCGATTCAGCCTGATGATCGCAAATTAAATCGGAAGGCTTCGAATGCCTAGGCTTTTCGGGACCCGACCACGTTTCCTTTAAATTCACTTGTGATCACAGCTCACCCGCCAATAATTCTCCTTTTTCTTACCCCCACAATAGTTTACCATCTAGATGGTGCCTCCTTTTTCGCGTCTCCATTCACGGCGATCGCGCATCAGAAGCAGCTGGTCCCGTTCGTTGTCGTGGAGATCGAAGAGGAGCCACATGGTGCTTCCAAGCGTCTCCCATCTGCTCCCGTTGGCGCACGTCTATCCAAGCGACATCAGCCCATTTCTGTCTGGTTGATGCGTCTCAATCAACAAATGACTGTGAGCGGGGCAGACGCGGACTCACACGAAGACGGTATGATTCATGCGCGCTGCCATTTGGGACGTATTCTCCACGTGGGTGATACAGTCTTCGGGTATGTTTTCGAAAAGTTGGTGTGTTTTCTAACCATCCGTTTTCAAAGGCTCGAATCACGTTTGCTAATTTGCGTCACTTGTGGCGTCAAAAAGGCATCTCACTAGATCTTAAGGGTTGTGTGTACCAGGCTACAGTAAGGGCTGTATTGTTGTATGGGTGCGAGACATGGCCTCTACGGACAGATGATGTGAGGCGTCTCCACGTTTTCGACCACCGTTACCTCAGAAGCGTGGCTGGTATTTGGTTGTGCTGCAGGTACTTCAATTGTGGAAATCATCCAGCACCACCGACTACGATCGCTCGGTCATGTGCTACGCATGCCGAAACACCGTCTACCGAGACGAGTGTTGTTCTCCGTGCCTCCTTCAGAATAGCGCAAACCGCGAGGTGGACAGCGCATGACTTGGCAGAAAGGCGTGAAAGAGATCACGAAGAGTTTCGATGCTGTTGGTGTTGTACGCCTTCCAGGATGGGGTCCCCGTGACCCTGCCTGTGCTTGGCTGGAGACGTTGCAAGAAATGGCGGCTAATCGATGTCAGTGGCGTTCATGCTGTCAGTTTCTTTCCAGCTTGTTTGATTGAGCGGTTGGAAGTATAGGCGCCTCAGAATGCTTGACATAAGCCAGCACTAGGTCCCCTCCCTCACCGACTCTTTTTCTCTTTTTTCACCCTAGGGCTTTTAATATATATATATATATATATATATATATATATATATATACGAAATTGGACGAACTTTATGGTTGTACGGCAGTGAAGCATCAGTGTCAACACTGATGTTGTTGTCTTTGACGATGATGATGATGATCCGTTTTTATGAAGATAATTTTCTGCATCCCCGAAAAGTGCTCGCATCGCAATAAATTAGGTTGGACAGCTCCACAGTTAAGACCACCTAACAAAATATAGTTAGTTCGTGTATAGACGTAATACGCTACTCATAAGGTTGCTGAAAACTATCCAACAGTCAGTTCATTTTCCAACAACAAATCACAGTTCATCCCTGTGAATCAGCGAGCTAGTCAATATTTTCTTATGTAATGAACAGTTGCTTTCAGTTGCTTTAATCGGGGTCATTTTCAGCCTTATTTTGCCTGTGGAGTGCTTGAATCTTGTTCATGTCGCTATTGACACTCTGCATGTTGTGAACTACACCAACGGGCGTCTGTTCAGTTATCAAAGTGTGTTTGCAAGAGAGGTCGTTCATAGGATCTAGACCAGTTCTCATGGGTTCGTCTTCGCTTCCTGGTTTTTTGACCAAACATGAAAGCCTGAGGCAGATTCGGGAACCAGTAGTTTACCCTCACTAGACTTTCTCATTGGCTCCCATTAGTAGTTTGTACTGCGCATGCCTTCAGATCCCCGGTTCCTCGGATTTCATCATCGTGAAGTAAGATAGTCCCCCTTCTAAGAGAAGGCCTCCTTCTCCAGAACATATCTTGTGACATGGATTTGTATCCATTTCAATCTCCCATCGAAAAACTACCATCTGGCCGCCATAACTATACAAGATCCTCGAAATGCCTGACTTCTCATCATCAGAGTATAGCACTCAAAAATGACCTTTCCTATTGTGATTTTTCGTATCAACAACATTCCAGTTCGTTTGCAGCCTGATACGGACCTCGACGTCACGCTGCCAGTGAACGAACATGGAAACGAATTAGTAAGCCGCATGTGAAAACGACTGAACACTGGGCTCGTAATGCTTCTGGAGATAAGCCGAGGTTGATTGCTCCATAACCTTCAATAGATCGATGGCACACACCACGTGCTGCCTGACATCATGCCCCAAGCTTTATCTTATGTGGGCTGGATTGGATCGACAAGCTGAATCTGTTGGAAAAGCCGATTAATTCTACTTGCAACCTCATGCACGCAGCACCCGGGGTGCCCTCAAACCAACTCATTTTCCGAAGCGTTCACTTGAAGACCTCCTGCAACGCTATGCAACCATATTCGCTGGCGGACTTGGATGGTGCACAAAAGCGAAAGGCAGGCGGTGCCTCTTCCCCACTGCCAGACAAGTTTTCAGGCCGAAACGTCCAGTAACGTATGCTACATTGCTCTTTGTGGTCCAGGAATTGGACCGACTACAGAAGGCTAGTGTTCTCCAACCGATCAGCCAATCGGCATCGGCCACACCGATCGCAATGGTGAAGAAGACTATCGGGACCATCCGGTTTTGTTCTCCACCGATCTCAATGCTGCACTGCATACCCATTAGCACCATGTGCCGCTCCACATGATTTGTTCGGGAAACTGAATGGGGGGGGGGTGTTTTGCGAAGATTTATTTGGCTGAGGCTTACCTCTAGGTTGAAGTCGAGAATGAATTCCGGGAACTTTTGACCATCAATACCCCCGCGGTCTCTCCCAGTATACCCGCCTGCCGTTTGGTCTCAAGATAGCGCCAGTCATATTTCAATAGATCATGGATACGATGCTGAAGGATGTCCCCCGGTGTTGCCGCCTATTTGGACGACCTCATCGTCATGGCGTACAACCCCGACGAATTGTAGCAGCTCCTTGATTAGGTGCTTGGTCATATTCGAGATTATGGCTTCAGAGTGCGCCGAGAAAAATGCACCTTCATCGGATCGATGGAGTTTCTCGGTTTCGTCATTGAAGAACGCGGTCTTTCACCAGACCCGGAGAATACTTACGCCATAAACCATATTTTAGCACCTACGGAAGTGACATCCCTCATATCGCTCCTCGTTCTTGTCGTTTAACACAACTCGTTTCTGCTGGTCATGCATCGTCTTTGGAGCCCACGTAACCAGCTACTCACCACAAGGGGACATGGTCATAAAAGTGCGAACGTACCTTTTGTTCTGTCAAGCCCGTACTGAGCTCCGATTGGCTTCTTACCCACACGATCCGTCGATGGAAATCGTTGTGGCGTCGGGTAATTCGAAACATGGCATTGGTGCCGTGAATTCGCATGTTTGCCATGAAGAAGTTCCATAAAATGCTCTACGGCCATCATTTTACCTTCCGGCGATAGAAAGGAAAGTTCTGAATGTTGGGTTATGAATTCACAGTCTGTAACAACATCTGGAAATAATTGAATTTAAATCCTGATAGCAGACAAATCAAACAACAAACAGAAATAAACGGGACGAAGAGTTCATGGATTTAGCGCTGACGGATATCAAGTTAGGTAGTGGTAAATATGTTGAGGGCTAACCAGTCTACTCATAAGTAGGTAAACAAAATAACAGCACAAGCGGATGGCTAATAGTTCCTACTGGGTACTAGCGTTTTACTGGACATTTCCTGCATCCATAGTGTGGTTTTGAAAGTCAGTGACAGAAATGAACATTCAGTGCCATGTACCACGTCCTTATTGCATCATATTATCCTCTTGTTTCCCTGTGACTTCATCTGCGTGAACCGTGACCTTCCTAAATCAATTTTTTCCTTCGTCTAGACTAGATATACGGAACTGCAATGTGAACCACCCTGAGTTCCAAAAACTAGAGGAAAACAACCAGGTCCCAGACGTGATACTGGTATTGCGTCCGCGACAATCGGCCGAAGATGATGGCAGCAGTGTGAATCGAGGACCGAGCAAGGCGAAACGACGACGGAAGCACTCGGTGACTGCCACAAGTGTAACTGCCGCCAGCTCTGTGGTTGACGAGACAGCTAGCATGATGACCGAGACAGATTCACAAATGGAATTCTCCGACTACAGTGATGATGATGGTGAGGAGGATGAAGACGAGGGAGCGGAGGAGGAAAGCTAGTGGGCAAAAAAGCAAACCAGACGTAAGTCTGCGTTTTTTTTTGGAGTAAGGAGCTTCATTCTCTCAGAAGTTTTTGAAACTTTCTTAGGCTCGCAGAAAATAGCAAAACGCCATGAAATTCGCTGTTGGTAGAGCTAAGTATTCCCGCTGTTTTCTTCGTAGTCTGTGAGTAAAATGTTGTCATCAGTACATTTAACGGCCCATGAATTTTGAACTGAATCTCACAGATAAAAAATTAGCATCTTTCCATTTGCTAGCATCAGAGATGGGGGTAATGGTGTAGTAAGGTGTTACGGCGGAAATAATGTAGTTTGAACCGGCCGGCCCCCCTGATTCTAAACCTTGACCTGGGCTTGTTCCCACATACTCTGTCTCAGTGATACAACTGGACCGACATCAAACAGAACTCCCTCTATCCAGCGATCATCCGACAACAACTCACCCTGTAATGTGACAATGCGGCTCTGATCGGCACTCGCAGGTTTTGGCACCACGTCAATAGGACCATATTTGCCCCTGTGTTTTGGAGCTGGTTCCACCCGATTTACCATCACGGCTAGTTCGTATGGTTCAAAAATATGTCACTGGTACAATCTTCAAACAAATATTGGGAGAAGGTTATTGAAACCAAAGCTGCCAGGTCTTTCAAGAAGCTTGCATTGAGAATCCTTGGCATTCGATGAAGCAGATGCCATCACACCAGTGTATGCGTATCCAAGGATTACCGTTCATAGACTGCGCGGTTTAATCGTGTATGTACACGTTGGCCAACGCACATAACCCACCGCGTCATCCAGCTCAGTGGTTCGGACCCGACCACTTCCCCTGTCTAGGCTTGGGCAACCTGGCAATATCCAAGCCCTCGTGCTTGGTGGCGTGGCAATTAAGTACAGAAAGGGTGCTACAGCTGAACGATTTTTTTAAATTGTATATGTACACCTGCTGACATTCGTTGCAGGAAGGTAAACGAGGTGTTGGATTCAACCGACTGTGTGGGTAACCGAATTCCGTGAATTTTTCAAGGGCAACGGTGTACCTGTTTTTCGAGACTATCAGGATACCCCGTTTTTCTCCAATGTGATTATCTTGCTCCTAACACAAACTTACTGTTTACCCTTTTTTCAAGGTAACATTCAGAGCCGGTTCTTACACCAACCTTCGTCCAACCAGTTCCTTGTGATATTCATCATGCGACTGTAAAAAGTGCACTTTCTGTACAGGCATATTTCATTCTTGCTATATTGGATGGGACTCCGTGAGAATTTTAACAGTGAATCAGAAACAATTGGATGTTTTCACATTCAGTTTACCTGTCTGCGGATCAATCTCAGCTTAATGTTCTTGTGCCGCTCTATCTATCAGCTGGAAACTATTTGGTTGAGACGACCTTGAGTAAAATGGGACACGATGAGTTATCAGCTGGAAAGTTTTTTGGCCCTTTGGGGGTAGACAACAGTACAGAAGTACGTCCTGTTGTTCTTTGCCTTCCAAGTTCATAGGGAAACGACGAACAGCGTGGTACAGTTTGGCCCTACCTACCCTATGACAGCAATACTGCTCTTAGCGAACACATAAAGTGCCGTCTGTTATCGCAGTCAGCAAATCAAGCCTTCTGCGACGGAGTGAACATGAGAATAGAAACCGGGCAGTGTGTGAATTTCACCTCATTCAATTTCGATAAATCAAGGGTGGTGTTTGCAGTTCTGTCCCAGAACTACTCGGACGTAACATAATGGGAATAGGGATTTACACAAATTTCGCGCCCTTTCAAGTCGTCGGGAAAATCGTATTCACTTACGGGAATTTTTGAGGAACGTTGTTGATAAAGTTAGCATAAATGTTGACTCACAGCTAACTGTGGTTTGAATATAAGCTCAGAAGGGAATGTGAGCCACAAAATAGGTGTTCCCAATGTCCACAATTCGCGGTGGTTTTGTGACACCCTGTGGGTTTGTGAACTGACTATCGTATTCTACCAAACCGAAGAAAAGTTTGTGCGGTAACAAATTAACCTGTATAGCACATCTGTGATGTCATTATCATCAGAAATCCCCTCTTGAAATGGAACAAAGAGCTTATTATGTTCACGAACTTCCGGGGCATTCCTTGGTGGGCAAGCGTGTCAAGCAGAACAGACCGGTCAACCGAGTCGAATGCGCCTTGGAAATCCAGGAATACTAGAGTTGTGGGTCGCCTATACGTACGGCATTGTTCTAGCACCTGACGAAGTGTGAAGATCAACGCAACCCCTACCAGGCCGGAATCCCGCTTGCTGCTCTCGAGTCAGTGTCTCACGAGCCACCGTAAGGCGACGAAGCACAAGTGACGCCAATAGTCTCGTTACGACCGGGGTCAAGCTGATCCCTCTGTGGTTGCCACACTCACTACGAGCCTTTTGTTTGAAAGTGGGCACTATCACCGACTCTCCCCAGTTGTCTGGGACAGACTCCTTTTCCCAGATGCAGGCAAACAGATCAGACAGGCGTTGACTGAGGATTTCACCCCCATCTTTGAACAATGCGGGTGGGAGGTCATCTGGACCAGAGGCTCGGTGGCCCTTGAGAGAACATATGCAGTCATAAACCTCCGATACCGTAGGTGGTTCCACGTTCACCGTCCAGGGTTCTACGTCACCTGTGGGTTCCAGATGGGTGCCGGCTGGTGGCCATAACAATTGTTGTTCGAAGTATTCGGCCCATCGGTCAATGCGTTCTTCTTTATTCGAGATGTTCACTCCATATATACATGTGTGCCGGTGTATACTGCTGATGAAGGGTGTGCGCAGTATCCGTTTGTAATCTGAAATACCAGGCCCGCAGTTAACCGACAATTGGTTTGGAACTTGTTGGTTTATTCAACTGTGTTCCCCCTCGTTGATGTCAAGCACTCAGACATCATCCGGAAAAGTCCAGAAATTCGTCTATGGAAATCGAGCTTTTGAAACACTATGCAGACCTAATGCTTTTCTGTCCGATTTCTTGCACCCAGTTTGTTTGTGTTTTGCAACAAATAGCGCCCGCGTTCGACTGGCATCTTTTTTGACTGGTATGCTTAGCTGTGAAGTTCAACGGATCTCTACGATGCGTACACCGTGTTCCTGATGAAAGTTGCTCATTGACCGGCTTGGTTGGACCTAACTATTGGGGAGAATGTATGCGGACTGCGTTAGTTATTTGCGCTTGGTTGCAGATGTGTGGCTGTTTGCTTTCCCTGAAGGCTACCACTTCGTATTCATAGAATCCTGTGCGATTCGTTTATTGCCCACCAACTAACGATGTCCTTTTGGAAGCTGTGTCTTCCTGGTCCCCGGATTCTTACCGAAAATAGTAATCCCATAACCAGCCAGCGTCCTTCGAGAAAGTTAGGCACAATTACGCACCACTCAATCTGCAGGTGCGATGTGTTATTAGACGTCCACATCTCTACTGCCATCACGATGACGCGGCGCATTCATGCAACCGTGTCTACCGAATCAGAATGACTCATGCAGATAACACAATAGATGAAGTCTTGCATGTAAGTTCACCCTATGCAATTACTTGGGGACGCAATGACGTCCAATGATACCCTGACATCATCAGTTTGTCTACCGATGAAGCGATTTCTTGGTTTTGCCCATGCGATGGTACTTGTTCGGATACCTGACTACTTGAAAGTAGTCATGTGTTGCCCACCGCATGGGCGAAAATTGAAAGTCGGTTTGATTCATGAGAACACTGCTGATGTTAATGGAAATTGTCTGACATTTCCCTATCGGTTTCGCCTTTTGAGGCTCACCGGGCACGCGTTTTCTTTGAGTTCCAATCAATTTGATTTTCTACTTGGACACTAACTTGTGCCCAAGAGACCGAAGTTTTTAAAAGAATCCCAGCTTATCCCTTGTTCATGTTGTTCTTCAACCGAATGTGCTTCACAAAGGCTGCCTCATGCTTTAGTCGATGTGGTACTTTTTTGTTGACATAACACTACTTATAAGGTTGCTGGAAACCTCCTAACAACCGAATCAAATATGAGTTGGTGTTTGCGCGTGCCCGATTGCGTCCCATTCCCCGGGTAAGTATCAATCAGGACTAACCACATCTTGCGCTGAGAATCCCACCAAGCTCCACTGTTGTCCATAGGGTACACGAATCACTTATTCGAACGACGTGCAACATTTGACACTTACTACGAATGGCCATTGCCTAGGTCTCATCTGATCGAACCGGTCGGAACCAGTTGAATATTCTCTAATTTTCCCAAGCCAATCGAAATATAACACCTTGTTGCACATGATTACTGCGGGATGAGTTTATTGCAATTTCATTCGCTCTGAATGCAGAAGTTCCGAGGCACACATGTTTGCCAGATTTCGGATCGACCGATTTGTGTTTTTCGTTCATTGTGCACTGGGTGATGTTCAATCGATAGATTGGATGGCTCAAGTGAAAGATATGTGCGTGTGGTGGAGGTGAAAATAATTGGACGGCGGAGGGAAACGTTGGACACGGGCGTGGATGCGGCGGTTCGGAGGTCCCATGTGGCATGGGGTCCACTCGGGTCCACTCTTCTATGTACACTCAACCTTGCGTGACCATGAATCATCATCATGTTCTTCCTCGAAAAAAAGCATTCACATGGAGTTAGGCAACAGGAGCTCCAGGATTGGGTGTTGAGGTTATCAGGTTTATTGCTAGTTATATTGTCGGGAAGTGCACCCGGAGTCCGATAGTGCTGGTCGTAGTTGTATTACTCCCAGTACCACTATTGCTGTTGTTCACATTGAGCATTGATCCTGTTTCCGCACTGAACCCCGTCGTGGCTGGGTTCATCGTGACCGCTGTTCCGGTTAGGGTGACTCCTTGGATCGCCTTTGGCGGGGACTTCCAGGCTGGTATCTTTGGGTGAGACACAGGAGATTGGGAAGTCGGATGTGGTTGAGCCTGTGAGGTGGTTGTCAGGGATGGTAGGGTTGTCTGGAATAAGAAACGAGAAAATACATGAGTCTTCAGCAGCCTTATGAGAAGGGTTTGCCCGTGTGCGCTACCACGTTGAGAAATCGATGTGAGGCAGTCCTGGCATATCCGGAATTACAGTCCTACATTGTACCATTTTGAAGTCAAAATTTCGAATGTATGTGGCGTGAACAAGAACGAACCAGTGACAAGCCTTTCGAATGGACGCGCTACCGGCTAAGCTTTCTAGGGCTTAATCTCCCACACCTCCAGTGGCTTATCAGTCAGAGACTCCCAGTATCCTTGATGGGTTTCTTCCCTGATGCCTTCGATAGATAAATCTTGGAGATTTGAAAACCTCCGTGTGACGAAAAACGTGGCTATATGGACATTTTCTTATGCGAGAGTGTTGATTTCGGGACTTCATAAACCCATATTAATGATGGGGCTGCCAGTGCTAAGGTTTCTGTCAGCGTGGATGATTGCAATGATGGCAGAGTGTTACGATGATGGTAAAGACTGACTAATCTAGGAGTTCGCGATGTTGGATTCATACTAGATGGATGGTTCAGTGGTTACAGTACGAATTTACTGAACGGAAAGTCCGTGGTTCGAACCAGAACTCTGCATCTCGACTTTCCCTGACTTGTCTTGGGCAACCTGGCAGTATCCCAGCCCTCGTGTTTCCTTCGAGTGACATGGCAGCTAGGCGCCAGAAGGGTGTTACAGCTGAACGATTATCTTATCTTCTTAGATAGGTATACCAGTGTTGATATCGGAGGTAGAATTGCTTGAGACTAGACAGCAATACACGGCTTTATACCGAAGTGATAAACTCTTATACTGAGGATATTGAATTCCGTTGTGCTTCAAAACTCGTGAACTGGCTTCTAGACTCAAACAGGTTTATCTATGAGGTTATATAAAAAAATGAAAACGCTGAAGTGGTGTATCTTCCTTTCACTTTTTCGCAATACGAGTGTACGGACTAGCGTTTGTCACCATAATCTAGGAATTACAAGTGAGTGAAGTTCAAAGTGTAAAACACTTCGCGGATCGACTACTCTGGATAATTCCAGAGCAAGAACTTTCCTCACTTTTCACAGACGGATGAAGTATGTTTACCATACATGCATTAGCCCTGGGGATATCAACCGCCGGCGTTGTTCAAAACGACTTTCTATGATCACTTTCCCGTAGGCAAAATCAAACCAAACTAGGATACAGGTGTGGCCCGGGCTTGACATCTCAACATTGCAGATCGTCTGACTACCGGAGGCAGATAATGAGTTTCAGCTCTTTACTTATATTCATGTTGGATTTTGAACGGTACCCTACACACTGAAGATTTCGATTTGTTCTGTCCGTGAGGATGTTAGAATTGGATTTCCGCAACCAGCTACGGGCCACCATTGGAGTGGGACTTAGGCTGGACTCATTATTAATGCGGGACAAGAGTGTACCTGTGGTGCACACGCTTGGATCTAACCGTCTAGTTTCTCTCAATCGAGATTTCGTCCCCTCATGAAGTCAGTCTGTGCTGAGAAGCATTGTACAGCTGTTTTATCGTTAGTAGGAACCACCAACGATGCGCATCGCACGAACCTCCAAGAGGGTTCGGACTCGCAATTTCCTGGTTAGAAGCTGAAGACTAAGTTGTTTCGTCAAAAGCAGCTGACCGATGGTGTGAATAACTCGCTCTCAAACAGTATTATAGCGTTCCTTATTCTTCGGTCACGGGATTCATATCACGTGATCAGGTGATGATGACTTTTCAATATAGTTGTTCCCATTTGAATCGGGAACTGACCATAAACACCATTCCGTAGTGTTAAGTCTATGGTTTTATCATAAGCAAATTGTGGTGACAACACCATACAGGCAAAACGGATTATTGGCTAACACCAACCAACTATGTAGGTGTGAGTCAGGCGCCTCTCATGAGTGAATGAGCCCTCCCCCGATTGCATTATGGCCTTCAGCTTTTGCTTGCCTCCACAAGATTCGATAGTTATGGGCCGCCACTTAAGTTTTGGTCTGGTGATATCAGACCTGTCCAGTTATGTGCACTCAGCGACCTAATTAGCTCGTACTTACATTTGGGTGCAGGGTACCCAGACGGATTCTCACATGGTTTGGGACGTTGTACTCCTCTGCAGCACATTGGCGTTGTTCTGAAGGACAAGCAAGTCCGCCTTGTTGTTTGATACCATGGTTCAATCATGGTCGCGCATTCGGTCATGCACCCGGCTTCTGTCCAGTTTAGTACCCGTTTTCTCAACTACCATCTGGGCTCGTACAATAGGACCCACCGAACCCGGCTTGTCTAAATTTGCTTCATCGTAGCGTGAAATGATCCGGTTCAGTGTGTACAAATTGCTTTAAACTAACAGGTCAGTGTTTAGATAAACAACCGCACCTACCACTGTGGCAACATACATCAAGCTCTGTAATTGCCTAGGCAACTGATCAGTGACTTTTTGTTATGGTCAACAAACACGCGCACATATTTGCCGTTTCACTGGTTTCTCTCACTTTGGTTCCGGTTACAACAACGGGGCTGACAAACTGATCCGGTTTTCTACTTGTTTCGATGTGCATGTGTAACTAATTTGCCCAGAAAAACGATGCCCCAGGGTCACGTGAAAAACGCATTGCATATCGTAGTCATGACGACCAGGGTACAACACCGTGAAGAATAGCCGGTGTCGGAAGTTGTATAAACAAGCTTGCCGCGGGTGGTTGTCAGGTTCAACAAGGCTTACTCCACAATGGTAGAGCTATCTTAAAGAGGCAAGGAAATCCTGACGGATCGTAACATACTATGGGTCAGAACTGATCGGTGTATATGGTAGCGGAGTGGGTTGGGACGTGTGTGTGGATAATTTGGAATGTTTCTTCTTCTGCGCCCGCAGAGCTTTGTACAGTCTACTCCCAGTATTGTAAAGAAAAGAATAAAGATGGATGGGGAAGGGACTTAGTGCTAGCTTACTACAATCATTCCGAGGTGCCCACACCTCCAAACATTCAGTCAGGCAATCTGGATAGAAACTGACAATAAGAACACCACTGACATCGGTTGGTAGTCATATCTTGCAGCGTTTTCAACCAGGCGCAGTGGGGATCACGCGGTCCCCATCCTGGAAGGCGAGTAGCACCAACAGCATCCAAACGTTTCGTAATCTCTTTCATACCCCTTTGCCAGGTCAAAGGTTGGCCACCTCTCTGCTTACGTCACTCCGAATCGGGCATGGAAAACAGCACTCTCCTCGGCAAACGATGATTAGGCATGCGCAACACATGTCCCAACCAACGCAGCTTCTGGTGCTGGACACATCCTCCAATGGAAGTCCCCGTTGCCCAACCGAAAACTCGCTTTCTAACTACCTCGTTACGGATTCGCCGACACCATCCCACACGAGCTATGGTTCTGAGACAACGATTGTCGAACACCTGAAGACGTCTCAGTTCCGCTGCTCGAACAGGCCAAGTCTCACAGTCATACAACAAAACAGCCCGCACTGTAGTTTGATACACACGTCCCTTGATATTCAGGGATACACCACTTTGACGCCATAGGTGTCCCAAATTAGCAAACACGAACCGGGCCTTGCAGATTCGCGAATTGACCTCATCTGTCACACTACAATCGGAACTAATACAACTTTCAAGATACGTAAAACGCTCCACAACTTTCAGTACCTCTCCCTGGATTGTCAGTGGCACGTTCAGTGACTGCGTGTCCACGAGCATGACTTTGAACAATGACAAGTTGTGAGTGATGCTTCGCTGCTGTATAATCATGATTTATTTGAAAGCCTTATTGTGAAGAAAAGAATAAAAGTGGATGGGGGAAGGATTCACTACTGGCTTACTACAGTCATTCTGAGGTGTCTACACCTCTAGACACTCATTCAGGCAATCTGGATAGAAACTGACAACAAGAACGCCAGTGACATTGGTGGGCAGCCATATCTCGTAGTGCCTGCAACCAAGAGCAAAGGGGATCTCGCGGTCCCCATCCTCGGAGATGAATCTGTGTCCAGGAGGGACACAGACTTAACATGCTGAAGCCCAAATCTTTTAGTTGCTTTCTCAAAGCGCCTGGTCAATTTATGGAACACCGTGCCAAAGGATAGCGTCTGAAGTTTCAGAGCGTTAGTTTAAACAAAGGCCAAAAACGTCTTCAAGGGGCAAGTCGTTGAACATCTGCAGTATCAATGGTCTGCCAGACCCCCTATGCCAGAAGGCTGAGATGTAATGAAGCGGACACGGTGGATTTAAGAGGTCGTGCTTTTGCAGCCTGAATGAAGCGCATAGGTGTTTGCTAGAAAAATGCTTACTTCGACTGTGACATCCAATAAACCAAGCGAAGTTAGTCGTACTGGTGAGGTAGCCGTATAGCAGAGGGACGAAAACACTGTATTCTGCTACGGATGTGAACATCCACCAGACCGTGTTAGAAATGGAGTCGTTAAAAGGCGGCTCGTTAGACGATTTTGTGCATGCTATTGCATGATTGTGGACGTTAAAATGGTTAATTGGGTATAGATGACTTCATCTTTGATGTCTCTTTTGGTCTGTGTCGAAATCCCAGGTTTTGGAATTCCTGCCTCAATCTGACCGTCAGTGTCAACGTAGCAAGGATTTCAAACATATCACAGGCTAGAATGTCTATAGAGAAGCTGTTTTACAATTTGATCGTTTTTCCTAGATTCCCATTTATTACTGGTGATGGTCGGGTACAACTTGACGCCAGAGAAGCCACAAATCGAGCTCAACATTACGTGTCGTTCCTTCCGAATCTTTGATTTTTGTAGTACTGTTCACTCTTCGTGCCATATCAAGCAACTTTCGTAAACAACCACTAGAAAGGCCAATCTACTTGATGACCTATTTATACACGTAAAAAACTCGGCTTTTCAAGGGCCGGAGAAGCCAAAATATTTCTAGGGCGTTATCCCCTCAGAACATAATTCCCGTAGGATTCGCTTGAAGAATAAACGATTTCGCTACGTCTCCTCAACGTTTGCCTTTGGATGGAGAGGCTATTGATACAATCACCGAACTAGGATGATCTCTCTGCAAACCAAGAGGAGAGGCTATTGATACAATCACCGAACTATGATGATCTCCCTGCAAACCAAGGATTATGATTCAAACTCAGTTAAGGGAAAGGTTGGCATCATTTTGCACCCGCAATGATCAACAGACATTAGATGAAACTTACGCTATAGTAGCCCTGACCCACAATACCAGTAGTGAACCAAGGCTGACGAGTCGCTGGAGAATTGTTTCCTCCCGCTTGGGAGGGGGACGCACTGGGATCAAGCAGCTGTGGAGTTGTGTTGGTCGAATGACGAACATGTCCCTCGGAGGTCGGTACAGCCGCCTGGGATGCTTGTGGGATGGCAACGGATAATGGTTGTGATTGTGACTTTTTGCGCATGTTTGATACCACTCCTTGTCCAGTGAGCATTGATTTGAAGTGTCCTGTTGGGGTAGCTTTGTCCTTCTTCTTCGTGGTGTTGGTGGGTGTCCAGTGACCGTCACCACTGGCTCCAGGTACTTGTCGCAATTCGATCGAAGTGTACTGGAAGTGCTTTCCGTGGAATTCCATGTGAGGATGTTTCAGTAACATTTCAGCATTGGATCGTTCGGTCGGGTCCATTGTTAGGCAACACTGTACAGAGAAACCGAAAACAGTATAGTCTTTTTAAATTACGAGTAGTTTAAGCAGAAGACGACTACATGTTTCGCCACGTTCGTTGTTCATCAGAGACGCACGGTCCCCTGTTTTCACCGGATCTTTTCATCACAATCAACCAGCTGACATACTGAACGTTATTTTACTATATATCCCCCGCCAACTCAATTGGAGGAGTCTAGAAAAACCGATCGATTGAATGAAGAGCTCGTACCCAATCACAACCCAAAACAAAGTTCTAATGTAGATCTAACTGAAAACAGATTTAGGGTCTCGGTTGGCAAATAAATGATCCAAGAAAGTTCCGTTTCGAACTTTGGACATGATAGTTCGGCAGCCAGCCCACAAGGTCGGAGTAAAATGAGGCTTTATCAGCGTTTCGCAAACGGTACAAGCATGTGATGTTACTATTCGCTTCCGGGAATACTATATACACAACCTCCAAGAGCAGCTAACATCGGCCAGCAAACTAACTAGAGGAATTAATGAATGGGCACCAAAATCTTCCGTCCACTCCCAAAAAACGCAAATGATGCGCAGTCTGCGGAGTACTTCCGGTGGTATTGCGCTGAAAGTCAAGGAGCTTGATGGATGACGCCGGTGCTTATTGTTATACAATCATGGTTAGACCAGCCAATGGCTTGCCGTAGACTTCCGCAGGCTCGCCCACTGGTCTCATTCGCTGGGGTCCATTTCCGTGCCAAACGTTTTCATGAAGCTTCACATTTTGTCCTGCTCAAATTATCCGTTCTCCCCAACTATGTGCAGGTTCGACGACTGCTGGTATAAATGAAATAAATGTTTCATGTGCTGAACTGGAACATATTGAACAAACAGTATGACTGATAGACTAGACGGATGCACCACGTGCCATGTCGGGTGATGACAGCTGTAGGATCGAACGCTAACGGATATGACTGTCAATGAAAAAATAATGAATGACACAGGAAAGTGAGAGCAATCGATAGCTTAGTGTAACGCCTATAAGTGAATCAGTGTGAATTTGCGCATTTTCAGTGCAATGATCAGTGAGACCTACAACAGGAGAAGCTACGCCCAAGTCAGGTTAAGTTAAGCCAAGTCGAAGGAAGCGGAACTTCCTGCACCATAACGTGAATTTTCAACAAAAGTTTGTAATGTTTTTGCAGGACAGCATTGAATTTCTTTAATACATTTGAGAATGAAAGACGAGCATAAAGTATTGATCCACGTACGTTTGACAACGCAAATGGGACGTGATGAGAGTACGCAGGGAGGAGGGTGAAACCACTCAGAAATCAAGCTATCTAAATGATAATAGAACTGATAAAATTCTGACTGGTGGGTGACAGCTTGTACTTGGAAGGAACACATGAGGTACCTGTTGCCTTGGTGTTCAAATGAATTGGGTGAAGTTGAGACCAGCGTGCAAAATCTCGCTTACTAAAGTCATGTTGCAGAGGCCTGATAATAGGGCAGTAAGTTTCTTCCAAGAAAGAGGACAGGGAAACAATAGACTCGATGGGGAACAATAAACTTATGGATAAGATGGAAGGGGAATAGAAAGCGTTTGGTTCTTACCATAAAGCCAGACGTATAAATTTACCAAAAACCCGAATAAAGTAGGATCAACTAGGGTTATACTTTGGTATTCCACGGTATAGGTTTTGTAAATAGGAACGTTGCGAACGCTGAGCAACTGACTACTATCAAAAAGTAGCTGACTGGGGTTTTTAAAGAAGTGGACCTCCTGGCATTTTGGAGAACTAAGAGGAAATGTTCCCCTGACCAGGAGACAATTTCATTTGGTGTACACGTTGAACTGGCAGACGCACACGGCCACGCCGTGTGCATCAGCATGTTCACACTGCATTAGCCCACCACGTACAGAAAAAATGGGAAGATGAAATCCGCTGTTGGTCAGCAATGGAGAGTTGAGCTGACCACGCACGGCTGTGGAATGTGCACGATCAGTAAAATGGCACTTGGCAAGCTCGGCCAGGTCCTGTCCACCGCCTGCACTGATGAAAGCTAGATTGCCTATTCACTGTTGTCTCTACCCCAGGCATGTTTGCGGTCGCCACTCGCCATACGGCCCTGGCGCCTGCATCCAGTGCTGAGATAACAGAGTGAAAAAAACAAGCAACAAGGTCTACCGAAGAGCGCAAGTGGTGATACGGATTGGTAGGAATCCTTTTCCAACACTATATCTGCCCCAAAATTCAGGGGTATTTTTTAAAGCGGTTTACAACCAACGATTGGGCGGCTTAAACTTGGTTTCCCCTCTCTTCATAGCAAGTGCTATTTCAGTCAAAAATTTTCCAAGCGGGAAGAAATTTCCAAACGGGAAAGATCTTGATAAATACACTCATTCGCATACAAATTTGGTTTTCACGGAAGACTCATAAAACTTTGCTGAAGAAAACCAGAAATGAGGGATTCAGTTGGGCCTCAGGTGAGTCTCCCGTTGTTGAATCCAACTTGACCTCATGATAATTCCCCCATTCATTTGCTTACTCCGCCTATGTACTTTTGATCTCCAGTTGTTTTGCTTATTCGTACCCGTCATTCACCTTGCCGCAGAGGCCATCTCGTCCGACACTTGTGTATTGGCATGTGCGTCTGTGTGTGTGTATGCGCGCAGCTGACCTACTTACCCATGCGCGTTCATGTCCCGTTTGCTGAGCCTGCCTTGACTTGTTTTCTCATGACTTCCGTGTGATCGCACGTCCAATGAGAATCACGAGACTATCGTCGAAAGGGACGACCGCAACCCACGCTACTGAGCCATCATTCCGCTCGCCGTTGTTTGGTGTGCGGACGTTGACACTGCACTGTGCCGGTCAGTGACAGACCTGTGAACTTGTTGACGCTACGAACGTGAACAATTGAGGTTTGTTGTACACATTCGTTTACCCTTAGGTAAATAGTACCGTAGAATTACGAACCCAATTCTTCCTTTTGATATTCGGGATTGTCGAACCTACGCGTCACTCAAAGTTCCGTATCGGGAACCGTAACAGCCGGTAGGAACCAGATGGAGAAAGTTGCAGGGTGCTTATTAGTCTGGTTGTTGGTTAATCAGAACAATAGGTGGACCACCAAGACTAAACGTCAAAAAGCCTAGCCGTAGTCGACGGCTGTCCTGCTCAATGCCACTGTTGTTACGTCTTCTTATGATGAAACATTTTCACCAAACATCCCCGAACTTAGCAACCAAATAAACGTCCTCTGAACTACTACTGGCAATCTCTCCTGTATGAAAGCTAGGATGAACAAGGAAATTGAAGCAGCATTTTTAAACATTGTGCGTTCATTCTCTAGCAAACCTCGACCGAGACAAGATCTTCGTTAACTCTGCGCAAACTACGCCTATAACTCACGGAAGAGAAACTCACTTGGAGGAAATCCAATTCTTTGGAAGTTAGTGGGGGAGACAAGGTCTTGAACTTTTCGTCTAAGCAACTCTGTATCGAAAAACAAGAGAAAGACAGGCGGATACACAGCATTGTTACATATATGATTTCTTGCGTGTGCTAGTTCACCGCAGGACTCACAGATAAGTAATACTCCCGAAGCAGACTCGTATGGTGAATTTGCTAGTGAGAACAAACATGATGCTGGGGACCATTTGTTACCTGATAGGATGCTCCATTTCCGGGCAACTGCAAAGGCAACACGCCAGAGAGAACTTAATCCCAACCAGCATCTCATGCTTTCTTTCCGTCAGTTCACCTATGCCTAAGACATAAGAGAAGTCGATTGTATGGACCAGCCAGTAACGACTGGGTAGAAGGTCCCAAAATGAAGAACCGTCGTTGTATGCAGCGTGGGTTTAGTCTTCACAAAATTGGAATGCTCCTGCGCGGGAATCATTTCAATGTGCACAGATAATTTAGTCGTATAAATCTGGAAAGTCTGCTCTATAGAAGGACTACCTCAAAAAGAGGACTTTTTTTTTATTAATATCTAGGAATTTGGTCAATTTTGAGGGACCACCTCCGAGCTCAGATCAAAGACCACCTTGTCCGGTGTTTTTACTCAAAATCTTTCCCAGAGAAGAACAAAGGGTCATTTATCTTGTTTGTCCAGAATCTCTATCTGTCGAGGGTATTTTCATAAGCGAATCCATATGGATTTCTTGGGAAACGCATACTAACCACATGCATACTGTGATGGATTGGTTCAGTTTGTTTGTACGCACCCATATGCGAGGCATGCAGCTGCTATAGCAACAAGCCAAGCCATTGCTTACACTCAATATTCAATTGTTTTTTAGTTCACCAGGAGTTATTGGCATCTCGGAGTTCATAGGATTAAAACCCTCTTCAAACATCTAGGGTCACAAGATTCGTGACACAGGGATTCCATCATAAACCACATACTCCCCATTACCTTTCTCAGCGAAACATGGTATTTCCATCCGGATTGGGAAGGCCAGAACAGTTTCCGTGAAATTGTGTCACGGGCGTGACATCAGCTTAACCGTCAAGGGTCGAGTGTACAATGCTGCGGTGCGATCCATATTACTATACGGGATCAGAAACCTGGCCGCTGCGCGCCGAGGATGTCAGACTTTAACTGTTTGATCATCGATGTCTTCGGAGCATTGCCCGAGTCTGGTGGGAATACCGGATCAGCATTGCACTGGTACTTCGAATGGTATTCGGGAGAAATAATTCACCCTCGGTAGATGAGCTGGTCACACTGCATACGTTGCGCTGGCTTGGTCACGTGCTCCGTATGCCAGTCGACAGACTTCCTCGAAGGGTTCTTTCCGCACAACCACATGAAGGATGGAAGAGAGCCAGCAAACTCTGCTGCGTTGGTCATTGCCGTCTCTCTGGATAGGTCCCCGAGACGGGCCGCATCAATAGTTAGAGACATTGTCAGAGATGGCCCAGTCGTGCCCTCAATGACGCTGATGCATCCAAGCTACTGCCTTCAATGCAAAGCTCCCTTCCCAATCCCCCTGTGAACAGTCCACTGACGGTACTGTATTTACGCACCAATTTATCAGCTCCCGTCTCCAACGCGCATCTACCTACCACACCTCCCCAAATCATCAGTGAACAGAATTGTGGCAGCTACAACCACCGTACGAGAAGTACGCAGTTTGTACAGCTGACGATGATGATGATTACCTTTTTCCACCATTACGCAGTTACCATGGCCTGATCGACGCCTTACTGATCGATTCTGATTAGAAACCGTTGGTGGACCAATTACGACTGTTTGCAGCTCTGACAGAATCCAGTTAAGAATCTCCTTCTTAATGTACGGTAAATGTGTTCATCACATAACGGGGCACTGAGTTTCGCTGCTAAAAGAGGGTTTTTTCCCTGATGCGATACACTAGTCAAAAGGTTGCTGCAGACACTTGGGCAGCTCGCAGCCGGTCTAACTTTTCTTCAGATCCATCAGGTAGGCACAGTCCCCGAGTTTCCGTCATTCACCAATACTTCTTTTTTAAACTTTTATTTGGGTTTTTATTGATTTTCTTTAAAGTAGGACCATTCTATTTGGCCATTGAGGTGGTCTTTCCCGGGGGATGAGGCGTAGAATAACAAAATCCTTTCCGAACCTCTTGAACCTCACTTCAACGAGGTGAATGCTCCCCGGGAGACAGCAACCGAAATAGGGAGAATGAATAGGGAGGTTATGGTGTCAGTCCTCAGGGTAACAAGTCGCCGATCCTCACAGAGGAAATGATGAGTACACAATAAACCAAGGATTTTGGGAGTAAACGAATGCAGACCGAGAGGAATGCAATAATTTAGCTGTAAACCACAACTGATTTCCTAAAACTTTAGATATATTAAGCCTCCAAACTTACTGATCATTATTATTATTATTATTGTCAGCCGTAAGAACCGCGTTCTTGTCATATAGTGGTTGTTTCGTTCACCGAAGAGTTGGGGAGGTGGGGTAGGTAGCTGCGCATCGGAGACGGGAGCTGATAAATTGGTGCGTAAATACAGTAAACTTTTAACTAGGGGGATTGGGAAGGGAGCTACGCATTGAAGGCAACAACTTGGATGCATTAGCGTCATTGAGGGCACAACTAGGCCATCTCTGACAATGCCTCTAACTATTGATGCGGCCCGTCTCGGGGACCCAGCCAGGGAGACGACAATGACCAGCGCAGCTGAGTCTGCTGGTAACGGCTTTCACACTTCGCTGCCAAGTCATTGTTTGACCGCCTCTAGCTCGTTTCCACCCTTCACGTGGTTGTGCGAAAAGAACCTTTCGAGGAAGTCTGTCGACTGGCATACGCAGCACGTGGCCAAGCCAGCGCAACCTATTTAATGTGACCAGTTCATCTATCGTAGGTGATTTATTTCTTCCGAATACCACTCGACGTACTTCAGCACTGCTTATCCGGTGTTCCCACCAGACTCGGACAACGCTCCCAAGACATCGATGATCAAGCAATGAAAGTCTTTTGGCGTCCTCGGCACGCAGCGGCCACGTTTCTGATTCGTATAGCAATATGGAGTGCATCGCAGCATTGTACACTCGACCCTTGACGGATAAGCTGATGTCATGCCTACGCCACAGGTGACGCAGGTTCACGAAAGCTACTCTGGCCTTCCCAATCCTAATGGAGATGTCATCTTTCGCTAGACTACCGAGACTGATACAGTTGCTTAGGTTAACAAACTTGTCTACTACCTCAAACGACCCATCCGCAAGCACGAGGCTAGGGTTCAAGCTTACCCGGCCTTGCATACTGGAGATCATCCAGGGTCGGAATTCGGTTTGTGTCTGAAAGTGGTGCGCGGTAATTTTTAGTGTGTCACAATCGAAAGCTATTCCTGCAACTTAACTGAGTCTGTGCTAAGAAGCCGAGTGAAATTTCTTCGTCCTTGCCGGGGATGAACAACACCAGTGCTCATTTCAAGAATCCCCAGGATGTGTGTTACAAGTGTTCATGTGGCCGAATGACTGACCGAGAGTGTGGCCTGTTGGAACCCTAAGGCATTTGAATACGGCAAAGCTAAAAGAACATTTGATCGTACATGCAAAAATGATCGATAGATGGAAAGCACATATTGTGTGTAAGCAGAACCGTTCTAACTTTTTCGGTCACACAGCGAGTCAGAATAGACAGGTACTTCTGACGGCATCTGACTGGGTATTTATCCTGCTCCACTTTGATCGTGGGCAGGGCATAGGAGCTACTCCATGACGATTCGGATACGTGACTTTCCGGTAGGAGTTGAATTCTACTCCATTCGACAGATCACACAGCTGATAAGCCGTGTGACTGACTTACACAGAGACAGTTTATAGCGTCACTCTCCTCCAATCAATCAGTGAGTACCAGCTGACCCGGTTTTGACTGACTCTTGGCGTGGCGGAATCTCAGCTGAAAGGCTACTAATGTGTGTGGAAAATTTTCCTTCCTCAGTACATTACTCTGTCCACTTCTCAATGTACTGGATTGTGGTAAACAGTTGGACAATGCTGAACTTGCCATGGTGTGAAGAGCTCGTGGGTCAGCGATAATGTTAGCCGATTAAAGATGCGTTTTTGCATCTTTCCCAAAGCCTCATCGCACTTTTTTGCGAAAGGACACTTGTTTTTCGAAGTACGAACTGCTTAAGTAAGTACGGAAAAGTTTTTAGGCCCACTTTTTCAGGTAAATGCAGAAACTCTTGAACTAAGGAGTTTCCGAGGGTCCTTTGGGAGATCTTCCACTCACCTTTTGTTCTTTAAAGAACCGATACTCATTCAGAGCGGACATTTTGACAAATTCAAATTGCGCGAGCACCTGGATCACTTAGCCCCCTCCCCCTAGGTCGGTTTGTAGTCTATTTTTCTGCTTGGTTTCTTTCAAGATGTCATCAGTTCCGTCGAGCACAGCATCAACAGTATGATAAGAAACAGTGATTTTCTGAGTTATGGCTTTCCAAAGTTTCACCCTACACCTTAGCAGATTAAGCCAATTAGGAAAAAGGCTTCTGTGTGGTTTTCAACAGAACTGAAAGGGAAATCAGCTACAAACCTTGTGAAATGTAACAGCAGATTGCATTATAACACAACTGTCCGTCATTCTTATTCGCACGAGGGCTGAATCACATAGCAGAAAGTGGGATTTAAAACCAACGTACCTTGTTCTCTGGCACTTGTAATTTATAGCCTTTGAAAAACATGTTTTTCTCGAATATCTCTCGATGTCTTGGCACAAGGTCACCTGAAATGAGAAAAAACAACGGTTGGGAGATACAGTCGTGACACACACACGCACACACGATCCTAGGGTAAAACGGAGAAGAAACGTTAGATTTTGACAACCCGTGAACCGATTTCAGAATACCTTAACTCAATATCGAATTTCCGGGATTTCCTCCCGGACATTTTTGGATTTCTATCTGTCCAACTTTTTATTGAAATGCTTTGTGAAAACGTCTCAACATAAAGTGATATGGTGACAAGTCGCCGCAAATGAGACCCATCATCAGCTATCTGCAAACTGACTTGGTTTTGGGGAGGGATCTTACTGGACATCAGCCGAATCTGTCATTAATACTGATGTTGAACCAAAAAACATGCTTTACAAAGCCTCATCCTGTGTTCGGTCTTTCGGAATAGTCCGGCTGTCAAGCAAACATATTTTCACTGGGTGTGACTGAGCCAACAAACTGAACAGAGGCTAAATCGGTAGGATAACGGGGAGCTACACACTTTCCGTTGTCTTACGTAATAGCCTTGAAGGTTAAGCTGCACATTCAGTTGTCTGAAACATCACAAACGGCAGATTCAGCTGGGTCCCAGGTGATTCTCTTGCAAAACCAAATTGACTTGCAAATGAGTGTATTTCTCGAAAACAGTCCAATTTGGGTTCAAGTGGAACATAAGGTTGATGGAAACTCGGGGACTGCGCCTACCTGATGAGCCCCAAGAAGGGCGAAACCGGTCGTGGGCTGTCAGCAACCTTATGAGTAGTGCATTGCGTATTTAAGCTGGATCACTTTGAACTCTGGCTTCTGTCTGTGCAATCGTCTGAAAAATGTTGGCGTATACCCTGTACGGTTCCTATACAAAGATTTGTGTGCACCAGTAACATATGGGCAGCATTTTTCGCCACCTTTTATAGTTGCTTGTACACGGAAGACCCCGTTTAGGAGACGCTACTCCTCAGAAGAGACCGTTGTACGTTGTCCACTAAGACTGGATCTGAATTGGACGAAAACCAGTAACCAGCCAAGACGGCGAGCCGTCACCTTTTGACGCCGTCGGCAAGATCCTCTCTAGAAAAAAGAGCCGATAGGGCAAGCACTCAGATTGTACTACAAAGCCAAGCATATGTGATTTTCTGGGTGGATCACTCGCAAGCTTCCTGGATGTTTGTATAAAACCAAACATCAGCTGTATGTGCTTGTACGGACTAGCTTTCTCCTTTGAATTCACGTGTGTGTTATGCAGATGAAGGAAGGATGAACCCCGGCCTGGGTTTTACCAGGTGGTTGAGCCCTTCTGATCTCAGCCAGATTTAATTTCACTGTATGACGCCGGTCAGAGTCGAACAAACTCCAGTAACCTAGATTCATACGAATCTTTGGATACGAAGTGTACAAAAAGTGACTGACGCTTACCTGCACTTTCTGCAACCTCTAGTATCACGATCTGATTCACATAGACCTTTTTGTTTACACCTGATCCTACAAATGGCTGAACCTATCAGAAGCAACAAACTCTCAGCAGGAGGGGATTGGCGACTAGCCGTCCCTCCGGAAGCGGGCAACAGTATCACGACCCACATTGCCTGAAAGTATCGCTGGAACCCGAAACAAGTGGGATATACGGTTGAAAATACGCGAATTCTTGGCCTAAATCATGCGTTTTATGGAGAGAAAACCGATAGCGTCGTTTCAACTCTGACTTGTTTGTCGGAAATTTCAGATCGGCTGGTGTCTGTTCCAGGATGCCGCGTGTACGGTAGACCGGTTGTGAGATATAGACACAGCCGATGATTGAACGCTTAACTCTGACCTCTTTTCAGGAACGCTATAGTTGAAAAAGTTAAATTAATTCGCAGTGCGCGCCAGTGAAAAGTACTCACACTATGCAATGTGGTGTAGGTTCAACATTTTTGGCTGCTAAACATCAACCGCAAAATAAGACTGTGGTGATAACGGCAAAGATAATGTTCCTGTTGCCTTAATATGATGAGCGCGATGATGATAACGATCAAGCTTTTCGTGAGGTTCATTAATGTCGGCAATCACTGTCGGCGATGAACTGGTCACCTTATCAGAGACGGGTGACCCAAGCGACTGAAACCATGGCTTTGATACAATTTTGTTGAGCTCCGATAAAACTGTGTGTGCTAATTTTTGATTCCGCATTTCGGCAAATATTATTTTCATGATTTATCTGCACATTTCTTCCTCCTCACATCTGATGGTTGCTTTCGACAGCGCAGGTGGTATCGATGAAAGTTTTTTCTGTACCCTTCGAAATTTGGTTGGACCCCCTGGGTTTAGCCCATTCGAAAGGACGACTTTATCGTCTATCCGAAAAGCTTAGGAATGTTACATAACTCGGCACCTGTAACAAGTGTCAAATACTCATACACAACAGTACTTGGCGCCGAAGTGACGTGAGCTTGTCTGTCAAAGGAAGAGTTTACACTGCGGTGGTGCAATCCATCCTGCTTTATGGATCAGAGACGTGGCCCCTACGCGCAGAGGACGTACGGAAGATGTCATGTTTGATCATCGATGTCTCCGTAGCATTTATCAGGTCTAGTGGGAACATCGGATTATTGATACTGAGGTACACCAGATGGTCATACGAAGAAGGAACTCTCCTGCGATAGATGAATTGCTCATGCTTCACAGGTTGCGCTGGTTGGGGCATGCCAGAAGACCGTCTGCACCGCAGAGTTCTTTTCGCCCAGCCCTGTGCTGAGTGGAAGCGACCAAGGGGTGGACAGTGTTTGACCTGGCAACGAAGTACGAAAAAACTAAACAGTAAACTAAGTCGGGTTGGCAACTGCCGCCTCCCTGGATGGGGATCCTGGGACTCAAATCACCAGTGGTTAATGACACTGGCAGAAATGGCCCAATCGCGCAGTCAGTGGCGCTCGTGCATCAAAGCTTTCGCCTTCAATGCGTAGCGATCCCATTTCCGAACAAACTGAACATACCTTCGCCTCCAAGGCTTCGTTGTACATTCCACATTCCCTTTTTCCGGTGATCGAAACTGTTGCTGCTGGAACCAATGTGCCTATGGTACCCGGTTTATAGTTGATAAATTGAATTGAAATTGACAGTACTTGGTGGGAGGTTTTACGTCTTAAACCTCAATTCTCTGGTGTTTTGTTATCCATTCAAAAAGTGCATGCGGACAAACTCAGAGTATATTAACACTGGGACAAACATTGCCTGGTCCGATCAGTTTGTAAGCAAGGATGCATTTAGCGAGATAAAGCCGGCGTAAGGGACGAGCAAACTTGACAGTGAACCCTGAGCGCCGAAGCAGGAAAGCATATCTGTACCGTACGCAAACCTATCTGTTGATTCCCTTGAGGCTTGATAAGTCTTGTCGCGGTTTGACTCAGCCAGTGTAATGATGATTACTTGGCACACTCACCCATTGTCCGAGTAATCAAATGTAATTGGTCCAAATCCGATCGGCCCGGCCATAGAGGCAGTCCGGTCAGCATTTCGGCCACCACACATCCCACTGCCCATATATCAACCGGCGGTCCGTATTGCGTATCGCCGACCAGCAGTTCGGGGGCTCTATACCAGCGCGTGGCCACGTAGTCGGTATATTCGTCTCCCGGTCCAGCTACGATTTTGAATAGAAGTGTGAACAAGCATTATTTGAAAAGAAAAGAGAAACAGCACAGAAATTGCCTACGTATGAACCAGCTTCCTCAGTAAAGTTCGTTTTCTGTAGCATCGATTGCTCTCCTTGGGGTAACGAGCCAGTTTTTGGCACCTGGGGTGGAAAGTGCACATAAACCGTCGGGAAATTTGACGTGTTCAACACCTGAGCCAACTCGCAAAAAGCTTGTACGCTTCTCTGTTGTACTTTTCACCAACGATCTGGAATCTGAACACAACTCATCAACTACGCGTAGCTTGGAAATGAAAAAAAAACATCGATAATAAATGTCATTAGACATGCGTTGCCAAACTCAGAAGCCGGTATGGTGTGTTATAATACTTTCTCCACCATTCTGGACCATTTTGCCTTCCATGTATTTTCTAGTACTACTGAATACTAGTGAGTATAAAACAAAAACATATCGATCTCATATTTGCAAAAAACCAAGGTGACCGTATGTCGTTTGATCATGCCGTGGACAGTGTTCGAAGCTACGTTGGTAAAGTGGAAAATATCGAATCGTAGTACAAATATTTTTTCGTCTTACTCTGAAGAAATCACTTCTATGAGTGATTACCATGCCATCATAAAAACCTAGACCACTGTGGAATATCGACAGAAAATGACCTTCACGAATACGTAGGTTATTCAACTTAATGTGAATAGCCAGACCACATCGTTACAGAGCAGGCTGACGCTATATTACAGTGCGTCTTTCACCTTTCCGGTTATTCTCAGGTTTGTACTTGAAACATGCCTAAGTCTTGCGGACTTTTGTGGATGAAACAGTTATTTAAAGAGGATAAAATGTGAGGGATTATCACAAAATAGAAAGTTAATATTCTCCTGTAAAATGGAAAATCGAACTTTTTAGCCACAGAATACACCACTCAAGGTTGGCGAAAATTCTTCGACAGTCCACGAGCGGTCTCGCTCTTCTTGGGGCTCATCACGTAGGCGCAGTCCTCGAGTTTCTGTCAACCTTATGTTCTAGTTGAACACCAATTTATTGAGTCTTACGTTTAGATCAGCATAATCTGCACATAAGAGGATCTGAAAATGCGGGACGGTGGGACGACTTGGCGACATGACGCAAGTCAGAACTAATGAGAGATGGGAATTTGGTAGAGGTTAGCAAATCCACAAGCGAGAAAGAGGATGTCACTCATCACAGAAGGACCACGACGACAACGAAGGCCTTTCTTCAGAAACACCTACAATGGCGGCATGGGCTACAGAATAAAACCACGAGGTAGTACAGACGCGGGAAACCTTTATCGTTCGGGTGATTATTGATGACTGCTTATTGAAGTTGTACTGCGAACACATGAAGCTCCTCTCGTCACTGTGAGGTAGCGATGTCAACAACCGCCCAGTACAGTGCTTTTTACAACCTATGAAGAAACCTTCAGGCGCATCCGCACCAAGAGACACATACCAAACAGGAGTGTCCAATGAAGAAACGCATCCCGAAAAGATGTAGATTTTTACAGGAAAGTATCAGTCGAGGAAATTACCGGCATCTCCATTGCACTGTACTTCACAGATGATTGATTATCCTCATTTCAGTCAATTCGTAGAACCTCACACTAGACACTACTTAAATGCGCTATATTATATATATATATATATACCTTGAACCGTATATGTGCCCTTGTCTAGAATGAATTTCAATGGTTTGAGAGGGTAATTTATGACTTAAACTATGAGGACTTCCTTAAGAGGAATCTGTGTTCTGATAAGCAGAAGTTGGCCGTTTATGGTGAGATGGGCGGTTCGCCAGGAAGAAACTAATGGATAGCCGAGCAACGGACAGAAGAATACCTATCAGGTTGTTATTCACGCCTAAACAGGTAAGATAAACTCGACAAATACACCCATTTGCAAATCAATTTGGTTTCCACGGGAAACGCGACTGAACCTCCCGTTTATGGTATTCTTCAAATGAATGGCCTGCACAAGGACACCATAAACGAGAGATTCAGTTGAGTCTCCCGTGAAAACCAGATTGATATGCAAATGAACGTATTTGTCGAAATCTGTCCACTCTGGGTTCAAGTAGAGCATAAAGTTGACGGAAACCCGAGGACTTCGCCTACCTGATGAGCCTCAAGAAGAGTGAAACCGGCCATGGGCTGTCGAAGGGTTTTCAGCAACCTTGTGAGTAGTTTCCATTAGGTGAGGGAAACTGTTTATTAGCATTGTGGCATATCGTTCTCGATACTTTCCACTACCGACGGGTTTAGCTGTTTTTTTCCACAGCTTTCCACAGTTTTTCCACAATGATATAATTGGGATCTATGTGACGGGGGAGTTCTTGATTTCTGTTTCAAACATTTCGCTAGCCGCCATGGTACTCTCAATCTAGAGCGACATTATTTTTTAGTTATCCGGTTTGGAGACGTGTCAAACTGAATGTACAGAAAGAATTTTTCTGTGGTTCACCTTATCTCCTTGAAAAATTCAAGTTACCCCACTTAGCCGAATAACACTGTTCAGGCAGCTACTACTTTCGAAAAGACTGAATGCGACACTCTACGTAAACCAAGTACTAACTGGAACTGCCAATGTATATAGTCACAGATCGCAGGTGGTCAACTCACATTTGGGGCTCAACAAATTGCTGTTTAGTTTAACTCGGCTTGTGTGGTGCTCTGTATTTTTGAGTGGACGCACTGCTGAATGCTGATTCCCCGGGTACCACACAATGGTTGTCATTCACTAGTGCCGGCTTGAGATCGGCCATGGACGGACAATTGCGATCTGTCCTTGACAGGGCTGCTAAGAAACCGTATCGTTTCGTGGACATTGGCACTGCCTGGGTTCATCTCCCGAATTCATGTCGCAACTACCAAATACAAAACCATTAGTACTGCTCTGTGCGCGTTTGTCCACTCACCAGCGGATGTTCGAAATTTCGCATGGTTCTACATAGGTTTTGTTCCAATATTTATGGGAAAATTGCTTCTTCACAGTGTAAAGTAGCTTTCCTCATTCGCACTTTCATATACTGTTTTATGCAGCTAGGGTAGGTCTTAGCATCCATGCTAGATCAAAGAACGAGGAAAATGGGAGCACCAGCACCATAGTTGAATCATTGATACACCGCATGTTTTGACCTGTGTGCAAAACATTTCACCCTGATGCTGATGTGGACAGTTTTCGCCGTTTCACTATACTTCTCTGTATCTTTCAGAACTATCGGATTCTGAATTATGGGACATGCAGCTGAATAGTTGGTTCTCCTCGTTGGTGAGAGTTTCGCCCGTTCACAGCTTCCGGGTAACGGAAGATCATTTGAGTGCTATCAGCTAGGAGTCCGATGCTGCGTCCTTCGTGACTGCCCCGGAAGGACGATGTTTCCAGAAAGAGGGGAACTTACCAAAGTTATTTTTATTGTTAGAATAGTGCTGTCAAGAAGATCCCGGCCTGTTGGCCCTAGTAGAAAAATATTTTTAAGTCTGAACAGGTGAAAATGTCCGCGTATGAGTGATGGGTGCGGACGCCTCGAACGCGACCCAGTAACATACCTGGGTTGTGTCGATCGATTAGCCCGCCAGTCAAGACTTCCCAGTCAGATAGCGCAACAGACGATTGAAACCTGATGGACACTTGTCTTAGTTTTTTTATGGTTGCGGGATTTGTAGAATGCATTGCTGATGAGCTCCAATAAGAGCGAAACGCGAGTGCGGTGCTTCCCTCTTTGGTGTGGACTCACCAGGATGACTGAGCTGGGACAGGAAGACGATTGCTCAAACGAGAGTCATGTGAGGGTGCATTCTACAAATCCTGCAAGCACCAACAACTAGAAGCATATTTGCCAATTCACACTGAAAAGAATGAGGTACGATTTTTCCGGAAGCTGGATAATGGGTCGTCGTGGTTACCAAATTCGACTTCTTGCACCGAGTGACATACTTTTTCATCCGCGCTCTTCAGCTCCATAAGTCTATCGCGGGAGTCCTGCGCCATAGATGACAGCCACTGATCAGTGTAACTTAGACCTGCCCATGCTCGTCCACCGCAACAAAAGTACACCAGCGTATATCAAGGTCATTGATCAGTTTCATCGCTGACTCTGGAGACCCCCGGGCAAAACAATCCAGTGCAACTCCAGTGCCTCACTCTCACTATCAACTTAATTATTGCTGTGAATCAAGCAGACCAGGAGCTGTGTGGTTTTGTAAAGACAACACTGAGTGGTGGCATTAAAAACCAAGGAACGAGAAGCGGAATTCCAGCACTGTTGCCAAATGACAAGTCTGTTTGGTCTGTTACGAATCGTATCTACTCTGGCTGGCCTGTAGCCTTGGTAGGAAGAACGACCGTTTGTAAAGCACTACAAGTTTAGACGGACCGCACAGCTTATAAAGTTATTGAGAGCCCCTCAGCACCACAAGTTTGGCGTCAAAATGATGACTTGCACGCCTCGAATCAGGGCGAGCGACAGGAGAGGAACTCTGGTCCTGAAACGTCACTCATTCTTATGTGTCTTCAGCTCGACACGTGCGTGTGGAGTTTGCATGCATGACGCTGAAGAACGCAGTGGTTGACAGCTTCGAGTTCAGTGAAGAGCACGTTCTTATCGCTAGCAAAAAAAACAAACAAAAATTCTAATACTAGAACTTGGGGCTTTCCCGGAAGAAGTTGAACCGAGAAACAAAGGTGAGCAAGTTCCAGAAGTCAGTAGATCAGATAGAATTTCAGGTCGGCTCCAATCAGCAGTTTTTGCTTGTCCATTTATCGATAGGCATCCAACGCACGCATTAAAACATGTAGAGAGCAGAAAAACACCGAAGTGAAAACGTTGGCGACATTTTGTCAGTGCATTGCAGATACTATTACATTTTATTTCAGGCAAATCATAATCACTTAATTTATCGTTTATTTTTGCCACATCTCTTGGGGTTGTGAGGAGAAAAAAGTAAAAGGATGTACGCTTCTCGGAGATGGTGAGAGAGGGAACTTCAAGTGAGGATACATTTTTCAAAAAGGGCTGCGACTTCTGAAACATAACAAGAAAGAACCAAAATCGAGTCGTCACACAACGCAGAATCCATAAAAGGGTTGATGTATCGACTCCCTCTAATCACAGCATGTCATTGTAACGAAAAAAAAACTCGATTTGTTGTGTGGTACATACTTACTCAAAAGACGAGCGAACCCAAAATCACAGAGTTTCAGCTGTCCAGTTTTTGTGATTAAAATATTTTCTGGTTTGACATCTCGGTGAATGCACTGATGGTGGAATAAATGAAAAGAAAGTGTTTCAATTTTTTTCTATCCTACACGGTGACAGATAGACTGAATCAAACCCATCCACAAATTTGAAATTATTTTTATTATCGTTCAGCTGTAACACCCTTTCGGTGCCTAGCTGCCATGCAACCCGAAAGAAGCACGAGGGCTGGGATACTGCCAGGCTGCCCAAGCCTTGACAGGGGAAGTCGAGAGGCAGAGGTCGGGTTCGAACCACGGACCTTCCGGTCAGTAGATTCGCGCTCTAACCACTTGAGCCATCTCGTCCCTGCCGATTTGAAAAACTGTTGCTTAACCGCCATACAGGTTACCAATACTACCTAAGTTATCAGTTAACAGAGAGCCTGAATTACTCTCCATCGGCGGACCCACAACGGAGAAGTTGATCCGGTTTAGGTCCCACGGTTTGCATACACTGGGAACTCTCATCTCTGTGCTAACGGTGTCCTTTTGACACCACCACATGTGCTGTTGTATCTGGTTATGGGGATAAAACCACTAAAATGCAACTCGGAATGAATGACAAAGAGGCGAAAATCATAGTTCAGGAAAAGTTCATTCACTTAAAGACCTTCCTACACTTGTGATCATACTTTTAGCCAATGTAAGCAGACCTTAAACGTGACCCTGGGCTCCAGCACAGATTACCATTCGGACACAAAAGAGCTACACCACTGCCACCGACTAAAATTCCAAAGTCAGTTTTATCAACCTGTAATTTGATTTACCAACTCACATGCAGCTGCAGGGATGCATACATTAGTAGAACTGATGGAAGCTTAGAAGTACGAGTAAAAGAATACTTGTTCATACGAAATCGTACCCTGTCCGCTATTGTCGATTGGAAAAAGTCAAACACCAAAGCCCAGCCCTGTGCTGAGTGGAAGCGACCGAGATGTGGACAGTGTATGACCTGGCAACGAAGTACGAAAGCGCTAACCAGTAAACTTAGTCGGGTGGGCAACTGCCGCCTCTCTGGTTGGGGACCCCCGGACTCAAATCACCAGTGGTTAACGACACTGGCAGAAATGGCCCAATCGCGCAGTCAGTGGCGCTCGTGCATCAAAACTATCGCCTTCAACGCGCAGCTACTAAATTTCCGAACAAACTGAACATACCTTCGCCTCCAAGGCTTCGTTGTACGTTCCACATTCCCGTTTTCCGGTGATCGAAACTGTTGCTGCTGGAACCAATGTGCCTATGGTACACACACGGTTTATGGCTGATAAATTGATCGAATTGATTGTTGTTCTCAGTCTCATTCACTCTGCAAAACTATCGGATCTGGTCTATGACCATAAATGGTGAGCTCATACCGACCACATAATCCAGACAAATGATCGTATGTTATATGATCTTTGCTCTGAGTAGTACGTACCCTATTTCCAACTGCACTTGTGCCTTACTATAACTAGTTCATTTTTATCACGTTCATCCCTATGGATGATCTGTACCTGCCGGATGAACTACCGAGAACTCACATTATGCGTGTGACAGAAGTGTAGTGCTTGTAACAATTGCCAGGTCAGTTTGCGAATCTGTGTCCGATCGAGTCTGTTTGGGGGGAAAAAACAGAAAATGGAAAGAGATGATGGAACGTGGTGGAATACTTTAAAAAAGCAACTGCCTTGAGCTCGCAGTGATGGCATATTAGATGGGAAATTGATCCGTTTCAACCGAGTACATCTCTGGGCTAAGCAACTAGACGAATACAATTCGATGCAATGATTACCCTAAACGGACACGCTCGACATTACGGTGAGATCGTTTTGGGGAAAAGCTATACTAGACGGCTAACTTTTATGCAACTAATGTGATATCTAGGCTGTGGATGACAGATTCCAGGCTGACAAAATTCTAGAACCATGTATCCCGAAGATCCGGTTCGGATATTCTAAATCTCTTCTAGGTCACCAACGGAAAGACATTTTAGTCGGTTTTGGGACTGCTACTGGGCCGACAGACGAAATTCATGAACTCCTACAGGAGCAAAACTGATCTCCTTTCTCCGAAAATTTTACGAGAACTTGTATGGGTGGTTGGACTAGTGGGTTACACGGAAAATAAGATGAGACCAGCTTCTCACAGATAGAAAACACTATCCGCCAATGATGATACAAGGGTGAGAAAGCGTCCTCTAGCCAATCAGCTGACCTTTTCACAAAAAACGCGAACTCGGGCCTCGATTAGCTAATTATCGACTCTCTGTTTTGGTCAGCAATACAACCAAAGATGGACCAACGCCAAGTGTCCAGGGACCAATCAGGAGCGAACATGCATGAACACCCAGCGAAGCATGCAAATGTAACGGAAACCTTGGAGTGAAGCATGTCTTTTCAACTGACCTCCATGAAAACAAATAGACTGTCTTTACTGAAACAGATGCTTGAAAAAGAGCTTCGTGAAAGACGCAGTTAAAAATGCATAGCGGCACAAACATACTGCCCTTATTCATATTACTGATCTGTCTGGGTTCACAGGCTACCTACAACCTACACCTCTATGGGAAAATATTTGATAAATATTTAATAAAAAAGACAATCGTTCGGCTGTAACACCTTTTTCCGTGCCCAGCTGCCATGCCAACCGAAGGGTGCACCAGGGCTGGGATACTGCCAGGTTGCCCAAGCCTAGACAGGGGAAGTCGAGAGGCTCAGGTCGGGTTCGAACCACGGACCTTCCGGTCATTAAACCCGCGCTCTAACCACTGAGCCATCCTTTGAGAGCCTTGTTACCTACCGCAATGCGCAAATAGCTGAGTTTTTTCACCATCAGTTGTTTGGCTCACCTTCAGGCAAAGGTTGACCTTAGAAGTGAGGAGTAATGTGGTCTTAACTGAACCTAAGGTCAGTCACGTGACTCTGCACTCCCAAATAGTCACCGAGCGCTGTAAGAAAATCACCTTGAAGTTTGTTGTCGGTGCTTGCTCACCCTGAGTGAATATGCATGATGAAAAACGCGTAACCCAGAGACGAATAATGGAAGACTCGACAACAGATCCCACCTCTGTTGGTTCGTCTCCTCGGTAAGAAACACTATGACTAACATGTCGGAGGCAAGTAACCGACGGTGCTTTTACATTTTTTCTCCGTTTATATATAGCTCTACTCATCCCATTTGTCTCCTCGTCTAGGTCCATGGGCTTCGTCAGTGTCCTTCTGTAACCTACACTACAAACTTTCAAGCACTACGACAACCGGGTCTAGTGTAAACTTTTACACGGTCTCTGGTTGATAAACTGAAGGGGACGGGATGGCCCAAGTGGTTAGAGGGCGAATTTACTGACCGAAAAGTCCGTAGTTCGAACCCGATCTCTGCCCCTCGATTTCCCTGTCTAGGCTTGGGCAACCTGGCAGTATCCAAGCCTTCGTGCACCCCTCGGGTAACTTGGTGAAATGCAAGCGAACTTCGTCAGTGAAATGAGGTAACACGAACTATTCTGTACTTACGTCATCCCAGTGGCTGGATTCTGTAACCTTGCTCCACTTGTCTGCTCAAGCTTGGTGGCTGTTTTTCATACTCTATGGATGGATGATTCGAATACACACTGACACTTGAACGTACCAAAGAATACACCAAACCTTGCCGGTCTGACTGCACCTCGTGTCGTATGGAGCCCTGTGGCGGTCACCGAGCGCGTATGAAAAGAGCCCATTTTCGCCACAGTGTGATGAATTTGGATGTTTTTCTCAGTTTGAATTGATATTTCTTGGTTGTCTGCGACATGATGAGTCAAAATGCATCTAAGGATGAAAAATACTCCACACATTTTTTCGACAGTGAAAGATCTCAGCGTCAACTCGTTTGAACGTCCAACCATTTATCCGCTGGGTATCCACTCAAAACCACAAAATCCATGCTATCGATAAGCTGCCATAAAGCAGGTGTTTCCTGTTAGGATTATCCAATCTGTAACGAAAATCCTAGCATCACTCCATGTTCGACACGGGGTTACTTCAGTTAAGTGTACTGACATGTTTCTTGATTGAATGAATCGTTTTCAAATTATGCGAGGGAGTCCCTTTTAGGTCAGAACTCATTCGAGCTGCGGTGTTAGCGGATTTTTCCCATGTAAGTGGATGTGGTACGATTTATCTGTATTTGGTCTCGACACTTGGAAAAAAATCTGCTCTGTTAAACAACTAATACAACTAGCTCTGAACAGTGTCCCGATGTAGTTACACAATTCCCTTCAGTTTAAAAAAATCGTTCAGCTGTTGCACCCTTTCGGTGCCTCACTGCCATACCACCCGAGGGGTGCACGAAGGCTTGGATACTGCCAGGTTGCCCAAGCCTAGACAGGGGAAGTCGAGAGGCTCAGGTCGGGTTCGAACCACGGACCTTCCGGTCATTAAACCCGCGCTCTAACCACTGAGCCATCCTTTGAGAGCCTTGTTACCTACCGCAATGCGCAAATAGCTGAGTTTTTTCACCATCAGTTGTTTGGCTCACCTTCAGGCAAAGGTTGACCTTAGAAGTGAGGAGTAATGTGGTCTTAACTGAACCTAAGGTCAGTCACGTGACTCTGCACTCCCAAATAGTCACCGAGCGCTGTAAGAAAATCACCTTGAAGTTTGTTGTCGGTGCTTGCTCACCCTGAGTGAATATGCATGATGAAAAACGCGTAACCCAGAGACGAATAATGGAAGACTCGACAACAGATCCCACCTCTGTTGGTTCGTCTCCTCGGTAAGAAACACTATGACTAACATGTCGGAGGCAAGTAACCGACGGTGCTTTTACATTTTTTCTCCGTTTATATATAGCTCTACTCATCCCATTTGTCTCCTCGTCTAGGTCCATGGGCTTCGTCAGTGTCCTTCTGTAACCTACACTACAAACTTTCAAGCACTACGACAACCGGGTCTAGTGTAAACTTTTACACGGTCTCTGGTTGATAAACTGAAGGGGACGGGATGGCCCAAGTGGTTAGAGGGCGAATTTACTGACCGAAAAGTCCGTAGTTCGAACCCGATCTCTGCCCCTCGATTTCCCTGTCTAGGCTTGGGCAACCTGGCAGTATCCAAGCCTTCGTGCACCCCTCGGGTGGTATGGCAGTGAGGCACCGAAAGGGTGCAACAGCTGAACGATTTTTTTAAACTGAAGGGAATTGTGTAACTACATCGGGACACTGTTCAGAGCTAGTTGTATTAGTTGTTTAACAGAGCAGATTTTTTTCCAAGTGTCGAGACCAAATACAGATAAATCGTACCACATCCACTTACATGGGAAAAATCCGCTAACACCGCAGCTCGAATGAGTTCTGACCTAAAAGGGACTCCCTCGCATAATTTGAAAACGATTCATTCAATCAAGAAACATGTCAGTACACTTAACTGAAGTAACCCCGTGTCGAACATGGAGTGATGCTAGGATTTTCGTTACAGATTGGATAATCCTAACAGGAAACACCTGCTTTATGGCAGCTTATCGATAGCATGGATTTTGTGGTTTTGAGTGGATACCCAGCGGATAAATGGTTGGACGTTCAAACGAGTTGACGCTGAGATCTTTCACTGTCGAAAAAATGTGTGGAGTATTTTTCATCCTTAGATGCATTTTGACTCATCATGTCGCAGACAACCAAGAAATATCAATTCAAACTGAGAAAAACATCCAAATTCATCACACTGTGGCGAAAATGGGCTCTTTTCATACGCGCTCGGTGACCGCCACAGGGCTCCATACGACACGAGGTGCAGTCAGACCGGCAAGGTTTGGTGTATTCTTTGGTACGTTCAAGTGTCAGTGTGTATTCGAATCATCCATCCATAGAGTATGAAAAACAGCCACCAAGCTTGAGCAGACAAGTGGAGCAAGGTTACAGAATCCAGCCACTGGGATGACGTAAGTACAGAATAGTTCGTGTTACCTCATTTCACTGACGAAGTTCGCTTGCATTTCACCAAGTTCTGTCTACCTACCCTCGGAGTTCAACTATTAAAAACAATTACAAAAAATCTGTAGTAGACAACCGAGTGATGCATATATCTTACCCATTGGGATGTTGCTCAAGTTCCTTTAGAAGCGTGTGGTCCACATATTGGAACACGAGGTGAAGCCGACGCTTCCGTTTGAACACTTCAATCAAGTTGATTAAATTTGGATGTTTCAGTTGCTGCGTGGACGCAAAAAAAGATAAATCAGTCATTTTTCTGATTATAACGGGACCTTCAAACAGCCAACCGAGCTTCGTTTAACCGGATTAGACTGATCAGTGTCTGACTACTAAAAATGGTTAAGGCCATTTGAATGGAGCTGTATAAACCCTTTGAATGAGAAGTTAACTTTCTCCGGCCCTCATCAAGATCACTTATATGTTCTGAACACTAAACTTTGGATCAGAAGCTACGTTCCAGATACTTGTCCGTTTTCTTAGCAACCACTGATAGTTGTCGAGTTATAATGATCAAACTCAGAAACCAGTTACGGTTTGCCACGCCGTTCTGTCGACGACAAAACACCGAGCACATTCGCGGAGTAGTGCTTAAAACCCTTGTCTGGAATGTCGGAGGCAAGTAACCGACGGTGCTTTTACATTTTTTCTCCGTTTATATATAGCTCTACTCATCCCATTTGTCTCCTCGTCTAGGTCCATGGGCTTCGTCAGTGTCCTTCTGTAACCTACACTACAAACTTTCAAGCACTACGACAACCGGGTCTAGTGTAAACTTTTACACGGTCTCTGGTTGATAAACTGAAGGGGACGGGATGGCCCAAGTGGTTAGAGGGCGAATTTACTGACCGAAAAGTCCGTAGTTCGAACCCGATCTCTGCCCCTCGATTTCCCTGTCTAGGCTTGGGCAACCTGGCAGTATCCAAGCCTTCGTGCACCCCTCGGGTGGTATGGCAGTGAGGCACCGAAAGGGTGCAACAGCTGAACGATTTTTTTAAACTGAAGGGAATTGTGTAACTACATCGGGACACTGTTCAGAGCTAGTTGTATTAGTTGTTTAACAGAGCAGATTTTTTTCCAAGTGTCGAGACCAAATACAGATAAATCGTACCACATCCACTTACATGGGAAAAATCCGCTAACACCGCAGCTCGAATGAGTTCTGACCTAAAAGGGACTCCCTCGCATAATTTGAAAACGATTCATTCAATCAAGAAACATGTCAGTACACTTAACTGAAGTAACCCCGTGTCGAACATGGAGTGATGCTAGGATTTTCGTTACAGATTGGATAATCCTAACAGGAAACACCTGCTTTATGGCAGCTTATCGATAGCATGGATTTTGTGGTTTTGAGTGGATACCCAGCGGATAAATGGTTGGACGTTCAAACGAGTTGACGCTGAGATCTTTCACTGTCGAAAAAATGTGTGGAGTATTTTTCATCCTTAGATGCATTTTGACTCATCATGTCGCAGACAACCAAGAAATATCAATTCAAACTGAGAAAAACATCCAAATTCATCACACTGTGGCGAAAATGGGCTCTTTTCATACGCGCTCGGTGACCGCCACAGGGCTCCATACGACACGAGGTGCAGTCAGACCGGCAAGGTTTGGTGTATTCTTTGGTACGTTCAAGTGTCAGTGTGTATTCGAATCATCCATCCATAGAGTATGAAAAACAGCCACCAAGCTTGAGCAGACAAGTGGAGCAAGGTTACAGAATCCAGCCACTGGGATGACGTAAGTACAGAATAGTTCGTGTTACCTCATTTCACTGACGAAGTTCGCTTGCATTTCACCAAGTTCTGTCTACCTACCCTCGGAGTTCAACTATTAAAAACAATTACAAAAAATCTGTAGTAGACAACCGAGTGATGCATATATCTTACCCATTGGGATGTTGCTCAAGTTCCTTTAGAAGCGTGTGGTCCACATATTGGAACACGAGGTGAAGCCGACGCTTCCGTTTGAACACTTCAATCAAGTTGATTAAATTTGGATGTTTCAGTTGCTGCGTGGACGCAAAAAAAGATAAATCAGTCATTTTTCTGATTATAACGGGACCTTCAAACAGCCAACCGAGCTTCGTTTAACCGGATTAGACTGATCAGTGTCTGACTACTAAAAATGGTTAAGGCCATTTGAATGGAGCTGTATAAACCCTTTGAATGAGAAGTTAACTTTCTCCGGCCCTCATCAAGATCACTTATATGTTCTGAACACTAAACTTTGGATCAGAAGCTACGTTCCAGATACTTGTCCGTTTTCTTAGCAACCACTGATAGTTGTCGAGTTATAATGATCAAACTCAGAAACCAGTTACGGTTTGCCACGCCGTTCTGTCGACGACAAAACACCGAGCACATTCGCGGAGTAGTGCTTAAAACCCTTGTCTGGAATGTGGATACCTGGCCTATAGCGGTTTGTTGGGCTTGTTATCACTGGTCCCCTTAGTTTATAGTCATGTCCAAATCAATTTCTTGTCCCCAAAGAATGGCTGGCCAGTCAAGACTTCTTGATCGGACAGCATCACGGGGGATTGAAGCGTTGTGTTTACTTATGAGTAGCTCCGGTGTTGTAGAAATGTGCCATTTGAAGGAAACTAACTTGGTAAAGGAAAACAAAAGCCGCAAACTAACCTTGAGGGTTCGGATCTCACGCATTGCTATCCGATGAATGACTGGATCGTCTTCTGAGTCGGTGAATTTCTTAATCGCCACAATATCGCCGGTATCTCGATGCCGACATTTGAACACTACTCCGTAGGCGCCCTCTCCAATCCGTGTCAACTTTTCGTAACGGTCCATTTACACTTGAGCTTTTGATGTGGCTGAAAACCATGAGAAGATTTCGCTTTTCAAGACTGTGGACAGACTACAGACTGGCAGTTCAGTTAGGGCTTTACACCTTCATTTTATTCCGCATGGCATGCAGATCCCCACAATGCACGAATGACTGTTGTTATCCATTTCTCGTTTAACTTAACTGGTTACATCTGACGTGAGTTATCTGAAAACAGTATGGATTTTGTGTATAATGTACATACACCTGTTTACTTGAAGAAAGTATTCATGTCATAAGGTAGCAGAAAGGACGAGCGATAAAATCTCGTGCCGTATAAGATATGGTCGTGGACTGCCACTTCGACGGTCCGAGCTCGAACCCCACACAGGCGCTTTTAACTTGACTACCAAATAAAGTAACAGGCGCTGATCCATTGGACATTGGCGCATATGTAACAGCCTCTTGTACGTTGCGAAAGCTTGGGAACAGATGCATTTGAGACCTGCCGGGGCGAGATGCCTCGGGTGTTAGAGCGCGAATTTACTGAACGGAAGGTCCGTGGTTCGAACTCGACCTCTGCATCTCGACTTCCCTGTCTAGGCTGGCAGTATCCCAGCCCTCGTGCTTCCTTCGGGTGGCATGGCAGCTAGGCACTGAAAGGAGGCTACAGCTGAACGATCTTTCAGTAACAGTGTTAGTTTTCGCAAAGGCCGAACGCTCCAATACGACTGGCTAAAACTTCTGGAAAGGCATATTTCGGTAAGTTTTGAATGTTTGCACACCATGCGTTCTAGTCGGAGTTGAGTTAAACGCGCGAATCAGGTGGATGACATTATACTGGATAGTCTTCTGCACTACCACTGACTAACAGGAGCTTAATAGCTCGGAAATCATGATTCGGGATTGACGAGTTACACAACTATACATTGCAGTAGAACCATCCCATGGTTCATCTAGTACTTATATTTAGAATGTTAGAAAAGTCATCATATCCCGAGGTTTCACAATATGAAGAAGCTCACACTCGAAGATGAGTCTAAACATACCCCCAAAAATGTTGGGGCAGTTGTAATTCGGGGAGCTCAGTGAGTCTAAGTTTTACTTCTTTGTCTTGTTGTGGTGACGGGGGAGCCACCTACACCGAGTTTATATTACCACCGTCGTCGTAGGAAATTGTTTTCCGAAGTGATCATCTGATAGATATTTGAAGTGATCGAATCTTGCGGCTTCTGTTGCGCTTAATAGCAGTTTTTCACAGTAAAACTATTGCAAACAAAATGTGTGCTCTAAAGAGGTAACCTGCCACTCCTGGGGGTGGTCACTCCGTTTGGATGGAACGCACCAAATCCTTCTCCATCTATGACTATTCGCCTGCACTTATTGTTTATCTTATTTTTACTGTCATAGCCAGTACTTCATGGGGTCCTTGTATCGCACAAGTGTACTGAACATGTGAGCCTGGCTAGGTATTAAGTCCATCATGGTGGTTTGCGTCGCTCATTTAGGGATTCAATCGCTACACCAGATCAGGTTAATCAGTACTAATAGGTAATCCTGTATGCTCTAACACAATTCTCAAAACCTATGTGGCTTCTGAATCCCCAGTTTACGCACTACCTGGTGCTACAAAAACTACTGGCTTTTTAGTGGGTGAGGATGGTTTTTAACAGTACGGAAGAAAGAACCCATCTTCAGCCATCCCGCTTTAGAAGCACGTTTGTGACCACTTTTGAACAACGAAAAGCTTACAAGCGAGTGAAAATATAGCTGTACTTTCACGGTGACAACAACCTTCTGATTATTCAAGGTGAGAAACTCATTAAACTAAGCGTTGAATTTAGGTGTTGTGCACAGGTCTTTGTGGTTAATTTCGAGCTTCCTGAATAACACTCACCCAACCGGGGGGAATGAGCAACGTATGGAATCAATTAATAGCTAAGGCCGGTTACACAAAGTATTTGGTGTTTTTGCTTGCTAAATGTGATGCCAACTATCCACCTGACAAACAATGATAATGTTTGTTGCTACGAGGATGCTACAGTTGTGGCAGCAACCAACACTTCTTCAAGAGATGCTTCATACAAAATGTATGAGCTATTTAGAATCACTGTACCGGACATCTAGTTGGTTCAGTATGAGATTACAACAAGACTAAGTTCTTCATCGATCTAGTCCGTAGAATCGCGTACGTAGATTCACCCCTTTGTACACGCACATGCATGTACGTCTGTCTAGCAGCCCATTTACCTACTATGCGTTTCGAAGTTAGTCCCTGGGATACTGAAACTTCCAGTAAAAAGGCTCGGGTATGACATGAACACTTGTTACTATTATTTGAATGATTTACAACTAGATACATAGGACTTACAATAAAAATGCCTGAATTGGTTTAGATTTTTGCATTACACAGGTCTAAAGAATGGACGATACTACGAAAATGGGTGTAAAGGAAGTTGCTCTTCGTGAATCTAAGTTAACTAAGCTCTGTTGTACTGGCGTGCAGTCTAAAGCACGGCACTACTTCCCTAGCTAACCGCCAACCTAGCCAGCTGTAGTGTAGGTGCTGGAGACAGCTGTAGCACCCTTTCGCTGCCTAACTCAAAACTTCGGCAAAAAGAAAAGCATCTAGTGGCATATAGAACGTTTTTCATTCAACTCGATAAATAAAAATAGTAGATGGGACCTCCAAGTGAACTGGCCACTCTGAAGCCGGCAAAAAAGACCCGTAGCTTTCCAGCTACCGTCGAGGCAATACCTTAACCGAGGAAAAAACACGGTTAATCTACACTCACTGACTTACGGGGAGGAAGAGTGCACGCGTCTCCTTGAGTGATCTTTCTTCCTTTAGCTTCACCTTGCTGCTCCTGAGCTGAAGGCAGTCACTCGGATAAAGGGGCGTGTCAATATAACTTCCTGACCACCACTCGGTAATCTGGAGATTTTTGCGACACTACTTGGTGCATGCCAATGCTGAAAAGAAAACAACTCGCTTTTTAAGATCCTTATTTATAGACCATCCCGCAAAGCTACATGAAATGCCCTGTGAATATTCTCCCTAACCGGATAAGGATCTCGTGCAGTACAGCGGACGCAATTAGACTGAGCCACGTTGAAAAACAGAAGGGCTTCAGACCACATAGAGGTTACCACTTCCACTGTGTGATACAAAGCGACGTTGGCTTTTCCTGTGACTTTCTGCTATCAAAGTGTTGGGAAAAGCCTAACCGTACCTTTAAAACAAAGATAACGCATTTCCATACCTGAGAGAGTTCTGATCTGGATATGATGTTATTCATGTACCCGTTAACCGGTGGTATCAGACAGTGTGAGCTGTTGGCCACTAAGAATGCTAAACGGTGTTTCTCGTGGTGTTTTCGCCCAAAATCACAAGAAGCCATAAGTATATGTTTGCCTTGGTTGACTGTAACACGAAATAGTTTAAAGTCATTCCGTTTGCTAACTGACGGTTAAAAATGCAGTAATAAAAATCTGGGTTTGTCGCTGAGGTGCATTCTGCTAACTGCAATCAAAGGAAGGACTTAATTTGGAGAGTGCACCGGGTCTAGAGCTAGAGATATAGCTAAACATTTGCTATTTCAACAGACTCATTTATTTTCTTCCTCGCAATCAATCCATTCATCCCTCATGTGAATAACTTTTACTAGCGGGTTTACGTGACATCCCAGATTTATCTGGGATGGTATTTTACTTTTACTGTGATGCATTCCCTAGTACGCACTGACCGCTCTTGCCCCAAAGATGGGGAGGCGCTCCATACCCGTACTATCACCGGGACGTTTGCTAATCACAGGGGAACAATGCATATTGCTATTTGAACCAGTGAGTACATTACATGAGGTAATATGTTCGTGAGAGTGAATTGCACTGATCCAAACAAACATTTACCACTAAGACCAAACCTATCACTCTGAAGAGCACAAGGGGCAATTGACTTCTGTGGTCATAGTAGTTTACCTTAGTCAGTGCCTCTCGCTCACAGGTACTGTAGGTGGTTTTCTTCTTTTGTCATGAGAGTTCAGATTTCGCTTCGGATCCAAGAAGAATGCGGAGAATGATAGTGAAGGTTTTCCGTGTAAGCTGCTTCTAATTTGTTAAGCAGACCAGGTTATCCATCTCACATATGATGCAAAGCGTAAGTTGGAAACAGCAACTCAGCCACCAGGACGCATCCATCAGAAAAGCCAGATCCTTAAGGGAAGAAGTCCATTATTTCCTTGTTTGGTGGTATATAACCTAACACTTGCTGCACCGTGGTCTACAGCAACCAAGGTATCATAGAATTGACACGTCCTCCTGGTATCCATTTTTCATCTCTTGTCTGGCACCTCCTATTTGCAGGCGGGAAATTTAGTTGACCGTGGCCCATTAATGCACAGAATTCGTGTCTATCCGCTGTTGTGTTGTTTTCACTTGTTGTTGAATGCCATATTCTAAGTCAACTGCGTACTCAAAGCAGCCGAACTTCGCGGCCCTCATCAGACTCTTTGGGTACATCACGATAGGATGAGGGGCAAAAACTAAGCCCCCAAAGAACTCTGCTCAACACAGCTTCTCACACAATAACGCGTACTGCTGTTTCATAACAAAGCCCGTTATCCAGGAATGGAATATGCATTATTATTCACAATCTTTTTGCTTTCTTAAAAAGGTAACTTGAATGATCCGGCAGGCCCCGTATACAAAATCAATAAAGTCTGTCTGATTTTGCCCTCTCCATGCAACCTACAACTCAGGTGACAACGACAGGATAACAAAACAGAAATAATTATGGAATCAGCTGTAGTGTATGGCGTGGTAGCCCAGGGTAGCCCAGTGGGTGGGACGCAAACATGCAAAAAGTTCGTATTCCGAAAGGAAACCCTGCTTTAGATCGTTTACGAACCTTATCATTATCAGATATAAGGCAGACAGATGTGGTTTCATAGCATGGTGATACACTGCTAGTTACTGAGCCACATGATGCCCAGTACAGAAAAATCATTACCATCACCATCATCGACAGCACGACATCAGTGTTCAACACCGACGCTTCACTGCCGTACAACCATGATTTATTTGAAAGCCTTATTGTAAAGAAAGGAATAAAGGTGGATGGGGAAGTGACTTTGTGCTAGCCTAACACAATCAATCCGAGGTGCCTACACCTCCAAACATTCGCTCAGGCAATCTGGATAGAAGCTGACAACAAGAACACTACTGACATCGGGTGGCAGTCATATCTTGTAGTGTCTCCAATCAGGCGCACTGGGGATCACGCGATCCCCATCCTGGAAGGCGAATAGCACCGACAGCACCCAAGTGTTTCGTAATCTCTTTCATACCCCTTTGCCAGGTCAAAGGTTGGTTACCTCTCCGCTTCCACCACTCTTAATTGGGCATGGAAAACAGCACTCTCTTCCGCAAACGATGGTTAAGCATACGCAACACATGTCCCAACCAACGCAGCTTCTGGTGCTGGACGTATTCTTCAAAGGAAGTGCCCGTTGCCTGACCGAAAACTCGCTTTCTAATGGCCTCGTTACGGCCTCGCACAAGGAATGTTCAAAAGGAGACTCTCCGTATACATTACTAAGTTGTTTAACTTTCTAAATTTGGCGAGCAGTGGAGCCAGCAATGCGTCTGGTAATGGAGCATCGAGTTATCATGCACTGAAAGCGAGAAATATCAAATGGAGAGGGCAACCAAATGGCGGCCGGAGTTCAGAAATGGGCATACGAAGCGGTGCAAAGCGATGACGCTTTAAACACTCGAATTTGTATGCTATGGGGCTGTCTTACTGCCAACGTCCAAGGTCGTTCAGTAGAATACATCAAGAGCTCAGTCGTTCGTTTCCACTAGAAAACTTCACACAAGCAGACGACCGAGGCTGAGGACTGTAAATCCAGTAAACAGATGGTCTGCCACATATTGAATGATTTTCTCTAAGAACCAGTAAGAGGTGGTATGAAATTCAGTCGCACGCTAAACGCTACAGCTGTTCAGGTATCAGTATTTCGTTGCACTCATCTCAGTAGTGCCAAAAGAAGAGCCTCGTTATTCGCATTGCCCTGGGATACCGCAGATAATCACAATCCAAATTTTCGGGAGTATGTGGCTGAAGTTGAAAAAAATGTGGCAGCCTTGCTATGAGCAAGTTATACACATTTCCGTTTTTACACCTTTCTATTCCCAAATATAGTGATACTCAACACGAATTTTGGGACGAATACCTCCCACGGGTGTCTTTCGAAATAATATTTTTTCTAAACCTTCAAGTTCATACACTTTACATGGATTATGACAACCAGAGCGTTAAATAAAATCTATGTATTAAAACAAACGCGTCCAGTTTCTCACTCAGTATAGCAATAAACGGCGACATTTGGAAAGCTGTTTAAGCCTAATTTTTGGGTTTACTTCTGCCGCACTAACACGTCGTCCGAGAAGTGGAATGCTCTCCAAACAGTCTTACTCCAAATCACCCCACTGTCAACAACCAGCTGTCCGGGCCTCCTAGGCTACACAATGCCCTTAGCTGCAAAATCTTTGCGAATGAGCTAAAACTTTTTCTGCCGGAAGGTTGCATTTTGTTGCGCGCGTGCTCAAACCAAAACACACTTTAATCTACTCCCACATTTTTGCAGCTCACCAGATTTCATTGCGAAAAAATGCTGTTGGAATGATTTCCTAGCAGCACTGGGAACCCGAGATGTCTAGATGGTGCTCAAAAGTTTGGACCGGTATTCTGGACTCAATCGTCCGTCTGTTTTAGGAGACACATCGTACCTTTGGAAAGTTCAATTCCATTGTGCGAATACTGAGAGCACAGCTGTCCCTGGTCCAACCCGGATTCCTCCTAGAGCGTTCTTGCTTGGCAAACATGGAAAGCAACCAAGCTAAATCCGAAGGCCTCCTATAGAATTTCATGCCTTTCGCTTTCTCAAAACAGTTGATCGAGTGTCCCACCTTGCACTGCATCACAACCCCGAGGCCTGCGTCAATCAAGCTGTGGATGATTTCAAGAAGGCTACCCGACAGAATATCAGACCAAAATACTATTCCTTCACAGTGATCCCCATGAGGGTTCCTGGAGGTCTCATATAAGGACCACTCCTTTTTCCTACCTACATAAACAATCTTCTTGATACTCTTTTATTTCATGCCTGCTTCTTGCGGACAACATGAAATCTTGCAGTTCCAAATCCAGCGCAAGCCAAATAGGGGTTGACGCAAAAAGACGTGTTGCTTGCCCGGAACCTTCTTCTGCATGCCATTGCTCCCAGGTACGCTCTAGAGATCTTTGACCTGCATTCCTGTGACCATTACTGTCTAGTTTGAACGAAGTTTGTGCTGACCAATATTCTGCCGCTAACCCCACTAGTAGACCGTAAGGAAGTTGCGAAATGATTTTGAGGATTAGATCACGTATCATTATAAGGCTAAAAATCTCTAATTCGGAGCAACCGTTGCTTGGAATACTTTTGGTCCCTCAGTCGTCCACGCCGCATCTTGGGGACAGTTCAAATCGCTCTGATTGTATTTGTGTGGGTCTCCGTTTTTGCCAGCATACACGCTTTATTTGCTTGTAACTTTCAGGTGAGCCGAGGCTACTGAAAGATGGCCGCCTACCCGAACGTTCGAGGACATTCTTGGTCCTGTGTACTAGTCCGTAAAAGCTCGGCGACATGAGGCAGGGAACTGACTCCCCGTCGTTCACTTTGAATCATTTCAAAACACGCTAGACATAGCATATCGCCGCTTGTACTCTACTCGCCGCACTCTACTCGTACTCTCTTCGTCTGGAACCTTCCGTTACGGGTGCACCGGCTGGTTAGGCTTAGCCCAATCTACCTCCTTTCCCCGAATATATTTTACGCTGAAAGTATTTATCTGGGTCTGTTTCACCGTTCTGCTTGCTTGACTGATAACACATGGAAGGAAAATTTACAGCACATATCTGTCTTAACATGCCACTCAGTGATTTGGCAAGCGTACGCCCACAAGCTGGCAACCTAACCGGTTTTAAGCATCTATAGCGTGAAGTGAATATAATTTTGAGAGGATCAGGGGTGCAAAGCAATCAGAAAGACCGAACCACGGTTTACTGTATGTGGGTGGGTTTAAAGATCCAGGAACTGCAGTTCAGTGGATAAAAGACAACACTGATGCTTTTTCCCATAAACACGCCATCATAGCACGCAATTCGAGCGTTTTCACAAGTCTGTTAGAAGACCTATAAAAGCGGCGTTCTGGTAAATAACGGAGACAGAGAATATTTAGTTGGGAGGTGACCAAATCAAGAAGGAAGGTTGCGAAAAGCGCGGGAAGAAGTCCAGGATCTTCCGACAGATGGCGGCGATTATCTACGCAGAAAATACAGCAGTGGGGCCCTATATAGTAGGTAGAAGAGCGATCTCAACACTGTAATTGTCTATTGCGTGATCAAAATGGGCAGCGGCAGGTCTCCATCTCCTTTAAATTATTTCAGTTATCGGGCGCCTGCAGTGTCACATAGGTTTTCTCATCGACAAAAGACCTGTGCTCACTGCCATTCCGCGATGTTACGAGTAGAGACCGGTGAGCTTAAGGTCTCTGTCCTGGATTACGCCATTTCTTTTGAGATATAGTTCTCTGTGTGAATGACAAACGCACCCATTTGCATACCAATTTGGTTTTCACGGGAGAGTTAGCTGAAGCTTAGCCAAAACATTCATCCATATTAATCTTCAGCAGAATGTGCTGCACAATGGATGTCTCAGGTTTCATTTATTGTAATATTTGAGAGAGAATTTGGAGGATTTTCCCTACCGGAAGAATTTAAAGGGCGGAAATAGTCGTGAGCCCCCAAAGATTTTCAATTAACCATGTGTTCGGCTCTATTGAGTCCGTGGTTCCGGGTGTCCGAGGTTGATTTCCATGGCGCCCATGATCCCAATGTGACATACAAAATCTGTCTTCTATTCTGAATGGCTTTTCTAGGATTTATATGGGAACTTTGGATAGCCCACATTCAGCCGGTCGAGTATCCACAGAGCCCTCAGAAGGGGGGTTTAATGGCTACCTCAGGGACATGAATAGCGCCTTTTCTTTGTCTGCGCCAGACCGTTATGCCGGACAGCACGTTCTAACCGGTCGTTTGCCGATAAGCGCTCAAGGTTAACTCAACCGGGGTTCGGGGACCAAACAACAACCAAGAATGATACACTGACTCATGCCATACCCAGGACAGACAAAGGCATTTACGCCTAGAAAGCTGACGCGCCGTATAAGAAGACTCTCGTTACACATCCGACTTTATCGGAACTGACAGAAAAATCTGTAGAATTGAAATCCAACGGGGTTTTGTAACGTCAAAACTAACTTTTGAAAGATACGGACACGTAACGTTCGCACTCGACGGCACTTTCAAAGTTTGAGTATCACTCTGGAAATAGGTTTAGGTTAAAGAGGCTCCCGACGCCGACATTAAACTTAGAACTGCCAGTGTTGTTTGCACATAACGCAGGGCAATGGAAAATGTCTTGAAGCAATCTGCTCAGAGCTGTCCAGTTAGCGTTAGTTTATTATTCACGCTGCACCAAGAACTTAAATGTGACGCCGTCGTGCCTGTGAATTAATTGATCAAAACGAAGGAAGATGGATTCGCCTAAGGAAGATGGATTTGCCTCGGTTGTTACTTTCTCCAACTTCGTGAAAGCCCGCCAATGAATCGTAAACTCTTCAGTGCTCTTACGCTGGAAGCACATAACTTTTGACCGAAAAAGGTGTGTTGGGCCGCGGGATTTCAGCGAAGCTAGACTTTCCGCCACCTCACGCCACCAAAGACAACCTTCAGTAGTGCGCAAACAATTTGTTCCGTTAAAGTCACAGATGGCAGTTGACGTTAGCCACGTTACTCAATAGGGTAATCAATCGGCGAGTGAAAAATACACCTGTTGCACGCCCCACAAAAACACCTGTTTCTCGGTGGTGGGGACCCATGTTCGCGTCAGACGACCTGGTAGTTCTTTCGTGCACGATGATATTCGGCACTGTGTTTGGTGACTTGGCTTTTTTCGATTACTCACTTGCAGGGGACTTGAAATGACGTCCTCCTCGTCCCTAATCAGTCACGAGGTTTGCGGATTCTAAGCCTTGCTTGTTAACCGAGCAACTCGCGGGTGGTTGGTGGCGATTTTCAGTCAAAAATCATGTTGGAAGTGCAGAAATCAATATAAAGCTCCCTTGGGTACGTGAGCGTCTGATCCCTCAAACTCTGCCTTTAGTTGAATGTTGCAAAAACAGCACCGCAGACTCCGGCAACCCAGGATAAACACTCAGAGCGAAAATGGGCTCGAGCTACTCTTCTTCGACACCCGGTTCCATTGGAATTACTGAAAACCTTGTTTAGGGACCACTTCTGCTTTTGATCTACTTCATTGATCTTTCAGAGGTTTCTTCAACTCCATGTCTACCTTTCGGAATACTTGAAATCTTGGAGTTCCAATGTCATTCAGATGAAAACCAACAAACGCCCCTAGTTGCTATTTTCTTGTTCCTTCTAACAACTTCGCTTTATCAGTTGTTTGACCATCTGGTCCAGTTTGACGAGTCTGTCACCGCTTGATTTATGTGCCATACAACGTTGACACAAGTCAGACAAAGTGTTTGGTTTCATGCCACTGTCAAGCCCGAAAGATCCCGCGTGAACTTTCACTCCATCACAACGTGGGCCATAAATATATACGCTTGCACAAGCAAAAAATGAACGCGCCAGCACAGCGCGTCTCAACTGCACGCCGCACCGTCCCTTGGATCTTGTAGTACAGGGTGAACATGGACCAGGATATATTACGAGGATAGATACCAAAAAGGAGTTATGTATCTGGCTCTCTTCAACCTTATCCTTTGCACTTCACCTTAAAAAACTGGCCCAAAAAGCATTCGTCATTCCATGGATGATTCGGCGCATCTTCCACCGTATTACTCGAATGGGCTTCCAGATATTCTGCGAAACCCATGTCAAACCTCTTCTTAAATATATTCAGGACACAGGAAAGACATAACCTTTATTGAGCATGCCCAACGAGCTGCTAGGACATTGGTTGGATGCCTTAAATTCGTTGATTATAAAACAAGTCTCGCGGTGCTTGACCTCTTTTTTTCTGGAGTGTCGTTGCATCTGAAAAGAACTACTACTTACTTGTGTCCTGTTTGGCCAAGGCTTAGCCGACAATTTTTTCACCACTGACAACTAACACGCGCCAGGGCCATGGTGAGAAGATTTTCAGGCTCAAAGCGCACAATTTATTAGTCGGTAATTTTCATTATTTTAGGTAGTTGTTGCGTAAAACAACCTTCCTCAGACGACTTTTCATGCCACATCCAGTACCCGGGTGAAGCCATTTAAGGATGCTTTTTTATACGAGCCCTTGCGCTGGCAAGCTTACTGCCCCGTGCTTGGAACTTAAAGAGCAATGCTACACCCTGTTTTCGCTTCCACCGTCCAGCTGAACGGACTCCAACAAGTTACAAGAACAAAGTTGACCCATGAAGCTTTGGTGAAGGTCTCGATCCTGAATAGCAATGTGGAAATCTGTGAAAATCCAGCAACATTTCACGGATTTCCGGTTGATTACCTCGAAAGCCAATAGATAAACGAGTTCCATTCGCGCGCTATCAAAGTTCGCATCAAATACTTTCTTACCTAGACTGATGAACATGATATTTATTGTTTATGGACATAAGCCACAAACCCACTAAGCCCACAGAACCTACTGAACCAATCGGTGAGTTGAGACCTCCCTGGACCGCTACTGGCATATTTTGCCCGTCGCTAACTCCGCGAACGGCGCTTCGTAATCCGGACGCCATTCTGGCGGACGTATGATGAAGAGTAGCCTAATGTGGGCTATTGCTTTTGCTGTGTGCGTTATATTCACGTTGAGAGACTTCACAGGAATGAACGGTGAAAGTCTGCAACAAAAAGAAATCCCTAAGCTCAAAACGCAGAGTCTTCTCCCAACTCTTCGTTTTGTTTATTGGTAGGTTTACACCATTGATTCTACCTCCGGTTGTTAGTATATCATGAGGATACCGGCGGGTGTTTGAGGAACTCTCACGAATCGTAGTTCATGAATTTCCCTCACTGAAAGTCGAAGGTGAAATTTATCCTCCACCCGCCTGGCGAAGCACTCTTGCGAAACTTTTCCAGCTACTCAAATTCTCCCTCATAATCATCGCGATCTCTGGCATTGATCCTTTCAGTTCCCTTGGCTTCGCAACCCCGAGCTTTCTCACCTATGCGTTCCAGAACAAGGTACGTCTGTTTTTCACGTGTTGTGATAAACGTTGAATCGGGGTCCGAAGGTTTGTGTTTCCTCCATTCATTATAGAGGGTATGAGGAAGTTTCGTGCGCTCTCCTTAACTTTTCATGGTAGCAACGAATAACTAGAAATAAATGCAGCGGGTGATCTGATCTGACCATATTTACAGATCCCATGTCCGATTTTTGAATTATTCCTCTGACTCGGCATCAACAGCCTCGTTGGTATATCCCACTTGTTAACTATGCGAGATGGCGGTAACCCTGACCCAATAGTGGGGCTGATGTTTCGACCAGCTTTGGATTGTCATCTTGCGAGTCTTTCACAGTTCAAAGCGAAGCATCCGAGTTCTGCTCCAAGCGTTCCCCGCTTTTTAAGATGCGGCGGGATACAAATGGCCTACGCACAGACTCTGAGAGACTAACAAACATAACTTGGTCTCCCTACGTGGTTTTGTATGCAATGACTCGGAAACCAGGAATCCATTTGGTTCTGCGCCGGTGCACTTCATCAAAGAACCAGTCCGTTTCATACGGCGGCAATAAGGCAGGTTGACCACACTTCAGAAGTGGACGCCCATGGAGGGAAAACGGGACACAGAGGGTGCGTAATGGCGTACGAGAGCAGTATCATCGAAGAGTCCGAACTAGCCGCTAGGCTTAAAACAACTTCCTAAACGTTTCCGTAGATAAGCGTTATAGTGATACACATACTTTTCAACCTGTCACGATGAGAATCCACCTTATCGTGGTGTAGCTGGTTGTGTACCTCCGCGACCCATCGAGCTATACTGGGGGTAGTAGAGTCTCTCATACCAGGTTGGTCAATGGTTAGAGATCCAACGGATGCTGTCTCCTGGCTATCCAGGTTGGAGGTTGGAACACTTGTGGGGACGTGTTCCGTGAAAATGGTAATGTACTTTCATTTCCAGTCAAACACCGCTGCCTTGTTATCAGGCTTTTGAGCCAAAGCCTTTGGTTGCAGACCCTAATCGTCCTCTCTAGGTGTGGTCACCCAGGCAGTATCCCGGCCCACGTACAACCATGGATTGCACATGTACAAATAAACTCATGCCGCATCGGCCGTCGCGTGTAACCATCAGGCTTACTTACTGCATACAGCAGGGTGGGCAATCGAAAACAATCTACTACACTTGCCTCCCTTTCCCTTTCCCATACATTCCACCCTCTCCCCACCCCATCATTAATTTGCAGGCCCAGCTGTTCGTCCTGCATCGGTTTAGCAAGGCACTTCTGTACGGCCTCCGGTGCCGACACACTCAGGCATCTCGAAACCAATCTTCAAGCTTCCACGCCCAGCCTGTCTGGGTGCTCCCGGCTGCGCATCCTCGACGTTTAGAATGTGCCCGAGAACGAGTTAGAATAAATCCCCTGTTATCGAGGATAAACAACGTTTTACTTGTCTAAGAACCAGCATCGATGAGATGAAATGTATATAGGGGAAGTGTAATAATAAGCACATGACACTCACCCAGCATTGTTTGAATGGACGCGTATGTGCTGACCTAGATAGGGGATGATGTACTGATTCAGGCTTCTCTGTTCCTCAAACCGTAAAGATGAACGCATCGCTGTTCTAGAATTTCAGGATAACTCGGTTGGTCTTCGGAGGGCGGTACCGAAGGAGGTTAAGATGCTTCAGAGCTATCGGGCTAACGTCCGGTTGTTTCAGTCGTATCTAGGTGTTCGGTGTCCCCATTGGATTCAGGTAGATTGAGAATACCGTCAGTTGTATTCTGAATTGCTGGGGCTAGACGGCGGAGGGGCATGGTTTCGACTCTTCCGTCTCGATGAGCAGTGTGTGCGTAGTGTGGGTTGTAGTTCAGAAGATCGACTCCTTCTACTAGCGGTTGATACTTGGATGATTTATCACCTCGTTGCAGCAGAACTGGACCAGGAATGGTCAACCAAGATGACAGCGATATTCCAGATGTTGAGCAACGTGCGTATTGAAACAAACGTTCATGTGGAGTATAGTTAATGACCTTACGCAACAGTGATCGCAGGCTATGTAGAGCATCAGGGAGTACCGATTCCCAATGGGAAGGCGGAAGATTGTGAGATTTCAACGCTAAACTTATTATTTTCCAGAGGGTACCGTTGAGACACGATTCCATGCCGTGTGAATTAGTGCATGCCCATCCACGCTTTTTCTTGACACGTAAATTGAGACGTTTAGAGTTAGAAGAGAGGTCGGGTTATCGAGGATGAACGTTTTATTTGTCTAAGTCACCGGGATACCCATTGATAGTCACCTGTGTGCGATTCGTCTGGCAACGTCTGTGAAGGAGTCTTACAATCGGGAAGTTGCTCGATGTCTGTTTGTCGTGTCTGCTTACTCTCTAACTGACTGTAACTCTGACACCATCAAAGACAAGTTTTATGACGCTCTGAATACCCTGTTGCGTCGAGCTAGAAGCTCAGACATCTTTCTGGTTGCCATAGATCTGAATGCACAAATGGGCAGGCATAGCGCATCTGAGACTCAATTAGGTGGTCGACATTGATTGGACTGAGTACTTACGGACAATAGTGAACGATTGCTTCAGTTGTGTGCTGACCGCAGGCTGTTTTTGTGGAATACTGACTTCCGAAGCAGCCGAAGTCGTCTGGCCACATGGTGTCCTCCAACGGCGGGACGGATACGAACTCAAATTAATCCTAGTTATCGGATCAATAACTGACTGCCGCTCGTTTTATAACACATTTGTGAATTCCGACAGCGCGCTCGCCGGGAGTCGCCTCACACTTTGTTTTCCAGGACCTCGTAAGGTGCGGACAAATCGCTTATCAACTGAGAGACTGGCAGATCCGGGTGTTAGACGAATTTATAAGAAATATCTAGAGTCTCCTCCAACTGCCCCACCATCAGATATGATTCATTCTGGGACGGGATCGTCACCGCTTTGCATATTGCTGGGAGTTTGGCCTTTGGCGCGGCGCTACCAGGCTCACTCAAGCCCTGGATATTAGACCGAACAGTGGCACTGCTTTAATCTCGGAGGAGTATCCCAGCCTGTCCGAACATGACTTAGCTTGACGAATTATCAGACACTAAGTGAAAGTAAGCGTGCGAGCCGACCGTGAAGTCTGGTGTGTACGGCAGCGAAGCATCGGTGTTGAACACTGATGTCATGCTGTCGATGGTGTTGGTGATCATGATGAAGTCTGGTGGACATGCAGAGCCAAGGAAATGAAAGAGGCTCAGAAAGCCGGGAACTCCCAGAGATTTTCAGTTGTTCCTTGCGACCGGTCCCCGAAAGCCACGTGTCAGCGAAACCATCAGTGATCAGAATAGAGCGACTAGCCTTAGTAAAGAAGAACGTCTCGACCGGTGGGCCGAATACTTCGGACAGCAATTATCGTGGCCACCAGATGCCACTCATTTGGAGCTCAGCCGACGTGGAACCCTTGATGGTGAACGTGTTACGCCCTACGGCCTCGGATGTTTATGACTGCAAGTGTTCTCTCAAGCGCCACTGAGCTTCTGGGCCGGACGACCTCCCACGGCATTGTTCTAAGATGGGGGTGAAATCCTCAGTCAGCGCTTGTCTGATCTGTTTGCCTTATTTGGGAAAAGGAGACTGTCCTAGACAACAGGGGGGAGTCGGTGATAGTGTCCATTTTAAAAAGGGGCTTGTGGAGAGTACGATAACCAAAGGGAAATCAACTTGAGCCCGGTTCTAACGAGGCTGTTGGCGTCATTTGTGCTTTGCCGCCTTATGGTGGCTCGCGAATCACTGACTCGAGAGTGGCAAGCGGGATTTCGGACTCGTACGGGTTGCGTTGACCAAATCCTCACACTCCGTCAGGTACAAACGACCCACAATTTTAGTATTCCTGGATTTCCAAGGCGCGTTTGACTCGGTTGACCGGTCTGTTCTCCTTAACACGCTTGTCCATTAAGGAATGCCCTGAAAGTTTGTGAACATAATAAGTTCTTTGTATTGTCAGACTTCCGGACGTGTGAGAGTATGCGGCGAGCTCTCCAAAAGCTTCCGTACACAAAGCGGTGTCCGTCGGAGGTGCCCATTCTATCCATTCCTATTTAATTTCGTGATCGATGAGTTAATGAGCCGAACGCTGGGAGGTCTTCAAATCCCTGGTGTTCAAATCTAGTGTTCGATCTGGAATATGCAGACGACATCGTTCTCGTCTTCGAGGAGGAGGTGAAGGCACAGGTGTTTCTGGATGAACTGATCAAAGTCATCCCGTCCTTTGGTATGCACTGTGAACGCACAGAGAGTAAGGTCACACTCGTGGACCTACAGTCACTGAACACGCCACTTACAATCCAGGGAGAGGCACTGGAAGTTTTGGAGCGTTCTACATATCTTGGAAGTTGTATTAGTTCTGATTGTAGTGTGACAGATGAGGTCAATGCGCGAATCTGCAACACCCGGGACGCGTTTGCTAATTTGAGACACCTATGGCGTCAAAGTGTTGTATCCCTGAATCTCAAGGGACGTGTTACGCCCGTAGGTTACATTACGGGCTGTTTTCCTGTATGCCTGTGAGACTTGGCCCGTTCGAGCAGCGGAACTGAGACGTCTTCAGGTGTCCGACAGTTGTTGTTTCGGAACCATATCTTGTGTGGGTTGGTGTCGGCGGATATGTAGCGGGGCAATTAGAAGCGAGTTTCCGGTTGTGCAACGGGGACTTCCATTGATGAATGTGTCCAGCACCAGAAACTGCGTTGATTAGGCCATTTACTGCATATACCAAACCATCGCTTGTCGAAGAGGCTACTGTTTTCCACGCCCCATTCAGCGTGACATTAGCAGAGAGGTGGCCAGCCGTTGACCTGGCAGAGGGGTATGAAAGAGGTAACGAAACGTTTGGTAGCTGTCAGTGCTACTCGCCTTCTAGGATAGGAACCACGTGATCTCCATGGCGTCCGGTTGGAGACGTTTCCATATATATGGCTACTAATTGGTGTCAATGGCGTCCCTGTTGTCGCTTTCTATTCAGATTGCCTGATTGAGTGTGCAGGTGTAGGCATCTCGCAATGATTGTAGTAAGGTAGCACTAAATCCCTTCTCCATCCACTTTACTCTTTTCTTTACAACAAGGCGTTGAAGTCGATCATGGTTGTACGGCAGCGAAGCGTCAGTATTGGACATTGATGAAATGCTGTTGTTGATGATGATGATGAGAGGGCGAGATGGCTTAGTGGTTATAACGCGGCTTTACTGACCGGAAGGCCCGTAGTTTTTCTAACCCGACCTCTGCATCCCGACTTATTTCTAGGCTTGGGCAACCTGGCAGTATCCCAGCCCTCGTGCTTCTTTCGGGTGACATAGCAGCTAGGCACTGAAAGATTGATACAGCTGAACGATTGATGATGATGATCCTTTTCAACTTCCATCGACTTGCGAAAGACCACCAGTGTAGTATTACCGATATGGGATTTCAGTCTTAAGGGTTCACATAGGCACTACGATCGTTAGCCCCAATGACGTGGTACGGGAACCGGTCCACAAGGCAGCGGATTGGCGTGAGGGATCACGAATCTGTGTTGTGATACTGGAAAATTATGGCTTTGGTTGCCGTTCGTAAGTATTTTGTTTGAAGCTTGACACTTGCATTCAGTGCCTGCCTTGTTCCCCACGTTTACCAGTGGGCACCAGACGTTAGCGCAACACCCATGGAAGCTTCGTGTGACGTTCACAAGTAGTTTGTAAGCAAGGTTTAGCCAACTTCCCTAGCCACACAAACAGTGGTTTGTCGACTCGGTTGAGGCGTCGGATATTCGCTGTCGACCCTCGCTTTAGTAAAATAGTGTCTTGAAGTGGTACCGAATCCGAACTCAGCAGCAGGGTCTACATAATAAAAAATAATCGTTCAGCTGTAACACCCTCTCGGTGCCTAGCTGCCATGCCACCCGAAGGAGGCACGAGGGCTGAGATACCATCAGGTTGCCCAAGCCTAGACAGGGGAAGTCGAGATTCAGAGTTCGGGAATGAACCACGAACCTTCTAGTCAGTGAATTCGCGATCTAACCACTTGATCCATCTCGTCGCCCTAACAAATGCTGCGTGAGTATTGCGTCTTTTTTGAGCATCGGCGTCATTTTTAGGTTGTTTTTAAACACATCCGGTTGGAGAATAGAAACGAGAGATTCAGGTGAGATCCGGTTGATATCCTGTTAAAACCACCTTAATTTGCAAAATTGTTTGTCCGTATAACTATTTGCTTCTTACTGACTGAAGTAACCGCAAAAGATCTCGACAAAAGCCACTTTTTTCCTTTTCGGGATTGTTTGTTGGGGCTAAGGAACACAGTTTGCCACGTCCAGTGGCTGTCATCTTAATTGAACCGGACGACCATACAGCGCAGAGGCGACTGGGTAAATCGAAAATGCAATCCATGGGACAGTCTCACTCCAGAAGCTGATTGCTATTCCCACATCGTATACCTCAATTCCTTGCTTCAGGATAACCAGATAACGAGGGGTGAAATATGAAATAGCTGAAGTAGCCCTCTTCTGTTGTGGGTGCACAGCCGGATTTGAGTCTCGTGTGCATATTTCAGGGACACAATACAGGCTGACAGAAGGTAAAAGCAAAGTTGCAACATTTAATGGCTCTTGCCCAATTCGACAGAGTGCGGACATCGCAGGCTGGAATAAGGTCTCTTAGTTTGGTAGGGCGTTGTTTCGGGTTGTACTACTGAGCGGTAGCTTAAACATTGGAAAATTAGTCCGGATTGGGTTAGTTACGGATGACGAAGGGGTGGGGTTGCGGGTGCTTGTCCGATGGACGGATAGCTGCAGGGAGAAATAATAGTTTCAGGTTTCTCAGATCAAAGGTGAAAGTTGCTGTGAACTACCCCATCTTGGGCCTTTGACTCAAAAGTGTGATCCACAAGATAGTGGAAGGGGTAGGATTTTGTTCCGATATCGTTCCCGAACCCTCTTATTCAACAGTTTTGCCATGGGGTAGTTGGCGTTAGGGTTTTTTGGAACAGGGCTGCCCTGTAGTCAATGATTCGATAGTCTGATTCACCTGGCGTAAGACTGAAACAGAGCTAAGACGGAAAACAGTTCTTTGTGACAGTTTGAGGTTTTCACATAGTAGGGGTGACCGGTTGTAGGGAATTGTGTCCAGAACACCTCTCATAGTCATAGCGGTTGATAAATGAAGGACATTCACAGCTCAGCGGTAAGAAAAGGACTGGAAATCATCGATCAGAAGTAGACAGGTTCGTGACTTGTGACCCTCCAGTTTTGGTCCTTCTAAATAACGTTCTCACCATTCAATATTTTTGACTGTCTTGTTGAGAGAAGCTTCCTTTAAAGTAAATTTTTTCCAGTTCAAATAGGTGTGTCCTATTCGGGTTCCTCCACAGTCCATTAACAAAAGTCAACAAATTCCAACAATGATGAGCGCAGACAGGCCGCTGAAATTCTCCAGAGGTTCATCTTGAATTACATTTGTTTAAGCACTTTTGAGGGTTTTATTGGATTCGTTTATAGGTTGTTTCCAAATCGTCTGTTACACAAATTTTTGAGCATGGTTAATATACACCCATTATTCTTTCTGAGAGAAGCTCCCGAATACCGTTTCACAAAATTGTGGGTTACATTTTCTAGGCCCATTCTGAATAGTCTCCGAATTTATGTGTGCAATAGATACGTATATTTGTTCAGGACAACCGGCTCTCAAGGTCGAACGGGGCACCAATTATTCGTCCAGCTTGTTTTGAATGCTCTGTGTTGCTACTAGCCCTGACCAACTGTAACCCAAACTCTTCTGCCTCCACTGAACCTTCTTTTAAGAACTAGACGAACACTGTCTCAGATTTGTCTCTGGGACAGCCTCTGTCCCCTCGAAAACATTCATTATCGCACAGTGCCGGATCCATTCTGCCTGTTATAACAAAACTTTCCTTACCTATTTTCCTTCGCACAGGTTTCTTTCTGTCTAACGGCCTTCCTCATTGGCAATCTGATCGAGGGACAGCTCCTGTCGACTGGTGCCTTTGAAATATACTACAACGGTAAGTGTGTCAATCACGGTTGTTTTAATTTGGTGGGCGTTGCAGCCAAGTAACCAATGAGAGCTATTCTCGTTGTTTCTTTGCGTTGAAAAGTCGTCAGTTGCTTGGTTAGGCGACGCACTCTGTGATGTTCTATTCTCCCTTGCGATTTAAACGCTGGTTTTCATTGTATATGGGACTTCCAATATTCCCTTTTATTGGATCGCTCACAAACAGTATCATTGATCCTGTTTTGTCTTTTGAAGGAACAGGTTCCCTGCGTTTTCTTCAGCACTAGTCTCCATTTCTTGAGCTTTTTTGATCCTATTACGCCTCCATCGTCTAAGCTGACGTCTAACGGACCGAAGGTGTAAAACTGCCTCGTCCCATGATTGAAAGTAATAGTCGTGCAATCTAGCGGTTAGTGCGTGCACGCTCGGAAACAGCACACGCTGAATTTCCAGCATTGTGTATGACAGTAGTACTGGCTTCTGAGGAAGCCGCTTTTAAAGCATCACACTGCAGATTTTAGTGTTTTCTTGAATCGTGGGGAGGTTTTTATTGAGTTTTCCTGAGAAATTCACTGAAAATTTGGAATGTACGACGATATGACTTTATGTATGTGGTCGAGTATTAAGCTTCACCACCGGTAGCCACTAACTGTGATCGATGTGGCTCCATGGTTGTTCAATCGTAGGGGAGGCTAAATGATGCGACGCTATACACTCCGACTAAAACAGTGCTGCCAAGAACCAAATGGAAGTTTTAAAAGATGCCTATCTTTTTCATTATCCAAACTAAATGTGCCACCAATCCGTGCTTCAGATGAACTAACAGGCCCTATTTGTGCGCTAGAATTTCCAGCGATCAGGACTGTGTCTTCGGTTTTGGGTGTTTGGCTGACGTGCTCACATCGACGGAAAAGTGGGGATGGAGAGGAAAAATGGGCAATGTTACTAGTCGCTTGTCTTCGCCTACTCGCCCCACTGTATGCGGCTAATAAGGTGGTCGATGTTGCATTAAGGTACTTCTTTTTATGTATCATGGCTATAGTTTGGGGCATCAGGCGAGAGGACAATTAGGGTCCTCAATCGGAGCCTTTAGCTCGAAAGCCGAAAAGCCCGTCAATGGTGGTCATCGTATGACTACCACTGTAGTCTTGCGTTGAGAAAATAGACTGTTGCTCACTCAGTCAAAACACTGCAAATCTAGCCCAACTCCCATTCATCCGCGAAACATTGTCAATCTTGTGGGGCCACGAAGTCTATTTATTGTTTAGTTCTGTTGTGGCCTGAGAGCAAATTCTGTTCGGACAGTGTCCAGTGGATGATATGGCTTAGCTTGTTGGCATTCGTGCTGTTCACGAACAATTTGCTTGAATAGTTGCTTGTTACACGGCACTGTGTAAACCGTGGTGCAGCTCAGAGTCGGAGCCCCGACTTTTCAGCGGAAGTCTATTGAGTTGGACAAAATCACTGCGGAAAATTCCCCCTAGTTTTCTGCTTCTCGTCATACACTGTGCTGTATTCTTTGCTTGGTCAGCCTTAAAGTTTATCGCAAGAAGAACATTATCTAGGGCACAATCTCAAACTTGGTATCCTCGATATTGTTCAGTCGGTACATTTCCCCAAGCCGAAAGTAACCCAGCCACAGTCGTATGACTCTTCACCCCGCAGTTGTGTGTGCAGCTGATGGGTGAAGCCAAGCAGATTTCTTGAGTATTGGAGGCACCAATAGGGCCGTGCGGTTTACACGAATTTCGGAGTTTAGTTATTAACCTATGCTGCAACATGTTCAGGCAGAATTTGCCTGTAAGGTGATCTGGAAGGAGTTGTTCTGAATAGGTCACAGAGTAATCCGCTCCTTACTTCCGCGGTAGCCGTCACTAACCCAAAACCTTCCTGAACGGGAGCCTGATGATGATTTACTTTCGCGCTTGTCTGTTCGTCTAAATGACGAGTGGAAATGGTTTTTCACCATCTGTACTGCAGCACATCACTGTGTTCGGTTCCAGATGACCATCCTGTTTGCGTGTCGCCAATCGAAGTTGAACATCCAGTTGTTATTAGTGTCGAAAGTCTTCCCGATCTGCAATAATCTCCCAGTGTGGCTTCACACTAAACCCAAACCTGAGCCACTGAAGAATTTTCCAAAAACCTACGAGTAGTGGTGCTATGTCAACGTACACTCTGGACTCAGCTGTTCATAATGTAGTCATTTACGGACGTCCGGTACAATCCTATTTGTCTCTTGTTGATTTTTTTTCAATCGATTGTCTGATTACAGATATGCCAATCTGGTCCAAGCTGGACTCGAATCGGATACCCCAGCCTCATGAATTACTCGATATCCTCAACAACCAAATGAAATTCAAACCAACTTTTGGCCACGGCTCCACCCCTCAGGCCATTCCACCATCATAGTAGTTCATTCTTCCCCATACCGCCAGCCTGTGGTTCGGATTTCGTGTCAGAGTAACAGTGATCGGCGCTGGTGCTCCCAATGATGGCTTGCACATAAACTCCCGTTGATCGGAGCTGTGTTTACAGCCGGATGATTGAGTTTACCTGCGTCTAAGCTGCTCCACTTCTGTCCCTCCGAAGATCCCTTTTCAGTCCGTCTCCCAACTTACCTACTCTTGTCATTCTACCTTTGATGGAACCTGTTATCATTAAACTTGTGTTGTTGTTTCAGCCTATTTTGATCCGCAACTTTAGCTCGTTTTCCTGTTATAGCCACGATCGGCCACGGATGGTGATGTAGTCACTACGAGTCCAAGACTGCTCGGCGGTAGGGTGACGCCAGGTGGCATAACGACTCCAGTCTAAGGCCAGTACTTCTGAGAAACAGCTTGTGATCAGTACAACGTTGCAAAAGACATTCATCAGTATCATTACGTTTTGAGCTCAAACAGCGTACCAACCAGATGTGTTTATGATAAACAGAGGCGTCCAACAGCATACATCAATATCAAGCGAGTTTCATGCGAATCATCATCATCATCCATCATTGTCAGGTGTAAGAACCGCGTACTTGTCGTACAGTGGTTGTAGCTGCCACAGTTCCGTTCACCGAGGTTTGAGGAGGTGGGGTAGCTGCGCATTGGAGGCGGAAGCTGATAAATTGGTGCGTAAATACAGCAGTGTCAGTGGACTGGGAAGCGAGCTATGCATTGAAGGCAAGAGCTTGGATGCACGAGCGCCATTGAAGGGCGCGACTTGGCCATGTCTGACGATGTCTCTAACCATTGATGTGGCCCATCTCGGGGTCCCCATCCAGGAAGGCGGCAGTGACCAGCGCAGCTGAGTTTGCTGGTAATGGCTTTTATACTTCGTTGCCAAGTCATTGTTTGACCGCCTCTTGCTCGTTTCCACCCTTCACATGGTTGTGCGAAAAGAACCCCTCGAGGAAGTCGGAGCACGTGGCCAAGTCAGCGCAGTGGCAAGGTTTCTGATCCGCATAGTAATATGGAACGCACGACCCTTGACGGATAAGCTGATGTGACGCCTACGCCACAGGTGACGCAGGTTCACAAAAGCTGCTCTGGCCTTCCCAATCCGGATGGAAATATCATCTTTCGCGAGACCGTCGGGACTGATACAGCTGCCCAGGTGAACAAATTTGTCCACTACTTCAATCGGTTCATACCATATGATTATGCAACCACTCGAAAGCAGCCACTAAGGGACTATGGAAGAAAGAAGCCACTTGAGGACCTGTATACCCGAAGCAACAAGTTCTTTTGGTAGTCTAGTCTGCTGAACCGGATGAATAGCCTCGTAGATCGATTTTAAAGTTTAGAATGCATCGGCCCGGATGGTTTCGCTGTATTAGTGTTACGGAGACGAGGATCAGGTCATCCTGACCCGCAGAGTCTCCAGAGGACAGGCCGGGGGGTTTTGGTCTCGGTGTAGGTTAGACGTCCGACGGCCTCAACAGTTAAGTCGCTCATCAGATCCAGTGTTGATTGCTTATCTTTTAGCCTTTTCTCTATTGGATAGCACACCAGCAATGAGGAAGAATGTGTGGAGTTAAAAACTTGCAGAAAATAGCTCAGATCTCTTTCAAATGAATGAACTCAAGTTGGTAATTCTGCGTGGCAGCATCCTTTGCGCATTAAACTGAGCTGCTCAGGCTTTTCTGTATAGAAATACCGAGGTCACATTCTGGAGCAACACATAAGAGCTAGTCTTCATGGTGGCACTTCGGATTCAGACATTTTGGAAGTGGCCTTGTCCTTTGTTAAGTACATGTCATCAGGATCTGTCTGAAGAACGCATTTATTTTCTGGAGAAGCAGTCTCTACATTTTCATGTCATCTGCAAATGGTAGAGAGTTAGTTATGAATGGGTCAGTAATGAATGGACTGACACACCTGTTCGTGTGTCAGTTCTACTTGAACTGGGCAGCATAGGCTGAGTTTACTGGCGTCTTTGAAGAGGTGAAAGGTTGACAAGAGCAGGAGCGCAATGCTCTTTGAGTTGACACATGCACTCGGCCACTTCTGAAGCTGAAGAGGACTCCATATTAACAGTTCACTTTTCTGTTAAAGGTCGACATTCCAGATTGAGGGTGGCAGGTGGCCAACTGAATGTTGTTCGAAGCATCGTGCTCTACAGTCCAAATGCTCTCTGGATGTCATATGTACAAACCGTTGTTCACAAACACCAAGGACTGGTTTTTCCTAATGGATCTAATACAGGACAAAACCGATAGTGACATGAACCGCCTTAGGGATTCTATGAGTAGTGCTATATCAAATGCTTGTGGTCACATCGGACCGCATAGTTTTCCTACTGTTGACACGTGAGGTAAGGATAGTGGTGTATCTCTAGTTCTAATAATATTTTGACCATTTGAACACCAGATACGGTTACCCATAGACCGTTTTGACAAGCTCATTCATTCCTAAGAGTAAAGGTGGTGAAGTTAGATGAACTACGGACTGACGATTCAGCCTGGGGAGTTATTAGGCTTACTGGCGAAACGGATGGCAGGAAGAGCACATGGGTGGTCTTTGATGCCCATGCTCAACACAATTTCTCCTCGAACTGCACTGGAAACTCCAGTGTTATGGCGTGTTATCCAGTTACAGTGATAGGGTACTATGGCTAACTTTCCACACTTATACTCGGTTCACTTGACGAGTGTGTTTATGAGGTCATATCTCTTTGGAACCCCTTGAACATCAGGTTGTAGCCGTTCCTGGTACTCATATAGTCTGGAACTAGGGATTTTTAGCTATCGTTTATTCGGATAGTTCGAGCATATGAAGGAACAATTGGGTTTGGGTCTCCGAATGCCACTGATTTTTGCCACTTGGGTCCAATTGATCTGGTAGCTCACTTTGGACCGCGAGCATGGAGGGCGTTAAATTCAGAGGTTTTCATCTCGGTGCCCTATTCTCTTGACCACTAGGCTTGACGAACCAAGAAACACTGGTTTTCACGCATTGGATGCGTAAATGCCATACCGCAACGGTATATGATTATGAACGACTTTCTAAGCTGTCCGATTCAACGGCTGCCGAGGCCCGCACGTTTGTTCATATCATGATACAGCGAGATGGCCCAAGTGGTCCGTGGTTCGAACCCGACCTCCGCCTCTCGACTTCCCCTGTCTAGGCTTGGGCAACCTGGCAATATCCCAGTCCTCGTGCAACCTTGGCGTGGCATGGCAGTTAGGCATCGAAAGGGTGGTTTTTTTTATGATGCAGCAGTTTCTCTGTCCAAAGTACAAACACTTTTGGGATGTCTTGAGGTCCCAGCCGAACTGGAACTCTTCTGCGATTCCCAAATGTGGCCGATCCAGAGGGTGGTAAATACTTCAGTTAGATACCATGCAAACGAAGATCCACGTTTTAAGGTCCCAACATCTTCGAGGGCACAGCCAACTACGCAAATGGAATCAGCTTTGATGAAATCCAGTATACAAGTTCCACCGGAATTATGCCCTTGTTGAGCACTGGCCTTTCAAAACGTATAAATTCCATGCCAGAATCCACGGAACCCTACTGAAGGGTCTTAGTTTGCCAGTGATTCCTGTTGGAAGAGGGTGACCGTATTTTCAGAATTCTGCTGTGTTCGTCTCAACTGCTGCCTGTTACCCCAAGGGAGGAGAAGAGTGCTTGAACAGAGACACACTCGTAGGTTTATTTCAATAGAAAAATACTCTTGTGTATGTGTTATCGCATAAACGGAATCCTAAAAATCCAAACCGGGCATGGGAAATTGGGTGGCGAAAGCCTCCACTTTTTGCTTCAACGCGGCCAGTTCATCTACGATCATCCGGTTTTCTGAAAGAACAGCCTGAAAGAAGAGAGGAAACGCGAAAGTCATGTAATATGTCTAAATACTGGTAGCTTAGGTGGGCTCACTGGCTGTGGATCATGTCTGTTCATGTGGTCTGTTCACCGGGCTTGACAAACGAGAATAAATTATCAGCCCGCGGTAGGTTGGCACTGACAACCTCTTATCGTATGATGACGAGACATTGCCAGGCTCGATGTGCATCCGAAATGTCACCCAATTTCCGGGGAAAAAACTGAGTGGCATACATCAGAATATGGTTCCGCAACACCTAGGTAGAACAGAATCACTTGAGCACGATGGTGGAAGGATACATACATACACACCGAATTTGTGTTAGCATCCACATTTGTTGATGCCTTCGACCGAGCATCCAACGTGAGACCTATCTCAAGGTCAGGTTCGTCTGACCACTTATTTTCCGATGTAAGTAGTATATGCAGATATCCCCAGACTGAAAACAAAGGTCCAAATGAAATTCGGAGTCCTACCTGATGAATTCCAGCTAGGGAAGGGGAGTGTTTATAGGCTACAAGGGAAGTTCTATTGATTTTCCCATACTGTACATGGGGAACAAAGCTTTAAAACCGTTCCGAATCGATGACTTCTCGATCAGTTTCAAGCGTTTTCCAACTGATTGAATGCTCGGACAACTGAACCCTGGGGTTTTTGTTTTTGTTTTGCACAAAAGCCACTTCCATCGAGAACAAGAGTGATAAGTTAAAATCAATCAACAGAAACGGCTAATACTCCACAGAGCTCGTGCATTAGTCACCACTGGCTGCCAAATAATGTTAACAGGAATGATGTACGAGTGTGGGTGTGATACTCTCGCAAACAACTACGTTGTTGTTTTATCCGTGGTCGGGTGTTTCCTGACGCAAACGATGAGCTAAATGACCGTTGCTGGGTGACAAGTCGTCAACACCAGTAAACTTTCATGACGAGGTACCTGAATTCTTCGGTTCATCTGTGCGCCTGATTGGAAAACAGACCAAGTGACGATTTCATTTTGTGAAATGAGACCTACAATATGAGGCTGGTGAACAACTGTATCTTGCTTACTACTGGAGAATCTTGCCATCCAGATAGGCAATAAAGATGAGTGTTTTACACCTTGTGTACAAAAGAAATGCATCCACTCAAGTGGGCTCACAACAGGTTGCGTCCTTGTGGGAGTAGCGTAGCTCCCGGCACTTTGGGGGAGGGGGGTTTGCACCCCATCGAACTCCGACTTCTCACGGCAAACCCCGTACGTAGTACGAATGGGAACTTAGATCATACGACTTCAGTCGTAGACTTATCAAACGCATAGAGGAAGCTGAAAACCATCATGGATAAATACGGGACTATTCCAGTCTGCCATTACTTGGTCACTGCGCTGGTGCCACGGTAAATGGACGATTTTAGATCACTTCGCAGATCCATTGTTTCCGCTTATGCGCACCCCACTGAACTCCGACTTCTCACGGCAAACTCCGTACGTAGTACGGATGGGAACCTAGATCATACGACTTCAATCCTAGGTGATCAAACGCATAGAGGAACCTGAAAACCATCATGGATAATTACAGTCTGCCAGTACTTGGTCATTACTCTGCTGTCACGGTAAGTGGATGATTTTAGATCAGACTTCGCAGATCCATTGTTTCCGCTTATGTTTCAGTTTGACTTGCCAGAAATGTATCCGCGAAGGAAGAGCTCGCAATCATGCAGGAACAAGACAAGTGGCAAATCATTCGACCTTGCTGAGACTCTAACCGAGATCTCATCCTGCAAAGGAAATCAGTCTACGCTGAAAAGCTGAGCACTGTTTAGAACCATGGGTAGACACCTCTAAGGACATTCAAACCTGCAACGTCACGCTCGATGGTTGAAAAACCAGTGATAGGCTACGATTGGCTGATCACAGTGGCTTAACTCGTTGTTGGACAAGACATGGCGCCGCTTCTAATTCGCGTCGTGGTCACCTGTTGACTGCCTCCTCGCATGGAGGCGTTCTGAGCACATTGCTTGCAAGCATGTAACCTAGTAAGTTGGGAGCGGCGCTTGATATCAACAAGTCTACGAGTACAGAGAACGCTCAAAGCCGAACATTTTACGAAATACAAGAAAATGACAGAGTGCTTTAACCTTGAGCGGCGTCACAATGAGTGAAACTCAAATGGGGGAAAAACCGGAGCAAACAGGTGTTTCACCTTTCGTGAAGAGAAGGCATTCGATACGGACACTCAGGTGCATTGAAGTACAAATCCATGACATCCGTATGGGCAAAATAACACTCCGAACTCTGTGCTAGGGTGTGTTGCTTCTTCCGCCCGTAGGAAGACAGAATTGGCGGGATCAGAGGTTATGCAAAAAACTCTCGCAGGTATCCGGACCAGCTAGTGCTATCTTCATAGTTGCTAGTAGAACAAGGAAGGTTGTATACGGTTGTGGGCTTTGTAGAATTCGTATTCGCATCGCCCTCGTTTGAAGGTCATCTAGACGAGGGAGTCAACCGACCGCCAAAACTAGGACAGCTGCTAGGACGTCGTTCGAGGGGATGGGTAAGCCACTGACATATCACTCACGCTCACATGTTCAGAAGTGAGAATTCCGGTGTATGTAGCATGCACTGCTGAAACATGCCCTTCAGATGTCCAGGTTTCAAGTCCCAATAGGGCCTAGGATGTGCTTGCTGATGACCTCTAATGAAAGCGAAACTCGAGTGCAGAGTCTCCGTTTTGTTCGCTCAGCTGTAGCACCCCTTCGGTGCCTAACTGCCATGCCACCAAAAGGAAGCACGAGTGCTAGGATGCTGCCAGGTCGCCCAAGCCTAGACAGGAGAAGTCAAGATACACAGAGGTCGGGTTCGAACCACTGGGACATCTCGTCCCCGAGTCTCCTTACCTAGATATGGACTAACCGGAACAAATGTGTCACGACAGAATGACTGTTCACACGCGGATACAAGTGTAAGAAGAAACAAGGTAGTTCACATCTACTCGACTACAACGAGCTGGTTTCCGTTTCGTGATATCAGTAGGTCAAAGTAGCTGGCGCGGAGATTTCGACCTTGACAATCTGCGAGACATACCAGCACGTCTCGTGTATAAAGGGCCGAGCAATCCAAAACTTGGTTGTCGCACTGGAATTGTGGGTCGACAGGCAACGGTCACATTATGATCCAGTCACCCATTTATACTTCGTGCTGCAGGTTTAGAAGCTAAAATTGTGTGGCATTTCATTACACATCTATCAAATGGACACTAACACCAGGTATTTGGACATTTCTGAAGAGGCACTTTCCCCTATTCTTCAGTTTTTGGGCCTTTTTTCCGAAGTTTGATGACACCTATTTGTCGCTAAACAAGCATGTTTCGTCACAGAGACTGAAAATAGCTTATGTCACAGAACATTCAATCCACGGATTCGTTCTGAACGCACTCATACAGACAAAGACCCCTATAAAGAATGCTACAGGGAACTTTGAAACCGAACAAAGACTTTGGTTCTATGAGGAGAACACTCACCAAATAGTCTTTGAGCAACTTGCTGGATGTCTGGCTCTTTGCTCTCAAAGCCAACTGAATGCCCTCGTGAACCAGAGAGGCAACATATTCGAAATCTTTCGACTTCAAGCCACGAGACGTGAGAGCAGGACTGCCCAGTCGTAGACCGCCCGGACTAGTCGAAAACAGTCAAGAGAAGTAGAGGTGATGGTAGTGAGAGGCAATGTCACAAAAAAGAGATACGATAGATGACGTAAATTCGAACAAGCAATCGATACGTTCATAACGACTTTGCATTAATTCAGCGGTGACCATGGAAACCGATTCATCGATTGCGAAGACGACGTAGCAAAACAAAATGGCCAGAAATGATGCGCACAAAGATAACCAATCGTCACAAATGCTTGAATGCAGATGCGGAGCAAACTTGTTCATATAGTTTGTTATTCGGTCGGCCGCAGTCCAGAATTAAGTCAAAGTTCGAATTCTACTCACAACCAAATATAGTTGCATTTTACTATGGGTGTTATGCAAAAACACCTTTCAACGAAGAGAACCCCACCAGGAAGCCAATAACGGCGGCATACAGAACCGATAGAGTTCACATCGACCTCATGAGCAGCGTCATACGGGCGGCAATACCTCGATATCGCGAATACCGTGCCAAATGAAACGCAGCACACTCAGCTGAAGAACAGTATAGGTGAGAAATCCAGCCGAATCTTTGGCTAACAACAAAAACTAAATTTGCAAATGAATGTTTGGCCACCTGCGCTACGTTAAAAGAATTTACGTCAAAGGTCGGAATTCCCGATTTCCTAACTCAAATGCAATTAGTTTAGAGGAAGCTGAACAAAACAACAACACAGCTGACAAAAACTCGAGGGAAATGAAATAGCACTCAAAACAAACAAACAAACGGTCTGCAGGTGACGATGTCCACACAAATTTACGGTTCCAAAGGCTGATAGCCCGAAGTACAGTGTTTACTGCAGCTTCGTAAATTTAGGTGAAATTCTATTTACTGGTTGTAGTCCTCTGACCAACAAGTTCACACCTCGCAACAAGAAACAAACGAAGGGTTTGTTCGTCCCACCCACCCGCGCAATAAACAACAACCACATTGATATCACGTGATTTGTCGGCCCGCTTCAGAACAGCCAACACCAAAGCATGGGGAGTCGATAAGTACAAACCATCAGTCGGGGAAGCGGTGCTTCACGACGAGCATCCTTCAATTAGTTAACGAACAGGACCGAAAAGAACAGTATTTCTAGCTGACCGGCTACTCTTCCGCCCATTCTCCTCTTGTCATTTGCTTGATTGCCACAGAATCGGTCAGCCTAGTCTGCATAGGATAATACAGCGAAGACAGACAATGTATTGTAATTTTCAACCGGTTCAACTGATGAGTACCATGGACACTTGCACATTAGGGATTGAAAACTTGCTTGAGCTTCATACGGAGACAAGTGAAGTAGGAACACACACACACACACACAAGACCATCTGTGTATGCACATAAAGTGCAACTGGTTATTTTCTCAGCAGGTTGTTCTTTTAAACTTATAGAACTTCACCAATTGGCCCTAAATATCGATACCGACATCAGTGTTGACAGTGATACTTCACTGCCGCATGAGTAACCACAAAGTTCATTCGATTATATTTAAAGCGCTAGAGTGGGAAAAAAGAAATGATTGAATGAAGGGAGGACTTGGTGCTGGCCTCTCACAAGCATTCTTAGATGCATACAGCGCCAAGCGGGGGGTGGGGGTGGCCCGGGTACCCTATCCTGGAAGGCGGACCGACTGTCGACAGGAATCCAGCTGAGTTCCACTCAAGCTTAAGCTGGATGGTTCAACAAAATACCCAACAGCTGCGGCAACCACGGCGTCCCGAAAGGTTCGCAGCCGGAAGCGGGATGGAGCAGTCAGTTCAATCACCATTATTGCGTCCTGGTTTTTTGTTTATGTCGGATGGCGTACATTGATGCGGAGGGAATCCAGCGTGTGAACAAGAAGCGCTTGTTTCCTGCTTGCTTCAGTGTACGAAAATCAAAGGCAGCTAAGCAGATCAGTCGTTCAGGGTGCACGGAAGCTGCATCTGAGCATGATGCACGGCAAACAAAGCCGTTATCCCTAGTGCTGAGACCCTCGGAGAGAGTATTCAAATTGAGGTAGGCTATGGCAGATGGAATATGTGAAAGGGAGACGTCAGCAGTAGCCTGTTTTTGCCTACCCAATCTACTGTGTGGCGCATGTAAGGCGACCCGGCTGGTGTGATATGATAATATTTTCAGGTGTGAGGTCCACGGTTATACGCAGGTTGGGATACTGTCAGAGCGCCCACACATGGACAGGAGGACGATTAGGGTCCCAAACCAAGGCCTGTGACTTAAAAGCCTAACTGGAACGCAGCGGATGGGTGCCAACACAATGCTACAGTAGTATAAAGTTTTTAAAAAAAACAAAAAACCAAACTGCCGTTCATGTTCTGACCCTCAACCTGGAGGGTCAACCTCCAGGTTCGTCATACCTGAGCAACGTGATATCACAGTTTGCGGGTGGGCAGACAAACCGCCATACCATGATAAGATGCGGTCTATTCTCGGCGGCCCCAAACACACTGTGGTGCGTCTCAATGTGCCAAAACGCTACACCTCTGGTAGCAATGACAGGTGGTTACTGGACAACACAAATAATGCCACACAATGAGTAAGGAGGAATGTTAGCTGTCAAGAAAAGACGGAAATAATAACGATGATCGACAGTTCAGTGGATTTTGCCTCTCCTCTGAGCCCTTGAAACACCCATCCTCGTTGTTGAAAACCACTGTCACACGCTGTTGGACCTTACCGAGCTCTCATTCATTGGAATGGACTTGGCGGGGCCGATGATTCCGTCCAAGATACACAGAGCATCACCCTTTGAAACATACTAGAGTCGCAGTGTGGACCGAGGACAGTAAAGCTCCAGGACATATGACGACACACCGCATGAGGACTCGTTATTTGCCTAATAATTGTCGTTGTTTTCTTCACTTCAACGGAGTGCATGTTCCTGCAGACTATATCGTTTTGCGATCCTAGCCATCCAGGTACCACGAAATATCATCTAGAGATGGACTGACAACCACTGAATACCTGGAGCACTCAGTCCAGCTGAAGTACAGATTCCGACTGCATTTCACACGGGCCGTTCAAAATAACCCACAGATATTTAGTTAGAAAGCTTCGAGACCACCATTTCACTCTCGCTAGGGGAAAGATTTAGTTTCCCTGTCGGGATGGAGGACCTATCAGCACAGAAAATCTCGTGGGGTTGCGGAAAGTTGCGCGCGATACAGTAGACAATTCGATAAGCAAATCAAACCACACGCGAAAGTCAACACCATCCGGGACTACAGCTGACATCTTAATCCTCTAACTCCATAAAAATAAGGTTTCGTTCCGGCTTCTATGAGCAACTCCGACTGCTCGACTGTACAAATACAAAGTGGTGAATCATGTCTAACGCGTGCTATGATTCAAATCAGACCAATCACTCCGGTTTCTATATCTTCTTTTGCCCCGCAAAACATGCTGGATCATTATGGACAGTATAACATCAGTGTTCAACACCGATGCTGTCGTACAAAGATGATTGATTGGAAAGCTTTATTGTGAAGAAAAGAATAAAGGTGGACAGGGAAGGGACTTAGTGCTAGCTTACTACAATCAATCCTCCAGACACTCATTCAGGCAATCTGAATAGAAAATGACAACAACGGACAACGCCACTGACATCGATTGCAGCCATATCTTGCAGCAGGCGCAGTGGGGATCACGCTGTCCCCATCCTGGAAGGCGAGTAGCACCGACAATACGACAGCATCCAAACGTTTCGTAAACTCATTCATACCCCTCTGCAAGGTCAAAATTTGACCATCTCTCTGCTTCCGCCACTCTGAATTGGTCACGGAAAACAGCACCCTCTTCGGAAAACGATGGTTCGGCATAAGCAACACACGGTCTAGACAATGCAGCTTCTAGTGCTGGACACATTCCTCAATGGAAGTCCAAGTTGCACAACCGAAAACTACCTTCCTAATTCCCTCGTTACGGATTCGCCGACGCCAACCCACACGAGTTATGGTTCTGAGACAACGATTGTCGAACACCTGAAGACGCCTCAGTTCCGCTGTTCGAACAGGCCAAGTCTCACAGCCATACAACAAAACGGGCCGCACTGTAGCCTGATACACACGTCCCTTAAGATACAGGGATACACTGCCTTCAAGACATAGGTGTCTCAAATTAGCAAACGCGACCGGAGCCATACAGATTCGTGCATTGACCTCATCTATCACGCTGCAACGACGGCTGCCGTACGTTGGGTGGGTCTGACTGTGTTGGTCGGTTTCTAACAATCGACCAACCTGAGACTGTGCGAGTGTCGCACGAACACCCACAGTATAGCTCAATGGGTTCCGGAGGCACACAAACCGTCACACCGCCGTAAGGTCCAGTCTCTTCATGACGGCAAAATAGGCTGGAGTTGAAATATTGTCGTGCTTTGCTATCCAGAAACGCTTAAAACAACTTGAAATTGTGGTCCGGTTGAGAGCGAGTAGAGAAAAAATGAGTAAATCTGACTCACCGCAAGGCATTCAGATCACCTGGACAGGTGTTTTTGTTCGTCGTTATGCCTGCAAGCTCCAGCACTTTTTCTGCACGAGCCCCATCAATCCCGATTGGCCGCAAGTCGACGGTACAAAGATGGGTGTCAGACCCACCGGTGACAATCTAGGAAGCCAAAAACCACAGGGAAACGAATTACAATTGTTCACAGAACACAGTAGCTCCAGAATGCACCAAAATGATCAGCGACAACGTTTTTGACAAACTAACAGACGCAATGGTAAGGATAAGACAGTAGGACATAGTCTCATGAAAGCAGAAAACAGGTGCACCACCAAATGATAAGTCGTGCATACTCTGACACTGCAAGTAAGCTTTTAAAAGTGAATCCTCATCTAGCAGGATTCTGTTGCATCTTTTAGAAGCGCGGACCACGATGCTGAGCACCGTCGAGGGTGTCGCGGAGCGATACGTAGCACTTCACTGATCAACTGACTGGAGTAAGCGGTTACAGGGATCGATACCGAAGTGGAGCTTCTTTTAGACAAGCATCTAGTCAGAAAGGTTTCAGAGGTTTGGGATAGGTGAGATATCCGATGCAGTGACCGACCTCGTCCGAGTCAGTCGACTATTGATAAGCAAAAAATGAATGCTCCCCACGTGGCGCCATCCGTTCTGCAGTCAGCCGGTAGACCCAAGAATCCACCAGCCGATTTTACCGAGATTTCGACTCGGGATTGAACGTCAAATTGGGTTAAATAACGTCGACTGGAAGGAGTCTTCCGTGTTCCACCCGGCTGTATCACCAGAATCGATCCTGCTTGAAGGAAGAGTCGCGATGGAAAATTCCGGCGCCATGATACCGGTAACATGGGGATCGGGACTTTGGTTGATTGGGTTAAACTGGCAGTAGTTACTGGTTCTTTTTGAATGGGACGATATGGATCAAGCTGATGCTCTGTGCTGGCTGCTGAATCATTACAGAATCGTGGTTTAGTTTGGCAAGATATTTATATTCCTCAAGGTTAGAGTGTCATTTTGGAGTCTTGATGTACCTTCGTCGGGAGGAAGGTGTGTATCAGCATCTTTGGAAGGCTGAAGACCACAGACAAAACCAATGCACTTGACCTGACCTTCAACAAGCATACCTAGCTGGAACCTACCGCATTCTCGACAGCGCCAGCATACATTATGAATGTGTCGGATTCACGTCTAGACAGCTGGACACTTGAAACATACTGGACAGTATGAATGTGCTCCGGAAACTGGCATCAAGATTCGAAGCCTTCCTTTCCACAGAGTCCGCAAAATCTCTGGACCACATTTCACTGTCCGGAGACATCGAAAGGTCTCATGGATTGTAGGAATCTGTCATATACTCACAGTACAAGCTATCTGAGCCGTGTCCACAGCCAAATCATGCTTGGTTACGCCCCCTAGTATAACTTGCCAGCCCAATCACCTGATCTCGTGTAACTTGTTCCCCATTTGGCCTGAAATCATTCTTTTGCCTCTGACAACTTTGACTTGTCATGAGATCACTGAATGGTAATCCTGAGTAACCCAAAAGACAATAGCAATTTGTGGTATCCTATCATCAGCGTGTGACCCACTGTATAAGCTACCGATGGTTTAGTGGTTGGAGCGCGAAGTTACTGACTGTGGTTCGAACCTGACCTCTGCATCTAGACTTCCCCTGTCTAGGCTTCGGCAACCTGGCATTAGCCCAGCCCTCGTGCTTTTTTTGGGTGGCATGACAGTTAGCTACTGAAAGGGTGCTACAGCTGAACGATTATCCCAGCACTTGCAACCCAGCGATCGAGTAGAAGTCTGGTCAAACGCTTCGGCAATTCCTCTTTGTCTACTGAACTTACCTTGAACAAATCCTCTATCAAACACCAGTCGCCTAGAAAAATACTAACGGGTACGATGCTCGGTTGGGTTGAAGCGGATGCCTACACCGGTTGAAGCCATTCATGGACATTCAATACAGGTGCCTGTGGGAACCCTCGAGGATGCCGAAAATCTCGCCAATCTCAACGCCGCAGACCATGTCAGATCGATCCTCGGCGTCGACGTTTCCTCATCGAGCAAAGCATTTAATTTGAAAGTTTCAGTTGGAGGTCGCAGCAGTTATCGTGAGACGATTAGGGTAGCCCAGATTTGAAGGAATAAGTCGCCAAATATGCTAGAAACCCCGACATGAACGGCGAAGAAAGTGTGTAAGTCACACCTCACGGAGCATCACACTGTTCATTTTCTTCGTGTAACTGTTTCGCACTAAAAACACAAGTGACTTGAGTTGCGAAACAAAATACACGTGAAACGCCATTGTCAAAACCGATCGATACAGACGGAATTCATGTGTGCCGTTCGCTCTTGTTGCATGACGCACAAGAATGTCTCAACGTCAGACATCACGTGACCGAGAAACGGCAGCACACAGTGTCTGTAGAAGACAACAGGAGAGTGACCGGCTATCGGTAAAACGGAACAATTGGACGAAAAAGAACAGTGTAACGCGAATAACTAGCCAACTGAATGTGCGTTGGATTTCATACGGAACGAAATACAAAGTAGTTAGACCACAGAAATTTACGTAGAGCACGGCACGAAATACAGAGTAGTTAGACCACAGAAATTTACGTAGAGGGAGCATGTAGTAAACTTTCTGTACGAATTCTATTACCGTGTATCCATAGCTGGTAAGTGAAGTGCAAAGTTGCTGCATATTCGAGATGACTTGCTCCTGGTATTCTTTGAATTCAGGCGAAGCGGCCTCATTCAATGCCACAGCCAAGGCAGCGATCGAATTGTTGTGTGGACCGCCTTGCAAACCGGGGAAGACCGCCTCATTGATGAGACGATCGAAGCCGGTGGGTGTCGGATCACCGCATGCACCATTCTAAAACGTAAAAGGACGGTGAAAGAGTTATCATTTCGACAGAGACCAGACTGATGCTTCAGTATATACACCAACGCATAGCTGGCTAATGAGGTGAACTGTAGAAATTTGATCCGTTTTGAGGAAAATCGATGATGAATGAAAACGGTCGGTCCACAACAAACGAAGGCAAGAAAGCCTCAACTACGTTTAGTAAGAGCAGACATAAAGGAAAGATCCTACGGAATAAATAATGAATAGTGATAATAATTAATGATTTCATTACACGTGAAAACTTCCCGATTAAAAAGTAGTAGTTGACTTAGCTTTAGGCGGGGAGGAGCTGGGGGGTTATCACATAAAGAATGAGGTAAACGTTGGGCGACGAGCTTTACAGTCACCGATACATTGACACCAAAGGAGGTGGTCGCGCAGAGTGGTTGGAAGGAAAAGAGGATTTCATTAGTGAGATTATCTTGGACGCTAGTTGCTTAACACCGTGAAATTCCAAGGCGAATCCAAACGAAGGTTTTAGGCGTTCTTTTACAACGAAATAAGAGCTTAAACACCGTTATGGCTGCTGATAACATGAACGCTTACGTAGGTAGGCTTAGTGCTGCTGGGGCCCGATCGGGTGGCCGTCTTGGGTTGGACACGAGAAGCACAGAAGACGGACAGGCCTACTGTAGGTTTGTGCTGATCACAAACTTTGCAGTACCGATTACCGGAACAGTGGAAATCGCTTGATAATGTGGCTCCCGCCACCCAACCAGCCTCGAATCCAAACAGACCACACTGTCATCAGTTAGCAGTGGCCAGGGTCGATCACTGCCTGCCGTTTGTTCTGGAACACCTGCGTTGATTCCCATCATATACCTATCCGCTGCTGCTTTTCGAGTGTGCGCAAAATGCACACATCTCTATTGGCCATTGAGAAGCTTGTGGATCCAGGAATTAAACAAACCTATCAAGACCGGCTTCACCAAAGCCTGCGCTTCGCAGTACCGGAACTTCCGTCTGCGGCATAATCCAGCCAACTTCACTCAGGCATTGAATATCTGATAGGACCAGCTGGAGAACCAGCGATAGATTCCTTCCGGACGAAAACCCAACTCAACTCGATGCATCATCCAACCCAAGGCAGAACTGGGCGTCCGTGCAGACCGGGAAGTCCCGTGGATATGAAAGCCCGAAGAACTGAAGGATGCGAGAAATGTTGGAAAGCTTCGCAGGTCGTTCCACTTGATTTACTCTGCTAGTCCTCGGAAGACTCCCCTTAGCGTAACTAGCAGGGACCAAAATGACTTCCTAATATAGAGCGAAGGTGAATGTTTGGTGCAATACTTAGAACAACTACTCAGTGAGTTACCAGCTATCTCCAATACGGACTTTCGACCTTTAACAAAAAAAAATGGACTGTGAATATGGAACCCCCTTCAGCCTCAGAAGTATCTATTCACGCGTCATCGTGCCACTGGTCCTGAAGACCTTCCATCTGCCCTGTTTAACGAGGTCAGTGAACTTCTCAGCCAGTGCCTGTCTAGCCTATTTGCGTCTATCTAGCAGAAGAGAATGCCCAAGACACCAGGGATGGGTAGATAATAGTGTCCATTTTCAAAAAGGATACTCAGAGTGAATGCAGTAACCACATAGATGACAATTGTAACAAATTTGTGACGTCACTGATTATTTGTCGTCTCACGCCGGAACGCAAAACATCGACCCTTGACTTGTGAGAATCAAGCGGGACTTCTGCCGGGTAGTGTTACGTCAACTACATCTTCAGACTCCGTCAAATGTTAGGGCAACCTCATATGTACGGACAACCCACAACATTGTTGCTTCTTGACTTCAAGGGTGCAATCGATTCTGCTGGTCTGAGTGTGCTGGTAACCAAAAGTGTCCAAAAGGGGGTGTCTCAGAAGTTTGTGGACATACTCCGGTCCGTATGCTCACATAATTTAAGGCGTTTGAGAGTGTGTGAAGAGCACTCTAAAAGCTTCCATACAAAAAGTGGTTTCCAACACTGATGTCTATTCTCCCCATCCTGCTTGTATGACTGAGGATTTGGAGATGTAGGCTTGTGACAGGCTAGTCTTAAGTTCCTCCCTCACCCACTCTTTTCTCTTGGCTTAACTCAACTCACAAATGGTTAATGGCACTGGCGAAAATGGCCCAATCGCACAGTCAATGGGGTTCATGCATCAAAGCTATCGCCTTCAATGAATAGCTACCCAGTTCCCGAACTAACTAAATATGCCAGCACCTCTAAAGCTTGGCTCTGTGTCCCACGCCCTTCCATTTTCCGGTGATCGAAACTGTAGCAGCCGGAACCATTGTGCCGATGGTACACGGCTTATGGCTGATTGATTGACCTTTGTTTTACTTCAGAGCTTTAGATGTTTAAATAACCTATGTGGTTAAATGGCAGCAAAGCATCGGTGTTAACTCTGATGTTGCTGGATGAATCAAATAGTAGCCGATAAGCCATATGTTCAACAGTCGCGAAAGATGGGGTGTGCTCTCGGTGTGTGGGACAAACAGGGAACAAAACTTTGCGTTACTGAAATTACCGATGAGTAGTATAAAATATTTCCAGGCATTTGGCAGAATACACGCACAGTTCTGGCTAACAAAAATCAATCGGCTACCACTAATGGACCTGAGAGCGTTTAGATTTCTCCGTTTTTTTAAAAATAGGAAAATCAACACGTTTGGGGTCTTCACGGAAGGCGTTTGAGAAGTCAGTGTTACGCGCGGTTCAACCTTTTTGCGTTGGTTATATAAATCACAAACCGTTATAATCAAACTGTCACCATGACCATTGCAGGAACATCTTAGTCGTGGAGCAACTTGCCGAATGGATTCAAGGTTGTAGATAAAAACATTCGGTACGGCTCGAGTGTCAGTATGGTGTGAGCAGGGGTAGTCGCGCTACCCACCAGCGGTTGCTCGGAATATATTTCAGATTAGAGTCCCAGGCGGTGGATCACAGTGTGGCAAACGAGAACTCACATACTTCAGTGGTACTAGGTTTGCTTCGGCCAATGTGTACATTTTCACGGCATCGTACAGATGAGGCATTGTCAAGTGTCTGGCAAAATGGGGTTACGAGATTCCCTACAAATGATATCACGGGCAGAACTGACGTTCATATGAAGAGTTCTGATAGAAACCGATGCCAAGGACAGTTTGTAACAAAAATTCTGAGGCAACCCTTTACCATGAAAGAATCCGGAGGATCTCAGTCTACATCGAGCCGTCATTCAGTGAAGGTTTTTCTGGGGGGCGAGATGACTCAGTGGTTAGAACGCGGATTTACTGACCGGAAGGTCTGTGTTTCGAACCTGACCTCTGCATCTCGACCTCTCCTGTCTAGGCTTGGGCAATCTGGCAGTATTCCAGCCCTCGTGCTTCCTTCGGGTGGCATGGCAGTTAGGCTACAGCTGAACGAAGTTTTTTTGAAATAACCAGGAGAAAACCGAAGCTTCGCTCAAAGGGCTGGGCGGTTAGGAACCTACTTCCGTAATGACCGTTTGTCCATTCAAGATAAGGTGCCGGTGCACGACTTCCGTTCGATGATCTATTTATTTGTTGGCAAACGCTCTGCAGGCTATGTGGTTCGGACGACTGGACGCCTATCTTAGAGAACTGCTAACAGACAGACGTGCACAGAGCGATTCCAGCTAAGTGATCGGCGACAATCACTAGGGCATTCCCAGTAAACCATTCATCATAATATATTGAGTGTCATCAAAACGTTACAAAGTCGCCGGACAAAACGAACTAGTCAGAGTAGACGTGGTCACTATTCGACAACCTTGTGCCATCAAAAATGCCGCATGATATCGCGCGTGTCGTCGGCTTGACCGACTAACCACTGTTGCTAATGAAACCCCGACTGACCAACTTAAATGACGTCTTTTTTAACATACACTTGACCACCTCGTTAGCTTTTTCGAAAGTACCATTATCACTTATAACCGTATTGGCCAAACCAGACCTAATCGAAAACAGTTGCTCGAAATAGCAAAAGCACTGAAATCTTCAACTCAATGTTCGTTTGGTTTCCGGGATTTCGCCCACGATGCAACTCAAGAATACCAATCCGCTTTAGAGGATTTTCCAGAGGGTTTCAGGAAGCGAATTTCGGCGCGCCGTCGTAACGTTGCTTAACGGCTACATACCGACATACCGACACATTACCGCATCCTGAAGATGTTACCTCGACTGGTGAAGAAACGTAATTGCCAAGCTCAGAGGACTCAACCATCATTTCAACCCGTTCATCTAAACAATAAATACACTAAAAAAAAGTCCTGTGGCGAGAACAGGAGGAGATGAATAATCTGTGATATATGTTCGCGAGGCTTGGATGCATATCACCAAAAAACAAACAAGGAAACAGCACCCACCTCCACGGTGCCGTTGGATGACGATTTCGCATTTGTCCGTGGCTGACGCGCGTACTTTCGGTAGAAGATCATCGCCCCGCGAGGACCACGCAGCGTCTTGTGAGTAGTTGTCGTTACAACGTCACAGTAATCAAACGGAGATGGATGCAAGCCGGCGGCGACAAGACCAGAAATATGCGCCTGAATGAGGTTTGCGGGTATTGCGGGGCGACAATATGGGCGAAACCGTAAGGAGAAAAACGTGTAAATACCGGAGGAACCATGACGGTTGTTGTATTTATAATCGAACCAAAAGAAGATTTCGATAAAACACTTGAACGGAGATGACTAGAATCAGGCTTATCATGTATGTCGCATAAACGGGGGCGAGATAGCTCAGCGGTTAGAGCGCGAGCGTACTGACCGGAAGGTCCGTGGTTCGAACCCTGTCTCTGCCTCTCGACTTCCCCTGTCTAGGCTTGGGCAACCTGGCAGTATCCCAGCCCTCGTGCTTCCTTCGGGTGGCATGGCAGCTAGGCACCGAAAGGGTGCTACAGCTGAACGACGTGACGTGTCGCATAAATGGAAAGGTAGCTTTGGCTACGTACTGGCATCTGACCCAACAAAAATCAATGAAACACCCTACAACATCAGACCGACGATGAAGAACTTTGTAAACTGACCAAGGACTTGGCGAAAATGGGTAGATTTACTAACTGTGACAGGGGACGCACATTGAGCGTCTGTAGTTCATATCCAGTGCGAAATATGTAAACACGTTGAGGAATTAAAACTCGGAGTGTGTGGACAAGGTTACAGTGGACGATGTACACCTCGGAGAAGTTTTCCATGGGAACACAATTTAATGCGATCTGAGCAATGTCAAAGATGACCGCAAAACGGGTTTGGTTGCGAAGGACATCACCACAGTCGCTTGGCTATGCGTTACGCGCGGTAAGTTACGGTCTGCAGATAAGAATATCTGAACGTCAAATTTGGGAGGGTACGAAACCGAGAGGTGGGTAAGGTAAGGCATATTACATGGTAATGAAACAGACGGAGAAAGCCAGGATGATGTAGGTGTGATGTCTTCTAGAACAGGGTAAAAATAACATCCTATGCTTTGTTGGGAAGGCTGAGAGTTATGGCGCCGCGAACAGTGTTCTTGAAGTCAGATTCGGACCACACGGGCGAAGTGAGCGAGCGTGTTGGGCCGTTTCTAAAAGCCCAGTTTGTTTTCTATCCGAATCAACCGACGTGTCTATACGTCAACTAAAAGGAAGTTGATATCAACAGCGATTAGAGCTACAGTAGTAACCTTTAACTTCATACTCGAGAGAAGACCCGTAGCGCCCGGTAGACTGTGCCACAGAAATACTTTCAGCAATGGTAAGAGGTGATAAGGGTGTTCCGCCAGAAACCGCCTGTATCAGATCGTCCGCTGAACACTGGTAAAAACATGGACACCTGGGAGTTGGACACGGTTTGCCAAACGAAAGGTTTATCAAATCGCTTCAAGCAGTATTCTGAGTGTGGGCGTTGACGTTCTTTAGGAACCACGCTAATTGCGGACAGTCATAAATGAGAGGTCATCATCCACAGGTGGTCAGATTCCCAAAGGATGGTCCAAATTGGTTAGTTCAACCATATACGTCAAGAACGCAAGCGAGATCGGCGAAAATCGCCTATGTCTGAGATTGAGTGTAGGTTCTGGACTTGAATATCAGCTGATCAACTCGCCACAACTGCTTGATGATTCCCCATTGTTAGGCGGAATTCCACACAGATCCCGCTTTACCGCCCGCAGTCGGGTGCTTCTTCGGCCAAAAAGTCTATCCCACACAAGATTGGCCAGGAATTCGGGACGCTTGCAGGTCCGGCATCGAGCCCAGATCTGATTGGTCGAAAATCTGGACCCAACAGCCAATCATGACCCAGTATTGGCCGATTGCCAGTTGCCAATGTTGCATCCAGAACGCGTCAGAATTTCCAGAAAGTTATTACCGCTTACGCTATATATATGAAGCGCTGTACAAATGCTCTTGACTTCGTTTGGGGCGTTAATATATCTTGTACACCTTTGGTGGTTGTTTTGGCACGCACGCTAGCTTGGGAGGCTCAGACCGAGAACTAAGCTGAGAAAGTACCGTTACTACACCCGTAAACAAGGAAACACGTAGGGACGCGTTTGTCTTATCCCGATCTGGGCAGATAAGAAAGATTGCCTGAGAATATCAACGGACGACCGAGTCATCATGTCTTATTGATCAGCTAACTGAATGGCGAATAAGACAGAGGAAAGCTATCGTAGCCAGTCAGGATGTCTGGAACATTCACCGGAATGATCCAAGGCCGATTAAAGTGGATGTGAGACAGTGGCCATGTAACGCACACTCGCTGATAGCTTTCCTTTGCCAGTGTGTATATATAGCACTTGGAACTACTGCATTAAGATGCTACACGTTGGAACATACGGGATACCCCAGTGCGGACCGATTATGGTTGACATTGCACTAACAGGATTGTCTGTCACCGACCTACCATATCGGCCATGAGTACTGCCGAGACTGAGTCAGCGATCCGACGGAATCGTGCATAATCCAGCTGACGTGAATAAGCGCTGGTTCCAGCAATGATCACCTTCGGGCGAAAACAGCCGGCAACAAGTTCCAACTTGTCGTAATCGATAAGACCAGTTTGCGGATCCACCTTGTACGCGGTGGATTCAAAGAATAGGGACGTTGCGGAAACCTGTAACGAGAAAAAGCAGCCAATCAGAGGCAACAGGCGCAACAAACTTCAAAACCTTCCATGTTTGGGTTTTAAAGTCTTAGTGTACAAAACCCATCGGGTACATTCTTCCACCGCATACTTACCTTTTTTCCGGAAGCTGCCTGAAAGCCATGAGTCAAGTGCCCACCATCGGGTAAGTCCAGACCCATGATGCGCCCGTGGGGCCCAGCAAGTGCGGTATAAACAGCAAAGTTGGCGGGTGAACCGCTGTGTGCTTGGACGTTTACTCCCCACTCCTTCGGGTCAAGGCCAAATAAATTGAGAGCACGTGCGTGGCAAAGTGATTCCATAGCGTCCACAAATTCATTGCCAGCGTAATACCTTTGGGGTGGGGGTGGCAGTGGCGACAGGAGGTCAAATTACTGAGAGTGCCTAACTATACACTACATTATGAGTACCCTGATGTTTGAAGGATAACAGCTAGCGATGCATCCAATCAAATGCTTCATGGGAAACATTGTTGACATCAAATACAATTTTACGAGTTACTATTAGGTTCACGCGTTGTTAAGTGATATTTCATACATGAACACCTCTTTAGTTTCCCGGCCGATCCCTCCGAAAATCCACTGCTGGGGAAAGGCTCACCCTGCGTGGTTTTTACGGCGAGATATTAGCGTTTCATCGATCTCGACGTGTAGACCTGGACCACCGATAACTGTTGGAGTCTGCAAAAGCCGCCAAATTTTTGAACCAACAATAAATGAATAGAATTATTGTCTTAAACTCCATCCTAGACCGCTCCAGCCAAGTTCCCTTTCGAAGACCGATTTCTTGCCGACACTGTCGGGCATTACACCTCCACCTGTCAGAAACAGTTGAAAGTGTCATTTGGTGGCCATTGTTGCATAAACGTTGCTGATGAATCACTCCGTGGCTTTGCAAAAAACGTATTGCCGTCTCCTCGTCATGAACGAGAGTTGAAAGCGTCAGAAAGTTCATTTAAGGTTTTAAGTCCGAACGGAGAAAATTTTTGCACAAAATGAGCCTAGATGCGGATAAGGAATTGTTTTCATCAAAAATAGGTCAAGGTTGTGTGCATACATTAAATTGGAGCTGGCACAAAGTGGCGGGGTTTAACTTTTCGCACATGCACTTTTCGCATTAGTGGCGGGGCTCATCTGGAAAAGATCCCAAAAAACGCATGTTAGGTTACCTAGCGGGCCGTTCGATTGAGAAATGTGGTCTCTTCCGTATACGGCACGCTGAACAGCAATAAACGTACCGGTAAAACCGTGAACACACTGCTAGCGCTGGTTGGTTTCCCAGCTACTTATTTGTTGCAATTTTGGTTCTTGTCACACGAGTGTGGACCCACCTGAGTTCCATTCGGAAAATGCTTCATGCACCTGTTGCAAGCCTACTATAGACCAGCTGCGGCGCACAGCCCGACAGTGTTATCTAGGCTCTGAGCTATGAAGAGTTCCAAAGAAAAGCACACACGGTTTGGCCTCAAGGGGATCGTAGACACAAAAAAATGCATGTTCGGTTACCTAGCGGGCAGTTCGACTGAGAAATGTGGTCTCTCTTGCGTATACGGCACGCTGAAAACGTGGCTACAGGACAGCGCGCAGTTTCCCGCGCCCAGATTAGAGTAGTGACAATCACATAGAAAAGTTCATCGTAGTAGAGTGTCTTAGTGCTCAATTAGTGATGCTGTTACAGCGTTACAGCGATCAACCACTAACTAGGCTGCACGACTGATTGGTGCAGGATGCCGTGAACAGAAAAGACAAGTCAACCGAAACCCGTCACAGCTGACAAGTAAGAATAAAAAGAACTTCGAATTTAAGCCACAGATGAGGATTTGAACGCACGTGTTACTGACCTTGCACCGATTTGTCCCTCCGAATATTTGTTGTGAAAGGACGAGGACAACGCTTGTAAAACCGCTCGACTGGCAAAATTCTCCGAGGCGATCAATTCAAGGCCGCGAAACTGCCTTTGCTTTTCTGCTTGACAGAGTGCCATTATTTCGGGATCCGAATGCGCAAGATCCATCATCGTTTTGTCGCTGAAATAGCGGAAAACTACGGAAGTAAGTAGTGTAACTCCGTTGCGAGTATTCGAAAGCCAAGGACGATGACCGGGAGACTGAAACAATGGTTTATCCGCGATACTCTTCCAGTACGTGATTTTCAAGCTGCCTGTGCGTAGGTATGAGGCTTGAAATACGGATTGTTCAATTCTGGTGAGATGGAAAAAAACAAGCGCCCCCAATGAGCACTAGTCCGCAGGAAAGCAAGTCACATGCTTTCCTTTGGAACAATCGTGCCAACAAAATAAAATCGGTCGTTGTGTGCTGGTCTTCATGCAGTTTGTTTAAACAAGCAACATCGCATTGACACTTAGAAGAGAAATCTCCAGTGACTTTTGAAATTGCCCGGGGATGACGGATACTTTATGGCCTGAACGAATGAAATTACGTTTATATGTAGATTTTGAACAGCTGTGTGCGAGATCAAACGTTTCATTTCACTAATGTGTTTGCTCAAGATCACCCGTGCATTTGTGCAAACATGATTTACACACGCCGGCGTAACACGATGAACTTGGGGATAATGGCCGTTTGTCCGCGACATCTAGACTGTTGAGGATCAGCGTTTTTTTTCATTTAAAACAACTGAACTGAAACCACTGAACATATGGAAACGCTAACAGGGCGCAGGGGATTTCAACCGTGATACCTCCTGGACAATAAGTCGGGCATTGAAAGAAACAACTCCCCATTCTCGGTTATGAGGGTTTGTTTCTCGAGGGAATGCAATCAACTGCTCGGTGGGAGTTTTTCCTCGCGAGTTGTGCAGTCGGTAATCAAAACGATAAACCCCATAAGCATGAGGACCTCTCGCAACTCGGTTGTTTCCTCCATTGACTCACGTTGCTTCTGGCTAGATCGGAGCCACGTGGCAATATCTAATCTCTCGACCTTGTTAGGAGTTTTACGTCACCAATCAGTCAAAACAACGTTAATGTTCACTTGAAGTGGCCCTGACTAAGTCTGGTTTTGTCGAAAATTCACAAGACAAACTGATGAAAATAATTTCATGGTCCGTACTTCTGAGTAGACTCTGATCACCGTCATGAACCCAGTGACAAACTCTTTCGACCAGGTTATCGCCTATCCGTAGCCATTTGAGGCAGCCTTAAAATAATACTATTGACTCTCGATTTATCGAAAGGAAAGTAACGTTTCTGATCACAGAACGTCAAATAAAATACCAAAGGGAGTATTACTGGGAAGCATACACCGTAAAGGAGTGAAAATTCCTCTGAAAGCCAAATTCCGACTTGTCGCCAATGTGCTCGGACCCTGCCGTTGATCGTGCATCACGGGTAGTAGCAATAAGGAGGTCATATTTGGAACCGACTCCAAGAGAACGTTGCAGTAAGATAATTCGCACAAGATCGACCCACGTCAAGCGGGGTCATGACTTCAACGGCTTAACGCAAGAAATATGCTTTGGAAAAACCGGGAAATGCCGGGAAAAACGGTATAGATCCGTGTTCCTCCCTAAATAAAGTGGACTAAGGGGGCGAGGTGGCTCAAGTGGTTAGTGCGCGAATTTGCTGACTGAAAGGTCCGTGGTTCGAACCCTACCTCTGCATCTCGACTTCCCCTGTCTAGTCTTGGGCAACCTGGCAGTATCCCAACCCTCGTGCTTCCTTCGGGTGGCATGGCAGCTAGGTACTGAAAGGGTGATACAGCTGAACAGTTTTAAAGGGGATTAAGGCAATAAGGCCAATGCTACACTTGTAGCCTTCATCAAGCAATCGAGCAATCACCTAGTCATTGGCTCCCAGTGAACAGATGATCGATCCTAAAACAAGAACGAGCGTTTTGAAAGGATTACTAGAGCTCATCGAAACCAGAAACGTGGATTTGAAACGGAGAACAGCAAGAAGTACCCAAAGTTGGACCAATCATCCCGATGAATGTAGAGTCACATGTCACTTCAGGTTTTATTGTCAAAATCTGGGCTGGGGCATACTTAAAAACTGGCCCTCTTTAAAATGCCTCAGTTTCGAACACGTGTTCGACAACCCGCACAACAAAGTATTGCTGTGACGGTTCCTTGGCTTCCTATTCTGTTCACTACGGTCTACCAAAAGGCACGGTAGCTTAAGAAAGCCCGTCATGGGGACAAAGGAAATTTAATACCCTTGTGTCCATAGGGGTATCACGGATTGTCCCACAAACTCATGCTATGGATCTCGTGAGCGGGCGAGAAGTTTCGAGGTATGAACGTTCGATTCTGATTGGCCAGTCTCATGGTTATACGGCAGTGAAGCATCGGTGCTGAACACTGATGTCATGCTGTCGATAATGGTGATTGGCCAATCAGGGCATGACACCGTTCCGTCCGTGGTCCGCATATGGCACATCCGTCCAATCAGTGTGACGTTCGGTTATTTAGAGTGGTAAGCCTCCGGACAGAGACACATCAAAATAAGTTCACAACTTTATCCTCAAACAACGCATCCTTTCTGGATATTCGCCTTTTTGAACAGATGCAGTGTGAACCTACCAACCAAACTGAAGCAAAAATACACCTATACTTTGGAGCGAGGGCCATGGGCGTCAAAGAAAAGTCTGCATGAAACTATGTGCCTTGTAACACACATACTTCATAAACGGACACTGTTCTTCAATCATTCGCTGTTACTCTTTTCCGATATGTGTCCATGTCGGGCTCGATATTGCTCTGAACTTGCTAGTATCGGAACAAACAGCTAGACTCCACGAAGCTGACAACCTCGGATTAAAGCTCAGTACTTTCCATCATGTCGTGTTTGGAAAAAGAAACTTTCTAGCGAACTAATGATGCCGAGGATTTCTGGTCTCTATGCGATTTAGAATAAACTATCCAAACATTTCATTGAAGTGATAGTCCCCTGGACGAGTTCCAGCTTTGGAATTACTAACGAAAATTCCGTTTTTTTTAATAAAAAAAATGGAATATAACTTTTCTCACCTAGAAGTAGAGAATTCAACACATACTGAGGAAGCATCAGTCGAGATAAGACTGCTTGAAATGCTGGAAACATACAGAACCGATTTTGAGTAAGGATATGGGCATTTTTATCACGGATATCTCCGGTCGGTTGAAACAATCTGTGTGTCAAGGCAGTCACAGAAGTACCCGCAATTTGCGGGAGCCAGTCTCATTAACTCAATCAGTGAACCGAAATGAATCAGTCTCCTGAAATAGAATCAAACCGACAGCCACCACATTTAGTCTTCACGTAGCATGAAACCAGTATGTCAGAGGGAACCCTTGAGTCCGAACTCAAACAGGGTCGGCTTGAAACGCCGACGTAAACCTTGTTCCTAACCGAACAAGAATTCAACGCATCTGCTCGCCAAGAACTGATATCAGGAAGAAAAAACGTGGTAGCCAGCTCAAACTGTTGATCGGGTGCAGGAAGTTTCCCGATAACTCAGAGAAGTGCGTGCGCGATTTCCCTTCGCTTTAGGAGGAATTTGCACGCTGGGCTTTGAATTTTGTCGTCCCAGCCGCAAGAGGAGTTATCCTGAAATCAAACTCCGGTCTAGAAGTTTGCATGATCAGTTGTCTGAACTGAACATAGAACAACTGGAGTCGACCCTGACTGCTGACCTCAACCATGCGAACATCTTGGTCCTCTTGCAAACAAGATAATAGAGAAAATCGTTCAGCTGTAACACCCTTCCGGTGTCAAGCTGTTTTGCCACCCGAAGGAAGCACGAGGGATGGGATATTGCCAGGCTGTCCAAACCTAGACAGGGGAAGTCAAGAGGCAGAGGTCGGGTTCGAACCACGGACCTTCCGATCAGTAAATTCGCGCTCTAACCATTGAGCCATCTCGCTATCGATAAAAAATGTATCCACTGTGGTAGATTTATTCATACCAATACCAGATTGGGCAGTAAAATTAACTCCAGGAAATGATAGAACGTTCATTTTGGCAAACTAGGTTAGATTTAAGATAGAGATGTTATCAAATCCCACAAACCTCAACCATACGAATGTTCTCTAATTAGACAAAATGTCATCTCGAATTATGTTTAATTTTTTCAATAGATCGGTTGAACAACCCAAGAGTAATATAGACTGTGAGGCGATGCCCTCTGTGAGCAACCGAAGGAGCAATTGATTAGATCTGCATGCCGAACAAACCAAAGTAGTCTACCCCCACAGAAACGGAACAAGCAGCTCAAAACGCACGTGTGCTTTAATAGAAGGGATAGCACTAGCCGAGGTATCAGTGTTGAACACAACACGTGTACAGGAATCTCCCTAGTTCGGACACAATTAGGAATGAAGATGGGAGAGAACTACAAGGACTACCTACAAGCGACCAGCTAGACAAATCCGAAAGACAAGATAACTGACGGGAAGCCGCCAACAAGGTGGACTGATCGGCCTACACCTGACTGCACTAACGGCCAAAAAAGTTTGTGAGCATGATCTCCTAATCGATGAAGACAGTAGGCTCAATGACTTCCCAAAACACTCTATATACACTGAACTTTCGACGACTGAATCCGTCTCATTGAGTTGTGATGAGATTAGCGCACCTTCCATGTTTAAAAGAAACCGCCTTTATAGCTAACACTAGTAACTCTGAGCATCTGCTAAACAATTGCATATCAGGCTGATTTTTCTGCAAACTGAAGCAGGACAAAGTAGTGCATTAGTCATGAATCTTCGATCTTCTACCGAAAAGAATTTGTTGCGGGGTGTTGTTAACGGCGATTATGGACAGTTCGGCCGTAGCACCCTTCCGGTGCCTAGTTGCCTTGCCACCCGAAGGAAGTACGAGGGCTGGGATACTGCCAGGTTGCCCAAGCCTAGACAGGGGAAGTCGAGAGGCAGAGGCAAGGTTCGAACCACGGACCAGCTTCTGGTCAGTAAATTCACGCTCTAACCAATTGGGTCATCTCGCCCCCGACTATCGAACACTGACTGAGCTGAGCTGGGTCGGGACGTGGTTCCATTCTTTGATACACAGTGCCGAGTAACATTGATGGGGCAGTAGATCCGTACTCATCGGCTGCAAACGGCAATCACTAAGAGCAACTCAAGGATGGAACACTAACAGCAACCAGCCTGGGGTGGCCCGCGGTTTGCATCACACGCGTCCAATCAAACAAGACAAAAAAACTAAAATGAGATATGATGGATCAGTGATAAGAGGAGTGAATTCAAGAGTTGTGTATCATCAGTATTGCGGAGTAAATACAAGTATGGTTAAGAAAAAAAAATCAAATTCGACCCGGAGTGTTCTTTCGCTGTACCACAACTTGGAGGAAGTACATACGTCTTGATGCTCCAAATGGCATGAGGTCGTGGCAAGTGAGACAATCATCAAGTTGAACATCACTGCAGAGAGTGGAGCATGTTTCGGCAGGTTGAGGTCTCCCGATTGGCATCAATTGCCCAACAACGACCGCTCCACCGAGGCGCTATATTGATACTGAATAGAGGAAATGGGTAAGGAAGAACTGGCGTTATATTCGAATAGATATCCAATGTACGGATGACACAGTTCTTTATGGTGGCGAATCGTCGACAGCAATTTGTCCACCACAAAAAACAATCGAAAGGGAATGTACGTACAAAACTCTACAATAAACCAGCAGAAAATGCTTTACCCTTATAGAGTAACGTTCAGATACAGTAATTAAATAGCAAGTAATAATCGTTCAGCTGTAAAGCCCTTTCGGTGCCTAGCTGCCATGCCACCCGAAAGAAGCACATGGACTGAAATACCGTCAGGTTACTCAAGCATAAACAGAAGCAGCAGAGGTGCCGAGGTTAGGTTCGAACCACAAACCCTCCGATCAAGGAATTCGCGCTTTGACCACTGAGCTCAGACAGGAACGAAACAACTACGGTCAGAGTTGTTGATAGCGGCCTTTCGAGAGCAAAATGAGGGATCCAAAACAACACAAAATACGACAAAAATGGCTGCAGCCAACTCACACCATGTGCTGCAACGGCACGGTGGTTTCTCTGATGGTGCCTTTGTCTGAGGTTCTGCTACTTAGTGAAGAGGAGAAGGATAACGGGAAGTCTGAGGATGCAGTGACTGTTAGATGATGTCATGTTTGGCGTATTGTACAAAACAGAAAAGAATTATTCCTGTAGGGAAATGCATTTCCATGGAAAACATCTAACGAATAGTTGTATGACTCAACCTAAAGATGTACAACATCTTGCACTAGTTGCCTAAAGCGTTCAAAAATGACCAATCTAATCCAAAATCCACACAGCAATCTTGCTGTTCAACTGACCAGAGAGAGATGGTAACACATTGAAGATCTGCGATGGGTCTAACCCGGCAAGGAAGGTTGAACACAGAGGATGACTTAAATCCACTGGGTCCAAACTGGTGCCGGCTCACACTGCGTTTCAATCAGAACTGATTTATGCTGTTGACACAATATAGTCTGTGCGCAGAAAACTCCCGGCAAACATCTCGACTTCACGTCATCCGCGAAGCGAATGGTTCCAGGTTAAGATTATTTCATTCAGGTGAGCACTGTTCACTCCAAAAACAGTGATACTGAACAATAATGAATAGACGTAGAGTGGGACAGGAGGTGAGATAGCTCAGTGGTTAGAGCGCGGTTTTACTGCCCGCAACGTCCGTGGTTCGAACCCGACTTCTGCCTCTCGACTTCCCCTGTCTAGGCTTGGGCAACCTGACAGTACCTCAGCCCTCGCGCTTCTTCCGAGTGGCATGGCATTTAGGTACCGAAAGGGTGCTGCAGCTGAACGATAGTCTTCAACTGAATGTGCTGCACAAAGGCCACTCCGATATCGAGTATATTTTCATGAAGGAAACCACTCACAGGGTTATTGAAAATTCCTCGACAGCTCACGACCAGTTTCGCCCTTATTGGGACTCATCAAGTGGGGTTCTAGTAGAACATAAGGTTGACGGAAACTGGGGACTGCGCCTAACTGATGAGCCCCAACAACGGCGAAACCGGTCGTGGGCTGTTGAAGAGTTTTCAGCAACCTTGTGAGTAGCTTCCTTTATGGAAATGGTGAGGTGTTTAAAATACACTTTGCACACTCATACCACCGTTAGATTAAGTTTATTCCACTCGGGTACTATTAGGGAAACCTGTCTGATGGGCGCCAGGTAGTGCGACCGACATAAGAGGACTGATACAAGCTTTCGACAGAGCACAAAAATACGGCAAAAAAGTTGCCTTTGATCCAGCGATCCAACCACAGGGTTTAGTTGCACAATGGGCTACTTCGGCTATCCCCCTGGTCACCATTAACCGAACTCCGAAACTGACAAGTCTGTGTCCACACCAGCTTCTAAAAATATCATCACGGCTTCGTGTATTGATCTACCAAACGGATTTTCACCTGAATGAAGTTGAAGATTCGGTGACTGAAGAACGCAGGCATCATACAGTTGTGGTGTCGAGGATGGGTCAGAAGTCAGGGGGGGGGAGAAAAGGCAGACGACCAGAGCGAAATCCCACCTTGTCAATATGATAAGGTCAACACACAGACACAGCAAAGAGGATGGCGGTAGCACAGCAATACACATTATAAAAAGCCAGACTAACCTCTCGTTCAAGTTCTTCAAACGTCTTGCAGGGGATCTCATACAGGAGTTCCTGTGAATAGAAGAGGGCATTAGTTTAAAGAACACGGTTGGACGATGGAGCTCGGCATTCGAGAGGTGGGCAAGAAAAATCACTGTATGCGTCACATGCGGAGGTGACCCGTGTGATATACTGTTACCGTAGTACGACTATCGACTTTCCAGACCTCCCAGTGGCAAGTGTCCCAGTGCCGTGATAAAGCAACAACTTGCCACGCTAAAAAGTCATTTCCAACTGGCTTGAATTGGGAACCAGTAAAACTATTATCAATCGTTAGGCTACGCCGGCAGAACTCAACCGAGGATGCAGACCCGGTGCGAGATATACTCATCAGACGAAGAGCCAATCTGACCAGTGCCAACAATATGACCCATCGATCGGAAAGAATTCAATTCACAGCGACTAAACAACAGAGATGGGCTCTCGTTTTGAATTGGTCACGAAAAGTGCGCGACAGTGCTTCGACGGTGCTTGTCGAAGCGATTACCATCATCTGCAACAAGCCGAACTAAAACGCTCGCAAAGGCCTGGGTGTATGCTCTTACTAACCTCGGTCTCCGTGACCAGGATAGACTGTCATGCCTCGTTTCCGAATTGGAATTACGAATGTATGACAGTGTGATTGTTGTCCGATTGTGATTCACATGTCACATGCTTGGGGTTGAAAACAGCGGGCGAAATGGTACCATCTCATTTAACGTGTCTTCTTCTGATATCACAGTCCACAAGTGTGAACTGTGGACTGCGTTCACTAAACGATTGGTAAAAACGGCTAAATTCTCGAAGAGTGCTCTGTAGGTGAATACTAGTCAGAACGACATGGACGCAGGTTCGGTGGAATGATTTCATGCCCACGTTAAGAGTACGCCTTTGACTTTGTTTCCATGAAATATAATTAATGAATTAGGGATAATTGAGCAGTTTGTTGCAGCTATTCAGGAAAATACGAATTCTGATGAAAGGTACGCAGTTACTAAAAACCCAAATCCACTAACGGCCCCAAATATGCGAGGTTTCCCGTGGACTACGTGTTCTGGTTGGAAAAAACACTAAGTTTTCATAATCATCTGGTGACTGACCCCTGGAAAAGTGCGTCTTCGCAACACAAGTGTGGCAGTGCTTAAAGACATAGGATACTAGCAGTTTTCTGTGGGTATGTGGGCTCTAGCCGCGTGGTTAACCGTCAGAATTCTGTCACTTCGCTGCAAACTAATCGACCTACCTCAAATGCAGTTCTTCACAGTGCTTGAGCTTTATGGAAAGCCATCTAGTGCAAGTTGCCATCAAGAACAGGCTGGACCATCCCGTGGTGTGACGGCGCGTGCACCACCATAACCAACTGCACTATACCAGGGAGTGTACGTGTGACTTACACAGCCTGCCAGACTAGCTTGGTCTGACTAGCACGGTCTCCTGGTCCTCCAGGTTGGTAGTTGGAACGTGGCGAATTGCTTCTTAGAATGACGGTCTTCGGCCAACTGCCGCTGCTTTGAGGTTAGGCTTTTGAGACGAAAGCTTCAGTTGAAAACACCAATCGTCCTCCTATCCAGGTCTAGGCGCCCTGGCAATTTCCTGGCCCACGTACGACCATAAATTGCACACTTACAAATAATCTCATGTCACATCGGCCGTCGCGTGACGCCACCAGCAGGGTTGCCCTACCTGGCAGCATTCCGAAACAAGCTGGACAACAGACTGTTCTTGGATGTACGCTGGACTCGCTTTTTATTGTAAAGCATCGAATAGATGCTTGCGAAGTCTTGAAATACTTTGAAGGTGCAAATATCGGACGAGTACAACCGACTCGCGCTTGTTCCTATTGAAACTCTGTTACACACTTGTCCAATGGGCTAATTAACTCCACTGGTGATGAACTGTCCGATCAAATGCCGATGTGTGTTCGTCTGTGTTACGCGCCGCGTTGTCCTCTAGGGCGTGAGATAGCGGCGTCGCAGGCTCTGTAAATGAAGCCAGTCTATGCTGAAAAGACAAGAGATAGTGGATAGACTGGTTTCACCCACAGGACAAAATCCCCATCAGGACTCCTAAGTCTCCTACTGAACATTCAACCATGTTTTGTGTGCTGGTTCTCGATGTTTGAAGCAAGAACCAGGACGTTTGACCAATTAGATGGCGTTCAGGTTGGGAAGAAGCAGACCAGTAATTGTAAGCGTCTTCCACTTCCAAATGCGGAACGAAATGGGGCACAAATACAGCGTGTGAGTTAGGACTTTTCCTACTTCAAATGCAGTGTACTCGTTATTAGATAGACCTTCCTCGGAAAATGCAGGTGAAAGAAGACAACAGGGGGGCTATTAAAGAATTCCAAGTTGCGAATAGACTTACAGCATCGGGAAAATATTTTCGGTTAAGCTCAACTGGAACACCTGAGAGAGCTGAAATTGAAAAAGACGGAAAAACATCAGTGCGGTGTGGTACGACACGTGGTTCAGTGAATTTCTCGACAGCGGAAAAAAGAAAGCGGATATACAGCTTGACGAAAACATGGACTACAAAGATTGATGAACACAGTCGGTGTAGCCACCGCGAATTGAAGGAACTCTCAAGCATCAATAGTTTGAAGTAATCTAAAGCTGGATTTTAGCCAGAAGCGATTGTTTTTAAGGTAAGCGAAACCGTACCTCAGAAAAAATTGGGGAAGAGGACAATCTAAACTGGTAAGTGCAAGGATTCAAATAAAATAAAAAAATTTACACAGCTGTAACACCCCTTCGATGCCCAGCTGCCATGCCACCAGAAGGAAGCACGAGGGATGGGATAATACCAGGTTGCCCAAGCCTAGACAGCGGAAATCGAGAGCCAGAGGTCGGGTACGAACCACGGACCTTTCGGTCAGTAAATTCGCGCTCTAACCACTTGGATATCTCGTGCAAGGTTTATTAGTATTTCTCTGCGTTCAGTATAATTCAAAAATTTTTTATCCCTGGGAGGCAGCCCCATGAACGGAGATTTTTCCGCAGTGATTCACAGTGAAGAAAACCTGTTTGGGAGGAGAAATTTCACCGAAGCGGCGTGTTGGTTACCTGACAATCAGGTCCTACTGATTCTGTGATATTTTGTTTTCATTGTCCGTTAATTACCTAGGTGCTTCCGTCGTTGGTGGTCAGGACGTTTTTTTGGCACCGTAAGAGGGTCCCAGCCTGTTCCGAGTCTGTCCGCAAAATTCCACACGAATATGCTGTTGGGGTAATTTTGGGTGCTGTCAATATACTCGTCTCGGGGTTGCACAAGTCGATATGCGCGGGATACAAATAAGGGTTTTGTTACATCCGACTGATTCGCTAATCTGTTATCTCTGACCGCTGTACCCACTCCAGTGCCTGGTGCCGGAAAAAAGACTCACCTACAAGGAACACAACAAATTTATTGCAACAAGCGAGTGCGATAATACAATGGCCTCAGGCTATTTTATTGGAGGGACACTGTCTGACCTTAGTCTAACGCTGTCTCGCGCTGTCTGGTTTGGATACAAAACTGTCTCGCACTGAATGTTGGGAGGCGTTGTCAGACCTTGATCCAACGATGTCTCGCGCTATCCGACTGATTCGCTAATCTGTTATCTCTGACCGCTGTACCCACTCCAGTGCCTGGTGCCGGAAAAAAGACTCACCTACAAGGAACACAACAAATTTATTGCAACAAGCGAGTGCGATAATACAATGGCCTCAGGCTATTTTATTGGAGGGACACTGTCTGACCTTAGTCTAACGCTGTCTCGCGCTGTCTGGTTTGGATACAAAACTGTCTCGCACTGAATGTTGGGAGGCGTTGTCAGACCTTGATCCAACGATGTCTCGCGCTATCTGGCTTTGATTCAGGTCTGTCGGGTCGACACCTAGTGGAGTTGAGGCTCTCGGTAGATTTCGGGCATTTTGCGGCTACTTTCAGCAATCAGCCTTTCCTGATAGATTTTGGCTCAAAATATCCAACGATCAAAACGCATAAAAGATGCAACCATTTCCTGTCAATTGTGGCATCACTAGCCTGCGCAGATGAGGCTCCTCCGTAAATGATGAGAGAGGGTAATCAAATCAGACCATTCAGCTGCAGCACCCTTTCGGTGACTAGCCGCCATGCCACCCGAAGGAAGCACGAGAGTTAGGACACTGCCAGGTTGCCCAAGCCTAGGCAGAGGTCGGATTCGAACAGCGGACCTTCCGGTCAGTAAATTCGCGCTGTCACCACAGCCATCTCGCCCCCTATTCAGAGTGCTCCGTATGCCTAACAAACGCTGGAAATGTGAACCACACGGAGAAATCCAAGAAACCAATCACTACGTATATACCAGAGACTCATTTGGGAATAAACGCATAGACGGTATCCCATGCTCGAGTTAGCTCAGTAGTTAAGGGAAGAACTTGGTTCGAACCCAATCCCGGCATCTCGACTGCTCCAGGCTAGGCTTGAGAAACTTTGCACTATCTTAACTCTTCTTCGAGTGAAATGGCAGCTATGCACCAAAGGGGTGTTAGAGCTGGGTGATTTAAGCAAAATGACAGGGACAGTAGGGATAGTTCGATTGGAAGTTTAAAGGTGGAGGACAAAATTAGCTATCTCGGGCTGACATCTCTATCAGCAGTGATAGGTTAGACGGACAGATGATACACCTGGAAGTGAGCAGTTGAGGAGGAGTGGTAACGGGTTGGACTACCTGCATCCTACGAAACTGGCCGAAGTATTTCAGTGAGTCCTAATGGGTTCCCATACAGAATGAATCCGATATGGCGTAAAGTCTTTTCGAGGCCAGAAGAAGGGGCTTTCATAGTTGGAGATGTGAAAAAGAGGCGAACAAGGGGTGTAACGATGAAGGACAAGTAAGTTGTTCGAGGCTGACCTGAAATGAAGTCAAAGTGTATATCCAGCTGTATATTCAGCTTACAGCGTGGTTGGATTTGACCTAGCTACATTGTCAGTTCATTCATACAACCATGGTATTGTATGTCAGGTCTCTGTAAGTTGCTTTATTAACTGTACTGTCCATCGAAGCTAGCACAGACACTGCCAAGTCTGTTCCTATTGTGGTGCGACGGATAAAATCAATGCACGAATAGCTAAAGCTCTGGTCGCGTGAGAATCCTGTGGCGGAAAACCAGCATCTTAGGGGACTTGTGTATCAGACTATAGTATGTGCTGTTCTGTTGTACGGCTGTGAGATGTGGCTTATGTGAGAAGCCGGACTGAGACTTCTTCAGCACTTCGACAGCCACTGTCTCAGAACCATAGCTCGTATACGCTGGTGACAGCGAATCCGCAACGAGACAAATAAAAAGTGGGTGTTCGGTTGGGCCACAGGGATTTCAGCCAAAAAATGTGACCAGCACCAAAATCTACGGTAATGCTGTCATGTATGGTGCATGCCGAAACACCGGTTACCAAGGGAATGTTTTCTGTGCCCACTGGTTCGAGTCAGTGAGTCAGATATGGACTACATATTTTGGTTCCAGCTGGTACAGTTCCATTCACCGAAAAATGAGAAGGCATAGCCGTGCGTTGGAGGCGACGGCCTTAACCATTGAATCAAATCGCTCTGATTAACTGTGATTGTGAGTAAAAGCTTCGACGCTGAAGCGCCACTGACTACGTGACAGAACCATATCCGTAGGTGTCATGTTCAACTGGAGGGCTTGATCACCGGAGTCCTCATCCAAAGAGGTGGCCGGCAAGTTTAACTGATTAGGGCTCTTAAAGGTCACTTCTAGGCCATAGATAGCCTACATATCTGTCGTTTCTACTCAGTACAGGACTGGGCAAAAACAGCTGTGCGGGGAAGACCATCTGACATGTGAGCTACCTATCCTAACCAGCATAATCTATGGAGCATGATAGCTCACCAATCTGGAAGGGAGTTCTCTTCATGAAACCAAATGATGTGGTTCAATGCTGCTAATCTTCACTGGGCTCTGGAGAACCTTCGGAGACACCGACACTCAAATACCGGAATTCTTCGTATATATTTTGGGCGTAGAGACTACGTCTCTGACCCATAGAGCAGTACGACTCGAAACATATGGTGCACATCTTGACCTTGAGAAACAACCTAATATCAGACGCTCTGTTGGCAGTCAAGTTCGCTCAGAATACTCACCAAAGTCCCATGAATAGGTGTGCACAGCTGGCGGTTTTGGTGTTGCACTCGACTGATTAGGCGGAGGGGGTCTCTTTGGGGTGGAACTGGAGGCGTAGGCTGCTCGGTGGGCGACTTGCTTGCACAATATCTTCAAGGAGTTCACTTCCCTATAGAAAACAGAGAGAACAACTAAAAGACCCTACAAAACACATAATGTAATTCGTTCACATTGGAGACAGGTAGGTATCCTTCAATAAAGATAGCAACAGAAGACCTTTCACCACATGTGCTTGTCGTTGAGCGGAGCTGGATGTACTTGACATGTTCAGATAGGTATTCATACCGATGGATCTATATGCCATGCTACCCGAAGGAAGCACGAGGGTTGGGATACTGCCAGGTTGCCCAAGCCTAGACAAGGGAAGTCGAGAGGCAGAGATCGGGTTCGAACCACGAACCTTCCGGTAGGCAAATTAGCGCTCCAACCACTTAAGCCATCTCTTATAAGGCTGTTGAAAACTCTCACAACCGGCTTCACCCTTCTTAAGACACACCAGGTAGGCACAGTCTCCGAGTTTCCGTCAACTAGAACCCAAATCGCACGCAATTCGCCTTCCGGGACTGGCTACCGTAGCACACATAGACGCACGGATTGAGACAGTTTAAACTAAAACTATATTTGCTATCACGAGTCCATTGTACGATTTAATGCGTGCATATTTATCTCCCTATTACGGGTTTGCCAAATGAACTACCACGAGCCGCAGGCAGGAAAATGTAGCCTGCTTGTTCACCTTTTTGAGTGACCTTGAAACCTTTCTCGACTTGAGTTCACCGTTTCAGGTTTAATACACGCACGTTGTTGTCTATCATCGGACTTCTGTTCTAAATTACTCAGTTGCTGCGAATATGTGTCCACCGGGCCGTGTGATTCCACCAAAACACCGATTTCCATAGGTGCTCATTTCAGAATCAGCGTACGTCGTCACTACATCCTTGTGAACGTCAAGTGCTGTTGCATTTCCGAGTGCTCACGTTACAATACTATCAACCGAACCAGGATGAGACAAAAAATCGTGCAGCTGTAACACCCTTGCGGCGCCTAGTTGCCATGCCACCCGAAGGAGGCACAAGGGCTGGGATACTGCCGGGTTGCCCAAGCCTAGACGGGGGAAGTCGAGAGGCAGAGGTCGGGTTCGAACCACGGACCTTTCGGTCAGTAAATTCGCGCTCTAACCACTTGGGCCATCTCGTTCCCGAATGAGACAAAAGTGGTCAACAAATAAGGAGGCGAATGGGGAACCTAAATCTCTCCATCTGAGAATAGGTCCGATCATCTCCGGTACTCTTCACTACACAACTGTCGAGTTAGTTAAGGAAAAAACGAACGATCGACCCACAATGTAGTGATAATGACTTACCCGGCCAGGATAAATCCATCTAGCGAAGAATCACTTATTAAAATATCACCAATCGCGCTACTGACGGAAGCAAACGGGACGAAGTGGCCCCACACGATTCGACTCCTCCAGAAGGCCGAGCTACCTGCGAGTCATGAGTGGAAGATAAAAAGAGCACGTCAAATTTGAGTTGAAGAAGGTGCGAACAACACACAATCTATTTGGTAAATTATCCCAATGAGGAATCGGAATTCGCAATTCATGGCCGGGCCACGGTGACTTCCCAGTGGAGACCGGGCAAAATCGTCCTTTCAAGCAGCATGAGTGTGAAACGCTTCTTTCGGTAGATGCTGACTTTCAAAATTTACTCGAAATTGCTTGTTTCGTCCTTCGGTCATCTATTCATCATTACAATCTCTTTGTTGAATGATGAGCCGAAGTGACTGTCTTTTCAGGTGTGTAACTCCGACTGCATTGGCTCGCTTGATTGTCACTGACAGTATATTCTCCAAAGTTTTCTTTACCCACTTCATGCTTAGTCATCATACCCGCAAGTTAAGCTGGCAAATTAGTGCAAGCTGAGAAATCTGAGAAATCCGTCACGAAGAGACTGGACATTACCGTGGGGTGAGGGTTTGCGCACCTCAGCGACCTATTGAGCTATACTCACAGAGTCTCCAGGTTGGTCAATGGTTAGCGGTCTGACGAACACAGTCTCCTGGTCCTCCAGGTTGGGGGTTGGAACACGTGGCGAATTGTTTCGTAGGAATGGTAATGAATTTGCATTGTCCGCCAAACACCGCTGGCTTGCGGTTAGGCTCTTGAGCCAAAGGCTTTGGTTGAGGACCCTAATCATCGTCCTGTCTAGGTGTGGGTGCCCTGACAGTATCCCAGCACACGTGCAACCATGATACCTACGTCTAACAATGAACTCATAGTCCTCTGGTATGCACTTTGCACCCACAAAGTGTAAGGTCATTCTCCTGGACATGCAGTCATTGAACACGCCACATATAATCCAGGGAGAGGTACTGGAAGTTGTAGAGCGTTTTATGTACCTTGTAATTTGTATTATTTCAGTTTGTAGTGTGACAGATGAGGTAAATGCACGAATCTGCAAGGCCCGGGTGGCGTCTGCTAATTTGAGACACCTATGGCGTCAAAGTAGTGTATTCCTGAATCAAACTACAGTGCAGGCTGTTTTGTTGTATGGCTGTGAGATTTGGCCTATTCGAGCAGCGGAACTGAGACGTCTTCAGGTGTTTGACAATTGTTGTCTCACAACCACAGCTCGTGTGGGTTGGTGTCGGCGTATCCGTAACGAAGCAATTAGAAGGCGAGTTTTGGGTTGTGCAACGGGTACTCCCATTGAAGAATGTGTCCATCACCAGAAGCTGCGTTGGTTGGGACATGTGTTGCTCATGCCTAACCATCGTTTACCTAAGAGAGTGCTGTTTTCCGTGACCAATTCAGAGTGGCGGAAGCAGAGAGATGGTCAAATTTTGACCTGGCAGAAGGGTATGAAAGAAATCACGAAACGTTTGGATGCTGTCGGTGCTACTCGCCTTCCAGGATGGGGACCGAGTGATCCCCAGTGCGCCTGGTTGGAGACGCTGCAAGATATGGCTGTCAACCGATGTCAGTGGCGATCTTGTTGTCAGTTTCTATGCAGATTGCCTGAGTGAATGTTTGGAGGTGTAGGCACCTCAGATTGATTGTAGTAAGCTAGCGCTAAGTCCCTTCCCTGACCAACTTTATTCTCTTCTTCACAATAAGACTTTCAAATAAATCATGGTTGTAAGGCAGTGAAGCATCGGTGTTGAACACTGATGCCATGCTGTCGATGATGATGAGGATGATGATCAGCTGAGAAATTTGATACTGCAGAACTATTGTCGATGACCTCATCATCACACTTGGGATTCATTTCAACAGTAAACGTTCGGGTGGTATTATAAGATTTTGAAAGTCGAATGGCGATTTCGCTCCTTAAATGAAGTTTATCTATGCCGCAAAGCCTAGAAGCGTTGTATAGCACTTTCATCCTCATTGGGAATCATCATCAGTGTGCACCTCGTGGGTCACCGGAAAGAATCGAGATGACAATCTCCAGGTTAATGGTTCAAGACTAAACCATTCGAACACGAGATGCTGATTAGTAGTGTGATTAACTCGTACTTAGACAGAACATAATGCCCCCTCATCCTTCAGTCACGGAATTCACGTCACGTGGCTGCGTGTTGATTGGCTCTTTGAGTGACGACCAGATTTATGGCAACGATGTAACTGTGCATTGATTGCATAATCCACAAGCTGGTACCAAAAAACTGTGGCAAAATTACCCATGAAATTGGGTATTGAAAAACATAAGTGATGGAGGCCTACTGTTAGGCTGCAAGTTTTTTTTACCAGGTTCTACATTTCGATTTCACAGCGTGGAAAATCGTCGCACCCACTGATTGTAACTTAGCTGGAGTGATTGTTGGCCACGCAGGCTCGCTTGTTAGAGCCTTAGCTGATGCCTCGTTGGGACGTGTTTATTTTCCAAGGTACCCCGAGCGTTCGATTTTCAGAATTACGAGTAACTCACATTTCTCATTGGCTGCGCTACAAACCACCAGGAAACACTCTATCATTTGGTTTTTTACTACCAACATAAGGAGGTCCATTTGCAGGCTCTAGAAGGAAGTTGATGCTCTAACCAATATTCTACCCCGTCCAGCCAAATTCAACACTTTGAGGAATGAACGAGGTGGATTCACCATTTCGAAGGTCTGGAACTTAGCTGTGCCGTTTCTGAGATCTGTGCAGCAATCAATGCGTACACCACCGCCTTTTGATGCGACATCGCATAAGATATGAGCGGATCCTCCGTCTAGCCCTTATTAACCAGCCGTAGAGGTCTAGACCGATGACACAGGACCGATTCGATCTAGGATGCACATGAATCCCATAGTGTTTATCCCCATTCACAAAATGGTGGGCATTTTGGTTTCGCTGAAAACTTCCCAACGTTCTTCCCGTGTCTACTCACGAAAGTTTCATTTTGTTGCGGAAACGTAAAAATTGTTCTATTCCGGTGTGCAACTGATAGAAAATGACATCAATGGATGCCAGATTCAACCACGCAGAAGCGGTTGCTGGTCATTCCACTCTTAATGAAATAGACTCGTGATATTGCTGTTTACAGGGCCTGTTCCCCAATTGCCGCTTCTGGGCGGTTCCAGCGCAATATCCATACCACCTCTCCTTGGGCGCAATGCACTTCCATCCACCGGAATCCAGGCAAATGCACTGAAGTTGTGCGTAAATCGCGACGTGGCCAACATGGTGATGATGGCCTCCCTAATCAATGGTCGCCCCTTAGAGTAAGTGAAGTTCACCAAAGAACTCAGAGTTGAATCACCCTGTCATCGAATCTGTCCTGAAAAAATCACGTAGGAGAGGTTTATTTAAAAAGTTTATCACCAGACAGCTGACTGCTCTACACATTTCGCTAATCCAACCGCCAGTGCCTTACCCACGGATTTTCTGAAACTGTACATCATCATCATCACCATCGGACGCTCTGTCAGAATACTGTCCTCCTCCGGTAGGATATCCCTGCTTTCCCTGTGGAAACCTTGATAGATTGACGCATTAAAAGTTGTTCGAACCTCGATGCGGTCATTCACGATTCTTCTCACTCTCTACATCTTGAGCTGAAAATAATCCTCCCAAGCGTTCCACGAGAAACAGGTGAGTACTTCTGTACGTGGAAACCCCAACTTACAAAAACTTAATAGTATCGTATATGGCCTGACCCAAGACGTCGTCCCCGACCTGCAGGTGTGAACTCCTAGAGATGTGTCGATATGAAACAGTTTGGCCCGAACGTATCAATCAGCTGTGTACATGCTGCCCCAATTAACCTTTTTTTTGTGAATATATTTCAGCAAATCCATTGATACACTCATCCGAAAATTCGTCAGCAATGAAGACCTTGTGTTGTCTTGAGCGGTTGGTGCTCACTAACAGTTACTCTGCTGAAAAACCACTCGCTTGAATGCGCAACACCTTTAGGAGAAGAGAGCTCACGGAATTGGGACAAGTTCGCGAATCAGTTGCGTGTACTCGGAAATGGAGTCCGAACATCAGTGGGGTCAAAGTTGAGCTTCTCTAATAAACGGATAGTTATGAGCAGGATAGTGAGTTCCGGGAATAGTTTGCGGCAAGGTCAAAGAGCGGTACAACCAGATGAAAACTGTCACAGGTTATGAAGCTACTGTAATATTTATCAGATTATTTTAATAACAAGGCAGTTCCGGATAATATGGGTTACGAAAAACAATGTGTTGGATAAGCCCGGGTAGGCCCGTTGTTTGGACACGCCTCCAGAGCGTCAAGTCCTTTCCAAAGGAAATTCGGACTACAGGAAATTGTTCTATGGGGTGAGGAAGGTTCTCTGACGGAAAGGTGACTATTCAGCAAAACGCTGTTGAGCTTCAAAGCACGAAATCGGAATAAAATCCTTACTACTGCCACAATATTAGTAACGGAACAATATTGGATCAATGAAAGCACCTCAGTACAGCCAAACCAAGTTGTGGAAGAACACTGCTGCAGACCTTCCGTGTGACCGACGGAAATTCGGAGGGTACCGCTTTTGTTTGTGTGTGGACAACTGAACTGTTCTCCAAGAATGCACCATACAAATCTAATGCGTTGGCAGGCATGGTTACAAGTGGTTCTAATGCGTTGGTGTACCACCAAGTACAGGTAGAACCGCTTTAACAATACCCTATCTGTCCCAACTTGACGGAGGCATTCCAACAAACTAACGTGACCAAACACAGGAAATGAAATTACGGTGAGAACCCACAAAAGTCAACGAGGACCACAGATGTGGTCGCACGAGAGGCCACAGAGAATTAGCAATAACCCAACTACCAAGGAGAATCACGGAGAGAAATCGGTCATGGTACGCATGTAAGCACATCGGCTGCCACAAAGACAAACTTTAGGGGGAGGGACGTCCCTGATACAAAGAACTGTGACTTCAGTTCTCTCCTCATCAAAGGCTGGTGTTCCAGATGCACCGGAACCGAATATTAGTAAATAAAGATTTCATCCCCACCGGTTTTGTAACAAAACGAGCTTACTTATTTCAGTTAGACGACGGTATCCCCCGGGTGACGGGTCCCCACTGGACAAAATCTTCAAATCAGCAAGTACCAGGGTGGTAGAATCCTGTGAAGAATCGAAAAAGAAAAGGTCATATGGCACAGAGGAACTTGAAAAAAAAATCTAGTGGGAGAGGGTAAACGATTTGGGGGCCTGTTTTTAGTGGGTCGACTGACAAAAGATCTGAGGAGTCAGGGCGATTAGGTCGGGACCCCCCCCCTGGTTCTGACTGATGGGGACGTACAGGTGTTGTTTCAGAAATGAAGATGTAGAAAAGACCTTTGGCTTTAGACCCCCGTCCTTGCAACTTACTGGCAGGACATTCAGTGATTAGGCGGGAGGTAGGCGATTCGATTTCGCCCAACTTCCAGGACTCTTTTGACGTGCAATCAGAAGACTAATGACATTGACAGTAGCAGTAACGCAAAAGCATAGTGTTTTCATTCAAACTGTGGCATCCTACACTATGGGGGCAAGATGGCTCAGTGGTTAGAGCACGAATATACTTATGGCAACGTCCGCGGATCAAACTGGACCTGTGCATCTCGACTTCTCCTGTCTGGGTTTGGGCAACCTGGCAGTATCCTAGCCCTCGTGTTTCCTTCGGGTGGCGTGGCAGTTAGGCACCGAAAGGATGCTACAGCTGAACGATTGCCCGCCTCGTATCTCATCTGATTGGAATTTCGGACCCACGTAGCTACGGTATTTGTGAAGGCCTGTGAAGGGATCACCGAATTCGGAGTCGAAATCGTTCATTTCACTTACTAAGCATTGGTTTGTACATGCTGTTTGCGAACCGGGTACATAGCCTGCTTGGTTCGTACAGTGCTTCTCCCCTGTGACGACCCCTGCCCCCGGGAGTTGTCACTCTCCTAGTAATCGCGCTCCTAGAAATTTTATAAATTCAGTGAAAGTTTGCAGTGTTCATAGTTCTTCCCTCCATGTCCTTCTAGTGACCAAATTTTGCACAACACTCCCGCAAACTGAGCATCAGTCCTGCATGAAATGACCAGTTCAATCGTTTTTCTCTTGCCACCCCTATTGATCATATCCGCTACAGACGTGCCAAGTGGCATCTTCTACTAACAGTGGAATGATGAACGACCTTAAAACCTATCCGACTTTAACGTGTATCCAACTGTGAACTAGCTCTTCACTCACCAAGGATCAGTACTGTAACTGTGTGCAGCTGATCTACCGCCAACACCAGACACTAGTCAGGGGGGCTGGTGGCTACGTCACAATAGCAACCAAGGTCGCTCACCTCCTTGTTTTTCGCCTTGTTTTCCCCATCTTTCTTCAGTTGATCTAGCGTGTGTGTAAGCTGACAGCACAAACGGGCACACGAATATCGAGGCAGTCCAATGAAACTTGAGGTCCGATTAGATGCAACTGACAGGCTTGGACTCAGTTAATCCACGAATCCCTGGTGTTATATTCACGTTGCTACGCTTTATTTGAAGCGCAATTCTCAGTTTTCACAGTTGTAAGACAGCGATGACAGTCCGGTTTTTTTTATCGGTATCCCATGTCAGGTCAGGCCGATGGAACAAAAAATAAGGTCTCTCGGAAAGGAAATAAAGAAAAGTCGTCGGTTGTGGTAACCCCCGGTAAAAAGCTTGGCAAAACCCTTGAACACTATAATTCCCCGAGCAAAACCCCTGAGTCTCGTGGTCTGCATGAAACGAAAAGGCAACGAAAAAAGGCAAAGTCGAGAACATAGAGGTCGGCAACACAAACCGTAGGCTGCATTTGGTAAAAGCAGACAGGTTTAGCCGAGTGCGAAGAGTAACAGATAATTTCCCCACATGCATGTTAGAGGCATCACACTCCTGCAGAAGGCGGCATAGTTAAAGTAAATTAATCGTGCAGTGGAAAATGACCACGTGCATATTCCCAAGAACTTTCTCATCGTTTGAGGTATCCCGCGCAATGATTTTGTGGCTTGTCGGCCTATCATGTTACAAAAACTAACTGCCGATAAGGCAACAATAGCGAAATAATACGAAGAGAGCAGTTGAATAATTCACTGAGCAAAGGGGTCGGAAAGGTGACAGTTAGATCGATTATGAAGTTTTCGAATACGATGCGATCCGATGGTTATGTATCCCGGGCACAAAAGCTAGAGCAGATCATAAAAAAATGCTGCGCTACCACGTTTGGAATTTCGCCTGTGTTGATTTAGCGACGACGGTGTTTCGGCTCACGAATGCCTAGCATTCATGAGAAGCACAATAACTCGAGTATCGTCCAACTGCCAAGCATCATTTGAATTATCATAGACGAACTCGGGTCCTCAATCACAGCAGCTAGGCTGCTTCACCGCCACTGCTGACGACGCTTATTCTTGGAGGAGCAGGGTGAAGGTACAAAGCATAAAACTATTCAGCTGTAATACCCTTTCGGTGCCTAGCTTCCATGCCACCCGAGGGAAGCACGAGGGCTGGGATACTGCCAGGTTGCCCAAGCCTAGACAGGGGAAAGGTCGAGAGGCAGAGGTCGGGTTCGAACCACGGAGCTTTCGGTCAGTAAATTCGCGCTCTAACCACTTGAGCCATCTCGCCCCAGGTACAAAGCATAAATACGTGAAGAAGCAGGGACAAACAAAGGCAGATCAATTACAACGGAAAAGCTGTGGACTTACACAGTTTGCTATTTCCTTTGTTGCATAACACAAATAGCACTTCTTCTTGTATAGGGATGACGGAAGCTGAGCAAGAAAAGGAGATTAACTATAGTTGGCATTTTGTTAGATAAGGTTCGAGGTAGAATAAGGACCGTCAATTTCAGAACATGGTAGGTTCGTAATAGGGAACTGGAAGGCTTCGCTCGAAGAGAAGCCATATGAAATGGGTTCAACATATATCTCGTGATGCTTACGGGCAGCTTTAGAGCAATCGTCCCATAATACTTACTTGACAAGCAGGGAATCTGTCACTGCTCCGAAAATGACGCGTGCGTAAGCAAATTGGATAGCAATCAGATCCGGCAGAAAGCACGAAGAAGTGTAAGGATTCGGACAGGAGATGTCTAGATTAAATTGGTGAATTACAATCGTGACATTTTCGGCTGCATCAAAACATGGGTCAGATAAACTATATCATTACTAAAAAAATATCAATATGCTGTTCGGAAAGCGAAAGATCCCAGACTCTTATGATACCTCCCTTGAGAGGTCACCAGATGCGATAGGAACTGCGTGACCAAATGCTAGTGGTGCTATACCTCGCGGATCAGCCACTCCGGGCAAAATGGCGTGATATTCAGTTATTAACCTGAATGCGCCGGATTCGATCCAACTGCCGGTGATTCCCAACAAGGATGAAATGGCTGTAATGTGTGTGTCCTATTATCACACACCCACCAGAAAAAAACATCAGTAGTTCTTGCGTCACTGATTAGATTTATTAGACAATTTTTGGCAGGTTACTGGTTGACGACTATCACATTGGGCTGAAACATGGTTAGAACTATCGAAGAAATCCTAAGAACAAGGCTCAAGGCCCCAAAACCCGACTGACTGTCGATATTTACTTATGGTTTATGTGCAGTCGCATTAATATGGGCGAATTACACCGCAAATTGGTTCTTCGGGGCAGAATCGAAAACCCTGGGGAGTATTGACGTAAGGTCAAGCAGAAGAGCCGTCACAGATATCTCATTTTAGTTGCCTTCCCATCTGACCACCTATATCTCCAAAGAAGGAACAAACTATCCATACTGCACCTTCTAACACTGTTCTGGGAACTGTTCTACAGCATAATTCTATATTGGCGTCAGTAAAAATAGGAAGGAACAGTGGTTATCGATCAGCTGGCTGTGGATCTGTTCGTCGAGCTTAGCAATTGACTTGCAAATTGAGCAGACATCACTAATGTGCGGTTAGTTGGACAGAAGCAAAGTAATCTCACGTTCCGAACTCAGTCCAGTCGTAGGGAAGAGGTGGTAGCTAATACATTAATGTCAATCTTTGCTACCTAGAGTAGTCCACTTGAGAACGCAGCTAGATTCCGTCCCATCGGGCAAACATTTTGTGATAAATAAGACCGGCTTCGCTCCACTTCGCCGTCAGGAGGATCTTCTGTGCTACCGTAGTTTCATTGTCATCTCTGAGAAAAATGTCATACGTTGCAGAAGTGAACTTCGGATTATATGAGACGCTTAGGTATAGCTATGGCTTTGTTAAATTATTCTCCGGGCGAGACGGCGCAAGTGGTTGGAGCGCGAATCTACTGACCGGAAGGTCCGTGGTTCGAACCCGACCTCTGCCTTTTAACTTTCCCTGCCTAGGCTTGGGCAACCTGGCAGTATCCCAGCCCTCGTGCCTCCCTCAGGTGGCATGGCAGCTAAGCACTAAAAGGGTGTGTTACAGCTGAGCAGTTTTTTTCAGTTTAAATTATTCTCCAAATGAGTGACTAGATAGTCTTTCAGTAGGGTGGCTTCATGTCAGTATCCCGTCTCGATTTACAGTCTTTTCAAAAAGATTTTCGTATTTGTACGGCTATGAAATATCCCTATAAACGCTGATGTTCATGACTTTGATGATGTCCACGACGAATAAGCAACTCCTGGCGAACCAAGTATGACCTGTCGAGTACCCTAGATTACTTCCCCCCATAACTATTTGATTCTTTGCATGTTCATGAAGTTACTGAAAATTCTCCGACAGCCCACGACCGGTTTCGCCCTTCTTGGAGCTCATCAGGTGGGCGCAGTACCCGAGTCCCGTCAACCTTATGTTCTACTTGAAACCAAATGGCACGAAATTAGCGGAATGCACGTTCATCGTTGCAAGCGCTTCTCGATTTCGGTCCTAGACGATCACCCAATCGACCCTCAGCGGCGCCAATCTTACGTACTTGCGCATTCGTATCTCCTACAACCAAAACAATGAGCCCTTAACCCGCCGCAACAAGACTGTTCTTGAGTCTATCAGAGCTACAGTGTCTTGGCCTGTAAGCAAATACGAGGAACAAGCAGCAATTATGGACGCGTTTATGGGATACTCTCACATAAGTTGCCAGACGAACCGCAAACACGCGACCATCAATGGGCAACCATTCAACCAGAGACTCTTCAGTTCCGTGGCTTGGAACAATACTAACCCCAGCAGAACCAGCAGCAGTGGCCTCTGGATCACCAGAAAAGTGGGCGGGAACCGATGGGGAAGTCAGTTCAACAACCGCACTTGGGTCTCCAATTCTCGTTTCAAAGAAACAGATAGATAATAAGATAGGATAATCGCTCAGCTGCCTGGCTGTCATGCCACCCGAAGGAATCACGAGGGATGGGATACTGCCAGGTTGCCCAAGCCTAGACAGGGGAAGTCGAGATGCAGAGGTCGGGTTCGAACCACGGACCTTCAGTTCAGTGAACTCACGCTCTAACCACTGAGCCTTCTCGCCCCCCCCCACAGAAACAACACACATTAAGGGAAAACGAGTCCGGCGTACACACAAGAGCAGTCCCTTGTTCAGCTTGTTTCAGTGTGAACAGATGAATTGGGCGTTGGGATTTGAAGGATGATTTCGGAGTGTCTGTGGCCATGGCAGCTGATTCAACGGGGTGAAGAGAAGAACGGAAGTGTGAAAGAGAGAGGCGTTATTAGTAACCGGTTTTCGCTTACGCACTCTACTGTATGCGGCAAGTAAGGTGCCCGGATGATGGTACCTTGCAAAGGCAGTGACATGAGGTTCTCTGCAGATGGTCAATTCATAATTTTCTGTCAGGTGGGACATTGCCATGGTGCCTAGACCTGCATGAAGGACGATTAGGTTCCTCAACCAAAGCCTTCGACTCAAAAGCCGAACCACGAGGCTGCGGGGGTTGGCGCAAGACTGTCGGGGCAGCCTACATTTTCAAGCAGCAAGTTGCCACACATGTTTCAACCAAAACCGGAAAACCAGGAGACTGACAGTCAGACCTCTACCCAACGACCAACATGGTACGGGAGGCTGTGCCACGTACACTCTCTAGTAAAGCTCAACTAGTAATGGAGGTACATAGAGACAAGGTGCGGTCTCTTCGTGAAGGTTCTCTCCAGATTTTGTGACTGAGTATTTGAGGTGTAGGCACCTCAGATGCTTCTGGTAGGTGTACGATGAAAGGGTGATGGACTCAGCTGAAGTTACTGTTCAGGCGACGTACGTCACAAACCGATACAATAAAATTGTAAGAGGAGCCAGGCTATGCTGTGTTACGTGAATTCGCGTTTGGTTACTGAGCGATAGGCCGGCATTTTACAACAGGGGCCCAGAGTGGAAGTTTGAACAACTGCTGATTCCCAGGAGTGAATTTGGTGTCAAATCAAATCAAAGCAAATCACTCAGCCATGGACCCTTTCAGTGCAAAGCTGTCATGAAGCCCAAAAGCATGGTACGCGAAATGCTGAAGACCGATTTAAACCTAGAGAGGAGCATTCGGAAGCCAAGACAGGCTTCGCAATCAGCAGTGACACATTGATCACTGCGTGGCCTTGCGTTCGAGTGCGTTGTGGTCAACCTGAATTCATGCACCTCATGCACCCACGCAATCCATGGGCATTTATCACCATCGTTCACCTATTCCATAAGAACGGAACCTGGCTTACAAACTTCGTTCTGTGTAGAGAAATCCGTTTAGCAAAACGAAGCTGTAAAAACACCGATAAGGAGACCACCACAGTTTGGGTTGGCGAAAGATCTGTGTGAGACAAGCCGTGACATAGTGGCGCGGAATGGAAGTGACAGCTGTCAAGATGAGCGTAGTGGGATATTCACGCTTAGCGGCTGAGGCACGTTTGATCGTTCGCGTAAACGGATACGGATATGGTATACACGCAATCCCAACGGTAAGCATGATTCCGCTTCCTAACCGGACCGCCTAGCTAAAGTGTATCCGTCTTTGAGTGTTATATCTTTGTGGAGTGAGGCTTGAAAAAGATGCAAAATTAATGCCGCTGGTGGAGTGCACATCAATTAAGTGTGCTCCAATGCCCTCGGCATCTCTTGACTTTTCACTGTTACACTTAAGGAGGGTCTGCTTTCTTCATTGTGAGTAGACAACAGTATTTACTACCGGTGTACTGCTATTCACGATGATGTCAACGTGTTCGGGAGCCAAAGCGGTGATAGAAACAATTTTATATCACCGACTTACCACAGTGTATCCGGTGGGTGCGGCGGTTACGGAATCCACGAAAACCACATCCGTTACGACACATGCAGTTGTGTCAGCGAGCGAAGACATGGCGCTGGCAGACCGACCAAAATGATCATGAAAAACTCAACAGCTGAGGGGAAAGGGGATTCGATGTAAGGAGATGGACTATCAGTTGATGGATCTAAAAACCTGAAAAGCACCGAGAAAAAATTCATGTTGTCATTGTTGACAGAAACTACCATAATAGGGGAGACAATCATTCGCTGACCAAAAAGGGATGAATTATTGACCAAGGAAACTAGCCGCTCGTGTGAAAAAGCCTTGAATCTTCTCAAACCTAGTGTCCCGTCCTCAATGTACTGGGCATTTTTCCGAATGTCCAAACGAAACAGACTGATTGTAAAAGGATACAACCGACATAAGCCACATGCCACTGACATGCCTCAATTCGTGAAAGCCAGATAGAGATTAGGGTGTTCACGGGCCAGACACCTTACCATCCGCTTATTCAGATGTTTTTGAGCGGTATGTTACGCATTCCAAGATTCTGCCATCCTTCATGTCTTTAGGACGGAGAGTTAAGTTCATAGGTCCGTGTCTGCCTCATATTTATCAGCATCATTATCAGCTGTAGGAGCCGCGTACTTGTCGTACAGTGGTTGAAGCTGCCAAAATTCCGGCCACCGATGATCTGAGGAGGTGGGGTAGGCATCTGAGCATTGGAGGCGGGAGCTGGTAAATTGGTGTAAATACAGGTGTATCAGTGGAGTTTTAAGTGGGAGGATTTGGAAAGGAGCAGTGCATTGAAGACAATAGCTTGGATGCACGAGTGCCATTGAGGACACAACCGGGCCATGTCTGACAGTGTTTCTAACCAATAATGCGGCCCGTCTCGGGGTCCCCATCCAGGGAGACGGCAATGGCCAGCGCAGCTGAGTTTGCTGGTACTGGTTTTCACACTTCGCTGCCAAGTGATTGTTTGACCTCCCCTGGCTGGTTTTCGCCATTCATGTGGTTTTGTAAAAAGAATCTTTAGAGGTAGTCGGTCGACTGATATACGTAGCACATGTTCAATCCAGCGCAACCTGTGGAGTGTGATCAGTTCATACATCGTAGGGGAATCATTTCTTCCGAATACCACTCGACGTATTTCAGCACTGCTTATTCGGTTTTCCCACCAGACTCGGACAACGTTCCGAAGACATCGATGATTAAACAATGAGTCTTTTGGCGTCCTCGGCACGCAGCGGTCACGTTTCTGACTCGTATAGCAATATGGATCGCACCGCAGCACTGTAAACACGACCCTTGACGGATAAGCTGATGTCACGCCTACGCCACAGGTGACGCAGGTCTACAAAAACTGTCCTGGCCTTCCCGATCTGGATGGAAATATCGTCTTTCGCGAGACCACCGAGACTGATACAGCTGCCCAGGTAGACAAACTTGTCTACTACCTCAAGTGGCCCATCCGCAAGCATGAGGCTGGGATTCGAGCCTACTCAGTCTTGCAGTAGCACTTTACAATTTGAGTGTATGAAGCGCATGCCAAACCGTGAGGCAGAATTATTTAAATTACTTAACATTGTTTGCATTACCACGGCATCAGATCCAAGAAGAGCTGGGTCTTCTGCGTACTCTGAGCGGACACCCAGGAGAACTTCGACCCCACAGGCACTAGAAGCTGATAGCTAGTGTTCCATAATCGTATCACTAACGAATTTGGGGGAAGAAAGGTGAAAGAGGATAGCCTTGTACAACATCATTTGATGTGGCGAACTCAAGCGAGAGCTTCCCACAGTCCTTTATACAGCCGCGGGAGTTGGCGTACAGCGCCTTAAAGAAGGTCAAGAACTTATGGGGGACACCTTTGCTCCATAGACACTGCTAAAGTGTCTGACGGTCCACAGAGTCAAAGGTAGCTTTCAAATCAAGGAGCATAACAATTGTTGGTTGCTGGAAGCAGTGTCACTGTTCCAGAATCTGTTGGAGGATGAAGATGTGATCGATGCATCCTCTTACAGGACGGAACCCCACTTGGTTTTCGCAGATCTGCCCATCCTTGTCTATATCTGTATCTGTTCAATACGCGGTACCGCGGTACCTACAGCATGATACCACTTTGAGATAATCTGGGGGTCAAGGTGGTGAGTTGCAGCTTTCCGGGGAATTGCAATGCTGCTGGGAATGACATTTACTGGGTCGCGTTACGCGCCTCGAACAAGGTATCCTTTCTCCAATATCGTACTCCGCATGGGAAGCCTCAATCGTCGGGATGAAGAAACTAAATGGGTAAATCCGCATTTGTGCGGACTTCTTAACTGGCCTCAACGCAGCTGTCGAAGAGCACTACTACCCACTTCCGGTGCCCGATGATTTATTCACCATTATGAACGGCGGCAGTTGCTTCGCCCACCTTAACCTGGCTGACGCATATTTGTAGATCGACGTTGCGCCGGACTCCCAACCTCTGCTGACTAGCAACACGCACAGGGGTCTGCGATCTTCCAGCAGTTGATGGATACTACCCTCTTTGGAATTCCAGGTGTGGCCTCATACCTGGATGATGTGCTGATTGTCGTTGGCTCTCCTGATGAACTGCGCACGCGAATCGATATGGTGTTTCAACGCATCCAGGTCGATGGCCTTCGCCTCCGTCCTGAAAAGTCTCAGTTTTTCAGCTGTTTTTCAACCCGTTAAGTATCTCGGGTCGGTCTTCGATCCCTCCGGTCGACACCCCGATCCCGAGAACATACGAGCAGTTCAACAAATGCTGGCTCCCAAGGATGTTACTGCGTTTCGCTCCTTCTTGGGTATCATCAGCTACTATCCAGCATTTGTACATGCATTACAGTGTCCGGCCGGCTCTCAATCGCCTTCTGGGAAAGGACGTGCCTTGGGTTTGGTCAGAAAATTGTTTAGGTGCCCTTTTCCAACTCAAGTACATGCTCAGCTCCTAACTGCTACTGCATTACGATCCCAAGCTGTCGTGGCAGCTGATGTTTACGGTGTCACTGCTGTCATCCTTCATATATTCCCGGATGGAACTGAGAATTCGCCTTAAGGCAATCATGCATACTAGATAGCTAACCCCATCGGAACAACACTATGCCCAAATTTGACGTGGGTGCAAGTGTTTTTGCGCGAGACTGTCGACCCCCGAATTCAAGGTCACATCTGAGGAAAACGCGGGAGCGTAATGTATGACGTCTCTGTTGGCCAAGACAACGGACGCGATACAAGAATCAACTCAGTCCAAGTCATGTTTTGGAACAGCTAGCCTGCCACAGTAGCCTACCGCTCGACACGTTTGAACTACGGGCGATCACGCCTGATACGAGGCAGCTGGAAATGACACAGAACGCGTGAACGGGGAACGAAATCTTCTCTCAGGTAGGACAGGTCAGCGCCGACGCCAAACGGCTCAATTCAAAATGGGCCCAGAGAGGTCCGTTGTTGATTTTTTTCAAGGGGAGGTGGTGGGAATATCAATATCCCCAAAAACAACTTACTTTTAAAGTTATCGCGATTTGGTAGTCGATTCATGCGCAAGCCAAACTCAAGCAAATGATTGGCTGCTTCGAGTCACGTGATCCGTACCAAAACATACGACTGTTTCATACAAGGCCTAGCTGCTTATCAAAAGCATGTACCAATGGCTAGCCGTGGCTCGCTAGCTCGGTGGGGTAAGCTTGGTCGCACGGACCTGTTGGATCGCGGTTAAAACCCCGGACACCTCGCCCGCCTTTTCGGCTTTCCCCGTCAACACGTTTATTGTTAGGACACTACCGCTTTTCCAGCATAAAAATATGATTAACTAAGATGAAAGGAACTTAAAATTCCGAGTGCGAGAAGTCTAGGATATGTATACATATCCAAGACTATCGTTAAGCTTGCATCGATATTCCCGAAAAAAAATGTCGAGTTCCTGCCAAACTTTTATCTTAAGAAGTGTTATGGGCAGTCAGTCACAGGTTGTGTGAAGAACGGCAGGTTGATGAAAGGCATTTTAAAGTATGCGGATACGCTGTGTGAGCTGAAGTTCACTTACTCAGGTATGCGGATACGTTGTGTGAGCTGAAGTTCACTTACTCATTTTTAAACGTTAAATTGTACATATTTCATGCGGAGAAACAGACAGCTCCAGAAATAAAATCTTTAAATTGTTTCATGCTATTTTATCGCTTGCACTGACAGTCCACTTTCCTTTAGTTTATTCGCTTTAATCAGTTAACTCGTTTTTTCTTGGCTTGTGCACAAACACAGTTTGAAAGTGCGCGCTTCCTGGCTTGTGCAAAACTAACCAATCAGAATGCTGGCTTGTGCATGAATCGCATGCCCGACGATGTTATTTCTGAAAATTGAATTTTTAGATTACGCGCTTTTTCCGAAAGGACCACATTCCTTTCCTATTGGCTATTGCTTTTTTGCCCTTTTCATTTGGTTGAGGCAATAAAAGCTCTACTTCGAAAATTCGCTGAGACTGGTTGGGCTCTCGACCAAGCTAAGTATTTGTGCGCTGGTTCTCGAGTTGCTTACATTCGCTGATTGTACCCGTAAGGATAGATAACACCTGGGTCTGTTTTCTACTTACCATTCAGCTACCCAAGTTTCAGTAGCTGAAATTATGCTGATTTGACTGCAATATTTACAACGGTTCATTTTTCACTGATACTAAGCGCTCCGGCTGCTAGAGTGCATCACTGTAATACTTTTTGGGATACGGCACATCTAGATGGACAGGGACCGCTCTGATGCCGGGAGCGAGGGTTATTCATGTGATGTGGTACATGCAAGTTCCTGATCCAAACACCGGTGTTTGCATCCTTGGTCCTGATTTTGACAGATACTTAGGCGGTTACAGGCATGGAAGTAGAGGCAAGCTTTCAAAGAGGATTCTCCCACATGTTGTTTCAATACTGAGGACCAATTCTCAAGAACGACCGGCTTGACTGTGGCGGAAAGGTCAGGAACAACTACAGCCATCATTGCCAACAATAATAAATGGTTGTATGTGGACTGAGATACTGCCACAGCACCCAAATCCAGACAGGATTATTAGGGTCCTCGACCAAAGTCTTTGGCTCAAAAGATTGACCGCAAGGCAGCCACGGTCATCTTGAGGCTACGGCCGCAACTTACATTTTGAGGAATAAATTGCTACGCATGTTCCAGCCTCCAAGCTGGATGGTCAACGGACTGTTTGTCGGGCCTTTAACCATTGGCCAGTCTGTCAGGAGAGATTCTGTGGATGCTGAAAAAGCATTCTCCAATACAGCCTCACCAGCGTACCGTGCAATGTGTTGGGAGGCATTCTGAAACGGGTCATCCTAGATCACATTACTACCAGCAACTTGATACCCCCAGTTCAACACGGATTCCTTCCAAACCGTTCTTGCGTGACAGCTTGGGCAGCTTAACCCAAGCTAAGGAAAAGGGACTCATATCGGATGCCATATTTTTCGACTCTTCAGAAACGTTAATTCGAGTCCCACACTTCCCGCTGCTCCACACGAGTCTTACGAGTCTCACAGGATTCAGGGAGAAATACGCTGGATTAAGGCGCTCCTGTCAGATAGAACATTCCGAGTGAAAGTACGCTTGACGTACTCTTCTCCGGCGCCGGTCTCTATTGGAGTTCCGCAGGGTTTTGGGACCACGTCTTTTTCTGCACCACTTCAACAGCCTTCCAGACGTTCTTTCAAGTCCATGCCTACTTTTTGCTGACAACTTGAAATCTTGAGGTTCAAATGCCAGTACCCTGCAGATGGATGTAGGCGCTGCAAAGCAGTGGTCGTTGGACTGGCACCTTCCTCCGAATGGCGAAAAATGCGTTCATATATCATTCGGAGGGGGCTCATAGAACGCTTTGTCGTACAGGGTGAGAATGGACCAGACGATATCACGAGGATGGATGCCAAAAAGGATTTGGGTATCTGGCTCTCGTCAAACACATTCCTCTCACTGCACCATGAGAAGTTGGCTCAAACGACATTCGCCGTTCTACGGACGGTTCGGTGCGCCTTTTCCCGTATTGCTCGCATGAACTTCCAACCACTCTATGCGGCCTACGTCGGACCGCTTCTGAACATCCCAACCATGCTGTCCAATAAAGACGCAACAAAGAAGTAATTCTTATTGAGCTTGTCTAACGATCTGCTACGAAAATGGTTGCCAGCCTGAAATCCGCGGACTATGAACCATGTCTCGCGGTGTTTGACCTCTTTCGCTGGAGTATTATCGACTCTAAGGCAGGTGCGTTGGTCACAACAGCACCTAATTGTGTGTGTTCAGTATGTTTGGTGCAGTATTTAACCTGAAATCTCTTCCTGGTAGTTGGTTGACGCAGCTACAAGGTCGAGGATTCACACCCAATGACCTCACTCGCTTGCAGATGTGGTCTGCCTGGCGTTGTGGTTGTAGTGCATATTCCTGCCGAGCCCGCAACCGAGCAGAGATCATAAGTGTCCAGACTCATCCCTAGACTCAATTATTCGGGCGGGCAGACAATAACTACGCATTTGTCACACTGTTTGCGCGTTTGTTTGCGTGCCGGATTAACCTGACTCTCGTACGGCACTTCGCTGCGTCGACAAATGATGTGTCTGGAAGTGCTCTCGGGAATCCCACCACTGTAGTTGCGAATCAACGCCGGCCTTCACTGTAGCAGTTACCGCCTTTCCATGACGCCGGTTGAACTATTCTTTCACTCTCGTGTTTCCGAGATCCTGTTGCATTCTTGTGGCCGGCTAGTGTTATTCGGTGTTCGGTGCTTGCGTCGGAGCAGTGTCTCTGCTAACGGCACTCCATCGGGCAACCGCAGACTAAGTTTTGCCCAATAATCCGACAGGAACTCCCGCCAAAGCCCTGTCGGGCCCTCCTCTTTAAAATTCTGAAGTGCACGCCCCAGAATTTCAACGAAGCACTTCTCCCAGCCTCTCGACTGTGGATGAAACGCGTCATGTGGACACCAGGTACAACATACTCCGGACAAAACTCTGCGGACGCTGATGGTGTGAACCGACTATCGTCTTCGGACACGATAGGATTTGGGGTTCCTAAGCAAGTGAACAATCTTCTGAGTGTCAATATTGCAGTGACAGCCATGGAGATATTCAGTGGATCAACATCCAGCCACTAACTATAGACCTCCACTGTGACCAAAGTATTGACCATCAACTGGTCCCGCATAGCCGATATGAAGACGAGACCAGAGTTCGGTCAGTTTTGGACCCGATTGGAGGTGGGTTTTCACCTTAGCTGCTTCGCCACAATGCAAGAATGATCTTTTGGCCTCCATGAAAACGGCAACTACGCGTTCCAGTGCGACCGTGCCCGCACACACGCACACTCCAGCAGTTTGCGAAAGCACATCATCGTACTTCAGTTTATACATGAAAGGCGACCCTGAAAGCGTTCTTGTCCCCTAAACGGATTACTGCAAGTTAGACTCAGATAACATGAAGGAATGACGCAGGAATCGCCCCAGTATCTGACTTGATACGTTTCGTTCATTCGGCGATGCTTTTTGGGAACCCACAAAACGCCTAATGGCGCTCAAAGCTTGCTCAAACGTTTTCGCGTACGGAGTTCTTGGCGCAAGATAGGCGCTGGTGATGCCGAAATCATGGTATTTAACTGGCAGAAAATTTTTATATCTGCTAGGAACTTGATCAGCAAACCTGGCGAAGCAACAGATATGCATAAAAATAATTTGTCAAGACCGCACGGGAAACGGGCGCAGAAGCACCTTATTTTGCCAGACATAAGAAACATATCCCAAATTTCTCCGAAACCATAGTTTGAACACAGGAAACTTGTAACACATTTGACGGTATTTATTCGAATACTTATATTCCCCTCAGACAGTCACATTTTTGCACAAATTTGTTTAAGCGCACTCACGTTCCATCGCGGGCGCGGAATTCATATGTTTAATGACTGTCGTGGCTCAGCATAATGTCTCGTGAATATAGAAGGAGCTTTTATGGATACGTTGATTCCTACATGTGTTTTGCCCTGTACAGGATTTAAAAATGCTTTTACACAGTACATGATCCATGGTTGTGTCGTCTTTCTCCGCGCAAACCCAAAATGTAGGAAAAAATTTTCTACAGTTGCGGCAGGCGTCCTTTGCAACAAAGCCAAGGAATTCTCCGCAGCCTTAAGATTGAGGGATGTTAGTTACGCTGGGCGGCACATACTGTACTGGATACACGGCAGGGTTTTAGTTTCACCGATATTGTCTTTTTAATTGCACGATGGTAGGAATTGGTTGGTTTATGGGTAATGCAAACGGACATTACGATAAGCTATAATAATAATAATGTTTATTCCCAACTTGTGGGGGCATGCCGTCAGGCATGATCATAAGGTTACAGTCAGAATAAAGGTATGACTGGTGGGACTGTGAGTACAGGGGGTTTTGGGTGGGAAATTTCTACAGTTGCGGCAGGCGTCCTTTGCAACAAAGCCAAGGAATTCTCCGCAGCCTTAAGATTGAGGGATGTTAGTTACGCTGGGCGGCACATACTGTACTGGATACACGGCAGGGTTTTAGTTTCACCGATATTGTCTTTTTAATTGCACGATGGTAGGAATTGGTTGGTTTATGGGTAATGCAAACGGACATTACGATAAGCTAGCCAGTACTTCGAAGTTTGGGAACAAAGTCGGTGGAGTGAGGCAGTCTTTGGGCGCACTTATTACGCACGTAACATGACTATTCTGGGGGACAATTCGTCAGACTGGGTATGGCACCCGCAGTTCTGTCATCGTGACGTCTTATTTGGGTCCGTAGACATCCACGTACAAGAACATCTCAAGTTACTCAGCTGGGGTTGTCAGGCTCGTTGGGGCGTGCCAACCAATCTTGATAAATTAATTCCAGAGTGGACCGGGGATACTCATGGGTCTGTGATCGATGTTTTGGATCTATAGAATGATTCTCTGGCATGTATGGTACAACCGGGGCAAGCTTGAGTCAGCGGCAGGCTTTCGGCAAAAGCTGATTTCTTTCACACATTGTGTAAATACTGTCGCACTTACCGATATTTTGCATGGCGAGCTCAGTGTTCTGATAAGCAAGTTGTTAAATCCCTTCGCGGTGTGTTTCGCTACTAGAAATTTGGGAAAAGGAATGGCGGTTCATGAAGCAGAATTAACTGGACATGGGTTCAGGGTCGATCGAGGTGTACCTAACACTGAACGGACCAGTGAAGAATAGAGATGGTCTAAATCCACAACAGAAGGTAGAGTATCAAACTAAACGTGGAGTTCGGTTGATCTTTAGAATGGTGACTTGTAGCTAGAAAGAAAAGCTGTCAAACCTGCAGCCGGTCAAGGAACGCGGGACGGAAGGACATGACACAGAAAGATCTGCTAGATACCTAGAGATAAGTCACGGACTAAAAGACGGACCAGGTGGGATAAATGTGGATGTGCGCGTAAAGAGCATTAGCAAAGTGGGAAGCCAGGGTCCATCGACAGCTTAGAGGACAAACACGGGAGTGATGGTATTGTGGCAGTGTATGATATTTGGATGTGTGGGTTGAATTATACTTGTTCTCATAACAACTTAATAGAGTAAACCTCGCAGTTCCCAGTCAGATCATCGTTGTCAGCATTAGAGGTAGATTGCGATATTAGTAACTACCTACCTACTTCCTACTATTAGTAACTACCTTATTACTCTATGTATTAGAATGGTGAGAATAAAGGTGGGTGGTGATTGATTATTGTAGTCGATGAGTTAGAGGAGGCCAAAACCCATATGGCAGACCTAGAAAATAGCCCCATTTTGGCCTGAAAGATTTAGCTTAAAACGTGGTAGGTGTGTCCGATATGTTACGTCAGTTTAGGTATAACTAAATGCTGAAGATCACAGAAGTGAAATTCACTAACGCAAGCTCTGGGGCTGATAAGTAGTATCCAAGAGCGGAGCCCGAAATGGTGCGCGTGCCACTAGGGTTGAGTATAGAGATGACAGGGTTGTCGTTTCTGAACATCTGGGCGTAGAAGTGATCGTAAGCAGAAGTGTAGTGAAGCTAGGATTTGGTGCTCCAGACGAACAGATTTGACACCATGCACCCGCCCACTCACTAGTCCGTGGCCACGGCTTCATCTGTGGGCACATGTTTGAGACACATGTGGCCCTTAAATTCTAAGGTTCAAGTCTATCCCACTTCAGCTTACGACTGCCTTGTATGCACATATCTGTAACTTTAACATCGTTGCGTCCAATAACGCGTATGCCCATTTGATTTTGATATCCCAACATTATCGACACTGAGACCAAGTGAATAAGCAGTAGATTTGTCTGTATAACAGTAAAACTTCTGAACAGTTTTACCCAAGATATGTAATTCATTATACATTTCCACTTTCCCTGTCCAGTAAAAATGGCTTCCGGAGAATAAGAACGGGAGTTACTTCCCATTACGTTTGCATCAACGCAACCAACAAATAAAAACAACTCGCCAAAGGTGGTTGTGTATTTTTCTGGGGCGGAACAGACGGACAAGTTGTATGAGTATGCAGGACCGTTGTCGGCCTTTGGAGTGGGCTGCAGAGCATAGTCGAATCCTCATAACACGCGTCGCGCGTAAGTATGGGCTCAGAAGTTGTAACAGGCAGCGAAGGAAACGACAACGCTTGAGTTCATTACGACAAATAGCAATGACTGGCCTTATTTTACCTCAGTGTCGTTGCGCGTTTTGACGTATTCCGGCTAGGAGACGTCATTTTTTCCAATGGGTAATATATGGCTACTTTGGGAATCCAAACGCAGATATATGAAAAGACTGCATTATTTAATGTCAAACTGCGCAGGCCCGAAAGTATTGGTCATCTACAGAAGAGCACACTCAATTAACTGCTTCACAATACACGAAGTTTCTTTTATTATTATACTGGGCACAAGGCGAGCTTCCCGGGAAACGGTATATTGCCAGAGTTTGCTGAACTAACTCATGTGATTTGTTTCGCCTGATGAGTATAACACATACAGACTCTGGTGAACAATGCGCCAACATGGAATTTTCATAAAAGATTCAGCAGGTGTTATCTTTTATTTAAGGAACATCGCAAAACGTTCAAATAAGCTTAGATTGGATCCCGTGCTTTATGAAATGCTTATCCATGCACAAGCCAAACTTGAACACACCACTCGTTCAAACAGGCCTAACCATTCAAAAAGGGTTTTCACCAACGGATTTTTTGACGCTGAATGGGTTAGTAGGATAGGTTTGTGTGTCACGATTGGCAGATTCACGGTTTGAATCCGGGGTCCGCTGACCGACTTATTTTCCAATATCTCCGGTTAATGCATGAACGACGGGGTTTCGGCTTAATAAGGTTCCTCTTACGGAATTCGAGTGCTGCGTAGGTTCAAGAAGAAGAATTAGGTTCAATATTTTACGGTACTATTTACACAAGGATAAGCAAGTGTATGCAACAAAGCTCAACTGTTTATGTGGGCGCGCCAACAGGTGCAAAAGTCTGTCACTAACCGGCACAATGTAGTGTCAGCGTCCGCACACCAGACAACGGCGAGTGGAATGTTGGCTTAAAGGTGTGGGTTGCAGTTGTTCCTTCCGACGATAGTCTCGTGCTTCTCACTGGCGGTGCGGTCAACGAAATTCATGAGGAGACAAATCAGGACAGCCTCAGCAAACGGGACACGAACGCGCATAGGTAATTGGGTCTGGTGCACATATTACACACGGATACATGTTAATGTACAAGTGTCGGACAGGGCGGCCTTTGCAGCAAGGTGAGTGGCGGGTGCAGATAAGCAAAACAACCATGGAGCAAAAGCACACAAGCGAGTAGGCAAATGAATGGGGAAGTATCATAGAGTCAAGTTAGATTCAACAAGACCAGCAATTTTCCTTTTATGCCCCGTTCTTGCGATCACTACCGTAAAACATTCTGGAGAAGTACAGCGCCGGAAATAACATCGATTATTTCCTGGAGGTGGTATCGCTTCCAAGGCATCCTTCTTCGTAGAAAACAATTAGGTTTACCAGCAGTCATTTATGGCATAGAAATAGCATTAACCTAGGTAAAATCCATTGAAAGGTTCAGTTGTGGGAAATCATGAATGTGTGATTAAGTTCTCCCTAAACATCCGAGTCACAAAAGGTGATGTTTAACTAACCTTATGTTGAAGTGAGTGGTATGAAGGGCCATAAGAAGGTTACGTCAAGACAGAATGGTCGGTGACGACAGTTAAAGGCACCTGGATGCGTTTGGCAATGACAGGTTAACTCATTCACACAATACACGTCAAACTGTGCATGTTCCACGCAGAGTACATGGAAATCTCTGAAATAAATTCTCCAACATTATTTTATTATCATTTATTTTATTTTACTATTATTTTACCTGCCTTAGCAATTCATCTTTCCTCATATTGTATAATTTAGGCAATTAAACCGTTGTTGACTTGGCTGGTGCAGGTTGGAGGCGAGCGCTTTTTGGCTTGTGGACTACTGGATAATCAGAATGATGGCTTGTGCATGAATTATATGCCAATTTTATGTCGTCAGGTGGTAATCATATAGGAGTCAGCGATGGTCCGACTGGATTAGACCAATTCCGCACAAAATTTGCAACTTCCAATACCCCGTAGTTCCCGTGAACCTATTCGCTTCTTGCTTCTTGCTTCTTGTGGGTCGCAATTAATTTAGCTTTACAAAAGCTTGCATATAATTCCGCCACGGCGTTGGAATAACATAAGCTTGGTCCAGACCACCAGTGGTCAACTTGTCCTGAACTCAGTGGTTTAGCCCTTATAGGCTGCGGCAGTTGTCGTTGCTAAAGCATCGTATGGTATTAAACGGATCTAAGGTAACAACTCCACATGCCTAAATTACGCTTTTGTTCTTTTTTTCTGCTGCCAGCGTATGGTGATGGCTTTGTTAAGCTGAAAGATGGGGCGAATTTTGTGAGGCTTGATATTTCGCGGACTTACTTGAAAAACCGAAGGGGCTCTGGGTATCTTCTGGCAAATTACATAGATCATGGTTACAGTACTGCCGCTTGGCGTTTGGAGTTGAAACTCTGCCAGTGATTGTTCCAGAAAATTATGGGCAGATGTCTTTTGATGCTAGATGGGTCCCTTCGGGTTTGTACGGCATCATCCTCGTGAACGCAAGCAAGGAATTTTTCTGTCCAGTAAGATATTCTACATGAATTTATTCTACACAAGAGGGACCGTCAGTCTGACTCGCCAAATGTCGACGCAGTTGTGAAAATGCCTCTGTCATTCAATATTTCTGAACTCAAAGCTTTTTTGGGTTAATGGGCGACCACATTACTTTCCTGTAGATACTGAACCACTTGCTCGAAAACTTAAAGTAGGCTCTGATCAAGGGGTTACGCTGAGATCGGTCAAGCTGTCAGGTGGCAGCCGAAGAGGTGGAACGACGTCTGATGTCTTGGATTTTGCTGTGTAGCACCATCACTGCATCCGATTGCGTGCAGTCCGCAAAGCCACTAGAGGTAGGTGGAATAAGAATGCCCATGTCGCACTTGGTTCAAAAAACCTACCTTCGGACTAAAAAGAGTGCACTGTCAATAATTCTGGTGGATATGTTCCACAAAATGATTTATGGCCGACACTTGACGCGCCAGTGGTGTCCAGATTGGCTGTCAGTTGTGATGGTAAAGCAAAATCCCAATGGGCTACATTACCATAAAATATGCTTCAGTTGAGAGCAGTGTGAACGCAAATATGCTTTTGCGCTCTACTGATATGTATATGATTGGTCCAGAACGCTCCGTCCTGGCGGCAGTTGCCGTTAAACCCAAAGTCCATAAATCAGCCGCCGGTGACTCCTGACATGGCAACTGGTGCTGCAGAACGTGGCAACGCACTACGGAAGCCTGTGGGCAACCGCCAAACCAACTACCAAGAACATGTCCCTCGTGAGGACCCGAACAATTGCTCTAGTGAAAAAATGTAACCTATAGTTTTCTTGCCAGTGAAAGGATTCCTGTCCGCACCAAGCTCCGCCTTTTGGCAATGATAGGCGGCATGAAGATTCTTTCTTGCGGCTGTGTTGACTTTTGCCGAGTATAGCTAAACACATGATACAGCTATCTCGGATCTGTTTTCGGCGCGTGGCCACCACAGCCTTAGCCACAACCAGGAAAAACTGTGGACGGGTATCCAAGTGCAGTTCGCCGGGCCGAATATCTGGTAAACGTTTCCATCCTCTGTTGATGCCCTTGGCAATTGGTCCACAAAAATTTTTTTGTATTTGAATGAACAGCGGTGGCAAACAACACTAACCTGCGGAATCGATTTTGTCCCCCACTTGTGAGCTTTTATTTACGAAGCGATTGCTCTCAGCTTTTTGTTGAGCTGATTTTTTACACAAAGTGAGAATCTTGTTGAGTTGCACCTCTTTATCGCCGTGTATCCAAGTACTATAAAGCGTGAGCTAGAATATGATGAGCTGTTCCTTGTCGCAAACCGCAAAAAATGGCAACCCGCTTGTCTGCGGAATGCAGAACATAAAATGCATGCTTTCCCTGTTTTATCGCAGTTTAAGTATGAAAATTTGAAGGATGACTAGGTAGACTGGCTGTCCAAATCAACTGAGCCATCTGCCTGCGCTCTCTGGTTTGTCACAACTTCCCCGTATACTATTAGGCGCAAGGTATCTATACAGATATCTATACAGATCTATCTATACAGATCATACTTCATATCGTTTAATGAATACGTCAGCCAGGTTGTTTGCTATAGGCTCAAGGAGTGTATAACCCTAGTGTAGGGTGTCCAACATTCCGCTAAGAAGTCTTCGCCATCCTCAAGTCCATCGACTATAAAGCGTCCCTGGGAACTGCGATGCTATAGGATGGGTTTTGCTGCGGCTGAAGTCGGTTATCTCAGCTTTATCAAACAACGTCGCCGTCGTTCAATCACAATGATGAAGCACCGCTATATTACCGTTTCACACGCATCAACCTATAAATTAAATTGGAAATTCGCTATTCAGTTTATCTTGCGAAAACCTGTGAGGACGAATTTTAGTTTCGTTGCATCAGTCATGCAACAAGTAACCGTTGGCATAAACCAGCTTCAAAAATTTTTTCATCAATTCTTACTGCCTTCTTATACCTTCACAAGTTCCGAGCAAATTTCTATCCGGGCCGAGCCAAGAAGAGCCGTTTACATGGCGCGGTTTCAGCCTTCAAAACCTAGTCTACTTAGTTCCAGGAGGTCACTCAAACAAAAGCTTGAGCGCGCACGACAGTCAGGGTTACAAAAATCATCCAGTGAAAAAGATGCACCCTACCTTGATTGTGCTACCTACGCATAGAATTTTCTGGGACATCGCATATAAAGACTTGGGCAGGACCATCGTTCTTTATGAACGCAAAACGATCCAGGTGCAAAATATACCTAAGAACAATTTTCAGCTCACTCTGATGGACGTATTCGGGGACAGGGTAACTTCGACCAACATATTTTCAGTGCTACAAATGGTCTGCCTATTTTACTTTAAAACATTCCTGGCACCATCTAGTAATGCGTGGGCATTAATGAAGCTCTCCGGGTATGGTATTCCCTCCTGGAAGACGCGTCTGTTTGAGTCTATTGGACGGGCTATTTCGGGCTTTACTGACTTTTGCCACCGAAGCCTGATGTCGCTTCTTCACATACGAATGCTTTTAGAATGATGACAATAGAGAGTACTGCCGGTTTTGACATGCAAAATTCGGCTTATAATAAGCCATGCTCTTCTTTTTGTGGTTACATGGAAAATTTTGTCAACCCTAATGTGTCAAAATGCACGTCCGAATATACTTGACCTCTTTTTTTAGGACTATCATCGTATATGCGGGTGCCTGACACTTACTGGTGCATTGACAAATAACATCTTAACGTTGACTCCACTAAAACAAGGTAGGAGTTCTCGGAGCTCCTCAGCTTTAAGGCACTAATTTTTCTGTCAGAAAACAATTTTCCTTACTTCAGGAAGTTGACGCGTAGGATAATCCTCCACTGACATCTTGTTATCTGTTTCCAAGGCCTGGTTAAGATTTTTAAAACGCCTTCTTTATGTAAGATCTGGTGCTTTTAAACGTACACTCAAGGCTGAAAATTCAAATATCGCCTTCTTTTTCTCGCGCGTTATAACGTGACCAAAAACCCTGCATAGCACAAGCCAACCCAATCCGAGTAGCTTGAAAGGATTCCACGAGCCTGTACATCAGTCCGCACTTTTAGAAACAGTTGCCCCTGACATAGTACCAATTAGGTTGTTTCCTTTGGAGGTTTGACATAGTCCATGGCGGCCACCCAAATTTTTATCCGCAACCAAAAATATGGGCTGTTTCTTGGCTACCCTTAGGTGCGTTTTGACCAAGAGAGAAAGGAGCAAGACACAAAGAAATTTTTAACGCATTGCTGTTGCATTACAAAGTATTGTTCAGCTCAAGGTCTCTCGGATGTCTCTTGCCGCTTGAAGGTATGGTGGTCAGGTGACTGAGACTTGCGCACGAAGTCGTCCTGTCAACAGTTACGTGCCCTCGACCGGCGGCAGAAAAGAAGTCGATGTCCACTATTGATCCCACGTCGATAGAAGCTGACATGTCGAAAGCACAACCAAAAAACGGTCGGGTGATTTAGAAGGTTTTGGTGAAGATATTTGTATAAGAATGGCGAAGTATACAGCGGCAGTCGATCGAATACTGTGTTCCAACGGTGGAGAAAATATTTTTATCTCAACCGCCTGCTTCAAGCCCTCGACCTTCCAGGTGGGGCCATAATGGCTACAGCCCTATTTGGGCCATTGGTGAAATGCCTATTATTGGAACCGATACACTGTAAAGACCAAAAAAGTTGGATGAAATTTCTGCAACAGTTTCTGAAACAGCGGGGAGATGTTCAAGTTGACAGATATAAAAGTAAAAATGGCAGAAATACCGCACTCCTGAAAATAACCTAAGAAACTCCAAAGCTTCCTGTGTACCTCCGCTGATCCTTGGTCGTACACCCAAATTTCCTCAGAACTGCAGTACAAACCAAAGAAATACTCACACAAGTCGTAACACGACGCTATTTCTTCAAAATACTGATATTTCCCTAAACAGATTTCTAGGATTTTTTGAATGTATTTAATGTCAACTTCGTACTTTAAACTCAATGTTTCAACTATCTTCACAGCTCAGCGTGATCGGCCTATGACTGTTGAGGACGAATTCTTCGTGATATTGGTTGCAAACGTTTTACAGTTTCTGCTTTTGGAGATACCTTGAAGGCCTCCATGAAGAATAATAAACTTTGACGTGTGTCAAAAAGTAGACAGCATTACATTCCGTCAAAACGTTAGTTCCTTCGCATACCACATCCAGCTGCATCCGGTAGACATTCCACTGCATGACTCACGTTGAGGACGACCAAATAACTACTTACCGGATACGACTGACGTAGATTTCGGCATAATTCAGGATTTTTTGTGGAGAACCGAGTCAATCCTGTCATTTGTGCGCCTTATTGGTTGGTTGACCTTTGAAACGTGGTCAATAAACGTCCCAACGACTGCAGACTGACTCTACTAATAATTAGTGTCCACGGGAACGGCTACCATATAATAGCCTTTGCTGTAGTAATGAACCTTTTCTGCTGTATGAAGAAGATTTGCAGTCTCAGGCGGCGTTAGAGCCACTTTTCGGTAAACCATATTGTCCACAGGGGCCCTTCTTCTTCTGGGCCCTTCTTCAACCAAGAAGGGCGGGCCACCATTTGTATCTCGACCAACCCATGGAATCCCAGCTGAATTTGTCTGGTGAGATTCTTTCAATTCAACTATATCGCTAAACCGCACAACAGACTGAAGAGGTGCGATACAGTCTGGACACATGTACAAGTATTTTAATCGTTACATTCAGACCACGCTAAAAAGACTATTTCAACCAATTTTTGAGTTTTGACTTCCTTGTCCTTTATAATGCCCATCACCCTCACTTTGCGGCAATCTTCATGTGGTAGTTAGGCTAAGTGCGGTCATAGCCTCAAAGGATATACTGATCGGAAGTGACGTACTCAGAAATTAAATGTACCAGGAAGGCTACCGGGCGAAAATCAGTCCATTTGGCGCAAACAGCAAATGTTTACACCGAAGCATCCCTTATAAGCTTACACGTTGAATCCTAGTTCGCTCAAAATAACTTTAATGGGAGCGACATCATGCTTGATTCAGTACGTCAGAATACTAAAATGAAGTGAGAAACCCTATGATTAAAACGTCCTCTTTCCTGCCGGTGATATCTCAGCATCCAATCGTGGTGGTGGCTGACCTTCTAGAGAAGAGAGTTAAGCTTACGTAGCGCACACAGAAAGCAACTGTGCCTGGGAAATTTGATCTGATGCTCCAGCAAATAAGTTTTGTCTCTCTGAACTACTTTACTTACTAACTAGGTTCCGCGGCGTCATTAGTGAGTAGAGATTTAGAGTCTCCTGAGGCCTCAACTCGGAGTGGCCATGCCCAATAACTACACAATAAAGCAACATCTGCCTCTGCTTCGCACACTTTTCCCCTTTGCCTAAACCTTTCTTGAGCTCACTAACGGGTGTGATCTCTGAGTGTCAGCATCTCCTGATCGGTATCTGAGACCGGTTCTCCACTGTTGTACAACTACCGAAGATGGTTAGTCACCCTAAAGTAGTAGACCCACCCCAGCTCCTAGGTATTCGCGCATTAACCGTTAGTTGACTGTCACATGGTAGAGAGCTAATTTACTTCTGGTGACCGCCGGGGAGGGGCGCGGTGTGAAGGGTTGTGCTAACTAGGTGAATGGATGATGAATAAATGATGTTCAGCACATAACATCAGAATTCACCCCATTATTTGTGCGGCGAGCGATAACTCCGAGTAGGCCATCAATCGGCTTATGGATTAACTGAACACTAATGCCGTCTCTCAGAAGCAAGATATCTGTACTTCCCGCTAACGAAGCAGTCGTGATGAATCTTATATAAGACGGGCAATCTCAACCATATGACAGTCATCTGTCGGAGCATATGCTGACACAGTAAACAAACCTTCAGCCCTCAAGCTCACAACAACCTCTACATCGTTGATAACACAAATCATCACACTAAGATCACCAGACCGCGGAAGAAAAAGATGCAAGCAACCGGGATTCTAAGACCCAACACAATAATTTCGGAAACAGAGGAGAGATTTGAGCACACGAAAAGTGCTGCCCAATTCGACACAGAACGCATATGTAAGAAGAAAAAATATAAATAGTCTTGCCTTAATTTGTTGAAAGTTTCATTTGAGTTGTTCAACCAAGCAGAAAATTATCTACAGAACACCGGTCAGGTGAGTGACAGCCTAGTGAATCAGGAAGAATTAGATGAGGAATATGTGGAGAAGAAAAAGTAACTAGAGGGCTGCAGGGACAGACAATGTTTTTTCGCTGTGCAGGTCAAACGAGGCTGAATGATCCAAATCTGAGCATCTGCCTCAAGATTCTGACCCACATGCCGGAAGGATAATTCGAATTGTATGGGGGATTTTTTAAATAGGCCGGCTCCAAATTTTGAGACGCGAGGCCTAAATTATTATGGAGTTTCAGGGGAGTTGCAGTCGGATCTTGAGAAGGCAAGGTTAATCAGTTCATTTGGGCAGGTCGTTGGCTGGTCCGGGGATGAAACGCTGATAATCTCAAGGCCGGACAGCTTAATAAGAAATGTCTCATGATTAGCCAATCAAATGCTTCTGGAAATTCCAGACAGACTGTGTCCACCGCGAATTGGTTGATGGCTGCTTCTTATGTGCTAAAAGCTGCAAGAGTTCACGGCAAAAATGCTGGTGATTACAGAGAGGCATGTTGAATCACATTGCCCGGCGTTTACACCACCAAAGTGATCTTTGTAAAGGAAACAATTAGTGGCATGGAACTTATTGCCGACACCGGACATTTACACCAAAACCTCCGAAGTATAGTTGTTTAGACCAGCAAACTCCTCTAAATGGACAGAGAAGAGCTCGAAAAATTATAACTGTAACTCTTTATAGGCTTCTGCCAGACCCGTGTGAGCCTTCTCATGATGATGGTCGTTTGAGTATTCACAAGCGAGAAATCGGCCTTGAGTGCGTTAGCGGCCAATAGAAAACCAGAGGTTTTACTGTTTGCGACCCGCCGTTTAGGCCGCATTTATTTTATTTTTCGCTGATGTATCCTCTATTTCTACTACAACAGTAGAAACGAAATAGAGTATGGTACAATAGCAGTCATCCCGTAACCACGGCACTAAACTCTTGAGCTACTCAGAAGTCGCCATTGAAATTATCTGAAATAAGGCTTTCAAATCACTATTATTTACGGAACTTGTGTTTGGTCCTGGTCATGAGACTGTATCTCTAAAGATAAAAGTGAAAAACGTCCACTATACCTTTGCATATGTCAAAACCCTTGGGAATAAGTGTCCCAGCAAGTCCTGCCTAAATAGCTTGACGCATTCATTTTGGTTCTTTTCAAAACCACCAAGAATCGACTACATGAATGCAGCGGATCGGGTAACTGTAGCTTATAACGGCAAATAGTGTAGCTTTGGGTGAAAGCAACAGGAAGAATTTTATAAGAAAAACGCATCAGGCTGTGTCTGGTGCATTAGAGACAAGAGGACCAATACACCAACATCGCTGGTCTCATGGCATAAGATTGTCAGTGATATAGCACAGTCAAAACAACTTGTTCCAACTTTAACGCTCGGCCTTTAGGTCACGTGTTCTGCACTCTGTGTAATCTTGAAATCCAAACCTGACTTGGTAAATAGGGCACGGCGTGGTACATGAGCACTTGGCATGCGGAATACAAGGTCCTGCCAACAGAGCCGGACATGTACCTGATTTGCCTAAAAACCTACTACTAGCGTCTCAACACTGTTAATCCGAGTTTCACGTGACATACTTGCAAAGCTTTGGGACGAGAAATGTACGAAGGCATGTGTGCATGACCAGGCCCCAAATGAGGCTCCACGATGGGCTAATGTCAGAAGAGCTTGGGCTGAGGGGAGGTAGAATAGGCCTTAGCCACTCTAAAAAGTGTACTTAGTCGGTAACATGGCAAGCAGAAAGGCAAAACCCCACTCGTTTTAGTCTATCCAGACGCTCCAAGGGTTTTTATAGACATCCAATCTTGGGCGGACCCCAGGTCTTGGGAATCAAGGATGAAGAAACCAAACTGCACCCAAACGTATCTGGAAAAGTGGGAAAATCCATGGGTATCCAGGAGAAACAAGCGTGGTTCTCGACCAGATCAGCACAGAAACACGGCCTTTTTGTCGCATAGTTGACGCAGCGGTCTTACATTCTCAAGGACTAAAGACCGCGCCTGTTATTATAATAATAAGTTCATTTAAAATGAAAGGAAAACGGCGCTTTTGCCCTCAAGAGGGGCGGATTTCAAGGGTGTTCTAAACATGAAGATCACGACAGCGATTTTAAGCATCGAGGGGAGTTTGGAAACGTTGCATCTAATCAATCGGCCAGATGCTGGGTGCAGCCACAGGCGGGGAGGTGCTCACTGTCCAATCTTTGTCCAGGCTCCTCACCGACTTGGAGCGCATATTAATGACCGGCCACTCGAACCCGTCTACGATGCTTCTGACTCGCTAGACATGTTGACGCTTAGTCACGGACAATGATCGCAAAAACAAACTTAACTTGAATTATCTGGTGACGTAGATAATCGACCCCAAAAACACACTCACTATTGGAGACGCGGGTAGGTGTTGACCGGTATTTTTTGGCATTGATATTTAAAAGGATACATTTTGTTTCTGCTGATATGACATGGGTAGATGCGATATTGCTGGAACTTTCTGGCTGGCGAATGTAGAGGTGCAAGTCAGGAGTGCATTTGATACTACAAGGCGTGACAGATGTTCCTTCACTAGGAGCTGTAGAAGACAACAAAATGATTACACGTACTAAGTATATGCTCTAAACGTGAGGATTGGTTTGTAAATGTAGCAATTGAAATTCTCTCGTTGACGTCCTCCCCTGCACGCGGCGGAAGAGACTTGTCGATTCGGGAAAGCCATGTTGATCTTGCGGTAATTGTTGATTCTATTCTTCCATTCTTATTGTGTACAACGAAACTCACCGTTTTGTTGCTTCCTTGTCATGCCACATTCCATTACCTAATCGGGCGTATAATTCAGATGAACCAATTTCTCCAAAAACAATGGTGTAAGTAAGCCAAATCACAAAGATACAGAAAAGCGCCGATCACCACTTTGCTAGTTCGGGCAAGAAATCAAATCCCATGATATTTGAAAGATCCGCGGTGAAAGATAACGATTGCGGAAATTTCAGTGTAAATTCCACACAAGTCAACGGTTCAACAACCTTTAGATTCGTTATACATCTCAGACTCAGCAAATCAGATGAGCTCGTTCACTGAAACTCCGCACAACGAAGTTTTGAAGAGCTTGCTTTGCGCAGGTGGTGAGGAGATAATGCAGTCTGCAGCTTATTTGAACGTGAAGTACCACCATCCTAGCAAATGATCTGTTCCTTTAGAATGCATAAGGTGTATAATTTGGATTACATCCTAAAGCGCAACGCGCTTTCCGGAAAGTAAGACAAACGGTTGCCCTTACTTATGATAACTGCGTGCTTTGCCACCTACCTTGTCTACTTATCGTGACCGGTGTGTCTGTGCCTATGCACGCCAGTAATTATAAATCCCCGACAATGCACGACAGCACCATCCAGTAGCCAATGATGGCCTCCATATGCATCACTATATGCCTCTTTATGCCCACGCCATCATCACAAGTGCCGTTTCTATTTATTTAGTACGCTGGTATATCCATAATTGGTAGTAACTCAGTTTCGGTTTCAGCAGACCAGTTTTACTCGACAATGTATGTCACGTGGAAAATATATATTTGATTTAACCTCGTTTATAACTTTGGTAAAAGTGGCTAGACGGCTAACTGTTATAAAAACAAACTTATTACTTATTCAATCAGTTCCAGAGTTGACACTCAAAGAGCCGTGCGTACACCGATTTTTCCATGTCGAGATCCCCTAAGCATAGGCATTATTGAGCCCAGCAGAATTAGAGCGAGTATACGACAGGTTGCAAGAGCAAGTGGGGCAGAACTGAGCCCTAGAATTCATGGACCTAACAAATCTTCAAGAGTGTACCCACCGATATAGCAGTAGCGGAGATCTATTGAGTGGGCGAGCACTTGTTGCAAAATCTGCATCTTAGAAGCACCAAAAACTAACTACACTGCTTCCCCAGATATATACCCCGTAGCTCAGTAGAAACAACAGGTCCATCGCCCTCCTCCCAAATTGTAACAATCTCTTAATCAACCACAGTAGCACCCTCACCAAGGGTGCGTTCTTAGACGCCGATTACCAGCTCCAGTGCTGGCGTTTATAAACACACTTGTGTGATTTTGTGCATCCGGTTACAGCTAAAACAACTTCCACATTCCAGACGCATGTTGAAAGCCGCTAATTCTTTTGGGCTACCCTGAAGCTCTTTACATGTTTGCCATACGAATTTAGATTTCATCTAACACATTGTCCATGCCAAAGTATTGCCACTGATCTTTACTTACATCTATACTTACATCTATAAACTATCCAAGTACATGAGCGACTAAGCCAGCCACTGACGATACGATCTAACTGCCTCTGCTTGCGGCGATTGTCTAATTGGGACTGCAATTTTCACTGCATTTTTACTCCTTTCAGTAGCTACCCAGCCCTAATCATCCACCTACCCCTTCTATCTCATGTCCGCCCCCTCCACATCTCCTTCCTCCACCGATGCAAAATATCGCGCAATTGCCAAATCTCCTTCAATTTGCAGGTGCTTTCTATCCCACGTTGAGCTTCATATTCCAACTCCTGCAGTGGAGAAAACAGAAAACTAAACAGAAAGCTGCTTTTAGGAGATGTTTGTGCCGCCGTCTTGAGCTCGCCTTGAATGTGTCATGTATACCGGGAAACCCTCATATGAAGCCAAAATATTTGCTACAGCCGAATAAAAATGCTGCCTCACGTGGAAGACAGAAGACCTACTTAACGCAGTAATGCAAGGCCTCTGAAGCATTCCATTTCGCAAATCCTCTACGCTTTTTTATGGGCTGTGTCTGTGCCATACTGAAGTCACCTCATCGTTCAACATGGGCTGTGTCTGTGCCATGCTGAAGTCACCTCATCGTTCAAGCCTACAAGGCCTACAACACAACCAAACAACCCACGTTTTTCTCCTAACACTTTTCCTTACATACCTTATACTAATAAGTCTTCCAGAGGCACCCAGCTTCCATAATTAGTTGGCCTCTTTTCGCGTGACACGTAATAGCAGAAAGTGATCTAGATCCTGGGTCTATATGCTACTTTTTAATTTGGCCCCTAACTTGCAACCTCTCTTCCTTCGCAGATCCTTCACCCGCCTCTTAGATGAGCGTTAGTTGACTTTCAAAAATTGCTTGCGATGGTTTCCTCAACTTATTTGCCATTTACTCAACCGCCCAAGGTCATTCATTAGCAATGAATTTTAATTTTATTTCACGTCGGCCGGTTTCATCTTTGAACTAGTTGTACCCCATGCCCATTGTCCTAGTTTTTGTCGGTTCCCACAATTGCGGTGAATTTTCACTTAATGAGAATGCCTTGTTGTTGCGCAGTCCTCCCCGTTGTATTGCTGTCTGTCGAGTCCAAGCTGTAACGACTCCATTCATGCTTCAGTCGGCATGTTCCCTGTCATAGAAACTATTTGGATGGGCTAAGTTTACTTTTTTGTGCGATTTTTACAACAATACCTCCTTATTCCCAAAACCCTGATCCCAACATCTTCCAAGCCAGCGCTTTCAGCTTCCTTACGGTCATCCTCATCATTATTCTAGCATTTACCCGTGCCGTCCTTAATGGTAAACTGGTCCATCGTAGGTTCCTAATTTTTCTCTTCCAGGTTTCCCTGGCACTCATTCGTCAACATTTTACTTGCCGCCGTTGACTTCATCCTCATCTTCAAAACCACCTGAGAAAAAGCCCCGGATTTCAAACGCATTTAGTATTGGTTGGCTCACTTGAGGTTGCTTTTTCGGAACTAAGGTTCCTTTTGCTCTAACTTCCGCAACCGAAATAAATCTTAAAGCTCGCGAGTCCTTCATTGTCTATCCGTAGGGAAAGCTTACCGGGCAGACAAGACAGTTAGATGCTCAGAACCTGCATGCACGTTAAAAGCGCCGTCACATATTTGATTCGGGTTAACTTTCAACGTGTCCAAGTAAGCACTGCGCAATTCAGACTTTTATACATCAAGCGGTATATTCTCGCCCTCAGTACTTCCCGGGGACGCTCATACATTGGAGATATTTCTGTAATACCTTCTGGCAGGCCGTGGCTTTAAGCAGTGTGGTTCCATCAGGAAGTCTTAGGAAATGTTCTGTTTGCTTGGCAAGATTTGTTAGCAAGAGGGAGTGGAGGCAAAAGCTAGTCAGCGGTAGCTTTCTGGGGGCCATTGAGAAACCGAACATGGAACATTTTAACAAAGTAAGAGGCTTCACTATTTGGTGCTTTGCAGCAAAGTTAGAAACAATAACTGTACAGCCATCAAATTTTACGCTCAGCAACGCAACAAACGCTAGGCTTACCTTTTCAAGCAGCGGGGCTCAACTGGTAAAGTTTATTTACATCAGTCTCAGCAGGGCGATTCCAAGCCATCCTCTTTTGCAATCTTACGCGCGTCTACTTAGCTTGTACTCCCCAACCCCTAAGGGGGTCCTTATAAAGACAGATTTTGGAGAACTTCACCTGTTTTCTTCCCAAGAAACGACTAAAGTTTAAACCAAGCAAGGAATTTACCACAAAAGGGATCGATAAGATTGAATATTCGCCCCCCTCCTGAATTAACGTTATAGTCGGCGCTCAGAGATATTGCAACAATACTGAAAAATTGGGAGATAACGTGAGTGAGAGCGCCGGCTTGTTGGAGTTAAGGACCATCAACAACTGGAACAAACTGCTAGTGTCTGTGGTTTACTTTTGTACGTTGGGGCAGTTCAGGTATCGCTTGAACTCTAGTTGGAGTGCAATGTTTACACGATAATTCTGGCGAACTTCTGACTTCTGGAAAACAAAGCTTTGTTCTTGTAGCTCCCTATCTGTTGACGTTGCCTTCAGTGTTCCTGACTTACTTCTCCATGGACCAAATTTTTCGTTTCGTATCCCCAACTGAAAATTGCTGATTTTAAATTTCGCGCTTTTTACCGATAGATTGAGCATCGAGCAGGCCAAACGGGGTCCAGTCAGCAACCGCAACAGTGCAGCCAAACGAATGCCATGTGGTCAGAAAAATCTTCTGTGCAAATTTTTGACAGCCTAGTACTGTTTTGCAACTATAGTCGACGCTAATGAAGAAAACAACCCCTGGGTTTTAAACGCAGCAAGCTGTGTCACTGAGGATCACGGATACAAGAATTTAGATACTTCTCGGGCATCAGTCTCATCTATACTGGGCAAGTTTGAAATTGCTTCTTCGTTGAGTTCTTGTAAAGTCTTCCTGTTTCTTCATTTCGTTTGCCCTGGATAACACCACGAAATGATCTGGTCTCTCCTGTGATCAGTTCAGTACTCCGCACGACACGATTACGGAATTCCGTTACTCAGTGTCTGAAAATGGTGCCCACCCTAACACCTTTATTACCTATCTCAGCGTACCATAGCCTCCACCCCTCAGCTACCGTCCTGGTCCCGCCTCTACAGAAAGGCTCACCTATGCTCATATCGTCTTTACCGTTGATGCAGATCGGAATATCGCGGGACAAAGATTATCTGTTTGAATTCCGCCGTTGAATATAACCAGGGAGGCTACTAAAGCCTAACCAGCGGCACCACCACAACCCTCAAGGTTTTTACGCCAAAGTGCAACTACACAGCATTGTCAGCCTCCCGATTTAGTTGGAAATTGGGCCATTGTGACTTTATTTCACGCAAAAGGCCCTATCTATCCATACGAACCCAGAGGCTAGGTTAAAAGTCTTTTTTGCGTGAGGCTTTCGATTTTAAAAGAGTCAAATGCGGTTTCATTTCTGGATCATTCTGTACCTCTTTCATTCCATTCAAGCCACAGATCGCATGGGAAGGCGAACAAAGTAATTACAGGAAAAAGTAACACTCAAGTAACACTCGAGGCAGCTTAAACTAGGGTGTCTGCATCTGCCATTTACCTCCATTCTGTTCAAATGGGGTACAATAAACGGTCCGTTAGATCAGCGACAGTCCTCATCAGACCGGTTGGTTCACCCTGGTTTCTCCAAAGTCAAACTTCGATGAAGGCTTTGTATTCTTTGTCTCAATTACATCTCCCAGAGCGTCCGAGGAGAAGAACCATTCCTGCATTGAACCCAAGCCACACTGCCCCAAACGTACCCGCACGCGAGTGATTATTAATTCAGAGTGTCAGCCTTGCCTCAGACAGCTCATACCCTATAGGCCAAGCAGCCCCTGCGAAAAACAGAGAACCCATACTTAAGGTTAATGCGCCTCCGCTTATGATACCGTGCCCCTACCACATCGAGGCTTAGGCTAGGCCTGTACGGATTCTACTTACTAATCCTAGGACCAGTTGCCCGCTCCCCTGTGCCTGCCACCGGAGATGCTTGATTTTTTTCCAACATTCCGTCAGCTCATATGACTTGGTCCTTCCAAACGCTCGAACCTCGACAACTAATGCACACGAAGGACATGCACAAAATAACGCCCTAATATTGTCCATTTACAACAGTGAACCTTAGCGGTAGACATCCAAGCCTTGGCAGCCCAACCTGGTTTCAAAATGGGCATCTTAACCCTCTGGGGCGCGAGTGAACGATAAGTAATTGCAGCTATTAAAGAACCCATTCAGTGACCGCGTCACCTAGTATTGTTTCCATATATGCTGCCGGAATTCCTCCGTAACGTCAATACTGTCGTTTGCCTTTGGAAAAATCCGATGACCCAGGTAACATGAATAAGATTCTGTAACCCTTAGCATTTTTCATGGGGGCGGGCAGCAATACTTAATGCCCGTGCCAGCGTTATTTTCCTCACTACACCACGCAACATCTTATACCCCAAATACCGGCCTCCCTAGCCTAAATTCTGAGCTGGCGGTTCAATACCCGGAGTACATATTAGCTAGACACATGTTTATATAGGTCTTCCCGAGAGTCAGTGAATGCTTTGCTGGCTATGTAAATTGAGCCATTTGCGTTGATGCTATTTCTGGCATGTGGTGGAAGTGGCCGGTCAGTTCGGAAAAGCCATACCGGCCTTGCGGTTTTTATGGACTCTCTCCGTCTATCCTTATTGTGTATGACGGTATTCAGAGGTTGGTTGTTGCCGTCTTGTTCCTTTATCTCCTCATCTTATTGCATCCTTACTGTAAACCGCTCGTTGAACTTGGCAGCACGAGTCTAGTACAATGTAACCACGTGGGTGCAGTTATCTTGCGCAACTTTGTCTTGAACTGATATGAAATTTTGGTGGACGTACGGTTTCTCACCCACCAGTTTGTGTAGGGTCCCATTTGGTATTATTAGTAACCAGGTGTATATCAACCGGCGTAATGCCCTGATTTGAAGGGTGCACAATTTTTCACTTCATTATTATGCTAACAATACCGAAGTTGTTGATAAATCTGCAGTTAGGCCATTTAGGTCTTTGTTTCTTTTTGCACGTAAATCAACGTTGCCCACTTGATCGCTGAAAGCAATCAGTGCCAACAAGGAATTCAGAACCCCTCTTCCAGCGCCAGTTTTTCTTTCCACAGGAGCGTTCGAGGCTGAACTCGTATGTTCTTTGAGGCCATGAGGATGCGAAGGCAAGAACAAAACGGTTATGGTGCAATTTGATAATTGACCTTCGTGTAAACAAGTACCTAGTTCGGTTCATCTCATCTGTAATCCGGCCCGCTGGCGCTGCAGTCACAGGCGCCAGTTTACAAAATTTGAAGAAAGCGTGAGATTTTTACGCAGTGATACGCAGGATCGAGGCTTTTGCTTAAGTTATCTGGGTCGGTTTTGTTCTTGTCGTTCAGCGGCTGTCGTTCGCCCGAAAGGCACAGGTGAAAAAAGGGTGTACATACCTCTTTAAGTTCTCAGCGAGGGGTAGTATGCCAGCGCAAGGACTCGCATAAAAAGGTGCCTAATGGAGCTTTGAACTGGCTTCTAGAAGGAGCGTAGACAACTGTCGGAGGAAAGTTGTTCCATGCAGCTACTACACGAGATGATAAAAGCTTTTGTCTAGTGAAGGTGTGTGCTCTGAGCTTAAAAACCTTCGTACCATGTCCCGCCGTGTGTTTGCTGGGTCAATTGTGAAAAACCTGTTGGCCAAACCTTGTTCAGGCAGGGCAGAATCAAGATTTACGTCCCTCAAGGGCAACGATACTCCAGGGGAAAGAGGTCAAGCACCGCGAGACACGTTTCTTAGTCCACGTATTTAAGGCCGGCAACCATTTTCGTAGCAGCTCGCTGGACACGCTCAATGAGGGTTACGTCCTTCGTGCGTCTTGAGTAGATAACTTGATTGGCATAGTTGAGGAGCGGTTTGACGTAGGCCTGACGGACGGCTATTCGTCCACTGTAACTAAAGTTGTCGGTCTGAGTTTTTTAATCCTTGAGCCTTTTCATAAATTAAGCTTATATGCTATCACACACCCCCTTATTGGTACTGGCAATTTTGGTTTGCCCCATTGAAAAATTTTGAAACACGCGTAATAGCTCTAAATCAAAAGTTTTGCTTGTGTATTAACTAACTTGATTGCAAGAACGTCAAAAAATGAGATGCCGGTCCCACTGGCTGTCAAGTGTCATGGTTTTAACAAGCGACAAATACTTTATTTTACTTACAACTTGGTCACATCCCTTCCAAATTTAATAAGGAGCTTATTTGAACGGAACATTAGGAGCCCGACGAATAAACGTTTATGTACGTTCGGACTGTGCTGAGTGTGCGGATTAATTTTAGCGGGGTGATTTTTGCAAACATGCGTATTTTTGCAGCGAGCAGGCATTTTGATGTCCACTTCATATGCGGGTTGTATGCGGTTCACAATGGATCCCTGCTTTTTGGATACCTGCTTGTAGGCTTGTTTAATCTTGCAAGATCCCATTCCTTTGAACTATCTGAGCTGCTCGGAAGCTATTATTTGAAAGGGTATAACAACTGAGGCAAAATTTTTGTAGAAGGCCCCCGCGTGTGTAATAGGATACCTATAGCTCTGTTCTTACCGCGGACTTCCTGATGGCGGCTTTTTATTCTGACATTTGAGATATCACGACTCCCGATTTTACACTAATAACCGAGTATATGTAAATCTGGTAGCCAGTTTTCTCCGACGCAAACATTTTGCCCGTTGACAGCTGGCCCATAAACTGGAAGTTTAGATGGGGAAGCTGGCGCTTCCCTCGATTAGCCCGTTTATACTAAAGAACTCATCACAACCCAGCTTTTTTATCTTTACGGCAGAGTACACCTCTGATTCCACAGCACACCAGAAAGCCACCAACATCTTTTGGTGCCAAAGTGTCCGTGATGGCGAAGCCCGCCACAAGGTTCACTTTATGCAACCCTCTGTACAGTACATCGGAGCTTCTCCAACCTCGCCATGCAGAGGCTAACACCACTTTTTAGTCGGAATTCTTCTGCCACATGATGAAATCTCAATAATCCTACCTCTTTAGCAGGATCTTTCCACTAGGCCTCTCCACAACGAACGCATTCAATATGTAATGTAACTTGGAGCTTTCTCTGCCGGAAATGCTGGCGAAGCACATAAAAGACACCTCAATACAAGCAAAAGATTAGTTTTCAAATCCTCAAAAAGACTGTAGTTGTATTTGTGTTAATCAGGGCTCTAAATATTTTCAACGTAAAATGCGACGATAGTGTAGTGGTCTGGCTACCCAAAAAGCTACTTTACTAGGAGTGTGTGGCAAAGAAATAGAAATAAGAACGCCAGATTGAGTACATAATAATAACAGGGTCGAATGCAACAGGCGCACTAAGAACGGTTCTCTCTAAAATAGTTCGTCGCTGGCCCAGGTCAGCGAATAAATAATAATCCAATCGTGGTTGCCCATGGGTCTTCTTTTGAACAGTTCTCACATACAACAAATTCCGAAGATAGTCTAAAATGTTTTGATACCAGAGTTAGCACATGAATCTCGCGAATGAGCGCTGTAAGCGCAAGCAAAATCAGAGGAGAAAGTCGAGGACCGTGACCACGTTTATATTGTGTGTAGTTGTGCAAAAGTGCGTTTTTGTAGTTTTTCTTATTCGAATAAAAAAGTTTATGTAATTGACGAAATACGTAATTTTATAATGGGAGCAAAAGTAAGATACATATCATCACATTGGCAGCAAAAACCGCTAAACTAATGGATAAATGCTGCTTGCATGCTGAAGGACGGTTGATACAGCAGGGAGAAATTTTGATTGATGCACCAAAAGATGTAGAAGCTCGATACCATACCTTGCGTTGATGACTAAGGAGTTCAAGTGTTTTCCCTTTTGAGTGATGTTTGCTGAGAGACTCACCGTCCTAATCCTCTGCATCCCGGTATTTGTTCACGTCCACAAGGACATCTTGGGCTTTCTGTCACTACGTATAGGAGTCCAGTACCACTTGGTCACGTCCGACCGGTTCACTCGCCCACCGAGGCAATCTTACACCACCCCGAGATGGCAGCGGAGAATGTCCTCCCTTTTTCCAGACAGGCCCATAATTATGGACAAAGTTTCATGGAAACCAGCGCTTGAATCTCCATACCCGGTACTCATCCTACAACATCTTGGACCAACTTATGCTATCAGACGCCCTCATAGAGATCTCAAGTCAGGATAACTCAAAAGCGGGTCACAAACTTCATGTAAAGGTCCATGAAGCCTGAAGTTGAACTAAGATAGGGATCTGACCTTGAGAATGATGGCTCGCGGGAAACCTTCGGGTTCGCCTGGCCCTCATTCGAAGTCGAAGTCCGACCGTTCAAGAAAAAGGTTGGGAATAATCTTGTTCAGTTTTATTGAGATTTTGGTGACCACTTCGAATAACATACTTTTTCGTTTAAGGAACGGCCGAGCGCAGACCCTGGATAAAGTCGATAAGTACGGTGCATGTTTAATTAGTGCAATTCGAATTACCTAGTCGTAAGCTTGTTGCTACATCTGTTTCAGACATAGACGGGACAGCAGCGGTGGAAGTCGAGCCAGCTCAACCAGCTCGGCATCATTAACTGAAGCCAGCAAGCGTGCCAACAAAACTGAAGAATTGCGGCGCCGGGAAGAGCAACGGGCAGAAGAAGATAGGCTTCTGTAAGCATTCCCTTCGTACTTTCTGTAGGAATGTCCAGCTAAACAATGTTTATGGTTACCTCCCACTAGATGGGTACATGTTCATCCCAAGTGTTCCTTCTGATACCATAAAGATACTGGTGGCAATCCGGACCGTGGTAGCCAGAGTTCATTGGGTGGTCGAATATTTATTCTGGGTTCTCTGCGTTCACATTTTATGCGGAACTACTTCGCATGCACACATCCAGTCAAATCAATCTAGTCTGTGGATGAGTACCAAGTTTCATGGAAACCAGCGCTTGAATCTCCATACCCAGTACTCATCCTACAACATCTTGGACCAACTTATGCTATCAGACGCCCTCATAGAGATCTCAAGTCAGGATAACTCAAAAGCGGGTCACAAACTTCATGTAAAGGTCCATGAAGCCTGAAGTTGAACTAAGATAGGGATCTGACCTTGAGAATGATGGCTCGCGGGAAACCTTCGGGTTCGCCTGGCCCTCATTCGAAGTCGAAGTCCGACCGTTCAAGAAAAAGGTTGGGAATAATCTTGTTCAGTTTTATTGAGATTTTGGTGACCACTTCGAATAACATACTTTTTCGTTTAAGGAACGGCCGAGCGCAGACCCTGGATAAAGTCGATAAGTACGGTGCATGTTTAATTAGTGCAATTCGAATTACCTAGTCGTAAGCTTGTTGCTACATCTGTTTCAGACATAGACGGGACAGCAGCGGTGGAAGTCGAGCCAGCTCAACCAGCTCGGCATCATTAACTGAAGCCAGCAAGCGTGCCAACAAAACTGAAGAATTGCGGCGCCGGGAAGAGCAACGGGCAGAAGAAGATAGGCTTCTGTAAGCATTCCCTTCGTACTTTCTGTAGGAATGTCCAGCTAAACAATGTTTATGGTTACCTCCCACTAGATGGGTACATGTTCATCCCAAGTGTTCCTTCTGATACCATAAAGATACTGGTGGCAATCCGGACCGTGGTAGCCAGAGTTCATTGGGTGGTCGAATATTTATTCTGGGTTCTCTGCGTTCACATTTTATGCGGAACTACTTCGCATGCACACATCCAGTCAAATCAATCTAGTCTGTGGATGAGTACCAAGCGTGGGTGACAAACATTTTGGGCTTTCCTTGTCTGAGTTTGAATTGCGGACGTGGTGGACCATAGCTTCGCATCTTAACACATGACCTGCCCCGAGCTGTTCTCGGGGTCAGTTTGTTCGATTTGTCCGGCGTCTGATACACTCAGCGGTGCAATTTTTTGACGCCTCAACCAGTGCAACTGGCAACCGAAATTCTGGCCTTTGAGATCCGTGCATTGACTTAATCGTTCACAATACGAGCAAAGCTAATGCAAATTCCCAGGTACATAAAAAATTCACTCCTTGAATTTCTAGAGTCATGTTCAAAGACCACTTCCCGCTACATGAATCCAATGTGTGGTCGAGAAGTACATACCGAAAAACTGCATGATTCCGATCAGCCTTCTCAGTAAGACTGGCGCCTCCTGGACCTTTTCAAAAATGAGAGCAATATCATCTGCACATTCTAGGTCGATGAGGTTCTCGCTCGAAGAGATCTGAACACCGGAGTTAGGAGACCTTCCAGTGTCCGCCTCATCATCGCATCAATGACGAAGTTAAACAAAAATGTAGAGTGTGCATCCTTGTCCGGCACCGCTGCCTGTAGAGGAATTCTCGAACGGCTCGTCGCACTCGCGTCCCAAATGTGAAAACAAGCCACACATGATATATGAGAACTTCTGTGGCATACCCTGTTGCACAAGCGTGTTGGAATGGTGGTCCACACAGCCCCTTCCACGCCGTAATCCTCCATGCTATTCTAGGGTCACGTCTTCGCCTTCGTAAGATGAGGTAACTAAGCGACGCGAAGAGTCTGATTACGACGCTGGTCAAAATAATTCCCCTGTGATCGTCACACTCACCTTGAGCACGTTCTTCGAAAACGGGCACCACTATCGACCCAACCCACTTAGTCGGAACGGTCTATTTCTCCCAGATAGAGTGAAATAGGTTAGGCAATCATTGGTTGAGGATATAACTTCCGTCTTTAAATAGAGCGAGTGGGAGTTTATAAGTACTAGCATTTAGGTGACGCTTGATGGACAAAAACCGTTCGCTTATTTCTGGAGCCGTCGTTTGCTCCAAGCTCACTGTCCAGAGCTGCACTGCGGGTCGGGAATCCGACTGGGTAACTGTTGGCAACCAGTTGAGTTGGTGCCAAGATTGTTCAACTCGACGAATCAGGTGAGCCGTTGTTATCACTTGCTGTTTAGCACACTGGATGATTCTTCAGCGTATGAGCTGAAATAATTTATGGAAGCTCTCCCTACTTCTCCGGTTTACAGGATCCGCCAAACTTCACGATCCGCAGAGATACTCTTTTTCCAAGATGGCTCAAGTGGTTAGAGCGCGAATTTACTGATCGCAAGGTCCGTGGTTCGAACCGGACCTCTGCCTCTCGACTTCCCCTGTCTAGGCTTGGGCAACCTGGCAGTATCTCAGCCCTCGTGCTTCCTTCGGGCGGCATGGCAGCTAGGCACTGGAAGGGTGTTACAGCTCAACGATGAAATCTGTCAGTTTGTTTAACTGCGTCGTGACAGTGATGATGATAATCATTCAGCCGTAACACCCTTTCAGTGCCTAGCTGCCGTGCTACCCGGAGATCTGAACACCGGAGTTAGGAGACCTTCCAGTGTCCGCCTCATCATCGCATCAATGACGAAGTTAAACAAAAATGTAGAGTGTGCATCCTTGTCCGGCACCGCTGCCTGTAGAGGAATTCTCGAACGGCTCGTCGCACTCGCGTCCCAAATGTGAAAACAAGCCACACATGATATATGAGAACTTCTGTGGCATACCCTGTTGCACAAGCGTGTTGGAATGGTGGTCCACACAGCCCCTTCCACGCCGTAATCCTCCATGCTATTCTAGGGTCACGTCTTCGCCTTCGTAAGATGAGGTAACTAAGCGACGCGAAGAGTCTGATTACGACGCTGGTCAAAATAATTCCCCTGTGATCGTCACACTCACCTTGAGCACGTTCTTCGAAAACGGGCACCACTATCGACCCAACCCACTTAGTCGGAACGGTCTATTTCTCCCAGATAGAGTGAAATAGGTTAGGCAATCATTGGTTGAGGATATAACTTCCGTCTTTAAATAGAGCGAGTGGGAGTTTATAAGTACTAGCATTTAGGTGACGCTTGATGGACAAAAACCGTTCGCTTATTTCTGGAGCCGTCGTTTGCTCCAAGCTCACTGTCCAGAGCTGCACTGCGGGTCGGGAATCCGACTGGGTAACTGTTGGCAACCAGTTGAGTTGGTGCCAAGATTGTTCAACTCGACGAATCAGGTGAGCCGTTGTTATCACTTGCTGTTTAGCACACTGGATGATTCTTCAGCGTATGAGCTGAAATAATTTATGGAAGCTCTCCCTACTTCTCCGGTTTACAGGATCCGCCAAACTTCACGATCCGCAGAGATACTCTTTTTCCAAGATGGCTCAAGTGGTTAGAGCGCGAATTTACTGATCGCAAGGTCCGTGGTTCGAACCGGACCTCTGCCTCTCGACTTCCCCTGTCTAGGCTTGGGCAACCTGGCAGTATCTCAGCCCTCGTGCTTCCTTCGGGCGGCATGGCAGCTAGGCACTGGAAGGGTGTTACAGCTCAACGATGAAATCTGTCAGTTTGTTTAACTGCGTCGTGACAGTGATGATGATAATCATTCAGCCGTAACACCCTTTCAGTGCCTAGCTGCCGTGCTACCCGAAAAAATACCAGGGATTGGATACTGCCAGGTTGCCCAAGGCTTGACAAGAGCACTCAGATGCAGTGGTTGGGTTCGAACCGCGAACCTTCCGGTCAGCGCTTTAGCCTCGAGCTCCAGGTGTAATATGTCCGAGCTTCGAGAAGTTTTATAGTGTTGCTGCAGATCCGGTGCCTAGATCTAGTTGGTTGGGCCATTCCGCAAGCTGATTGCCTAGCATCATTCAGGGTTGCTGACAGTACCCTGCAGTAAAAGTCTGCATCAGAAGACGTGTCCGAAGTGGATTTCAGTAGGTGTTTCATATTAACGTCCGACAGATTCTCCATGGCTAGGTGAGGTCTGTGGGTCTTGCGCGCCCTTGGAAGCAGTAAGGGATAAGTGTGTGATCCGAATCCTCATAATTATTTCAGTACGAGTGACAATCAGTACTTGTTAGGTGCGATGTGGTCTGCCTATTTTGGAGGTTGGTTCGCATGCAGGGACGCTATGTAGCCAGGCGGCTTGGGTTGTTAAGGAAGTTCGTGCACACAGAAACAGTTTGTGGTCAGCACATAACTGCAGCAGACGTTCATCGTTGTCCGTGCGTTTCAATTCCAGTCCAAGATGACCACTCAACTGACTATTAGGAGGTGAAATTCAGGCTTAATCGCTCTGCTGTGAACTAACTAGAGCAGCCGTTTCGGGATGGAAAGTTAACCCTTCAGACGAGTGATGAGAATACAAAACCAATTGAGGACAACAAGACTCTAATGTTGGAGGTGGCGTCGACCTTAGCTAAGCTGTTTTCAAATTTTTCTAACCCACTATAGCTTATCCCAATTCTACTCGCTGTTTTCTCGATGAACTTTATTTTCCAAAAGTTCAGGCTCCACGGTTCTTTTGCCTATGAGAACATCCAGTCGCTTGGGACAAAACTTTCGGAAATGTTCGCCTGAACATACACCAGGTGTTATCATTGTTCCCTCATCACTTTTCCGCTGTACTAAGAAGTCATACGTCCCTCCAATTCCAAGCAACTCGGCTCAAGCAGTCTCTAAACCAATCTGCCTAGATCATTTACTCCTGCTTTTCAAGGGTAAACTGATTTGTTTTCGCGGTAATGCTGGTAGTTTCACCCACGGACGTTTACTGATATTATTCAAGGGCGTCTCACTCTTCAACTGCTTGGGTGACAGTGTGAACACGTCTTAAGGTTGTGTACTTAATCTTCCTATTTTAACCACGCACTTGAAGAGAACACTACTTTGCATTGCGTATTCTTTCACAGTTGGTGGTAACCAACTTACCATCCCAAGACCTCAACCTCAATTCGGGTATGGTCAGTGTTGTGTAGAGAGGTAAACGAGCTGATTAAACTTCAGTCCCTTTTTTGCTTTCAGTACGTTTTACTTTTCTAAGCCCAACTTCATCTAACGCTGGAATTAATAACGTGTGTGAAGTGACGCTTTCCAACCTCTCCGGTCCTATCGGATAGAGTGTAGAAGAAAACAGTTCGCCCCATTGGTGGCCCGTCACTGAGTAACGACAGTTTCACATGCATAAAAAGTGGCTTGCCTTTTCTACCGTCGGTGCACATTTCATTACCGTCCCCATTCTATGATTCCCCCCCGCTCCATTCGTCTTTGTGAAGCCGATTTTGAGGGGTCATCCATCGTCCTCGAACGGAACCTAATTCTTTATCCTTTTCTAGGATGCGAAACATCATCTACAGCTACACACCAATATTATTATCGTTTATTTTATTTTTGAAGAGCATGGTCACAGACATAAAAAGTGAATGCAAGCGATGAATGCGAAAGGGTTACAGGAGAATATGAGATAAAGGAAAGAAATGTCTCATTCGAAGTCATGCAACCAACAGTTCCAGTCAGATAGGATGAATCCCAACGTACGTAAGAATTTTGGTAAGGAAACATGCGTGTAAAGTCTAACAACCGAAGAAAGGACAAACAATGCTGAATGCTCTTCAAGGCGCGGTAAGCGCTAGCACAGTCAAGACTCGCACATCAGGCACAAAGTGTCCGTCATACTGGGTCTGGTGTGAGATTCAATGGCAAGAATGTACATTCAACGCCATGTGCCACGCATAAAAGTGTCGTACGTACGCAGAGAACCCACAATGGCGAGCAAACACAAGTCACTGACTGTGACTTTAGAAAGTCCCAGTCCGATAACAGCTTTGGCGGATTGAGGAAAGCAGATCCCTCGATAAGAGATGATCATCGGTTGGTGGACCAAAAAGTCCACATCACAACCAATAGCACGTAGGGCTGAGATTATGGCGAGGGAAAATTCATCAGCACCATACTTCTGCTTTTTCTCATTCCACACAGTCATTCCGCGCCCATCCGAGACTATGCTGACGTCTATTACAGTCGCTCGGCGCTCCCGAACGGCGATCAGGTCAGGCTTGATGAAGGACGTCGAAGTTGGTGCTCTCAACTCCTCAAAGACGGTGTATCCCAGGCGACGGAGGCGTTTTGCGAGTTCCCTTGCAACCCGATTATGACGAGCACATCTGGCGTCATGCGTGATCCAGCAGGACTGCAAAATATGCACCAAACTCTCTGGTTGGCCACAGTTTCCACGACATAAGATCGTCTGGCCACCGTGACCATGTCGAGCGCTTCTAACTCTCGTCCTGAGCAGGTTGCATCGGAGCTGGATACCGCGGATAAATATCCGAGGAAACACTCTTTCTGGAAATACAAGCCATCGATTAGAAAGAGGCGAAGCGACCAACTCTCGTAAACCGCGACCGTCAACGCTGTTGTGCAGGCTATCCAGACAGGCCCATAATTATGGACAAAGTTTCATGGAAACCAGCGCTTGAATCTCCATACCCAGTACTCATCCTACAACATCTTGGACCAACTTATGCTATCAGACGCCCTCATAGAGATCTCAAGTCAGGATAACTCAAAAGCGGGTCACAAACTTCATGTAAAGGTCCATGAAGCCTGAAGTTGAACTAAGATAGGGATCTGACCTTGAGAATGATGGCTCGCGGGAAACCTTCGGGTTCGCCTGGCCCTCATTCGAAGTCGAAGTCCGACCGTTCAAGAAAAAGGTTGGGAATAATCTTGTTCAGTTTTATTGAGATTTTGGTGACCACTTCGAATAACATACTTTTTCGTTTAAGGAACGGCCGAGCGCAGACCCTGGATAAAGTCGATAAGTACGGTGCATGTTTAATTAGTGCAATTCGAATTACCTAGTCGTAAGCTTGTTGCTACATCTGTTTCAGACATAGACGGGACAGCAGCGGTGGAAGTCGAGCCAGCTCAACCAGCTCGGCATCATTAACTGAAGCCAGCAAGCGTGCCAACAAAACTGAAGAATTGCGGCGCCGGGAAGAGCAACGGGCAGAAGAAGATAGGCTTCTGTAAGCATTCCCTTCGTACTTTCTGTAGGAATGTCCAGCTAAACAATGTTTATGGTTACCTCCCACTAGATGGGTACATGTTCATCCCAAGTGTTCCTTCTGATACCATAAAGATACTGGTGGCAATCCGGACCGTGGTAGCCAGAGTTCATTGGGTGGTCGAATATTTATTCTGGGTTCTCTGCGTTCACATTTTATGCGGAACTACTTCGCATGCACACATCCAGTCAAATCAATCTAGTCTGTGGATGAGTACCAAGCGTGGGTGACAAACATTTTGGGCTTTCCTTGTCTGAGTTTGAATTGCGGACGTGGTGGACCATAGCTTCGCATCTTAACACATGACCTGCCCCGAGCTGTTCTCGGGGTCAGTTTGTTCGATTTGTCCGGCGTCTGATACACTCAGCGGTGCAATTTTTTGACGCCTCAACCAGTGCAACTGGCAACCGAAATTCTGGCCTTTGAGATCCGTGCATTGACTTAATCGTTCACAATACGAGCAAAGCTAATGCAAATTCCCAGGTACATAAAAAATTCACTCCTTGAATTTCTAGAGTCATGTTCAAAGACCACTTCCCGCTACATGAATCCAATGTGTGGTCGAGAAGTACATACCGAAAAACTGCATGATTCCGATCAGCCTTCTCAGTAAGACTGGCGCCTCCTGGACCTTTTCAAAAATGAGAGCAATATCATCTGCACATTCTAGGTCGATGAGGTTCTCGCTCGAAGAGATCTGAACACCGGAGTTAGGAGACCTTCCAGTGTCCGCCTCATCATCGCATCAATGACGAAGTTAAACAAAAATGTAGAGTGTGCATCCTTGTCCGGCACCGCTGCCTGTAGAGGAATTCTCGAACGGCTCGTCGCACTCGCGTCCCAAATGTGAAAACAAGCCACACATGATATATGAGAACTTCTGTGGCATACCCTGTTGCACAAGCGTGTTGGAATGGTGGTCCACACAGCCCCTTCCACGCCGTAATCCTCCATGCTATTCTAGGGTCACGTCTTCGCCTTCGTAAGATGAGGTAACTAAGCGACGCGAAGAGTCTGATTACGACGCTGGTCAAAATAATTCCCCTGTGATCGTCACACTCACCTTGAGCACGTTCTTCGAAAACGGGCACCACTATCGACCCAACCCACTTAGTCGGAACGGTCTATTTCTCCCAGATAGAGTGAAATAGGTTAGGCAATCATTGGTTGAGGATATAACTTCCGTCTTTAAATAGAGCGAGTGGGAGTTTATAAGTACTAGCATTTAGGTGACGCTTGATGGACAAAAACCGTTCGCTTATTTCTGGAGCCGTCGTTTGCTCCAAGCTCACTGTCCAGAGCTGCACTGCGGGTCGGGAATCCGACTGGGTAACTGTTGGCAACCAGTTGAGTTGGTGCCAAGATTGTTCAACTCGACGAATCAGGTGAGCCGTTGTTATCACTTGCTGTTTAGCACACTGGATGATTCTTCAGCGTATGAGCTGAAATAATTTATGGAAGCTCTCCCTACTTCTCCGGTTTACAGGATCCGCCAAACTTCACGATCCGCAGAGATACTCTTTTTCCAAGATGGCTCAAGTGGTTAGAGCGCGAATTTACTGATCGCAAGGTCCGTGGTTCGAACCGGACCTCTGCCTCTCGACTTCCCCTGTCTAGGCTTGGGCAACCTGGCAGTATCTCAGCCCTCGTGCTTCCTTCGGGCGGCATGGCAGCTAGGCACTGGAAGGGTGTTACAGCTCAACGATGAAATCTGTCAGTTTGTTTAACTGCGTCGTGACAGTGATGATGATAATCATTCAGCCGTAACACCCTTTCAGTGCCTAGCTGCCGTGCTACCCGAAAAATACCAGGGATTGGATACTGCCAGGTTGCCCAAGGCTTGACAAGAGCACTCAGATGCAGTGGTTGGGTTCGAACCGCGAACCTTCCGGTCAGCGCTTTAGCCTCGAGCTCCAGGTGTAATATGTCCGAGCTTCGAGAAGTTTTATAGTGTTGCTGCAGATCCGGTGCCTAGATCTAGTTGGTTGGGCCATTCCGCAAGCTGATTGCCTAGCATCATTCAGGGTTGCTGACAGTACCCTGCAGTAAAAGTCTGCATCAGAAGACGTGTCCGAAGTGGATTTCAGTAGGTGTTTCATATTAACGTCCGACAGATTCTCCATGGCTAGGTGAGGTCTGTGGGTCTTGCGCGCTTGGAAGCAGTAAGGGATAAGTGTGTGATCCGAATCCTCATAATTATTTCAGTACGAGTGACAATCAGTACTTGTTAGGTGCGATGTGGTCTGCCTATTTTGGAGGTTGGTTCGCATGCAGGGACGCTATGTAGCCAGGCGGCTTGGGTTGTTAAGGAAGTTCGTGCACACAGAAACAGTTTGTGGTCAGCACATAACTGCAGCAGACGTTCATCGTTGTCCGTGCGTTTCAATTCCAGTCCAAGATGACCACTCAACTGACTATTAGGAGGTGAAATTCAGGCTTAATCGCTCTGCTGTGAACTAACTAGAGCAGCCGTTTCGGGATGGAAAGTTAACCCTTCAGACGAGTGATGAGAATACAAAACCAATTGAGGACAACAAGACTCTAATGTTGGAGGTGGCGTCGACCTTAGTTAAGCTGTTTTCAAATTTTTCTAACCCACTATAGCTTATCCCAATTCTACTCGCTGTTTTCTCGATGAACTTTATTTTCCAAAAGTTCAGGCTCCACGGTTCTTTTGCCTATGAGAACATCCAGTCGCTTGGGACAAAACTTTCGGAAATGTTCGCCTGAACATACACCAGGTGTTATCATTGTTCCCTCATCACTTTTCCGCTGTACTAAGAAGTCATACGTCCCTCAATTCCAAGCAACTCGGCTCAAGCAGTCTCTAAACCAATCTGCCTAGATCATTTACTCCTGCTTTTCAAGGGTAAACTGATTTGTTTTCGCGGTAATGCTGGTAGTTTCACCCACGGACGTTTACTGATATTATTCAAGGGCGTCTCACTCTTCAACTGCTTGGGTGACAGTGTGAACACGTCTTAAGGTTGTGTACTTAATCTTCCTATTTTAACCACGCACTTGAAGAGAACACTACTTTGCATTGCGTATTCTTTCACAGTTGGTGGTAACCAACTTACCATCCCAAGACCTCAACCTCAATTCGGGTATGGTCAGTGTTGTGTAGAGAGGTAAACGAGCTGATTAAACTTCAGTCCCTTTTTGCTTTCAGTACGTTTTACTTTTCTAAGCCCAACTTCATCTAACGCTGGAATTAATAACGTGTGTGAAGTGACGCTTTCCAACCTCTCCGGTCCTATCGGATAGAGTGTAGAAGAAAACAGTTCGCCCCATTGGTGGCCCGTCACTGAGTAACGACAGTTTCACATGCATAAAAAGTGGCTTGCCTTTTCTACCGTCGGTGCACATTTCATTACCGTCCCCATTCTATGATTCCCCCGCTCCATTCGTCTTTGTGAAGCCGATTTTGAGGGGTCATCCATCGTCCTCGAACGGAACCTAATTCTTTATCCTTTTCTAGGATGCGAAACATCATCTACAGCTACACACCAATATTATTATCGTTTATTTTATTTTTGAAGAGCATGGTCACAGACATAAAAAGTGAATGCAAGCGATGAATGCGAAAGGGTTACAGGAGAATATGAGATAAAGGAAAGAAATGTCTCATTCGAAGTCATGCAACCAACAGTTCCAGTCAGATAGGATGAATCCCAACGTACGTAAGAATTTTGGTAAGGAAACATGCGTGTAAAGTCTAACAACCGAAGAAAGGACAAACAATGCTGAATGCTCTTCAAGGCGCGGTAAGCGCTAGCACAGTCAAAACTCGCACATCAGGCACAAAGTGTCCGTCATACTGGGTCTGGTGTGAGATTCAATGGCAAGAATGTACATTCAACGCCATGTGCCACGCATAAAAGTGTCGTACGTACGCAGAGAACCCACAATGGCGAGCAAACACAAGTCACTGACTGTGACTTTAGAAAGTCCCAGTCCGATAACAGCTTTGGCGGATTGAGGAAAGCAGATCCCTCGATAAGAGATGATCATCGGTTGGTGGACCAAAAGTCCACATCACAACCAATAGCATGTAGGGCTGAGATTATGGCGATGGAAAATTCATCAGCACCATACTTCTGCTTTTTCTCATTCCACACAGTCATTCCGCGCCCATCCGAGACTATGCTGACGTCTATTACAGTCGCTCGGCGCTCCCGAACGGCGATCAGGTCAGGCTTGATGAAGGACGTCGAAGTAGGTGCTCTTAACTCCTCAAAGACGGTGTATCCCAGGCGACGGAGGCGTTTTGCGAGTTCCCTTGCAACCCGATTATGACGAGCACATCTGGCGTTATGCGTGATCCAGCAGGACTGCAAAATATGCACCAAACTCTCTGGTTGGCCACAGTTTCCACGACATAAGATCGTCTGGCCACCGTGACCATGTCGAGCGCTTCTAACTCTCGTCCTGAGCAGGTTGCATCGGAGCTGGATACCGCGGATAAATATCCGAGGAAACACTCTTTCTGGAAATACAAGCCATCGATTAGAAAGAGGCGAAGCGACCAACTCTCGTAAACCGCGACCGTCAACGCTGTTGTGCAGGCTATCCAGACAGGCCCATAATTATGGACAAAGTTTCATGGAAACCAGCGCTTGAATCTCCATACCCAGTACTCATCCTACAACATCTTGGACCAACTTATGCTATCAGACGCCCTCATAGAGATCTCAAGTCAGGATAACTCAAAAGCGGGTCACAAACTTCATGTAAAGGTCCATGAAGCCTGAAGTTGAACTAAGATAGGGATCTGACCTTGAGAATGATGGCTCGCGGGAAACCTTCGGGTTCGCCTGGCCCTCATTCGAAGTCGAAGTCCGACCGTTCAAGAAAAAGGTTGGGAATAATCTTGTTCAGTTTTATTGAGATTTTGGTGACCACTTCGAATAACATACTTTTTCGTTTAAGGAACGGCCGAGCGCAGACCCTGGATAAAGTCGATAAGTACGGTGCATGTTTAATTAGTGCAATTCGAATTACCTAGTCGTAAGCTTGTTGCTACATCTGTTTCAGACATAGACGGGACAGCAGCGGTGGAAGTCGAGCCAGCTCAACCAGCTCGGCATCATTAACTGAAGCCAGCAAGCGTGCCAACAAAACTGAAGAATTGCGGCGCCGGGAAGAGCAACGGGCAGAAGAAGATAGGCTTCTGTAAGCATTCCCTTCGTACTTTCTGTAGGAATGTCCAGCTAAACAATGTTTATGGTTACCTCCCACTAGATGGGTACATGTTCATCCCAAGTGTTCCTTCTGATACCATAAAGATACTGGTGGCAATCCGGACCGTGGTAGCCAGAGTTCATTGGGTGGTCGAATATTTATTCTGGGTTCTCTGCGTTCACATTTTATGCGGAACTACTTCGCATGCACACATCCAGTCAAATCAATCTAGTCTGTGGATGAGTACCAAGCGTGGGTGACAAACATTTTGGGCTTTCCTTGTCTGAGTTTGAATTGCGGACGTGGTGGACCATAGCTTCGCATCTTAACACATGACCTGCCCCGAGCTGTTCTCGGGGTCAGTTTGTTCGATTTGTCCGGCGTCTGATACACTCAGCGGTGCAATTTTTTGACGCCTCAACCAGTGCAACTGGCAACCGAAATTCTGGCCTTTGAGATCCGTGCATTGACTTAATCGTTCACAATACGAGCAAAGCTAATGCAAATTCCCAGGTACATAAAAAATTCACTCCTTGAATTTCTAGAGTCATGTTCAAAGACCACTTCCCGCTACATGAATCCAATGTGTGGTCGAGAAGTACATACCGAAAAACTGCATGATTCCGATCAGCCTTCTCAGTAAGACTGGCGCCTCCTGGACCTTTTCAAAAATGAGAGCAATATCATCTGCACATTCTAGGTCGATGAGGTTCTCGCTCGAAGAGATCTGAACACCGGAGTTAGGAGACCTTCCAGTGTCCGCCTCATCATCGCATCAATGACGAAGTTAAACAAAAATGTAGAGTGTGCATCCTTGTCCGGCACCGCTGCCTGTAGAGGAATTCTCGAACGGCTCGTCGCACTCGCGTCCCAAATGTGAAAACAAGCCACACATGATATATGAGAACTTCTGTGGCATACCCTGTTGCACAAGCGTGTTGGAATGGTGGTCCACACAGCCCCTTCCACGCCGTAATCCTCCATGCTATTCTAGGGTCACGTCTTCGCCTTCGTAAGATGAGGTAACTAAGCGACGCGAAGAGTCTGATTACGACGCTGGTCAAAATAATTCCCCTGTGATCGTCACACTCACCTTGAGCACGTTCTTCGAAAACGGGCACCACTATCGACCCAACCCACTTAGTCGGAACGGTCTATTTCTCCCAGATAGAGTGAAATAGGTTAGGCAATCATTGGTTGAGGATATAACTTCCGTCTTTAAATAGAGCGAGTGGGAGTTTATAAGTACTAGCATTTAGGTGACGCTTGATGGACAAAAACCGTTCGCTTATTTCTGGAGCCGTCGTTTGCTCCAAGCTCACTGTCCAGAGCTGCACTGCGGGTCGGGAATCCGACTGGGTAACTGTTGGCAACCAGTTGAGTTGGTGCCAAGATTGTTCAACTCGACGAATCAGGTGAGCCGTTGTTATCACTTGCTGTTTAGCACACTGGATGATTCTTCAGCGTATGAGCTGAAATAATTTATGGAAGCTCTCCCTACTTCTCCGGTTTACAGGATCCGCCAAACTTCACGATCCGCAGAGATACTCTTTTTCCAAGATGGCTCAAGTGGTTAGAGCGCGAATTTACTGATCGCAAGGTCCGTGGTTCGAACCGGACCTCTGCCTCTCGACTTCCCCTGTCTAGGCTTGGGCAACCTGGCAGTATCTCAGCCCTCGTGCTTCCTTCGGGCGGCATGGCAGCTAGGCACTGGAAGGGTGTTACAGCTCAACGATGAAATCTGTCAGTTTGTTTAACTGCGTCGTGACAGTGATGATGATAATCATTCAGCCGTAACACCCTTTCAGTGCCTAGCTGCCGTGCTACCCGAAAAATACCAGGGATTGGATACTGCCAGGTTGCCCAAGGCTTGACAAGAGCACTCAGATGCAGTGGTTGGGTTCGAACCGCGAACCTTCCGGTCAGCGCTTTAGCCTCGAGCTCCAGGTGTAATATGTCCGAGCTTCGAGAAGTTTTATAGTGTTGCTGCAGATCCGGTGCCTAGATCTAGTTGGTTGGGCCATTCCGCAAGCTGATTGCCTAGCATCATTCAGGGTTGCTGACAGTACCCTGCAGTAAAAGTCTGCATCAGAAGACGTGTCCGAAGTGGATTTCAGTAGGTGTTTCATATTAACGTCCGACAGATTCTCCATGGCTAGGTGAGGTCTGTGGGTCTTGCGCGCCCTTGGAAGCAGTAAGGGATAAGTGTGTGATCCGAATCCTCATAATTATTTCAGTACGAGTGACAATCAGTACTTGTTAGGTGCGATGTGGTCTGCCTATTTTGGAGGTTGGTTCGCATGCAGGGACGCTATGTAGCCAGGCGGCTTGGGTTGTTAAGGAAGTTCGTGCACACAGAAACAGTTTGTGGTCAGCACATAACTGCAGCAGACGTTCATCGTTGTCCGTGCGTTTCAATTCCAGTCCAAGATGACCACTCAACTGACTATTAGGAGGTGAAATTCAGGCTTAATCGCTCTGCTGTGAACTAACTAGAGCAGCCGTTTCGGGATGGAAAGTTAACCCTTCAGACGAGTGATGAGAATACAAAACCAATTGAGGACAACAAGACTCTAATGTTGGAGGTGGCGTCGACCTTAGCTAAGCTGTTTTCAAATTTTTCTAACCCACTATAGCTTATCCCAATTCTACTCGCTGTTTTCTCGATGAACTTTATTTTCCAAAAGTTCAGGCTCCACGGTTCTTTTGCCTATGAGAACATCCAGTCGCTTGGGACAAAACTTTCGGAAATGTTCGCCTGAACATACACCAGGTGTTATCATTGTTCCCTCATCACTTTTCCGCTGTACTAAGAAGTCATACGTCCCTCAATTCCAAGCAACTCGGCTCAAGCAGTCTCTAAACCAATCTGCCTAGATCATTTACTCCTGCTTTTCAAGGGTAAACTGATTTGTTTTCGCGGTAATGCTGGTAGTTTCACCCACGGACGTTTACTGATATTATTCAAGGGCGTCTCACTCTTCAACTGCTTGGGTGACAGTGTGAACACGTCTTAAGGTTGTGTACTTAATCTTCCTATTTTAACCACGCACTTGAAGAGAACACTACTTTGCATTGCGTATTCTTTCACAGTTGGTGGTAACCAACTTACCATCCCAAGACCTCAACCTCAATTCGGGTATGGTCAGTGTTGTGTAGAGAGGTAAACGAGCTGATTAAACTTCAGTCCCTTTTTTGCTTTCAGTACGTTTTACTTTTCTAAGCCCAACTTCATCTAACGCTGGAATTAATAACGTGTGTGAAGTGACGCTTTCCAACCTCTCCGGTCCTATCGGATAGAGTGTAGAAGAAAACAGTTCGCCCCATTGGTGGCCCGTCACTGAGTAACGACAGTTTCACATGCATAAAAAGTGGCTTGCCTTTTCTACCGTCGGTGCACATTTCATTACCGTCCCCATTCTATGATTCCCCGCTCCATTCGTCTTTGTGAAGCCGATTTTGAGGGTCATCCATCGTCCTCGAACGGAACCTAATTCTTTATCCTTTTCTAGGATGCGAAACATCATCTACAGCTACACACCAATATTATTATCGTTTATTTTATTTTTGAAGAGCATGGTCACAGACATAAAAAGTGAATGCAAGCGATGAATGCGAAAGGGTTACAGGAGAATATGAGATAAAGGAAAGAAATGTCTCATTCGAAGTCATGCAACCAACAGTTCCAGTCAGATAGGATGAATCCCAACGTACGTAAGAATTTTGGTAAGGAAACATGCGTGTAAAGTCTAACAACCGAAGAAAGGACAAACAATGCTGAATGCTCTTCAAGGCGCGGTAAGCGCTAGCACAGTCAAAACTCGCACATCAGGCACAAAGTGTCCGTCATACTGGGTCTGGTGTGAGATTCAATGGCAAGAATGTACATTCAACGCCATGTGCCACGCATAAAAGTGTCGTACGTACGCAGAGAACCCACAATGGCGAGCAAACACAAGTCACTGACTGTGACTTTAGAAAGTCCCAGTCCGATAACAGCTTTGGCGGATTGAGGAAAGCAGATCCCTCGATAAGAGATGATCATCGGTTGGTGGACCAAAAAGTCCACATCACAACCAATAGCATGTAGGGCTGAGATTATGGCGATGGAAAATTCATCAGCACCATACTTCTGCTTTTTCTCATTCCACACAGTCATTCCGCGCCCATCCGAGACTATGCTGACGTCTATTACAGTCGCTCGGCGCTCCCGAACGGCGATCAGGTCAGGCTTGATGAAGGACGTCGAAGTAGGTGCTCTTAACTCCTCAAAGACGGTGTATCCCAGGCGACGGAGGCGTTTTGCGAGTTCCCTTGCAACCCGATTATGACGAGCACATCTGGCGTTATGCGTGATCCAGCAGGACTGCAAAATATGCACCAAACTCTCTGGTTGGCCACAGTTTCCACGACATAAGATCGTCTGGCCACCGTGACCATGTCGAGCGCTTCTAACTCTCGTCCTGAGCAGGTTGCATCGGAGCTGGATACCGCGGATAAATATCCGAGGAAACACTCTTTCTGGAAATACAAGCCATCGATTAGAAAGAGGCGAAGCGACCAACTCTCGTAAACCGCGACCGTCAACGCTGTTGTGCAGGCTATCCAGACAGGCCCATAATTATGGACAAAGTTTCATGGAAACCAGCGCTTGAATCTCCATACCCAGTACTCATCCTACAACATCTTGGACCAACTTATGCTATCAGACGCCCTCATAGAGATCTCAAGTCAGGATAACTCAAAAGCGGGTCACAAACTTCATGTAAAGGTCCATGAAGCCTGAAGTTGAACTAAGATAGGGATCTGACCTTGAGAATGATGGCTCGCGGGAAACCTTCGGGTTCGCCTGGCCCTCATTCGAAGTCGAAGTCCGACCGTTCAAGAAAAAGGTTGGGAATAATCTTGTTCAGTTTTATTGAGATTTTGGTGACCACTTCGAATAACATACTTTTTCGTTTAAGGAACGGCCGAGCGCAGACCCTGGATAAAGTCGATAAGTACGGTGCATGTTTAATTAGTGCAATTCGAATTACCTAGTCGTAAGCTTGTTGCTACATCTGTTTCAGACATAGACGGGACAGCAGCGGTGGAAGTCGAGCCAGCTCAACCAGCTCGGCATCATTAACTGAAGCCAGCAAGCGTGCCAACAAAACTGAAGAATTGCGGCGCCGGGAAGAGCAACGGGCAGAAGAAGATAGGCTTCTGTAAGCATTCCCTTCGTACTTTCTGTAGGAATGTCCAGCTAAACAATGTTTATGGTTACCTCCCACTAGATGGGTACATGTTCATCCCAAGTGTTCCTTCTGATACCATAAAGATACTGGTGGCAATCCGGACCGTGGTAGCCAGAGTTCATTGGGTGGTCGAATATTTATTCTGGGTTCTCTGCGTTCACATTTTATGCGGAACTACTTCGCATGCACACATCCAGTCAAATCAATCTAGTCTGTGGATGAGTACCAAGCGTGGGTGACAAACATTTTGGGCTTTCCTTGTCTGAGTTTGAATTGCGGACGTGGTGGACCATAGCTTCGCATCTTAACACATGACCTGCCCCGAGCTGTTCTCGGGGTCAGTTTGTTCGATTTGTCCGGCGTCTGATACACTCAGCGGTGCAATTTTTTGACGCCTCAACCAGTGCAACTGGCAACCGAAATTCTGGCCTTTGAGATCCGTGCATTGACTTAATCGTTCACAATACGAGCAAAGCTAATGCAAATTCCCAGGTACATAAAAAATTCACTCCTTGAATTTCTAGAGTCATGTTCAAAGACCACTTCCCGCTACATGAATCCAATGTGTGGTCGAGAAGTACATACCGAAAAACTGCATGATTCCGATCAGCCTTCTCAGTAAGACTGGCGCCTCCTGGACCTTTTCAAAAATGAGAGCAATATCATCTGCACATTCTAGGTCGATGAGGTTCTCGCTCGAAGAGATCTGAACACCGGAGTTAGGAGACCTTCCAGTGTCCGCCTCATCATCGCATCAATGACGAAGTTAAACAAAAATGTAGAGTGTGCATCCTTGTCCGGCACCGCTGCCTGTAGAGGAATTCTCGAACGGCTCGTCGCACTCGCGTCCCAAATGTGAAAACAAGCCACACATGATATATGAGAACTTCTGTGGCATACCCTGTTGCACAAGCGTGTTGGAATGGTGGTCCACACAGCCCCTTCCACGCCGTAATCCTCCATGCTATTCTAGGGTCACGTCTTCGCCTTCGTAAGATGAGGTAACTAAGCGACGCGAAGAGTCTGATTACGACGCTGGTCAAAATAATTCCCCTGTGATCGTCACACTCACCTTGAGCACGTTCTTCGAAAACGGGCACCACTATCGACCCAACCCACTTAGTCGGAACGGTCTATTTCTCCCAGATAGAGTGAAATAGGTTAGGCAATCATTGGTTGAGGATATAACTTCCGTCTTTAAATAGAGCGAGTGGGAGTTTATAAGTACTAGCATTTAGGTGACGCTTGATGGACAAAAACCGTTCGCTTATTTCTGGAGCCGTCGTTTGCTCCAAGCTCACTGTCCAGAGCTGCACTGCGGGTCGGGAATCCGACTGGGTAACTGTTGGCAACCAGTTGAGTTGGTGCCAAGATTGTTCAACTCGACGAATCAGGTGAGCCGTTGTTATCACTTGCTGTTTAGCACACTGGATGATTCTTCAGCGTATGAGCTGAAATAATTTATGGAAGCTCTCCCTACTTCTCCGGTTTACAGGATCCGCCAAACTTCACGATCCGCAGAGATACTCTTTTCCCAAGATGGCTCAAGTGGTTAGAGCGCGAATTTACTGATCGCAAGGTCCGTGGTTCGAACCGGACCTCTGCCTCTCGACTTCCCCTGTCTAGGCTTGGGCAACCTGGCAGTATCTCAGCCCTCGTGCTTCCTTCGGGCGGCATGGCAGCTAGGCACTGGAAGGGTGTTACAGCTCAACGATGAAATCTGTCAGTTTGTTTAACTGCGTCGTGACAGTGATGATGATAATCATTCAGCCGTAACACCCTTTCAGTGCCTAGCTGCCGTGCTACCCGAAAAAATACCAGGGATTGGATACTGCCAGGTTGCCCAAGGCTTGACAAGAGCACTCAGATGCAGTGGTTGGGTTCGAACCGCGAACCTTCCGGTCAGCGCTTTAGCCTCGAGCTCCAGGTGTAATATGTCCGAGCTTCGAGAAGTTTTATAGTGTTGCTGCAGATCCGGTGCCTAGATCTAGTTGGTTGGGCCATTCCGCAAGCTGATTGCCTAGCATCATTCAGGGTTGCTGACAGTACCCTGCAGTAAAAGTCTGCATCAGAAGACGTGTCCGAAGTGGATTTCAGTAGGTGTTTCATATTAACGTCCGACAGATTCTCCATGGCTAGGTGAGGTCTGTGGGTCTTGCGCGCCCTTGGAAGCAGTAAGGGATAAGTGTGTGATCCGAATCCTCATAATTATTTCAGTACGAGTGACAATCAGTACTTGTTAGGTGCGATGTGGTCTGCCTATTTTGGAGGTTGGTTCGCATGCAGGGACGCTATGTAGCCAGGCGGCTTGGGTTGTTAAGGAAGTTCGTGCACACAGAAACAGTTTGTGGTCAGCACATAACTGCAGCAGACGTTCATCGTTGTCCGTGCGTTTCAATTCCAGTCCAAGATGACCACTCAACTGACTATTAGGAGGTGAAATTCAGGCTTAATCGCTCTGCTGTGAACTAACTAGAGCAGCCGTTTCGGGATGGAAAGTTAACCCTTCAGACGAGTGATGAGAATACAAAACCAATTGAGGACAACAAGACTCTAATGTTGGAGGTGGCGTCGACCTTAGCTAAGCTGTTTTCAAATTTTTCTAACCCACTATAGCTTATCCCAATTCTACTCGCTGTTTTCTCGATGAACTTTATTTTCCAAAAGTTCAGGCTCCACGGTTCTTTTGCCTATGAGAACATCCAGTCGCTTGGGACAAAACTTTCGGAAATGTTCGCCTGAACATACACCAGGTGTTATCATTGTTCCCTCATCACTTTTCCGCTGTACTAAGAAGTCATACGTCCCTCCAATTCCAAGCAACTCGGCTCAAGCAGTCTCTAAACCAATCTGCCTAGATCATTTACTCCTGCTTTTCAAGGGTAAACTGATTTGTTTTCGCGGTAATGCTGGTAGTTTCACCCACGGACGTTTACTGATATTATTCAAGGGCGTCTCACTCTTCAACTGCTTGGGTGACAGTGTGAACACGTCTTAAGGTTGTGTACTTAATCTTCCTATTTTAACCACGCACTTGAAGAGAACACTACTTTGCATTGCGTATTCTTTCACAGTTGGTGGTAACCAACTTACCATCCCAAGACCTCAACCTCAATTCGGGTATGGTCAGTGTTGTGTAGAGAGGTAAACGAGCTGATTAAACTTCAGTCCCTTTTTTGCTTTCAGTACGTTTTACTTTTCTAAGCCCAACTTCATCTAACGCTGGAATTAATAACGTGTGTGAAGTGACGCTTTCCAACCTCTCCGGTCCTATCGGATAGAGTGTAGAAGAAAACAGTTCGCCCCATTGGTGGCCCGTCACTGAGTAACGACAGTTTCACATGCATAAAAAGTGGCTTGCCTTTTCTACCGTCGGTGCACATTTCATTACCGTCCCCATTCTATGATTCCCCCCCGCTCCATTCGTCTTTGTGAAGCCGATTTTGAGGGGTCATCCATCGTCCTCGAACGGAACCTAATTCTTTATCCTTTTCTAGGATGCGAAACATCATCTACAGCTACACACCAATATTATTATCGTTTATTTTATTTTTGAAGAGCATGGTCACAGACATAAAAAGTGAATGCAAGCGATGAATGCGAAAGGGTTACAGGAGAATATGAGATAAAAGAAAGAAATGTCTCATTCGAAGTCATGCAACCAACAGTTCCAGTCAGATAGGATGAATCCCAACGTACGTAAGAATTTTGGTAAGGAAACATGCGTGTAAAGTCTAACAACCGAAGAAAGGACAAACAATGCTGAATGCTCTTCAAGGCGCGGTAAGCGCTAGCACAGGCAAGACTCGCACATCAAGCACAAAGTGTCCGTCATACTGGGTCTGGTGTGAGATTCAATGGCAAGAATATACACTCAAGGCCATGTGTCACGCATAAAAGTGTCATACGTACGCAGAGAACCCACAATGGCGAGCAAACACAAGTCACTGACTGTGACTTTAGAAAGTCCCAGTCCGATAACAGCTTTGGCGGATTGAGGAAAGCAGATCCCTCGATAAGAGATGATCATCGGTTGGTGGACCAAAAAGTCCACATCACAACCAATAGCACGTAGAGCTGAGATTATGGCGAGGGAAAATTCATCAACACCATACTTCTGCTTTTTCTCATTCCACACAGTCACTCCGCGCCCATCCGAGACTATGCTGACGTCTATTACAGTCGCTCGGCGCTCCCGAACGGCGATCAGGTCAGGCTTGATGAAGAACGTCGAAGTTGGTGCTCTCAACTCCTCAAAGACGGTGTATCCCAGGCGACGGAGGCGTTTTGCGAGTTCCCTTGCAACCCGATTATGACGAGCACATCTGGCGTCATGCGTGATCCAGCAGGACTGCAAAATATGCACCAAACTCTCTGGTTGGCCACAGTTTCCACGACATAAGATCGTCTGGCCACCGTGACCATGTCGAGCGCTTCTAACTCTCGTCCTGAGCAGGTTGCATCGGAGCTGGATACCGCGGATAAATATCCGAGGAAACACTCGTTCTGGAAATACAAGCCATCGATTAGAAAGAGGCGAAGCGACCAACTCTCGTAAACCGCGACCGTCAACGCTGTTGTGCAGGCTATCACCCCAAGCAGCCACCAGTTCTTCCTTGGTGTTTACGCATGAACCATGGACACGGATCGGAAGGCTGAGATCCCGAACAACCTTGCCAAATGCGGAATCGTTGACCACATTGCGTAGTACACGGCACTGAGTAGAAAGCAGCTTTTCCATACGCACTCTCCGCTGCATCGGGATTGTTGCACTCAGACTTGGGATACCAAGTCCCCCATGTTGTTTACCGGCATGGATGTAGCTGATCGGGGTATCCTTCGGTAGACGTAGCCAGCCGCGAATAGATTGCCTGATGTAGTTGTCCAACCTTTTGAGCGTGTTTCGGTGGACTTGGCCAAGCACGAGCGAATATGTCAGCCTCGGTATCAGGTAGTTCCTTGTGATCTCCATTCTTTGATGCGGCTTCAACGGGGCACGCGTCACCTCGTCGAACAGTTTGAGCAGATGCTGTCGATGGTTGAAGACTCCTTTCCCCTTGAAAGTAAAGGGGATGCCCAAATATGTTACTGTGTCTGTCGGACCCAGAGGAGTGATGAGTTCCTCGGCGAAGCAAAATGGTTCGACTGAGACTGCTGTCGCCCGATGTTTCCTGTCCCCACAGATCACCATCGCTTTCGTCTTCCGGGCGTTTATCTTCATACCAGCTCTTCCCAACTCAACCGCGGCAGCTTCAAGCTTCTCTTTGAGGCGAGCTTGACTTTCTGCACACACGACCCAGTCGTCAGCGAAGGCAAAACCATCTACTAGGGTGTCATGGAACTGGTATCCCAGTTGCGGCATCGACAATCCAAGAACCTCATCCATTGCCATGATGAACAATAATGGGGAGAGTGGATCTCCTTGCCTCACACCTCTGTGGCAGTGAACCTCGGAACTGGGGAAAACTGCTACAGCATTCTCATAGGACTGTGCGATGTATCGAACTAGAGGTGACGGTGCTCCAAACGCCTCGGCAGATCTGACGATTGTGTCATGCGAAACCGAATCAAATGCTTTCGAGATATCGACGAACGCCAAGCTGAGGTTAGAAGCAGTCGCTGAAGAGTGACGAAGCAGGGCATGTAACAGCGATGTAGCTTCCAAACAGCCGTCCCGATGTAGAAATGCAAACTGGAGTGAAGGCAGTTGCAATCTACGACTCCAGCGATCAGCAAGCACCTTGTGAAAGCATCGGACAAGAATGGATGATACGGAGATCGGTCTCAGTTGATCCGGTGAAGTCGGATTAGGGACCTTCGGAACTAGAGTAATACGAGCACGACACAGGTGTGGGGGACAACCCCCAGATAATAAAAGTAAGTTGAAATACCCAGCAAGTACGTTCGCATTGAACCGGCGGAGCATCCTGGGTGTGAGCTTGTCCAGGCCTGGGGACGAATTGCCCATTGAACGGACCGTACGGCCGACTTCCTCTCCTGTGATGGGCTCAATCAAGCTCCAATCGGATGGTACTACTACGCGACTGGGCCGGCTGTCCACGTGTTTTGGGGCTGAGAGCACCTGTTTCCAGTACTGCTCGGCGTCTGGAGGTAGGCCGCAGTTGCCTTTGTACAGATCTTTCCATGACCCATCGAGCACAGCAGACGCTGCATCTTTCCATCTTTGGTGGTATAGGGTCTGGATGGCGGCGTAGTTGGCTCGGCGGATCTGCTTTCGGTTGACCGGCATCCGATGGGCTAACTGACGACGGCGTCGGGATACGGTTTTCCAGGTGTGTGGAAATGTCCTGGAGGCGTGGAGGTCCAGAAGCGAGAGGACTTGTTCCGGTGTCATGATGCCAGACTGCAACCCTCGGGCAAATGCCAGAAGGTCAACACTAGCAAGTGAACTGTCAGCATGGGATTCTAAGAGTGACACGGCGCAATCCACGGTTTGTTTAAACCAGACGCTATAGTCATCGGCTTCTGACGAGTAGGCCGCTATTTGACCGATGGTTTGGTCAGGTCCACCAGATGATGATTCGTCCTGTTGTGCTTGCCAGTTAAGCACCCGTAACCTGGTTTTGATGCTGATAGCCGATCGACCAGGAAAATACTGCTCCAGTCTCGCGAACAGCGCGGTTTGCGTTTCACAAGACGGATATAAATTGTTAGCCAGGCGCAAGAGCGATTGTGACTCTTGTTGGGACCAGCGGGCACCGGAATGCTTCACTCGGCTGAGCTTATCTGCATTATGCTGGGTGGGGTGTGCGTGCCGGCGATGTTGACTCAGGCCAATCTTCGTCGGAAAAAGGCGGGAAATTAAGTACTGGCACTTACACTCATACAACCGTGAGGAAAAGATACCCTAGTAGAGTTGAAGGAGAGGGAGAAGGTCAAGTTAGTGAGACAGCCCTGTATCCATGGAGGAAGCTATCAAGAACGAGCTGCATACTTCTTGGAACAGAAACTGAGATTAACACATCTGAGCACCATATCGGAGTAAGACGCCATCAGTGGGCTTCACCTAAGGCCCTTTGCGAACCTCATCCAATAATAGTCTTTCACGCGACAGGGAAATTTCAGCTTAGCTTCGTAGCGCCTAAAGATAAGACAGCCTACGCACAGACGTTTTGATAAATTTTGCATTACTGGATTTGTGTATGTCGTGAAAGCAGCCATCTTTGCTACGGTAGAATTTCTTTGATGACCATAATAAACACCTGGGCGGTTTTCATTCAACCCGAATCATTGTAGCGTTTTTCACATGTATTTACACAAAGCATTTGATATAGTAGCGTGACCGGAAGATAATTGCTCCGCACTTATCCCTCAGTCTTAGGTTGCTCCTGTCTCAGCCCGGACGATCTGACAGCTTCAAAACCTTGCTTTTCACATTCGAATTCCGGGGATGTCTCATGAAACGAAAAGCATCTAATGAGATTCGCCTCCATGAAGGAAGACGAATGGCTAACATTGCCTTCAAATGTTATGGGTCGCACCCTCTCCTTCCAGCCTTTGTTGTTCCGCCGCTGAAAGTAACAGTTGGTTTTCTGTTACGATCTCAGCTGCTTGGCTCTTGTTCCGTCCATCCAAGCGGTCTATGTTTCAGAGAGGAGGACGTTGTAAACCGAATTATATGTTGGGCTATTTGTCGAACACTCCTGCATGGGGGATTACAACAGTCATAGAAATTCGATAGTCTCTCTGTTGTGTATAAGACGAAAGTGCATCATTATTTTCCTGACTTTGTTGTGTCGGTGCTCTGCTTGTCTTTTTATTTAAACCAGAATTAATGGGTTTCCTTTGATAATTCTTCTCCCCAACTTATAGGCGTCAGCGCTGGGCTGAGTCAAAGCTCCTCGAGGAAGAAGTAGCTAGGCGGTTGGAACGATACCTAGATAGTGAACTGGCCAAGCTTCTCGTCGAACGGAAAGATGAATTCACTAATGAGGTTGAAAGGCGCGTTGAAGCAGAACGAGCTCAAGTTCTGCAGGCACGTGCGGCAGAAGCTGAACGGCGGGCGCGTGAAGAAGCAGAAGCCACAAAACGCCGAGAGGTAATGTGTTCTTCTCTGAGATTGTCGTATCCTTGTGGGATGAACTTCTAGACGTCACAACTGTTCGGTCCTTTAGCTGGTTGGTTATGCCGCGGTCATTTCTTTTATGTCTAGATCTATTCCTACTGGTCGTTCATGTTTGTCTTTCTGGTTCTAAAAATGCGGTTTCTCACATAATCATACTCCTCAACCACAGTTGCCTATTTGAACTCGCTCGACATTTCTCTTGGTAGTCAAACGTGCTAATACACCCAAAGTTGCGTGTGATCTGGCGATAGTCAGTCTTGATTATCAGTTCCTCTGGCTCCTTCGGGGTTCTCGTGTCCTTTCGTTCGAATTTAAATACTGGTTGAAACGTTTGCTCGAACTAGGTGTGAAAAGCCCGAATTCCACAAGTATTTCGTCCAGGTTTCAGTTTTCTTCATATACATTCACTTAATAATGGCTTTATTGTAATTCGGTGTATTCGTTTAGAGGAGCGCACACCAGCTGATATTTTCGGAATCGTTGTATCTTCGACAAGGTTGGGGATAAACACGTCGGGAAAATACTTTCCACGACCCAATCTGTCTTGAGTTTCTTCTCCCTCGTCAAAAATATAAACAACAATATCGGGGTATTCGCTGATATTCCTAGCTCGACAACCACAGACTCGTACCCAACCCTGGCTTTTCGGTTGCCCGTCTTTCGTATTGGACGACTTGGTAATATATAAGCGAAATACACTTATTTGGAAACAAATTTGGTTTTGCAATTGACTATCCTGGAACCCAGCTGAATCTCTCGTTTATGATGTTCCTAAGCAACTGAATGTGCTGCACCAGGCCGCCTCATGTTTCAGCTGGTACGATATTCGAGATATCGCGACGAATGTATAGACGTAATACACTACTCATAAGGTTGTTGAGAATTCGTCGACAGCCCACGACCCTTCTTGGGGCTCATCAGGTAGGCACAGTACCCGAGTTTCCGTCAACCTTATGTTCTACTTGAAACCAACTTGCACGGAATTAGCAAACAAATTTTGTTTTGTGAGAGACTCACCTGGAACCCAGTTGAATCTCTCGTTTATGATGTTTTCAGCAACTTTATGAGTAGGGTATTACGTCTATATTTGGTAGCATCTCCATTTTAACACTTCATTTTGCCTGGAAGGTGTGTGCCGAAAGCCCACCGCTGAGCAGGTTTGCGAGGATATGTTGGAAGTACCTCAACACTGTTGCTTCACTGCTGTACAACCAGACATTCTGTTTCTAAAAAGCCCTTGAATGAAAAGCAGGAGCGTAGTGCTAACCTACCGCTAACGTTCTTAGATGTCAAAGTCCCCAAACACTCAGTTGGTCCAAGTGGAAATTGTTGACAAACACGCCTGACATACATTAGCTATCTCCACAGCCATTTACAGGGAAGGCCCTAGGAATAAGTTTCTGGAAAGCAGATTGCACCGTGAACACCTACGTTTTCGGTAATCTGCGAATTCACATATTGTGCTGCTCTGAAAGTGTTACGGAAAACACCACTCTCCGTGGTAAACAATGATTCGATGTGCATAATACGTGAACAAACCAGCACCCCTCTGGTGCCAGATATTGCCCTCAGCCAAGCTACCTGCTGCGTAAACAAACATTTTTCAACCATAATAGTGGATCTGCTGACGCTATTTTACACTAGCTGCTGATCTTAGGCCCTCCGTTATCACAGACCAGGTTTTCACTTAATACGGTCCGTGCATTGTGGACCAATTAGTTGTGCTCAGGTGCCTTTTAATGTTGCTTTTCGTGATGACCAGTTAATGGGTCGCTTGAGATCCCGATCGTATTGAGCCAGAAGAAAATGTCTCCACACCACCAACCATTGTAGTATGTGGGTCCATCTTATGGGAGATAGGGGTCTATCCCCTACCCTGATCGTTCGCGACATAAATTGTAATATGTGAGCGATCGTATTACTCATTTTCCGCCACTAAAATAGTTTTTTATTTTGGTCAAAGGAGGAAGAACGACGGGCAAAGGAAATGAACGAACGCCTTCAACGCGAAAGAGAACAGGAACGCGAAGAGAAGCGACGAAAGGAGGCCAGTTATTTTTTGTTGGTGTTATATATGTTGTTAACTAACCCGATTGGCTTAATTTGACACGTGTTCATTCAAATGGTTCCGGTCGTACCATATTAGTGTTCTTTTCCAGTTCGGTCCAGCTTGTCGACCTATCACAAGGGTACGGTGGCTGCAGCTACCACATTTCCGTTCACCGAGGATATGGAGATTAAGGAGATGATAGTTGCGCCTTAGTGGCGATGACCGGACAAGTTTTGAATGATAAAGCACGAATCGAAAGGGCTGTTTATTGCGGGCCATAGCGTTTTTGCAGGGTTGCTAGTATTATTAGTTTGTCTCCTCCCAGGGTACCCATCTAGGAAAGGCTGATTTGACTGGTAAGGACTTTCATTCGTCGTTGCCAGATCATGGACTGACCGCATCTAAATCGCCAGGCGCGTAGCTAGATGAGAAGAATCTTGCAATGCAAACGGTCCCAGGTATATTAAATGCGTAGCGTGAGCAGTGAATAGATGGTCCATAAGCAGATAGGGGCTTTTTGAGAATCGTTTGACCTACGTCAGTATTACTTACCCGATGTTCCCGCTGCTTTTTCTTATCAGGAAGAGGAACGCCAGAAACGGTATGAAGCGGAACTTCGTGAGTTGGAAGAAAGGCAGAAAATGGAGTTGGAAGAACAAAAACGCATAAAGCGGGAACAAGAGATCATCCTAAACAAGAAACGTACACGTCCTAAACTCTCCTTTACTCTGAAGAAATAACACAGTCCTGAATGCTGCCGTCACACCCCGTCAAGTTACGACTGTTTTGTCGCATTACTCCTGCTGTGTCGCCTGTTTTCTTGTTCCTTGCTTGGCCTTAGGCATTGATTTTTTCATCTTATGGTATTTTCCACGAACTAGCACATGTACTCGGTTTTCTCACTGAGCTTCAGCCTCAGGCTTTGCAAATTTTCACACCCCCGGTGTACATAATTTTATATTGTAACATATTCGCGAAGAACTTTCCACTGAGTTGCTGCATTCTTACCTGTCGACCGAGCACATACCAGAGTACGGCAGGAGTAAAGCCACACGTCCTGGCATGTGTATTTGCATGTGTGGAATTTTTGAGTGGCGTAGATGCTCTTCATTGCCTAGCTTCTGGTCTCGTAACTCTATGCCTTGGGGCTCACACTTGATATTCGTGTAATTGCAGTCTGTAAGCTGGAAACCCCGGGGTATGTGCGCAAACTACTCCAGCTCAAAGGCACCGCGAGGCTTCCGCTGAGCGAAGCAATCTTTGATAGCAGCGACTCACTTATCTATAGAGAAGAAGATCGTCTGATTCGTCGGGTTGAACAATTTTGGCACCAAATCAACCGGTTGTCAACAGTTACTCAGTCGGATTCCCGACTCGCAGTGCAGCCCTGGACAGTGAGCTTGGAGCCACCGACGGCTTCGGACATAAGCGAATTACTTCTGTCCCTCAAGTGTCACCTAAATGCTGGTATTGATGAACTCCCACTCGCTCTATTTAAAGACGGAAGTTATATCCTCAATCAATGATTGCCTAACCTATTTCACTCTATCTGAGAGAAATAGACCGTTCCGACTAAGTGGGTTGGGTCGAAGTGGTGCCCATTTTCGAAGAACTTGCTCAAGGTGAGTGTGGCGATCACAGGGGAATTGATTTGACCAACGTCGTAATCAGACTCTTCGCGTCGCTTAGCTACCTCATCCTACGAAGGCGAAGTCGTGACCTTAGAATAGCATGGAGGATTACGGCGTGGAAGAGGCTGTGTGGACCACATCTTCACACTGCATTAAGCGGTAAACCAACTACATCCGTATAGGCACCTTACAGTCCTAGTGTTCCATGACTCCAAGACTGCGTTCGATTCCGTTTACTGGTCAGTTCATCTCGACACGCTTGTGCGACAGAAGTGCTCAGTCCTCAGAAGTTCTCACATATCATGTGCGGCTTGTGTTCACATTTGGGCCGTGAGATTACGACGAGCCCTTCGAAAGTTCCCCCACAAGCAGCGGTGCCGGACAAGAATGCACACTACATTTTTGTTTAACTTCGCGTTGATGAGGCGGACACTGGAAGGTCTCCTAACCCCGGTGTTCAAATCTCTTCGAGCGAGAACCTTATCGACCTAGAATGTGCAGACGACGTTGCTCTCATTTTCGAAAATGTGCAGGAGGCGCCCGCCTTTCTGAGAAGGCTGATCGGAATCATGCGGTTTTTCGGCATGTACTTCTCGACCACACATTGTATTCATGTGGCGGGACGTAGTCTTTGAACATGCCTCTAGAAATTCAAGGAGTGAATTTAATGTGTACCTGGGAATTTGCATTAGCTTTGCTCGTATTGTGAACGATTAAGTCAATGCACGGATCTCAAAGGCCAGAATTTCGGTTGCCAGTTGCACTAGTTGGGGCGTCAAAACAATACACCGCTGAGTGTACCAGACACCTGGATGGCTCAAGTGGTTAGAGCGCGAATTTATTGACCGAAAGGTCCGTGGTTCGAACCCGAACTCTGGTTCTCGACTTCCTCTGTCTAGACTTAAGCAACCTGGCTATATCCCAGCCCTCTTGCTTCCCTCTGGTGGCGTGGCAGCTAGGCACCGAAAGGGTGTTACAGCTGAAAAGTATCAGAGGACAGGTGTCGCTGTACACTTGTATGGCTGCGAGACTTGGGCGCTTCGGGCAGAGGATCTGAGACACATTAAGGTCTCTGACCACCTATGTCTGGGACGTATGGATGCAATCGGCCTGAAACATCGAATTCGCAGTGAGCTGATAAGGAGACCGGTTCTCGGTTAAGCGCAGTATACTGTACTCAGAGAATGCATCCAGTGTTGCAACCAAGGATGGCTTGTCAGTGTTACGCATGCCGAGTTAGTGCTTGCCGGAATGGTCGTTGTTTTTCGTGCGTGATTCCGGGTGTCAGAAGCAGTAGGGAACAGAATTAGACATGATGGACTGGACTGAAATGTGTTTCGGAGTGTTTGGGTACCATTGGTGCTTTTCGCATGTCAGGACGGGTTTCACGGTGCTGGTGGTTTCCATGGTCAGTCTCTAATCAGGTTGTCTGACTTTTGGAGGTGTAGGCTCCTCGGGCTAGGTTGGTGCATTTTCACTGTCGCACTTCTTTCTTTCCATTATGGGACATTAGTGCAATTAATGGACACTGCAGAGGAGCACCACTTTTCTGCTTGAGTTTTGGTATCGATGGTGATAATCATGAATGCGCGGGTTGCTTCTTGGTGATTTTGTGATCGATGTTTCGATACTTCTGGGTGCATATTCTTTTTCGTCGATATTCCTAGATGTTTATTTGAACTACGAGTTTTACCCGTAGGGAATGATTTATGCCATCGGATGCCGCAGTGGTAATATATGGCGAGGGATATCATAGAGTGGGGTCACGCATTACTAAACGCATTTTGGCGTTGCACGAAATGGAAAGATTTTTTATGCGTAATTATTTGAGGTTGCCGCATCACAGGCATGACTGGTAACGTGTATTTTTTCTTGAAAGCAAGGGCCTAATCAGTATGTCTCGGGAGGGTCAAGTAGTGCTTGTTGGCATCCAAGTTGTCGGCTTGCAAAACATGTAGGTTGGGCTACATTGTTTCTTCACTAGAAGGTGGCAGATAGGAGCATGCTTAATGTCATAACACCGCTTACCAGCTGTTTGCACTGTTTACCAGTTGGATGGAACCCTCGCTCCAGTTGGCATAAAGAACATTCTACCTGACGGCTTTGAATGGTGTTTTTCAAGTTGGACGGCGAGTCTATTCCTCAAACTCAGGCTGCTAACTAAATACTGTTGGAATCCAGTAGTAAATCGATCTAGGATATCCGGAGATGGCCTCGCTACTTATCCCTTATGTCAACCATATCTTAAGGAAGTTGATGGAGTTTGAGGTGTGCTGCAAATATCCGGACATGCCTGAAATATGAAAGCTCAAACGAGTCCGTATAAGTGGAAACTAAAAATGTGTCAATGAATTGGTGGCCCAGATAGGTTCACAGTTTGTTCGTCGGGTGACCTTTGATCTTTTGGCCGAGTTTGTCAATCAACTTGCAAACCTTTCGTCGCCAATCAAGCAGATGTCATCAGTGCGTCGTTGGGTGTGTACTTCTCCCTTACCTGCCCGCCCTGATTTGTTTTTCAAAAAGCCCGATAACTCCTGGCCTAGTTGGCTCGTTAGATCTTAACTTTCTAATAACTACTAGAAGGTCTCACCCAATTGCTCAATGGCGTTGTCTCAACCGGGGAGGAAAAGTTTGAAGGCCAACTGTCAAGCTCGGTGAACAGGTGAAAAACCGACTGACCGACACCCAATAGAAAGGGTCAGTAGAACAAGCGCGTATGAGCTTCTATGAAGTAGCGTAGTGCGTGTGCAATAGAAAGATGTTTGCTAATCTGTAGGTAGTCATGAGAATTTCCTATCGTTTAATATGTTTGAAGGGGTTTATGGGTACAGATGAGGCGGCATGCTGGTGCTAATCATTACATCTCACAGAAATACAAGCACCGAAATCTAAGAGCGCGATCATTGTCCCTCCTATGGCCGGATTGGCTCTCTTCAACAGTGTCATGCATTTCCCCCAACCCTACACTGTCTGGCGGTACTGGTACGGCTTTACAATAAGGCTGGATGTTTTGTAAACAGCAGAAAGCATCGCACTGGCTCATCGATAGCTTGCATTTTAATCTCCATTTTTTCAGACACCGGAGGACCCTCTTTCACGATCTGTTTGCCTGAGTCCACGTCTGCGTTTGGCGTAAATTTTACTTCGCTCGCTTTAGCCTTCCATAATGCCCCATTTTTTCCTTTGGTTTATTTTAACCATAGGAGAACCAGCCCCAAACGTAACAGGGCTACACAACTGCCAATGGAATAACCGTTTTCGTTGAGATAGATTTAATTGGCTGTCTTCCACTTGCCCTTGACAGATGAGTTTAATTTTTAGCATCACTTTCTGGCCCGCCTATAACTTTTCACGTGAGCTTTATAAACAGCCCGTTTTCGGCTGCACATGACACGCCTGTATGTGTCAGTGTTCAATAGATCAGCTGATTCGCACGTTCATTGGCCTTCTGGTTTGGCTAAGCGCATCAGGCTATCAAGCGGCTATCCAGACGTGGGTTGACGGTATTAAGAAGGCATAGGGAAAACCGTGGTCCACAACAAACCACATTATGCAACATGGGTTTGTTCTTTAGGTGAGTTGGTTCTCAGTGACTTGCCTAAGATATGAAAATTTCCAGGACCAGCATGAGAGAATTCCTTAATCATATAGTAACTTCGTGATATTATAGGATACAAAAACTGAAAATCATGACATGGGGTACCGATCGCTGGACTATGCAGTACACAAAAACGTAACAAAATAATCTTACGGTTGAACGTCAAAAGTCAGCAAACGAATAATTCGGGGAGTTCATTTGTGTTACAGATGGCGAGATTTTCTGGTTCACATATCTGAGAATGGAAAGTCCTCTGAGAAATAAAGGATAAAAAAGAAATAGTTTTTGTAATTGAAGCCGTCAGACAAGGATATCCATGATTCTGCTGTTAAGCGACGAGACGCTGGTCATTGAAACTGGCATGATTCGTAGGTGGGTACCATATATTTAATGTTAATAAACGCGTTTTCACCTCCATGTTTCTCCATCAATTGCAGTGTCTCTTGAATTAGCTCTCCGAGGTTTTCTCCTTTCTGCTGCCCATAGTCAATCCCGTCCCCCAAGTTCTTGTTTTTGTTTATGAACTTGTTTAATACGGGTAAAATTTGCCGGTAATATGGAACTAGGGCTTCACCTATCATATTTTCACACACGACGAGATGTTGAAGTGCTTTTAAAACAGTGCAACACACTTTGTGATTCTTCAACTCCAGAGCCTTCTTTATGGGTATAATAAGTTGCGGAACTACAGGCAAAACACGGCCGTCTCCACGCTTTAATAAATCATGCACACCTGAAACAAATGTTAGGGGACCAATCTAACTAACCATTAAGAGCGAAAAGGGCATACGGATGCTCCGTTTCTGCAAGGCCCTCGAAAAATAAGGGCAGATAGTAATGATAATCTATTTTTTCAAGGTCTACTTTCCAGGCGATCTTGCTCCCTCGACTGTCATGCTCTAAAGCCAGGGGAAAATCTCCTCTTTCATAAAATTTCCGAAACTGCGTGGGACGTTCCAGTTTCTGTTCGAGAAAGGCTCCGGTTGAAGGAGGTTGGCCAACGTCCAGCTTCCTCGAGAAAGACAGAACAGAGAACGGAGTGCATTGCATTTGGTGTTTGTGGCCTGTTGATTCTTTCTGTACCGGCTTTTGGCGCTCCATTTGTATTTTCCACAGACTCGTTGTTGTAACAACGGTGGGTTAAAACAAACCGCACCTCATCAGCAAGGTGACCGGAGGGAACGAAACGGAAACAGTCTTTTGGTCAGAATTAGGCTACCTTGCATACGTAACATTTGTAAATATCCTTGAGCAGATACGGGTGACGGACATCTGCCGTCGTGGTTTCACGGTTTCACATCTGATGACTGGAATGTAGGGTGGATGAAAATGATATCCCGGAAACTACGACGTTTCCGAGGCTAGTACTTCGTAGTTCAAGTTCCTGTATTGAATGCGCTTTTTCGCAGTGTCTAACTGGCGATGAGTTTCTTAAGTGAGCAAATTTCGTGGCCAACAAATGATTCTGTTTAATGAAATGTTATATCCCAACTTTCCGGAAAGTGTGAATAGCTTAAAGCGGACGAAGTTTGTGCGGAGTTCTGCGGTTTTGATTATTAATGGAACTTAATACAGCCTGCAATACTGTCGCAGACGCAAAATAAGCGGGAGCATCACTCGTGTGTCTGAATTTTGTGTCTAAATATTGTTTCAGGAAGATGGATTCGCAAGCCTGTGTCCTCACATCTCGAGAAGTTGAATTCCGAGATATCATCTTGGCAGAAACACTGAGCCCCTTCAGATACCTCGTACGAAGTTAGAAGAATGTATGTTGTGCAGCATATAGAATGCACCCACAGTATTCCACTAAGCCGATGAAAGGAGTAAATGATATTATCAGGTAGAGATGATCATTGCCCGTGGGACGAATTTTCTGTCAGACTGCTTGATACAGCCCTGAAAGCATTAAGCTCCCGTTTACTTACATTAGGGATCTCTAATAAAATGGTAAAAAAACAGGCTTTCTATATTTGGCGACGGTAGATTGCCAGACAGCTGGAGGCTAGAAATGTGCTGCTAATTATAACGCCAATCCCACTCTAGATAAAGGAGAAGCCTCTAACTCTTGGTTGAAGTCGCTCAACGGTGATGTCATTGCTTGCACAATAAAACAATGAAGACCTGAATAGGAGTCCGGCTAGGTGTCCTAGCCTAGCTAACTGGCGAGATGCAACCTACGCTGAACCTGGTGGACATTTAAGCGAACCTAACTCATGCGCGCGACTAAAACGCGCCCATCCACCTTGATCGAGAAATGCTAGTGTTGTAACAAGATGAAATGTTGAGTTTTTTGCCGTTTCATTCATTAAATGTGTCCCAGTAGGAAAGTTGCGGTGTTTAGTGGGCTAACCCCGTCCTGAAATGAGAAGATATAGGCTTGTTTATCGGAATACCACTATGAGGCAGGTGGCTGATATACTGAAAACAATATCTACTTTACAAGGTGGGCAATTCGACGGTAACAATCTCGTTGATAATGCCTACACGACGCTATTTTCAAGTGCCGATTCGTGTTGCGCTACGCCTTGTAGCTGTTGTTTACCGAGCATTAGACCTCAAGAGATACGAGACTTAACTGAAATGCATGAAGCCTCAGTGGTCAACAGTGAAGCCGGAAATGAATGAACTTTTAGTCTAGCTAGATTACAGTTTTTCGCCTACCTAGTGAAAACAAGGATTGGGACCGAGTACGCTTGACCACTGACTGCTGGTCGTCCGTCACAGATGCTGAGCATTGGAGCAGAAGAACTTCCCACGGACAATCCATAATTTAATGGCGTTTATGGCTTTCCTGAAGTTTGCCATCATCCTGCTGCCTTATTTGCGACGGCCCTCAAAAGTCAATGATGGCAGCTTGGGGAAAAGTGTAAGGGTTGTCCCTTGGTCCAGGTAGGTTGCAATCGGACAACTGCCGTTGTTGGATGTGGAATAGACCAAGGAAACATCTATCATTGGTGTTTCTTACTACTTGAAGCGGATTGATTTCTGAATATGTAGGACAAATGGATAAAAGGAAGCCAAGTCGACTGGTGGAAGGGACACTTGCATTTACCCGCATGGGTGTCAACTATCTGGGAGCATCAGGGACATAGACTGACGTAGATTGGCCTCACCTTGCCAGCCGCAAAACGTTGGTAGTGCAGGTCTGTGGTCCGCGGCCCCAATCGCCTCAAAACGAGGGAAGACGCATACAAAATCATTCGACAGACTACGTTTAGATATCGACCATCACTCACTAGGGGTCCCCTTGATCGCATTGTTATGACGCATAAATCTGGTGTTTTGGTGCGAGCCTTTAAGCGTGTCCTGACATCTCTTGAATTGCACGCTCGAGACTGAAAGGTGAACCCACTTTTTCAGATGCGGTTTTTAGTCGCGTTGCCGAAGTGACTATTCCGGGTTACGCATGCGCAGCCCAAATGCGAGTAATATACAACTAATGAGCCGTATGGTAAGAAATGAAGCTTGGATCCGTGCGACGCAGTTCTTGCAAGTCTTGGCCATAACTGTTTAGTAGTAAATTGGTGAACATAAAATTTACTATCAGGTATTGTCCACGTAAACCATAAGATGGAATGTATCGGCTGTTTGCTTGGTGTGTCTATGACTAAGCCACACGAATGCCTCATGATGAGTACGCGCTTCCCGATAGTTTTGTGAATATGAAACTGGCAAGACATGATATGGCAGGAGAGCGTGACATTAAACTCTAGCGTTTGGATCGCCATTTCGTCCACATCCAAGGTCTTTAGTTAGTAATATTCGCCTGTCATCTCCATAATCAACCTAAGCAGCTTATGCATACGAGGGAACTGCTAACGTTGCAAGAACGCATTCATGACCGGACGCCCGGCCTCTATGATATCTGTGACCGCGAAGGTTTAGAACTTGTATCTACGAGCCAAACATTAATTGATTTAAAGACTCACCTAAATCATTCCGTCGCGTGTGTTAGATACGAGGAAAGCGTCAGAACAGCACTATCCACTGTCATCTGGTGAAACACATGGGGCTATAATGACCTTCCCCCAACTGCAGCACAATCACTTGTTCAGACCCGCAAAGCTTAGCCAGAACCCAAGACATATTGTGTTTCACAATTAAACTCAACTATCATTTACTTGCTCAGCAGAGCAGGTCGAAAACTTCCGGCTGCCGTTGTAGATATTTTGAGTGGTGAGGACCTTACCAATTTCATCGGTTGCAGACTGCCACACTCCACACGACAGTTCTGCATGTCCCCGCTTCTCTTCGGTTAGCCGTTGGTTCGCAGGATTCTAATTATACGAAAACTTAGATACTTTATGTTTATGTTCAAGATGATAAGAGTGACTGAAAAATGATTTCCGTGTCTTTTTAGGCAAAACCGAACTAAACAGCCGGTGCACTGTTTATAATTTGCAAATGCGCTCAACCTAACGGCCTCTTTTGATTCCTTGGCTTCCGCTTGGTTTCGGTGGTCGACTGCTGCATTCGCGTGCACCCACCCCTAGTGTAAAACAGCGGTGGTGCTTTTCTACCCACTGCACGCGCTAATGCCATATGGTTATCCCTCACGCATTCATTTAACCTCTCAGATTTCTTGAGGGATGCAAACTGAACAGCTGCCAATTTCTCAACAGACAGCTGAATCATGGCAGTGCAACTGTAAAATTTATTGCGCTACCAAACTGCGAAGAAAGATTACGTAAAACTTATTACAATGAAAATAGTGCAGAACATAACGGTTCTTGCTATGAGCACACACGAAGGAAAATAAAGCAGCATAACTTAAAGGATTTCTTTTGTCTCAATCGTTTTGGAAGAAATTACATACACCAGATGCGGATAGGCCTGGAATGTCGAAGATGGTTACAATCATCTTCCCGCACCACAGTCGTCGCCGACCTGTTTCTGGAGTTTGTTGTCGCGCAATTGGCGTGCCTCATACATCACTTTGTATTGATAAAAACTCCTTTTCATTCTAAAGAGCTTTGATTTAGGATATGCTATAGATCTTGTAGCTGTTTTGAGCATCGAAAATTTCAACATCAAGAGCACAGAATATTAATCCACTTCTCAGACTGATGGAAACAAGAGGAGGCACAGTATTGGTCTTTGCGATACCTCAGTGCCTCATGCATTCATGCGGGATGCAACATCTTCAAAGGAGACCTGAAGCTTTCGTCTGCACAAGAGCTTGATTTATGTTATGTCATTTATGTTATGTTTACTAAAAATTGCATGCTTAGGGCATGTCAGCTAGAATCAGAGGATCATTTAAATCAAAGGAAGTCGCAAAAAAATTCCAACCAACGGTTTTCCCCTGGAATTCTGGCCAAAACGTAAGAGAATAGTGAACGACCTGTAAAAAATTAGTTTCACTTCCCATTTTCGGGCTGCTGCATGTCAATTACCAACATACTAATGTAAACCCATTCTCCACGTTATCGCACACGATGTCTGTAAGGCCAAAAGAACGATAATTTTGGGACAATTCTTAGAACGCTATTACCTATAGTTAGCACCGTTTGCTTTCCTTAGGCTCACAATCAATAGTTCAGAGAGGGATTTGTCAAATTAGCTGCTCAGTTTACCCTGCAATACGGTGCTTGACCCTGGTCACCAGCAACCTAGAACATTGCGTGGTTCTTAACCCATTAAATCTCTCCTTACTCAATTAAATGCTCCCTCGAACTCCGTGCTTGATTTTGGTGCCAACCGTGACACCAACGGCGAGAAACTGGCTGCAGAATCTTTTGACACTGTGCTTGTACACGCTGGTAGTAGTCTTCAGCTAATCTTCATTTGCCATTGGAACAAAGTTGGCTCCAGTAACTAAATTGTTTTATTCCCTTTCCGTTTAGTGCGACGTCTTGCTTCCCGCTGTAGAAATAGGAATTCCGCTGAGTGATCACGTTTCCCCAAAGTGAGCATATGAAAGAGCATGCAATGATGGTTTATTGTTGCCTCCAAACTTTTTGGGGCCCCCAACACTAAGAGGCTGCCAATCTGGTGGCTGTTGCTCTGTCCATCAAGTTTGGAAATGATTCGAAAACATTTTTTTCATCAAACGAATGGGCTAAAAATAGTAAATTTTACGCCACTAGCAATTTAAGTACTGCTTTTAGGGCGATTGAAAAATGTGTCAGGGGTTTTGAAACAAAGGAATTCAGGGGCGAGAGTAAAGCGGCCCGTATGGTGCGGTCAGTTAAAAAGAATGAGTTTGATCACCGTAAAAGTTCATGGGAAGGTAAAATACTTTTTTGGCTTTGCGTGGAACGCTATAGATAAGATTCTGTTGCATTTTAAATGCAAAAGTAATACAAAATAAAATCTTTCAACCAGGAGCTTACGAAAATGTGGTAGAATGTGATAAAACTGGGCTATAAAAGGTAAAAAACCAACTTCCATAGAGTGACCGGTCCCGTATAATTTTTCAGAGGCCAATTAATCATCAATAAAGGGGCGAGAGTAGAGGTAGTACACTCTCATGAAATGTTTCGTTGAAAAAAAGGTGTAGATAGGTGGTTTCACCATGTTTGACTGATCATCATCTCAAAGGAGTCTTTTGTAACCTTATTGAAAAGGCCACGCTATATAGAGCTTTCCGAAGATTAGTTGAAGTGGTCAGCCAGAAACTAAATATAAGCCAGCGAAATTAATGTCTTTCGAGAAGTGAATATGCTTGAACTAAGTTGCACCTAGTGGGTGGTTACGTATGCTGTTGTTTTATCAAAATCACTGTGGTTGGTAAAGGGTTCTTTACTAAGGCTGTATCGTGCATTACGTTGACATTTGAAATTCCTTACGTTTATTGTGTCCCTATTTGTAACCCCCGCCCCACTTTTATGTTTAGTGCTTGTATATGAACTAGCGTTTGTTTGTCCTTACCACTTCACTTGGCCTCGAGGTCATCCGGCCATTCGTGGCCGATTTTGTGCACGTGTGACTGTCCCACGTGGGAGCCTGTTTGCTCCTTTAGTTTGTACTTTTGTAGTCCAAGTGAACCATTTGTTTAGGACGAGTATCTATTGTCGAGATTTCGCATAATTTGTGAATTTTTCTTACATTAATATTGCCGTATAGAAACCCAGCTCCGACTTTGTTTTGCCTGCCCGGAGGTTCTGGTATTACGCGTCGCTCGAAGATACCGTTGGCGGGGCTATTTTGATAGATGCCGTTGCCTCGCAGCTAGTGAAGCTCTTTTGGTGCCAAAAGAGGTTTTGGTGTGGTTTGTGGTATGTGTGCATTAAAGACTCGCAAATAAATGTTTGAGGTTTTGTTTTGGAACATTTTTAAATGTGTGATTAAGTATGCAATCATCCATGGACGTTTCGTATTCGAGTTCGAAGTGGTCAGTCCACCTTAGTTTGCTTTCGTATGGCTTGTTTCTGTTTTCTGTAACCTTATCAGGAATGTCAAGTTTGGCTTCTTCAAACTGAGATGGACCCATTGTAAACAAGGCGTGACTGGTCTAGTGCAAGGGGGTTCTACCTAAAGGGAATATTTTTCCTGGCTCAGGAACCGTTGAACTTGAAAAGGCTAACAGCTCTCTTAGCGAAGCTGACTGCACCATACTCTGCCGTTTTGACGTCGTTTTTCCGGAAGATACTGGTAATAACTTAGATCACCAGGTGCTGTTTCACTCGTTATAACAGGAACAACCACCGGCCCATTTCTTCACTCCACTACGCTTCCTAAAAACGTACGGATGGTGCCACCTCGGTTTTTGGCGAAACGGTTGCAATGAAATTGCTTAGCTTGCCGAACGAACAGACAGCTATCCCTTACAGTAGGCTTGCTGACGCACAGTCTGCAGAGGGTAATAATTGCCGGATTTTGCACGTATAGTTCATCTGCGGATGAGGAACGGCCCGTTAGAGCATGCGGTGAGAAACGAATCGTGAATCCATTCCGCGCAGTTGTTCCAGTTCGTAGCAGAGCCATTGCTTTAGTATGATGATTGGGCGAAAAGTTTTACTGTGCGGCCCTATTGGGGCTTCTTTCACTGAAACGTGCTTAGGGGGTCGATATGGTGTCTATAACCACAACGCGCGGATGTTACATGGTACCTAAATACTTCCTGGTGACTCCAAGTATATGGAAACATGGAATAGTAGTCGGACAAAACGCGGCCACCTCATTTTCGCCGAAGATCTGTTCAGCACAAAAGTTTTCTTTATACTGCTAGCCTACTCTCCCTCTAAATAAGCTAGAGGTTTTGCGCTTATGAGCAAACTGCTCATCTTCTACAAAGGCACACATGTTCGGACGCCTGACAGCCTTGCCATCTGTAATCAGAAAGGTGTAGCACTGTATCTACTCACCACAAAACGGTTGCTTTAGGAAACTCATGCAGAGCGATGGGTTGCGTACGCTCCGCAAAAGCCGCCACGTCTGTAAAATGTCAGGTGAATGCAATTTTCTGCGTTCTGACGAGACATGTATTAGTGTCACGATTCTAGCTAAAGCACACTACTGTACTAATGAATATTCGCGAGGACCGAATGCACATCACCTGCAGTAATGAAACCAAACTATCGGGTACTCATCCAATAGATGGAACGATATTCCTAGTGGCAGTAGTGCATTTCTTGTGAAGTAAGCTAATATCAAGATTCATCAGTTACAAACCTTCGTAATGCAAACAGCAGATCTTTGCATTTCAGAAAAGGAGCCAAGTTAGCTCTTGAAAGTGATTTAACGGTTTACCAGCAATTGGTCTTAAAGAACTCAGTCATATAATGGCAGCAAAAAAGCTGATACAGGACCCCTGATGATTGGTCTCTGTGGCTTCTTAGACAAAACCTCACTGGGCGGCCGGTGCATCGAGTGCTGTTTTCCAATGAAAAATGCCTTCATTTTACAAGCTTCGCCTGACTTTTCAAGTCTAGCTTGGTTTTGAAGGCTGCCTGCTGTGGTACAGTAAGTGATAACTCGAAAGGGCATTTCTAAATTTTACCAGAAGCGAGCACAAAGATCCCGTTATCTTTTATGTACTAACTCAATGCCTTTCCAAATGCAGCAGATCACTGAAGCTGTGAGGCGACCAATTTCACAAAAAGTAAGAAAGATCATGGACCTCTTTCTTTTGAGTACTTCACAAAAATGCTACATCCCAAAGCTAATTTTCATCTTGCACACTATAGTTTGGGAGAAGCTTGAATATACCACCTCAGGCACGGGAACTTTACACAATCCACATCGCAGCCTGCGGGTTTACCCGAACCCGTTTTAGCGGCCTGCAGGAATCAAGGCATACGTTATCGACTTCGACAATTCTATATCATCCTGCGGCATAAGGAACTTGTAGTAAGGATATTGACCCGCAGTGTAATTCTGCGTGAAGTCTTTTAACTTGTCTTCTTTTGAAATATGAATCAATGGATCTATCTTCTTGGTAAAACTGGTGGTTTATCCATCCATATAGAGAGAACGAGGGCTAGATAGGCACCAAGAACTCTTCTCTTGGGGCCTGTACAGGCTGTTCCATTTAACAGGCAAAAACGCTTCTCGGAGATGACTGGTTATTCCACCCGCGTCTCATTAAATGATGGCGCGTACCGATGAGTGCTAGCTAACCTCCCAGGAGCGACAGCCTGTAACCACGTCAGGTTTGCTGCATGTATAACGTATAACTCTAACGTAGGGTTTGAACCGGAAAACAATGCAATCGCATCAAAACTAAGGGTTTCTAAAGATCTATCCGAGCACAATATGGGGCAGTCCATGAAGAAACGCGGAAGACTTTCCTAAAGACTCTTTATTTGAATCTGCATTAACCAAGTTTGGTTGGGTAATATTTTGCAAATTTTGACTCAGCTGCGCTCAACAGGTAATTAACTGATAGAAACTCCTCGCTACTGTAGCCGTCAATCCATCTAAAGTTTCTGCTGTTGGGCATGTGTTTAAATACAGACGTTCTGTGTCTGGCAGCACCCGCCTACCCTATCAAGAACTATATTGACCTTTCTCAACTTACAGTGTCTTGTCTCAAACCCGACTAAGCTGTTTTCACAGTTTTTCATGATGCAAATGCACATTTAACCAAAACGGGTTAATTATACGCTGGCGCGAGGTCCTTATTTCGTGGTTGAGGTCCATTATAAGTGCGGATGTAACAATGATAGCGCGTGGGATAACAGGGATAGGGGGAACCGCCTGGATGGTGATTTCTTAAGAAGGGACGTTTCATGCTAATAACGACAACGAATTAGATTCCACAGTGTCTTCTCACGGTTTCAAATCAGTGGCATTTATCAAATTCCACGCATATATGAAGACAACAGGTGTATGCTCACTAAAGTAGAGGGTGTGAACAGAGAAACCTCCCAGAACCCTGAGAATGCACCATTTAACTACATCATGATAGTTTATCACCTGCTCAAGCGGCCTCATATTGTCCCGTCCTAACTTACCTATTTAGTCTCCACAATCCGAGAAAGTTAACAGGATAGGCCATTGGGGGGGCACAGAATCCTCCAACTCTGTTTTCATTCCACTGCAAATAATACGGGATGTCTGTCACGGAGCTGTAAGTTTTCTGGGTAACATTTTATTCACTTTCACTGTTCTGATTTTTCTGGTGACATTGGAAACGTTTTAGCGTAATTTGTTTACGAATTCACGGTTTGACGCACCGGATCGTGTCTTTTATCCAGACTTCCCATGTCGGGTTTGTTTTTGCCGGTCAGCGGTTTCCGTTTACGAAAGGACGCACAAACGAAAAAAGGTGTAGCACTGCTCTTTAAGTTATCAGGGCGGGACAGTAATCTTGCCAGCACGAGGACTCAAATAAGAAAGCATCATCATTATATGCGATCATTATATTTAAATTACATTTCGATTATATTTGTGTGTTATCGACTCTCCGTATTCGCCGTGACTTTTGTTTGTCTTCTGACAGGCTGCTTTTTTACTTCTAGGAAGCGAAAATTTTGGTTTCAATTGCGATGGAACACCGCACATCAGGTTGGGTGAGTACAACGGTAGTGTGAAACGAATTCGACTATGTTCGTTTATATTTGCCTAGGCTTTGGAAACAAATTGAAGATGAGGACGCTTACCTTAAAAGTGTCACTGTAATGAACGAAAGTTTGGTGAGAGTGTGATGATTTTGTGGAATGTATTACTACAACAACAGGACCGGAAACCAGGAAGTGGTTACAGTGTGGGTGTTCAAAAAGGGTGGCTAGAAACCTGAACTTTTTACGGTGACAGGATGAAAACGCAGTATATCCTTTCTAGAAGATGCGGGTAGAAAACCCCATTCTCATTAAAAGTTCAAACGAAACTGAGGCGTTGCCATCCAAGTGGAAGATTTTGCGCCCAAACAAATTTGATGTCAGACAGTGGTGTCATGGACATGGAGATTGTCGTATTGGCTGGTTGGCATCAACGGGGTACTTTGTTGTGCATTCGGGAAGCAGACGGCGATGTCCTAGCCGACAGTGTGCTCAGAAAATCGGCGGGTGTTGGGCCAATGATTTTGTATTCGGGTAGAAGAATCACCTCCGCATATGTTTATACACGCCGTATGGTAAGTCACCAGTTAATAGGTAACTCCATTCAATCCACCCTGGTTAGGCGTATCAGGTAAAAGCAAGGCTTCCGAATGCTACATGCGATAGTCATTATCACCAGCGTGCTTTCTACTCTTTTCAAGTGGTAACTGAAATGAAATATGCTTGTGTCCAGTTTATGTAAATAGGCTAAGGTTTCGGATGAGTGGCGCTTTGTTATGAAACCAGAGCGAGCTTAATAAGTACAGCTATATGCTCTTTCTAGTGAACTCCGCCGGAAAATATTGCAGAATTAAAGGCGGACGTTTACGGACGCACGGATCCACGAAATGATTCACGGGATCGGAACTTTCGCCCAGGTTTTGGGGTCAGTTTTGCTGTTGCCGTTCGGTCGCTTTCGTTCATCTGGAAAGCAAAAGCGTAGCAAAGCGTTCTTGGTGCGTAGTAGTAAGCTCGCTAACGCAAGGACCCTCATACGAATGCGTCTTAAAGTGCCACAGGCCGGATATGCAGCGTGAACGATCGTCGGAGGAAGATTATTCGAACCATCAATTACCCGAAATGAGGGAAATATTGTTCAGTGATAACGTACGCTTTAAGGTTGAAAATCCTATGTCGCTGCCTAGCTTTAATTGTGTCAACCAGGACATAGGTAGTTATTGGTTCTTCCCGAAGGCGACGGTACTCCAGTGGAATTGGGCCAAGCACCGGCCACCACTTTCGTAGCGGCTGGTTAGACACACTAAATGATAATTGCCTTCTTGCGTCCTGAGTAGGCAGCTTGATTAACATGTTCAAGAAGCGGTCCATCGTGGGTTCCATGGAGGATCTGGAAGTCCCCGCGAGTAACACGGGAGGAAATGCGCCGAATGGTCTTAGGGGCTGCAAAAATTTTTGAGCTGCCGTTTCATGGTGCAGTAAAAAGGACCTGTTTGAAGGCCAGATTTTTCAACTCCTTTTCAGCGTCTATCCTCGTGAGGTCTTCTGGTCCATTCTCACAATGCGTGACAAAAGCGTTCGCTGAGTCCCCTGTGAATGACATATGGACGTAAGTTTCTTCATTCAGAGGAAAGTGCAGCGTATAAATCCGTTTAAACGACACTAGAGTTTCAACTCCAGGATTTCAAATTTTCCGTGAGAAACGTCGGGAAATTCGTTGACGTAGACCAGAAACAGCAGTGGTTCAAATACATAGCCTTGAGGAATTCCAATGTGGATCGGTGCTGGAAAGGAACACTTCGAGTCCACTTTTACTCGGAATGTTCTGGCTTCGTAGAATCATGTGTATAATTTCCTTTTGAATGACATATGACTTGATTTTGTAGAGTAGCGGGACGTGTGGTCCTTGACCGGATGTCTTTGAGAAGTCGGAAAACAGGACATCCGATGTGGGTACCCTGTCTTCAGCTTGGGTTATGCTGTCCATAAATACGAGCATGTTCGTAACGCAAGAAGGGTTTAAGGTGAATCCGTATTGCGCTTGGGATATCGGCAGTGAGGTGATTTGAGATGGCCCGCTTCAGAATGCGTTCCTTCACATTGCACAATGCGCTAGTGAGGCTAATAAATCTGTAGCTGCCGGGCGACGGTCGCTAACCAGTTTTGTAAATTAACGTGACAATCACCTCCTCCTCGGCAGAGGGATGTTTTCCTTCGTCGGACAAGTGACGGATCACCAGGTAGAAATGCATTTCTAATGTAAGTGTTGTGCTTTCAGGTTCCCTCGATGGATCTTATCTGACCTCGACGCGCTGAAATGGTTCGTCTTGTGCAAGAGTTGAAAAGGTCCTCCTCCGTGGAAGGCTAGGTGATTAGATGCCGTTCGTGGTTACGGCTTGACAATATCGGGTGTGACGAAGTTGCGTGTCAGAATACAGACATGCATAACGTTCACTATAGGCTTCAGATATCACCATCGCGTCACCCATGGGTGCTCCGTTTCTGACCCTCATGGAGAAGGATGTTGGTTTTTCTTTGGCGGTATCTTACGACCTTAAATATGACCCGCATTTCACTTCGGGTGATGGCCGTTACCATAGCCTGCATTTGTGTGTTACATTGGCGGATTTCTTGCAATGGGTTCGCACTTTACGAAATGCCAATTCCTCCTTTGTGTCACGTGTATTTATCTTTTTAAAGAATGTTTGGGACCTCTTTTGCGGGAGACGCCGAATTCTTTTAGGTGGCTCTTTGTCCATCCGACTGCTTGATGGTCTTTTTGAGACAAGCATCTCGTCAGCCTCGTGAATTTTTAGGAGGGTGGTCCTGTTGAATTCTCTCACTAAAGCTGATCCCAGTTTAAACTGATCGGGAAAGCTAGGTATTTCTGGGAATGCCAGACAGATGTTTCGAATCTACGCTTGAGGTTCCTGGTTTTAACTCAACAGCCGCTGAAATCCGAGGTCAGCACAGTAATCACTCTGTCCTGGTGTAACTTCCATTAACACTTGATAAGCAAAGAATCTTTCGTTGGTAGCTGGTGAGTGCGACGTCAAGTTGAACCCGAGCTTTCTGTTGAGCGACTTTGGTCAGCGCCGGTGAAAAGTATCCACTGGAATCGGTGCGCCGAAGGTGCATCCAGGAGGCCTCGAGAAGGGTAAGATCATCCATCAGCTAGAGATGCGTGGGGTTTTACGGGGAACTGACAATTTTTCGGTGGACTCGGAAGGCAACAGTAAACCACGACAAGAAGGAGAGAATTGATCCCACGCAGCGGGATTTGACTCCACGCTGCATCACAAAAGGTTGTAGGAGTGATGTAAGAGAGGACAATCGGGTTGGGGAGGAAGGCGTGTAGGTATAAAGCAAACCCACCTGGCCGCTTGCGTTTCGACTCAGCTCGGAAAGTGGTGTGATCATCTATCGGGAGCTCCACATCAGAGACCTCAGGTATGAGCCAGGTTTGTATGCGATTATGGACGGCTGTTTATTTCCGAAGTTTTTTAAAAAAGACCGAGGCAGTTTGTGGACAAGCATTTCTACACTATCCCTGAGAGTTGGGGGCCGAGAGATGTGCTACCAGACAGGTCACTCTCAGAAACTCATTTTACCATATTGAGCGCATTGAAACATTGGAGGCACGCAAGCCAAAGATATGCTTGCCGATTGGTAACTAAATCACATCTTTAATAACATAGGCTCCATAATACCCATCTGGTTTTGCTATAAAATTAGCCAGCCGAGACAAAAAAAAACAAAAATACTTGGTACTTTCCAAAACACCATCTTCTGAGTGTGCAGCATAGCAACAACGAACACTACCGTCAGCTGTAAGATTAACAAGTTGGCTAACGGAGATTAAAGCCCCGGTAAGATATCACTAGCTTCTGAAAACCCGAACTTCTTTCTGGAGGATTTCGTGAGCTCGCACACAAAACATGATGGGGCCAGATTGCATCCATTTAATTATCCCGAATGAAACGTTGCTAAACATCAGGAAAAATCATCACTTTATCTTTCGTTAGCCGCGCGACGGAAGTGACCTTCACTCTGTTTAGAGGAAAGCATTTTCCATGCGAATATACTACTTATCGTTCAAGGGCTACAAGCTTATGAGCCTCATCAGCACATCGTGCGAGGTTTGGGAATGCAATTTGGTGGGACAATTTTAAATTACCGGACCATCAACAGTACCTAATACAAGGCAGCCATATCCTCCAAACTGTTGTTGCATGACGGACGCGTCCGTATCCGTGGGCAAATTAATACAGACCAAAGACGAAGGACTCGTAATGAAGACAAGATTTTTCGACTTACCAAGAGCACCTGATTGAGTTTAGCACGATCCGCTTCTCCACAAACTCAAACCCTATGGAGATCAGAGAAGAGTTAAGGGATACGCTGTATTTTGTTGCACATATGCTCACACTGTTGCAGCTCACCAAATTTCATTGTTCACGGACGGAATCATACCTCTGGCGGAAAAATTTTGTTGGGATTCTTTCCTAGCATCATTTAGACCCCGTGAGGCCTAGGTGGGGTTCAAAATTTTAAACTGGCATTATGAACTCAATCGCCTGTCTGTTTAATCCATCAGTGACGCATCAATTCCGTTGTGTGAATAATGAACGCCATCGAGGCCTCAGAACCCTCGACCCCGTTTAAACCCCGTGCAATCCATGGACCGTGTTTTCTAACCGGTACCCACTTTTCAGCTTTACGAGGTGCTAAACAAGGAGCACAAGAAGGCATATTGGCTACATAGGTAACTCCATGAGACATTCGAACGTCGCTCTAGTTTGTTTGGTTGTGCATATTTTTCGGACCATTCAAGCTGTGCCTCTAGTTACCGTGCCCCGTTACGATGCCGTCGAGCGATGAAACGCATAATTCGGACGAAGGGCAAAATTTTGACGAGATAGAGGATGAGGAGGCAGGGAAATACGACAGGAACGAAAGTTATGCAGAGGAGGTATGTTGCCCGACGTTTCTTGTCTTATCCTTCAAATGGTAGACATTGCCGCGTCAAAGTCTTTCAAAAGAAGTAATTTCGGAATGCATATCAATGCCATATCGACTCGGTTATGGGTTCTCGCATGCATTCGTCAAGCTGGATTGTTCCGATAGGTACGTGTTAGGTACATAGTCGTATCGCTTGCATCACACTTGAATTTAATTCTCGGTTTTATGATGGATGGTGGAAGACGATGAACTTCAACAGAGCGACAAGTGTGGGTTTAGATGGAACTTCGTTAACGAATTTTCACTGAAATGTTAAGCACTGTGTTGTGCAGAGATTTATAACTTAAAAATTTCCGCGCCGTGTGGATGACAGCAAATGAACACCTTGTACTTAGCTTGTGTTGAGGGAAGTAATTATTTTACTAGACTGTAGTAAGCTAGTTCCAAGTAAACTAAAAAGAATCTGTCCCTAAGATCAATGACTCTCAAAATATTAGAAAAGAATAGAATAGAATATCTGAAATATCGGAGACCCCCACTCCGGATGACCGTTCACCACAGTGAGGAAATCGTGGTATTATTCTACGAAAAACTGGTAGGCAATCCATGCGATAGTTGTGGATTTCAGCGAAACATCGACTGTGTGTACCCTGTTACGCTAACCCGCCGACGGTTCTCGCAGGGGCTACACTCGATTCATTGTTTTGCAAAATATGTACCAGTTACCCGCCCCGCCTTCCCTGCTCATTGTTTGCTGACGACCTTATGCAGTGGAAGTTGGTGGTGGATTCACCTGGCAAACAAGAGCCACAAACCTACCTGAATAGGCTAGTCCAGCGGTGATAAATATACAGACTGGCTGCCGGCGGTCGGTCCTGTTTTTGGGTTGGGCACGTCCAGCAGCTACTTATATAAACTACAGGCTATCTTGAGTTGTTCAGAAAGCAACCTTGTTGATACATATCTAACATTCCAGCTGTTTGTGATTGAGGACAAAAATGCCTAACGAAAAAGACCTAATACGGGGACGGTTTTGTCACTGGATCGAGAGAGAGAGGTTCTCAGATTCAAGCGTCAACTCGTTAGTGGGAACAATATCGGTTGGCAGCAAAATCGTGTGGGGTGTGTGTAATGGTTGTATTGCGGGTATAAGTGCCATTAGGGCAATGACTTGGTCTGAATTTGGCCAAAGGGTTTCAATTGCCTTTAACAAGAAAGAGAATTAAAGCCTCCTCCAAATATGACGTTATGATTGCAGCGGTCAAGGGTTTGGGGAGCAGTAGACAGTGGCAAGCAGTTAACTCTAACCTTCAATAAATAATGAATTACCTAATTGATTAGCGTATAATGGCTTTTCAAGTATATTTTGGGGAAAATGTAGAAGTAAAAAAAACGCAGCAGTTCAGCAATTGAAAGTGTGAATGTTGGTGGTGATAGAAAAGTAGACCATTCAGGTTGAAACCGTCTTTGTGAGTGAGAGATATAACTGGGATTGTCAGCTCTGAGTGGAAGATGTTTTTAGATTGCCGGTAGCACACTGTCGTATTCGCATTGAACTAGGTGTCCTGGTGAATTCTCAGACAAGGCGACCGTAAGTATAGCAGTGGGCAGCTTGGTTAGTTGGCACACCGGAGAACCGCCAGATAAACAGCGAGCCGTGTATTCTGTGCACTATATGTGGGGGTATTAAAAGTAACAGCTCTCTGGGGGTAGTCGAAGTGCCGGCGAAGAATTTATGTTGCAGTTAGGCTTTAATGCTTTCTGTTTGGCATGGGTCCATGAGGAAGGAATACTAAGTGTGAGCGTAGCGTGGGTATTATGTTCTGTCTGGCAATGTGACTTGTAAGATTCGAATCCAATGCTCTGCAGCAAGTGACTGGGGAATTCTCCGCGGTTCAACAGTAAAAATGTTCCAAACTCCAAATAAATCTTGGAGGAATTTCCACTTAGACCAGCCCTGTTCCCGCCTGTTTTATTCATCGTCATTGATGGCCTTAGACACACCATAAACAAGTACCGCATTCTTGTCCTCCAGCACTCTCGCCGCCTGTGGATCAGCACGGCGGTCTGTCGCTGAGTAGGGAGGATGTCACGAAAGATATAAACCAATATAGTTGCTTTACGTAGCAGGTGGAACAATAAGAACCTCGACCAAACAACAGATGGATTCCGGAGAGTGGCTCGAAGAAGACACGGCTCTCCGGCATGTAGAGGGGAAAAACGGCGGGTAAGTCTGGTAAGGCTTTTAGGAAGAAATATTAGATTCGTCGTTTGGCAAATCACCTGCCTGTTCTTTAGTTCCTCATCAAGACGTGGTTTAAGGTTTGCCTCTACGACTTCATGATGCTGGTAGGTATGATTGTGAAGTATTCTGGAATTATTGAGGGCCAAGGTTTACTTTAGGTGGTTTGCAGTCGTTTATTTGCAACATTATGCCGATTTCGACGTTGAAGGGGTGTTAAGGTTTCCATTAGGGAGCTTTTGGTTTAGTATACCTTCGTTTGTTCATCAGCAATCAATAAGGTGGGGTTGTTCTGAGTTTTTTCGGTAAACAATTCTAGGCACGCCATACAATTCTAGTTATGAATAGTTGTGGTCGGAAGGGGTGGCATAAGATTGTCCGTGAAACCACTGAATGTTTGCGCCAGAAGACGTCGCTACGCTGGAGCGACAAAGTGACTGTTCACAGTGCAAGTTGCCAGGAGTCGTGCATCAAGGTCACTTTACTGTCACTAACCCCATGTGACATTTGTTTATGATATTTGGCAGCTCAAACTGGGAAGCGTTACACGAGTATAAAGTGGACAGTGTCAGTAAGCCTTAATGATGAGTAAAAGATGTGTGTGCGCAGAGGATTTGATTGGACAATTTAGTACAGCTGTGGCTGAAAACTGTCGGAAGATGTGACCCGAAGACTTTTATCGCAAGGGTCATTCGTTCGGTCGGGGGAAAAGAGCAGAACGGTAGGTCTGTGCCAGCTAAATTTTCCAATCTATCGGCTCGTCGCTATTTCGTACAACTCGACGTCACTATTCGGGAACAAAATGCTTTGAAGCCTTGCTTTCATATACACATGTCGCTAGAGAATTCTGTTCGCAATCATTTTTAAGGCAATATTCTACTTTAAGGCATTATACTCTATTGTCTCTATTGGGTAGCCATTTTGTGGAGTACACATGGATATTCGCGTTATACAATAAGGAAACAGGCACGTGTTACGTATAGATAGTTCGGAAACGGGTTTGGTGATTTAAAATTAACATAAGTGAAAGTTGTCCTTAGAAGAACACACGAGACCATGCTGAATCGAGACAAAGGGAACACAGTTAATTTCGGGGACTGCCTACCTTGCGGTTTGCCGTCGGGACAGATTGAGCAAGGCTGCTTAAATTAAAACGCCTACAAAGGTGTAGTTTGGTGTGAGCTGTGAGGAGCACAGCAAAGATCTGTGGTTTAAATTGCTCAAAGCGCATTCCAACAAGAGTATATGATCAACGACATTCCTGGATGTCCCCAGGGGGTTGGAAGAACAACCAAGACCTCTTCCAGGTCAAAGTATTTCAGGTGTTTGTTTCGCATAGCAGAATAAAGTTCATGCCCAAAAGGTAAAGTACAGTCAACATACAATTAAATCAAAGTCCAATATTTGTGAGGCAACTTCCTTTGATGATATCGCTTTCGATGAAATCCGCTTTTTGGTTGCACTTTGGGACCTACAGCACACAGGTTTCAATCGAGCCATTGATATTTCAAAAGCATTGTTGGCCATCACAATAGACTCTTAACCACATCACAAATTGAATTGGCTGTAGAAACTCCTAACTTTGACAACATGCTTTTTCTGATTGCGAGTGAAGTGGCTAGAACCCCCATTCCCGTTTTAACAAACCGAGAAAAGGAGAACTTTAGAGGATCACTTGCTTAAAAAGCATGTATTCAAATGCAATTAGCGCGTGTCCGAAATGGTTCTTGACCGATTTTTCTTACCTGTAATTGATTTGTATAATAACCCGTTACATAAAGCGGCAAGGATGCCAGGTTGTTACTTTGTACCAAGGACGGGTTATTTGTTTTTTCTTCCAGCTCGTAGACACATAAGATGGGACGATTTTGACTGACTCATGTTTGAATAAACTTTGAGTCATTCTCACATCTTCGATCACCATGCGGTCACCTGAATGATTCCTAAATGGGGTTTTCCCATGGATCCCAGATGTCTGCCCATTGGGTTTTTTCCCAGAATAGAACAACACGACCATGTAAACGAAGAAAATTTTAACTAGTGTAAACTTCCTCAATAAGTGACAATACGCCTATCATCCCGCTTTGAAGGTTGCAGAGGATAAGCTGATATGAAAACCGACTCACCCGTGAACTTGCTACGTCAATTTTATGATGATCAAAAATATGCGGGCTCTACATCTGGTCGAAATGTACTAATCGACACTGTAACATATAGTCGATGCTATGAAAGTTTTAAGTCAGGTCAGGCATGAATTGATCTTCTGTATCTTCGTAAAAAGCGTTTAATCTGACCCCGACGACTGACTAACAGCTTGAATAGTTTGGACAATCCGAGTGATACGTGTTTCAGTCTCTCTAAAGTCGAAAAATGTACCCATTGTGGCAAGTATCCTCCATTATTCACAGTCAAACAATAGTAACGACCACTTACGGGCAGAAACTCCCTGAGTCCAGAGCACATATTGTCTCTGCAACAAAGCACAGCAGGAATGTTTCTCATCTTTGCTTACGTATACTATATATATATATATATATATATATATAGACAGAGGGAGAGAGACAGAGGAGGAACCGTAGTTCCAGAGTGCAAATCTTTTCATATTTTTTTCCTGCCAAACATCCGTCGGATACCTATAAGAAGAGTGAATGTGTATGACATGGTGAATCGTGAGAATTTCACTGTCCTTACGAGAGGTTTTCCGGGAAACAATAGATTGCTTACGGACGAGAAAAGCTGCCTCGATAGTGAGACAGGGTATGTTCTTGGTGTGCACTTCGCACGGGCAAAATTTGTACAGTGTTTGTGAGCACATGCCGGACATAGTTCAAGTAGTCATATCACAACTGTTCCGACTATTAACAGAAATTAGGGTTTAGCCAACTTAGAGATGACTTGGAGAACTTTTTCTGCTGAAGTCAGTCTTCTGTACAAATTATTTGTGGTGCTTCCCCCTTCCTGGTGATAAATGCGCATCGTGGGCACATAATACGGGCATTATCGTATTTTTCTCCTTCAGACGGATATTCCAGCGTTATATTTAGAGAAGCCGGACGGAGTTACAGTGCTCAGGAAGCGATGGCCACGCACAACTCACGTAGCCATTGAATTTTGGTTGTCTTTAGAAAGGACTACACGCTGGTCTGTTTTTGGAAATGAGCACGGCTCAGCGCAGTATGGAGACTGTAATTTAGCTAATAATAATAATCCGCGGTATGGACGTAAGAATGGTCAGACGGTACGAATAACGCAAATGGACAATATTTGGTTCGTATTTTTAGGTATCCTGTATCCTGACTCATCTTAAGCTTGTTGGATAGAACGGTCAGAAATGTGTTTTGTTTCAGGCTGTGGTACCTCAAGCTTCTAGGCTCTGAAGAATGATCGCGGATGAAGATACACTTACCAATGAGTCGGCAAATCATGTCAAAGATTTTGCTTACGTTCAGCTGCATCCGAGCTGTCGGCGAAGAGGTTCCATTCCTGGATTGGGCCTACGAGGAATCCCTTTGGAGAGAATTCGTGATGCTGTTAGGCAAAGCAGTAGAATGACCGACTGTCAGCAGCTTCAGGGGGTTTGATGAGGCTAATGGGTGTATGGTTGTTATCGACATGCTATTCAACTCATTACCTGTTTGCAATACTACTGAAGGCAGACAAAAGGGAAATGGTACGAAAACACGGGTTGTGGCCTCTCTGTTTAGTATTTGGACTTCTTGCTTCGATGAAGTGAATTTCGCAAAGAAGTTGCCTGCAATCCCACTGTATTAGGTATGAAGTGAATAAGTAAAACAAGTAATGCTGAATACGAAATAAACGGACCGCATCAATCCTCCTAATCGCAGGCACCTATGTACGGCGTATTGGACACGCAATAGAGGTAACTGTTACTGTGTTACTGTCTGATCGCAGGCCTCTTTTTAACGTGCCGGGATGTGGAAGGCGGATGTCCAAAATATGTTGCAAAGTTTCGCGCATATAGATTCCAGAATGACATTTACGATTGAATACTGCACAGTACTGGTCGTTCAAAGTAGATACCTGATGGCGTTTGGCCCGAAGTGAATAAACCATGTTTCTAGAGGTTTTTCATCCTGTTCACAGTCTTTCTTGGACTCCCACTACCTCGTCTTCTTCAGTTCCAATAATCGTTTTATTCATTTCCTTAAGGTACCAATTTCTATCACCATTATCAGAAGCTGGTTTGCGATGCTGGAGAAAAATTGGTGGATGTTAGACACTTCATCCGTCCTGGGAACTTCGGTTGTTTTTGGAGCTACGAGAAGTGTGCGTAACGCAGACGTTGGTTTAAACTCTCGTTTTGGTTGATTCAAGACAGCGTAAAAATTGACATGCTCAATTCAATACAATGCGAAACAAGGCTCAAAGAACACCTGCTGCGCACCTCTTACCTTAAAACAAATTTTTAGTTTTTTCCTAAGTTCCACACTTACCGCCGATCGCTGTTCACGGACAGAATCGACCTAAAATCCTACTAATCCCTCCATGAGAGATCATCATAAAATAACTAGGAAACTAGTGAGGACTGATGAACACAATCAAAAGTTGATTGCCTTCTTTCAGTAGGTCAGACCAAAACCACTGATCAGAAGCTCATTCGGTTTATTACAAGTTGGACCTTGAAGTGACAGAATGGTCTCTGATCTCATGTATTTTCCATTTTGTAGGCGTCTCTCGGATATCGAGATACTGCGTGGCTACATCCATCTACGATTCGTCATCTTGACAAGCAACTTCATCACAGACATCACTCCAGTGTCGCATATTGGTCATCTGATCTATTTGAAGGCGGACAACAATCAAATTGAAAGGGCCGATTGCTTGAACAAGCTACGATTTTTACAATACTTGGACTTATCTGGAAACAAACTTACTACCATCAATGACCTGAAGTTACCTTTTTTACAACACCTGAAGGTTAACGGTGAGTATTGCCTGGAAGCTATTCTACGCAAAACCAGGAGATAAAGGCCATGCACTAGACTTTCCTATCAGTTTGTAACTAAAGCTTAGTCTAGTAATGGCATAAAGTAAAAAATTTCAGTAGAAGATTGGCTACTGAAGCACGCCTTGCCCGCGGTCTGAGTGGGATGTAGTGCAATCTCCCACTAGAGGAACTGGTGTCGTGTGGTTGAAGCAGTGGATAGCCTCTCATAAAGGATTGTCACGCTGTCCAGCCCAACACTTTCGAGTTCATAATTTATTTTCTTCTAATTATAGTATGGAAACTTTGGATGAGAGAATTCCATCGCAGTTCATTTACCTACCAACATCCAGAACGTCCAACGTTTCCGCGTTATGATCGACTATATTAGTATTTGGAGCTCACCGTTTCTTTTCCCAGTCCGGCGGTTTCTGTCTCTTTGAAAGACAGGAACCCGAATCCAAATTCGCGTGTACTGTTTTCTCTGACCATTACCAGGGCCCGAAATAATGAGGACTCGGAAAGGCATAAATACGAATTTAACGTATCGATATGTACTTAAGCAGGGAAAGTGTAAGAGGTCAGTATGATTAGTAAAATTGATAAGAAAGGCACCATTTGGAACTACTCCATCATTTCTTGACAGAAAGGTATACGAAGCACATGCTGTCACATGACCGTCAGGATATTGTCTCACTCGCAGCCCAGTCACGCAGTTTGCACCATGTGGTCTGGTGTGAACCAGCTCCTCTGCTGAAGACCTCTCAAAACGAGGCCCGTCTTCCCCATGGGATTTTTCTCCTAGCGCTGAAATACACCTTTCAGATTCTCTTCTTTATTCATGGAATATTGGCGTAGCAACTGGGAGCCATCTCTGAAGTACAATGGTCAACTTTTAATCATGAGTGAATCCACATATTTCTTTTTAAACAGTCGAACACTCAGAGTTCTCTTACCTGACGGAGGCAGATTAGTTCGTTCTTAGTCTTACTCAGGCTTTCTAGAAAACCTTATTCGGGTTGTATAACTTTTGTACTTTCCACTAGAAAACGCCATTGGAACTTTGAATTCAGATGGACACGGTATCCCATCCGAACACTTCCCAGCTTTAGCCACCCTTGAACTACGTTCCAATCGACTAACCAGTTTTGAGGGGATTGGCGCACTTACCACGCTCACTTCATTGTACTGTGCCGAGAACAGTCTGAAGGATACTTCTGGCCTGTCTAAGCTGACTGGCCTGGTACGCTTGCATGCACGTGATAACCGAATCTCAAGCTTAAACGGCATCACAATCGCAATGTCAAGTCTGGAGTATCTCAATCTCAGGTGAGTTAGAAGTAGTTTCAGTACCACGCTCGCATTTCCGGTCAATAATCCGAATACTCTTGCATGCATTATAGTATGTGAAGATCAGAGATCAGTTTAAACAAGGAATCAAATATTGGATCCCTCGAGGATGTGACAATCCAAAATCAGTTTCATCAGTTGGGCCAATTTTTAAGCCCAATTATCTTGTTTTGCCGTTTGCTGCATTTGGATCTGAGTGAAAGAAGGTGCAGAGTGGATAGAGCGTGCCTGAAATGCAAAGCATGTAAACGTCACCGATGGTCTTTGACCGTGTTTGTTCATGCCGTCTGGGAGATGAGCCACATAATCGGTAGGCGGACGCCCTGACCTACAAGCTGAGGTTCTGCTGCCAGAAACTCCCATGCATCCAACTGCTTGTCGTCAGCGTTCAAACTATTTTTTATCTTTCCTCTACCTTTACTGGCCCCAATAAACGATCCTGCGCAATTCGCACCATCAACATTACGGTGCCGCGGCAACGCTGTGGTTGAAAAACTCAACTTACTTGATGCAAAAAATTGAAACAGCCTTTGAACAATATGTTTGGTCCATCAGCTCATAATTAAGCGTGCTCTTAACGCAGAGGTGATTCCGGTGAATCTCTACATTCTCGCTTGAGCTCGACCCCCTGTCGTCTATTCATGAAATTTACAGCTGACGTACACCTGCTGTTTCAAAACCAATTACAAAATGAAGTTTTATTTATTTATTTTCCGTCTAAAAGGTAGTGGGTTTTCAGCGTAAGACCAGAAGTCACGCAGCTACTCACTGGCAGAGCAAAATGATACACGCACGTACAAAACGTATCTGATTTCTACGCTCATATATCTGCCACTCTTAAATGGTTGTTGACCTTCTGATGAGAACTATGTAAAGCAAGAATTTTTTGACCGGCCTCTTAAATGCTAAATTTTCACATTAAGAAAGAATGGTTCCGGATGAAATGTCATCTAATTTTGGAGTCACCTCTTCACGTAGTATTACAATTTTTTCAAGTTATTACGATCGTTCCTTGTTGCTCCTGATTAAGAAGCACTTAGCATACATGAATTTATCCATCAGAGACCTAAAGATTGTTCGAATAAATTAGGTTTTGGGTATTTTCATGCTTCTTTCTAATTTGCGTTTTTAGAGGAAATCGGATTTCCACTTTTCGAGCCGTCAAAGTGTTGTCGGTTCTGCCTTCCTTGAAAGTACTTAACCTACTGCGTAAGTTTTTTTTTAACCACCTTTGCTCCTTTAACCTGCATGTATAAAATGCCGGTTTTTAAAGAATAGTTTGAGGTACATGGTTTTCAGTCCTCGTTATGCCGCCACTCAGTATGACGGCATCCCGGCTTTTGGCATTCACCGGCCAGTGCAAACGGTTTTTTGTTCTCTTTATCCGCGGTGACGCTACCTTTCCCTCCATAGTTGATATCTGCTACACAGAATGTGCTCAACCCATCACTCAGATGACATCTGTCTCGTACAGGTTGTGACGGCAGATTTGTTGTGACAGTAAGGCTGACGTGACTGGTTCTGTTGTTGAGCTTCATCTTCTGTCATCACATCCTAGGTGTGACTTTAGTGGACGACCGTGTGTAGGACTAGGTCGGAGTTGCATCCACTGATTATAAGTGATCGTGTCACCAAACCTGCCGAAGTACGCTTCTGGACCCTGAACAGTCTCGAAATGCCTTCGGGTGTTGTAGATTTCGGAAAACGCTGGCCGAGGGCATAATGAGGTCTAACCGCAACAGGGTTTTCACTTCGAACCGTTTGTTTGTTCCAAGTTTAACTACTCCAACTGACTTTTAAGTAGCTTAAAATATGTAAACGACGAGAGATTGAATTGCCTTGTGCAAAAGGAAACACGAGGTGGCCTTTGTAAATCAATTTAGTGGAAGCATATAACTAACAAGAGAATCTGTCGCTAACAGTAAGGTTATCCGCGTCTCTGGGTATTTTTCCAATTATGTACGATTCGGTTGATTGAAAATTGAGGGCCCCAAGAAAGGTGAAATCGGTAGTGAGCATGGCAAGTCTTCAGCAACCTTATGGGTAGTATGTCATGTCAACAAATATTCCTTGTTGGTTGGCAGTATGAATAAACGGAAATAAACGTACAAGTTGGTTTTGGTCACTTTTGGTCCTGGCGGACTTGTAGGGCTTCTCAGGAAGTATTTCTTCTATAAGCACTCACAGGCATCGGATTTTGCGACAATACAGGCTTTCCTTACAATCTTAACCAAATTGGGTTCCGTGACTGGACATTTTTGGAGCTCCTGAGAACTAAATAAGCTGAAGTTCCTGATGATTCAGAACTAATCTCACTAGTTCTAACAAAATTCCGACTTTCTGAAACCTAAGAGAGAATAAATCGAATGGCCCACAATCGTGATTTGCGAGGCTTTCTTCAAAACGGTATTTGTTGACAGGAAACTGCCATGGTATTCTAGAATTTTACCGAACGGAAAGCCACATAGTTTCCAGTCCTACCTGAGAAAAAGACCTTCGAACATTAATTTTACTGTCAGGTGTAACTCTGTTGCATTTTCTTCACTTGTGGTTTCTTTTGATGCAAACACACAGTGTACAGCATGGGACGGAGAACCGCATCTACGAACGAAGATATGAAGTCTGTTTTTCGCCATTTTGGGCAGGGTGTATATATATATAATGATTCTATCGCTGGAAAGCGGAGTGAAAAGCAACCTTTTGACTGAAAAACACGAGTCGAGGCCAAATAAGCATTCTAAAGTAGTGTTTTACTTTCTTTATGACTGATTAATAAGACTTAAATCCGAAAGCGTGAATGTCCAGGATAAACTTTGCAAAAGATAATAATAGTGCACAAGGAGTCTTCCGCAATGGCATTTCATTGTAGTTCACATTAGGTAGAAACATGGGGTAGCAAAGCATAAGTGGTCGGCAACATACAGTAAGGAAATGCGCAGTGTGTCACACTACAGTATTCCCTATAGTAAGGTAGAGTCAGCTGTGAGTTAGCAATAATTTACAGTAAGCACGAAGAAGATTGTCACAATAAGGTAAGTGTTGTATTTAGGAAAATGTAGTTGGGCAGACGCAGACAGCCAAGGAGAAAGAAAATCCGACGCTTCGGCCAAAGCGACGCTGAGCTAACCACTATTCACTTCCGAATGAACAATATAAAAATTTGTCCTGCCGACCGTGAGGATATCTGATGAGTTCGCAGTACAGGATTTTAGAGGTATAACAGGCTGACGCTCTATACTGGGACACATGTCAGTGAGTTCTACTGATAGGTTGGGTCAGAAACCTATACGTATGTAAAACTTGGGATTTGCTTCTGAAGATGATTCGGAAGATGCGTTCAACAAGTCCTTAGTGGAGACGCTGCTCGAGTGGTTGTTTGAACAAATGAAGTCAATTCAGTCAAAAGACGCAGATTCCGCCAGTTCACCACCAGTGCACCAGACTGAACCACTCCTGCTTTCGATCCGACCAACATACGGGTCTTTGGAACGAATAAAACATAGCAAGGATACTGTTATCCTTCCACTCTAAATTGCTCAGATTACGGCTTCTTACTTTTTATACCCAACCCCAGCCAGAACGATGTCGTTTTGGAAGCGGAGACATTAAAATGCATGGAATTACCTATGGCTTAAACAGCTGGCGGTCGACTCTTATCGAAGTTATCCAGCACTGTTCACATCCATTTTGGCAACAAATCCGATGGGCCGCTTCGTGATCAACTCTCTTTACCATCCGTTTTCACCCTAATTCCTGCTGGAACCAGTTCTTTCAGACCTCGCTTTGTATTGCCTAAGGGACACCTTTCAACCAGTATAATGCGAATTTCCAGCTTCTGCTAAGTGGTGTGTACAACGGATTGATGTGGACGAAATGACAAGCCCATTGGGATCTGTTTCTACCAAAGGCCCCATGGAACACTCCACGGCAGATCTAATTCAAAAGACTGCTTTATGCAAAGCATTTTGGTGATATCGTGACTATTTGCGATTCACCCCTGTAGCTGAAACGGCCGACTAGAAAATTTAACCGAGACAAGATTTGGTTCGCACTCACGTTTCTAAGGAATTCACTAAAAGTCGTCACAAATGACTTAGGCTAGTTGCAACAAACGTTTACGGTGATCGGGTATTCGGTTGAATATATGAGGAGATACAGAAAAACAGAGCCCATAGCTCCCATCGCCTTAACCGGGCCTGTTCAACCTGTTTGCACCTTTGCCTTTCAAAGATGAAATCACCCCTCTTATAGTTAGAGGTAAAGGGGGGCTGCGCGGCTCAAACATAAATTTCCACCGGGGTCACTAGCATCGACATTGCAACATCAGTGTTCAACACTGATGCATTGCTGCCACACAACCTTAAATAGCTGAAAGCCTACTGTGAACGAAAGAAGCAAATTATATGTCGAAATAATCAAGCCATATTCTACGACAATGATTCCGAGGTGCCTAGACCTCAAGACACTCAACCGGACAATCTGATGACAAAAATAATGCCATCGACATCCGTTAGCGGCCGCAGCTTGTAGCGTCTCCAACCATGCGCAGCGGGCATCACGCGGTCTCCATCTTGGAAGGTGAGTCAAACCGACAATATTAAGACTTATCGGCATGCACAATACATGACCAAACCATTGCACCTTTAATGCTGGGAACATTCTTTAAGTGAAACCCAGTTACACAACCGAACACCGGTTTTCTAATTGTCTCAGGGATTCACCGGCAGCAGTCTACACGAGCTGTGGTTCTGCGACGACAGTTTTTGAAGACCTGAAAATGTCTCAGTTCCTCTGGGCGCAGGGACCACCAGCTTAGTCTTCGTCATGGTGGGACCTGGTGTCCCAAGTACAGATATAAGTGATTTCATGCCCGCGTTCGACGTTACTTACGGTCCTACAAAAATCTGTGAGTCCAGATTTGGCGTCTATTCAGTCGCCGTGTCTCACACGATCGTCAAGGTGGCGCCTAGGAGCTGCCCAATACGCCATCGCAGTTCATCAGGAGGAATCCGGACATATGTTGCCAATACTTAGTGCCTTCAAATTCACTTAGCAACTGAGTCAAACACGGTTTGAAGGTAGCGCGGGTCGTCAATCAATAGGACTAATCCAATTATATGGACTTAGGAGTAAAATGTGGTAGGCTTGGCGTTGCCTTGGTCAAACCAGTGGATTCCGTGATTCTGATTCTCCTTCCCTCTGTATTTCCAACCTGTTGCACTTTTTAAATAAACCATCTCCACCACCCAAGTGGTCCACACTTATTTTAATTAGCCGCTGCCTGAGGTCCAATTTTACCCTCTGTGAAAGTCCATTAGCATGCGAATTTTATTCAAACCTCTGGTCCGACATGCGACCCACATCCAGAGCCCTTTAGGTTATCCGCCCCAGGTGTGTCTTTCTTAAATGCCCGGTGATACAAATCAACATCCGGCTTCCTTACACATCAACGCGTGAATCTTAAGATCATATGACCAATTTTATTTGTTTTTGCCCCCTCTTGCTATATATGGTATAAACCACAACTCCGGAAGCAGCTTAAGTCCCGAACGAAAAGCCTTTGCACTGGATTTCTTTTCCCAACACTTACATCAGTCGGCACCTTGATGTGAACTGTAGCACGTGTGGTTAGCTGATCTCTTTCTGGAAACACATGATCTCTTCTCAGGAGTTCCATGCTTATGCGTCAGTCACTTTTTATCCCCACGGTGAGGATGAAGCCTGGGTGAAATGGTAAATTTCATATTTTTGTCCCCTGTATGTGTATGTGATTGCCGCTATGCATCGAATCTGTTAGAATCCTGCTTACTTTCGAACGACGATCCCACCAGTTCTAATCGCTAGTCAAACGTTTCTACGTACTAGTTGTTGTGGCCATCGGTTTCGTGCTGCTGAAACTTGGCCTCCAACATCAGATGATTCATCTCGTGACATCCACCAGCTGTCCCTCGATGAGAACGAAAAATATAGTGGACACATTTACTAAATTTTCACTCTTGGTGAGGTTAACTCAGGTGAAAAATATGGCTTGATGACGTGGCCGTCATGGGCAATCAAAGCTGGTCTACAGAAGTGAACTTACAACTAAGTAGGGAACAGTGAGTAAAACGTTTCATTAACTTTGTTCACAATTCTGCTAACAGAAAATCCTATCTGCGACAAAGATGAATACCGATTAACTGTGATTGGTCTCATCAGTCGTCTACAGAAATTGGACAAGGAGCGCGTGACCGATTCCGAACGAGCTGACGGCGCATCTGTGGTCGCAAACAAGGTTAGCTATCCGGAAACTTGTTTTCACTTGTGTATAACGACTAGCCACAAATTTCTCATGTCAACCGATATTAGTTCTGCAGTCACTAAGCTTCTAGGCATCCATAGGACAGAAATCCTTGTATGTCAAGCCTGCGGTTCCATTTCCAAAGAGCATACACACACATGATCTTCAGAACTCTATGAAACACAACAGCGATATCTGAATAAAGATGCGGTGTTGCCCCGCCACACAATGTGAATGTGCGAGTCACAATGGCTGGTAACCTCAGTTATCAGTAAGCTATGTAGAAACGGGTTTTATTCTCTCATCCTCCCCCTTGTGAATTACTCAACTCGACTGTGGTCTTTTCTCATTGCAGAGTGATTGGGAGGAAGAGGCCAGTGAAGCCGAGGCAATGGAAGAACATCACAACGCGGAGGGTTTGGCTGAGGAAGCGGGTGAGGAGGGTGAAGAGGCTCCTAATGAACAGGTGAGTAGGATTCTCCTGTAAGAGATTGTTTTTAACCCCCCAGTTTCAACGTGTAAATGCAGCTTAACGGACCCAAGCCTGTATCGACCAGCATATCAGAGAAATTTTCTACCATTCAAGCCATCAACTGCTTAGTCTTCATACATCCCGGACACCATTAGGATTCCGCGGACTACTTCCTAATATTGTATAACCGAAGGTCGATGGAAATAAGCCTGAATTTTACTATGAATCACACAACACTAGTTTCCTTTGGTTTCAGTTAAATGTAAGAGTTAACTTGTGTAGAAAATTGGTTTCGCAAGCCTCAAAAACGAGGTAGTCATACCTCACGATTCCAAATATCGGCCAAATTCAGAACAATGAGTTTCTGTTTACTGCTTATGGTTGGACCAGGTATCTCCCATCTCATGGTCGTCTGACGGGAGCTCTATTGTTTCTTAAGTCATCTACGTGACACAGACTACGTGAATGAGGCGCACGAAATCCAGAACCGGTAAGCCAAACTCCTTTAAACCGTATAAAGTCGGAACTGGCTTTATGAATACCTTCAGAAGCTGACAGATGACTGAAGCCGGCGGTTGTGTCTTTGTCCTGGTTTGCTTGTGTGGGCCATCCGAGGATAAATAGGGGTTTTCGTGATATTCCGCAGCCGATTTTGTTATTACTAAGATAACCCCTTCTACTGGTTGTATACTGCTCAGCTTCTATAAAAGAAGAGACTGGAGGATCCAGAATGACTTCAATATAGGCGTTCGATGATTAAAACAACTGAACAACTAAATAGAAAGTAACCAAATGAGCAAAAAAGATGCGCAGCTAAGTAGATAGGTAGCTAAATAAACAGGGGCACCAGGGGGTAAATAACTGGGCGAGAACAAACAACTCGGGAGTTCTATGGTGACAAAGGGTGAATGATTGCAATGTAACTGGTGGAAGATGGAAGATAGGCAATGACTCTGGTTATTTTTGTATTCGTGCGTTTTCAACCGCTTAGTACAACAATTTTCTCCTAGAATGCACGTCCACGGAACTGTTCCGTTCTGTCAGTGAGGAGGGGGTCAAATCCCCTTTGGGGATGGCCCTTTTGATTTTATATTTTCAGTTATTCCTCTCAATTTTCGCTGGTGATAGAAAATACCCTCCATCCGAAGGGATTGTGCCCATGAGCCTGTCTACGCCTTCGGATTTTCGCCACGTATCCTTTCACCAGTACATATTTCCAAATTGTTCTTTCTGCAGAGTCCTCTCCATTTTTAGATATAGCCTACTTGTCTTCAGCATGCCGATCTAGACTCCATTTAATCCTAGAACTCTAGAATCCATTTAAGCAACTGCAACGCAAAATTTAAACCGGTGAACAACTCAACCAAGCAGACTAAAGTCAGTCTTTGATACACCCGGTATTTGGTTGATTAGTGCTTAGTATGAGACACTCTGTCAACATGTACTTTTAACCGGCCCTACAGCACAATTAGCTGGAAAGAACTAAATAAAATTGATTAGGCAATAAAATCAGACTTGTGTGGTTTTGCCAAGCCAATCCCCATAGAACAGGAGACGTTATCAACTAGGTGGTCCAGGTACTAAGACGGTTTACTGGTACTACTCGGTAGAATTGGTTTAGCTACGGATGCTGTTTCTATTCGGTCGTCTTAACCTACATCATATATTCGTAGAGTTGAATATGAGTGTTACCTTACTGCTTTCGCCAGAGCAGTTTTAATTGGATGACTTTGGATCCCTATTGTGCACTTCTTGTTTTACCTAAAGTTAATGCAGTGTACAAAATGGGATCGTCGTGTGACGGATCAATAAATCACTCAGTTTATCAGGTATAAACTGTGTACCATGGGTACATTAGTTCCGGCTGCTGCAGTTTTGATCACGGAAAAGTACCGGGACTCGATGTTCTTCGTCGAGCCGCTCCCTGTTGGCCTTATTAGCATGGTTGAATCTTTAGGTCTGAGGTTCAGCCAGTATAGCCCGCTAATTACTGCAACACAGAAGCCTGACCGCCACGACCAGGTACAGCTTAGGGTTGGGGTACGCATAACGATTTTAAAGAGCTATCTGCTAATAAGGATCACCATACCTTGAATCACCATGGACTAGCTGAAGAGTATCGAGCTGATCTGGCTAGAAAGCTGCTGGAAACGCACAGTCATGTGGACGATGAAGATTGCTTGGAGGATGGATGGAGGCGAGTTAAAGAAGCAATGCTCTCAGCTTTCAGAACTGCTTGTCCAGCCCATCTGACTCGACTCAATGAACACTGGATATCTTCGAGATCAGCAGTCTGGTATCCGTGGCATCTAAGGTACTCTCTGGCATTATTTTGCGCAGGTTGATGGATTATCGCGAGAGACAGACTCGTGAGAATCAAGCTGGGTTTCGCCCCGGTCGAGGATGCATCGACCATATCTTCACCTTGAGACAAATTCTTGAACAGCGCCACTCCTTCAGACGTCCCACGTTGGTCGTTTTTCTGGATTTGAAAGCTGCCTTTGATTCTGTCGATCGTCAGCAACTTTGGCAGTGTCTGGCGATCAAAGGTGTCCCTTCCAAATTTCTATCTCTTATCAAGGCACTGTATGCGGACTCCTGTGGGCGCGTACGAGTATACGGGAAGCTCTCGCCTGAGTTCACCACGTCCAGTGGTGTAAGACAAGGCTGTCCTCTTTCCCCTTTCCTTTTCAACTTTGTTATTGACATGCTGCTTGAAATTTCTCTGCCTGCCTCTGAAACCTCGGGAGTCGAAATGCTCCCGGGACGTTCCCTCGCAGACATTGAGTATGCGGACGATATTGCTCTCCTTGGTTCAGACCCTTCCGAAATGCAAATGATCTTAAATAACCTAACTAACTCTGCCGCACGGTTTGGCATGCGCTTCACACCCGCAAAGTGTAAAGTGCTGCTACAAGACTGGGTGGGATCAAACCCGCACCTCATGCTTGCAGGTGAGCCAATCGACGTGGTAGATAAATTTGTTTACCTGGGCAGCTGTATAAGTTCCGGTGGACTGGCTGGAGATGAGATCATTTCTCGAATCGGAAAGGCCAGGGCAGCTTTTGCCAACCTCCGACACCTGTGGCGCCGACGTGACGTGAGCTTGTCTGTCAAGGGAAGAGTTTACAGTGCGGTGGTTCGATCCATACTGCTTTATGGATCAGAGACGTGGCCCCTACGTGCAGAGGACGTACGGAAGATGTCAGTGTTTGATCATCGATGTCTCCGCAGCATTGGTCAGGTCTGGTGGGAACATCGGATTAGTAATGCTGAGGTACGTCAGTTGGTCTTAGGAAGAAGGAACTCTCCCGCGATAGATGAATTACTCACGCTTCATAGGTTGCGCTGGTTGGGACATGTACTCCGCATGCCAGAAGACCGTCTGCCCCGCAGAGCTCTTTTCGCCCAGCCCTGTGCTGAGTGGAAGCGACCGAGAGGTGGACAGTGTATGACCTGGCAACGAAGTACGAAAGCGCTAACCAGTAAACTTAGTCGGGCGGGCAACTGCCGCCTCCCTGGATGGGGACCCCGGGACTCAAATCACCAGTGGTTAACGACACTGGCAGAAATGGCCCAATCGCGCAGTCAGTGGCGCTCGTGCATCAAAGCTATAGCCTTCAATGCGTAGCTACTCAATTTCCGAACATACCTTCGCCTCCAAGGCTTCGTTGTACGTTCCACATTCCTGTTTTCCGGTGATCGAAACTGTAGCAGCTGGAACCAATGTGCCTATGGTACACGGTTTATAGCTGATAAATTGATTGATTGATTGAGCACATCTGCCTATGCTGGCTTACGGTAAGATCAATATTCATACCCGAATGGTACCGGATACGTTTGATTTCGCCGATTGGTCTGTTGCTAATAGACATTCAGCAACTATTTTATGCCCGTACCCTATCTAGATCTTGAGTCCTTCGTAGAATGACTATAGTCTGTGTTCATTTGAAAGTTCGGTGAAGTGGTGCACCAACTTCCGCGGCAAGCAAGTTTATTGTGATTCTTTTGTGAATCTTGGGATATTTCCCCAATCAGGATGTCGATAGTTTACCTTGTACTTTCTCTTCATTAGCCACAATACTGTTAGGACCTTTTTATTCATCAAGCGAGTGCTTTCTCATTCTCTCTTTGGATTTAGCAGCCAGCTGAGGCTCAGGAAGATGAAAATGCGGACGAGGAGGGAGAAGAGGACGAGGACGAAGAAGACTAGTTTTTCATTGAAAATAGTGCTGTTTCCCAATCATCGCTCCTATCTCTGGCACACCAATTGTACAGTGATTGCTGGTTTTGCTTTCGAACCCGGTTTACTTTTCTCTTCACAAACGGCTGAAGAAATTCAATCCATACACCTACTGTATCAACTGAGAAGCAAATAAATCTGACTTATGTTCATGCGCTTTTGTGTTACTTGCTCGTGGATACGGTGGATAAATCCCTAATTAGTGACCAAAATGTTGTGCTTGGAGTTCTAAATAGTGTACGAAACGCACGAGCTGGATAACTGAGCATGATAATTTACCTAAAAAGATTACCTTTCTCGACCTTTTTACAAGTGTCCAAACTCTTGCTCAGATCTGACTCACATAGAGCTGTTTCTAAGCTTATTAAGTGGCGCATTCTGACGTCTGTGATGTCCAGCAACCTCACAAAGAACACCATTTCATCAGCACACCAATACCTCGCTTGTATACTTTCCGGCCAATTCACCAAGGAGGATTTACTGTCAGAATCGATGTTACATTTGGAGGAACCCGGTTGAATGACAGCTGCTTATTCCGGCTGCTTTTGTAGTTAAGCATCTTAGTTTAAAAACAATCCAAATACCTGCAGGGTAAGTTGAGTTAGCACATCACTAGTGTCTCCTCGAATGACGACATGCAGTTTGAGAACTAAATGTCAAGACAAAAGAACACAATGACTACCAGCACCAAATTATGAATATTCCAAAGAGCTGCTTGCCAAGTGACTATGTTAAGCGAAAAAGTCCCTGAATACTCAAAAATTCGGATATCTGTGCGTTGTTTTCTTCCAGTTTATCTGCAAGGAGCACATTATAAAACGTCACACTCTATCCAAATGGCGAATGCATGTTTACTCCCCCGGAATATTTTGGTTTAGTGTGGACCTCAGATATCGTGAAAGAGCGACAGAAATCAATCTGGAGTAGTTGGAATAATTCTAAGATGGAGTTATCAAAATTAGGTGCCAACATATTTTGTTTTATTCAGTGAGCATAAACAACTCCGTCTATTCGTGGAGTTGTTTATTTTGAACCTAGTTTGAGCTCTCCTTATTCAGGTGCTGGCTTCTTCTAATACGGAACATAACACTTACAGAGTTCCGGGCACATCAACCTGGAATCAGTCCGTGAGTAACTGAGTTAGATGGTGCATTGAAAAAAAATGAGTGGGACTGAAATTGCTTATAAGGTTTCTGAAAACGATTCGGCAAACAACGACGATTTTTCCCTTCTTGGGGCTTATCATGTAGGCCCGGTCTCCAGGTATCCATCAGTCTTGTGTTCTACATGAACAGAGTGTACGCGGCTGGCGAGATTTAGAAACTGATTGGGTGCTAACGCGAGACTCAACTGAACCCTGACTGAATCTCTCCTTTATGAGATCGTTCGGCTGAATATGCTGCGCAAAGGCTGCTCCATGTTTCCTTTGGTACGGTATATGAAGAAATACTACTCATAAGGTTATTGTGAAGAGTTTTCAGAAAGTTTATGAGTAGTGCTCTTTTAGGAAAACGGTGATGTTTATCAATCAGGGGGCTAGGTTTCAAAACCCAGATCATATGGCCAACTGCGAAAGCAGCTGCAACAAGTGTAGGAGTGTTGAAGAGATTCTGGCCCTCGCGGTCCCGTGACTCAGGCACAAACGTTTTTTTCGCTTTTAAGATGTACAAGAGTACTAGGTCACAGATCCTCCAGATTCTTCTCAGATCGTACGGTACGTTGTTTCTCTAGGTACCTACATCCGTCTGCAGCAGGTGCAGCTGACCCCATCTGCCAGCGACCTGTTCAGGCATTTCGTGCGTGACGCATCTGAGGACGGCCCGTCACCCAATCTTACTGCTTAGCAAACACACAGTGAATTAGAATCCATGAAATCGTCAGAATCTCACGCCTCCAACAATCTTAGATGCTCGTCCAAGTTTGTGCAACTATCAAGCATTGCAAACAGGATGGCGGGCACGTGGTCGTTTGTAAATGGGATGAGAACGGTTAACTAAACTGTCAGATGTCGAATCTTTCCGGGCCGAACTGGCAGGTCCTAGTACGAGGGGATTGCCTCGTTTGGCTAGGTTTTTCGACATCTTTCCCTAACACCGGGTGAGATTCCAAAACTATAATTTACTATTTCCCAAGTGCTCCGCGTGAGTCGAGTAATATTCACACCAAGTATTGCCAATGCTTAGATTGCCCAACCAGGTCGACAGAGGGTTAAAGCCAAGTTCACTTCCCAAAATCATCCTAATTCCGCTAGTAAAGCATGACTCATAACTTTAGGTTTATTCGCCCTCTGCCAACTTTGAGGAACTTCCATCACACAGACCTATATTAAAACTGGGTTGCAACCTCATTGCAACCATTAACACAAAGCTGACCTACTGCGTCGAGTACATGCAGGCTAGCTACCAAAATTAGAAGTCCAACTATAGATACAACGAACAAATAAACATTCCCTATATAGACTCAAACTTGACTCTCAAACACGCCATTCCCCTGACACAGTGTATACGTGCATTTCTCCCTGGGGCGTACGAAAGTCCTGAAGATAAAGAATGATGTGGTGTACTTTAATGCGTGACCTTCCACGTCGACTCAAATTACCATCATCTTGTTGATGTTGGTGTTGTTTCCCCCATATGACAACTGAACACCTAACACCCTACGACCAAAGTAACACACGCGGCCACACTAGAAACCGTGGCTAGCTTTTCCTGACCACCAAAAGTAACTACCTTCTTTCATCTAAAGAGCCCCCTAACCACAAACGAGTCTATGGCAAAACGCAGCCCATCAGGAATGCTTACACTGTCCAGTTACGGTTGGTTGAGTAGTTCTCTTCCTGTTTTCGCTTATCTAATTTGTGAATAGTTTGTTTAAAGTTTAACCTGACTAGCCATAAGCCATAGGCCACGTTACTTGGGTTTTTACGATCTGTATCGAGTTATGGTTTTCCTTTTTTTTACGTTTTTTACATTTTTACATTAGGTACTATCTTCCCTGTGCATCCTTGGTAGTACAATGTCAATTCGAGAATCTTGTCCTACCATTGGTGAAACCCTTAATTCTGGCCTCAAAGAGAATTTTCCACTTCAGATAATTCTGTTAAGGGAACAGCTAACGATAACAGTTACCGCAGAACATTTCCCGCCTAACTGGCCTTTAATCGAACATAGATGTCGTTGAATTACGTCGGACACGAAATACAGCCACGTTCTTGATAAGGACTGTAGTTCTTGAACAATGCTACCAGCCGACGGAGCATCGAATTTGACCAAGGGGCAATTGCAAGCAAGGCTGTCAACATTCTGAAGCATTCTGTAACAATATGAAGCTTAACAGCTAGAGGAAACTTCCTATTGCAAAATGAGATGCAAGGAAGTTAACACCGTGATATAACTAGAAAACGATACGTAGAGTTGAGGAAAAAGTCTCAGTCTGTTGCAACAAACTGCTGTCCCATCTCCGGTGACTTAATGTCGAAAAAAACGGGCTCACCAACAGGAAAACAGCTATATTGCGAACAAGCGAGTGCAAAAATTACAAGGAGAATTGCAATATTTAAAAAGTAATTTGAACTGAAATTCATGCTCTCCGTTGTGATTGGTTGCCGTTGTTTCTAAGGCATGCCCGAACACTGATCATCGTCAGCCGTTGCTGAACAGATTGACTGATTAAGTGTCCAATGGGCAGCTGGCTTTTCTGGCCCGGACGTTTGGCGGCTTCAGTACTGGGATCTTAGTGGAGTTTGAAGGTCACAGTCAGTTTCAGGCATTCTGAGAGTGCTTTTAGGAATATGACCTTCCTGACATTTCCTTTCAGCCAGTCAACGTAAGATCGTCAGCTCAAGTTGTTTTGAAGGGGCTCCGACGACCTTGGTCTAGCGTCTCGGTTGCAGCAATGGGTCCGTTGTGGGCGGTGCAGGTGAAGCAGTGGCTACTGGGACTGGCTTTAGGATGTCGAAGATTTCAGTCAACAGGTTGAGTTCCAACGACTGCTCTCCCACTTTTGGGACGAGGTACTCTGTTGGCCGAAGCTGATTGACATGCTGTTTCCATATCGGTGATTCCCATAGGACGCTATAAATCGCCTGACCTCTCCAGCAGTCCAGTTTCGGTGCCCAGGGCAATTATCTCTCACAAGCAGACCCTTTTCAGACCGGAACGTTGGGTTCCCTCCTACTGGTGATTGGAAACACCTAAATGTTTGCAGGATGGCGTCGTGGGTAAGTTAAAACCGTCTGTTCATCATAACCTCTGCTGGAGAGTGGCCATCAGGAGATTGTGGATTATATTTTGCGGCTTCGACTAGGCTAATATCCCGATTTACTCTTAAAATCTGAGTCGGTGTTAATGTACATAAGTTGTCAATCGGCAATTCTGAATAACGCAAACGATCGATCCAGTCCATAACCAAGAGTTGAAGCTCACAAGCGGCAAGGTAGACAATACTACGATCACGATAACTTGTCATCTCCGTTTCACGATCAAATTCAGTAAACAAAGGCAGCTTAACTTCTGACGCATTTCTGGCGGTGTTCAATGTCGATCTATGTTTCAGTGATCCGGGATTCCTCCAGGTGCGGTGGGAAACGATCTCAACATCAGAAATCTTATCCAGTTGCAATCGGGGTGTACTTCCGTTTGTTCCGATTGTGCTGACGACCTCAACCTGGTTATCACAGGTGGTAAGTATTGCGTTTGACTGGGATTCTAACTGTCCACATCTGCTTCGCGATCCCAGGGTTTGTTTGCCTGTTCTACTAGGTTTTCGTGTCCGAAACTGGCTTTCCTTCTATCCATGTCGATAGCACACCGAACGCGTGTGCATTTTATAGGGACAAAATCGCGCAAAGTGCCATTCTCCGAATTGCCAACATACCGACGGCGGCTTTGCTCCGTCTGAATTTGCCGCCACGGGAGGTTGCATTATTTTCCGAAGCAACTACCACAGCGGACACTCCCGGGAAGTTGACTTGCGCCTTGACACTTGTTTGTTACCGACAACTTGGCAAAAGATATCATTACCGGGTAGTACAAGCCTTCGCTTGTTTCTGGGTTGTGAATCGTTTTGAGCATTTTGCACGCAGTCTGACCGGTATTTTATGATTCTTGCAGCAGCCATAGGACCTCAAACATGTTTCAGGTTTCATGTTTCCCATTCCTTAGCTAACGTTAGTGTGTTTACGGCATGTCTCGGTGTCAACAACTGGAAGGTAAGAATTTCTTGTTACTATATGGTCTGTTGTTTTTTCTCAGACTGAATTTAATTCGGAACAGAGAACGCCGAGATCAACAACCTTGATTCTTCTAAATTCTTGCAATGTGGAACCCTGAATATTTCATGCTGCTATGGCGTCGCCGATTTGCTTTCATGCACTTTCATCGCAGTCCCCAGCCGACTGCCTGCTCTTCTGTCTACGTAATGCACTACTCATAAGGTTGCTGAAAAGTCTTCGACAGCCCACGACTGGTTTCGCCCTTCTTGGGGCTCATCTAGTAGGTGTAGTCCCCGAGTTTCCGTCAACCTTATGTTCTGCTTGAATCCCAATTGCAGGAAATTTGCGAAATACACTCATTTGCAAACCAGTTTGGTTTTGCGAGGGACTCATTTGAAACTCAGCTGCATCTCTCGTTTGTGATATTTCCAGGCAACTGAATGTGCTGCACCAGGCCGCTTCGTGTTTCGGTTTGTACAATATTCGAGATATCGCGATGCATGTATATACGTAATGCACTACTCATAAGGTTGCTGAAAATTCTTTGACAGCCTGCTCTTCTCTCGCCACATTCACTTATGAGTGGTGCAGAATGAAAGCCACTCCAGAAATGTGGCCACTCAAAATTTACCCTGAACTACAGGACCGATACCTAGCGTGCAATCGTGCACTGTTTCAACAGCCATCTTTGGCGGACAAGTAGTCGCCACTGATTGACTCCTTTCTAGAAATCTAACGCAGCCGGCTCCACAAAAAACAAGCCCGCCCTTTGAGGACAACTTCTGGGGATAAGGGTTGGGGGCGGAAAGCAGTACTCCTTCGCTAGTTCCAAAGATGATCTCTACCTGCTGAGCGCTCCATAAAATAAAGGGTACACATGTACATTCTTGGGACTCTTTTTAGCAGTTAAAAATAAATTGGATCAAACATTCTTCCTGAAGCCCCAGCATGCTCATCTCTAGTTTATGAAAGAAAGCGGTTTTCATCTAGAATTGCATTTTTGGCCAACCAAATATCTGCCGTCGTGTGGAGATTTCTTCCTAAATCGGATTCGTTGCCGCCAACAAATCAAGAGCTCCCTGTCTAGCTTTTCGGTTACTATCGTTTGCTAAAACTATCTTATCGACTTAGCATCTTTATCGATTGATTGATCCGACAAACCAACCATCCATTTAACATCAACGGCAAGTGGGTCGATAAAAAAAACCGTTTCCCTGGATAGGAAATCAAGTGTATACGAAGTCGGTTTTGAGGTGCGGTACTTGGCTCAAACAGCTGCTGGCTAGCTTAAACAATCCTCTAACTAATTACAAGTAGTTAAAAAGTTCTGCCTAAAATTGTCCGGGTCGGAATTTTATCTGATTGCTAAGGTAAGGATCCGGGTTTTCTGACCAGATCCAGGTCTAAGTGCTCTAACCAATACGGCCGGAGTTCTTCCACTACCATCAGGTTTTTCTACCCTCCACTGCTTTTATGCTCCAATAAAAATCGATCGTGGACATTCGAAAACATGGAATGGTGTCAATCGCTGCAAAAATATTTTCTTCTCCCGATCGGTCCGCTTTATCAAATCCGAATACATCTACCTTTTAGATGGCTCACTGTCTACTTCAGTCGGTGTTTGTTGTAACAATTCAACCTCAATACTGCATTTTTACTCAAAATAACAGTTACAGGTAAACAGAGCTTACAGAGCTCACTGTCGTGACAACATTCAATCGACCCGAAATCATAGTTTACGCAATTATTTCACTGCATGCAAAGCCAGTCATGAAGACAAGTTTCAATCTATTGGACGTCCGGAGAGCATCAGTTTAGGTGCGCATATCCTCCTCAGTGAGTGACCGGTACGGAAATCTACCTAGTTCACTCCGGAGATTTTGTCGTAACCTGTTAAATGACATGGCAATGTTGTATGCCGTCATTGTGGTTATCTGATGAAATCGAGCAAGAAGAAGGATTTGCTTCCAATCGTCTTTTAAAAAGAAACGTGTTCTGGCGTTTTTGCCGAAATCTTTCGATCACTCTTATATTGAAATCGATAAATATCTCGATAAAATCACAAGCATAAATGGATATCTGTATATAGTGTTTCAAGATTGAGGCGAAATCCGAAGCTTCGTTGTTTTGTTAGGACATCCTAGATAAAACTCCTGTTGTTTTCCATGAACACACTTGTTGCTCATTGTTAGCTCACCTGCAGAATTTTATCAAGACATCTTGTGGGAATGCCATGATGTTCTCAAATGAAAGGAACATCACATCTTTCTACAGACAATGTTCTCACTCCCAAAAAGGACTCACTTTAGTCAGAATTCCCTCCTTAGAAAAGAATCCTTACTTTTGTTCCCAGAGTTATCAGTTTTTTAAAGAGCTGGCGTCATCGTTTTACAAGCACGGTATCGATTGTGTACAGCGAAACCTTTGAGGTGCCAAGCTCAGGTCCATAAAACGATAGGGATACTCGAGGCAAGTGTTTAAAAACAGTGTGACTAAGAGAGAGAGAGAGAGAGTGAAATCTACCGATTGTCGCTAAACGTTTCCGAAAAGAATGGTTCTCATTTTATCTGGGCGGATTTGTGCGAATGTCTACGTGCCAAATACCGCGCGACTTTTTCATTGGTTGTTTCTCACTGTAAATACTTCAGGCCTAGAGTGGTGTTTGTTAATCGGGAGGATTATTTGGAACGTATTTGGTATTTGTGTATAAGCGAGGAACGGAAAGTATAACTGTCTCTCCTCAATTAGGATTACCTGCTAGGTCCAGTAAGTTCGACCGCTTATCGGGGTTAAGATGGGCAGGATCGTTTCTCGGGGGTTTAAACAAATCCTCATATTTGTGTGACATCCAAATTGGTCCCGAACTAAACATTTATCCCACAAGAATTCGGTTATCTTCAATAGGGAGTCCGTCCTTTCACTTAAGCCAGTTTGTTCTGAAAAGCCGAGAAACACTGTGCAGCTGGTTCATCCCTGTCTGGAATCATCAGCAGTCCGCATCTCACGAAACTCAGAGTTTCGGACCCCCGATCATCCGTCCATTGTTTGAACACTTAACTGTTTGACCACGAGTGGTTGATCAACAGTGTGATTAGCTCCAAACTAGACAGGACACAGCGCCCTTCATTTAGGAAAACCACATCACGTGGTCGCGCACTGATTGGCTCCTCAAGTGACGACTTCTCAGAAGGAAGCTATACTAACCTTGTGAAGTTATTCTTCGTCTGAGCATTTTATTGATCGATAGTGGTATGAGGATATTCACATCACCATCAATTGTTTCCAGTTTGCATTTCGTGGTCCTTCGTTACTGCGACTCCTGGCTTGCTAGACACGGGATGTTACTACGAAATCAAATGCTCGGTTATTTTGCAAAATCTGGCCAGATGAAGGAAATGGTGGGGCATTTTCTGGTGAGAATAGAGCCAGTCTGCATCTGCTTCTACTTTGCGTTTTGTTCTTGTGCGAGCACTTCAACCGGTCGACTTTGGAGGTAACGCCATGGTAGTTGTGCACCTAAAACGCCTGATGAAACCATACAGGTGCAGTGGGTAGTTTTCAGGCCTTGGAGTTGAACGTGACTCAACGATGGGTGACACGGCTTCCACCTAGTAATCACGTGAGCGTGTGTGTGTCTGTGTGAGTGAAACGTACATTCTGGACCCCAAACCTAATTTTAAAAAGCTAGCCTAAATCACTGGGGTTTTGAAATTTCTTCACCTTATCAAACGGCTCAATTATTCAAAAAAAATCCAGCCTAGTTGATAACCTCCCTGATTTCCCAATGGAAGGTCTTATCAAACAACGCAGTTTGCATTTTATAGAGATAGACACTCAAGGTACGGAAATCGAGTACACCACAAGAATGAGGGATCACATGTCAGATTCACTGCAACAAGTTCTGCTGGACCAAAATTTTCTGGACACTGGATAGATAGATTTGACATGCTCTGAACTATGGTGGACAGTGGAGTGTTGCTGCAGGTTAGTACAAAATCGAAAATGCAGGTACCACGCTTTTGTATGTGAGGACCGATTATGTCCATGAAGTGTACAGAGTTCCCAAACATGAGCAAGAGGAAGGCCTTTGTTGGGAAAGAATGAATTAGATGTGAACAGCCAAATGAGCCAACAACCATGATAGGGAAGGAGTTGAAGCTTGCAGGAGAAAAATGCCACCTAGAAGAACCATATGGTTCAGTAAAGGAAACTACTCAAAAAGTTGCTAAAAACTCTTTCTTTGAAAGCCAACGATCGGCTTTGCCATGATGAGCCTCAAGAAGAAGGAAACCGTTCGTGGGTTGTCGAAGATTTTTCAGCAACTTTATGACTAGTGTATTACGTCTATACATGTATCGCAATATCCTGAATATCGTACCAACTGAAACATGAGACAGCCTGGTGCAGCACATTCAGTTTTCTGGAAACATCACAAACGAGGGATTCAGCTGGGTTCCAGGTGAGTCTCCTGGAAAACCATAGTGGTTTGCAAATGAGTGTATTCCCCTAATTTCGTACAATTTAGGTTCAATCAGAACATTAGGTTGACGGAAACTCGGGGACTGTGCCTACCTGATGCGCTGGCGTCATCGTTTTACAAGCACGGTATCGATTAAGATGGATTGTGTAGAGCAAAACTTTTGGAAATGAGGTACCAAGAACAGGTCCATAAACGATGGGGAAACTCGAGGTGAATGTTCAAAACAGTATGATTGGACAGGAGAAAAGCATGGTTCACATTTTGCCCGGGCGCATTTGTACGAATGTCTAAGTGCCAAGTACTGCGCAAAGTTCTCATTAAACCAATGCTCTTGTTTGAATGTCTCGGTTGTTTCACGGTGTAAACGTCTCAGGCCTAGCGTGATGGTTATTAATCAGCAAGATTATTTGGAACGTATTTGGTATTTGGGTAAAAACGAGAAACAGAAAGTACAACTGCCTCTCCTCAAATAGGACTAACTGCGTGGTCTGATAAGTTCGACCGCTTATCGGAGTTGAGATGGGCGGGAAACTCAAGAACTGCGACTACCTGATGAACTCTAAGGAAGATGAAACCGGTTGTCGGCTGTCGAAGATTCTCCAGCAGCCTTGTGAGTAAATTCGGTTATGAAAACATGCTGCGATATTTAGACTATCGTACAAACTGAGACGGCCTTTGTGCAGCGCTTTCATTTGAAGAATAGCATAAGCGAGAGATTCAGTTGAGGCTCCCGTGAAAACCAGATCTATTTGCAAATGAGCGTATTTGTTGAAACCACATGTTCTATCTTGCTTTTTAGGAATGTACAGTAAAGAAAGGTAAACTAATTAGGAGGACTGTCACGATACAGAAATTCTTGTGGCTTTGAACAGCATCTGTGTGGGCTAAAATAAACAGGAAAACCATGATATATTCATGCGGCAAGACACTTGACAGTAACTTTCTCCTGCTTTCTGTGACAAAAGAGGACTGGATTAAACTGCCTTGCCTGCTTTAATATCAATGCTCTGTCGGCATACGCGATGGTTTGTCCACAAAATCTTCAAAAACACATGGTACATGATGAAAACGCGCAATCTTCCCTGGTGCAGTCAATTAAGAACAGTATCATGGGTGATTTTTCCAGGCCTGAAACTTCTGACTGTCCGATTTACTGTGTGCCTATTCAAGTGAACTTTAGAAAAATTACGTGCTTTTTTACAGGTTTACAGTTCAAGTACTTATTTCTCAACAATCCGACCCCAATTCCTAGCTACACTTCACCTATTCTGGAGCGACTGCTGCGTCCCTCAAGGACATCATCCGCGATAAGCCTAGGGGGTAATTTTATCTTGATCATCTCTCTCTAGGACATGGGCTTTTTGTTAACCGCTAGTTGTCGTTGTCCTTTATTTTGCTGGAAGTTTACCCTAAACATCTTCAATCAAATCCCAATTTGAAGATAGTTTTCCACATGATCTCTTGAGAATATCATCTTGCTAGTGGTGAGTCTGAGATGCATCTCAACCTATGCAACCTGTCGCCTACCGTTTTAGGTTTTAGCTGAGTTTGGTAACAAATTTGCTGTGCGTAATCTAGTGGTTCAAGGGCTACGAGCTTGCCGAAAGATCAATGCACATCAGTTAACACACTACTGATAAGTTTGCTGAACACTCTTAGACAACCAACGACCGGTTTTACCCGTCTTGGGGCTCATCAGGTAGGGGCAGTTTCCGAGTTTCCGTCAACCCAATGTTCTATGTGAACCCAAATTGCACGAGAATCGGCAAATACGCTCATATGCATACTAATTTCGAATATCGCACCAAATGAACAATGAGGCGGACTGGTGCAGCACATTCAGTTGAGGAAACACATCATAAACGAGTGATTCAGCTGAAATTCAGTTAAGTATCTCAGGAAAATCAAATAGGTATGCACATGAATGTATCTGTCAGACAGTTAAGGTGTTTTTATGGAAGTATCGATGTTGCGACGTGAGCAGGTGGAACGAAAATCTCGAAATACGGGCTGCTTTAATCGCTTTTTCTCCATCACCATGAGGATGGCAACCTCAATGCTGAGAAACTGATAATTCACTGGCGTACAACCATAGAGCTCAGTTAATTTTAGTCCGAGAACTCAAGTGAAAAAGAACAAACTCGCTTGGAAAGGATTTTGTGTTGGCCTATTGCAAACACTACCTGTTGCTGACACCTCCAAACACCCTCTTAAAGTCTGGGAAGAATCGGACAGCACAAACCCCACTGACGTCGACTAGGCTTTATGTGTTGCAATGTCTTCAGCCATGAGAAGCGGAGTTAACTGGGTTCTCACCCTTGAAGGTGGACGGCCTCAAAGACACCCTAGCTGCCTTCTATTTCTTTCGAATCGTTTTGCCAAGTCACATACTATCCAGCTAACAGCTTGAAAAAGACAAACAGAACGTCTCTTCTCTTGGAAAACGATGATTCGGTAGACTTAGCATAGAAACAGGCACTGCAGTTGATGGTGCTGGATGTACCTGCTTCGCAACCCGTTGACTGAGTAGCTTGTTAAAAATTCGTCGATGCTGATATCGGAAAAAATTCCGACCAAAATCCTGAGGACTTCCAAGACAATCCTTCCTCTGAGGCCATTTGTCGCGATCCTGCAACAACATAGTCATTGTTACGGCGTGGTGCACGCGATCCTTAAGGTTCAACGTTAAGCCTATTGATGTAAATGAACGAACGTGTTTCGAAACCTTATGACTCGTGCATTGACCTCATCAGACCCACTTCCCTCGAATCTAATACAACCGACATGGTACGAAGTACTTCTTCAAGGCGCATGCCGAAAGATGGCATTACGGTGCTTAGTTTGTTTAGTATTTTCCGTGCTCTGTTCGTCTCCAGGTTCTAAGATGATATATCGTGTGTGCATTCTAGAACAACGGGGTCCTTACCAACAACATCAAGGACTTGAAGATCCAACAGTATTTTCCTCACCACTTGATCGATGAAAAATTTTCGGAAAGAGGAGAAGAGTGGACTTTTTTGCTGGACATCACACTTTGTGCAGGAGTTTTTCGATAGATACCTGTATACTCTCACACAACCAAAATTTTATGAATATGAGGAGGTTCACGGACTTATGGACCATCACCTGTTGTGCCATTGCGGTTGGAAGCATTTGCTGATAGACAGATTCAAACGCCAACATGGTGGGTTTAGTGTGAATAGGTGGTCGATTAAGCCTTCACTCAGACGAAATCCATACAGATGTTCACGAGTAAAGTTTTCAGGTGCCGCCGTACGAAGACGGAGAATCAGTGACGCCCGAAGCATTGTCGTACACCATCGGTGTTTATGATCACCTGTGGTGTGTCAGCTGACTAGCCATCGATAGAAAGGCCCGCGATGTTCTCAATGGTTTTCACTATACTTCCTGACGCTTAATCAGTAGGTTACCATTTTTGGCGCTGGTGAAACCACACTTTGGTTTAGCTGCGTTTGCACGATGGGGACTATCCGCTTGTCAGATACGTCTAACATACCCAGTCTACGATTGTTAGGTCGACCACCAACCGACCACTATTCGCATGCTAAATGTTCAAAGGTCGATTCTGCTCCAACCACGGTAATGTTGAGGGAATTACGATCATTGCAGCATTATTCCGCTTGGTGATGGGAACGTTTTGTCTCATTGAACACAAAAATGTACTTTGGAAAGTATAATTTCTTGTTTTTCCACATGTCCCCTGGAAGACGATTTAGTTACAGCAGAGACGATTTGCAAATTCGTGTGTGGAATCCACATTGTGCTTGTTGTAAGCAACCGAAGGCAATCGTGTTACAACCCCAGGTTCAAGGTGTGTGTCTTGGCCTGTGTGCATCCGAACCGCTGTGATCATATGCAAACCAAATGATGACGTTCCTCCGGGGCGTCTGTCCTTGAGTCCGTCCGTCGTCCAATTCCGTTCTACCCAACTAAGCAAACGTGATCAAATTTATCCGATGATTCTTACATGTAAACTCTTGTCAATTAGGCACGAATATCTTCGGTGAACCCTGGCCAGTTCAGTTAGGTTGATGCCTAATTAGTCTCAGTATCTTGTGTACAAAGGGGGGTTACCGCTGCTTTACTAATTACCTTCTAGCAAGGTGAGACGAGTGGATGACGGTAATTAGCAATGGAAAAATTATGCATGTTGCTACCTTATTTGCTGTGAATTCTGGAGGAAAATCATTAGCGTTTTTGTTCTAATTAGATGGCATGAAGAACGAATTACACTGAGAAATGTGAATATACATTTGCATGGTGAGTATCAGCGAGACGGGGGCAAAAAAGACCAGGTGGTGTTGTTCAAGAACATTCGCCGAACATGTTGAGTTTTCAGATGGAACGTTGTAATTCATTCTTTCGTGGTCATGGGTTCCACTTCCACGGAACAAGGGGAAACTAACGCAGAAGCATGACTCTGGTGTCCGAAACTGAACGAAGGTTTTCAAAGTGGCAGTCTAGAGGCGAGAATAACTAAGAGTTATTGGCAGGAACTAGAACTCCCTTCGAGAAGGAACAACCGTTCTGAAAAGGCCACAAAAAGCTTGACGATCAGACATATTCTCATGCGTTATAATTTAAATTAGGCGTATACTGGTGGGGACACTAAAGTTACATTTTATCTATCATCTACCTCAAGTCGTGAAACCTCAACAGAACTGTCTGGATGGCTCAGCATGAGTCGGGTTGCAGATACCATGCAGTATCTTGTTATGTAGCCAAGGTCAACCTTAACTTTTCGTCCAGTCGTGCTTCTTCCAAAAAACTGCCTAGTCTGCTCCCACTGAACATCGGATTTCGTACAGTTAGAAGGCAGAATACCTATCACAAATCAACTTTAAAAACAGCTTAAGTTATTTTCATAATATCGACCTATATGCACTTTAATATTTGTGTACGTGACTGTGTGAACTCATCCGCTGGTTATCATGTCAAGCGAAAAGTGCTTAGGTGGCTGCGATATTCAGGGCTACTTACATTATAAAAAAGCCAGGTGAGACTCACTCAAGGCATTTTATACGTATCGCCGTAGGTCACAGCGATGTTCCACGATAGCTACGATTCAGTGCAAATTCTTTGCAAAACAGGCTGCCACCCTCAGGGGCCTCGTTTACTTTTTTGGGGGAGCTGCATGTCTTTGCGCTCTCCGGTGAATGGACTCAATATACAAATAATCCTTTCACATGAATACTGTATCATTACCCTGCGAATAGCCATAAATTCACTGAGAACAACACGTAATAGGCTAAAAAAATGGTTTTCAGATTAGCATCGGAGCGAATTATGTTTATATATGAAAAAAGACAGGCACCCAGATAAACCGAAGTGTATCTTACTTTGTCCCACTTAAGTACAGTGGGGAAACGTACTGCTGTCGTGTCCCTATTGATATCTGGCATAGAATTTCACGCTTCCTATCCATTCAGATTTGGCCAGTTCAGCAAGAGAACCGTACCTAACTTCCCTGTTTTGCACTGACTGTGTCCCACAAACTGCCAGCTGTAATTCAAGAACGAATCGAACAATACAGTGGCACATACCGTGCAATACTGGTTCACTGTTTTCCGAACACTAAATCACCTGTAGTCGTAACAATTGGTGAAAAAGCAACCGCTGAGTGGGACGAACTTCTTGGGATTCATCAAGCTGGGGCAGCCTCCCGAGTTTCCACCAGCCTTCTGTCTTACTTTGCAAGTTCAGTAGCAACTCAAACTTGAGGTGAAGTTTTGCACCACGTCCAACTGAAGGATATCATGAACAAGAGACTCATTTCAGCCCGTCTTTGCCACCAGGAAAATTTGCAAACGAATGTAATTTGTCAATAAACTAAATGCTTTTTGAGATCTGCTGCACCACACCATCGGATTCGTTGAAAGTTGGCTGACCCATCGCGAAGAAGATTCCATCTAGAATGATGACGAAACTTTTGCAATACAATTTACAGCTAGAGATGGCCAGGCACCTTTTTGTAGACAGATTAATTATATGTACATATATAAAATGGTTTACGTGGAACAAGTAATGCAGAGTTTAACGTGAAACAAATTCAAGCTGGTTAAACAAACAATAGTCTCTTTAGACCAAATGGCAGACTTTGATCTTCTGTGGAAACAGAAATGCAACTTGGAAAACATTGATGGAGCATGATTTTCTCCGCGGTTGCCGGGGAAAGCGAGTGAGCTGGCCTCGGTTGCTGGACACTTGCAGTACGACAAGCGAAGACATGTCGGTGTCTGTTTACCACCATCGTCCTGGACCTAATAACGTTCGCGACCAGTGCGTCTTTAAGGATGAGAGGTCTTGTGCAGCTGAGCATTCAGAATGTAATCACACCAGCACCGTTAGCTTCAGAAAAAAAGTCTAAGCTAACTTCGTTGATATCAAGTAATCCGCTAGAATCGTTTACTATCCGGATAAAACAATGACTATCAACCCACAGTTGTACTGTCTGAATAAGCCGATAAGTGGCTGAAGCAGATATTATAGATTCGAACCCACCGGTTGGGAGAACCACATGGTGAGAGTGTAGTCCTGAGTATAAAAGCCTGAAGGCTCTAAGGAGAAAATATGTAAAGTATCGACCTCCATCCAACAGTTGAGACCCGAGGAGCCTCATGTGGCTGGCCCGAGTTTGGATCAAACCATTCTTTCAATATAAAGAGCGAAATTTTCTTCAAATATCCGTTCCTCATCCATTAGTCTGTATAGGTATGTGCTAATAACTGTAATGTGAGTGTCTTGTGTTTTTTTATTCAAAAGCCCTGACAGTTTGAACCAGTGGCAAGTTCGCAAGTTCACTTCCTCAGTATGTATGTCATCCAGAGTTCATGTTGAACGATCTTAATAGCCGTGCAATACGAAGGACGTCCTGTTCTCTTGGTGACACTGGTGCCATATCAGCATACTAATCATGTGATAACTTAAATAATGCGCAAAAATCTAGGGCCGCGAGAACAGAGAGCCAAGCAGTCAGCTGAACAGTGTTGTTAGATGAGCGACTGAGGCAAAATCTGTCAAACTAAGTCACATGCTTATCCGTCTACGTTTGCCCCACGGCATGGTGATAGGAAGCGGGGAATCTGTAGGGTTGTGGTCATTCTGAACAGTATTTGAAGCTATCAAAAGTCAAGAATCTAGTCAACCGACCTAAAGAAACGAAGAACTTTATGAGCAGTTGTAAATCCTTCAGAAGTCAAAGGGACGAAGCACACCGCATCCTTTTTCCACGACAGTACAATTTTCATGAAATTCTGGAAACTAACGAAATACACTCATTTGCATATAAATTTAGTTTTGACAAGAGACCTACCTGGAATCCAGCTCTTGTTTGTGATGTTTTTAAGCAGCATGCTGCACCAGACCCCCTCGTGTTTCAGTTGGCACGATATGATGAGCCCCGTCGAAACCGTTCATGGGCTGTCGAAGAGTTTTCAGCAGCCTCATGAGAAATGTAATACGTCTATACATGCTTTGATGTATCTGGAATATCGTACCAACTGGAACATGAGGCGGCCTGGTGCAGCACATTCAGTTGCCTGAAATCATCACAAACGAGAGATTCAGCTGGGTTCCAGGTGAGTCTCTCGCAAAACCAAATTGATTTGCAGATGAGTGTAGTTCTCGAAAAACAGTCCAATTTGGGTTGAAGTAGAACATGCGGTTGACGGAAACTCGGGGACTGCGCCTACCTGATGAGCCCCAAGAAGGGCGAAACCGGTCGTGGGCTGTCGAACAGTTTTCAGCAGCCTTATCAGTAGTCCATTACAAGTATAAACATCATGTTAGGACAGGCTGAACTCCGCACGCGTTCGGATTAAAAGCGTCGAGTCAGACAATACGGAACCCGTTTTTCCTCACCAAAGGACAAATTCACTTGTAAAACTTGCTATTTCCAGAGTGGCGCACCCTCCGTTGAGACAGCTTGTTCACACGCAAAAAATATGCTACTTCCATGTAAACGCCCTGAACAAAGACAAGATGTTAGCAATTCCTAAAAAACCCGGTCTCCTCGCAATGTACCGCGCGTCATATTTATCTTTGCAACCGGTAGATGTTGCAAAGCTCACTCTTGTGGAATGCGTAACATTAGTAGTCATCTAGGAGTTCCAAATCTTTGTCATAATTCGCTAGCGTGGTCAACCGATCCGGTATAATCGTACTGAAATACCCTGCGCTAAAGACAAGCAAAGTAAGCACCCAACTATGAGGATCAATCAACTGAATTTGTGTCGCCGCCCCAAACTAATAACGCATTTGCCTTTCTGAATTACTGTACACAAAAGAAGCTATCAAACCCCAAGCGATTATATTGGTTTCACTCAGTGGTGTTGTCCTTCCCTAAAATACTATACCAGAACTAATTGGTGCCAACCTTAGTGCGCGTCCACTCACAACCCACTGGGGATGTCTAGCTCGAGAAAAAATCAATACAACCCGAGCTGCCAACATCCTCTCCAGTTAAAAAGATGAACAGTTTTACCGAACTGCTGCATCGTAGAGAATACCAAAACACGACCATAGGAAAGCTGGTTGCATAATGCTATGGAGAAGGCTTTCATTCATCCAGCTAGGTTACGACCTTTCCCAAGAAGGCTATCTCATCTGTCCTCGTAAAGCGTGTGGCAGATTAATCTTCGTTTGTACCAGAAATGGTGTTGATTTTCGCACGCTCCGTTTGATTCTTTCAGAACAGCCACAAACTATTAGGTGTAAGAGTGCAAATCGGCTCCAGGTCAGTTGCCAATCTCTCCTGACCACAATATATTACTCCCTCCAAATATAATCTTTTTCGTAAGTTCTTCATTCTGAGAGAACCTCAGTTAGACTGTTGCTTTTGATGTATTTACAGATTAACTTTAGGAGTTAAGCTGTTCCCTCCTTAGGCGTTCCGTGTTGTTTATCTTTATTTGACGTCTGTTTAGGGGCTCAACGCATTTGACTCGCATGAAAGTTCATACTGACTTCAATTTCTGGTGGAAAGGTTTGGAAAAATCGTAAAACATTTCAACCCTCGCTCTCTTTTTTAGCGGAGAATTTGGTGATCTATGGAATGATTTGTCTTGATTGAGGTTCGCTTTCAATTTACTTGGCCTCGATGACCAATCCTACCATATGGCCAAGTGGTGTTACGTTTTCTACCTTGAGAAACACGTTTTTCTGTACGTACTTGAAACCAACGTTGGCTCATTGATTATTTCAGCTGTCGAACCTTTAAAATGCCAAACGTCGTTCACTGTATAGTGATTTTCGGTGCAATACTTTCCGTATCCAAACTATAGAACAGAAACTGTACCTGAGCAGATAAACGTCACAAATGCAGTAACAACTTTCCAATGCAATTTACTACACTAAGTTCACTTCTCCGCAAAAAGTGCAGTTTTTGCAAATGGTTATCCACCGAAAATTCCTTTTTTCAATCTCTAACGTTGTGTTCGTTTTGATGTGTTTTGTAATTTCGTGAGCTTTCAAGTTTGCTGGGCTATTCTGATGAGAAATCTGATAAATCGGCTATTTAGAGAACAAATAGCCGAGGCAGATGCCCAGATGGGTACTCAACTGTAGCACTTTCTTGAATGGTTCTTGTCTGGGTGGACTTATGTGCAACATCGATTGGGCGACGCAACATAGTGCTTCACCTACTGTGTCGCACAGGCACCAAAACACGTATTCAAGACTACCAGGGCACTTTAGGCGGAATTGACGATGGTCTAACCTGTATATACTGCCGGATGGTGCCTAAATGTAATCGTACTGTCTGTAACACACAAAACACTGCAAAGCTACAACCCGGTGCGAATGCTGTCGACTCAGACTTCTAAAAAATGGACAAAGATTACATCATTTTGTGGATTTGCAACGTTGTGCCAGGTTTTGGTTTTATTTGGTGGATGACTAATAATCTAGTACCTACAATGTCGTTAAATTTTCACTGCTCCACGTTTCACCAGCCCGAGTGAGCGTATAGCATATCGACGTGAATTGACGAAACCTGGGGTGATTTTGAACACCTTGTATCGATCGGCTCATTAAGAACACTAAGGGATTTATAGGCCATGTATTCAGGCTTCGCGACGGAACGGGTATGAATAAAGATTTTGACCAGTCGCGTTTGCTGCTAAAATATGCATTTGATTGGGTGGTGATTACCACGCCCTTATTGGATACAGTTAACCAATCGGCGTTGTTTCGTAGATCGTAGCTCACCAGCGAATAGAAATGCAGACAGGCGGTATATTAAATTTATTGTACTGAGCCATTGACGAACGCACCAAACGTTAACCATGATACCTCTCAGGCAGCTGTTGCTGCTCTTCACCCTCACGCATGCAGCGGTCGCAGGTAAGATGAAGTTCTAAATAGCAACAATTCACATGCCCTAGTTCACTTTGGACATTGTGTTAGTTTCTCGTAGCTTCACTGTTCAAATAGCGGTACTGTTTACTTTCGGATTTTGGCTAGATTAAAAAACCCAAAATGCTCGTGATTTTCAGAACTAACTCTAAGCATAACTTCACTTTAATATGGATATTCTACAATTAGTACGAAGTTTTCCCTCCAGATATCGACCCTGCTCCTAGTAAATAAAAAAATCCCTCGGCTTAAGAATGATTGTCCTAAAAAGGGGGTGAAAAACAGCAAAAGTACCCCTTAGAGTTGTTATTTTTTCCTCATATGTTAACCTTAGAGGCCTAGCCTATCATTACGGTTGTATTGAACATTGCTTCAAAGTGGACAATTAACAAACAATTTGAACTTTGAAAGTAAATGCTGCCTTTGTTTGAACGGTCAAGTTGTCAAACTACCAGCCGAAAGATCGCGGGTTCGAAAATCTGGAGATTCATTCGATGTGCACTCTTGATGGTTTCTAACAATGCTCCTGGCTTTTCAGTATGGATTGGTATTACTTGAAGGACGAAATCTCCATTGAAAATTTCCAGATCTCTTCACACTACCACTAACTCATAGGCCTCCTACTTGTTGGATCTTCTACAACAGTAGTAAAAATTTGGGAATTTCTCCTGACTACTTGCAAGTAGTCAAATTGTCAGCAAATTTTAAAGCATGGGCTAAACCGAAAATCAGCTCTGGTTTATTTCAATCTTTTGCTAGAATTTTTCAAATTCTGTTCACGTTAGCTCACCTTAAACCAGTCAGTTACCCTCGTCTTACTGGACGAGGTCACTGGTAGGTAAGCAATCTACAGCTGCTACGCCAGATAGATAAACGGCGAATTTGTTTTCCTGACGTAGATCGACCCGTGGACGTCAACAACTCCTGGTTCTTGGCTTATATTATGTCATCTGGCTGGCCAATGAAATTGAAACCGTTACCAAAAACAGAATCAAACGACTGTGCATCGTTTATTCAACCTTACTTCATCTGAGAAACCATGTAGTTGCTGGTGCGACAGCAAAAATAGTTGTTTTGAATTCAGTAATCCTGGTGGATCATACATGGATGAAGCCGCCTCTCAGCTTGTCACAGTGTACAGCAACCAAAAACTTTTTATGCAGAATTTTACTTGTTTTTTAGCAGCGTATACTAGACTGAATCAGAATATTTTCGTTGCCAAGACTCTGCCCTTCTCTCAGTGAATTTCCCGTGTGATTTGTCAACGAACTTTGGAGCTTTCGGTTCTCCACCGAATCCAATAGGCTATTTGTTGAGAAGCCACACCACGCGTGGGGAATATCAGCAAATGTAAACTTGTGATCCAAATGCTAGATTTGAATAAAGTGTTGTTGAGAACTATTCATTAGTTGTGCCAGCAGTGGTTGAATGACACAAATCGTTATTGATGACTGAAACACTGAGAATCAGCTAAGGGCTCAGAGCCTGAAGGATACCTACTCATCACGCGACCAAACAGTGGAAACTTAACCGTAGTGACGCTGGGACGGAGATATGAAGAACACGACCCGCGGACACCGCCGGACCAATGTCCACAATTAAACACTCTCCTGGGTTGGGCTAGCATTGATCTAACAGCAAGTGCCTCTGAGGTTTCACTGCGTTTCAGCGCATTCAGAGAGTGAGTAGCGTGTTTACAGAGATAAACAAGAACCAATCGAGTGTGTACAAAATATGCGTGACACTTTGACATTTTTTTATTGCTTGTTTGTGTACGACGGTGTTAGTCTCTACCGTAAAAAATTGGAAACTTCTGAATGCATAAAGTGGCACGGATACACTAAGATCGCGAACTGTGAGGCAATTAGAATCCTGACAAACTCGCGTTGCAAAAGTGACATAAGAAAGTGTGGAACTGGGATCGGAAATATTTATTCACATAGTGGAAAAATAATTGCGCCAGGGAAGGCAGGAAATGAGCCAATTTTAGAGATATTTTTCTTGTCGTGGGGATTTTGCTGTGTTTGGGAACATGTGAGATGAAATGAACCAAAAATGAAGTCGTTCAGCTGTAGCACCATTTCGACACCTGGCCGCTATGTTAACGCAAGGAGGCATGAGGGTTGCATGGACAAGAGCAATCGAGATGCCCAGGAATCATCTGGTCAGTAACTCCACGCCTTAACCACTAAGCTATCTCAGGCCTTCGGGAACATGTCACCTACAGTATTCACTAAATTCAGCAGATTCGAAACCTGAACAAAATTTGTTCCTTTAGGAATCGAGAGCATCTCTTAGCGTTGCTCATCAGTATGGCAAACTTTTTTTGGAGAAAGTGGAAAGGGCTTGGTTAGTGGACCTTTTCTAACGCTGAGGCCGTAAAATGTCGTGCACAGGAGTACTTGGAGAATGACATCTCCGAAACAGGTCACCATTCTTTATATGTGACAATTTAAGATAAACCTCTTCGAGGGCATCTTGGGGTACCCTCGATCCAGATGATATCCCAGACCAACTAAGACTTCCTTTTGGCCCTGAAAAGAACTCAATGGAGGAAAGTTAGTGAAATATGTAGTTCTTGTCGTTTCTTGTACTAAGTTAATTTTTTTGAAACAGGTTGGTTAGATAACAAGTTTTGACCTTGAACTTACACAGAACGCGGTACAAATATGTTATTTTTCCTACTGTGAAGATGCTACATGACAGCCCAGGATGAAACTGGTTTATTGTTGAATTAGCAACGAGAGATATCGGCTTCTTCCTAAAACAGTTTATACAAAGGCGGTATTCACTAGTTATCGGTTTCAATAATGAACATAACAGTAAGCGTTGACTACTGACTGTTTGATTACTGTGTAGCTGTCGTTTGAGCGATAAATCCAGCAGTGATAAAACGCCTAATTTTAATAGAAACTGTCAACCGCGTTTCTCAAAGTCGTCTGGTTCAAAGTCTTTGAACTAGGCTGCCCCAATGGTCTTTGAAAGTAAGGTACCACGGGGTAATTTGCCATGCTATTGCGGCTGACCTGTGATTAGAAGCGAGCTTGAACATCATCATGACTGATGAGAAGCGTTCGTGTGACCTCCCATAGAGATGGTGTCCCTTCAAATGAGCATCTTTTGTGAGAACTAATCTATGTTTCTAATTTCTACTAGGCTAAATCTTGGTGAAATACGCCCGTCACCTGAAAGCTAACTGAAACTTTCGTTTGCGATATGCTCTAGCTGAATGTACCGCACCAGACCGCCTCATGTTTCATTGATACCAGCGCTATATATTGTATAGATGTAATTCACTGCTCATAAGGTTGCTGAAAACTCTTCGTCTTGGATTAGTACAACGTTTGACACTTTCCTCATTGTGAAATTCGGCCACTGCATTTTATTGAAAATATGTTCATGGCAGGAAGTTTTCAAACCAAACAAATTCTTGTGCACATCGGGTCATAAATTACCATTCAGCCTAACCTAATCAAGCCTTTGGTCTGATACATTTTGCAATCAGTTTCTGCAGGCCTACAAAAATGGGGCTCGATTTTTGGTTCTGTTTACTGGGATGACAAACAGTGTAGTAAAGGTCTTGGTGAAATAGACCCAATTGAATCTTCTCTTGGGGTACCCTCGATCCAGATGATATCCTAGACCAACTAAGACGTTTTTGGCCTTGAAAAGAACTCAATGGAGAAGAATTAGGGAAATATGGAGTTTTTATCGTTTCTTGTACTAAGTTAATTTTTTTCCAAACAGGTTGGTTAGATAACGAGTCTTAACCTTGGACTTACACAGAACGCGGTACAAATATGTTACTGTTCCCACTGTAGAGATGTTACATGACAGCCCAGGACGAAACTGGTTTATTTTTGAATTAGCAATGAGAGATACCAGCTTCTTTCTAAAACAGCTTACACAAAAGCGGTATTTACCAGTTATCGGTTACAGTAATGAACATACCAGTAAGTGTTGACTACTGACTGTTTGCTTACTGTGTAGCTGTGGTTTGTGCGATGAATCCCGCAGTGATAAGGAGCTTAATTTTAATAGAAACTGTCAACCGCGTTCCTCAAAGTCGTTTGGTTCAAAGTCTTTGAATTAGGTTGTCCCAATGGTCTTTGAAAGTAAGGACCACAGGGTAATTTGCCATTGCCGTCTATTGTGGCTGGCCTGTGATCGGAAGCAAGCTTAGACATTATCATAACTGATGAGTGGCGTTCGTGTGACCTCCCACAGAGATGCTGTCTCTTCAAATGAGCGTCTTTTGTGAGGAATAATCTATGTTTCCAATTTTAGTAGGCTAAATCTTGGCAAAATACACTCATTTTTAAATTAAGCCCGTGTAGACCCAATTGAATATATGGCTTACGGTACCCATCAGCTGGATGCAGTACACAAAGGCATTTCGTGTTACAGTTGGTGTGACATTTAAAAAAACTGGTAGTTTATTTCATTGTGGGAACTCACCACTCACAAAACTGCCGAAAACTCTTGGACTATGCCTAAAGAGCGAGGAGTTTTAGGCATTTTCAATGTTTATGCAGCAAAAGTTCCTTCGTTCATTGAGCGAAAGGTAAAAGCGATGAAACGCTAGTGTCCTTGGCGTGTTCGTAAAACCCATAAGCGAACCCCTGACCTTTTTGGAAGTTTACTTGAGTTCCAAGCTTCCAGTTTCGACGCCTGCTAAAGCCCATAAGCGAACCCCTGACATTTTTGGAAGTTTACTTGAGTTCTTAGCTTCCAGTTTCGACGCCTGCAGTTCGTGTAGCTGTTAATCTAAGTCGGGTGTTCGGAACTATTTCATTTACTATCTAAAAACCGTTAAAACATCAGCTAGTTCAGTGTTTTTATACACACGTCACGTCCTTCCGGAAGATCGTGATGAAAGATCTAGCTGAACATGTTCTTCTGTGTTCTTTCCCCTGCCTAGCAACTTTATTGGTGCTTCATTTTTATTTCTCAGATAAGCGCTACTAATAACTAACATTAGTATTAGTAGTATCGCAAGTGGGGTTATTTTGTCTCAAACTTATAGTTGGGCAAAATCGGCAATCCGATTGCCACCTTGATTCATGTGCTAAAACGTAAGGCTTAAAATACACTTAGCGAAATCACGACCAAGAAGTGTGTTCAACCCATGTGTTTAACGCAGTTTGGAATTTGACAAGGTAGTAAACGCCCCAATGATTGTTACCGTAATAACTGAGCTTGGAACACTGTATGACAGTTCTCAGTATTATTTTGCCGTCAGACAAACAGCCAAGCGGCGAGGTGAGAACAAAACTGTCCCAGGACGAAACAAACAAGTGACTATATCCCAAACAGGGGTCGGGAAGTCTCAGTGCTTAGAGCGCGAATTTACTGACCGAAAGGTACGTGGTTCGAACCCGACCTCTGCAACTCGACTCCCACTGACTAGGCTTGGGCGACCTGTTAGTATCCCAGCCCTCATGCTTCCTTCGGTTGGCATAGCAGCTAGGCGCCGAAAGGGTGATACGACTGAACGACTGTCGACTATCTACATCCCAAACTGCTCATGTGTATACAAGCGAATTATCGTTATCCACAAGATTATTCCCCCCTGGACAATGTTATGACCACGTCTTAATTCTTCCCTTAGTTTTCAGCCACAGTTACAAACTCAGTTATCAAGTATTTCCCGTTCCATTACAATTTTTGCTACTTCGACGACAATGGGATGAGTACGATTCGTCTGGTTTTATTTGCTATGTTTCCTTCGAGGAGTGAATTCCACTCAGGTGGTCAGTTTATGGTCATTTGTGCTATTTGTGGCTGGTAATCTTAGGTGCATAATGCGATGCGCAACAGTTTTCCAGGATCCTGATAGACACAAATTAGGAATCTGTGGCTTTGTTCCGTTTCCTTAGAAGATTACCGAATTTATCCAGGAAGATCGGACATTTATTGCTTCTGTAATGCGTACTTGTCATGCCATTTTCAAATTGGTCGTTATTGAATTAAAAAGAAACTTCTAGGTTGATCCCGTTATTGAAGATACTGACTGATTCACTAATAAACCGGCTGAATGAATGAAAGTGTGAGGGTGGTTATCCGATCTCTTCAGAAGGAAAAAAACTTTCCTGGAGGAACATGCTTTATGGATCGTCCGATGTATTGTTACGCCAAATAGCTACCTGATATTTTTGCAGTAAGAGTTTTTGTTCGGGTGGATAAGATCGTGGGTCACCTCACTGACGACGTGAGCGTCCATCTCACGTGAGTGACTTTAAAGAATTACCAATATCTGTCCTTATTACCTGGACAATTACTATTTTGAGGATATGGGGGTGAGAAGAATTTTCAAAGCCTCCAGACACACCTGTATTCACTCAAAATACATACACATGTTACGGGAACCCCCGGAGTAAAGTAAAAGTTTTTCGAAGCATCAACTGACGAGTATCTAATTTAGACTTGACTATAGTTGCTGTGGTTGAGGAACTCGAGTTGCACCTGACTTATTCAACTTTAATTCTAGTTAGCTAAGGGGAGAGAATAACGAGGCCACTTCTGGCTTCCGCTGGCCAAGATCACCACATGTAGCTAAAGATGAACTGATTTGACGGTATTCCTGTTGTACCAGGAATGAATGTCCAAATTTTGTACATTGATGCAATAACGACATTTTCATTTAGTAAGTTCGGTAGAATTGCAAGGCGAGCGAATTTAAAAAAAACAAGAGGTTGTGCGGCCAAAGCAATTATTTCAGAAGTGAATTGGGCTACTAGACACTCGTCGATGTGTTTGCAGTCTTAACAACCCAGTGCAAGCTATCGGATATTTCCAGTGTATTATCTTGGCTTCATGAAGATACAAGTAAACTGGTCAGTTTATCTAGTTTGTCCCCCCAAAAGAACGTTCTTTTCAAAACTGACCACAGTGCATATGTCCTAGAAAACGCACTCAATTGACTGACAAAGCCTGCTAATAAATCGGTAAATGTCCCGCAACTCTGCCCTACTGCCCCACAGCAGTGAGCACAGTTTCCTTCTGACAGCTGAGAAGGGCCAACATTATTTGTCTTGGTGGTTGATTTCTGTTCAGCTGCCATGAGTGAGGATGTTCCACTGCTACACGTACTTTACTGCATATTAGAGTGAAGAAGAACTGTCCCTAAGGGTCGTATGTAAGACGTTTATTTTCAATTTCCAAAGTGCATGCACGCACCGTGAACTCACTTCCCCGGTGGGAGCCCTTTTTCGTGGCTGGCTTTCCACAAGTTTTGCACCTTTATGACGTGGAAAGCACTATGCTCCTGACCCTCACAGACTGGGTAACGATCAACCATTTTGGTTAAAACAACGTCTTTGAACACTGTTGACCTACTGGCGCTTTCTTAGTTCATACATGTCGCTGTTCGTTTGATAAACGTAGGATGGAGTGCTTCTCTGAGGTCTCCTGAAACTACACAGTTTTAGTCCTCCTATATGCGTTCGTGACTTGATCTTGCTTAGATGTAAACCAGTCGTTCTGTTTTCGGACCAGTTATCAGGGAGTTTTGCAAATCAATTTTTGTGATGGGTGGGAAGTTGTCCGTTGTGGCTAGCTTCACCTTGCTGTGAATACCGACTGGACATTTCGTCGACGCGCATGCCTAGGACTTAAAGGTTGCGTGAATACATTTTGTATTCACTTCGATCCCTACTTCAATGTTTTTCACAGAAAAACTTGTTTTTCTGTAAAGTAAACAGTAAACGGTTCAAAGGAAAGTGAGATACTGGACGAAAAGTAATGGCGGACTGAATTTAGGATCAAATAAACGTCAAAGTTTCTGCGAGCAAACTGGGGATTTGGGTCCCTTGTTTTTCATCCCATATTTATTATCTGTTGACCAAACATTATATTTGAACAATACTCGACCCACCCATTACCACATAAATTACAATGGATATAACAGGTTGCTTAACTGGTGAGTGGAGAACTGATGATTCATCCGGTTATCACGTAAAACTAGAGATCATGTTAGCTACTGGACCTCACTCGAATCTTCCTAGAACAGATCGTTTTGACCGTTGTCCGCGGATAGTTCTTCCTCCCGCTTCCTTTTGTCTCTTGCTCTCTCTCTCTGTATATATATATATATATATAATGGTCCACAAGTGGCTTTCGCTCAAACTCGTCGTATGTCCAAAATTTGTCAATCCAACAGCGACCCAAGCATGAAAAACCGTTTGCCACTGCCCTCTTCAGTAGTTTCTATCCACTGGAAATAAATCCTAACATTTTGATAAAAGTTCCTTTTTTATGAGTTTTGAAAGGGCTATTCTTTGTCATTCCGTGTCATTTCGTGTAACACCGCTCGCGGCAAATTTAACTATTTAACCTGCGGTCATTAGACTCAGGACGAAACTGCCTGTCATATGGTTGGTCGTTTCATTTTTTATGAGCTAGTTCCTTCAATGTAATGCTCTAGTAAGTCTGCTAGTAGCATGTTCTGATGGACGCTGAACTTGAGTGGATGCAACGTAGACTAATTACTGCTCGCCATCGTGTTTATATTCAATTGGATCTGGAGACCAAGGTATGTTGCGGCAGATAGCGGATGAGCAAACTGAACCGCGTTTCTATCGTAATGAATAGCCGGGAGATATAAACTGGCAAGATGTTAATGACCCACCTGGACAGGGTGTGATCCAAGGGTAAAGCGTCTTCGTAAACCTGCTACATTGCTTGGAACCGCAATTTTTGTCCTTACCACTAACGGTGATGAATTTTGCAAAGGAAATAGCAAACTGTCGCCAAAGTCAACCTTAAATTTTCAACGACTCACATGAATTTTCTTGTTGGGCAATTTTGATTATGCTAGTTCCCAGTTTGCATTGTTTAAAGCTCTCCTTTTGTTTGCATACACTTCTCAGTAGATATCTGGATGGGACCTAGCATCTCTATAAAGAGTTTAACGCCATCCAGAAAGTCGGTGGTTTGGAATTGTCATTCATCATTAAACCAGTTGTACCTTGACCTCTTTGCTAGTAAGAGACAGTGTGATTGTTTGCTATATGAGATTGTATGACGTAGCTTTTAAGCAGCAATAGCCCGTCCCCCATCGATATGTCCTAGTATTATGGCTCGGTGTGGCTGCATCGATATGACTGTTTAGCTCATTGGACAACTGCGACGGATAGACTAAAAGAGTGCATTTTTTTCATCAGTTGTGCTTGACTGTGGACAAACCGACGCGTGTTCCCCGAGCCATTTCAAACCCCGTCTGGACTGTTACGTGCTAAGTATTCTTCTGAAAATATTTAGCATTTTGATCATTTCTTCGGGTGTCTTTGTAAGCGTTCCTCCGCTTCAGAGTCTGTCTACGCAAGCTCTCCATTTTGGTGGTGTCCTCCAAGCAGACCGTTTTTGTTTAAAGTGTGAATTAGTTCACATGGGATATTTTGAGAGTCTTGGTCCTCCAAGCACATCTGGGGTGGCTCTTTCACAAATTTGACCCAAAAAGCCGTTCAGGTGAATTCTTCCGCATGAAACGCAAAATGTAGACTAAAATATGGAGACGTCGGATATAATCTTTTCTTGGGTCAAAGAATTTTTTCGGGGATAAATCTGAATGATCCAAGGAAGAGGCAAGAAAATGGTGGTTTGAGTCAACAAACTGATGGCTATTTGTGTCTGATTCAGTGTGTAGGTAAATCGATCACAGTGAATTAGGCAGGTCTAGCATGGATGACACAAACTCACTAATGAAGGTTCCATCAAAATTAACTTTACGCGGTACCGGAAACTCTGCGAAAATGTAACCATTTCAGCTTGATTATACAGTATGTGTTTGAATTTAAAGTTGCTAACGCTGGTGACTTGACAGAACTGAAAACAGCTATCGAAAACGTGATGCCTCCATTCTAGGCCTGGGGCAACATTTCAAATAGTTGTGCAGCTGAAAACGTCCCCATGCTTCTTATGTGATCGACGGAAACTGTTAGTCACAGCATCTTTATACTCATGGGGCACAATACCAGGAACAATCGAGCTAACAGAAATGTGTCTGCGAACGTCATTTTCAAATGTATTTCAAGCGAAAAAACAAAAGGGCAGAGTGGGTTCCGCCTATTAGTGATATACGAAAATTTACAAAACAAGGTGATGTTAAGTGTTATGTCTGCTGATTCGCTAATCTGCTGTATCTGATTGCTGACCCGCTCCAGTGCCTAGTGCCGGGAAAAGACTCACGGAAGGGAACACAACAGCTGTATTCCGAACAAGCGAGTGCGAGAGTGTGAGTACGTGCGAGTGCGAGAATACAACTCAAGCTAGTCATTGGTGGGACACTGTCTAACTTGGTCCAATGCTGACGCACGCAGTCTGGTCTTGGTATAGGCTGCGACTCGCTGCATACTGCGGGGGCGTTGTCTGACCTTGAGCAACGCTGACACGCGCTGTCTGGGTTTGATAGAAGGCTGTGAGGCGCTGTATATTGAGGGGGCGTTGTCTGTCTGGTCAACATCCAGCAGAGCTGAGGATCTCAGTAGATTTCGGGCATTCAATGGTTGCTTTCAGGAATCTGACCTTCCTGATAATAAGAATTTGCGGTGATTCTATTCCGGGCGCATCATCCGCCTTTGATGGAATAACTAATATCTTACTGAGGAACCCTAGAGAGAAAATGAATGAAAGTGGCTGAGAACCTCAAATAAATTTCCCTGTACGTGAGTTCGCCGAGCATGCCTAGTCGTTCTGTGAAGTTCCAGCCAATGAAAGAAGGGTCGAAACGTCTGCGAATTCGTTTTATCAGTGTGACGAAGAATCAACCCCTAATGTAGTGAAAACACCTTGGTAGATAGCCTTGAAAAATTGATGACTACTCACACACTATATATATATATATAACTGATTCTGCTATTTGTCGCATCCTACCTTGAAGCGACTAACAGAAATCTTCCTTGTTTTGACAGGCTTAATTTGCCTTTCAAATTCACGGCCTCCCGTCGTTTCCTCCAAGTTGTCTTCTGCTCATGAAAATTTGGAATGCAATAGTTAATTTAACCATGCGGCTTACACACCTTAGTAGTCGAGGAGGGCATGTTTTTTGCTTCAATGGGCGAAGCCAATTCATTCGTTATCAAGGCGTATATCTTGTTTTGGGAATAACAACAACAACTACCATCATTTTTAAAAACGCTGTACGCTTCTCTGTAACGTTATCCGTCCTCGGTCACCCAAGCACCGGTATCTTCGCAGCCTGGTGATAGTTAGTTTCGAGGAACGTTTTGCAGGTGAGTGACCAGTAAACAACCAAATTTGTGTCAGCGAAACGTGAAGCTTACCCTGTTAAGGGATTGGGACCATCGTCTCGAAAGAACGTCTCCGCTTTCCAATTAAAACCTTGTTTTTAGGGAAACACCATGACCAGGCAGTATGAAATAAAAGGAGTTGCTAGGCATTGCACTTCATTTATAAGTTTGCAGAAACTCCCCTATACCTTAAGACCGGTTTCGTTTCATTTCGGGGCTTTTCAGCTAAACCCAGTCCCCGAGCTTCCGTCAAACGTATACACGAACGCGAATTGGATGGAATTCGCCAAATACTCTCATTTGAATATTAATGTAATTTTGACTGCAGACTCAATTAAATTCGGGTAATCAGCCCCAGGAAGGGCAAAATCGTTCGTGGGCCGTCGAGGAGTCTTTACAGTTTAGTGGATAGTATGTTACATCTATAAATTGTATTACGATTTCTCGAGTATCGTGTCAAGTTGCACATGTGGTGGCCTCGTGCAGCACATTCATTTGGAGGACACCGTCATAAACAAGATATTCATAGATGATTAGTTGTTGCCCAACTAAGGGCTATCGGGTCCTTGCACCTTTATGGCAGCAATCCACATGGTCAACCACCTGAGAGCGCCACAGCATACGGCACGCCAAAATTCTCAGTGACAGATACGCCATGACTTTCCAGTCAAACTGACCAAGTCAGTTTCGTCTCTCGCTGTGTACTCAACATGGGCTGAGTGCGGTTTGCATATAAGTCTTTGTCGACTGTGTCAGTGGTGTGCCACCCCAACATGATGCTCAATTTGATCTACTATAAGACCACTCGAAAGTGAACTCAGATTGTCCTTGGTTGTTTCCCTTAATGACCTCGAACTCTTTGCCACACCAAAGTCCCACTCTGGTTTACTTTTGCTTCTTAGCAAAAGTTTTTTCATGCCGATATTCCTAAGAAGTCCCAAGATTTTTTGAGAAAAATCATGAAAATGGTGATGACTATGGTGGCGGTGATAACAGCAGTTCAAACTGGAGGTTTCACTTATCTAAACTTGTAGTTTGTGCTTGGCCGTCATCCGAACAAGTTTTAACAGAGAAGTTGCTTTTCCGCACTCCACTGTTTTCCATTGACATGTCACAATTTTCTGTTTCTTTTCAGACTTTCAACTGCTATTGATTGGCCCAGGAAGACCTGGAGCATCTCCATGCTGCACGTTGGTAAGCCGAATAAAATGGTTTCTCTGGTACTGTCCAATCACGATAACCACGAAATAACGAACTCTCAGTAGCTGTTCTGTCCCACTGATTACTTCTAGTGTCTACCGTATTCACCAAAATTCAAAAATCGGTTGTTGTCTCAGAGCCCACATACGGTCAGTAGGAATCCCGTACTGTCACTATCACTGTGAGTTGACAAACGACAGACCTTTTTTCCCCAAAAGACCGAGGTTTGCTCCTACTTGTCAAAGATTAAGGGTTGTAGTTGTGGGCCTACCAACTAGTATTATGGAACCCAAGAAAGTTCGATAAATGGGGAGGCCAACGAACCGGATAAAGTGTAGCACAGTGTGTAAGATCCATAGACCATTTGTGCTATTTTGCGAAATATAGACACGAGCCGTTCACCATGTACGGGAAAATGGAGTTGTTCAATTCCACCCGGATTGGACTATTTGTCTGGTTGTTCACTTTTATTAGCCGATTCCTCGGAGGCTTTCTGAGACTTATTCACTCCAAACAGGTTGCACTTCGAAAGGCATCGCGACGTACTTCCTCACATCCTTCGTTAGATCTATCAAACCCGGGTTGCTCCGAAGTTCCTGATCGTTTCGCCCATCTCAGTTTTTCCACAGAACAGTGTTGATCTGCAATACGTAGGACTAGAACGTGATCTCAGAGCGATTGTTCAAGTTGAGCTAACTATCTACTCGACTGACATAAGTCAATGGGGCTCGGCTACAAAAAATCCAACATCTGTTATCTTTACTGTCACTTTTCTAAGATCCGATGCTTCCTGGTTTTCGTATTTCCACAAGAACGTGCAACCATTCCTTATGTGTATACCAGTGTTAGACGGTGTGAATGCATTTGATGACAAGTAGTGTACATAGTCCATAGATTTAACGAAATGGGTTGCGCTGCATTTGGTTCACGTAGTTCAGCCCCGCTTTCTGCGTTATTTCCCTACGGCTAGGGACCAACAGTGACATACAATGGTTTTCAATTCCCCACAAGCAGAATTTGGTGACAATTTGGCTGACTTACTACGTATGTCGTATTAAATCATGTTCCGCACCAACTAATTAGGCCCTGTAACATGAAATCCTGTGAATTAAAATTTAGTAAATTCATTTATGCCTGATTGTTCCCAACGTGTCCTTTCAAGCCTGCCTCCACATGTCATTTAAAAAAAAACTGACAGGGTTGTCACAACGTCGAAATTATTTCTATAGGCTGATAACAGAGGGCAGAGTTGGGGAAACCTTTACACAATTTCAGTTTCACAATCAAGCGGTCTTCTTGTGCGAAATTCCTCAGTGTGTTAATATCCGTGACTTTTCCGCTTGATTGGTGAAGCAGCTGATGATCGGGGTTTTCCAGCAACGTTTCCACAGGGGTACACAATTCTGCGGCTACATCAGTAACAAAATTTTAAGCAGATGTTGAACCTACCAATGCCTGATAGTTTTGTTGAGTTTTCGCGAGAGGTTACTCAGCAAAACTAACCTGAAGCGAAACCGTCAGTAAAGGGTTTTGAAAAGGAATTTCGCCACACAACCGTCAGATTTTGAGACTCTAATCTATCATTTCACAAGCTTTCAAAGCAGAATGTGTGCCTCAGCAATTCGTGAGATATTTGACGCCAAACAAACCGATCTGGTGCATCCTGTTTATAGCTTTTTGTGGATGGCCATCAATAAATCAGTGTTGTTGTGATCCCGGTCAAATTTTTCCACTCGTCTATACGTGAAATGTACTAGAAGGAACCAATTTAAGTCTCCCAGTTCTTCAGGCTAGCCGGGTGTGATGCGCCCCTGTATCAGGTTTGATATCACATGTTGACTAGGTAGGCACTACGAAGTTTAATTCGTGTTAATCTTCTTAGTCGCCTTCGTTAGTTCAGTACCGTTTAGAAATTGTCCTGTCAGAGATTTCAAAACCCACAGAAAGTGCGAATGCTGAATTTTTTTTAATCAGTTGTGCAGTGAACGGAGCAGAACTGCTGCGTAAATAGTCGGGTACTACAGAATGTTGGTAGGTGATTTTGGCGGTGACTCTAGGACACGGAGCAGCCGACAAGAATTTCCGGGTGCAGAATTTTGAATTCATCCACAGAAGGTAACGCCTATTTATTGATTTTATACTCTTCAAAGAGTTTTCAGCAACCTTGTGAGTAGTCTATTACGTCTGTACATGTGTCGCGATATCTGGAATATCGTAATAATTGAAACATGAGGCGGCCTGGAGCAGCACAGTCAGTTGCTTGAAAACACATCATAAACGAGGGATTCAGCTGGGTTCTAGGTGATTCGTCCGCAAAAACCAATTTGTTCGCAAATGAGTGTGTTTCGATAATTAACGGGTATTTCTTTAAATATTACTGGGCAATTGAGGCACAGTGTTCAAACTAAAGAACAACAGGTCTATTAATTTATCACACGGAGGAATATATCTTGTTTATTTTCTATCAGTTTGTTTTTAATCTAAAGTTTAGTAGTACAGCGCAACATGCGAATTGATAATCGGCTGAGAAAAGACTTGTAATTGTTCATTTCTGAAATGAGTGCCAACAAATGACCTAAGAGCCATTTATTTTCCATGATATTCGCGTGCAATTCTGTTAAAAAAGTGTTTAATGAGAAAACAGATTGGTAGCTTACAACGGCACTGAGACCGGTTCAAGTGGAACGGAATGTGTGAGTGAAAGATGGTGATTCAAATGCAGACGAATCCTACTACTGATTAAGCAGTATAGTGTTCAGTCGATATATCAAAATGTTTGGGGATGAGTAAGACGCCAAAGAGTGCCAACGTAAACGAAAGAGTTGTCCGGTGGAACTTCACAACTTTTCGGTGTAGCACATTGCTGTTGGTTACATGAAGTCTTCTCATTATCTGCAGAATGGACGGCGGTTTCGTAGAAAATTTCGTGAACCATCGACTGTAAGACCAGCTTAGACTGTGAATGTGCACGTTTACTGTTTTACCATCACATCCCATGGAGGACGCCGAATCACAATCAGATTATAGACCCTTTTCTGTACGAATACATTATTCCTGCAATGGTAGAGTCACCGTGACCTGCTACTATCTCTCAGAATTTTTATGCCACAGTCTTGTTTTTTGTCATGCTACTGCAGGTCCGATCAAGAGGCGTGGCCACTGAAATGTTTCCACCAGAGAAGCACCTCAGAGCTTGGGCACCTTGAACTTTCAGGCTCTCAATGTTAGCAAACAAGAACCAAGCAGTTACAAACAATTAGGCACGAAAGTAAACGTTACGTATGCACAGGATTTTTGAAAAGTGAACATTCCCAGACACTCTCTGGACGTTTTTTGACCGGCAAACATTCACGGACGAACACTGCAATGCCATTCCAAAACATTTCATGATAAACTTTACCTTCCGTCAGAAACGGAGGGGGGGGGGTTGGGCTGGACACCGGACGATAGACTATTTGCATGCCTCATCAGTAGTGTAAACGTTACACCACCTTGCCGCAAGTGGAATACAAAGACAAGAGATAGAGATCCTATTGCCACCGAATTCGGAATAGACAGGAAAATTCAAGATGCAGACTTTGGTGTGAAACGCGGACCCTCCGGTCAGTAAATTCGCTCCTTAAATGCTAAGCTGCATCGAGCTCCCACCTGTTGTTCTTCAATAAGATCTTTCTTCAACTGGTTATTTTTTACCCTTGAAATAGGCAACTCAAGATCATACATTGGAAAGTGCTTGTGAGGCCGTCCGTTTTGCTTGATTTTCTTCTCTCCTGTTCAGCTTAAAACATTCACATTTTCGACACATCCTTCAAGACAGCCGCTTCCTGGATTTGTGCTAAACTGAGCCATCTCACTTCATATTTCTAGTTAATCAGCGTCCATGTTTAACAGTAAAAGTGGGTTGCTGTGAGCGTGACATCGAGTAGTGTATTGCTGACAACCCTGAGCAAATGCAACAGACTTCGCCGGGACTAATTTGTATAAGGATGAGTGTTCCTTTGTGCGCGAAAACAACTAGCTGTGAGTGACTGGCTGGAAACATATCAATTGGAAAGCAGTTGGTTAACGAGCCGTTTTCGTGGAGTGCTCCCAGCTGTAACTGGGAGGAAAGTGCGTGTGCTAACAGCTGAAGCATTCAACTTTAGAAAAACGCATCGCTGATATAGTCCTAATTTTGAGAGCTGCATAAAGTCTCAATATAGTGCGTGTGCTAACAGCTGAAGCATTCAGATTTAGAAAAACGCATCGGTGATATAATCCTCATTTTGAGAGCTGCATAAAGTCTCAATGTATTGCTTGATGGTCTCGATATTTACCCCTGGGGGTTGTGTGCAAACAAAGAACATCTCTCTGGGCTTGGTGGCGAAACGGTCACAAAAAGCTTGATAAACTCAGCAGATAATTCGGCCAGCTGTATGATTTACCAACCTTCTTCTAATAACAGAAATTTTGAACGAAAGGAAGGGATTCGTCACCGCGGTACGTGGTACTATGGCTGTAGATCTGAGGTTGTGAGATTTATGAAGCAGTGAAGTGAAGCCATCCAAATAGCGAACGGTTAAAAACTCAGTACAATGCAAAAGTTGTTGCACCGTGTTAGAAAACCGGAACCGACACCCAAGTATGCTCACGCTAAGTATATTTTACAGGGGCAGCTGGTAGTGAACCGGTTACAGCCACAACTGACTTGCTTGTAAGATTCGAATCCCAGAATGACATCTTAAGTGAACCGCCATGCAGTGGTGCGTGCGATGCGCCTACGGACACCACCGCTAGGTATTAGGAGGAACGAGTGTACTACGTTCTTTCACCTTATGATGCGCAGCATGAGGACAAAGCAAAGAAAGTTTTTTTAGCAAGACTAGACGCAAGCCCTGTTTTGGAGAACGAGGAAACTTGACATGAGAGTCCATGTAATACACATTGAGGCAAGCAGATTTTCGAAATGATATGTGTATGTGGATGGCTCGAGGGTTGGATACAAATGAAATATAACGTAGCATGAATATCACTAGTTTAAAAATTACCCCAAACGACCTCATTTATGGCTTAGTAGTTCAGTGAGCGGAAGATAAATACATTGATATATGTATGTGCGACGCAGTTTCCCAAAACCAATGAACAGGACAACTCCGTTAAGAGAGAGGACGGTTATAGTCCTCCAACAGCCTTCCATTGTTTGATGTTCTCACCGGCCTCGGTTTCTGCAAAATTCCATGGGTATGTGAGAAAAGTCGAATCGCCCAAGCAATACAAAATCTTCGGGAAATTCGGGCGGAAAGTGTTTTCTCAGAAACACTTTATAGAAACAATGGATCCAACGACTTGGTATATATGCCATGGGCCAATAAAATACGCACATAAGTGCACAAGAGCAAGGTCAGCATGTGCGGGAACTTATACCCCATTGGCTGTTCCTTCAAGTAGTTTTCAGGCACTTGGTGTTAGATGACAGCTCAAACATGCGTAGATCATATCCTGTCACTCCTAATTGTGATTTTTCTTTATCAAGTCCAGGTTTCCACTCAATTTGCTGGGAAGATGTTTTCCTTGCGGAGGAATAACTCGGCAACCGGTAGTTACGCCCACTTCAAAGTCTGGTGTGAGAGGACCCGCTTAAGCCAACGACCCAAACTAAAGTTCATCACACAAGAAACAATCTAGTTGTGTACCACTTTGATAGTCTCCTGTCGTTCCACAATGGTTATGACTTTATCCAAAGATGAAACTAACATGTGTAGTGCACTGATTGCACTTGTGTATGACGCATTTTAAGAATATCACAATACGCCTAGATTTATGCCCAGTGGCCAAGGTGACTTTTTGAACGCCCGGGCTGACCCTGATTGGACGGAACGAACTGTTCTATCTGAGCGCATTTGTACACAACTGTCAATTCACCTTAATTCTAGGGGAAACGTAGATCGGTAAAGGGCTGAGATTTTCTGCGACAGTCAATTTTTGTGACTGATAGGACGACAAGCCATATTTCTGCGTTTCGCTCAACAACTCTGGTGTTTTTGGTTCCATTATGACGCACTCCGTGAGTCCAACCGTCCTGAGAGTTTCCTCACGAGGTCTGCTACACGCAGATTACTTCTGTTTTGTTCTACCTTTCCAGACTCAGATGTTTCATACCTGTTATGATGAAAAATTCGAAATGATTCACCATCAGTTGGCCTGTACCATTAAAGTTTCGCTTCCTTGGGTCATGGGGACAATTGCGGAAACCACAAGTTTCGCAAGGGACATAACCCAGAAGACTGGGTACCATGTGTTGGCCTTAACTGTCGTCGAAGAACAAACATGTGAGTTGAAGAAATGTAGAAAAATTGGCTGTTTGTTTCAATAGTCTGCATACCGCATAAGACCATTTTGCGTGAGAACTACAATCCGGTAATCGGTTGTTGATCTGCTTACCGAGCTTGGGGAGTTCATCACCAATCTGATCAACAACTTATCTCCATACATTGATATCCCTAACCCTGTGAAGACTACTGATGGTATTGCCATATTGCTCTTACAGATAATGGGTGACAACACAAAAAACGTGAAAGCAACTTTGGTAGATACCAAAAGGGGCAAATGTGTTTGCTTGGTTATGAAACCAGGTAATTCTGTTTTCAGCATTGAAGCGGCCACGGTATGGCGGATTTGAATTTTTTGTTTGCTTTACCATTTGTCACGATCTGGGCTTATTCTTGGGACGTTTAACTACCGAGAGAAAACCATTTGCCGGTCCAGTGATACCTATTGCAACGGGTAATGTATCGAAACACCGGTAGCTCGGGTTGCTGCTCAGCTGACTGTTGTGCTCTGTTCACCGAGCTTGGAAGTCAACTTGCGAACGTCCTGTCACGAAAAACCTCCTGAGTACGCTCTGATGACGTCTCCTTGTTTGGTGACTAAACGTTTGCAAGTGAACTGCAGAGCTAGACGAACAGATCAAAATCCACTTCATCAATAACCGATGCTTCTTTGATTATGGAAATAATGGTAACAAAGGTTGAATGAGTATCTTGTCTTCTAACAATCTTGAAAGCGCGTGCATTGCAAAGTTGCATCCTGATTTTTCCGGCTCACGTACATGTTTAAGTTGCCTGAACTGGAGACTTAATAGGGTCGCTTGTTCACAATGGCATTGAAACCACCAGTGAAATCTCCAGGACAATGGGTTGGTGTTCTCTTGCAAATCTGCTTTTTACTAGCTTAGAACTACTCTAGTGAAACGGAAACATAAAAGTTACCTTAGGTGGTTACTATCTGGCCAGCTTTTTGCTCAACATGGGATTTCAAAGGAACGTCTTTCGTTAGACTACCTGAAAACAGGGCACTCTTTAGGGGGAGTTCAAGCACCTCTCTCATTTGACGTTATTGATAGCGGGGTTAGTGGTGACAATGATGTTGCGGATGGGGGCTGTGGAATTCTTTCTTAGGGGCTCGTTTCACTGAAGAAACGTGGATTTTATCCAAATGCAGTCGACCACTACGGTGGGTCAGGCGCCCTGTAACAACTGAACGGTCATTCTGAACGGCTTATCGAAATTTTTGACCAGCAACTAATGTAAATTATTGGGGACCGACAGCATAAAGAAGCGACCTTTCAGCCGCTATCGCTTGTTATTATAATCCAAGACGCGCGCAGAATGGCTGGTTGCTTTTGTCTTTATTCTTTGTTGATATCAAACTGGGTATGGCAGTGCCGCGCCGTCACTGGCCAGCAGGCATGAGCATGAATGTACGCACGTAAGCAAGTAAGCACGTATTACATTAGTAATTAAAGCGATAAATAGCAATTATGGGATTCCAGTTGGTTTGTGGCAAGCCACTACGCACAACTAGCTGCTCCTTGTTGATGCGGGAAAACGAGTATCCTCGCGAACGCGCTGAACCAACTCCTCGTGGTGCCGACTAGGTAGTCTGGACGTCAGTCTGGGCGAGGTAAGAGTTCAGCAACTCCAAACGGGACTAATCAGCCTATTTGGTTTCAATGTACCGGTTGCTCTAGACAATGTAAAACACAAATTATCTGTCGTCTCTGTATCAGTTCCAGCATGCATACATCCATGTCAAGCATTCGGACATACGTTGGGATTCGTTTTCTCTGACTAGAACTGTTGATAGAAGCCTTCGAATGGGACGCTACCCTCATGTTATCTAATATTCTTGTGCATACCCTTCTACATCTATCGCTTGGATTTATTTTTTTGGGTAGTTGTGACCATGTTCTTCAAAAAATAAAAGATACATGGTCATTACAAACCCCAGCCTTTAAAATTTACAACAGAGCATTAGAAGTTAAACGCATTTCCCGGATGACGACACTGCTATTTTTGACTGCGTTGCAGTGCGAAGGTTGATTGTCTGTCCGTTATGTAAATGGCTTGTCCATTTTTTGTGGAAATATTCTGAAAGACGCTACCTCTTCTCCAAACAGCCGGTGAAGAATTCTATCGTGAGTTTCTCCGACGTAATCATGATTGTATTGGATGTTTCTAAAATTATACTTCATTGCTGAACAAAGCAGGTTTTTTTTCTTGTAGCATTGCTTCCGAAAGAAAATGCCCCTAATTTTTTTCAAGTTGTATTCCATGTATACTACTTATAAAGTGATCATCGCACCTCGTGTTTCTTACGTTCCAATTTCTGGCCTAATCCATTCAGATATTTACGTGGATGCACCGACGTACGATGATCCCGAACGGCTCAAGTTCAGGGTAAGTGAAACAAAATTCCCGCGCATACAATTACACCGTGGGTTTTCGGTTGTGCACAGACATTTAAAAATCGCAGTACATCAAGTGTGTGTAGTAAATCGTCGATTGAATCCTTTTAACCGTGCACTTCTTGTCAAGAAACGTTGTGTAACAATGGGACAATAAAATTTTTACCCATATAGATGGACCAGTTCTCTGAAGAAGGACGAATTTCGGCCGGTAATTTGAAGCGCACTTAAATGTAGAAACGGATCACCAAACCAATGGGAACATTCTTGTTCTCAACTGTGGGAAAACCCTTCATCAAGCCTGGTTGTTCCTAGCCACCTCAGTTTAACTGTTATTCAGTCTCCGCTTAGTACATTCAGCTTCGTGACTACATATGAACTCAGTGAACAGGTACATCTGTTGTGCAGAACACTGGCGCTTCTCTGTTGTGTAATCAAGTGAAGCAAAGAGTGTGAAAAAAAACGGAAGCTAGTCGGTTTTGCATTGGAAATCAAAAGGTGTAAAAAGATCAGCAGGCAACATTTTTACAATTGTGTTGGCTGAATCCGACAGGGGGGTTTCGTTAAATAGTAACCAAGCTTCCTGGATCGGTATCTCCGAGTCGCTGAACGCTAACAACTCGTGGCACGCATGGAAGCATCGCTTTGGAAACCTACAATAAATAACTAAAGGATTCCAAAAATAAGCCAATCATTGTTGGTGATATTTACCTCTCATTTGGTCATTCTTTTGCTTGCGTAAAAATGCCAGTAAGTTGAATGAGAAAACCATCTTATGGCGAGTTCTTCGGGGTATTTATCTCATTGGCACTTCGTACGGAGATGAAAGGCTGCTGCTGCTGCTTTTCTCATTTAGACCATTGTCTTTTCTGTTGGTACTTGCTCCGCTGCTTGTTTTTCAGGGACGTTTTCCTCCACATTGCTAGTTGTTAATTTATTGCACACGATAAGAGCCGTAGTCCCGCATGAAGCCGATACAGTCAATTTTCTCTCCTTTCACACACTATAATTGTTGTGGCAAGTTTGGAATCCTGCGGAATATCTTCCAACTCGCTTGTTGAGCAAATGAATAGCCGGTTCCCTTCGACCCGAACGGTTTCTCCGAGAAGCTGTCCAGCTCTCTCTCTTTTATAAATCGTTTGCATTCCTTTAGCTGTAGGTACGCTAGCCAAGATGGTTGCCATTGTACGCTGGAGTAGGTAAACTTTGTGTTTAAAATCTGATTTTCCCGACTGGTATTGAACGGGGTGCCTTTAAATTGCCAGGGCTTGTTAGATTTCCAATCTGTTTGCCTCTCTTCCATCAGCTGAAGATGCTGAGCTTCTCATTTGCAGATATCAGCCAGTCTGTCAAAGAGTTTTTTGTGAAGTGGGGACCTGCATAATACTGGAGTTCGTTGCTTCGTTTGGTCCACTGTTCACTTTTCTGTTTGCAACTGTCTCATCAGCTCCTAGATTTTTCTCGGTTTGCCGCACTTATCGGGGTTTGGATTGTTTTGGTGTAATCCAGATACTTCATTTGGAACAAAGAGGATACCTCTGAGTCATTTTCATCAAAGCAATATTGCCTCCCTTCTCGCTTTAGTCCAGTCACATCCTCGACGGTTCCAAGTTTACGCGTTCTTTTCGGTCTCCACTGGCTTTTCGGTGTGCTTGGGACACGATGAACAAAGAACCTACGTCCTAGAGCTTCTCAACATTTTTATGCAGTCTTTTGATTCTGGAGGCTTCTTACATCATCCACACTTTGAAGAATTTCCTCCCATCCAAAAGCGAGCCGCCGTAGCTCCCCTTACTCGGCCAGTAGGGTTTCACCGAGCGTAGCTAAATCCGTCTTATAGAGTTTGATTCGTTTTGTTATTTAAATAGTCGAAAGTAGCGCTTCTTCTAGAAACCTGTGAACTAGGTGTTACCGACGCACGGGCAGTTCCCATTGCACGCCACGCCAAGTCCAATAATTTTAAGGAGCATGTTTGTTGTGATTAAACCGGTAGGTTGATAGAAGATGTTTCAAAAATGCCTATATTTAGGCCGAAGCGAGTGGCTCTCAACCTAGGTGCTGTGGTTATTTGCAGAAACCCCACCTCTGTGTGTGCAAATTAAGCACGGAAATTCGCAAAATTAAATGCGAGGATCTTTGGCTCGTACAGTTTCGTTCTCACCTTGAGGGATTCTTAGTTGGAAAGGCGGTAGTAGACCGGTAGTTCATCTTTAGAACCCCACAAAACGTAGTCAGGTGCATAGTTAAAAGAGTTGGGGCCAAAACGCATTATTTCCTCGACCCTGTGCCACCTTTGTACTTGGCAGTGATTGTTCCATCTGTAGGCTTACGTGTGTAAGGAGGAAAGCACTTCGCCGCAAAGTCGATCATTTGCAAACATCAACTAAGCAATTACAAACTACTGGGCAGGAAAGTAAACGTCTCATTTACACACAGTTCTTAAAAGCTGAACATTCTCACACGTCTTGTTGAAGTTTTATGAATATTCAATGACTATCTCACCATTTTAAACAAGCACGAAAGCAGTTCCTTCATGAGACGCGGAGCAGAGCTTCGAGAAGACCACAGACTGCTTGTATGCCTCATCAGTAGTATCGAAACGAAGGGATTCATTAAAGCCAACAACGTTTTCGGAACAACTGAGCTTTTGGAGAAAGGTCTTTCTGCTGACAGAAGCAGAGGCTTTCGAGAAGAGTAAAAACAGTGCAAATAACTGTTGGTTTCTTCCCCGCTGGTTCTGGTACAGTTGGCGCCTCCAAAAGATGAAGTCTGTCATACTGCGTACGGTTTAGGATCCACATTGCTGTTCATGGATATTTTTCCCCAGAATAACTGCGTTCGTCCGGCAGAAGTGACGCCACAGACAACACTGTGTAGCTTTCACGTTGGCAAGAATAGATGACTTTCATCCACAGAATAGTCCTTGGTGGTTTGGTTAGCTTCGCTTGAAGGGTACAAATGTCGAAGGCACGAATCAAGCCTTCCTGTCTGAGTTGAATTTGGTGCCAAAAATACATCGTCGGGTCACGTGCACCAAGCCAAAGTGGGGGGACGTTGTTATGTCATGTGAGGTTGCAAGAAGTACCCTCTTCGCGTAGCCGATTCAAGGCACCTTTAGAGCTTTGACTGTTATTGCTGGTATCATAAAACCTCAACGAATCCATAGAAATATAATTAAAAAACCGGCGTTCGAATGTGCAGAAAGTGTAGGACTTGCTTTAAACATCCAGCATTATCAAGTGTGGTGGCTCGGCCAGGAGATGCACGCACGAAATCATGGTCTAACATCATGATATCAGGAAGGTCAGATTCCTGAAAGCAACTACCGAATGCCAGAAATCTACTGAGACCCCCAGCTCTGCTAGATGTTGACCAGACAGAAAACGCCCCCTCAATATACAGCGCCTCACAGCCTTCTATCAAACCCAGAGAGCGCGAGTCAGCGTTGATCATGGTCAGACAGTGTCCCACCAATGACTAGCTTGAGCTGTATTCTCGCACTCGCACGTACTCACGCTCCCGCACTCGCTTGTTCGGAATATAGCTGTTGTGTTCCCTTCTGTGAGTCTTTTTTTCCCGGCATTAGGCACTGGAGCGGGTCAGCAAATCAGATACAGCAGATTAGCGAATCAGTAGACATAACACATGAGTACTGTGCTCCTCCCTCTGAATGGCACACACTGCGAGGTGAACAACCTGTGATTTTAAAGAAGAGTACAAAAGAGAGTATGGCTGTTGGCTGCCTCCTTCCAGAATGAGATCCCTTTAACCTCGCCCCCGCACGGGTGCTCTGCTGGGGTCAAAGCATCAAATGGTGTCCAACCGATGGCATTCGTCCTACCAGTCTATTTCCAGATTGTCCGACGATTGCTTCTGGGTCCAGACACCTCAAAATGCTCACAATGGGCTACCATTAGGTGCCTTCTCCATCTAGGTTTTCCGCTGTAGGACTCTAGCTTTAACTAGCTAAACACTGACTCTGCTGTGAAAACGGCTATGAAAACGGCTCGATTAACGACTAGAAACCCAATCAGTCATACTACTGAATAAGTTGTCAGTATTCAAGTACATACTGACCAAAAAGACCCGGGATTTTAACCATCAAGTCAATTTTTTCCAAAAAACTTTCATCCGAAATAGACACCATGGATGTTCATTTTAAATTCATCTCACGTGGACTGCAGGTTTCATTTGTGTGGGCGCCACAATCGTCTTAGTAAAGGAAAACTTGCGAACCACAGTATAAAGCAGAAGGCCATTTTGCACAAGAGTTATTTTACAAGACCTACAAATAATCCATTGCCTCGAATCATGTGTTTAGGTCACCGTCCACCACTAACTATGCAGTCGCAAACGTTAAGAATCTTCAAACGTAGATTTACGCTACTTCCAAATGGATCCTTATTGTGTTCACCATCTATTTTAGATCGCGGAACCTAAGCACGATATTGCTGTGTTGCTGCATAGTGAAAGGAGTCCAAACAGTTTCATCATTAAGATAAGAAATCCATTTGATTTGGACAAACCGGAATGGAATCGAATGCTGCGCCTCTTGAACTCGTGGAAGGGCGTGTTGGGAGAACTGGTGTGCTATGCCATCCTATATCCCCCCAAAACAGGTAATATCTATTCACTAATGATAAATATTTTGTGTCTTTGAGCGGTGGGACAAGTCACCGTTGTATTACCTAGAAGCTGGGTTTTCTCCATTATTTTTTTTCTAGTTACATGGGTCTCCAAAAAAACGAAACAAAGAATCCATTTGATATCTAGTAGGGCTGTCATCGGATCAACTTGGCTGGCATATTGATTCTGTAAAACGATCCCAAACCGGTCAATGGATGATATCTTCCTGTTTTTCAAATGGGTGAATTCCCAGCAGTAATTTTTGTAAACCAAAGACACATGAAATGATTGAAACAGCGAGATGTTAATTACTTTCTTGTCTGGTACTGCGCAGGCGAGACTCGTCTGAAGTGGCACAAGTCTACCCCCTGAGCTTACTAGTGTTGATGGGAACAAATTTTTAATCCCTCTGGAAAGAAGTTACCCCGGAAGAAAGCAAATTCCGTCCAGCTCTGTAGGTCATCTTTTAGGGTTATGGTTATATTTTAAGGGCCAATCTCGGCTCTGTGCTTGATAAATCTGAAAAAATTCCATTGGTGCATCTCTTGTGCATTAACTAAACAGTAATGATTACTAATGAAGAGTGGAAAGGATACGTCGCTTCAATTCGATCATGTTTATCACGAGGGATTTCAATAGCTTTAATAAACATCAAATGAATAGTGAGCAACCCACTTGCGTCGTTCCGCAAAGGAATTGATCACATATCGTGATAAAAAACCAAGGACGATACCACATGGGAACACACCTCCAAGCTAAGGCTGACCAAACTGGTATAAACAGCAGGACAAGCATAAAAAAACATGGATGAAAATAGCATTGGACGAAGTTTCACGCATCTAGGTGTACTCAGTATTTTGGGTGTTGGGAAAATTTTTCTTGTGGTCTGACGCGCTATCCATACCGCAGTATATATATGCATATATATATGCATATACGTATACATATATATGCAGTACTGTATAGAGTGTACTATATGGAACTTGACTACTCGTGGTGGTATTTAAATTTGGGAACTTCTTGCTGTTTTTGGAGTTGGACCGAGGTTGATAGACCTTCTTGTTGCGAACTCTCATAAGAGCTTCGCTTAAAAGCTGAGAAATGCCCTTAGTCCCGGAAATCAATGGCAAAGTAACGGAAATCCGTGCATGTCAGAATTTGGTAGGCTGAAACTGAGCTGTGCAGCAATTCGTCTGTGGATCGGTATCATCTTATTGGTTAGAATATTGTCCAATCAAATAGCTTCGACTTGATTAGCTTGTTTACACGTTGCTTCGAGCCGCGCTTCGTTTGCAGCATCGCAAACCTAAGAACGCCCGAGCGACAGCACGATCATAACACTTCCAGTCACAGCTATAAAGCTGTCTGGGAAGTTTAAGGAGGTTTTTGGTTGCATAAAAAAGGCTGAAGAAGACCATTCAGCGCAGTTATCGCAGACTTATAACCCATGGAGCCGGATTCCCATATGGTACCATCCTCTTAGGCTTGGCGGTAGACGGATAAGTCATCAGTATTGAACTCGGCAAAGCAAGTAACCTGGATGTCAACTAAAAGGTATAATTTCTGAAGTAGCGGTGCCTCTACGGTGAGCAAACTTTCTCAAATCCTGCTGAGGGTTTTCAGCTCGGGATTTAATTGGTGCACGGCTTAATCGTTTCATTCATGCCAGTATAAGCGATGATGCGTATCATACTAACCTCTAGGATGATATACTTCCGCGAACTTTCACTTGCTTCTTAGAAAGATCAACACCTGAAGAATTAGCCGACACGGGACCACAGGCTATTAAATGCATCAGCCAAAGATGAGGGATGTCTAAGTGAAGGTCGGTCACACTGGCAACCACCCAGTCGTGGCCGAACTACAGAAAACTACAGACTAAGAGGTCGAGGGTTCGTACCTCCCGAAGAAATGGTGAGATACGGATTATTATTAATTGACAACAAGGAAGACTTTGATGTGCCCGCGACTAGTGACTTACACGCTTATTCACTTTATTGACACAGCTAGGGGAGCAGAATGGTTGAACGATTCTCCACAGAGCAGCTTGTTTAATGCGAGTCGCAGGATACGCACCAAAACGACCGTCAGCTGATCAATAGTAAATAGAGTCCACACCTTGTCAATCCTCACGAAAGAATGTTCACCCATGGGGCTTGCCCCGGTGTAATGTGCAATCTGATACCCATTCCACTTTGGACCTTCCAAACGTTTGTGACATCCGTGCATATTTATGCGTATCAACTATACAATGAAATGTTATCCCTGTCATTTCAGAACTTCAAGGGTATTTTCTCTGGAGTGAAACCATTCCAATAAAGGACGCCAGAATAAAGGGACAACTGGCGGGGAGAGTGAAGGACATCTGCTGTCATCTGGTAATTTTTAATTTTTAATTATAATTAATAATAAATACTAATTAATAATAATCAATCAATAAAATAATGTATAAAAATAAATACTAATAAGTAAATAAGAAATAAGTATACTTATAATTGATGCGCATAAATTATACGGGTGATTGATGCGTGTTTGACAAACCAAAAAGTTTTTCTGAGATTCAGAGTGGGACAAAATTCTGTACATGTCGCCAAATAAAATTATCCGGGAAGACACGATAAGATCTGTTCACAAGCCTAAGCAACGAGTCACTGACCTCATTCACAAGGTTGCGCGGATGAAGGAAATGTCTAAACATGGCCATAAAAATGTTCGCTGAGGGGTACTCATTAGTTTTTTCACTGAAATGGAAGTACAAAGTTTAGTATTCGAGAGGTGGCTTGCAGTAACTTCCCTTAGTATAAAGGCATCGTTGGGCAGTTTCCTACACACACAATAATCAACTGCCGGAAGCTCGAAGCTCCGCAGGCCACGGCAGTTAACAAACGCACAAAACCGACTTGAATCCGTAGTTGTTTGTGCGTGTCGCAAGGTCTGCAGTAGAACTACAACGTCTGATAGATTTGTGGAAATTGTACTAGCCAGTATATGAGTATAAGATACTATTTAATAGCGAAATGTTATTCCTGCCACATTACTGCTCGCAAAGCGGATGACAAATGCTTGGCGGCCCGCTAGCGGTTTTGCTGTTTGAGGAGCTCTTCAATTAGGCTTATCCTCGAGATTTCCGTCAACCTTAATTTTTGCCTGAACACTAAATCTTTCGCAAGTGAAGTCACAGAAACATTTGCAGGCCAAATTGGTTTCAGTGGGAAACTCAACCGCATCTGAGGAATACTCAACAGAATGTGCTGCACAAAGGTTACCCTATGCTTTAGTTGGAACAATATCTATCCGGTTGACTATAAGAACCTTCTAACCTTTTGATAAACGTGCTATCAGCTTTTGTTGTGTTTGTTCAAAACTCTCCACGGTAACAAAACAGACGCGATTTTCCCACCTGTCAGTAATGGGACTTGACTCCGGGATGAACGGAGTACCGAGAGTGTGCTGGTTGGAGCTTTACGGTTAACTGCAGTCCTGGTCGCAGGGAACACGAACGATTTCACAGGTTGTTGACAAATTCCATACAGATAACTGGTGCCCCTTCAACAACCTGATTACGTTTACAATCTGGCGAAGGAAAACTGGTTTTGCAGTGTGACTGCTCTGATTACACCGAGCTGCAAAGATAATGTGGGCGCTCTAGGAATTAAAGATGATAACTGGACACCAGACGGCGTTACTGGATTCCAATCAGCTGTTTTAGCCACGCTTTTCTGCACAACTTTAGTAGCCACCCAGAAAAAATTATCACAAATTACCACGCCTAACAATCTTCGATCAGCTAGTGGCACCGACTACTTGTTTTTATCCGTAGCGTATGAGACCGAAAAAGCGAAAATCATTTTACTAGTGGTATACACATTTCATGACTGAATAAATGCAATAGACATGTAATGGTTGATAGCCCCCGTACAGGAGCCGTCGCCACATTGGTATATTCGAAGCTAGATCAAATGAGCAACGCAATTACTATCGTTAATTTCATCCTTTTCCATAGGATGAAAGAGTGCTGGATTGCGAAGTGGTGGACTATGAGAGCTTCTTCAAGGCTGCCGTATTCGCATGTTGGACTCGTATCACTTGGTTCAATTCCAACCCACTACAACCGACAATGACCAAGTTGTGGAGTAACAGAGCCGATTACATATACTCTGTGATCACTCGGAATGTGCCACAGATAGGTGAGTCTTTTGATGTACTGGCCGCTTTTAGCTGCAGTACCAAAACATTGTAAATGGTGTCTTACCGATTTTTTCGGAAACTGGAGGATTCTCAAGTAACTTACAGTCACAAGGACCCCTCCCCCTAAAGCACACCACCTCACTAGGAAGCACAAAATCACTTCTCCATGGCTACTGAGTGACCGGAGTGTCGCAATCTTCCCAAAGGAGACAGAACGCTCGTTATAGATGGGGGAATTTCTTGAGTGGACCATTTAACTCTAGAGACTGTATTAAAGTTCACTTTTTCAAGTTTCTGTTTACGCAATCCTAAATTCAATGGTGAAATATTAACTATCCGATCAAAACTACATCACACCAATGGACTGAGTTTCTCGAAAATTCTGGGTATCAGTAGAGAGAGAGTTACTTGCCAGTCTGAGTGCCCTGAATGAATTTCGCACTATATTCCCCTACTTGCAAACTGTAAGTAGTATGCATGAAAAATGGCCTGATATTTACCCTCAGGTGTGGATTAGCAGCATTTACAGTTCGGCTAGTGATGTAAAATACAGTTACCTTGTTCGTGGTTACATAAGTTCTTTTGACTTCATTCTTAACCTTTAGACCTCATTTCACATAAGGATGCGAAATTTTAGAGAATAATTGCAAATTTTGTGGGTTAAGTTTGTGTTAATGTTACAAATCCCTAAAGTTACGTGAATGGGAAAAATGTATTTTTATCTGCTGTTTTGGACTCATGCTTGTTTACATCGTCTACTTATAGAGTAAGGTCATTGGAAGGTTGAGCTAAAACTACTCAGAAGTAGCGGAAAACTGGAAACTCACTTAAATAATATTCTTCAAAGAAGTGTGATGCGCGCCAGCACCATTCCAATTCGCAATTGGGTGTTCAACTGTCCACACGTCAAATGTGGCCACCAAGTATGATATTTGACAAATAGAATTTCGGAGAACATGTCCACCTGATTGGTCCCAAAAGGGGGTCAAGTTGCAATGTGCCTTCCGGGAAAATTTCACCAACCATATGGTTAGTTTCACTGTGAAGAACTTCCCGTCTGTTCGTCTCTTGTCCCAAAGCAAACATTATAATCACACCCGAAAAAAGTGGCTTAGTTGTGGATAGCAGGCTTGTGATGCAGCCCCATTGAAAAGTGAACAGTCTGCATATATCAGTGATAAAGCACACCCATCAGCACGAACAGAAATGACTTAAACACAGCGAGTGTGTGCCAAAATTCTCATTTTCGGTACACTCAATGAATGAGTTCGACGTGTGCCTCCACGACACTTTTTCTCCCCTGCTTGAAAGGCAAACATTGGTCTTTTTGGAAAGCACCAAGAAGGGACTCCGGCTAAACAAAGTGATAGTTCCAGCCAGGAAGTCTGATATTCCGTGAGACATTGCCCTTATTCCGTGAGGATTTGGGGGAGAAATATAAACATATTTGAGCACCACATACTTGCTTCTACTGTGGAGAGAAAGTTGGAAATAGGTGGAGGAGGTGTTTCAGCTGAGAACTGCTTTCATCCATTAAGTTTATTTTTGACAACCACTAACCATTTTGGAGACCCTACATGGTTTTTTGGACCAGCGGTGCGGTAAATAGCTCCTAGGTGGTTTCGGATCAAATTATGTTAGCTGTTCCTAAGAAATATCTTTGAGGACAAAGCTCTTCGGCATTCCACACAATCCTTGATTAATACATGGAGGAAGCGTAGTTGGAGAGCTGAAACTTTGCAAAATTGTGCGGGACTTTGAAATTTTTAATACTAATATTTGTTGTTATTGTTCTTCGTCGATACTATATAAGCCTGGAATCACCAAAGTTCTTCCTTATGTCTAATTGATGAACAAGTGGCGAATCACGTGACATTCAAGAGCTTAAGCGTGACACTTATTAGCGCCATTGGAAAGTGTTTTGATGAAGCAGCCTTTGTACAGTCAGCACAATCCCATCTGCTCCCGCTAAACTGACAATTCTTCTGATGGTGAGGCATGCTGACGCTGACAACGAGGCAGTAGGTTAGCAATGAATTCCCTGGCTAAAGGGAGCAATCGTGCTCAACGATGGTGACAGGGGTGGAGGCCCCTTAAGCAGGGTCACCCCGTTGCAGAACTTTGCAAGATGGGACACCTCAAACTTTCAACCTAATTGAAGCTCGATGTTCCATGGCACACCTACAAAACTCGACTGAATGACATCAGCACATCAAAATATCACCAGCTCAGTGTAGAAATGGTGTGGTAAAGGTTTCTTCCGTCAGTCGTTCCATGGAGGCTTATGCCTTGCCTTAGAAACCCTTTTGTTTTACCTAGGAGTTACATCTCAATGAGAATGTTGTAGGCTCCTTGATCACTAGCGTGTCTTCTTCCGGGTCTTTTGGCCACAAATCACGTATCCGAATTGTTTTCGAGCTCTGATAATATTTTATCAATAAGAAAATATGCTTGTAAATGTGTCCTACCTGGGGATAAAAAATGTCTGATATTGCGAAAGTTTCACTGTAAATCTGTTTGTCCTACTATTGTACTTTTACTGAAAAGAATGGTTTCCGCCAATCATCTTCCGTATACACGCCAACAGCAGTGACACTCTGCTGCTCTCTGCTCAGGACAAATGTTTTTTCGGAACGGCCGAATGAACAACTATGGTCAGATGAATAACGTGACCACAGTTTCCACAGCTCTGCTCAAGAGAAGTGAATAGCATTTCCATTCCATCTGACAGCTCTAAAAACAGCATGTTGTTGCTAAGTGGCTGTCTTTTACATGGATGGTTTTAGTCTGTGTTGATGAAACAGCACTATTTTCAACGACTCATGGAGCAAGCAGGTCGTTACTTTGAAAGCGAAAGGGATTCAAAGCCCCATTGAAAAGTGAACAGTCTGCATAAATCGGTGATAAATCACACCCATTAGCACGAACGGAAGCGACTTAAATACACATTAGCGTCTGCCAAAATTCTCATTTCCGGTACACTCAATGAATGAGTTCGATGTGCGCCTCCACGACACTCTTCCTCCCCTGCTTGAATGGCAAACATTGGTTTTTTTGGAAAGCACTAAGAAGGGGCTCCGGCTAAACAGAGTGATAGTTCCAGCCAGGAAGTGTGATGTCCCGTGGGACACTGTCCCTTATTCCGTGAGTGCTTTGATTTGAGGAAGAAATAAAAACGTATTTGAGCACCACATACTTGCTTCTGCTGTGGACAGAAAGTGAGAAATAGGTGGAGGTGTTTTACCTGAAAACTGTTTCCATCCATTAAGTTTATTTTTCACAACCACTAACCACTTTGGAGGCCTTACATAGTTATATGGGTCAGCGATGCGGTCAACAACTCCTAGGTGGTTTTGACTAATGGGTCGTTTTGGTGGGGGGTCGGGTATGGGTGAATTCTTGCTGGTTGATCGGATGGCCGTTGATCTGTTCACCTGGCTTGGCATACATGGAGGAAGCGTAGTTGGAGAGCTAAAACTTTGCAAAATTTTGTGGGACTTTAATATTTTTTATACTAATATTTGTTGTTGTTGTTATTTTTCGTCGATACTATATGAGCCTGGAATCAGTAAAGTTCTTCCTTATGTTTAATTGACGAACAAGTGGCGAATCACGTGACATTCAAGTGCTTAAGCGTGACACTTATTAGCGCCATTGGAGGGTGTTTTGATGAAGCAGCCTTCCGATAACCAGAGGATTGTTTGTCCTAATGTCTCGTGCATGCTTTTTGTATTTAAACGGTCATCAAAAGCGCTCCTGCTCCCGCTAAATTGACAATTCTTCTGATGGTGAAGCATGCTGACGCTGACAGCGAGGCAGTAGGTTAGCAATCAATTCCTTGGCTAAAGGGAAAGAAACGTATTGATCGTGCTCAAGGACGAAGTTGACAGGAGGCTCCTTGAGCGGGGTCACCCCGTTGCAGTATTTTATAAGATGGAACACCTCAAACTTTCAACCTAACTGAAGCTCGATATTCGATGATTGATTGAATGATTGAATGACATCGGCACATCAAAATATCACCAGCTCAGTGTAGAAATGGTGTGGTAAGGCTTTTCTCCGCCACGCTTTCCACAGAGACTCATTCCTCGTCTTAGGAACTCTTTTGTTTTGCCTTTGACTTACATCTTCTCAATGAGAATATTGTAGGCTCCTTGCTCACTAGTACGTCTTCTTCCGGGTCTTTTGGCCACAAATTACGTATCCGAATGTTTTTCGAGCTGTGATGATATTTTATCAATAAGAAAATATGGTCAAAATATGTTTTTGTACTTACGCGAGCCTAAATGATGGTTGGCTTCACTCACACTCAAATTCGACTTCAGTCATACGCTTGAGTGATCAGTATTGATCAGTATTGATCTGTATTGTTGTTCGCAGTGTAATTTGCGTCTTTTTTCGATTGACATGTTATCTTCATTGTTGATTGAGTTAGTATTTTTTGAGTATTCTCTGTAAACTGTATTAAAGTAAATCTCGGTCACCAGAAGATCGATCTTTTAAATCCTCTGCACACAGGAGCAATTTAAGTTGATGTTAACGTCTCAGCTGAATCTCAGCAACATCTTCCCAGTATGATATTCTTTGGATGAATTCGGTGGTTGGCATTACGAGTGGTTCACCTTCGTTAACTCAACGCTACTACTTTTCACCGAATAATGGAACCCGCAGTGAAAACAGGTAGGGAACGTCAGGGTAAGTTGTTATAGAGAGAAACTTTGCAACTAGGACAAATGGAATAGATGATACGCATGAGAAAATATGCCAATCAAAAAGGGAAAAACAGCGGATCAATATGAGGGTGAAATTTTACTCTTCATGAATTAGTCTAGCTTCACGAATATGCGAATCTAGAGGATTAAGCCATGTAAAGCCACTGTATTTCACATTTCATGCACTTAATTCCGAGATTCCTCAAATTCCTGCTCTGCAATCCATTTTAAGTTTGTCGAGGCTGTTCTCTGATGAATCAGGAATGTACACATTTGGGGTTTGTTCCATTTGGAATACTGTTCACATAGATCAGGTGTTTGTTTGGTATTCATCGTCGACAGCACGACTCACCTCGCCAAAATAATTGTATTTCTTTTCTCCGTAGCATTCGATGTCCAGCTGGTAACTCGAAGACCAGCCGTACAACCAGTAAGCAATGGATTTCTAAATAAAACCCAATTTACTCACGGTTGTCAGCTTGAAATGATGTACTGAACAATCTGAGAATTTCCGGCGGATAGGCGTAACAAAACGAACAGCAGGGGGCTCATGGGAATCACATTTTTCTTGTCGGTTTGCTAGTTATTTTAAGTTTGTTCTTGGAGACTCTGTTTATACGGTTGGTCTGTCTACATCACTGCAGATAATAATATCTCAAAAGCCATCGTACAATCTTAAAAGGGTGTGGTTTATGATAGAGTCGAATGCACTGCAAGCGTCCACACGTTTCCTAACCAAATCAACCATCCTCAAATAATGTCCAAAGCAAGGTCCTCAGAACATTTTATATTGTGGCACTCGGGGAGGATGAATGTGGGAGTGATAGTGGCATGCGAGCACTCAAGCTGCCTCAGTTTGCCTAGTCACAGGCCACAATGAGTTGACCGCGTCAGCCGTTCCTAACTGTTCGAAAAAGATTCCAAACCCTTTCTCCTAGTTGCACTGAAAAGTTACATGCAGCGCCTTCTTCCTGTAAGCGCTCGCTTCACGTCCGTTTGATGGTAACTTTTAGTAACTAACGCGATATGTCGTCTTATGATCCATCCTCAGTTTGAACAATTAGTTCACCATATATTAGCCTTCTATGATTTACTAATTAGAGTCTCTGGGTCGCGTTGTCGACCTTTCGTTCAAAGAACCGATTCTGTGACGTGTGGTGAGAAATCAGTTAGTGAAAACCGCTATTCCGGTCTTGCACCATGATACTTTGTTTGTACATAGCACTGGGTTCCCGGTTTTCGTCTGCAGCAGTTTCGTTCGTAACAAAAACACGAAGTTATAGGATTACCGCTTTTCGATTGTTGGTCTGTTCGTCGCTTCCTCCACGAGTGCCTGCGACGAAACGCATTACTGCGCAGTGTATCTTTTTAGGAGCCATATAAGCACAGGCAGAAGAGGAGGAATTCACCCACTCAACCCCGCACTGATGATGTCACCTCGATTGGTGATGAAACGTTTGCAATCCAACTGCCAAGCTCGGCGAACAGACCAACAATCAATCAGCGCACCCGAGCTACCTATATTCCACAACACTGCCGATAGTTTTTCCCGTTCTGATATCTGTTTGAGTAGATTGTTGAACCTACAAACTGAAAACTAACATAGGATATGTTTGTTTGTCAACTCCGTGGTGACTGACCTTTGCCTTGCTTGAGTAGTGGAAAACTCAAACTGTCATTCTGGCCAATGGTCTTGGCCCAAAAAAAACAAACAAAAAATGGATAAAATTCAGTAATTCCGAAATCTCATACAGTAATACAATAGTAATTCATCTCGTTTTTGTTATTCTAGGCTGTACCCATCAGCCCGGAATTTTTTTTAATACTGAGGTCTCAAAAAGTGTATACGTTTTCTGTTTTTTTTTAAATGTTGATATACACATGGTTTGACAAGATCAAACTTTATTTTGTGATTAGATTTAGTAATTCATACAGTTTATTAAACATATCGCAAGAGGCTTGGTCGGACTTTGTGTTTTTCGTTACCGGTTTTCTGCTTTGCTCCAGTGGTTGATTGTACTATGTGTTTGTTCGCCTAACTTTTGTGCATATCAAAAAGATTTCCGAAATAGTCGAGTACCTTTTCCCCCCACATTCTCCTTCTCCTCACCCGCAGCGTTTTGCTTTTGAGTACTTCACCGATTTTGTTTGGAAAACAAACGACAACAACCATCTGCAGATTGAACTGACAAATTTGGAACATAAGAACATCATTCTTCACGGGCTATGGTTGCAGGCTGTTCTTATACTCGCGCAAATCGAAAAACACACCGATATCTCGACTTCTCTCGCACCGATTCTCAGATATCCTCAAGGTATGCGTTTGTTTGCTTCTGATGTGTTTTCCATGTTTGCATAAGACGGCTGGCGATGACTCAATGCACCGTACCAATATAGAACAGGTCATTGGCTCGGGTCACTCACACCTGGCAGAAATGGCCATACTCGTTGAGGACCTTCAGAAAATAAGCTTTAGTAACAGAACACCTCAATAGGTTCAACCAACTGCCTCATTCAACTGGAGAATAGAAGTGGCAAATTGAATAAAATAAAATAAATAAAAGATAAAATAATAAAATAAGAGGATTGACCACTTTGGCAGTCCAGAGTGGTCGGGCGTATCGAATGCCGTCGAAATCAAGCGAAAACTCTAGAAGTGAATAGGAACCACGGCGACATTAGGTACAATTGCGGAAAGCACTAGTGATATCAGTTACCGTTTGTGGTACTTTCATTGGCGTGCGAAAACAACTGCACAAAACCAACGTCTGTGGTAATAATATCACTCCACTAAGAGCTGAAGAGCATCTGCATAATGACCGAAGTTTAACGGAGTCGCATTCAGTCTCTGGCGTTTTTTTCCCTTCCCGAATTTGATGTTTCTTGACTTTCGCTCGACGATGCACATGTACCACAGTGGATGTCGGCCGATTTTCTATTTACACCAGTTATTCTGTTCGACAAGTCCGCAATACTGTGGTCATGAAAGATTGACAAGGAATTTGAGTTTCACTCACTAGTATTGTGGCCTGATCCTTACCAGGATTTGCATTTTGGCGGTAGGAAATCAAATCAGGTGTCACCGTTACTACATTAGGAAGACTCGTGCAAATCGGATGAATGTGCGTAATGTGGTAGTTTATCCAACACCTCCAAAGACGACCCATTAGCTGTCCTGTCAATCGATCGAGGCTTCCTAGTGAGTAGCACCGATAGCGCTGGTAACCTGGTGGACAAAACTAGCTGACTAATCGCGAGTGGTCGCAGGCTAATGACGACCTCTTGTTTCATTTGACACGAAGCGGCCTTTGAACAGAATATATATATATAATAGGTGAGCGATTCAATTAAGTCTCCCATAAACACCAAATTCGTTTCGACGATTACATACAATTTAATGTTTTAGTAAAACATGAGGCTGACAGAAACTATGGAACTCCGCCAAACCGATTAGGCCAAAGAAGGACAAGACCGGTAATTGTATGTCGTAGAATTTCCGGCAAACCTGTCCTGTCCTACCATTTGTTTGATTTTATGGTGTGTTTTGCTGTGTTTACGAGGAACTATTTCGGAACAGTATAACCCTTAGATCGCTCAAGTTTTAGCGTATAAATAAGAACTTTCTATGTGCCAGTTATCGTTAGAGCTACCTGATTTCCCTCCAGTATTCAGGCTCCCCGATCGCAGTGGTGTGGAAATCTGAGATGCGCAGTAAAGACGAAACAGTTCTCCAGTCGTTTTCGGTTTTTCAGCATAGACTGGCTTCACTTTTGGGACAAAATCGACATGGCAACTAAATGAACTAACTGTGATGAATAGGTTTTTCGTTTTGTATTCGCGTCAGGCTCAGTCCTGTTTCCTTACGAATAGTGTGCCGTAGCCTTGTGAACCCTTTTCTGAATTGCTCGAAGCCGGTGAACGAAGCAGCAAATACTCAGATGCGCGTCAACTAATAATCCTTTATGAGGAACTGTCTCGGTTAAATCATCCTCAGCAGTTCATTGCTCATGACTGACAGACGAAAAATACCGCAACCATTGTTGTGGTGACGTAAATGGACTCACCCGATTTTTATCAAGGAAGCTTATCAGCAGAACCGAACTAAATTAACACGCTTACCTGGAGCAGTAGCTACTCAACCGTATCTAAATATGAATTCAATATTCGGGTGGACCGAAAGCAAAACAATTCTTTTTCAGCTCTCTTCGACGCTCTCTTTCAGCTCCCAAGACAACAAACGAAGCTATGCAAGCTCGTCGGGAGGTCCTTCTTCTAGTACGAGATGACCCTTTCCAAACAAGAGATCCATGCACTTTGGTGAGTCAAACGTACTAGCCTCAGAGCTGATTTGTCCATACCGTTGCTGTCGGCCTCGAAGTTGACCAAAGCCTGCTGATCATCAAACCAGGGGAAAGGTCAAAGCCACCGGGGAAAAACGTCGTTCAGTCTTCGGGCAGCAGAATTATCTTTTGTTTGTGCACCTTGTCTATCACCTTACTACTGAAGATTTTGGAAGTAGTGTGGAAATATTTAGGTTTGGCTTGTGTTGTGAATAAAAGAACGGCGATTTACATCAGGAAATGTCAGTAGTCCTGCCAAGGTTCACACTCTAAAGATATGTAGCGGAGGCAGTGATAAGTATACCAAAAACAATGAGGGCACTTTATGTTTTTTGTTATCCCCGGTTTACTATCCCCAGAGGCTTTTCGTGAAGTGACCAGTCTTTGGGTTAATCACCCGAAAAGGTACCATTTGCGAGAATCTTTCTTGATGTGCCGACAGGAACGACTGTGATAAGTGGATGACATTATGCCTGGTAGTACCATAGCGTTGCAGTATCACATCGGGATATGTGGGAATACCAATAAAAACTGCCTGCTGGCTGCGTAATTTTCTCGTGAATCCTCGCTCGTTTTTGTTAGTTCCTATCAGGGACGAATATATATGAGAGAGAGTGCTCTATAGAAAAACTGAATTGTAAGACAGTCGACAAATGATGCTTTTTACGAAAATTAAAATCACTTTCTCTCACTTCAGTAAGTTTTATAGCCCCCAAGACTTTGTGGCCAACACGGATTTATTGTTGATGACGGGCTTAACTGGAAAGTTCGTTTATCATGTGTTTTGTTTAAATGGTTTGCACAAAGGAAACCTCAGGTTTTATTTGGTATGATATTCGTGATTTCGCGGTGCATCTTGTTGACTTAGTGCGCTGCTTATAGTGTTGTTGAAAACCCTTCGACAGCCACCAGTGGTTTTGCTAAGTTTAGGGCCCAGCACCTGGTCATTGCCCCGAAATTTTCAGCAAACTGATTACAGCAAATTTCCTTGTAAATATGTTTATTTTCACGTTTTATTTCGTGAGTTCCATACAGTCAGACGGAACGAAACGACAATGGGAACCTAACTCGCGGGTTCCAAAAAAATGCCAAAGCAGTGTTGACCATCAGAAGATTTAGACCATTCTTATAAGAAATTTTCTGGTTCTTGTTATATTTCTGGGGTTCTAGATGTAAACGAAGTCAGCGAAGTCATACTTAATTGTTTGTGTTGAATGATCCTCTACTCTGACGTATGGCACTGCGTTGCTTCTGATTTGCCCTTATAACGGTTTCGGGTCGTGTAACTTCGCATTGCTGTCACATCATTTGAGGAGCCAGTCAAAGGGGTCCGCGTGGCAGCCGGGATTTGAACCCGGCACGGCCACTGGATATGCACTACTGATGAGCTCTAATAAGAGCGAATCTCGAGTCCAGTGCTTCCTTTGGTGTGGACTCGCGGGAATAATTACGCCAGAACAGAAGAACGACCGTTCAAACGAGGGTGATATGAATATGAACGAAATACCTATCCTGCAAAACCCCAAATGCTCTGTTATCCTATGTCCTGGTTCGTCAATGACCAAACGACCTCTGAGCTTTTGCATCCCCTCCTCTCGTACTCTGATCGACGCTGGAGTGATTTCTGTCACAGTCTCTTCTGCGTCAGGGCTTTTGAACTTTTTGATGCGACTCCCGAAAGTCCCTTGTTTCCTTGTTCGTGAATCCGCTATTCGGCTCTCCTTGAGTATTTCGATGGAGGAGTTGGTCCTTTGTACACAGTGGTGCGTAAATTGGGTCTAGTTTAATTCATCGTTTGATCGAATCAGCCATGGATTACCATGCATCCAGAAATCTCTTTCCGTGTCTCGTGATCGAAGGCCAGCAGAACGGATATTAACACACACACACACACACAACACCAATTAACGCACAACCACCGACCGTCGCCAGGCTCCACTACGCACCCTAACAACGCACTGATGATGTCACCTCGATTGGTGATGAAACGTTTGTGATAAAGTTACCCAGCTGAGAAAATAAACCAACAACCACCTACGCTACCTGAGCTACCAACATTCTCATTTTGCCGTTATCTTGAATTCCAGCTAGATCCTAGTCTTGATGCGGAACGATCTTTCATGCCGCATGACTGTCGTAATTTGGGTCCGGTTCCTGTCAGCCAAGATACCTACAAGCTTTACTTGGTCCACCTGAATGTGTGGGTCACTCCGCACAAATTTGAACACTTCATAATCAATCGAAATTTGACTCCGGACAAGTGTTCAACCACGGTTATCAACACGCTGAGCTCAATGTGTTACGGTAAGTTGCTTGGAGTGGAGACTGCTTTTTCTTGGTTGATGTTACGAGTTCTGTGCCCATTTGAATAATCGTTAAGGCAGCGGAAATCACTGTCGGTGTCGAAGACAAGCTCACTGAAGTTTTTCTTTTGCTTTTAGGTTTCTGATTTAATAAAATGGTAGTCACGCCTTACATAGGGTCCACAATTCGTTAATCCATGTCTCAGTTCAAATCGCGCGCTGAATTTGTCTTTTAGGGTTTCGCTCTTAGTACTTGGGACGAAGTTAACTAGACAGCTGTTTTTCTGTGCCATTCCGGAGGTTCGTGGATATATGTTCACATGTGAACCGAACACATTCAGGCCATGGTTTGATTGAACTGTGATGGCGTACTACAAGGATGGTATACTAAATATTACTACCGGACTATAGGAACACCACGGGTGTCCTTCTTCATGCGGTGTCAGGTCAAAGAGGTGGGTGTAGGGTACTCTAGCTGATCGTAAGATGGATGCAGTTCGAATGGGACTCACGAGTGAGTAGCAAGACTGCGAACGAACCAAGTTCTCGCGCTGAAACACAAGCCAAGTATGTGCACACACGGACTTGGGTCCACTCATACATCTCTCTGTCGCAAAACCCACTTATCTGTAAATCAATGCGAGAAGAACGGTTTGCACCGGAAACAGCCGAATATCCAGCAGCCCATCATAAAGTGAGGGGTGAGAACCTCAATTTTTTTCGTACGGAGAGATTCAGATGGGTGGAGCTAACCAATCAACATGCGTTCATAAGTGAGTATTTCTCAATAGCTCTCCCCGACAGTCTTTCCCAGCAATCTAGTCGATCAAACACACTCGAATATCAGAGCGACTTAGTTCGACCGACAAAACTGTCCGAGGAATTCCCGAATATTGCCGATTGTGAATGAAAATTTCGGAAGAAGGCCCACAGGGAAGAAAAGCGACGTTTTTATTCAGTAGTTCGGTTGACCAACACATTCACTTTGGGGCACTCATACTCACTAACGGGAGTATTTCTAGTCTCCCGTTAACACTAAATTAATTTGCAAATGATTATATTTCGCCATTTGCGTACAGCTTGGTTTTCAAGTAGAAACTAAGATTGATGGAAGCTTGAGGACTACGTGGTGAGCCTTAAGAAGGACGAAGTCGGTGATTGGCTGGTCGTTCATATCAGAACTATTAAAACATACTTCACTATCTTGAATGTCGTTCCAAATGAAACACTAGAAATCTTGGACCAAGAAGTGCCCTCTGTTAGTTTTATCAGTGGAATACTTCTGCTGTTATCGCGGCATCCGGGGAATTGAGTGCTTATCAAGTATGGTCACACGATCTGATCCTTTGACTTTCGGCTTTTGATCCCGCCAACTTCCACTTTCTTGGCAGTTGTACTTAGACAAGTTAGAAACTCAAGGGAGTGCCGTGCGCTTGACTGGTCAGCTGTTCTGGACGCGCCGTACAATGCTAAGAGCAGGACGTTTATGTCATCAAAAGTTCAGCTTGTGCTGCCCCCTAATGGCTACTTCAGAAGAAACCGCTGGTTTCATGAAATTTCATGCACTTTTGTTGGTAGTATGAGAGGAGGGGATTTTGCCTTGTAAGTGAAGCCAATCTACTCTGAAAAGCCGTGCAGTACTGTAGAGCTGTTTCATTCTTCTTGGAAATCATTAACCGTGCGTAGCTCATGAATACCGGAGGAGATTCGAACGCGCAACCTCCCGGCTAACAGTTGACGACAGTGACGTTCGGCAACCGAGTGCTCAGTCAGCAATGTGACTACTCGCACCTGTGGAGGATTCAGCACCCGTCACCCTTTAATCACGGGATTCACATCAGGTGGTCACGTGCGGACCAACTCCTGTAGTGACAACGGGGGAGATTCCATTCCTCGTGCGAATCGTCCTTCTTTCTGGCCTGTTCTTTTTCGCGTACAAAGTAACTGAAAGGGTTCTCCATTCACATCTCGGAAGAAACCAGATGCCACGCTTCATGTTCGTAGTTTTGAGAGATAAACACAACGTAAGCAGGTGCGTACAGGTGAGTGTAGTACGGCCACTTGCCCAAACACTGTTGTAGAGATGAATAGAGTGTGTCGCTTTGACACTTGTAACAATTGTACATACACCAACGGAGAGAGAAAGTTTGTCCTATAAGCATTATTACCCTCTGTTTTGTTGTTTATTCCAGGAAGCTACCGTGTTATCGAAGATCCAAACGCACAAGCTGGAGCAACAGCCATGCCCCTTCCAAACTACTTCCGCAAGTATTTTCCGTTTAAATTTGGCATACGCATAGCATATTGAATTCTTCCTTTGGGAAAGGGTTGCAAACGAAAAGTCGTTTGTGAGGAAAAAAAGTATGTGAACGCAGGTTACTTTTCGCTCTCGAATAGTGGTCAGATTTTGGCAGGTTGTCGAAAAAACAGCGCTTTGAGAAATATTTGACCGCGTGTAAGTACTACAATGACCAAAATGGAATCTGGAAGTTCCTGGAATCTTTGATGTTTGTTAACCCCAACTGCGCTGTCGCATGACAGACGTAAGCTACTTACTAGTGTAACGGTGGATACTACTGATGAGGCATGTAAGTAGCGTCTTCTTGTAAATCCGCTTTGCATCTTTTGAAAAGTGAGATCCTTTACGGAATTGGTGGAGTCTCTTTGTAGCATTTGCCTGCATTTGAGTAACAGTCAATGAATATTCAGAAAAAGTTCAGGAGGACGCGTTCAAAGAGACGGTGGATATTCAGTTTTGTAAACGAGATGCATATGAGAGTTTTGTTCCCCTGTTCAATAGTCTGTAACTGTTAAGTTGCCGTTCTCAAATAGACAACGCAGCGAAAGCCTTCTTTTCACTAGAGGGACGGTGGTTCACGTACACATCGAGGGTGAAAGCAGTCTGGCCACTTGCGAGTGTGAGGAATGAGAAGGTTGGACTGCATCTAACTTTGTGATTCGCAGCCGTGGTCAATTGGTATCCCAGACGTGGCTGTGTTGCGAAGACCTTTGGAGTTGTAACCAACAGCTCATCCTCAGAAATTTACGTCCATAAACTAGATCCAATTATGTCCAGGTGGAACGCCATTCATAATACTTTGAACTTTCCTAACATGGCATTGATTCATATACCTATTACTTGTTCGTTATGTGTTTACACCGGTGTCCACCAGAGCGTTTACAGGAGCCATTTGATTGATCGAAGTGAGCTAGGCCAATGTTAAAGAATGTGTTGGATGACGTGATTAGTTTGTCATTGATCATTTGTCAGACGTTCTGAAAACGCCCTCGTTTCTACATTTCTTGGCAAATGGAGTCACGTCCAGTACAGTAGAAACACGTTGTCATCACCGAAGGTGTACTGCTACCAAACTCATGAGGACCTGTTTGTAAGCGCCTCCAACTGTAGAAAATTTCGGTTCATAGTTGAAGAGTCTTTATGGCATTAACACCCTCACAAAAAGACGATTCATCGAACTCTGGTGTTGCTCTTATCAAAGCTCACTATCACATAGTTACAGGCTTGCCAGGATTCGAACTTGGTCCCTCTGAGCTGATTCGATGCGCTTATTTAAATTACAAACAAGGGATATTGTACTCACACTATCCCGCCCGGATAATATTTCGAGACAATTCATTGCACAAGAACAGTTCAGGTGTAATTTGAACTAAGGTAACCATAGAATTAGTGGTTTTCTGTCTGCGTTTTTTGTACAAATTCGTTGAGGTATTTGTCGGAATCTCACCGTTCGGCGCTAGACATTGACCCCATTAGTTAAGTTTATGAGACTCAGATAGCTGAGTTTGTTAAGAGGTTAATTTGGGTTGATCTGGTTTGCTTGCTCTCTCTGGCTGTGTCCTAAATGAGGACTAACTGACTCCTTGTATTTCTGGAATGGTTGCTCCCTTGGTTGGTTGCACACAGTCTTGTTTGACCGTAGATGGTTCACCTACTCGGACGTTCAAATCGCGATTAGTGACGGTTAGTCCGTTACAATTTTTGGCTTAGCTTGACGAAAGCTATAAAACTGGTGTTGTGATTACGTTGAGGATACTAACGGCTCACCGAAAACCACCATCTGGTGATCACTCACGGTGCGCACCTTTTGGGTTCTACAAGTACATAGTAGGGTGGTTTGGATGCCCAATCGATAGGTGTAGAAGCTGAGCCATAGAATAATTTCTTTCTTGTTCCATGGCCATTCAAGTATGAAGTTGAAGACCATTCGTAATTGATAATTGTAAGTTCAAAAAACTGCAAAGTCTCCACCCAGTCACGCCGAGTCCATTTAAACAAGTTCGGGACAGTAAACACGAATCAGTTGTTAAAATTTACCCACTGCCAGATCAATGACTATATCATGCTGTAAGACAAGATGGCTAGGACACCTTGTGGCATCCAAAATAACTGGCACGATTAATCATCCAGTACTACCAAGAATTCCACACAGAATACGACAGCCGGCCTCATTAGTGAGACTGATTGTCGACCGAGAAACGTGTTTCGAACGGTGGGGAAACCTGGATATGCGCAGGGCTTCCGGATTTCTGTCAGCCGTCTCAGCAATACGTCCACCATCTCCAAAACAGCTCTACTAGATATCAGTTGGTCATGGAAATGTGGATTTGAATGCATTGCTAGCTTTTGCCCATCATTTTAATCGTGTATTAGATATCCTATACGGGTGGAACTCTGTGTACCCTTTTAAAAAAGATATCCAACACCCAGGAATCCTGAATGCCTGATCCAATTTTACACCAATCTATTTGGAAGCAGTTTTTTTTCAATTGTCGTTTGTGCCAATCAAATGGAGCTTTTTGTGAGGCATTCTCCAGAACCATCTGGTAATTTAGTTCCTCCCCCGGGTCTGTTCAAGTAATGAAACCATTTTCTGTTCAAATTTCAGAAATCGTCATTACTGCAGACGTGAACTCAGTGACGCGGCTTTACGGAATACAACAAATTCCTTGTCCTTGGGTATGTTTGTATTCACTGCAATCTGTCATGCTGTTCAAAATACTCTCCAGAATTAACACTTATTCCTCCCTGAAAAGACCACCAGGAGGGACTGACCAAAGGTTTCCTTCAAAAGGAGTTTCTCTTGAACGGTCAACCAATGAACAAAGGAGAATATAGAGGTCCGTTTCCGGGAGGGTGAAAGTGCGCCATCAGGAGGAACCGAAGAGACCCAGTTAGAAGTGCTCCCTTTTGTGGAAACTGTTTTAGTTGCACTTTCATCCCTTGTTTTCAAATAGTCAGTAAAAGCGACCTTAATATTAACTTACCAGGGATAAAACTGGCTGTATAACAAGAAACCAAGCAATACACTAATGTACCTGTAATCAGTCGGTCTGACTAGTGCATTTGACCATTCCTGCATTGGGGCACCGGTAAGTGAGTGACGACCTTTAGGAGGCAAACAGCTGTAAGCTACAGAAAGTCTTTGACGCTTGAATTTGCTCCACTGGTAGTAATTTCAACTTTAGGTTGATCTTCGCTCTCTGGCGGAACGATCCAATATTTCCGCTAATTTCTGTGCAGCTTGTCACGTTGCTAGCACCCAGGCTTACCAGATAATATGTTAAAACATCCTGAAACCTGTCTGTCATTCAAAGTTTGTAGTTCCTGGGACTACGAACAAAGGCACTTTGCCGGCATCTCCCATTGATAGGGGTCAAGTTGATATGGGTCGCAACCTTGGAGAAAGATGCTCTCTTCAAAGCATTTTTTGTGGTGAATGTTTGGATAACGTTTCAAAGCTGCTCAATCTAGTTTGTCAAACATGGTCCCGTTCAGGTTTCTGACCACAGTGTTGCACGTCAAATACAACGTTTCCTCAAACACATCAATACTGTTTACACTCTGAGACACTTTTGCACATGGAACCTACATGGCCTGAGGGATTTCTGTGACCAGTAATGGGACTACAGGAAATTTATTTCGAATTGTACATTCGTAATGATCCAAAAACAATGATAAAATTATTGACATCTGAGTCAGCCTTTCCTAAAGAGGGCACTCTTCACTGTAACTTCAGATGAGAAGCAAAAGCCGTAGTTTTCACGATCAATTGGTACGCACAGACCATATGATTCTCAGCTTGAATGACAACTGACTATTTCCCTATTCTCCGGGGGGGGGCACCTGTCCCCTATGAGGTAGTTCATCTGTCGTTCGAGACAGCCTGTTGGAGACAAAGTTTTGCCACGTGAACGTATTTCTTTAAAAAGAACAGCTCTTAGTGCCACTGGTCGCACGCTAACTCCTCCAATTACGTATTGGTCACATGATCTATTATCGGTTAAAAGTAAACGCAACCGACAGGTGTACAGCAGAATACTAAGCAAAACAAGGGAAGCGTCCCATTCGAAATCGTGTCACCAGTCAGACAAGATGAATCCCAGCTTATGTAAGAATGTTTGGAATGGAAACACGCGTGTAAAGACCAGCAGCCGAAGGAAGGACAAACAATGCTGAATGCTCTTCAAGGCGCGGTAAGCGCAAGCACACTCACGACTCGCACTTCAGGCACAAAGTGTCCGTCATACTGGGTCAGGTGTGAAAGTCAATGGCAAGAATGAACACTCAACGCCATGTACCACGCACAAAAGTGTCGTAAGTAGGTAGAGACCTCAAAATGACAAGCAAACACAAGTCACTGACTGTGACATTAGGAAGTTTCAGTCCAATAACAGCCTTGACGCATTGAGGAAAGCAGATCTCTCAATATGAAACGATCGTCGGATGGTGAACCAAAAAGTCTACATCACAATCGATTGCACATAGGGCTGAGATTATGGCGAGGGGACTGCCGATCAATCGATATCGTTTGCTTCAAGTCCTCTACGAAAACTCCACATTGTACCTGGGAGGTGGTATAGTTCACCAAAAGTAAGTTTCGGACTTTGGAGATTACTTCGTGCTATTGAAAGGAAGATGTGGTGGGACCCAAAACTCTATTGTCAGCTGTAATGTGCATCACACGACTGGTGAAAAAACGACAAAACGTAATCAAAACACATACAAATATATAACAGTGACGGTGTATACTACTGACGGAGCATGCAAGTAGTTTGTGGTGGTGTGGAAGCCCCCCTCCACGTTTAATGGATGGTGAAGTCTATTACTTGTGGAACTGCTTTGCAGTATTCGTTTACAACTGCATAATAGTCAATGAATATCGACGAAAGTTCAATAAGACGCTTGGGATTATTAGGTTTTTAAAAACTATGTGCAAATGAGACGTTTAGTTTCTTGCCAAATTACTGAACAGCTGATTTTTGCCAAAGACGAAGGGCCCCCTTCCTATCCTCACTGTGGCATGTCTCAATGTTGACAATCTTCGGTGCCTTACTTTCACTCATCCTTTTTTGATTTGCAAAAAAATTGTTCATGAGCAACCGTAGAAAATTCCGGAAGCGCATGCGGACCATTCATAAAATAAAAAAGTCAGTGAAGATAAAGACTCCTCTTCAAACTAAGATTTTCCCAACAAAAGACCGGAAGATTCGTAGCTCAGTTTCTCGTTTATAACGTTTTTTCAACCAAATCTGCCACAAGAATGTCGCCTATCGTTTCAGTTGGAATGATGTTCGAAATGTCGAAGTATGTCCCCTCACATAACACGCTAATTATAGGGTTGTCGAAAATTCTCAGACACTCCAGGAACGGCTTCTACAAATTTTCGGTCCCACAATGGAGATCTAGTTCGGATTCAGTTTCACCTAATGGGTCGCCTAAAAGCCGACATCGGTGGTGGCTCACCAGTTTCGCAAGTAACTGTCGTATACTTTGGTAAATGGAATGTCCTTCCAAATGAAACACGAGGCGGCTTTTGTACAGCAGCTTCAGTTCAAGAACAGTGTGAACGAGAGACAGTCAGACTTTACTTCAGCCTCCTCTTAGCTCTTACATCACACACACATCAGTGTTATCGCCAACTAGATATAGTTTAGTGTTCAACCATGCAATAAGCTTGAAGGAGCTCAGATCACGTGATGCGAAAGGGTAAGAATGGGTGAGAATACATCTTCCGACGGAATGCCACCATTAGGTGATCCAATAAACCCGACAGGCTTGTTTTCAACTTCTTCTGTCCTCCTGTAATCTCTCGACTTGCATTCGGATGGTCTGGATAAATGAAGTGTCTCAAAATTTCCACATAAGACACTTTTTTTCCATTTACCTTGTAAGCAAGGATTGTTCAGAATACACAGTAAGACTATGGCATATCTTAGCCATCCGCAAGTAAATTCGGGCACTTTTATTGGTTGTAACAGTACTAATACCATTGTATTGTCAATATGATGCTCAAACATTTAAGATCCTCAACAAACATGTCGACTTCATGGCATTTCAGCTGTTGGATCAACTGAACGGAGTTTGTAGAAATTGTGTTGAAGGTCACATGGACCAAGAACGCCTTGAATTCCGTTTGGAGTGTGAATACTTCTTGGTGCGCGAGGTGCTACCACGTGTGATGGAGATCAACAAAAAGCTGAATGAGGGTAGTGAGGAATGTGCGTTCAACGTGAGATTCTTCCACGAATACAAAAACACAGTAAGCTACCTTATGAGTAGTACATTACGTCTATACAGTAAGCTACGTGTTATTGAACGACAGCCTGGTGCTTGAGATGTTGTGCGTTAATTTTGCGATGCTTCTCTCCCCAGCAATCTGCGCTAATTGCATGTGGTTCCCTAAGCATGAACTTCACATGGGGTATCGAGTTTCCATATATATTTTTTCTGAATAGGTTACTTCAACTTTTTTGGATACCTACCCAGCCTCCACTTGCGTTTCATCGTTGGGTTGAAATAACAGCAGAGCTCCGTAGTTACGCAGTTTTTTTTATTATTCTACCAAGAGAAACAGCATTTTGCCATCCAAACCAAGGTGAACACAGCGTTGCTCGAATGGACAGATCACACTTTCACATGAGGTTTGACGAAACAGGAACAGTGCTTGAACCATTTACTAAGTTGCACGCTAAACTGAGTAGAATTCAGGTGTATCCCCCACATGGTTTTTTATTCAGCCTTTCAATACTGCTCAAAAAGTGTTACTTGACGGAACCCATTACTCATAATGGTCCTATCAGGAAGGTCAGATTCCTGAAGGCAACCACTGAATGCCCGAAATCCACTGAGACCCTCAGCTCTGCTAGATGTTGACCAGACAGACAACGCCCTCAATATACAGCACCTCACAGCCTTCCGCACTCGCACTCGCACTCGCACTCGCACTCGCACTCGCACTCGCACTCGCACTCGCACTCGCACTCGCACTCGCACTCGCACTCGCACTCGCACTCGCACTCGCACTCGCACTCGCACTCGCACTCGCACTCGCACTCGCACTCGCACTCGCACTCGCACTCGCACTCGCACTCGCACTCGCACTCGCACTCGCACTCGCACTCGCACTCGCACTCGCACTCGCACTCGCACTCGCACTCGCACTCGCACTCGCACTCGCACTCGCACTCGCACTCGCACTCGCACTCGCACTCGCACTCGCTTGTTCGGAATATAGCTGTTCTGTTCCCTTCTGAGTCTTTTTTTCCCGGCATTAGGCACTGGAGCGGATCAGCAGTCAGATACAGCAGTTCCTGAAAGTTGTTTGATCTGAGTCCCGAGAAATGCAAAACCTGTCGTGGAGAAGTTTTCATGGGCCATTAAGAAAATGGTACTGCGATATCTCAAATATCTCACATTAACGAAAACATGGGGTGGCCTTTGTGCAGTTTATTCAGTTGGGGGATTTCATGACCCGTTAAAAATAGCTTCAGTTGTTCCTATTCACCTTTAGCGGCTTTTACCGCTCTACTGGGTGGCGTATGTGTACAACCGTACTGCAGTAGGTCTGTTGAACTTCGACATCATTCTTGAAGTGGGGTCACCGTCGGCATCCACACGGAAGTGGTTTGCACGTAACCCGAGTTTCAGACACTTAATTTGGCTATCTCAATAGCTTGTATCTTTCAAGCATAGGGCTGAAGGCATAGCGAGGTATGTTTAAAATGCGTTTTGATCGATTAGTTCATCCCGCATTATTACGCTGTTTCGAGTCATACCACCTGATCGAGCTTCCCAATTAGATATCTTAGCGGGATATTCAACGGAATACAGTCATTCGCAGTGTCAGGTTTAAAAACCATTCGAATCCGCAACTTACCCGATCCGGTTCTGGATGGCTAACCTGCACTCAGATATGGCGTAGCTGCCCTCGCTCTTCAATCAAGTACTTCTCATTGCTGAACTAATAATTACAATTTATGAATATAAAAGCATGGAGCCCAAACATGACAAGACTGTTCGATATTTTGGCCCTGGCTACTCCCTTCCCTGTAAAGGACAATACTAATGAAAGCGACGTTATTCTGGTGCTCAAAAGCTACCCGGTTCAGCTTCTATAGATCACCTTTTCCTTATCGAAAGCAGCGAAGATTCGTATGCAGACCTGAGCCACAACTACTAGAAGCAGTCGTCTTTGAGAGAAATTCAAACCATAGTTCACGACGAGCGAAATTCCGGTAAATTCGTTCCGTGCGAGGATGGGGACCTGATGCAGTCTTTTTGCAAAAATGATGCGCGAATGAACCTCGAGCTTTTGTTTTGGGCTACTCAGCAATGAGGATTTCAAGCTCACCAGACATTTTCATCAAGGTGGTGATTCTAGCTCTAATCCAGGTAGGAGAATGTCAGAACATTTGGAACTGCGGCCCGCGATCATGTCAGGCACACAGAATGGATCAAATCCAAATAGTAGGTTTCAAATACAGGACTTCGCAATGTGTAATACGAGGAAGTTGTTGAGGTTATCCAACCCAGCACCAGCGTTTCACTTCTGACAGGAATTTCAACGTCGAGGATAGATAAGACTGACAAATCAGTCTGCTGGATCGCATGTTTCATTCTGGATAAAATGTCATCTAGTCTTTTGTTGATTGTCACAGAAAACGCACTGGCTTATTATCGACTTGTGCTCCGTGGATTTGGTCCCAGTTAAATCAGTGCCTTCCTTGTTTATATAGACTGCATGCTTCCGTCGCAAACATGCAGGCGGAGTGCAGTGACCACCTGCAATTTACTGAAAAAAGCTACGAGAGACACCTGGTTTTGCTAGCATCATTCTGCTTCTGAGACGCTACAAAGCCATATGCTAACATCGTTGAATTCGGAACCGCACGGACCCTCATTGGCAGCAGTGAATTACAAGATATCCTACAGTTTGTGTCAATATCTAAGTGGCAAACATTGCTGAATTAGCAACTGGCTCAAAAAACCCAGGCGAATCTGATCGCGTTTGGGAGCTAGTCATGTGTGGGCCACTTGAATGTGTTGTCACCTGCGCTTGAGGCAGTATTACAGGGTGGAAAGAGTTGTGGAAAGTAGTCGATCCGTTGTTCGACGTTGCACTGGTCAGCAGATAGGCTCGTTCACTGAATTTTCGGCAGGGAGTTCAAACTGTCAGAAGTCACGATAGCTTTATAAGGACCTCAGTTTGCACGCGGCAAAAGAAGCACACCACTAGGAAAAGAAGACAATAACGGTTGAAATTTCTTATCAATCCAGGTCGAACTTACCTCATTCCTACACCCACCCACCCCCCCTATCCAAAGCATTTGGGGACCAGGTTTCTCTTTTTTGTTATAATTACGGAGTAAGGATAAGCACTTACCGCGTAACCTGCTATTTTCCACTACTCATGGCTTTCTCTTCTTGCAGGAGGATGCCGTAAGAGCTCGTCAAGTTGTACCGACGGAGGACTGTTTCCACACCAAGATCTACTAATTCGTGGCTTCCGAAGGTTGTTCCCCACGGTGTGAGAAGCTTACAAAATATACTCCTGGATTTCATCAAAACTTCTTGTTTGTCCTTTCACAGCTTGGTTGACTTTATGGTTTTCTTTGCCCAGGTGAGGAGGAGGGGTCAGAAAGTAGTCTACTTAGCAATTTGTGCTACAAAGTTGAAAATGGTTTTGGAATGATGACGCTCATCTATGGAGAAGCTGAAAGCTAACCCATGCGCACATAGAAGAAAAACTGATGATCCAACGTGGGTGGGGTCCGGTGTGCAGCGGGATCTTATCTGCTTGCCTGTCGATCAACCCAACCTATTTCCATTGTCGGTTTTGGGTGTCAGAATTTCCCGAGTACATCCGCGCTGGTGGGCTTTACCAGGTAAACTAAAGAGCAAATTTTAGTCAGTCTGAGCCGAAAGGCCAAGGACCTTGACATATAAGATTCAGTGGTTAGGCCAGTGATCACGTCTCATTACGATCCAGGCTGGTGTTTTTCGTCTGCCGAAATAGACCCTTCCGGTGATAGTCATTGCCACCTGAACCATAGTTGGGAATTCACGTGCACCGTCGTGCCCAGCAAAACAGAACAAACAGCCGATAACCAAAGGTACAAGTAAAACTTGCCATTGCTCGGTGTACACTGTTCGCCGAAACGTGACTAGGCTGAGAAAGCACTGATACGCAAATGAACGTTCGTACGGGTGTTTGAAGCGCTTTCTAACCACGAGTTTTCCTAAGCCTTCATACTGAAGGCAGGTTGGAACTTCCTCAAGCTAGACAACATGCATGCTTAAATTACCGTACTTCGGGCGAACTCGGTCATTCTGTCTCTCCAATCTGGATCGCAGTGGGATTTTCCATAGTTTGCTAACCGCACTTTACCGTTTGGAAAGAGACTACAGAACCCACCAACAGTTTAGCTGTCTGAGTTACTCTGACCTAATACCCTTAGAATCTCAAAGACCCCAACCAAGTTCCTCGAAAGATATCGTAGTCAAGTCGTTCTTTTGAATTTATTCCGGAACTTTCGTAGTGTTATATGAGCGGTGCTATTTACGGTAAAACAAAGTGCATTTTTTCATGAAGTGAGGCGAAATGCTATGCGCTGATACCATGGTTCCGAAGACTTAGGCCGCACCCTGGGGAGTATTCAGCGACGTTCCTCGTCGAGTACCATTTCCTGCATTGTCTACTTTGAAAGGCACCATTCTCCTGAAGCCCTCACCGACGCATAAAAAACCACCCGCATAATTTATGAGCCGGGCGACAGTAGTTTTACGGAACTAAATCCACGTTCATCTCTTTTAATTTGCTATCGAGCTGACGCAATAAGGACTTGAAGGTTTAGGCAATCCAGACTACACAAGTACACATCAGACGCAGTGGAGAAATACACACATATGGACAGAGATATTGCTTCCACGAATTACCAGCCCATCACAGAAGCCTCTTAAGTGAAGCGCAGATCAGGAGACTGTTTCGAGATAATCCAGTACGGCGGAGCGCGATCAATGCAGATGACGTTCAGACAGAACAGTCTGTCCGGAGGCGGACTAGTCGGGAAAAAAAACTGGACATCAAGTCGATCGGACGGCCTTTTCTGATTGGTCAGAGGGCAGGGCACTCAAGATCGGGCATCATTGGTTCAGTGCTTCTCGCACCGATACGAAAGCAATGTGCCGGACTCCATATATCCGATCATCCAAAGCACTTCCTTGGTTTGTAACAATTTAAGTCATACTGACGCAAGTTTAACATGGGGAAGGTAAGCAAAGTTAACGCTGCACTCAGAACCTAAAGTAGTCCTGACCATGTTCTTACCCATTGACTTGTTTCGTATGCTTACAGACGTAACGGGTCTTCTTCGTATATCTGACCATAGGAGTTTGACCTAATTTCTTCCCCAAGATGGACAGTCAAATGAACGTCCCTGTTAAAAATACCACATTCGTATACGCATTATGACTACGCAGTCCATCGACCATCTCGGATGCGTGGTTGAAGGAGACTAGTCTAAGAAAAAAAAACAAATTTCAACGAGTTTCGCAATGGTCGCATCTTCCGCTCACATTCTGGGATTAGCCGGGCTTCGAAACCACGGGCGGTGGACTGCATCCAACTGGTTAAAACAAAGTCTTGCAATAAATTCGAATTCCATAGCTGTGCAAAATCGTCAGCGGCTACATGGTCCTGTGGGTAGCAACTTAGAACTGCTAACCACACGGGTTATGCATGCAATTGTACAACACATAGCTGAGCTGTTCTCGACCGGACCAAACTTAAACATCATATACAATCATAATGCAAGATCGCGGCTCGGGAACTGCCCGGTGCCATGTGAAAACCGGTGACTGGTCACCAGGAGGTCGGTCCTATTGTCCGAATAAGTCATGCTGTATCCTGAATACCCAATAAAGAAAAAAGAACAAAAAAGAACAGTGGATATAAAGAGTTATTCTTCTCTCACTGGTTTCAAATGACATGGTAAATTGGTCGGAAACGAATAAAACGGAGCTGTTGCTGAGTAAGAAAGAAAAGTTAAAAAATAAACAAAACGTTGTAAAAAAACAACTGAAGAAAATCTGTAGGCGATAAGGTACTGTGCACTTGCTTCTTGGTTGAGGGGTCACAGAATAGCGTGCCAAACTCAAGGGCTGCGTATCACCGAACGCTCAAGTGCAAAACCGTAGTTGAACTGAAAAAAAACGAAAGGAGAAAAAGAACAGCAGGACGCCTAAAAAAGCGAAGGGTCTGAACGTCATCTTTATAAAGCCAAAACAGATAAGAAAATGGAAGAGGTATATGTGTCCACGTTTACTCCAAAAGGCAGGGTATTCGTCAGTCCGAAACACGATCGCCCTTCAGACAAGATAAAATTCACCTGAAAAGATGTTTTGAGCATTGGAGGGCTTAAATTAACTCTCACATGCTTTACAGACGCACTGAATCCTTCAACGTTTCATGTCAAAACTTAATTTATCAATTTGGTTGTGTCTATGGATCCAGATACACAAGGTGAACGATGAGGCCATCTTGGAACATGAATCGATGAACGCGTCCCAAACTGGCTATAGAGATCTGATTCTAGCTGCTCAAGAGCCACAATTTTTAGACACCTGTTAGACACTGATCAGGTCATAGGTTCCCTGGCAAGTGCCCAAGTGTCACTGTCAGGCACAGGGCAGTGTCAACGGCGAGCAGAATGATGGCTCCGCCGTGTGGGTTGCAGTCGTCCTTTCCGAGGACAGTCCCGTGAATCCGATTCGCCGTACGAGTACACGGAATTCATGACAGTAGGCGCAGAAAACGGGACGTGAACACGCACGGGCAAGTAGGCGAGCTTCACACACACACACACACACACACACACACACACACACACACACACACACACACAGATACATCAGTGTCGGAGGGGCGTGGCCTGTGCGGTAAGGTGGATGGCGGGTACGGACAAGCAAAACAGGTTGAGTTAACAAATGAGCGCGGAGATTTTCATGACGTCAAGTTAGTATTCAACATTCTGTACATGACATCACGGGAGTAACCGTTGAGTTGTGATCGAAAAGTCAATGCACAAGACACCTTTAACCTGAACTTTGACGCTTTGGTTCGTCGAACCCGGTGTAGATGTTATCTGCACCGTCTGAGCAACATGTACGATGTAAACATTGACCAAAACAATAGGAGGAGAAACGATTCAATTCAAGTGAACTATCGGAGTGGCTGAACAGGTAGTGACAGTAAACAGTGCGGTTACACATAGATTTCTGGTGAATCCGCATAAATCTCATCCAAGATTGGGAGGGGGGGTTGGTGTCAAGACAAAGAGAGCGTGGGTAACGCAACATACCCGACATATCATCGTTATGACATAGTTCGTATAAGTGTACTGAGTTTACCTTCACTTATCATCAGCCAGTGTATTTCGGAAATGCTCAACTGAAAATCTACTGAATACATTTCTTCCACCGATACGCCAGTGAAATAAAAGCGCGGTTGTACAAAATTAGCTGTTTTGTTTGGCTCGGGGGATATACTGTCTACAACCAGCGACCGAAGATCAAACTCAGACTGGCGGGTGTAACGCTTATGCAAAGGGCCATCGTTTCCAATTAGATTAGGCTGGTATCAGTGAGTTCCTCCCACACTATACTGCATAAAGTTCATCCCTACTTCCTCTATCGTTTCAGTGCGTATCAGTCTAGGTTAGGTAGTCGTCAATTTAAGTGTACCGTTCAACGTGTACTCTTCAACCCACCTTGTAGGTCACAGAAACGCCTCCAACATTTGGGATCAAAGTGACGCACATACTGATGGATATGCATGCAACAGTCGAAAAACTTAATGGTGACGCATTCCATGATAGTTTTGACCAATGACTGCGCTCAAATGGTGTGCCTGAACACCCGAAAAGGTAACGCAGCAACTATGAGAATTTGGGCCGGCGTGTAGCACAAAATGGAGACAGGACGACTGGACGCCTTCCGGATTCCCTATCATCTGGCCCGCATAAAAAGAACTACTGTGTTTCGACAAATACACTCAATTTGGTTCTCATGGGAAACTCAAATGAATCTCTGGTTTACAAAAGCCGCCTCATGTTTCAGTTGGTACGATATTCAAGATATCACAGAACTACTGTGTTTTCACTTCGATGAAGCCGGCGGGGGGGATTTTTAAAGTTACATTTTCCTTGAGAAGCTAAGATGTCAAGCCCTATTCCCGCCACCCAATAAACACACGCGAATCAAGTTGGTAATTTCTCCCTTAACTGGTACATCAACCGCATTTGGGTGATAGAACTGAAAATAAGCAAGTGAACAAAGTTGGTTAATGTGAATAGCTTGAGAAAACCAGAATGGCCATCCTGCAACAAGGTTTGTTCATTCATTCGGCTGGAAGAAACTCCACCACAAACTTTGGGGGGGGGGCGAGATAACTCAGTGGTTAGAGTGCGTACTTACTGACGGACCGGAAGGTCTGGTTCGAACAACCAGGACTCTGCCTCTCGACTTACCCTGTCTAGGCTTGGGTAACCTGGCAGTATCCCGGCCCTCGTGCTACCTTCGGATGACATGGTAGCTCGGCACCGAAAGGGTGTTACAGCTGAACGATTTATTTTTCTGGGTGATTACGACGTCTTCGCGTAAACACGGAACAATCAACTGAAGCACGTGATGGTCGAAATGCTTCACAGATTGGGAATTGGGCATGATATGAGAGTACAGGATCGATTTGAAAAGAAGCGCTCAGATATGGGTTCAAATCCACGTAGAAACGTGGATCCAGGTGAACAACAGTGGGTGAGGGCCTGTATGAATATTTTGATGAACCGTGCAGTGCTAAAGAACCGAAATATCGTCAGACGCGGACAATCGATAAGTCCGAAGGTGGACTGGCACCATAGAACAATCCGTTAGAGGTGATATTTTTTTTATTCTTTCGGAAAACAACATAAAACTGAGGACTTCCTAAAGTTGTAGGAATCAAACTGACCGCATGCTCAGGGAAAAACGCCTACTCACCTCTTTTTCAACTTCTTCGGGAGTCTTGCAACAAATCTGTTCAAGGAAACCCTGAAGGATGAGAGATGGAGGTAAGCAAAGTGTCAAAATCCTGTTTACAGGAACGCCCGATATAGGTTCACATAAGAAGGCGGAAAGATAAGTTATAGCAGTACGACAACCAGTGGCGAAACTGGATCGCAGTCGAATCTCTCGGTTGCAATATACTTCAAGCGAATAGACAGAAAAACGGTCTTTTCATGTTTCACTAATGTTCGAATGATTGAAATATGCATTCTTGACATAATAAACTACTCATAAAGTTGCTGAAAACTCGTCGACAGCCCTCTGTCGGCTTCCACTTCTCAGGGGAACACAGTCAGCTGAAGGACACCATAAACATCAGTTGAAGATCTAGTCAAAAGGTGCCCACGTGATGTGGGTTTCGTGACTGAGGGGTGTATCGTCCATTTGAAATTCCTCAAGTTTCTTCTGTCCCCATCTGTAACCTCCACTTCACTTTTGTGTTTAAGGCGTGCGTATGAACTGGCGTTTGTTTGTCCCTATCACTTCACTCATTTGAAGTCGAGGACATCCAGCCATTCTGTGGTGGACATCATGCACGTGTGACTGTGTCATGTGGGAGCCTGTTTGCTCATTTGGTTCGTACATTTTATAATCCAAGTGGACCACCATTTGTTGTGGACGAGTATCTGCTGTCGAGCCACGTATGGAAACCCAGATCCGACTTTGTTTTACCCTCCCGGAGGTTCTAGTATTACGAATCACTCGAAAATACCGATCGGATGTTACAAGGGATGAGTGACACCTGTCTAAGTCCATTACAATGCTGATTAGCCGCTCTTGGATGATGCGCACTACCGAGTATTCCCAATAAGGGTGAAATATCTGTACGGTGCTTCTGAGGGTTTCAGCATAGATAAGCTTTACTTATGAGGGAAAATCTCAACTGAAAAATTAAACGGTCGTAGGTCATTGTAGCATACAAATTAACTATTCTATCTTCCGGAGAAAACATCCGGTTATGGGAAAGCTGAACTGATAAGCTTAAAACGTGAATAAGGAGTATTCCACGGAAAATTTCTACAAGATGTTTCCACAAACCTCTTCGCACGACCGGAATTGTGAAATGCCTCGGTTGAAATCTAAGTGTGATCCAATGTCAATCGAAGAGACGAGTGAATTGCGTTTCCATTATAATGACACCTCAGTGCTCGAACTCCTGTGAACTCCCGGAAAAAAACTCGATGTGTACCGTTTCCATCACTCGCATTGGACTCTAAGCTTCCTACACCGCCGGCGACAGGTTTCTTCTGACCAGTACTAACCTTGCCACACAGAAAAACACCGCCGATTTGAAAAGACCACTACGGCAAAGCGTTTAACTTGTGGGAGTTGACCTTGACGGCGTAACAGGAGACACTTTCTGACCCTAGAAACGGCTGATGTACCCCACCGCTAAACACCACACCGGCCTCTTGTATCAGGCTCTTCTTAAATTAAATTGACGGAATAAACAGGGCAGCACAGTGGTACACAGCTGAAACACGAGTGAGACGTAGCGGGCAGAACACACATCAGGGAAGCGAGGAAATGATATGAGGGGACCATTTTAGAAGGTGGCCTCCATCTGAAGGAGAGGACACTGTTAGGAACTTCTGCTTTCTGGGTTCATCATCATCAAAGACAGCAACATCAGTGTTGGCATTGATGCTTCACTGCCGTACAAAGGAACACCCAGATTGTGGGTCGTCTGTACAAGTGGCGTTGCTCTAACACCTGGTGGAGTGTGAAGATGTGGTCAACGCAGCCTCTACCCGGTCGAAATCCCGCTTGATTCTCACGAGTCGAGGTTTCACGTGCCATCTTAAGACGACAAAGAATCAGTGACGCCAGAAGCCTTGTCACAACAGGATCAGACGCGTGGTAGTGTTGCGAAAATTCCGCGTCGCTATAAGTTTCCCCATCATAAAAGTGGTAACTTCATCCTAGGCGCCTTTTAGCTCGGGCATGCAGTAGATGCAGATCGTAAGGCGCTTTTTTCACACATAGGAATTGATGGAAATCATAGCAACAAAATTTTGTAACACATCACTGGTGGAGTGGCTCAGTGGGTTAATGCGTGAATATATAATGACTCGGAAGGTCCGTGGTTCGAACCCAACCTCTGCATCTCGACTTCTCCTGTCTATACTTAGGCAACCTAGCAGTATCTCTGTCCTCGTGCTTCCTTCGAGGGGGATGGCGGCTAGGCCGCGAAAGGGTGCTACAGCCGGATGATTGTTATTATTTATTGCCTCGCATGTCAATTACCCGGAGCTAATATGATGGTCGAGCTGTGAGGATATGCAAGCTGAGAGTCCTTAGGTGGGTGCTACCTCTTGTTGGTGCAGGAGAGTTGGAATAGTTGCACCAGTACAAGAGGAATAATGTTCAAAGGAGGCTGATGTGAATACAAATAACCACGTCATTACTACAACTCCACACAGTGCATACGATGGTAGTGAGTCTGTGACATGTGTGATTCGGCAGTGGGTGTCTCTCGGATGCAAGAAAACGAGAGGAGGAATTTCGATGGTATTAGGAGGTATGTTAAGAGAGAGAGAGAGAGAGAGAGAGAGAGAGAGAGAAGAGGCGCGCTAATAAAGCTCACACGCAAGGCGAGGTATTCGCCTCGAGGTAACAACCATGCCGTTGTAGCCTGAATACCGAAGCCCAGGCGTTGCAGTATCAATCCTGTTAACCGAATGGCGTCGAAATTACCGGACCTAGTCATAGTGGAAGAACCATATTACAGTCTGTGGGCGTTTGAAACCACGAGACCTCTGTGTTCCTTCTTCAAATGTGAGGAACTGTGGTCAAGAGCTACAAATGAAAAATTGGGATGTTGCAATAAAAGTCCCAAACCGATTCCGACGAACGAACGGAGTGCACCTGAGGAGAACCGACTGGAACAGTTGCGATTAGGTGAAGTTCACACATACACAACCAAGTGGTACATATCAAGTCAACTACCCGTTGCACAATCAAGACGTAGCAAGCCAGCAAATCCATGAATCACCACGTGACTCACTCATGCCCCAATCAAGGTAATACACGTGATTGCCATTACGTGGGCATGTGGTTGCATTTCAGTCACGTAAGAATAGCTGATTCGAGTGACAATAGAAAAAAAGCCTTCGGTGGAACTTACGTCAAAGTCTCCGATGCTATCCATAAAATACTTTTTATTGAGCTCAAAAGGGACACCCGACAGAACTGAAAGATGGAATGACGTAGATACGAGAAATAGAGAGTGATCTGGGCAAGATAGATATAGACGCAATGGGGTGGATTAATTGCTTAGCGGTGCAGAGAATCTACCGGCCCTAACTAATAAATGATAAAAAATAAGTAAGTAGTAAGTTCGCAACAGGACAATGGAATCAGTAGTGCAACAACGAATTATCAAGTAAACCGAAGCGTACGGTCTTCCTCATTCGCTCCTCACTAGTTTTGAGCATTAGACGCACATAGTGTGTGTCAGGAAGGTAGTGGCGCATCGAAGACAACGACGGTCACTTACCAAACGTCTACGGGGTTTGACGAAACAGGGAAATTTGCCATTAATAATAATGATAATCGTTCAGTTGTGACATCCTTTTGGTGCCTAGCTGCCATGCCACCCAAGCGACATGGCCCAAGTGGTTAGAGCGCGAATTTACTGACCGGAAGGTCCGTGGTTCGAACCCCACCTCTGCCTCTCGACTTCCCCTGTCTAGGCTTAGGCAACCTGGCAGTATCCCAGCCCTCGTGCCTCCTTCGGTTGGTATGGCGGTTAGGCACCGAAACGGTGCTAGAGCTGAACGATGCCACCCAAGCCTAGACAGGTGAAGTCGAGATGCTTATTTTCACTCACTGCAGGACTCACTTCCTGCATTTGTTATGGGGTGGTGCTGTCCTGGAGTGCACGTCCGCATGCTTAAAAAGCTGTATTGGCCTAGATGGTAGTGTGAAGGGTTGAGACACCGTATGCATGTCGAAGACCAAAGTTGTGTTGAAAAATTGGTGCTGTCCCACGGTCTCGATGTCTCGAAAAGTTGCTGGATATCAGTTGGCGCCGACGCCACGAAGTGCTGTCGTCAAACGGTATTCGGTGGCGCGGAAGGTACTTCACTCGCGAAATACATCGACTGGGCTATGTATTCTGTTGTTGTCCCTCACACGAAAGTTGGGGGTAGACAAAACTAGAGACAGGTGATGGATAGACTGGCAGGAGGAAACGAAAGAGGTTCACGGGAGTCACAGGATGGGGGCAGAATCATTAAACCTTCATTTTTCAAGTCCAAAAGGCTGTAGCAGGTACTGGGTGGGCGATGTTGAGGAATACAGGTAGGTCGGATGGAATCAGTTGAAGGAACTGCTAACTGGTTGTGAAGCGTTGCTCTCTGAGTTGTGCTGGTTACACATTGTCAGAGATAGGAAAGAAACGACTTCCGAGTTGAGAGTTCTATATGCGGCTAAGACGGGAGAAGAAAAACTCTGTGGCAGTTAAGGCGATTGTGTTGGTGTTCTAGCTTTGGGTGGTGACCCCGGAGCTAGAAGCGAAAGGCAGGAGGGATTAGTGGTATGGATCTGAAAAGCAAGTATGAGGACCCGTCGCAATCTCCAAAAGGACAGGGAGAATAAGTTGAGTCGCCCAATGTATGCAAGGTTGTACAGCCCTCGGGTGATTCTGGTGGCCCTCCGTTGACCTTGCTCCAGAATTGTCTGGAGCTTGTCACACTTGGGCTACGAGCCCGTACTTCACACAAGACGTAATGTATAGAGATAGTGTTGGGTTCAGCAGTGTAGCGTCGAAGGACCCTAAGGTGCCATGGAGGAGCCCTAAGCGCCTGTTTGAAGCGTTCGCAGCTTTGGACTGAGCTGCTCAAGTACTCCTGAATGACGATTCTCTGTGTCAATCGTTCGCAAGTGGCGATAGCTAACGAAGTAACATCGAGGAATTCCGTATTTAATAGGAAGCGGTATATTCGACATTGAATGGCAAGGTTAGCCACGTGCCACCGATAGACCACTAGAAGGTCTTCCTGAAGTACACCGTGGTGTTGAGTCTACCAAATGTTCTCCAGATCTTGATGTCAACATGACATCAACACTGATGTCATGCTGTCGATGATGTCAACAGCAAATGATTTGTGTGGCTAAGAAAGGGTGGCAGACCGATCGTTTATGGAGCCAAGACATAGTTAGTGGGCTAAATACCGAACCCTGTGGTACGCCGCAATGGATAAGCTTGGGGTCTGACATCATTCCACTCACTCTGACTGTTGCTGTTGGTTGGCCAAGATGTATTTCTGTCCACCGGTGTTGTGTCCTGAAACGCACAGGCCGCCAGTTCTTTTTTCAGCAGAACGTGGTCTGTACCCCATAGAAAGCCATAGAGAAGTTCAAGCGCATGGCGTCCACCACAACCCCGGTGTCCAGGTCTTTGGTCCAGCTGCCTTTAGATAGTTGACCGGGTTGGACCGTTTACCCCGTCAATGCGCGCAGCGGCGTTTTGTCCGAGGTTTTTGAGCTTGTGTTCCAAGGAAATGTAGAGTGTCTGCGATCTCCTGCAAACAACTCGTTAGACCGTCCTCCGGGTGAAGGAGAGATATGTCTTGTTTGCCCTTACTTAGTCGTTTCGCATGTTTGCACACGACTTTCAAGTTTGCCCTGAGCTGTGTGGCGAGCGATAATTGTGGATGCCTCTTGCCCTGGGGAACAAAAAGGTGAAGTGGGTTCTTAGTGCAGTACCATCGTCCCAGTTTACTTAGCTGGGAAACCCGGTGTATCGTCTCCGAGCGAAGTCACGTTTCGCGATCCCCTTCCTTGCAAGTGTATTCCTTCTCCAGAGGGAAATCGGAAGGGTCAGGCGGATAGGGACATACTAGGGAGATCGTCGTACAAAGGATGGACGGATGGTCGGACCGTTGCGAGTGTCGTGTACAAACTGATAGCCCTACAGGGAGGAATTCGTTGCAGGAATGGAAACTCTCCAGTAGTGGTCTCCATGGTTTGTTGCACACAATACAGAATGAACACCATGGTTACACCGGTATTCCATCGGGGGCGCGAGCAAACACGTGCAATTGATTAATTGAGGGGCTTACCATATTCAGCTGAGTAAATCACAGGTCGTGGCTTTGGTTCCGGAAGAGATGAAGGGACGCGAGGTTGTTGAGTTAATCGCAGCGAATCCGTGGTCGGTCGATGCTCAGCTGATGGGCGATCAGGCAAGTGATGAACAGGTGTGCTGGCGGGTGAATGGGGCATCTTCCTGATGAAAATCCACAATGAATGGATCTCGCTGGTGGGGAAAAACAGTAAACAGAAGGCAAATTAATCATAGAAGCTAAAGGGTCCCAATGTTAGCTTAGAGAAAAAATGGAACTGTAACTCGGATAGTACATCGACTTTGAGGGCCAATCAGGTTATCCGTGATTTCCACTACACTGTGAACGTGGTCAAATTCTGGAAAACTTGACTTATTGAAACACTTCGCCATAATTCGGACTAATCAAGTAGCTTTGGTAAGTAGTTTCAGGTTGTTGGCTCCCGAAATGTGTAATTATCTCGGTGGTAGGACACAGCTAAGCGTTCTAAAATACCGATTCTCCCGAAAGAATCAAAACAATGTAATCACAGCGGATAATGAGCCTGTGGAAGACGGAGGGCGCAAGAATGTTGTAGCGGTGGTAGTTTCGCCGTGAAATCGTTCAACTTCTCAGGCCACTCGTCCCCTCATCAACTAGGGCACAGTTAAGCTAATAATTCTCTTTTTCGCGCGCATGTAAGTCAAACACATGGCGCATGGCGCCCAAAAAGATGTATCATTGGGCATCGGGATTAGCAGTACCAAACTTAAATACGAACCCCACTGTTGCAGGCTAGAAAGGAAGATCAAAGGCATCTTCGGTCACCGGTACCTCATCACCGTTTCTGGTGTTAGATCACATAAACGAATTTGTAACGAAGTTAGCGGAAAACGTGTGTTTGGTTTTTCGGCAGACAACTCAACTGTGAAAACAAACAGCAGCACCATAAAATGTGGTGGCTTGAGCATGTTCCTTGCAAGCCAAATCATTGTCTATCTAGATCACACTGTTCTAAATGCCATCATCGACAAGACTGCAGGATGGACGAAGTGTGAAGGATATGGAGGAGACTACAAAAAACGTTTCGATGCTCTTGCTCCGTGGTCTGTCTTCCAGGAAGAGATTCTGAGGTTTGTCTATCTAGATCACACTGTTCTAAATGCTATCATCAACAAGATTGCAAGATAGACGAAGTGTGAAAGGTATGGGGGAGACTAGAAAAAGGTTTCGATGCTGTTGCTCCGTGGTTTGTCTTCCAGGAAGAGACTCTGAGTTCTGGGTGGAGAAATTCCAGATATCTGACTTCAGCAGCGTTCGTGCTGATTAGTTGAATAACTGTTTGGAGGTATGGGCACGTCAGAATTATTGTAGCATTGTCTTCTTTTACTTCTCCAGCGCTCGAGCTCAGAATATACACATAAACAAGCCTGGAATCATCAATGTCAACGTTGAAGTTTCCGTTTGTGACAATAATTCACATTCTCCTTGTGAAACACGCATGTAACTGAACTTGCATGATTTGAAAAGGCATTAAGAATGTGGCACAACACGTGAGTGTAGATTCAAACTAGTGACAGGGACATATTGGCAAGAAATCACATGCCTACCCCCGTCGCAACTGGTGCATGCTGAATACATATCCAAAGGGATTTACTGCGGTGAACGGTTTGCTGGTGCTGACAAAGTGGGGCAGGTACGCATTGAAAGTGATGGTTTTGGTGCGGGGTCACAATGACTGTCAGGACCAGTAATTACGGATACGGTTTTCATCCAGCAAAATGTCGACTGTCTACCTGACCCACTCAACCCCGCGATGACGATGTCATCTCGATTGGTGATGAAACGTTTGCAATCCAACTACCAAGCTCGGCAAACAGACCAACAATCAATACCCGAATGAGTTTCCTGGTCAGATTCCCAAAACTTCGTCGTCAAGTCATCCATAGTTCCGCTTAAAATAGATGTAATCGTCCAACTGCAACACCCTTTCAGCGTACTGCTGCCATGCCACTCGAAGGAAGCACAAGGGCTGATTCGCTTCACCAAACATAGACAGGAGTTGTTGAGGTACTGAAGTTATGCTCGAATCTTGTACCTCTCGGCCAGTAAGTTCGCGCCTTAACCCTTCAAGGTATCTGAAACTCTTCCGCTGATTACACAACCGGACAAATCTGTAGGAGGTAGGTGGTTCGCCCAACTGCGAAGCACATAGCGCAGCACATGGGGTGTTAGTCCGTCGCAGGAGAGTTTTATCTTCCAGAAAACAACTAATATATCCTGGCAGTACCGATCAGATGTTCCTATCACACCTGCACTCTGATTCGGAGATCCCGACAGTCAAATACAGAAGGCGTGAAAAGTTCACCGTGGAAGAAATTTATCTTGAACTGACGAAAATTTACCTGAATAAAGCTAGCGCGCCTTATACAGCTACCTCCAAAGAAAGAGTTCAAAACTGAGAAACAAAGGTGCACCAATGAAACACAGCATGATGGCTAACTCAAATTCAGCTGCAGCTCAGTACCTTCCATGTTGAACCCTAACACAAGTTAACGAACTTTGGAAACAAACCGATAAGCAACTTATATGCAGGAGAGTATTAAGGTTTCTGATGCTGTCAACAAATTAGTAATTTGTATAATACGCTTGCTGAATGCTACAGCACATAAACTCAATATAAGTGGGAAACATCCCTCCTCCTCAAAACAGATAAGCAACCTACCCGATAAAAGCAAATCCTCCGGCCACATGGTGACCCCGCGAACTGATCACAATGTCAGTAACCAAGTCCTTGGCTGAGTTGAGTGGAGAATACTTGACGTAGAATTTTGCTTTTTTGGATCTCCTTCTCGACGAAGGTTGTGCACCTGCGTGGAGGAAGAACGACTCGGTTTTGGGGGGGTTGGTCGCTAGTTAGCTACTGACAGGAGGGCGACGGTAGTATAATAGGAAACAGGTATGAATTTCGATCTAGGCAGCTTGGGAATTACGGTGAATAGATAGACTGCTTATCTAGATATCCACCGGTGACGATCGATGCACAATAAATACCAAGCAGTCTGCTCGGAATTCGACCGGATCTTAATAAGTATACGACCTGTTTCTGAGTGGCTCAATCACATGAACTCCTTTATCATGATTACAAGTCAGGACGAGGAGTCGGTCACGTGACCCTTTCAGCCTGCTTATCCAAGGACTATGTACCTACCGTCCAGTTTGCACACGTGGTGAATTTATATTGGCGTGATCTGTTAAGACAAGACAAGACTACTGTTGAATAGCCGGCTTATTTCGTCCAACTATTCAGTGAACCTCGTGGATGGATGCCACACGAGTGGTCACTTCCCCATTAGTCGGAATGAAGACCAATAACTGGGAGCAGCTGAGACTTTTGGGGTCGGATCACCTGCCCGTTATTAAAGAACAGTTTTAATTTATTTCCGATTGGTGTGTGCGCGCACCTGGAGTTCGGGTGTAGCTTAGATGCAATACCAAATGGTTGAGAACCGCACGAACCGCTCGTCCTCCCTCAGTTGGTCGAGTTCACTGCTCTCTGAAAGGTTGTTGCAGGGTAGTATTTTCGTCGACATCGTCTGTTTTAATCAAAATGACTTGCGAAAAAAGCCTGATGGTGACGACTGTTGGGCTCGTTCGCGACCATTCAGCCGTATACCAACACCTCCAAGCACGAGCCCAACAAATAGGAACGAACCCCGAAGGACGCTGTTCAGATCGACGTCAGCCGGTAATTGTGCCGTCGGCTATTCCACTCTTAAACGAGGATACCCGAAACGAGGAGAACATTCTCATAAAGTAAACTACTCGTCAGGTTTTTGAAAACTCCTCGAGGGTCCACGACCGGTTTCGCTCTTCTTGGGGTTCATCAGGTGGGCGTAGTCCCCGAGTTTCCGTCAACCTTATGTCTCACTTGACAGATCTCAACAACTACGCTCAATTGTATATCAACCGAATTTTCACGGGAGACTCAACTGAATCTCTCGTGTATGGTATCCTTCTTCAGTTGGGTCCCCGCGTAAACCAAACTGGCACGTCGAAATGAGAAAATTCGTTGTAAACCTTCCGTCCTATCCCAAATTAATCAGTTGGTCAATAGTATTCACGCACATCCTAGCTGATGGGAGTTCGTTCATTGTGGATAGTTTCAAGTTTCACCATAAGTGGTTTGGTGACAAAAACCAGAAAAATTGCAGCACTCGGCTGTCCAAAAATCTGTCAGCAGCAAAGAGGTTTAACGTTTTGTTCAGAACTTCACACTGCATCTGAATTCAATCTACGCCGAAAAGCCAAGGAGCATTTTACAGCTGTTTTCATCTCTAATGAGAACCATCAGCTGTGCGCTTCTCGTGACTATCTGAGGTGTGACCTTCTGCGTGGAAGTCCTAGTGCCCTACTTATTATTGGTCAGTAGTATGATCAAGCTGTACTTGGACAGGACATAGCGCCACTATCATTGGTGTCACATGATTCAGTGTTGGCTGGTGCCGCGCGAGTGGCACCACTCAGAAGAAGATTCACACACGAACTGTGTTGCTTAGTTTTTTTCACCTTTTATGCAATGAGTAACTAATCGAAGCTAAGCGTACCCGGTTCTAGATTTTCGTACCTTTAGACAATAACATCAAGTTCAATGGAAAGTAGCGTAGCTAACTAACCCCGAACAAACTGAACATGCCTTCGCCTCCAAGGCTTAGTTGTACGTTCCACATTCCAGTTTTCCGGTGATCAAAACTGTAGCAGCTGGAAACAGTGTGCCTATGGTACATGGTTTATAGCTGATAAATTGAATTGAATTGAATGGAGCGGACGGAAAGCCACCGCAGTTTTGCCAACCTATGACACCTATGGAGCCGACTTCACGTCAGTTTGTTTGTCAAGGACGGAGTATACACTGCGGAGGCGCGATTCATACTGCTTTGTGGATCAGAAACGTGGTCTCTACGTGCGGGGAAAATACGAAAGTTATCAAGTTTGACCGTTGGTGTCTCCGAAGTATTCGTCAGGCCAGGTAGGAACATCGGGTTGCTAATGCTGAGATATGCCAGATGTTGTTAGGGAAAAAGGAACTCTCCCATAATAGATGAATTACTCATAGGTTACACTCATTAGGATATGTACTCCATATGCCAGAGAAACGTCTAGATTGTAGAGGTTTTTCGGCCAGCTCTGTGCCGACTAGAAGCGACCAAGAGGTAGGCAGTGTACGCCTGGAAACGAAGTATGAAGACACCAAGCAGTAAACTCAATGGCTCGATAACTGCCGCCTCCCGGATCCCGGGTTTTGGCTAACCATTAATTAATGGGAGTGGCAGACATGGCTCAATAATTCGGTCAGTGGCGCTCGAGCAGTAGAGCTATTCCATTCAATGTGTAGCTTCCCAGTTTCTGAACCAAATGGACAAGCGATCGTCTTCAATGCTGGGTTATCTCTCTCCCGCTCTCCCTTTTACGGTGACCGAAACGCGGCAGCTGGAACCAACATGCATGGTTTATACCTGATAAACCTGACCGAACCGGCTGAACAGAACTCATAGGCTGCCTAAGCAAAGCATGCAACTCGTTATTTATTCAACAGTTTTGTTCACGTTTGAGCTACAGAAGTGAGGCATCTAACGGTACTTGGAGAAGAGTGGACAGTAAAAGCCTCAAGACGAACCCACCCCCTGGAAAAAGGCCGAACCACAAGAGGTGGCAGCAAATTTTTCGTGAAATTCCCAGTCCCGAAGACAGGCGTTCTCCCAGGAGAAGCCCAAATGTCCTCTGCTCCTTGAAAAGGCGGTGTTTTCGTAACCTGCCGGCTTTTGCATGTTGTCAATATTATTTACTCGTCAAAATTTTCTGGTCAAAATCATTACAATTGACGATTACTTAGTTGGGAGCCTATAGTGAAGGGCGGTGGCTGACAAATAATATTACTTTTATCATCTTTTCTACTGTTCCAATAATTTTGCCGCAAATTTATCCAAAAATTTGCATGGCTCACTTTCCGCAGCTGGTTACGAAATTGGTGATCATTTGGTTCACAGAATAACAGAAGGAACAAAATATTTTTGTAGTACTCTACAGGTTCGCAGACACAATTATTCACGTGGGACCTGTATCATAATCCAACATCCATTTCTTTCTGTGTCTTTTTAACACATTTAGGTATTCTTTTTAAAAAGTGTTATTATCTGACCTCCAGACGTCAGCAAACTGTGGTCAATTTTAACAGTCCCGAAAATGCGGATAAGCTATTGAACAATAACTCATATCACGCAGCTGAAAGATTAACTGATAACGAATTCAATAAATCCTTTACCAAACGAAACTTTGTCATTTTAAATACAACTCACGTTTTGAGCCATGTGTATCTGAATCTGGAGATGTTGAACAAGGAATGTTTTGGATGTTTAGTCACTTTTCAGCCAGTTATGAGAAACAGTGACACCACGGTTATCGATGTGTTTATTTTTTACCAGCCTCACGACTAACGTGATAACTCAATATGTTGTGTATTTAACATGATCCAATTCTTCATTTTGCCATCCAATAACTCAGAAATATTTAAACTCAGGCTCTCATTTTGTCAGTAAATCAAATCTAATTAACATAACAAAAATATTTTGTAGATCTGTAGCAATTTTACTAGGATTATCTAGCACTCGAGGAATCAATGTCTACGTGATCAATGTTTCTAGCTTCTTTGATTAGTGGATGCGTGGCATTGTGTTCCGCTTTAAGTGTAGCTATTCCGTTGTTGATCATCAGATCGTGGCCAGGTGTTCCTATTCATATTTATATTCGCGCCGGAATACGGCGCGCTCAGAAATATCCGAATTTCTCTGTGTGCACAATGTTTGTGGGTTCAAGGTTAGGGCCATGTCCATTTACTAATTAAGGAATCTTCATTACAATGACCAAATATGACAATCACTACTAATGATATCGTCTTTTTCTTGCGCTTTAAAATAGTGTCCTCCAATTGCGAAGATTTGTGAGTTCAATCTTCGCGTTTCCTGCGTAATTTGCTGGTGAGAAACGTGTCGATCTGCAGTACGCAGAAGACATAGCCCTCAACTTTGAAAACTAAGGTGAAGCACATGCCCCGTTGAATGGACTGACCACCTTCGTACCATTTTCGTAGCGCCAAAGTGTGAATTCGTGCTTCATAACGTGCAGTCTCTGAACACACCCCCTACAATTCAAGCAGAATCATTTGAAGTTGTGGAGGATTTTACATAATTCGGATGTTGTATCAGCTCTGACGGAAATGTATCTGATCAAGTCAATGCAAGAACCTCAAAGGCGCCTTCCAGGATGGAGCTCCCGTGATCCCTTCTGCACTTAGCCGGAGACATTGCAAGAAATGGCGGCTGATCGATGTCAGTGGTGTTCGTGCTGTCGGTTTCTTTCCAGATTGTCTGATTGAGAGCTCAGAGCTGTAGGCACCTCAGAATGTTTGACGTTGGCCTGCACCAGATCCACTCTCCTTTTCTTTTCACTCGAAGGCTTTAAAGATGATTAGGTGAACTTTATGGTTATACGGCAGTGAGGTATCAGTGTCAACACTGATTTTTCTGTCTCTGAGGATGACACACGTGCAAGTCGCTGCAACAACGCAATGAGCGGAAAAACTAGTAGTATAACAGTTGGGATGGCTAATAAGTGAAATTTGGAAGAAACAACTCGCCAACGACTCAGAAGCTAGTCATGTAAGCTAGTAAATTAGGTTGTGCATTTGAGGATGTCGAACTGTCTGTCTCGTAAAGGTATTCCTACTTTCACATTGTTCATTGCCCTCCCTTTGGGTGAGGATTTCGGGACGAGTGAGATCAACGTAACCACCATCGACATCATCAGTGATTAGCTACTTAGGGTTCCATCCTTGCATCCTATTCTAATATCAGTTAGCTATAAACTTGTAGATCTAACTATGGCAAACCACTACCTTCGATCAGTGACAATAAGACTCGTGCAGACAGGCATCACTGATGATCACCAAAAGTCTTACCTGACATGACAACGAGGGTATAACCAGCGGGAATCGGAGAACCATCGTGTAGCAGAACCAAGTCCACCAGCGCCGGTGTGGTTGTCGGCTAGAACGAGAAAACGCAACATTTCTTGGGGTTACTGATCAAAATCCAATGTTGTCGGGCGATCAAAGAAACCCAACAGACGGTGAGCCAACCCCTATGGAAAGCAATCAAGGGAGAATAGGAGAAGAATCGGATGTTCGGTAGGACTCGTGGTAACCCTTCTGGGGAGACAGATTACTTGATGACTGATCGGAGTGAGAAAAAACCATACTGAGGACACAAGAATGGGTGGTGATACCAGTCGGGTGGGATCCGTAAACATGTCCCTGAGTCTCTGTGAATACCGAAAAGCTTTGAATCGTGATGTTTCTGCCAACTGCATTGTCACGATCGTCTCATACGCTGGAGCTCTGTGAACCTCTTCTACAAGCGGACTAGTGCCATTCTCTCCTACGTTTTCAGACCTTTAAATCCCGTTTAAACATACTTGATACACAAAGATGTTTTCCTTGCAAAGCGGCTTGAATAAATGTCGCGTGCTTCCAACAACACAAGATGAGCCGCACTCATAAGCGAGTCTGCCCTAAAACTCAAACATCTTGGGGACCTACAGAGTCGATCTGAAAAGGCTTCCAGATCGAAGCGAAACACCGCCCAGAAATAAAGCCATCGATGGTTCACCCAGCTTCTGAAGTTGGTAGTCTATTACATCAAGACAGGAAATCATTCCCTACTTGAAAAGCGCCCCCACCAGTCTGGTTGTTTTCCATCTTTTCAGTTCACCACACCATCACCCACTGCTCACAATGCACGGTTTCATCGCCTTGCACATTTTTAAAATCCACAACCAGTGAGAAATTGTCCAGCAGCTTCCAAGATGCCGTAGAGCTATCTGACTAGGAAGCCCTGACAGGAGGGTCAGTCGGTCGACACAACCAGGACAGTTATCAGGTCGTCACCCGAAGCGTCGGGCAAGACCAATCACATCGCTGCTGCATTCACCAGTCTCAGTACATCTTTACCAGGGACCTCAGCTCGGTCGTGTTCAAACATCACGTGTGTGCCTTTACCACAGTAAATATTTGACCAGTCATTGTCAAGTAGTTTCTATTCTAGTAAGACTGTGATCGCAAACACCTATGTTGCAAAAACACTTTGTGGTCAGCCAGAAGACTTAGACTGAAAGAGGCGGTACAGCCATATGCATAAACGGATACACCTCTGTACTAGCGTAAACCAGCTCACACTTAACAGCCTTTGACGGAAGGGGACGCTGATTCGTCACAAATATCCACAACAGTAATCACATATATCTCGCCTCCCAAAGCCCCCTTCTATTCAACTTTGATCTATCGCTCCCATGAGAAATTCCGTCCCGAATATCACTGCGATAAAAGCAAAGCCACTTGATAAGCCGAAACTGAGTCCACAAATTAATGCAGTCATTCTCCTAAAAGAGAGCTTTTTTAAGAGGATTGGAAAGCATTCAGCAAAAGCCACGAATTTATATGAATCCTCGCTCCGAAGAGAGATCATTTGCCACGGTAGGACAGATAGGGCCCTTTCTCCGGATAAAAAGAACAATAGCATAAATGAGACATCCAGTTGAGTAACCCGTGAAAACCAAATTGATTTTCAAATGCGTGCATTTGTCGAAATCAGTCCAATTTGGGTTTAAGTAGAACATAAGGTTGACGGAAACCCGGGAACTGCGCCTACCAGATGAGCCCGAATAAGGGCGAAACCGGTCGCGGGCTGTCGAAGATATTTCAGCAAACTTGTGGGTAGTTTCCTTTACGAATAAGAATTACTGTTCACGCATAAATACAGTCCAATGCAGGATAGATTAATCCACCTGGCTGTTTCAGGGAAAGTACCTGAAAAGCATAAGGGCCGATATGTTATACCTAACCATGAGACTGTTAGGAGTGAGTAAATATCATCACCCGCACTGTGGCATGTACTTTTGGTTCTATGAGTTCGGTAAGAAGTCTGATCCTTCAGCTAAGTGACCATCAAATCACGTGACTTCACTGGTATTTCGTATCCCAAATTTGAGAACCCCATGTTAAAAGACAGCTGAGGTAGAAGGCCCTCGATAACATCTCGTCCTGTATTTTACGGGGATTTCGGAGCAGCGAAGCCATTAGATAGCGCAAAATAGTGATCGCGGGTTGAGTGGTTGGGCGACAGAGGAAAGTGGCAACCATTCATTAAGCACTCAAGCGGCCACCTATTGTTTCAGCGGTGCTCAGCCCGCCTCGAAAAACAAAGCCCGAAATCGTTCGTGTGTTTATGATCGAATAGAACAATGGCAAATTAAGGGCAAACATCTGTAAACATCCAGAGAAGTACATCTTGAAGAACCTAAGAACCGAACAAAGTGACAACTTACACACGTTCCCAATTTTTCCCGCCTGTAGCAAAGATAGCAACTCTTTTTCAATCGTGCCAAGTCTGCGGTTCCACTACCATTGACCGTCTGCGAAATCTGCACAAAATATGAAAATGGTGAGAAGGAGATTGTACATACCCTTAAGGAGCACGTACAAACCGGTAAATTAGGCTTGTTTTTTTAGTTTGTGCTCCAGGACCTAGACAAAGGACCGACTAGTAGATTAGACTAGGCGAATGGGTTCACTAATTTCGCACAGCGGTGTTGTGACAGGATAGGAACGTCTAGCCCTCGAACTGCTTTGCACCGATTTCGGTGTCACAAAGATCACACGCAGCTGTCGACCCAAATCTTTACTTGAGAACCGGGATGAGCAGCCCTTTTGCACGATCTCGTCCAGTGAACTTCTCAGCGTTCTACTACAATGCCAAAAATAAATCAGCTTGTGTTCATAACACAAAAAACATATTTGCCACAACAGTCCACGTTAGAACAATCCTTTCAAGACAGACCAATCCGGTTGAAACGAATGGCGTTCACGTCACCCGCTGAAAAACTGCACCGATCATCGTAAAAAATGCTTCGGAACTACAGTCCGTTGGGTTACAATGAACAAGCAGCGGATGATGCCAAACGAACCACACGGAGATGACTAGCAACGGTTAATCGGTCCAGGATGGACACTTCTGCCCGATGGCTTAGGAATACCAACACCGGTACACTCAGCGGAAGCAGCCTGTGTCGCCAGAGGCATGCTGCGTCAGGTGGGAAGAGAGTGGTGGAGAGGTCAGTTCAATCACGACAGTTCGACCTCACAGGGAACACATGCGGTATACAGGAAGCCAAAAAAGCATGCTGTCCTGCTTGCTCCAGGGTAAAAGCAAGCAAGGCAGCTGAGTGGACCGGGTATTGCGGTCCTAAAATCGAGTCCGAGGTGCCATGGGTTTTATTGAAGATAGACGAGCAGAAGTCGCAACCAATGATACTACAAGGTGAATAAAGCTGTCAATCCTGGCGCTGGGACCCACAAAGAAAGTGTTTACGATGAGGTATGGTAGAGAGAACGGAATAGGTAAAAAGGGGAGAAAGAGAGAGTCAGCCATATGTTTTCGCTTATTTGCCCGCTATGTGAAGCGACAGTACAGGAATATCCTTAGACCCTACTCGGATATTACTCGGAGTACTATTAAAGCTCACGACCAAAGTGATTGGCTCAAAAGTCTGACCGCAAGGAGGAGGGTGGGTGCTAGCAGTATAGGTAACACTTAACTTCGTTCAGCTGTAACACCCTTTCGGTGCCTAACTGCCATGCAACCCGAAGGAAGCACGAGGGCTGAGATACTGCCAGGTTGCCCAAGCCTAGACAGGGGAAGTCGATAGGTAGAAATCGTTCAGCTGTAGCACCCTTTCGGTGCCTAGCTGCCATGCCACCCGAAGGAAGCACGAGGGCTGAGATACTGCCAGGTTGCCCAAGCCTAGACAGGGGAAGTCGATAGGTAGAAATCGTTCAGCTGTAGCACCCTTTCGGTGCCTAGCTGCCATGCCACCCGAAGGAAGCACGAGGGCTGAGATACTGCCAGGTTGCCCAAGCCTAGACAGGGGAAGTCGATAAGCACTTGAGCCATCTCGCCCTCCATGAGTGGTATACGTTTTGGCAAACCAGCTACTCCGATTCCCAACCCAATGGACCAAGACGATACATTCGTCGAACTTCTCTCCGCTGACCAATTTGACATAAGAGGCTATGTAGGTGCCATAAAGAAAACCGCCAGTACATCGTATTGGTATCGGACGCATATAGTCTGTCGCACGTGGAAAGTCCAGTCTTTTTGTAGCTGATTCCATCCGTTAAACGGAAGTTCACAAGAGCAGCAACAAGTGTCAAGATCATCATCATTGTCAGCTGTAAGAATCATGTACTTGTCGTACAGCCAGTACAATTTCGTTCACCGATGATTTGGAGAGGTGGGCTAGGTAGCTGCGCATTGGAGGCGGGAGTTGATATAGTTGATGTCTAAATACAGGGTTGTCAGTGAACTTTGAAGTGGGGAGATTGGGAAGGAGGGTATGCATTGAAGGCAATAGCTTGGATGCATGGGCGCCATTGAGGGCGCCACTGGGCCATGTATGACCATGTCTCTAACCATTGGTGTGTCCCAGCGCCATGTATGGTCAATGGTACTCTCACAAATTAAAAAGAAGCAACCGATACATCGGTTTTGGGTGACTTGGTATGGCCAATTATCTGGGTCCGCCGATTCTTGAAAACTTCAAAAGGTGCCCAGCAACTTTGAACCCGAAAGTCGGACTACATACAGTTAGTCAGAAGGAAACAAGTTTCAGACTGGTTTTTCAGGAGCAGCAAACTTGTTGACTTCTGGAAATTAGCGGAAAATTGTCATCACATAGCTCTTGTTTGAACACTCGGTCAGCGAAACGAACGAGTATAGAAATTTCGGTGAGTGATATAAATGCTCGAACTAGTAGGACAGGTACGTATGAACCACGTATGGGTAGTCCTTTTGAATTCGGAGCTCGCCGGACAACGACTTCTTCAATTACGTGCAGAGCATCGTGTTACTATCCAGCACGAAATCTCACAATAAGTGCGCACGTCACCAACTGCAAACCAGCGGTAGATTCAGTTGGATCACATAGCGATTCCTTGCCTTCGGACAGCTTCAGTTGAACACTGGAGAACTTAACTGGACTGTAGCGAAATCACTGAGTCACACAAGCCAAAGCATAATCACATAAGTAAGCGGCTTCAAAAAGCTGTTATAAACAAGCTGACTCAAGGGTTATTGAAAGTGTGAGGAAACAATAACAATGAAGATTACCGGGAACAAAAATGACTAACACGCCCGTCTGTGGAAAATACAGTCAGTGATATCCCCACAACAATGGCCTTCGACTCCGTGGACAGATTGACCCTTTTACAAACACTCGACCGTAAATGAATGGCATTTAAGTTTGCCCTTCAGTCCCACGCTCCCGGCCAAGTTAAGGGTTTTAGTGAACTAACCAGGACGTTCCCCATTACAAGTAGATTTCCTCAGCGTCCGTTTCATGTTACCATGTAACTAGGATCCGAAATAAAATCTGACAAAACACTGGTTGAAATCGTTTAGACAATTGAAGACCATGCACTTGCACCATCTAATTTCAACAGAATGTCTGAAGGGGTTGTTGTTTCAAGATCAGACGGAGATACTGTCTGGATGCGCAAAAAGGAGCATTTCTCTCCGAATGAATTAATGGACGAGTGCTTACTCGGTGAAGGACACGTGGCGGGTTCGAGTTTCGTCCAAGGACTCCACTTTTTGTCCAGACTATTCATGTTTGAGCCTATGTTCAAACTTTTCCGAAGCCTCTTCTCTCTCACACACATTAAGTTCCAAACACTTTTGGCTATTTGCCTGAGACATAAGGCTCTTCACAATAAGTCATTACTCCAATGCTTTATTGACTAGACAGTTCAGCAACAGCACGTACTGTTGGTGTATTGTTGCCAAGACGATAGTGAGCGCTATCGAGGCCAGCAACTAGCGGCCATGGGATCGCATGTAGATACACACACATAATTAAAAGCCTTAGGAACGACATAGAGCACCGGTTGATAGCGAGAGCCCATAAGATGCGGAAGACTTTCGCACTCTAATCCAACTGACTCGATCAACCGGCCCCGTGAAAATGGGTCCCAGTGGAAGGGTCTGAGAAGATGGATACCCAATTTACTTGCTGCGACGTCTTCGTTAGGATGGTCTGAACAATCTGAAGAAGAGTCCAGATGACCACCAGTCACATGAAACTGAATGAAACACCGATATCAGTCCCTCATCAGCGACCTAGATAAAACATGGAATCTCATGGCTACAGCGTAACAAGGCATCTTACGTGGGTGGCCGGAATTCCGCACTTTTCGAAGGTGAGGAAATCTAGGTAATGAACCCGACCAGCCGCTACAACCCGAATGGAACTACAACAGAATGCTGACTTAATGAAGTACACCTATGCTAATCCCAGCATTCTAAAGTAACACCAGGACATCGTGACACCAGGCTCATCAGTATACTGATCAAGACATTCTCTGACAGTACCCTACATGGGTAGAATCATTACACGGAGAGTCAGAGTAGTGGAAATCAAGCCAACCGTCGACCTGGTCAGGAGTTGAAAATGTACTCTTCGGTGGTGTGGACAGTGCTTCGGTATGGACCAGAGATGTGTTTTTCTCGGCGCAGACTTTCGGCGCCTGACCAACAATTTGTACGCTGCTTTGCTTTGTACAATGAGGAAGCCTAACTCCACAGGCCAAACCAGAGTACCCTACTCCCCCTTCCCGAAGGTGGGACATAAAGAGGACGTGCGCTTTCGGTTCTTCAGAAGTTAGCCGCTCTTCACAGTATACTGGATACTAGAGTGGTCCTTGCTAAGGATATACTACTTCAGCGGTCACAACAGCAAGCCCTTTCAGCCAAGACTTAGCGTGAAATTTCTGTCGAAGCATAACCAACTCCTGGCGGGAGAGCACTGCAAATCGTGACCTTGTTTCGTAGAGGTTCCTCTGTCAGTGATTCCTGTAGTTTATTCTCTCATAGTAATATAACATTGCATTGTGGGATCCACTTCTAAGGTCAGGAAAAACCTGCCGCGCAGAATCCACTTAATGAAAACACTGGGAGACATTTCATCAGGTGTATAAAACGTACTTTGTTTCAAGTCCTAAGGTAAATGAATTTTGGTCGAAGATAGCAAGCCAGAACATTGCGTCACTGGATAATTCCCTTTATTGTTTAAGTCAGGGAGAGAGCGTGCATTCAATTCACCGATCAGCTCAACGGGTTGGCGAAAACTGTTTGTAATCGACCGATCGCTTCACCCTGATTACCAGACCATCATAGCGAGCCAACGTGCCCAGACAGACCGGTTTTTTATTCAGTTTCTTCTCTGGCCAATGGCGGTAAGTGTCCTAAAGCTCACTTGTGGGTTATCATATGATCTCGGTACGAAAAAACGGGAAAGCAAGAAAACATGCACTCTGTAACAGAGGATCGTGAGCAACTTACCACTGTGTAATCAGGAGGAACGGAAGTGAGTGAATCTACGAGAGTTACACCCGTGATTAGGTGATTCGGTGGTGTTTCCATGACAAGTATTAACTACGCCATGTGATTCGATGACGTGCGAAGCAATGAAGCTTGAGGTTCAGGATAGGGACCTAAAAGAAAAGGATTAGATGTGATGAATTCCGGAAAGCATTAGAGCAAATAGGGAACCAATTAACCCAAGTTCTCACATTATTTTGCACTTTGTGAGAGCAGGAAATGACATTCAGCTCGGTCCTTACGAACCTACGATACCACTGCAATGGCGTATATTACTGATGAAAGGTGCGAATAATACGTGGTGAGAGTAGCCAGAAAATTGAATTGGAGAGCGTTAAGTCTGCCGACTGGTTGCCCCTCTATGGTAAATATTCAAACATCTGGGAAAGCTAAGCAGTACACTTGAGAATGTCCACTTCCTCAAACCCTGAGTAAATGGGGTTTGCTTTCGTACCCGATGGTTTGTAACTACTATGTTCGTTCGTAATGCACTACTCATAAGGTTGCTGAAAATTCTTCGACAGCCCACGACCGGTTTCGCCCTTCCAGTTCGGGCTCATCAGGTAGGCGCAGTCCCCGAGTTTCCGTCAACCTTATGTTCTACTTGAACCCAAATTGGTTGTATGCTCTTCAGGGCAATCTAGCTCCCGCATTAGAGACGCCCTCGGGATCTTGGAACTACCCGTTCACGGCCACTCTCTCGGAGACGGGTCGAACTTTCTCGTCAACTAGTTCTATCATTACTGACAGTTATTGGCTTGTTCGATGGAAGATTATTTTAACGACCACGTCTAAGGTGATGCTTCTTCATCCGCCGTCGACTCCCCAAATATACCACGATGTTGCATTTCTTCAAGGTGCACCTTATTCAGCTATACCAGCAACACATTGTTGTTAGATTCATTTTTGTTTGTTCTTTCTCCCTTGCCACTAACAGCACTGTCGAGACCATTCTCGGTCCCTTGCTGAATCACTGGTTTTCCGTGGACCAACTGGATGCTTCAGATCAGAAGATGGGGTCGGACGTGGGTGGCTGGGCTATTTCCAACAGGGCAAGCCCCAGTCATGGATCCACACGTGTTACAAACACCTCCGGATCTCGACCCTGGACGGCGGCAGTGGTTAACAGTCGTAGTAGGTTGGATGGGACACAGGCTTTGGATCTCCTGAAGGCCACGACGGCTACTGATGGGTACGAGTCTGGTGGGCGACGTATGGTACGGGGCAAGACTAGGCTGGCCGCGGTTGATCAACCATCTTTGTTGCGTGATGGGGCGCTGGATGATACGCCAACTCCACCAGGAGATGAGGTATGATCTCGTTTCCTCGCGTCGCACCACACTTCAATAAAGAGCATACTTTTTACAGCCATTTTAAGCATCATAACACGCTTCCTCCAACAGCCTTTTGTGTACTTGATTTCCGTTTCTGGTTTTGAGCGACACTTTTCTTTACTTTTTTTGCTGCTTGATCGCCCAGTTTACATTCACTAAACGCTTGTTATTGGAGCAACAAAATCGGTCCAACGTTCATGGCCCCTCCTGGACAGTGTTATCCCTCGATATGAAACTGGTAAGACAACAATCCAAACAGTAGTTCGAGTCGGCGACATCAAACTACGCTCTGCCTCATGGGGCTTTGTAACTCTCTAGCCTTAGTCGGTCTGGTACATGGTGGCGGTACCTCGGGGACGCTTAATGTTTCATCTTTCAGCCGTATACGGAAAGTTATCATCGGAAGGTGTGTTACGAATAAAAGACTGTGTTTCTCAACCACCTACTTTGGTCAGTTCAATTTCAAACTTCCCCTAATATTGTATGTTTCTTCCAAGGAGATGTAAGTAAACCGTAACAGTTTTATCGACACCTATATGGTACTCTCTCCCACGCGAGGAAATATCTCAAGGGGATTCCGAGTTGTCTTCATGACCACAGGGCTTTCTCTTTGAAGGTCGGACTAATCTGAACAGGTCCTGATGACTGTTACACATGGTTCACACAAATTTCGTTGTTTTTTAAAATATTTTTAACCGGTTTTGTCAGTTTTTTCTTAGGATTGTCCATTGCAATCAGAAAGAATGATCCAACCACTCAACAGACTCAGGCAAATTGACTAGGTTGTGGGTGAGCATGATCCTCATCATCTGGCAGCGAACGGGTGCTTTTCCGATTGGAGCGAAATCCTCACAAGAGAAATCGACCTGCTTCTTAGAGGACGCTCCGCTGAAGATCAATTCGTGTAAATAGTGTTAACTTTTGAGAAATACACTTATCTGCAAATCAATTCGGTTTTGCGAGAGACTCACCTGGAACCCAGCTCTTCGGGTGGCATGGCAGCTGGGTACCGGAAGGGTGTCACAGCTGAATGATTGCTCTGAGTTTTAGGGAACAGTCTCCCGAATTCAGACAAATGCTGGCTGAGGACTTCACCCCCATATTTGAACAATGAGGATTGGAGGTCATCCGGATAAGAAGCATCGTGACACTTGAGAGAAAATATGCAGTCGTAGACCTTCGCTGTTTCTGACGGTGATGATGAGGCACACACCTCCGAGGGAGTAGAGTTCCAGGTTCACCGTCCAAGGACTCTATCTCACCTGTAGGATCCAAATCAGTAGCAGCGCGCGGCGAAGGGAGTTGTTATTCGAAGTATTCGACCCGGTATATACTACCAGCTGTCTCCAGCAATGGGCCACTCTGCCTCTTGGATAAGATTTGAAGATCAAGCACTAGTTCCCGACCAGCCTCATTCAAGCCGACGCACTGTCTCGACTCACTGATTCAAGCAGGCCAGAACCAGAAGATACTGTAGTCGCAACACCTGCCTTGGGACCAAGGTTAATCGCGCAGCATCCGAAGCGGTTCATATTCTCTCAATGACTACCGACATGGTCCCCCAGGCTATCGACCAAGACCCTGTGTTGCAGCAGGTCAACAAGTACCACCGCAATCAGTGGCCGCGTACCTGCCCAAAAGACGAACTGAGACCCTACTTCAACCGGTATGGCGTACTGTCAATAGCCGATGGATGCCTTTTATTTTCAGAACACGTTGTTATCTCGAAGGATTCACGACCAGCCGTCCTGAATTAGTTTCATAAAGGGCACCTGGGATGAAAGCCGCTGCTCAGACTTACGTTTTTTAACCTTTGATAGACTCCCAGATTGAGCAAGTCTTGCCTGTGGCGTGCTAAAGCATCCAAGTCACCCGTGAGAACCTACGGTCGCAGCCGCAACCGAACGAATCCTGGTCTTATCTTAACATTAACTATACAGGTCCAGTTGGTGGCCAACACTTTCTGGTTGTGGTCGACGTATATAACGAATGACCTGGAATTCTTTCAGTGAACAGCCCCACAGCCACCAATACAGTTCTCGAACTCCGATGATTGTTCAGTCGATTCGGGACATAAGAGGCCGATAACTGCAGTCATCGGCGTTTGCAGAGTTTTGTCAAGAGGATGGCGTAACTCATGTCCGCTAGCTGACGTTTCATCCACAGTTGAACGAACAGGCGGAGCCCTTAGTTGACACTCTGAAACGTGCACTTCAGAACTCCAGAAAGGGGTCGACGGGGGGAGTTTTGCAGAGGTTCCTGGCATATCGGGAAACGCCAAATCCCAAGTAGCCTGATGGAGTTTTACCAGCGGTGACACTGCTCCGGCGTAAGCTTCGAACACCGTATGACATTACCCTGCCATAGAAAAAGCAGCACAAGAATGGAGAACCAGTTCGACCGGTATCACAACGCAACCAAACGCTCCTTCAGCGAAGGCCAGAGACTGTTGGTCCACGACTCGAGCGGCAGAAATCCTGAATGGATTCCAGGACATCGTTCGTCGGCGCGTCAAAATACTCTACGAGATTCAAGTTGGCCCAGCCAGGTATATCCGGCACATAAGCAAATTCCGGCCGACAAATACACAGGCCTTGCTCACAGGACTGAGCAAATTGAGTCTGGAGACTTTTGATCTCGGCACCATTCCATAAAATCCATCAGCCGCTCCGTCGGAGGCCCAGGCCGAGCACGCATTACTACGGCGATGATGGAGAGATAAGGTGAGCAGGTCAGTGAGGCTACCTCAAGTAAACCTCCGGCTTTGAAACTATGCACACAAACTTCAGGGGAGAGGCGTTAGGTGGAATTCCACACCAAAGCAGCCTTACCGCTCGCACTTAGGCGCTGCTACGGCCAAAAAGCCCATCCTGCATGACATTGGCCAAAAGTTCGGGCCACTTGTCGGTCCAGCATCAAGCTGAGCTCTGATTGGTCGGGAGCCTTCACCCAACAGCCAATCACGCCTAGCACTCGTCGAATTCCGGTGCTCCATCTAGAAGGCGTCAGGAGATCCAGAATGTTGGCCGAGCCTTAGACGCACACCCAAAATTTCTCTGAAACCATATTTCGGAGGAGGACAACTTTAACATAAAGTTTCAACACTTGATGGCATTTATTCGGTCCCTTATGATCTCCCCATGCAGGCACAGTATCCTTGGAAGTTGTTTAAACTTACTCGAGGTCCACCAAGGACGCGGAACTTATATTTTAATGGCTGCCAACGGCTCGCGTGATGTACCTCTGATGACGGTGGGAAATTTGTGGAAGAGCCGGTTTCTTCACGTGTTTTATTTTGCATTGCGTTTGGAAATAATCTCGAAACGACAAGGACAATAATTTCGCCCTCTGTGTCGCCGCAAACTCAAAATTGAGCAGCTTTTAACGACCTGTGTATGGAAAAGTCTCCTATCATTGTGGCAGGTGTCCTGCAAAACCAAGCCAAGGAATTCGTCACAGCTAGTAAGTTTTTTTTTTTATGATGGTCAGTACATGCTATATCAGGCGCAAGGCTATACCGAACCATCGATAGTGATGTTGGTAGAATTAGTGTGTTTATGGGCAGAACAAGCATACAGCACAATAAGGTGGCCAGTGCTTTCAAGTCCTGGCACAAATTAAACGGATTGAGGCCATCTTTGGGTGCACACACCCTCATCCGGTAAATATTGTGGATATGGTGAACTACGGGCAATCCATCAGACTGGGTATGGTAGTCGCGGTACCGTCATCGCAACGCCGTACTTGGGTCCGTGGACAGCCCCGTACATGAACATCTTGGGTGAGTCGTTTAGGGTTGTTACGTCGCCAAGGAATCGTCACAAATTGAGACCGGCATGGATTAAGGGTATTCTTGGGTCCATTGAGGGCGCACGGTGTTTCATTTCTGTCATTCAGACAAGGCAATGAGACAGCCGTGTCTATCCGGCACACAAAATAGGAAAAGTCTCAGAAAGACTTCTAGAAGGCACCATGATGTGAGTTAGACTGCGGCCCGAAATAACAAGCGGCCAAAAGTGGTCACAATTCCTGACTAACTAACGTCTTCTGGACCCCGGTTTTCAAATATCTGACGAAAACCTTGTCGATATGGAGCATGCAGACGTCGTTCTCATCTTCAAAGAGGAAGAAAAGGTGCAGTTGTTTTTGAATGAACTGACCAAAGTCATCCCGTCCTTTGGTATGCACCCTGCACTCACAGTGTAAGGTAATAATAATGTTTATTCACAACTGGTGGGTAGCGTGATCATAAGATTACATTCAGAATGAAGCATGAGTTTGTTCGTAGTTGTAGCTAATGGGCCGAGTTGGCGAGAAGGTATAGTCAAGAGTAGGAAGGGCTTAGTTGCGGGTGTGCTATCAAACTGGGTATGGCAGTGCCGTGCCATCATTGCACTGCCGTACTTCGGTTTCTGGACAGCCCCGTAACGGACGTCATGTTTGAGATGATTGGGTTGGGATGTGCAATTCTGTGAGCAGCAGAATTCTGGTCCGTTTGGGGATCTCTGGGGATGTAATCACTGACCAGGTGGGGTGGATAACAGCAAACAGGGCGTCCAAACCGGGTATTGAGCAGACTTGACACCAAGTACCCGCCCAATCAATAGGTGCACGTATGATGACGCACGTGTTCCTTGGATCCCAGGGCTCAAGTCTATACCACTTGGTCTACGGCTGACACATATACACCCCTCTTTAGCTTTAACTTCGCTGCGCTCAATAATGCATATGGTTGCCGAATACCGCTATTGAATAATCGATGTACACACGGGACTAATTGAGCAAGTGGTGGGTTTACCCTTATAACAGTAAGACTGCAGCTTCAGCGTGGACACCCATTTGGAATTGTGGACAAAGGGATTTAGTAAGCACTTGGTGAGTTGGCCACTACAACTTTGTTTAATTATATGTTTTAAAGGATGTGTACGGAGTGTGTACGAGTCGTAATTGATTATACATTTTTCCTTTCAGAAATCCTGTCGAGTAAAAGCGGCTTCCTGAAACTGAGAACTGGATTGACCACACATTACGTTTGTACCGATACAACCAATAAATAGAAACATGATTTTTAAAGGTGGTTGTGTATTTTTAGGCATGGGGTTGGCAAACGGATGACATGTATGGATATGAAGGACCGCCGTTGGTCGTTGGATTGGTCTATTATGTATAGTTGGGGCATTAGTCAGTTACGAGGATGTGTACGGGCCCTTCAGTTACTATAAGTAGCCACGGTAGGCGACGTCGAGTACGGTTATAAGCGTGACGGGCCGTCGTTGGCCATCGGATTAGGCTGCTGAGCCTAGTTGAGGCCTCATATTCGGCGTTGCACATAGACACAGGCCTAGCAATTACCATAAGTAGCCAAGGTAGGCGATATCGACTGCAGTTATGAGTATGACAGACCCACGTTGGGCGTTAGATTAGGATACCACGCATAGTTGAGGCCTTATTTTCACCGGCCCACATAGATTCTGGCCTGGTGTTTACTATAGGTAGCAGAGATAAGCGACATCGCGTACAGGTGTGCGTGAGAGACAGTCGTTGGTCATTGGATTAGGTTATTGTACATAGGTGAGGCCTCATAAGCAGCGTCGCACATAGAAGTGGGCCTAGCAGTTACAACAAGTATTCGAGATGATTGAAAACGCGTACAGTTATGATTATGAAAGACCGTCATTGGCCATTAAATTAGGTTGCCGTATAGGTGAGGCCTCATAATCAGCGTCACACATGGACACGGGCCTAGCAGTTACGATACGTAGCGAAGGTAGGCGATATTGAATACAGTTATGAGTATGACGGGTCGTCATTAGCCGTTGGATTGGGTTATCGTGTATAGGTGGGGCTCATAATCAGCGCCGCACATCGACACGGGGCTAGAATGCTGCAGTGACGATAAGCAGTCGAGGTGAGTGACAACGATTACCGTTATCATGATGACCGCTTTATGCCGTATTCCACCTATGGAAGCTGAGCTCCATAAGAAAAGTGTTGTGATGATGCTGAACAAACTTATCTCTTCCGTTAAATCTGGGGAGTATAAAGCAAACAAACTTGATGACCGATTTTCCTGGGTGGAATTTGCATTGGATATTCTGTAGATGTTATTTTATTCTTAAAGAACGCCAAAATATGGTAAAGTGCGATTTCGTGTTTTATCTCTCGTAAACCGGTAGCAAAATGCGAATCGGTGATGGTCCGTGACCTTGAAATTTCGCTCACTTAAACAAAATGCTATGAGCAACATATCACCTACAAGTGTAAATGGATTAGACTAACTCCCCGTAAAAGTCACAACCTCGGAAACCCTATATTTCCGGCAAAAATAAGTTGGGTGTGCTTCTAGTGCGCGGCAGAATGTTGTCGCGGCCTAAAATTTATATAAACGACGCGCTAAATGGGCGTCTTTGACTTGGATTTTGGTGCTAATATAATTTGTGCACCTTCAGTGGTTGGTTTTAAAGGGAGTCTTAGCTGGGGACGTTCAGACCGAGAACTAGGCTGGGCCAAATGCAGTTGTTGCAACGTCGAGGCGTCTATTTTTACTCAAGGCAGTCACGCCACTTTGATCCTAGATGGTTTTGTCCACGTCTAAGGGAACAGGTGATACGAACCAACTGGAAAAAGGTCTTTCCCGCTCCTCATCCAAACATCTAGCCTTCCGTATCCACCATGCTTTAAGGTAGGATTTCACACTCACTTTCACTTGACGTCTGATGACTCGTCGGGTCAAGTGTTTTCGGGACCATTTGGGATATCCCTCCTCGATTTGAGGATTGAAACTGTTCCGTCTGATATCCAATGCTTGAGCGGGCTTGGTAGCGCCATGTCGCAAGAAAAACTCCCCTCACTGTGCGAAGCGGTCCAAGTATGGATTCACATCTGAAAAAGTGACCGAAGCTTAACGTGGTGCGGCGGTTTGTGTACATTTGCGACCCATTGGACTATATGGGCGCGACGTCCGCAGAGTCTCTCATATAAGATTAGTCAGTTTTTAGAGGTCTGACGAAAACTCTCCTGGTAATTCAGAAGGGGGTTCAGAACATATGTGGCGAATTGTTCTATGGGAACGGTAAGCACTTACATCGCGAGCACAACACCGCTGCCGAGCGATTAGGCTTTTGAGTAGAAGGCTTTGGTTGAGAACCCTAATCGTCCTCCTGTCTTGGTGTGGGTGCCCAGTCCTCTTACAACCAAGATATTTACAGCTACCATTACTCTCATGCCACATCCGTCGTCATGTGGTGTTGCCTAGGTTCGCTTTACGTATTGCTTTACTTTCTGGGACGTATTCTTAAAACACCATGGCCGATGCAATATCACAAGACCTGGCCGACCTCATTCTCATTGAGTTAATTACAAGTTGACTTAATCTAAGTATACTATAGAGAATTTGTTCAAAATTACTTACTGCTACAGAAGCTGCAAATGAAATTAGATGCTTTTGGTATCTTTGGGCAGCTCGAAACCAAACGGTGAGCCCCCTACCCTTGTCGTCCAGGGATGAACTGGACATTACGAAAAACTCCTCACTGGTGGCCCCCGGTAAGCACACTTGGTAATTGTTGGTCTGCGTCACGATGACTGATTTTTAAAGGTGGAAAATTGGCTCGTGCAAGATGCCAGAGATGTACGCGAGTATATAATGAACACGCACACACGCATGTTTGCTTTGAGGCTCGCTGTACTTTTTATTTGGCGAGGAATGAATGAAAAGAGGGATTTTGAATAAACCAAACTGGCCCAGGGTCTTGGTTGTTAGAATTTAATGGTTATTTCATGTTCGGTAAGTTTGAGCAAATGGTTGGATGAACTTTCATCACTATATTTTATCACTGCAGACGCGTCAACGGAAAAGTCTCCCGCTGTGGCAGCTCAAGGGAACCGCTTACCACTGGCTTGAAAACAACCAACAAGATCTTTAAAACCGGTTGCAGAAGGCTAGGAGAAATGACCGATTAAAAGATTTTTCTGTAAAAATTGCCCGCCTTTTCCGTATAAATATTTGTACTTAAGCCCACTCATTACCATCCAGGCTCGGGAAACATAATGGGGGTAGTTGGGTCATCACGCCAAGGGAGCATTGTATTTAGGATGTTTGCGAATTGTACTTGAGAAAAACAATTGGCTATAATGACGCATATTCTCACACTGTACCATTTTCGCTAAGTGCGGACTGGGTGCGGAAATTCGGGCACAGAGTTAGGACGCAGTGAGGCCAGTAACTTGTCCCATTTCCGTGGTGGGTCTGCACCCGTGTGCAGAACCAGAGCAGAAATGAAGCAAGCTTCCAATCCCAGTCCTCACCCTGATGCACGGAAATTTCTGCACCGGTGCTAAATGAGAATATTCACACTATGGAAGCACCAGGGGACAGTGATTCTCCGACGGTAGGTGTTCATGATGGTCCGAACGAAAGCGAGAAGGAAGTTTATGATCCGAAGCTCAGCAAGCAAGGTTGTACATCACCAACACTTGCATATAAACCATTTAATAACGCGCCCCATGTCATCGTATTCAGCTCGCCTACGACGAACCGAGTACAAGTGACCTTTCAAAAAAGTTTGGTAAACAGTCGGTGTATTTACTGCTCTTAGAAACACTAGTGAGGTTCTGTTAACCTTTAGGTGGCGTTTAATTGAATGTATATTCCTTACAGGCGTTGGAATTTCCAAGATATTGTCAGCCAATATCTTCTATGGGATGCCCCCTGCATGTGGTTTTGACCTGGTTTTGGGCTTTAATACACGTTATGCTCCTTTGGTGTTTGTTTGGTCAGAAACGCTAGCTTGGAAGCCTCAGACCAAGAACTAAGCTAGAAACATACCGTGATCATGTCAGTTTCATCCGCTGGGAGTACAAGTAGGAGAATCATACTGTGGTGCGGGAAGGAAGAGCTTATAAAAGAAATAGAAGGATGGCGTCAGTGGTAGCATGTGTTCGCTTTCTCGCCTTACTGCATGAAGGAAGTAAAGTAACCCGGCTGACGACAGGACACGACAGTCGCTGTGGCACGAGCGTGCAATTCATGGTTTTAGTTTGGATGCTGCTGGGATACTACCGAAAAGCTCGTGTCTAGACACGAGTACGATTAGGGTCCTCAAACAAAGCTTTTGGCCAAAAGACCCAACCGCAGTGCCTGGCGCGGAATGCAGTTGGACTACTATCTTCATCGAACAAGTCGCCACAGGTGTTCTATTCCTCAACCTGGAGGACCAATAGACTATGTTCGTCAGACCTCCAACCGTTGACCAACCCTGTGTGCGAGACTGCGATTGTCGCACGGACACTCACCAGCAAAGGTCAGTGGGTCGCGGAGGCATACAGATGTCATGATATTGTAAGGTTTATTCTCCGCCTGTCGGGTTCAGCCTCCAGGTCAACTAGATGGCCGCATTGCTAACTTTGAAGTTTGTTGGTTCCACTGGATGCCTTTGGGCAAATTCTCATTTTCGTTTTGAAATCAGAAGGATGTTAAATCCTTCAACATGCTTCGGGGTAACACATACATTTGCTACATACTATGTTGGGATCTGCCCAAGCGGTCACTGTTTTGTTGAAAGTTGTTCAAATATACTGGAAGTCCAATCTGAGCGCAAAATTGGGGTGTTTACCGACTGCTCTACCTCTGTGTAATTTTTCCCTAAAGTTAGTAGAAGAGTTTGTGAAGAAACTAGATTTTTCACGTTTTTTTGTGCACTGCAATCCGAAGCACTTTGAGGAATCCCGATTATATTTCCTCTACGACTTTTGCACGAAAACTTATCCTATTGTTGCGGCATGCGTCCCGGCAGAAAAATACAAGACTGTGGAATTTGTGACAGTAAGTCGATCTGAATTTTTTGACGGCGCACACTGTACCCGGTGAGGTCCTATCTTCACCGGTGTGATAGCTCTTCAATGATGACCTCTTCGCTCCTACAACACAAGCACTCAATGAAAAATTTCTGCGTGAAAACTTCCTTGTCAACCGGCGCCTGAAATGCTGTAAATTAGAGGAATGTAGTGCACTACTGAAGCTCAGAACACCGTTATCTAATGTGCGGTAATACGTTACAGAATAATATGCGAGAGTTCAGACCACCTAAGTCGTCTACGACTAACGCGTCTAGTGGTGACCTTCAACTTTAAGCAGGTGGATGCTTACGTCTTTCTTGATTAAGTAGAAAACATTTTATCGGTCCTTGAGAAACTGTGTGAATATGGCCGTTTCGGAACCTGACGGTGGTCCTTTTAGCCATTTATGCGCGGCTCTAGCTGGTGCACTTTAGAAAAACGAATGAAGGTCTTGAGAACCCAACACGACAGTGGCCTAATACATGTCACGCAGTGGTTTTCCTGGTATTGATGCGTTTCGTGGGCTGATTTTCATGTACAAAGAAAAGCTGCCAGAGCGAAGTATACATCTGTCTCTGGTCCCGAAGTATCGACCGCCACCCGCGGGAAAAGTGCCTAAGCAGCTCAAGGGTTAAGCGGCAAACTAGAGATACGCAAGGCCACAAGCTTCCTAAAGCGTCTTGTTGTGCAAGCACGGGATATGTTACGTCATCATTGCGCCACTGGCTCAGAGAGCCTGATCTCTCAAAACCTGCAACTCGCCGAACCTGGCTTTGTAAATTTTTCCCGCGGGCAAGTCACTCAGAAAACACGTGCATTCACGAGTATGTAGGGCCCTCGTTACCGTTGTATGAAGCTAGTAGGCATATGTGGGGTCCGTAAATCACTGGGTCTAGTGGTGGTGATGAGCATCCAAGGTGAGCGACAGTAGGGTTTATCGGTACCCAAGCTTTCCAACGTCACGATTTTCACCGGGAAGCCCTGTTACCAGGGTGAATGCAATTCGAACATCGATTGTCGGAAAAAGCTGCATAACCTGGTAGCTAGTTGCGCATAAATGAGAGCGGGGATCACTCGTATACTCTGGTAGCACCGGTTCAGAATCTTTGCAGTAGGTCTGTCAGCTAGGCACCGAAAGGGTGTTACAGCTGAGCTAGTACGGCTTTCATCCCAACGTAAGCTCAACCAAGTAGATGCATTCTATTGCTCTCCCCAGAACGGCTATAGAATTACCTAACCAGCTTGCTCTACTCCCGTTAAAACCCAGTAATTATTACGGAATTAGAAATAGCCTGCTTGAAAAAGTAAAACGTTTGAATTTCGAAAATTCATATAAGCGGGACAAAAGTTTTTACACAGCATCTTTCAGTCGGCCCTGCCTGAACGCGCTCTGAAATGGCTTCGGAATCTTCTACCGCTCGCTTTTCAGCACACCTGAGCAAGTCACTTTAGATTTTAGGCGCTAATTGTGGGAAACCTGTCGGTTGATATGTGTGTAATGCAAATAATTAAACTGCTATTTTTAAAGGCGCATCCAGCCATTTAGTCTAACCTGAATACTTACAACCAAGGCCGCGAGATTTTCCAATTGGACAGAAGGCAGCTTTTTTATCCATTTCTCGTCAGTTTAGAAGTACGACAAGCCTCCAATCCGGCGTGCGCGTATGTTTGTTGCGTAATTCTGGGCACCGGCAGCAGCCACCCTGGGGCACTGTTGAACCTTTGCAAATTCGCTGAACGGTACTCAGAGAAAAGCTTCCAAAGCGTGCACACCAGGGGTCACCTCGGGGAAGTTACTCAGCCTTGTCAAGTTTATATTCTGATGACAAAGGCAGGAGGGGTTCAGAATTATCTACAAAGAAACGCTTCACTAATGAGCAGCTTCTGCAAAAATTGAAATATCGCTTCAGATTATCCGTGGTACAAATGCGTTGGAACGAGTTTTAATTAACTTTCTGAGGGTCGGAATGATCGAGTCGTGTGACATCTTGTTGGCCTGGATATTAAAGGAAGCTGTTCTAGAAAATAATGTGCACTGTATTCGACGTATGTGCAGTTATGCGAATAAGGATCAATCATTGCTGGAGGTGGTGCGTAGGAGCTGTTGAGAGAACCTACCACGTAAATCACTCCAACTTACACTTCAAAATGACATATGACTAACCACGTAAATCACTCCAACTTACACTTCAGAATGACATATGACTGGTGTAGACACCTGTCCAAGTCCATCGCACCTCTACGCTCGTAGGAAAATCTACGGTAAGGACCATGTGTTGACCTATAGTGACTTCTCTCAGAGAGTTTACAGAGAGCCTGGTTTAGTGCCTAAATGGCGTAGGTCGGAGCAAACTGGCGAATGTTTCCATTGATCCAGTTCACACGCTATAAAAAAGGTGGAAAACCGGAGACTCCACTTTATCTACCAGAAAGAAGCCTATATGGTGCTTCTTCTACTTTTGCGTCCGAAAACTCAGGAGAGCTTCGAAGGCGATGTTACGCAGGGAAACAAAGTAAATCTGTATAGCGCATATACTTCTGAATACAATATTCACGGCTATGCTATATCGTGTGCCACTACACTTGCCTTGTACCTTTACAGGTGTGTCGGCAATGGTAGAGAAAGGCGAGTGATTGTAATGTGGTAAAATCCGGTGACTTCGTTCCGCAAGTCGCCCTTCAAATCGACGACGATGGGTGTCCTTTAGTTTGTTGTTACCACGACTATACCAACAACAAAAAATGTCTAATGAAAGGGGAGATCAGCGGCAGAGTATGGGCCACAGATGAGCACGTGTTTTATGGTAGGGTTGCATTCCAGAGTTATTTGTTTGAATATCCCTGATTTCTACTTTATTATCAGCTTTGAAGAGATGGTGCGTCCAATATGCTTTAAGTCCAATATGAATGTACGCCCCGCCAGCCTTCTGACGCCTGAAGTGAAGAAAGGTTTTTTTCCAGAGACTGAATTAGTGAACAATTTTGTCTTTCCAGAGTATCAATAAAGTTCATTGGTGTAAGCGGCGACGGTTAGAAGCGCTGTGATGCACGACCTAGTATAGCCAGTGGGCCGTAAGATCGAGCATATATGGAACTGTTCATCTACGTACTAGCGAAAGCCCACCGAAAACCTTATGAATGCATTCATCTATCCAGCAACAAAAACAGCCGGACCCGCCACCCTAAATATATTCCTGAAACAGTCGTTCTCGACAAACCTCCACGTGCAACAGGGACAAATTTTGGATTCAGTAATTATAAAGTGAATAGCTAAGCATTTCGCGTTTAATTTTTGTAAATGTAAGCATAGAAGGCGTGAAGCTTTTCATAGGGCGGCATAATTTGCTCTCTTAGGCATACGGAAGTCACGCCAAACACAAAGCGTCCTGCCAATAATGGATTGACAAACTAAAACAAATCAGTCAATTAGCTGCATCCTGTGTGGGCCCGGAAATACAGGGGCAATTACTTTCTCATTACTGGGGGACGAAAGAATCCTGATCCCCTCTGAATGCATCTATTACTCTCGAATTAACGATTAACAACTGTACAGAAAGTTCTGCACAGGTGCTGCGCAGGCTCTGCACCCGGGCATCGACGCATGCGAACTGGGAGAGATGCACAGTCGAATCAGCAGTGCACACTACACCAGGCTATTTCCGACTGTTATACATAGCTGGAATTTACACTTAAAACTGCGCAAACTTAATGTCCAATTCAAGAACACCATGGACCGTTAACGCATGCTACGACATGGTCTAGTGTCACGATCGTTGAACTGGTAATTAAACACAAGTAGGCAGAAGTTCGCTCACTTTAGTGAATTTCTTGAAGCAAGATGCCACCAAAATGTGCCGTCGGAAAAGAATAACGCCTTGTGCAATTCTTGACTCCGGACACTCTATAGCTTCTGATAAATCAACTTCGGCCCGCCTCTGGTGATGAGCAATCCGCGTTAAACTTTAATGCACTAGTCACGATCCCTGAGTACGTTTTTTGTCAAATGGATGTCTGCGCGAGCTCCAGCAGGTGAGTCTGCATGATTCTTCACTGTAGCCTCTTCGAATCAAACTATGACTTTGCTTAGGACTATGTAAGAGATATTCGTCGGAAAATCTTCAGGGTGTGGAGTGCCTTCCTGGTGTTCTTAAGAGTTTCGCTGCCTTTTTGAAGTTGGTTTGTGCACCATGTCATGATGATGGGCTGAGAATGTTCATTCATTGTAGCTTCAGCCTTGAGTCTGATAAGGTGGTAAGCTTTTGGACTACCAAGTCTGGATCCTGTTAAATTTGAATCGGTTGTAAGTCCAGATAGATGCATTATGCAGCGAATAAAGACCGTTCACGAAAATGAAGCACGTGAATGTATGCTCGGTTATTAAACTGAACTTAAAGCGCCCAAATCTTTCGTTGACCATATCAGCAAAAGTATCCAGCTTGATAGCCACGAGACGCCAAAGGATTTACGGGGGAGTTTGGGACGTATGAAACTGGTGAGCTGATCATGTTCAGGCATCTCCCATTTCAGGGGAAACACACGAACATTCACCAAACGCAGCAAAATTTGTTTGAAACGTCCTCATATTTCTCGACCGAAATTTGTAGGTTTCGTTCAAGTCGCTATGACATTACCATGTGTAAAAGCAGGCGGACGCCTAAATCTTTTTACCGTGTTCCCCAGCGTACTGTGCATCAGATACTCATTCGAGCTTCTTCGAACCGTTTCCCCACCATTGTAAAGTTACTTGGCATTGCTCCATCAAAAATGACAGCATAGGTTGAGGTTGTCACGAGCTGTTGGGATTTGTTGGTACGGATGCAACATCTATCTCGGTTGTGGATTTCCTGCTCACCTCAAGATATTGCAGAAGCTTGAGAGCAATTTCTGTGGAGATGAAAAAAAAACATTTTACAGCTGCATGAATGGGGTTATTGCAGAATCTTCCGCAAGGTCACCCTAGGGTCTACGGCATGGTGCGGGAAGCACCGAGCTAAAAACCAGCGGTTTTTATTAGCTTTTGTCCTGACGAATCAGCGCAGGCTTTTGTATGCTTCGTAGCCGGCATGAAACACATCCGTCCAGTCAACGTGATGTTCGGTTATTTGAGTCGGCTCTCTTTGGGACCGTAGTGGAGTCGGCTCTTATGTTCAGGCAGCCGCGCTACTCGAAGGAAGAGGAAGCAAGTTGAGGAATGGGAGTAATTAGTTTTCATAAACTGAGACGGAAGCACAGCTGGTAATGAACTGAAGGTTTTGGGCAAGTGGCTGAATTCAACGGTGTCTTGGACTTACGTCTCTCGTAAGAGGGTTCACGTGCAGAAGTCTGTATACTCATGTGGGGTTCACTTTGACAATCGCAGAGTCCCTCGTGCCAGGTTCGTCAGTAGGTGGAGTTTTGACAAACAGTATCCTTGCCCCTCAGTTTGGCAATTGGAACGCGCACATAGCCGTGTTCCTTAGGACTCTTTGACATCGGCACCGCTCCGTTGGATTCCGTAAGCCATGTGAACTTTGGCTGATCACCCTGAGGATCCTCCTGTTTAGATATGAACAGTCTGACTTTCCCGGACAACGTACACCCATGGGCATTACGACTAGAATGTATTCATGCCACGTCGAACGTCGTGCGGTGCAGTCGCCTGGCTTGCTTTACATGCGCGGAGACCGCTTCACCTGTATATGCCGCAGTTTGTGTTGGATTTTCAGTCAGTGTGAGCAACTCTCAAATAGTGCATCACAGTGCAGTGGTTCTAGCCTATACATATTTGTACATCCAGGATGTGAGAATAAGAGATTGAGAGTCACATATTAATGTCAACTGATGTGGCGTGGAAAGCGCTTTGCTGTTTAGATACTAGCTTTGATACAAGAGCGTCGTTGGCTGCGTGACAGTCATACATGTTAGGTTTGCCAATGACGAACCTGTTTCGTCTTGGGGTTGTCATGCAGCTAATACTACTGTCAGCTGGTACTACAGGTGGGAACATTTATGCTCGATCGCCAAGCCATGGACTGACCACCTCCTAGTCGTCTCAGTTCGATACAGCTTTGGTGAAAAGAGCTTTACGAGGCGAAAGGTCCCCCGCTATATGAAGCCCACGGCCCAAGCAACATAAAATGTGATGTGTGAGCAAATGAGTTATTTGGGGAGACTGGAGTCTTTGGTAAATCGTCTGGCATTCCTTAACATTGGTAATCTGATGTCTCAACCTGACCCACGCAATACTTCCCAGGAACTAATTGTCAAGTACATTCTCCATAGCTCTTGTGCAAGCATCGGTCGCATTTCCTACCCATAAAGTAAAACCAGTCGGACTTCATCATTGTGCCCTGCACCCTTGAGAATCAGACCGGCATCACTTCGTTCCCAGTCCTGGAGCTGACTTCGTCTTGCGCCATTCTGTTGAGACTTAAACAGTAGCCCAAACAAATGAAGTTATCTACAGGATTGATTGGTTCACTTACGAGTGTGAAATATGGTTTTGAACTCACCCAGTCTTCCAGCACCACTTTACACTCTAATCTTGTGAATCCCATGACCATTTGTGCAGCGCAATTATATGGGTTATTTAAATGAGTTTGCATTCCGGAAAGGTATGATCCGCAAATCGCAACGTACTCGGCATTTTTGATGGCCGTATGCGAATGCTTCGGAAATACTTCAGTCTCAGATATGTTAGCTACAGCCAAAGAAGACTCGATTATGAATTTAAAGATGAAGGGCGACAGAGGTCTGCCTGACACCATCGACACGTCATAAGTTGCCGCAGAAACGTACGCCTTTACGAGAGAAGACGTGGAGAGTCATTATAAGGGAAAAATTCAGAAAGGACAGACTATATCGTCAGACTAGAACAGTTTCTAATGACCAACGGAGTCAGAAGCAAATTTGAGGACAGTCGTATTGGTGGTTCACAGCCTTGGCGTAGTATCATCACCTATCGCGAAGTAAATATATGATCAGTGCTGCTCCGGCCATGGTAAAACCCAGCTTGAATCTTATGAATCTTGCTCTCCGAATGTTGCATGCTATAGTCAAAAAAGAGTGTGATTGTTTTATTTCATAATAGCATTTTTTTCAATTCTGGGGCTTTTCTGATCATTCAGCGCTCTCTAACAAGCTTTTAGCTCTTCATTATTTGGCGTGTGAGGGATCCGCGTTCGCCAATAGTATATGTTTTTTGTTGATATAGATTTCTAGGCTCCAATCGGAACTGCTGCTCCTCATGGAATTCCAAATTTATTGGGGTTTGCGAGCAAACTCAGTCAGCGTAAGGGTCTGCGTAAATGGTCCATTCCTCCTTCGTCCAATCGTTATCTACGTCAGGACTCTCCTCGTCGAGTTCATGGAGCTCTTCAGCCAACTCAGCTCAATGTGGCTAAGCTAGATGGACGCTTGCAAATAGTAATATGATTGGCCTTGCATCAGCTGACTAAGTTTAGAGGGAAGGCGATTGGATACGCGTCTCTATGGGAAGCGGTGGCTGGAGTCAATTGTACCTCAAAATGAACGGCAATTATGCATCGGAGAGATCCATCGATACCTGATTGCCACAGGCTGAAACTAAATCCCCAGCCAGGTTGAATTTGGTGTCCACCAAGACGCACATTTTGAGCGTCTACGCTAAAAGTTTCTGCTGGCCGGAAACAATTGGTGCTTCTCAGTTAATTGGAGAATCCAATTCTCCTTAGTTGTTCGGCGAGCTTCAGCTCATAGTCGGTCGCGAAGGTGGGCTTCCGCAGCAGTTAGCCAGCTGACCGAGGCAACCGTGAACAATCTCGATACAAGCTGTCTTACCCAGCCTGGCGGCTGTCATCTATCAGGGTGTGGTAACAGGACAAAACACTATGGTTTACCACGTCCTAATAGAGCCAGTCAGCCTAAAAACGCAAAGGCGACGGTTGGCTGCAATTCAGTCCAGCCATGGGAGTAACCGCAACTCCCACACCATAGATACAACGAACTAAGCATCAGGATAACTGGACGCTCTAAAAACGGACGGGATAAAGTACAATAAATCTGGTGTCGTCCTGGGGGGCTTTGGATGTGTCATCAAACTGTGTTATAAAAGCATTTCGGAGGTACAATGCGCATTCATCGAACAGGAGAACAAGGTTTGAGCAAGGATGATCTGTTGCATAATTCAACACAGATAACGATTGTTGAGAGCCGAAAAGTGGCACAGATGCCGTGGATTCGGTAAAAGTTTATTCTGAATTATCTTACAGGGCCGACGCCCAGATACGAAGCACCCATTAGGTAACTGACTACTTATTAAATCCGAAGTACTTCAGTGAGGAATGTCACCATCCCTCAAAACCCTGCAATTGTTGGATTATTGTCAAATTAATTTCTGAAAATTAAATTTCGACTTTTCGGGCCATTTTCCACTACTTAGAGCAAACAAGCGCTTTTCGTTTATATTGGATAGTTGCACTTTATATATGCTAGTGCATTTATACTTCTTCATGATCGTCTAAAATATACATATTTGTCGCTGCTCACACTGGACATTGCCTTCGGCCAAGGCGACAAAGGATCTCCTCCAAAGGCTGGGAGGAGTTGGTCTCGCGTCGTAGCTGCAGACATGTGCGCTCCTCCTCACGTCACCTATAGCAGTTGGTCTTCCCATTTACACGTCTTTTCTCAGACAAGGCAGCGTTGCTGCTCCATAATTATGGACATGTTGGTTGCCTGAAGGAAACGTCTTACTGATCTCACACTTCTTTTGCAGGAGACAGTACGACTTTAATTACAGATATCCCAGTAATACAACTGTTCCCAGCCCCGAGATTCGCTTTTCTTCTTTGGGCTGCTCCAAATTAGAGTTCCCGGCATGGATGAAACTTTAGGAGCTGAGTTTCAGTCGGTATAACCTACACGATCATTTCAGTAGTGTAGCCTGTCTCCCTCAACAAGGTGACAGCTTTGGGTCGACAAAACATCCGAAACAAGGTAAAACTAAAGATCCAATTAAACCAAAAAATTTGGCAGACTAAAATCAAACACATGGGACCAGAAATGCTGCAAATGTTATCAGACTCCTCCGCGTGTTTCGTAAAGTGGATTCTCGCAAGCCTCTTATCGGTAAAATCATCAAGAATCACAATAGCGTTTCGGTTTCCAACAAGATAATTTTGGACCGCTGGAAAAATACTTCGAACAACTCATTTGGCTATTTGATCCACGCGGAACACCAGCCGTTGTCAGGAGCATGGACTGTGAATATGGAGTCCCCTTCGACCTTAGAAGAGTTCATATATATGTGCTTATTCAGGCCCAACCGTTCACCTATTTCGAACGATATTTCACTTGCTTTGCCTAAGGACGGCTGCGTTCACTGAAGTCAATAGCTAACATGCCTGTTTCAACTGGAGAGAAGCGGACCGGTCCAGACTACCGATATCAGTGTGCAGTACTATCCATCCCCAAAAAGACACCTCTGGTAGATATGGCGACACAGCCGTGTCAGTTTCACCCGCTCTGTAAGCCTTCTTAGATTGTTTAATCGTTTACTTAAAATTCGAGCAAAAACTAACGAGGTTCCACCCTCCACGAATTGCTCACCAGCAGGTGAAGAGTTATGTAGATGGTACCGTCTCATCGTCTGCTTGAATTCACCTCATTCATAATAGACCCTTAAAAATTGAACTCCTAAACAGGTACGAAGCATGACAGCCTTTCAGATAGCTGCTCTGTTTGCAGAGATGAGCAATTAGCTTGCGGGCGTTCCGTTACCGAACAAGAATTCACCACCAGTGCGTGATCAGGTGGAGATGTCCTATATTTGATTTCGTTTATCTAGTTATTAGAGACCGCCTGATACGCGTTGTGGTGACTAGCTGGATAGAGGGGATGTTTCGCGTAATCTCACAGGTCCGTCAGAGACTGCTTTTTTCTCATGTTCTCTATTGTTTTTATCGGTACTCTTTGTATCTAGCATTGATCTTTCAAACATCAAATTCCACAATCAATATACAGTACACAAAACCGAACGACATAAAGCCATGTTAATTCATAAGTAGTCAGTCGTGTTTCCGGATTGATTATCACAACCTTTGCTACGTTTGGACAAGTACGATTCTGAGGAATATGTTACACGCGGTGTTTTTTTAACAGTATATGGAACTCCGAACCAGACTAGCGTGGTGGTTCATAATTTCAGTTTAACGCAATTTAGTTTGCATATCGACAACATATAAACCCCCCAACTGGGCACGCCTGACCTCAAATGGATCCTTAGAATGAATTGTTATTCCGCATTTATTTTCCTTCCCCCTATAAGACCTAAGCAAGATGAATGGACCGGCAGTGTAGCACGAACCTCTCCATATCCACATCACACAGGACTGTTTTCTGGCCCAGTCGCCACACCACTGCATCAAACATGTGTGCAGTTTATTATTAGCGCAGCCAGCTGCGTGCATCACACAGCTTTACAAAGTAATAAAAGGTTTATACGTCATGCACTACTCATACGTATATACATGTATCGCGATATCTCGAATATCGTAGCAAATGGAACATGAGGCGGCCTGGTGCAGCACATTCAGTTGCCTGAAATCATCACAAACGAGAGATTCAGCTGGGTTCCATGTGAGTCTCTCACAAAACCAAATTGGTTTGAGTGTTTTGTCGTAATAAGGAGTTTATTCAAGACAATGAGTCAAAATTATGATTTTGTATCATTCTGTCCCTGAAAAGAAAATTATCAGGCATCTTGAAATTTTACGGTACTAAGTCAGCCAAGTATGATTCGTCAGTCAACATGAATTTCCTGCTTACATTACTTAATGTGCCACTATTCTGTCTGGAAGAGTGTTGGGGTAGAATTTTAAATCCATGCTTTCTGAAACATTCCACTTTTAGTGGGTTTTGGTTACAGAAATCTCACAACTGGCGGAAATTAGATCTGAGCAGGTCTATTCATGATGGATTTTCATACCGGTTTGTGGGATGTTGCCCACCAGTTGACCATCACGTGACAGTCTGACGATGGATATTCACCCATGGTTTCTGACCGCTCCATCCAGGAGTGTACAGTATAGTAATTGGTGTTTATTTTCAAAATAAATCGTGATGGAACGTGCGTTTTACGGCAAGTAACTAATCACATAAGCCGGCTGAAATATGCCTTGTATAACGGCTTCTTCCGGTTAATTTAGTATGATATCATTCCCGAACAGAGTATTGTTGCCCAACCTTGTGGACAATTTGACGCAATTTATCAGGATAAAAAGGAAACATATGTGGTCTTGATTATCACGTTGATGGTGTGATTTGTTCTGCTCGCCTAAAGTATTTTGCATCGAAATTCCCCCGCAGTTAGCTTATGTCTTCTGTCAAGTACTAAAAAAGTCAGCACAACACAATATGACAAAATACTCTAAATTCTTGCTGAATTCTGTAGGCGCATTCTTAGGTTCAATCAATCCGCTATTCGACATTCACGCACACTTGTGAATTTGTTTTGTAGGTTTTCAGTTATTCTTGACGCAGACGAACTCTGTGGCAAACCCGAGGGGATACGTTGGATTGGAAATTAAACTTTTCATTCAAAATCATACGAGCTGACTTTCTCCGCACGATGTGAAGCCTCGCGGAGCTTATCTTTCGGCTATGTCGTGTATAACTGTGAGCGGGCTGCAACGACCAGTGACTTAACCATCCACAATAGGGGCTCCTTGGCCGTACAATGCTCTCAGCTGTAAAACCTTCGCCAGTGGAACAAAACGTTTTACACCAAAATGTAGCATTTTGTTGCGTACGTGCTCAAACCAAAAGACCATTCCAATCTACGTCCACATTTTCGCAGCTAGCCAAATTTCAATGTCAACTGGATCGACAAAATTCTAGTGAATACTTTTCTAGGATCACTGGACTGGTATTCTGAACTCATTTGCCTGTCTGTTTTAGTACATCAGGGACGCGGCGTAGCTTTCAAAATTTGAATTCCATTGTGCGAATACTGAGTGCCTCCGCAACGAGTGCAGCAACACCAGCAACCGAAGGAAACTACCTGACCAATGGCTGCGCCTAAATAGCAGAAGCTGACCGTCGGTTTATGACGCTGCCTGCAAACCAAGTGATTTTACGCTAAATGGAGCAGGAAATGATAGTCAACGCCTTCAACTTGCCTTTTATTGAGATGGGAATGTGTGTTACCAGGCTCCTTCAGTGATGCTGATCGGTGGATTTCAGCGAGACTGTTTTTTCAGCTAACAGTTATAGTGTTTTGTGTGTTTCTTTGTTCTTTCCGCCTCGTCTTTTTAAGTCCGTTTGCATCTTTCTGTTCTATGTGTTTAACAGCCTAGAGCCAAAAATGAAGTCGGGCTAGCTAAAACAATTATGGTTTTCCAAGCCATGCTAGGCATACCATGTCTCGCTTACTGTTGACAGATTTTCTCGGTCGAGTGCAAACCTAAACTAATAGGTGAAATTGCAATATTGGACCAGACACGATGTAGAAAACTGAAACACCTTTGTGAAACAGTATGCTCAATGCCGTACACGATGACATTTGACGCAAAATCGTGGGAGGAAATACTTTCGACGATAAGCAGCGAACACATAGTGTCTTGTTTTCGAGGTTTAAGGAATAGCGCCTTAGTTTATGAAGGTATCAATTGTATTTGCCATTTCATGTAAGGGCAACAGCATATAAATCGGCACTTTAAACAAAAAAGTTACAAAACCTTGGCCAACGTTAGTTCGCGCAGCTTGCTGCGCCTTCTTCTGAATTTGCACCTTGTTGACCTAAAGAATAGAAGGGATTAAGATGTGAGGAAGTGAAAATACTTTCCCTATCGTTTTTTTTCTTGCAAGTTCGTCTACACACATTTGTAACCAGGTACATTCCCAGTTTATAGTGGAGCTGATACCGAGATGACGGCTGAAGATAAGCGCATATTAGAACAATGCACCTGTCAACCTCTCGACTACGGCACACGTGAAGCAAATTACCTGCTAATGTTGCCTTGGACTATAATAAACTAAGTCTGTTGGTTAGGTTGTGGTGCGCATGTTTTGTAACTTGTAACATAATCGAATTCTTGAGAATGCGCTCACTTCTACAAAACGTTCAGATGAGTGGGCCGATAATTTCACAATGCAAGAATCAGTTACTGATAAATTTTGATCAAGTGCATCGTGGGAAAAGGATATCCCCAAAATGGCCATTCCGCCATAAAGGACCACGCACAATGGCACCAAGTTTGGTATTACAGTCGGCAGGAAATAGAAGGACTGGATTTAAAAAAGCTCCTTTTCTCCCTTTCACGTTGATGTCTTGCTTATTAGCTGACAGTCTGCTCTCCGAATTAGGGCTTATATAATTGGGTGAAAAGTATTGAACACCAGATTTGCGAGATTTTGGCATAACCCCTACAGCTCGAATTGCTTGTGTTGGCATGTCCAGTGCTCAATATTATTTAGGTTTGGTTTCTAGAAGACGAGCTTTCCAAAGCAAAAACTTTTATATCACCAACTGCTGATGCTCTTCTGTTTCCACTCACCGGGTGTATCTTCATCAACTGAAAGATCATTTAAATGAAATTGGGTCGATCCTCTATTAGTCTACTAAGTAGCATTTCGATAAATAGTCATCTGCAAATCAATTCGATTATCACGGGAGACTCAAATGAATCTCTCGTTTATGATATTTTTCAACTGAATATGCCACACAAAGACCGTATCGCAGTATATTTTCATGAAGGAAACTACTCACAATGTTGCTGAAAACTCTCGAATCCCACGACCGGCTTCGCACTTGTTGTCGAACACTCTGCCATCGGTCGAAATAGGTTCAATTTTGGTTCAAGTGGAACACAAGATTGACGGAAACTCGGGGAATGCATCTACCTGCTTAGCCCCAAGAAGGGCAAATCCGGTTGTGGGCTGTCGAAGTGTTTTCAGCAACCTTGTGAGTAGTTTACTTCATGAAAATTACTGGTACCATTTGTAGGTTTGGCCGTTGCTGAACAAAAAACTGGCCTTAAGCACGGAAAACGCAACAAATAAAAACACTAATTCCCAGAACAACCGGGCTGCCTGCTGGAGGTGACAACTGACGAACTGGGGAATATTTACTCCAGGTAGCGCCCCTGAAGCTAGAAATTGGAGAGACTTTCTATCATATTCTAAGTTCTGTCTGATGACCCAAAGCGCGGAGCGCTTTGCACACAATTTTACCACTTCAGTTGGTCATACGTAAATTAACATTAGTAGGTTTTATGTAAAATTCCGACTGATCTACTGTAGGGCATCCCGCTTTCTATCACAAGACACACGAATTTGCTGGTGCCAGAAATAGGGTCTTCCTGTGTTTTCTTTGTGGTTTTCCCCAAAACACTTTAGGCGGTATCTCGTTGAATGAATGAATGAATGAATTTTCAATGATTTTTCAACCACTTCGAAAATTTTGCTCTGCATATAAAGATACAACTTAAGAATTGCCCTCCGCTTTGGACACTCTTCACTACTTAAACTTTACCTTCAGATAAGCTTTTTTGCAAACATCGTGGTTACTCAAATAGACTTAGTTGTCTTTTTTCATACGGACCAGTATCATATGAGTATCTTAGCTCTCCAGCGACATTTTTCGCCCTGTAATTTTCTGCACGTATATGCACCTGGTCTAGCTTTTACCCGGCTGTTGCATTTAGTGCCAGTGTGGTGCCCAAACAAGAATATCTTACTGCCGAAAAAAAATCAGGCGAGAGGGACACTGCACTGCGGCGATCATGGATGTCTCCGATGATAAAAGCGAAAACTGATAAATCTTGTTATACGTTGTGGCTGCACGCCAGCTGCTCTAGAAATTAAACCGATGGCCACAACGAACAACTGACGCCTGTTAGGGAATTGGCTCCTAGTATGGAGTGGATAAGCTACCGAACATTGGGACATATAAGGCCGGTTACAGGTCTACGGACCTTAAACCATGAAGTGAAAGCCACTTTTGCCTTTCAGTACATTGGAAACGAAAGCAAACAAATGAATGAGACTGCGGCAGGCTTACCCCTCATTGTAACTGACGGACCGAATTTTAAACCCAGTGTTCCACTGATAATAATGTTTTCCAGCAAGATGTCGTAGCTTGTTTTACCCATGGGTAAGTTTCGGCAAACTATTCAGCAGTTTGTTTCACATTGAGGCATCAGTTAAGATGACCCGACGACTAGTTTTTTCCCACTTGACTAGGTAGTTCTATGACACAAAACTCGCCGTGGTATCGCCAGTATATATTTTGTGCTCCCAGGTACGACAGAAAGCACTGATCAACTGCAGTGTCATCAAAGCAGGTGCCGCATGGTAATGAAGTTTTGGGGATTATATTTTTTGATTCTGGTGCTTGCTTCTAATTCGTCTTCACGGTCCCACGGCAAATTCATCTTCAACCAATTCTACCTCGGGAAACCGATCTTTTTATAAACGGGACCATAGTTTTGTTCACACGTATTTTCTGACAACAAAGTGGCTCACACTCAAACATAACTAACGATGTGTGAACGACTACCAGAATTTTCGAACCGATAAAGTGAGACAAAAGTGTATATAGTTTCACGCTTAATTCTCATTGGTTTTGGATTGGAATGCAAGTATTGCTCTGCAGCGCACGACATGACATCTTGCCAAGTAGTGACGTGAGCATCTCTCTTGCCGGAACATTATTAGACTCAGTGGCCCGACCAAAAGCTTGATCGTGCCACAGATTATTGATGTCGGTCATAGGATGACTCCTAGCCAGTCACATCACTTTATTTACAGAGTCCCTACTAGGCCGCTTTTTCTAACAATATCCTAAACAGTCAGATTACGATTGAGAACTCTGGTACTGTGGTGTCAAAAACGACTCGTAGAAACTCTAAGTCTTCTTTTAGTCATATGAAGCGAATCGGTCAACCCACTCACGCGATTGAGTCCTCTAAGCCACCTTGCAGTGTCCAATTAGGTACGACTTGGGTTTCATTGACAACCAAATTTCCACGCCTTGCGCTTTTAACTTAGCCCTATTTTAACTTGTAGATATTCAGACACCTGATGACGAGATCTCAAAATACCATAGTTCGTCAATTCAGGGTATTGTTAAAACTATTTGGATATCCAAGCAACTAATGAATCCTTCCAAATGGCTTGACTGCTTTCGGTTGGAAGCAATCGTTTTTAGCCTTTTGCATTTCTTCCTTCGTTTTAAACCCGTATATCTCACCCATTTACGGACGTTCATTTTTAATACCATATACTGTTGATGACTTAAATCTTTTTTGGGTTTTAGTAAATTCTAAAAAGGTTAAAAATGTCAAAAATTTTAAATGTTTTGACATTTTAAAACAGGTCAGAGCCACACGTCTTTCACGCATATCTCTTTGGTGTAAAAAAGCACATTTTCAACTTGTTTAACCGATAATAAAAAGCGTTGGGGGGTTTTTTTACTAGTAAAAGTTGTGTTATCATCATACAGAATGTTTTGCGTTGTGAAATGTGTGTTTATATTAGAAAATGTTGAAACGACAAATTAAGCCAACGCTTGATGCGTCTATAACTCACTGTATGGTAAGCTTTGATGTGCTATCAATCCATCAATAGGAAATAGGTTTAATCGATATTTGCGGATATTGCTGGGAGCCAGATTACTCTGGTGTCTTGAACACGGTAAATTCGTTATTGCGAACAATGTTGACGTTATCCGGAGGTTCATTTTGTACTTACAGCTTTAAATTAAAAAAACGAGAACAGGGTGGATGAGGAAGAGACCTGGTGATAGCCTAGTGCAAATTCGCAACTGTCTATACCCCGAAAATTCAACCTGGAGACCTGTAGAGGAGACCTGGTGATAGCCTAGTGCAAATTCGGAACTGTGTATACCCTGAAAGTTCAGCCTGGAAGCCTGTAGACGAACCAAGGACATGAATGTCAGTGACATCTTGCAAGGTCTCTGGCCAAGCGCATAGAAGACACAGAACCATTTTTCTGAGAGGCCGACCTCACTAACGTTACCTAATCTCTTTGCAATCTTTTTCACATCCTTTAACCAAGTGACATGCCTACCACTTCACAATTTACGCCAGGAGGTGCGGTAAACCACACTGGTCTCAGTATGCTGCATTTTGGCTTCCATAGCACATGGCCGAGCAACCAAAACTGATGATCCTCGTTGTTTCCGGTATCAGAAGTGCATAAATATTCATTTCCTGATTTACTAGTTCCAGATTCATTGATGCTAACCGATAGTGACAGTGCTTGTGAACCGGTGGTGGTTGAAAACTTGAAGATGCCCTATAATATTTGACCACATTTGGTCATGTTTCTCACCCCAGTGCTTGCTCGCACACGCGACCCTAGAAACACCATAATATACTTTTTGGTGCGACAAATGAGGCAACTGTGCGGCATAAGTTGAAACTTCGAGATTCGCGCATCAGATTCACCGGACACTGACTTCAGAGGCAACACAACAACAATCTATGATTCATCTTCTTGAACTACCAAGAGCGCGTGAAGGGACTGCGCACTCTGAAGCAAGATTTTTCACTTTGTGGGTGCAAAGCACTCCAAAACCTGCGCGAAGATGATCAGTTTAGTCGATAGTGTTATGCCTTAACTATGTGTTAGGCGACTTTGTCCCCAGATGACGCCAACAAAAGCACTTGACTATGAATCAGTCCGGTGAGTTGCGATTGCAGTTCCATGTGGAATCCAGAAATGAACAGGATTCCTCCGCGTAACGTTACTTTTGCTCACGCAATTGTGTCTTGGATAGCATCCGGTACAACGTTTTAAAATCTGCCAGACTAATATAACACAAGCCAGTGAATGAATATCTCTGCTAGGAGTAGACATGTTGGAAACTTGATAGAATTTTAGACACGCACTTTGTCACTGGTGATTTGCTTTCTGTGTTTCGTTTAATACTGAAGGCATTTGAAAAGCCATGACTGCTAAAATTATTCACTCAGTCAGGCGGTTTACCAGCAGAAAGTCATGATCAAGAAATTAAGTTTGACTGTTCAAAAGTATAAGCAAAACGTAAGTTATTAGAATATATGCAAAAAACGTCTGTTCCCAGCACTCACCCGGGCGTGAGTCAAGGTTACCTAAATAATACACAGATATCACCATTTGAAACACGCGGCAAAATTTGTCGGACAAACTGGATGATGACGACGTTACACGTGGGTTCCGTAAGCGAGAATACAATAAAAAAGTGGGGCAAAACCTACTGTGTTCACGAAATAAAAATAATGATAGACGTAATACACTACTCATAAGGTTGCTTAAAATGCTTCGACACGCGTCGGCCGATCTCGTCCTTCTTGGGGCTCATCAAGTAGACGAAACCCCCGAGTTCCCGTCAATCTTATGTTCTACATGAATCAAGTTGCATGAAGTTAGCAAAATATACTCATTTTCAAACAAAATTTTGTTTTGCAGGAGACTCACCTGCAACCTAGCTGAATCTCTCTTTTACGATGTTTTCAGGCAATTGGGTTACAGGTGAGTCTCCCGCAAAACCAAATTTGTTTGCTAATTTGTTCGCTAAAAATAATGAACTTAAACCTTGGTGAGCAACTGAGATGCCGCAATAAAACCAAAATAGTGTAAAAACACTCTCCTGCTAGTTTGGAGGAGTTTACTTCACACTCATTAAATTCTAGATTAGTTTCATATAAACCGCCTACTCTTTATATGTCGGAGTTTGAAAATTCGCAAGTAACGACGGTTAAAGGAAATTCCTCGTATTTGTGTCTTGTTTTTTTTTACTCCAAACTACTCCCCGTTTAGGCAGCGACAGAAGCAATCGTTTTACTGGTGAGAACCAACAAATTGGAAGTTCCTATGGGGTTAAGAGTTAAACAGTCCATTGCACAATGTTGTCATGCGCGTTGCATGCATGGTGACGCAGTCGATGAACAAACCGGCATTCGCACTGCAGCTGTCTTCATGTCTAGATTGTAAGGATTGACGTAGAATTATTCTTCATACGGATTAAGAAACACCAATGGTAACGCATGTATAATGACAGATATTCCTTTGGAAAATTGATGCTTGATCGTTTGACAGTGCTGAAATGTGTGCCACGGTCCCGAGAATCAATGAACATGAGCCTAAATCTTCACAAACCAGTTTAAAGCCTCGTACACGCCTACTAATACATACTATTGCGGCTTGCAGTAATATGCTGTCAGTAGGAAACTTGTTGCCCTTAACATGTTTAGTTGGTTTATGAATCCACATCCTTCAATGGAAGTACCCGTTGCACAACCAGAAACTCGCTTTCTAACTGCCTCGTTACGGATTTGCCGACACCAGACCACACGAGCTATGGTTCTGAGACAACGATTGTCGAACACCTGAAGATGTCTCAGTTCCGCTGCTCGAACAGGCCAAGTACACTGTAGCTTGATACACACGTCCCTTGAGATTCAGGGACACACCACTTTGACGCCATAGGTGTCTCAAATTAGCAAACGAAGGTTCGCTCATTGACCTCATCTGTCACACCACAATCAGAACTACTACAACTTCCAAGATAAGTAAAACACTCCACAACTTCCAGTACCTCTCCCTGAATTGCAAGTGGTGTGCTCAGTGACCGCAGGTCAAGGAGCATGACCTTACACCTTGTGGGTACGAAGTGCATACCAAAGGACGGTAAGACTTTGGTCAGTTCATCGAAAAACACCAGCTAATGTTTGATTTGCTATAACAATGAAACCCGTATACTGAATGTTTTCAAACGTCCTCCAGTAAGTAATAGTCGGATAACTCTACAAAACCAATAGCTCCAGTACCGCTATCCTGACAGTATTTAAATTAATAAATCAATAACCTGGATAGGAATTAGGCTTTCTGCGGTCCATAGGGTTAGCAGCTAGGTAGACATTTGTCCTTTCAAGTTGCAGATGCAGCTTCATTCGCATTGAAATGGGATTAGGTTTTATCGTTTTCCTACTTCTGTCAGACATCCCGTAAACATATAATGTAAGATTATATCAGTCAGGGTAAATTGTAAGAGGTTGCTTCGTTTTGGCGGACGAATTCATTTATTTTGATACCACTGTCTGCGAACTGACTCACCGAAAACAGATTCTTTATGTGCCAAAAACAAAGTGTATATGTGCACAGAATTTCATACATGGTAGATGATTGATAAGCGATCTTTAGTTATACGATTATTCGATATTGACAAAAAATTCTATGGTGGTTGACGATGTGATTACAATGCATAAATATGCTATGCATTCTAGGTCGCTTATAAACTGGTGAGTAGTGTACTAAGTTGTTTGCTCTATGTAACTTTTTACTGAAAGCGACTTGAACAGCATAGCATGTAACACATACATCAAGTGAGATGCCCTAAAGATTTGTTATTTTTTTACCAGTATAATGAGACCACGTCCATGGAACGTGGAAAACGACAAATCCCGCAGTTCGAACTTGGATTACGACGGATCACGACGTTAGTATAACTTAACTGACCCCCATTTTCAAGCTTTTTCGCTGATAGTTCTATAGTGTACATCCCACAATAAGACACGAAATCACAGGTTCCCGGTTTTGAACTGAATGTTTGCCCTTTCCTGACTTTTAAAATTAATCATAAAATAGCTATGCTGATTGCGAATAATAAAAAGCATTAAAATCGCTCCCGGGTGAAAGAAATGGAGACACCCGAAGAAGTATGTAAAATATCTGTAGTTGATTATCTCTTGAGGGTGCGCTTGGTAATAAACAGGGCCAAAAAACTGTACATTTCAGGCGCAAGGCTATGAAAACTTAGAGTACCGGTCATGTTTTACATCACAGCAAAAGCATTGTTTGGATGTCTTTTGAGATAGATAACGACGGCAGTACGGCGTGACACATTGCTCTGCGTGACCCTGAGAAAACCTAGTTTTGTAAGAAATCGATTGTTGGATCATGACATGTGACAACGGCAGATTAGAGTAAAAGCTTGTTTCGTCGATGCACAACGTTTGTACGCACAAAAATAACATGATTACCAGCCTTGAGTAGAACGTGAACTATAACGACCGTACTGTCAAATATAGTATTTCCAGGAATGGAGGGTTAAGGTTGAAATCTGAGGAAATTTTACGAGAATGTCGTGAGATTACATCCTGAGCTTTTCGCATTCTGTTCCGTAGAATGCCAACTCAAAAGTATCAAACGTTTTCAGCTTGGAAATTCTGTAGCGGGTATAAGATCTTTGTAGATGGCGCTCGTGTGACACTTACCATAGGTTGGTGGCGCAGCTGTAAGGCATATATTTAAAAAACAATTCAAAAGCCTGAATACTATAAATAGCATATATTACTCAAGCAATGTGTGGTGCCTAACCGGGTGATGCCTACCTTGGTACTAAATTCAGTGGAATACTATGGACTCTGGCCCGTTCGGTGGCCGATTTTCCTCATCAAGATGACCTCTAACTGTCACCAAATGTAGTATCTGGACTGCTTTTGGACAAGAAATGCAGCCTCTAAAAGTTGTTAGTCAAAACCTCATTACTTTTTGTGAGTAAGAAACAGACTTGGTCCCATAGATACGCGAATTTTGATTTGTTGCAATCTGTACTGCTGACTACACAAACGTTCGCGGTTGTTTTAACAATAACAACGCAATTACAAAGTTGGCTCGATTACCGCTTGCCGTGGCAAGATTATTCAAACTATATTGGTTTCCAGCGTTAATTTTCAAACTTTCCTCCGATGCTTAAAACTCGGACAAGTAGGATACAGCCTCTAAAAGTTGTTAGTCAAAACTTCATTACTTTGTGTAAGTAAGAAACAGACTTGTTCCCATAGATACGCGAATTTTGGTTTGTTGCAAGCTGTACTGCTGACTACACACAAGTTCGCGGTGGTTTTAACAATAACAACGCAATTACGAAGTTGGCTCTATTACCGCTTCCCGTGGCAAGATTATTCAAACTATATTGGTATCCAGCGTTAATTTTCAAACTTTCCTTCGTGCTTAAAACTCGGACAAGTAGACTCATGTTGATACCATCCGATGGGTTGGGTAGAAAAACTTTGTTGGGAAAGATCGATATTTTGCTGCTCAGCCTTCCGGTCAGTTGCAAATATGCTACTGTTAACCACAAGTATCATAACGAACTTGTGTTTCATAAAGTTGAGTGATTTTATCAGTCTCTTAAACAATGTATCTCTGGACAATATGTTTGCACCAAAAAGCTTTGGAGGTTTTTTCCTCAAGTAAAGGACGACATCGTTTTTACCTAGGAAAAGTGGAATGAGTGGGGTGAATTCATATAAACATTACTAAAAGGTCACATTGCCCAACGCTCCATCGAAAATTGAGGTTCTGGAAACGTTGTTCAATTGACGATAAGTATAGTTTTAACCATGTAGTTTAAGTATCTGCCTTTGTCCACTAGTCAGTCACCATTTCAAACCTGGATGTTCTCAAGCTTTCTAGAACAGTCTGATATTCACTTATTTGTTGGTGGAAACTATTCATGTATTAGGCTGCCGAAAGTAATAAAATCCTATTTGACTTGAAGGATTCTTTCGTGATGCCTGCCGGTTGGCTCCAACCTCTCAGTCTTGGTAAGCTAAGGATTCAGCGCTTCTAGGTGAGACTAACTCCTTTGTTCAGTTTCCACGTGGAGGTCCCTCTCCTCAATGAACAACACGATTCAACCGCAGCCTCCGCCTGTACGCAGGAGAGATTTGTGAGGCTGCGCTGAAGGTACTAACCGCTTTCCTACGCGGACTAACCTCAGCCGACCATGCTAACACATAGATTCTATCAGCCTAATACGTAGAGCTCGGTCGATTGAGAGTTTCTGTTGCTCGCTGGTCCTCGAACCTCTACCTGGCTGACAAGTTCATCTGTCATAAGATACACAAGCCGTGCTGTTCATGAGACTGTAACAACATTTTCCTGATCAACTGGCTATCAGTGTCAAAACCATGTAAGGTATGATAATCTGGCAAGCACGCTCCGAAAAATTGTCATTTTGGTAGTTCCAAGCAACTTACTGATCGAACAAATCAATATCCATCTAATCCTGAAGCCTATGCGACCTGGTTCAAACTAACTCTGCATTGAATCTCGTCACTCGTGACATCCAACTGTGAGAGACTGCCAGCTTTGCACTTTTGCCCGAGAGTCGCACTCTGTTACTGTGACGTCCGAGTGATTCATGTGGCTTCCGGGTCTCCACGCATCTACGACGTTCTCTCACACGTGAACTCACGTCTTTCGACGCCGCTACGGTAAGTCCATCTAGCCGGCTGACCGAAAGTTGACTAACCGAGTAATCTATGCCGCCATTGTGAACTTATAATGCCAGAGGCACAAAGATGAAGCGTCTTCTGTGCTCCTTGCGTCGCAGCAATGTCTGTACAAAGAAAAGTGTGGTCTACTTTTCGACACCGAAAAACACTGGATACAGTTTTTCCCGGTTCAAAACTGCGTGGATGGCCGATCAGATTGCATAGTGCCGCCATCAGATTGGAGTTTAGCCTGGCAGAACAAAGGCAAGAGAGTTGGCTGTACAATCCATTTGATATGAAGTACATCCCCAGGTTTGGACATGCTCATCCAAAGAATGATTCACCAGGTGAATGTCAATGCTTTTACTTGATATTTCAACCCATTAGTTTCTCGAGCGTATTCACTCTATCGGCGTCGTACCCGGTTGACCCTGGTTTCGAAGATTTCAAGTCCAAATTTACCGGAACAACTGGGTCTAGTTTCCGTGTCATCCATTCTGGTCCGATGGTTTTATAAAATGTTTGCCATTTGCTCGAACCACAAATTGTAACTGCTTTTACGATAGTTTAAAATGATGCATCCAATCAGTTGTTTAAGAGCTGTCTCGCTGTTACGTCCTCTCGCTTATTACTTTTCAGGGACTTCTCTTGACCTCAATTTGCCTTTCACTGACATGTGGAAAACGTTTCGATTCGGTTGTGCGTGACACAGTTGTTAGACCTGCCGTGGAGTTTGAAACACCGTTACACTTTGATAAATCGCACATTCCTATAAAGACGTTGTAGTAGAGTTTCTCCTGACTGTTCTTCACCATGGTGATGGATGAATGTCTCGTATTGTGGATTCAGCAACCAGTCTTTCAGTTCCGTGACACCTTGCTGGATCGTTATACCCTCGCTGGCGACTAGATCGTGTTTGCAGAGAGTCACAACCTGTACGAGTTGTATGACAGCGAACACCCGAAAGACGAGCACACTGATGATTTCTCTTGACAGACAACATCGTCGAAACATTTTACTTTGCTGAGGACCTCATCCATCCTACGGATCCGACAGATACCATGGCATATTTGGGCGCCTCCTTTGCTTTTAAGGGCGGAGGAGTCTGAAACCACCGACAGGAGTTGCTAAAACCGCCTAATAAGGTTACGCGTTAACCAAAGGTGAGCAGAAGTAATTAGCTTATACCAAAGCCGATACATTTGGTCGCTTTCGGCCAAGTTCAAATCACTATCCTCAAAAGGTAGTATAATTATATCTGACAGTCTGCTCGCGACTGCATATATCTATCAAAGGACACTTGGTTCACACCGGCGAACCTCATGGGTGACTCAGTATTCCAAGCCCGAAACAAAAAACTACAGAGCACCTGATGCCGACTCAGTGCAGAGTTGCGCACACTTTGATGAATAAGCCTGCATTTTTCAAGGTTGTTTTGGATCTCAGCCTTAAGATCTAGGCTCGAAATACTTGAGTGAGCACGAGAATAGAATCGATGGCTGCGTGTAGCTGAGTGGAGCACGACAGTGTTGATGATCCAGCTTCGCGAGAGTTAATCGCTTTATCTCATTTGAACCGCTGGCTTGTGTTTCGCGGTCGCTCCCTTCATCGAATTTTTATCGGTACTATCCAGCTCCGATGCGACCTTCCGAAGAGGAGAACTGAGAACGTCCGGTGTATTCATTGTGGGTGAACGATCTTCTCTCATTAAATCTGGGCTTAGCCGAAGAGTTTGGCGCACATTCCACGAGGCTGTTTGATAGAGGATGGTGCTCGATAAGCGCGTTATGATCGGGTATTAAGGGAACCTCGAAAAGTTCTCCGCCTTCTGAGGTAAATGGTCCGCGAGGACTTGAAAAGACTTTCTTCAACGTCTTTCATCTAACTTGACCTGATCGCTGTTCGGGAACACCGAGAAAGAGTGACAGATGTATGCATGTTCTTCGATTGAAGCGGAAGGCTTGTGTAAAATAGAGGAAGGCAAAATTATCGTGCTTAGTGTTGTTTTCCCATCGTCACCTCAGACTACCTACAATCGATTGTGATGTTCATGTTTGGTTTGCGAACCAGTTATTGAATGACATCGAGGTATCTGCTTGTCTCAATTCATCAATGACTGGGGTTTCCTAAGGCAACGGTTGAACGCTTGCTTTCGCTTACCATTTTGGGCTGTCTACATACTCATGGCACTCTTATGCGTGGTGCGTGTTGTAGAGTGTTCTTCCTTGCCAATGGCCCTCACACGTGACCTTGTATGACCGCCAAACTGTGCTTGGTGTGTGAGCCTCTCCCGTACTATTGCTTGCTGCGCGTTAAAGCGCATTAAACACTGATTGTTCGTCCTTTACTTACTGTTCGTTACACGTGTATTTCCATGCCAAACATCCTTACGTAACCTGGGGATCATTTCATCCGACGGAAAAACTACTGATGGCGAGCTTTCGTATTTAGTGCTTGCATTTCTGATTGTGAGGGGGAAAGTGAGAATCCGTTTGGAAGGAGATACAACACTTAACGTGACACGTGGACAATTGGCAGATAACTGTTTGATGCGCTAGATGGGAGCGCGCTCACCTGATCCATTTTCTCTCCGCGTGTGATAAACAAAGCTCGCAAGCCAACATGACCTCTGTCCTAGACCTGTCTTCCTTTAGGGTACAATTCTCATCAGTGTTACACGTAACTCGTACGTTGTCGGTTTTCTTGAGCACCGTAACAAAAAGTCACTAAGAAGTACTGAGCGCTCGTTTTCTACTGTAGACTAGCACTCCAAGGTGGCACACGCAGAAGTGTAGGCGGTCAAAGTTAGAATGGTTAAGTGTTCATGGGTTCAGTGCTGGTTAGTTGGATCGGATGAGGTTTGTGACCATTTTAAGTTTCACCCAACGTAAAACACACTAAAAAAATTGCTGACCACAAATTTGGTGTAATCGATGATAACCAACCGCTTATCCGAGCTGCTGATGTTTAATTTTCGCTTTCCACCATGACAAGTAAACCTTTGTTCAAACGTGTGTTGTTTGTCTGGCAAATAAAATCAATAAATCAATAAAATCAATCATAAAATCAATAACCAAATTAAGACATTGTTGAAAAAGTACGTAAGTTGATTCTGCTTGGGCTTTTTACATAATAACTTGCACTCAAAGACGAAAGGCGAACAGCACGTGTACAAGAATCTGTCATGTTTGTTAGTTTTCACTATCTCGAAGGTTTTGAAGTGCTTGATAAGTATTACTGTAGAAGTCTTGCAACAAGACGCCCTCGTCCCTCTAGCCACATTCAAAAAAAGTGTGCGTAAACTGTGTCCATCCAGGCTCTTCAGCCTGCAACTATGAATACCTTTCAGTTTTATCCAGTTCTGATCAACTTACCCATTGAGCAAACGTGTGCTGATGTACGACCTAAAGTGTTACATGTCGGATTAAATTTCAAACATTGTTTTGACGTGCCCTAGCTGGAAATACTTTCTCTTGCAAAAATAAACGACTGTTCACAACAAATGCTTTTAGGCTTACCTCTGGATTGTATTTGATAAGCTAAACAGATGAAAAAAGCAATGTTTTACAGGTCTCAGCGAGTAAGCTTAGGGTTTCTTACCACTAGGCAAACTCAAGAAGGTGAATAACTGCGTATTTTGTTTTTTCTGCCAGAAAACAGCTTTATTTACACAAAACCACAAACCTGGAACTATGTCTGTTTTTACATGGACAGTCGATTACAACATAGTGGTGTTGCACCAAAATTCACGAGGGAGTGCGCTTTTATGTGGTAATAATTCTTGCGTTCTGGATCGCCTGAAACTTAAAAGGAGATCGTATGGGGCCGATCTACAACAGGCAACAAATGGGACATTTCTGTTGGCTTACCGTGGAATAGAGGCCTATGTGCGGTGAAAGAGCCACATCACTGAGTTTCCTGTTTATCAGTTGAATTTCTGACAAAATTCGTGTGTGATTCCTTTCTATTTCAGCCCGCTGAACGCGAACTCCTTGAAGAATGAACAAAAGGCTACTGGGGTCACCCAAGACAGGTTTGCACACTAAAAGCTGTTTCGTATTACTATATTTATTGCCATGTCATCTGCCGTCTCAGCTTCCTTTAAGCTACGCGCCCTAGAAGTCCCAGGTTTTGTACAACTCAAAGATCCACGGACGAACCTGAAGTTAGGCATCAGCCACCCACTTACGGTAGAATAGACTCAAGCAGTGAGAGGTCCAGCTTTCATTTCGCGGTTGTGTATTTTCACAGACTTTACATGTTGAATTCCAAAGACGAATTAATCAAACACAATTGGCATGAAAATAGAACTGTTCTTGTCACCGTATTTTAAGCTGGATTTGGTGGCTCTTTTTGCAGTATTATCAATCTTGAGTGGCCTTCTGGAAGAGTTTATGAAGAATTTCATCCAAAGCTTATGAATGTATGTAGTATACGACGTTTTTCAAGGCAGAGTTATCCAACTGCCAAGTTCAATAGACCTCTAGACCTGATTGGTTTTCCTGAGGATAAGTTTGTTACAAAACGGTTTATTTTTGAGCACTGCGCGAAGCAGCCTGAAATAAGCCTGTGGAAAAATGTGCATTTCTTAAATCATCTAGGATTAGTCTGACCCTTTCACCCACCCTCATGTAGACATGTTTGGTTTACTTCTGGACGTTGATTGACTCGCGCTTGTGATTCCCAAGACTACAGTCCAATAAACGTCAGTCCTCAGTGCAGCAGTTGCACAAAAGACAGCTTAGCTTATGCTTTTCTAAAGATTTTACTGATGTTGACGCCATGCTACTCAAGCACCCGTCGGGCCTGCAAGAAACGGAGAAATGCTCAATCTGGGAGAAGACACTTACGGCCACAAGCAGCTTTGCGAATTTTTTCGACGCTTCAATCACCGCCATTAAGATCCTTAGTTTGAAAGTCTTCTGAATGGGATGAAGTAGCCGATATGCTTTTTTAGGACTGCACCTTTTTTTGGCACCCAAGCAAGACCTCAGAAAATAACTGTTGTTGTCAGGAGATTCAGAAATTCTCATCCTTGTCTACACGAACTAATCTAGATTTGTAGTGCCTCCCGGTGATAAAACCCCTTTGTTGGTTATCCTCACCATTGAACACCAGGTGTCTGGTGCCATCGCTCACCAGAGGTAATCAAAATCCAATTACCCAGGCACTTGGTGCTTGCAATCTCTTATATCACAACAAACCTGTATCTGTGGGACCTCAGTAAGGCCAAAATCGATGGTGAGTCGGGCACACCAATCACATCGCTCAAGCGTAAACATGTTTGCCAGTTCAGACGTGAAAATTCAGATGCGTCCAACGTGGGTTGGTGCATTAGTGGTAACATGCTCGCCTCGCATGTCAAGTGTCCGGAGTTCAAACTCCAGCACAGCCATTGGGTATGCATTGCTGACGAGCTCTAATAAGAGCGAAACTCGAGTCCCGTGCTTTCCCTTTTTGGTGTGGCCTAACCGGGATAATTACGCCAGGACAGGAGGACGACTGGCCAGACGAGAGTGATGTGAATATGATCACTGGATATAGCGTAAACCCCATAACAGGTGTAATTCTTTGTAATGTCATGTTATAAAAATTCCGTGCGTACGATTTTTATGTGTACTACATGTAACACGGACATATTTGTCGAAACGACAGAGCATTGGAGCTGCAGCAGTTACAATAAAGCAAGACGGTGCAGAATATGACTCAAATTGTCTCCTTGTAAGTTTGTCTTAGACATTGCTACAATGAACCATTTGTGTATGTTTGGGTCATATCCACTCGCTGTTGCTACAAGCCCGATGGAGAACATCACACTGAGAAGTGGCCCACCATCTAGTAAAAAGTTTGTGCCTGTTAAATATTTTTCACGGTTTTTGGAATTTTATATTGATGTTTAAACTATCTTCACATAGTATTTTGCACAGCTTAGGAGCAGTCCAGTTCCAAAGAAATTGTTGAGACACATCTTGAATCACATCTTTCAAAAGTGCTTTTTTTCCGTCTCCAGATACGAATTGCTTTATTAAATTCTCCAGCTCTCAATGCCATTGGATGATGAATAGAAACAATACCTTTTGACAAACTCCCATATTACCAGGTTCGGTGCTCATCGGAAGTTTTTTCAAACAAAACCATAGTCTAGCTACCCATTTTAAGACAGCTTCCATCACCAAGCTTTGTACTTGTTGCTAACATCAACCACATGAAATCCTGGTAGAGAATTTAAAGGAATGCATATTTTCGTAGCCGATATGTCCCCAGTTTGGTGGTTATCGGCTCACGGATTTTGGCTGAGAGTTTAGTTTTGTTAATATTCGTTACTTTTTTAGGTATACCAGCGAAGCAAACTAGATGTGTTGGATACTAGACATGGGAGGAAAACATTCCAATGTTGTCCGAATGGATACTGATCAAATCAAGAACAAGGCCTATTGAATAAACTGACCACCATCATGTTCCTTGCACCTTCAAATTGCAAAGTCATGCTTCAGAAGGTGCAGTCTCCGAACATATCCTTTAAAATTCAAGGAGAATCACTGGAGATTGTGGAAAACTTTACATACCTCAGTAGTTATATTAGCTTTGACGGACTTGTTTGATGAAGTCAGTGCAAGAATCTCAAAGGCCCGAACCACGTTTGTGGCTTCAAAAAGCATCTCATTAGATCATAAGGGCCGTGTGTTCCAGGCTACAGTAAGGACTGTGTTGTTGAAAGCGAGCGAGACATGACCCCTGCAAACAGATGCTGTGAGGCCTCTTCACGTTTTCGCTCACCGTTGCCTTAGAAGCGTGGCTGGTTTTGGATGGCGTCAGTGTGTCAGTAACGAGGTGATTAGAAAAGGGGTATTTGGTTGTGCGCAGGTACATCAATTGGGAAATCATACAGCACCAACGACTACAATGGTTGGGCCATGCGCTACGCATACTGAAACACCGTCTACCGAGACGAGTGTTGTTCTCCGTGCCCTCTTCAGCATGGCGCAAACCGCGAATTGGACAGCGCATGACTTGGCAGAAAGGCATGAAAGAGATCACGAAGAGTTTGGGTGTTGTTGGTGCTGTACGCCTTCCAGGATGGGTCCCTTTAACCCCGCCTGTGCTTGGCTGGAGACGTTGCAAGGAATGGCGGCTACTCGATGTTAGTGGCGTTCATGCTGTCAGTTTCTTTCCAGATTGTCTGATTGAGCGGTTGGAGGTGTAGGCACCTCAGAATGCTTGACATAGGCCAGCACTAGGTCCCCTCCCTCATCCATTCTTCTTCTCCTCTTTTCACTCTTTTCGCTTTTAATATAATATATATATATATATATATATATATATATATGAAATTACACAAACATTTTGGTTGCAAATCAGTGAAGCATCAGTCTCAACACTGATGTTGCCGTCTTTGATGATGATGACGAAATGAAGATCCAATAAAACTGAATTATCGGTCACAGACGGTGATTCTTCGTTCTTACCTGTTAACTTGCAAACTAGTTGCACAGATAACCGTGTGTGTTTGTTGCATATTGGTGCCCTTTACAACTAACGACTGCTTTGGACGAAGGCCGTGGCAGAAAACGCATTTCGCCTGGAGAGTATACTCTTGTGAACAGATATGAGGCTGGATGTTCGGTTTTCAAATGGTTTAGAGCAAGTCAAACTTTGCGAAAATGCAAAAATGCTTACAATTTTGAAGTGACTCCCCTGTATAAATTGAATGGATGCGTTATCACTTAAAAACTGTAACCCTGGTATTCAACGAGATAGTAAATGCTTCATTGGAGGTTTTCTTACGCCAAATGCATTTGACATCAAGTACGGTGAGAAAAATGACAAAATACCGATAGTGAGAATAGATTATGCAGAAAACTGTAGATCAGCTAGTATTTTCAGTAACCAGTAACCTTAAACGAACACTCATCGGACTCCCATTGGAAATCTACCGCCAAACTCGCTCCAACTTCAAGCGGAATGTGTAAAAAAATACAGCAGCATGATTAAGGCAAGTAACAGTTTATTACAGAGACGATCGTACAAAAAATGTTGCGGTTCCTTAGTGAAACAACCTGCGTACTGTGCAGTGTCGAAGCAAAATCGTCGGAACAAACCCGTCACTCACGTAAACAGGCTCATTACAATTTGGTGACGTCTCACTAGGCGCTACTGGTATACAGAAAAAATTAATGCCGACAATTACTTCCTGATGATGTAAGGCATTCAAAATTTTTTGAGGTCACGTGACCCATAGCATACCATATCAATTTGGCTTACAAAAAGATGCTGAGTGTTCTTTGCCACCACCGTGAGTTTCTTCGCGGTAATTTTACTGAACAACTATCAAACAAGCTATTCTTTTCTGCCAACCGACTGATCAAATGTAGTCGTTGGTACATGACTAATGTCCTGTGTTGTCATAAACAAGGTTCTCATGTCATTGTGGACTGTGCGTTGGTTAACAGAAGTTTGCCTTACCCAGCCTGGCAAGTGGTCAAGATCGCGGTTACAACTCGACAGGATGCTTTCACATTAGGTAGTGTCCGCCTTCTGGATAATCCATGGACCTATGTTGTCAGCATTACATCCGTACGATTATCGATTACGAACCTTCCTAAAAAACACGGGGGATTTTAAAATCTGCTGAGGTGTTTGTCTGAAAGAAAGTCTTTTGTCTATCTTTTATAATTGACCGCTTTCAGTTAGATCACTGTAGTCATCCATGATAGCCGCAAATGGGCAAGAACACGGTACGGGAAACATTCAACGGAGAACAAATACGAAAAGCTCGCTAATGATAATTCAGTCAATAGTTCAACAGTTGGCGATTGTTGCACACGATGTTTAGGTCATCCAGTATATTTTCATGGGGACCGAGCCTGTTGGGAAATTTTTAAGTCAATCGATTTCTTTAGCCGGGTTTGAAGACGTGCACAATTTGCATGCCGTCAGACTTTGGGAAGAATGAGTTAGTACCACACGCCTAGTTCTTGCTGATGTTAGAAACCACATCTTGGCCGGTAAGAGAAGCACGGATAAAGGTTGCTTTTTTCTGATGTTTGAAGCGTTTGCGCTAACGAAGAACAAACTTCTATTTAAAAAGCTGGGCTTTTCGTTTGTTTTCGGGAAATTTGTGCAAACAGTGACACACGGTTTCAACGGAGTAGCAGCTGACATCTCTACAAACACTTATATGCATTATTTATGCAGCAGAAGGGAAACACGTGACAGTTTTTTATGCGCGACCTTTGGTTGACGTCGAAGTATCCGAGTGAAACTTGAGTACACTATTTGAGTTTCTGAGATAAACCCACTGTCCGTTTATTTGATCAATTAATTTAGCTTACAGATGACAAATACTTGTTTGGGGACAAGTGGTTATAATTATTAGCTGGTTACTACAGTGAACACCTCGAAAAAAAGGAAAACATTCATCACGTAATTGGGCTTTTTTTTACAGAACCACGTTCAGGGTAGAAACGAGCCCGGGAAGGTCAAACAGTGACTTGGCAGCAAGGTGTGAAAGCCGTTACCGACAAACTCAGCCACGCTGGTCATTGCCATCTCCTTGGATGGGGACCCAGAGATGGAACACATCAATGGTTCGAGAGATTGTTAGACACGGCCCAGTCGCGCCCTCTTTGGTGTTCTTCCAGTTATTGCCTCCAATGCATAGCTCCCTGCCCAATTTCTCCACTTAAAAGTCCACTGACAGTCTTATATTCACGCACCAATTTATCAACTCACGTCTCCAATGCGCAGCTACCTACCCACATCCCCAAATCACCGGTGGACGAAACTGTGACAGCTACAACACTGTACGACAAGCACGCAGCTATTACAGATGATGATATGCGTTGATTTTGGAAGACGGTTCTAACATCTGTCCAGGAGATGACCTTCATGTTTTGTGCTTTACATGCTAGCAGACGACGCAAAGCTCCGATTAGTGCGTCATTTTATTCCAGTGATAGGCACAAAGTTGTCCTGTGTCTATAAACTTTGGCATTTTCAGGAGTGGGTGGAAACAGTCACTAATCTTTGCTAACCTAAGCTCATTGCTGTACACCGGTAAATTGTGATTTAAAGCAACTAATTGTTCCGTCTAGTCTGCGTCAACGGTTGCTCCATTAAGGCCTACCCCTTGTGCACTTAGATGTTGTACATTATGAGACAAAATACTGAGACCTATTTCCATTGATTACAAACAGTAAGGGAATATTTGCGGAAACAAATTATGGATCTTGGCTTTTATACAAGCGTGTTATTACACACGTAGCCCTCCCTTCCTTGCCATTAACCATTTTCCGGTTTTATAGTTTTCTGAAGTAAAACCCTTCGAACACAGCCGAGTTATAGACCCTGAATCCTAAGCAGGTACCTACTTCAGTCAGAACTTGATTTTCACTCAGTTATGTTCACCTTAAGAGCAAAAGTGTACTGAAACAGAAATAAACTATAGCAGAAACTTACATGTACCTGATGTGATGAAAAGTTAATCATCTCTATTTATTATTATTGTATTACTATGAATGAAAAATTACCATCCTTAATTCGGCGCGCGTCTTTTAAAATGCACATCACATACGTTCTAGTGAGCGGTTATCCGCACAAGGGAATTGATTTCTCGAAAGCTACAGCATTTTCAGGGCTGCCGCTTCATAATGTACAATGTCTATGTATAACGTATATGTTAGTGTATTATTGCAGATTCTCTACATTGGTGATTTGTTTAAGTAAGCGAATCTTCAAGGTCGGTAAACACAACCGATTGTGGATATGCTGCCTAATGTAATAAGAAATCGCGAATTGCACAAAAAGATCACTCACTTACAATGTATGGAAGTTTCAGTTAGTTTTGCAGCCGAAATACTTTTCTGCACACTCTAGAATCAGCATGGCCCTTGTGAATGCAAAATATGCGGTGGTGCCATTCCCGTAAACAATTTTTGCTCGATAATTGCTGTTACAAGCTAAAATTGCGTGCGCTGCGTTCATTATTGGCGAAAAATCGTGCAATTTTGTTGTTAAACATCGGAGTCTTCCGTTGTAGCCTGTGAATTATGCTAGGAAGACCATGACGTTTAGCAGTAAGCCAGATGGAACTAACGTGTGGCTAGTGGTCTACGATGCCTATTCAACTAGCCACATGAACCTATGTCGATCATAACGGACAGCTGAACGAACCTGGCTGACGCAAACGCCTGCTGCATTTGTAGTACACCCATTCGCAACGTAAAACAGCGTTGGTGCTTCGATTACTGGATGAATGCACAAACACTACGTCGTTCTCTTTCATGTACTGATTTAAAGCATTCTCAAATTCCATGAATGATGAAAAAGATACAGCCCCATATTTCTCAGCAAACGCCCGTGCAGCCACTTCCGAAGCCACTGTGCAACAAGTTCAAAATCGAATGTGCGCCAAAAAGTTCAAAAGGAGATTAATTAAAACAAATCGCAAAAAAATGACTGCAGATGAGGGTGATTTTTGGTCTGAGCACATGTGCGAAGAAATGCAAGATTTTGACGTAGAAAGTTTTATTTCGCTCGCAACGGTTTTGCACAAAAATGCATTGTGCATCCAAGGCGCGGCTACTTGCACAGTTAAGCAAAGTTAAAATTGCGCAGTAGCGCGTTTAACTGCAACCGTCTGTTTTCTCGTACCTGCCTAAGGGCCTCGTTAGATCAACACTATGTATTAATATGTAACTCTCTTGGAGCCATAATTCCAGCTTGGAAGCGAACAAGTGATGATTTTTCATCAGTAAATTGGTTTGAAATCGGTCCCCCACAGTGTGCTAATGTAAACGAATTCACCGAGTCTACACCTGAAAATTTTTTGGGACGCCAGCAAACCATTTTTGGATAATTTCTATGGAGATTTTCAAGCTAACAAAACATATCCGTGGCCGTTCTGAAGCACGCACTATGTGAAGAAATGCACAAGCGTAAACCTGCACACCTCACAACTATAGGGAACCTAGTTTACCGTTCATAGAGTTCGTGTATTTGGCAAGCTGTTGGATTATTGGTTGTCCTTAGGATAGAAGTAGACGCACACAAACGCAGACGAAGTTCGGTTTTACTTTCAATCAGCTGGCAGGTTAACCACACACTGACCGCGGAGAGAAAAAATCCCACAGCCAGTGATCCCTCATTGTACAATCTCTTTTATACGCTACATTAAGTTCCACACTACTATCTGAATGAGAACAAGCTCGCAAAAATGATACCGTGGCAGACACATGGCATACACTTGTTCACACAGAATACAAGGAAAATAACAAAACTACCCGTGACATCACAGTGTGTGCTCGATTCACACAAATAACTTTCTGAAAAGTGGTAGCTGCACACACACAATTGTGAAGTTAATTGCAAAAAGTTTATCGCTCAGTTTATGTGGTGCTTTTGTTGTTTTTCTGCCAAGAAAAAGTTGTTATTCCATTGAATTTTAGTCGAACATGAATGATACACCAGAGAAACTCACGAGTGCCTGGAAGAATGTACAATTAGCATTTGGAATAATAGTCCGTTTTGTGCGCGAAGCGTTCCACAGCATCGTTTAACAAGGGTCAATGTGACACATCAAAATCCTGAGCCATGTACAATTGCAGTCAATTTGAGTGCATCGTTAGTGTCTGTGTGGTACTGGCGATTGACATTCTGAGTGTGGAACTCACGTCACCACACTTGATCGAAGGGTAGTTTTTTGTGTCTTGATGTACAACACACATCCGCGGCCCTGTTGTACTGGTGAAAAGTCTGCTTTGTGTGTCTAAATTTATGGCTACGCTCAGACTCCAAGGAGCTCTTCAATATCGTTCATTGTTCCTCAGCAAGACAACATTGTGTCAGGTTTCTTGCTGTGTTACCGAAAACCACCAGCCACTTGCCCAAATGACCACATGGTAGTAGTAAGTCAGTGAATTAGTTACCACCGGTGTGTTCATACTCTTTAGGTCAACTAAATCAACCTTTGTCAGGGAGTTCAAAAAACGACCTGTTTGAGACAAATGTTATTTCTTAGTCAACAGTTTAATGGAACAATGCAGAGGAACAAACCCTAACGCCAAATGAGTGGTGTAAGTTGCTGCCATTTTGAATTTTCCAAAACATGAGAATCCAGAACTCTTTGAGCGGGAGAGGCACAGACTTTAAATAACACCTGCCCAGAATTGAAGCTGTCTTCATGGAATCGCTTGCAACAGGTACTTTGCAAGGAAGATGTCAGTTTTCGTGCATATTTGTGTTACTTCAAAGGGTTCGCCTCATTGTTCCCGTAGACATGAGTGCAAACTGTTCTTTTTTGCGACCACCTTCTAAGTAACCAGGCATGGCTAGACTTGTGCCATTGTGCAAGTGTGCCATCTGGGTCAACGGCACTCGTTCTCGATTGATCACATGCTCATCGAAAATCGATAAACAGTCCGCCACTGATACTTCTACCCTTGCATACAGATGGAATAATGCTACACTCACTTACCCACCGGTGTGATAACGCTTGATTTGCACACTTGGCAATTGTTTCGATAAAATCCCTCTAAATTTCGCATACTACCTCGGATTTGAACAAATCTAACGGGCTCTTGTTTATCTAAATAATTATCGTTTGTTTTTTATTTTGAAGAGCATGGTCACAGACATAAAAAGTGAATGTAACCAATGAATGCGAAAGGGTTATAGGAGAATATGAGATAAAAGAGAGAAATGTCTCATTCGAAATTGTGCCACTAACAGTTCCAGTCAGATATGATGAATTCCAACGTACGTAAGAATTTGGTATGGAAACATGCATGTAAAGTCCAACAACCGAAGAAAGGACAAACAATGCTGAATGCTCTTCAAGGCGCGGTAAGCGCTAGCGCAGTCAAAACTCCCACATCAGACACAAAGTGTCGTATCACGTTTGTTATATTCAGCTTGCAATGCGCAGCTACAGCTAACTGTTTGAATTTTACACCCCTGTACATTTTTCCCCTATGACCACCAGTTACAGCGTAATACCAAGTTTGCTTCTGTTATCATTACTACAATCATAAATCTGTGGAAATTTTAACCGGGTCCTAGGATTACATTTGTTTGTCTTCAAGAGTTCGGACAAATTAAACGAGCGTAAAAGCCAAGAAAACTTACCAGGATCTGCGTTGTTAGATGCAAAACAATGAAACAGCAAAATCTTTTTGCTTAAAAAGGAATAATTTTGTGTCAAAAGTGCGACTCAAATTAAAATGTCCGCTCAAACATATTTTTATGCACGGGACAGCAATTTAGTACTAAAAACGACGTAAGGATGACTTTATTGGCAAAAATGTTTGCTGTTTTGTAAATATTCTGGGCAACTACACAAACAGAATGCCGAAACTGTGGCAGATTTCGGGTTGTTCAACGCATGCTTACTTAACCGGTAACCGCTGAGAAAAAGGCATTGCTACGCATCTGATATGAACCTCCGTAAAGAAAATTCGGCAGCACACAAACTGGTATGCAGATGAATGTATAAGTCGAATTTCGTGCCATCTGGGTTCAAGTGGGTTCAACACCTGATGGTGACTGCGTCTGTCTGATAAGTCCCAAGAAGGACCAAACATGTCGTCCGCAGTCGAAGAATTTTCGGAAAAAGGCAGTTAATTTATGTGACACCTACGTTCCTGTTAAAAGACGTCTAACGTAAGACGGACATCTCTCTTACCACTACGTTTTTAGATTTTACCTTCTGGAATGACGCAACTTACAACCTAAGCAGGATAAAATTGGCGGCATTAAACTACTAGTGTTCAATATATTTCAGTGTCTATCAAGAGATGACGACAGATTTCTCCGCCACGGAGAAATCACGTTACACGCATGACAAGACACGCACCCAAAACAAACTTGTGAAACATCACAAACGAGGGATTCAGCTGGGTTCCAGATGAGTCTCTTGCAAATTTGCAAATGAGTGTATTTCAATAAACTTAAGAGTTGTGGATGCAAACATGACGCTCATTCATACTAAGACGTTTAGGTTAGCACGGTGAGGTGTGCATAAAAAGCGATACGAAATTTGCACAAGACTACCTCAACACTAAGAAGTATTCAAAACTCACTTCCAAGAGTCATTTGGACTTTGATGATGTCTAAACCAGATAGAATTTTTTTGATCAAGATTGAGAACTATATGGCAAAATAAGCAAGCAAACTGAAGTCAAACCGATGGTGTTTTTTGGTAGCCCATTTTGCATTTATCCGGCGCTTTGTCTTGTACCTAAAAACTTGCATTATCTCCTATTTAAGGCAACTGTGTGTGTGCTAAGCATTACTAGCTACCGACAGTAGTATGAAAAATTTGAGAAATGGGCTAGCCGCCACCGAAATTGGCTGATGATGCGTGAACCAAAAACCTTGCTTTACGTTGTTAAAGAACTTCATACATGGGGGGCGTTTTCTGCAATACTGTGTTTTCATCCTCATTTGTCTCAAGACAAGGTGCCGGACTATAACTGCCTGAGAAGAGTGAAAACTTCCCAGCTAATAAGTTAAGCTCTACATCTCTTTCATCAGGTCCACATTGACATCAGTCGTCCAATTCGCGAAACAGCAGAGCAGTTTAAGTCGAGGAAAGAGATGCGTTTTCTTGGAGTATTTAGGACCAAATTCTGTTTGGAAAAGGCGGCCTACTGTGCACTGACATATATAAAAATAATTGTAGATCAGCAATGATCGTACACAAAGTGTTACTAACACAAGTTACAAGCATTGGTTCGAATAAACTGGGATTTTGGTCAATAAAGTAAGGCCAAAAGCAATCAACTCTGACAAGCTCTGAGTGCTTGATCTCACGGAATTTCCATCATTACTGCTGAGAGTTTATTCCAAGAGCTACTATAGAGTTCTAATCTGGACTTCTACTAAAGTTGGCGAGATGACTCAGTTGGTTTGAGCGCGAATTTACTGACCGACAGGTCCATGGTTCAAACCCAACCTCTGCCTCTCGACTTCCCCCATCTAAACTTGGGCAACCTGGCAGTATCCCAGCCCTCGTGCTTCCCTCGGGTAACATGGCAGCTAGTCACCGAAGGGCTGTTTTTTCTACCAAAAGACCACTGTTTTTGAAGGTCTCCAGACGTGTAAAAGAGTAATAATGTCTTCTCAAGATATGTGCTCCATGCCAATACTCCGCATTTTCAAATGGGCGCTCTAGAATCGACGGACAATTAAGCCGCATTTAATCATCTAGTCTTTGAACTGAAGTGCGCCGTTCGCTGAGAGGTGTCATCGCGTGTGCACTCCTGTATTCTGGTATTTGACAGTTCCGAGGTTTTAAGACTCAGGCGTGACTAACTGCTTTTTATATACTGACATTTGTAACAGTAATCGTCCTGCAGACGTGTTACCCCGATTGATCGTCGCGCACTTCCTAGTGATGATGGTTTTTTGATGGTTTTATGACCTAGCCGGGCATGACACTCTAGGCGATTGTGCTCTCGATCCCTTATTTGATGTGGGAGGAAAGAGAGGAAATTCTCTTTGAAGCCGGCTAAGTAAATCATCCGTGTGGAGGAGAAACAACAATGGTTTTGATCCGAATGGGTCTCCACCCCTTCATACTGCCATGCTGTAAAACCTCTCCAATCCACGGTACTTTACAGTCATTTATGCTGTAGGTTTATAACTTAACAAAGACTGATTTAATTGGTGGCCATTCTGGATTCAAGTTCACATGTTCCCACTTCCTGGCCATCTTTCAGTTTTTTTGGTCTCAGAGCTAAAACGACGTGAGACCTCGGTGACGCAAGAATTCCTTGTTGGCATCGTCTGTCTGCTGTTTGCTGCATCTCCATCAGGCTGCGTGTGAGGTTCCTGTCAAAATTCCATTAGATATGACTCTCCCACCTTAGACAGATTCCACATTGACTCTCCTGCTGAATAGCTCTTTGGTTGGCGGGATGGTGGTAAGCGCCTACTACTCCCCGGGCAACGCTTACACAGATGGTGCCCCTTAGTGCCCTAATCCAGGCTTCACCTGTATCCTCACGATATGCCAAAACTGACTGCATGTATGAGATCCAGTATTCCTGGGACAACATCTAAGCTGCCGAATAGCCACCCGACTCCTTAGCTACTGACCGGCCATCTCATTCTACACCCCACATCTACGGTCACCCATAGAGGGTTGTTTTTGGAAGGCGCCCAACATGCCATCATCTTTAATCCAGCTCAGACCTGTCGTAATATACTGGACTTTCATCTCGGCTCTCACAGTTGGATCATCTAGCACTATTTTCATATCATGACTAGAGCTTTTTACAATTGAACAGCACAGGTTTTTGCCTCTCCGCTAGCTTTCGTGGGTTAATGGGTAGTGATAATCGCATTATTCTACTTCGAAAGCTTCAAGACGCATTGATGATAGTGAGTTGTTTGTAGAATATTTCACTCGCTTGACCTTTCGGAAAACGTTTTCTTACCTTGAAATCCTTACTCTTTTGAGGAATTCTGCCCATTTTTCCGCATTGTCCAATGCTTTCACCCTCATTCTAAGATTTTTGGCATTTTGAACTAGTTGGATTTGTGACTCCCTTGTCTCGTACTTGCAGACAGATTTCGTTTTCTCTCCGAATGTTCCGACCTAGTGTCATTTGAATCCATTTATTTTTCCTAAAGGAGGACATTTTATAGTATCCTTGTGCCTCAAAGTTTTTTATCCTCGTTTCTTTAGTGTGTAAAATCTACACTAATCGTGACAGCCAGCTCAAGTCCCTGATCTAAATACCTCGTTGTCCTGCTGGAGGTTACTGGTTACGTTTACCCTCCTGGTGCTGGGTTTCTAAGTAAAGTCTTAGTTCGTCAGCAGTAGAATTCAGGATTTGCATCACAATCTCTTGGATACTTCCGGAACTGTGGAAGAAATGTACAGTAAGCTATTTAGAACGGCGGATGTTATACGGATTAGCGCTGTACTAGATCACCTAACTGCTGGAACGAGACTAAAGAGTAGTCCATTACGAATATACATGTATTGCGATATCTCGAATATCGTAGTAACTGGAACATGAGGCGGCCTGACTGGTGCAGCACATTCAGTTGCCTGAAATCATCACAAACGGGAGATTCAGCTGGGTTCCAGGTGAGTCTCTCGCGAAACCAAATTGATTTGCAGATGAGTGTATATCTCGAAAAACTAATATTGTTACTCAGTGACTTACTTTGCATTGCTTTGAAGCTGACTTTTTTTGAAAAAGCGTTAGAGGAAATTACAATTTTTTGTTAAGACAACGGTCAAACTGCTTTGCCAGTGGTTAGTGAAACCATGGTTCTTGAATGTTATCTAGGTGAGCATTTAATGAAGACCTCAATATTTGTTACTCTTTAATAATATGTGACAATTTTAGGCGGGACAAAAATCACAGTTTTGTGTTAAACTAATCTAACTATGTGAGCGCCATGCTGCCGAATGATGGAGTTACACATTTGGTCCAATTTTCATTTCCAGTCAACAAGGAAAAAGTTTCATTTAGCATTATTTGAAAAAAAATACAACCAAGATAAGTTTAGAAAATGATATTAATTGCGTCAGCGTATCAGTAATTCACTTACACCAGTCTCCAATATAAGCAACTGGGTGGTCAAAATTTGAAGAAATTTAGAAGCTCGTACATAAGAAACATTTTTTTTGCAAGCTATCATTTTCATGCAATGAACTGTACGCAAATCGGAACACCCGTGCTTAAAGTATCATCTGTGTGTGTGTGTGTGTGATCCTTGTGTATGCTCCTAATCGAAACTGGAGACTGATGGCTTTGCTGTTCCCGTAATACGTATTTTTGTTTTACCCTATCAAATAGAAACGAACCAACAACACATTTCCGAGTCTACGTTCTTACCGCGGACACACAATTGAACTGCTCCTTGCAGAGGCCATGTTCCTGACCAATATTTGTCTGCAAAATTTGGCTTTTTACTGGGTACATTTTCTGAATTTGACGTCTTTTTAACACATTCTCAACACTTCATGTGACGGTTGTTCACTAAAAAAATAAGGTTTATTTTTTAATAATTACTGTTTCCTCAACTGAGTTCATCTCTCAGAGACTGCTAGCGAAATGATTCACGGTGAGCCAAATTTTTCAAGATCAATGAATCTCCGGGTTTTGATCTACATCATCATCATCATCATCAGCTGTGAGAAACCGTGTACTTGTCGTACAGTGGTTGTAGCTGCCACAGTTTCGTCCGCCGATGAGGTGAGGTAGGTAGATAGCTGCGCATTGGAGGCGCAAATACACCACATACATATGCGTAAATACACCACTGTCAATGGGCTGTTAAGTGGGGGGATTGGGAAGGAAGCTATGCATTTAAGGCAATAGCTTGAATGCATGAGCGCCATCGAGGGCGCGATTGGGCCATGTCTGACAGTGTCTGTAACCATTGTTGCGGCCCGTCTCGGGGTTCGCATCCAGGGAGACGTCAGTGACCAGCGCAGCTGAGTTTGCTGGTAGTGGCTTTTATACTTCGCTGCCAAGTCATTGTTTGACCGCCTCTGGTCTACATACACTCTGAAACTCTCCGTCAACGAGTATTTTAAGGAACCGATGATTTACAACAGACAGGCAAAAACACTAGATGGATCACTGAACTAACAAAATATCGCTCGTAAGCACAGACCGTTTGTTGTTTGAGTAATGCAGTCTCAAGTTTAATCCCTTTCCCCTGTCCTCATCAGGTGCGACAGAAATGTTTTTACTACTGTTTTCTTTTTGAGCAACATTAAGCCACCCTTTGACCCTTATGTTTCTTTACCTGACAACGGACTTTTGACTTGGTGAACATTTTGGACAAGAGCACTTTTCTCACCCTTGTTTTTCGTACAGCATCCCATTGGAAATCGATATGATTCGGTTGGATATGTAAAATGCAGCAGAACCTCATAAGCTAGGATGTGCAACGTTTTAGCATTTTTTTGTTGATAAACTTCTACTTTTGGGATTTAGCGCGTAACTCAAAGTGATACAATCAATACCCAGCTAGTGCCGCTCTAAAACTATCTCGGAAGAACAAAATCCTAATAAAACACAGTGTTTAGTGCAACAAAGATCATAAACGAGAGATTCAGGTGGGATACAGGTTAGTCTGTTGTCAAAACCAAATTCGTATGCAAATGGGTTATTCCGCTGATTTCGCGCGATTTGAGTTCAAGTAGAACCTATAGACGACAAAAGCTCAAGGATTGCGCTTATCCAATCAGCTCCCAGAAGAGCGAAACCGGTCGTAGGCTGTCGAAGTTATTTCAACAACCTCATGAATAGCGTATTGGGTCACTCGAATATATCGAATATCGTACCAGCCTAGACATAAGGTGGCCTGGTGCACCACATTCAGTTGACCAAAAACATTCAGCTGGGTTTCAGCTGAGTCTTCCATAAAAACAAAATCGGTACGCAAATAAGTGCATTTCACCAAAGGTCTATCTCGATATGTTCATCTACACATCATTATGCGCCTTCTCAAATGCAGTTGTTAAAATTTGGCCAAACAGGAAAAGTTTTTGTCTTTCAGTTCCGGCAAACTTCATTCAGCACTACTAAACGAAGGGTCATCAGTTTCTTATATACTATTTTGAACTTTACGCAGCTGGGTTTGTCAATCAAACTCTATTTTCGATAAATACACTCATTTGCAAATTAATTTGGTTTTTTCGAGAGACTCACCTGGAACCCAGCTGAATCTCCCGTTTGTGATATTTCCAGGCAACTAACTGTGCTGCACCAGGCCGCCTCATGTCCCAGTTGCTACGATATTCGAGATATCGCAATACATGCATATACGTAATGCACTATCCATAAGGTTCTTGAAAAGTTTTCGACCGCCCACGACCGGTTTCGCCCTTCTTGGGGCTCATCAGGTATGCGCAGTCCCCGAGTTTTCGTCAACCTTATGTTCTACGTGAACCCAAATTGGACTGATTTCGATAAATACACTCATTTGCAAGTCAATTTGATCGTGGGCTGTCGAAGAATTCTGAGCTATCCTGTAGTTGGCGGCTTATGTAACGCAAAGCGTTTACACCGTTTGCCGGATAACACATCCATATAGGTTGCTGTTGCCACTTGTCATTTCAACAGAAATATACCTGTGTAAATTTCATACAGATATTGCTCAGACCGAGCCTTCCTGAGATCATTATACTCGTACATCATTCTGGGTGCAGGGATGCCCCAAAACGTCTTAACCATGTGACTAAATGGACATGGAGACAGTAGATTATGCAGAATCTTGCGGTATGCTAGTAATACATATGCGGTGATCGTAGTAGTAAAAATATTTAAGACGATTGGTTACATTTTTAAGGCTATTTAAAACATCTAAAAAGCAAGTAGAAACCTAGAGTAATCCAAAGAGGAAGGAATGCAAAACACTGTCAGTTTAGTCACTAAACAAATGTTACCAACTCAATTGCTTTATTCTAAGGAATTAAAGTCTGGGGAATAAAAATACACTCTCTGTGTGTGAGGTAATTTCTGGTGCTTGCCTGCTAGAAATGTTGTACGATCAATCAAATGTTGTGCTTGTCAAATTTTTCATTACTTACGTTCGACACGTTTGCCTATATCAACTGGAAGGCAGATTATTGTTTCTAACATAAGTGAGTGTATTTCTGTTTGGGAAACATTACTAATGAAGGGAAGAGAGCTCTTCGCTGCGAGGTTTTTTATTAGCAAACACGAATCAAGCGGTTACAGACCGTTAGATACAAAAGTTTTGAAAAGTAAACATCACCAAGCATCCTTACGGGCTTTATCGGACGTTCTTCGTGTACTGCACTATCACAGATGAACACCTGAAAGAAGTTTCATAAGTTCCGTAGTAATCTTTACCTTCTGTGAGATCAGGGAAGAGAGCCTGGACACTGGACTACTGACTACTTGTATGTTTTATCAGTAGTATACACCACCACATGCTTTATTCAGCACAGTGTTCGAGAATCACATATAGTTACCTGACAGGACATGCTTAGCCTACCTGATCAGCCTCCAGAAAAACAAAGTCAGTGGTCGGCTGAGAGTTTTCAGCAAGCTAGTGGGTAGTGGACTTTCTCAAATGTACTATTTTGAATTAAATTAAATTTAAATTTAAGGGTGTCAAGGAACAGAATAACTTGAGTTCCAAATATCTACAAGTCAACAAATCACATTCAAATACAAGAGTGCAAAATTTGAGTTGCATGTGGTACTACTGAAAACTAACATATTACTGCTTGGTCCGGAAACAGCAGTCCTGTGGGATAAAAGCGGATTCAAACGGAAGACAGTGACTTAAGGAAAAAACAAAATCTTTCTGCTAAGCTTTCGGTTAGATAGTGTTTTTTATAAGCCTATATAGTTTTTTATCCGCCAGGCTATCAATATCCCCTTTAATGCTCAGTCGGTGTTCCCCGTACGCACATGCCCACAGCTTGTTTATCCCTGCAGTTGCTTTTAACTGCCTTTTATCCGATGTTAATCCTGGTCTGTTCAGTCAGCTTTGTCTGTGTTTGTGCCATCCGTCTGCATCTTCCTTTTGGCGCAAACGGCTTACCCGATATAGAACACAACCGAATTGATAGCTGTCACCAATTATGTGAATCGTTTACCGAATGTCGTCTTTGTGTTCATTATGAATTGGATATCTCGGAAAAATTTTCTTCCAGGTATCTAGTAGATAGATTAACCAGAAGCAATCCAATGAAACGAATGTTGCCACACCTTGGGGACGAATTCTAGTGCTAGTCGGGTTGTTTGACGACACCGGGTTGCCCCTCGTCGTATGTCATTGAGCGCATAGAGTTCTTGAAACTCAGACTTTCCTAGTAAAGTTGAAAATGTCTTATTCGGCTCAGCATATTCGCTCCTGAGATAACTTGAGAGAAGTTAGTTGAGGGTAGTGCAAGAAAAGCTGCCACAAAATTAAAATAGTTAAGTCAACCTCAGGAGAAGACGGCTCAGGTGGCGAGATGGCTCAGTGGTTAGAGTCTGGAAGGTCCGTGGTTCGGAGGGGACCTCTGCCTCTCGACTTCCCCTGTCTAGGCTTTAGCAACCTGGCACTATCCCAGTTCTCGTGCCTCCTTCCGGTGGCATGGTACCTAGGCACCGACAGGGTGTTACAGCTGGACAGGCATCTTCAGGACAACTATTTCAACACAATGGCTAACGAAGTTTTCAGAGTATATGAGACAGTTTGAAGTAAACAACAGGGCGATAGGCTTCAGTAACCACATTATAATAGCAGTTGTTACTTACTGCAAAAAGCTAGCAAATTGCATTCAATCATGAACAGCGTTCAAAATTTCGTGAACGACTTGGGCTTGTCTATGGAGCACACTAACTACAAAATCCAAACGTTTGTTAACTACGCCGAGACCTGATGGATCAAGTTTTTTAATCAGCCACTGATGTATTGTAACTATATAATCTGTTTATCAGAATATTCCCCATAAAACTTGTTACCATATAAGGAGAAAAACGTTACACTCACTTGAGAAAACTAAATCTGAAAAATGATGAAAGCAGGTTATGGATGCATCGACTCGCACATTCGTTGAGACCTCCAAACATAAACTGACTGTGATGGTTCTTTTCCAAAAAAAAACAGTTGAAAACAAATTTGGACTTATTCTGATTACAGATATGGAAACACCAAAAACGGAACTATTTTGCTGTCATTTTTTGATAAGAAAACACGACATATTCAGCATGGATCTTGTATAAAATAAATGGTAATGTTTTGTCTTTACAGTTACTCAGGGGCAAAGCCATCTTTTAGTAGGTGCTGGTGTCCTAATCCAAAGATGCCACTGGATTTTGAAGTAATCGGTGGGCGTAGCCAAATGCACTCACTCAGTTGCACACCAATTCGACTCTGAAGGGGAGACTCACCTGGAACCCAGCTGACAGTCTCGCTTATGATATGCGTTACGTCCATACCAAGTTGCATTTCTAGCAAAATTCCCTCATCAGTGTGTCGTCGAATATTAGTAGTTTTGGTTTTTTCCATTTGACTTTTACGAGTTATCATATATTCCAACGCAAAAGTCCTTTGCGTTACTTTTGAAAGTGAAATTCCATAAACGTTTTCCACTGATGAACAACGATAAACTGTGGGTTTTTGCACGCAATGCGTTTTGAGCTTTATTACCACTTGTTGTATCAGATGTCTACTGCAAACTAGGATGTTTTCGGACAATGCTGTATTTAGACTCCGGTGTGAGCTTGTAAACTATGCTTCCGTAAATAAATGTGCAGGCGTCATAGTTCATCCCTAAACAAGTTGAATTCGTTTGGTTAAGTAATCTAAACGCAACAACATTTTTTTACTAGATAATGCCAAAACGAAAGACTGCTTCTTGTCCTGACGCATGAGATTATATTATTGTCAGAGAAGCAAAACAAATGGAAAGTTGGCCGTTTTTTCCTTCTCTAGCAAAATAATTTGGTTGGCAGCCGAGAAGATGAGTTATCCCCAAGATTAGCGGAGTGTCGTTATTGATCGTGTGTTGAATACTGTCACGCGTGTATTTACTTAGATGTTACAAAGGATGGTTAACTTACGAAAAGGCCGAGTTATTCGTCCCGGCAGTCTTAGTGTTAGTTAGTTTGTCGACCTATAATTTAGCCAATCGGCCACGGTTAGTTTGTGACCCCGGAAGTTTCCCGTTTTTATTCAGTGATCAGTAGCCAACTGCCACCTCCCGTTGGTGCCTCCAAATTTCGTGCAGCTGGCTAAAGAGTTGGAACTATTTAAGTGTTCATTTTGAGTATATGTTCGTTTGCGCGCACTGTTTAACACGATTGAGCTAACCAAAACTACCGCTATGCTTGCAAAAATCTTCCGCCGTGTTTCGTGCCCGGAGACTAGTTGTTTCGAATTGCTCGGACTAAAATCCCCTCAATACCATTCATTACAGGAATAATAGATCACGTCTTCTGATGGCGTATTTAAAAAGTGTTCACCAAGTATTTTCAAATCGTAAGTCTTTGGTTCAGTGTATAATGTAGGCTTTCCTGGTTGCTTCAGTTAGCTTCCATGTCAAACCTCAACTTGGCACTCATCCCATCTCTTTGACTTAATGTCATTGATGTTATTTCGGAATTAGACTTCAGCTATGGCGCGAATGTCGCTTGTGTTGTCCCTTCTGATTTCAGATGATTGTGATGGCGGGAATTCACGTCACTCTCGTTTGAACACACCTCATTTGATTCTAGCGAAATCATTTTGATAAATCCGCACTGGTGTGCTCGAGTTTCGCTCTTATCAGAGCTTACCAGCAGTGCGTATCCTTGGCCTTCTCGAGATTCACTCTAATATGTTAGGCAAGAGGGTAAGCACTACTTCACCTGCTCAAGCTAAACGCATCTGGATTATTCTGTCTGAACAGGTGAACATGTTTGCGCTTGAGTGATGTGAGCGGGAATCCAGAGGCTTTGAACAACGAACCAGTAACGGACTTTGTTCCTGTCGATCGATTTTTCTTTGTGATTTTGTTGCTTTTACCACCGTTATTAAGTTATCTCCATTCGTGTGTTTTCCCCCTAGTTTACAAGGGTGGCAATAGTTCTGCACAGTTTTTTCCGCCGTAATTTCTTTCCAGCCGTTAAGCTTGACTGATATTCGAAAATTTAACACTAAAGTGTTTGTTTGCATTCCTTCTGTGATGACAACCATTTCTTCAGCTTAGCGGGTTCACAAAATTTAGCTGATGACTCGCAGTATACTACTCTGTGGGTTTCCTATTTTCCTTTCATTTAACCTGGTAGAACTAACCAAACGGATAACCATCCCCAGTTGGTAGTCGGCCCGCATTTATGCGTTCGTAACAACGGTTTGCTCTGGCCACCACTTACGCCCAGCTGCACGGCAAAACAATAATGGCCTCACGTGTGAGGGTGAAACTAACTCCGCAGCAAGAGTATCTGGCCTAGAGAAGAAACCAGAAATCTGTTGGTACGCAAAAGGCACTTGGAATACTTGTGCAATGAATGAAATTCATGTTGGTGTAAATGTGAGACTCGTAGTTGTTTAAATGATACGTTATTCTATAGAATAATAGTGATTTGCCTCTGCTTTGGGGTGGTTTTGATTTTACGTATAGGCAACCTACTTAGTAATCAAGTTTGTCAACAATTCCACTCACGACAATAAAATTGTATTAGGCCATAAGACGTTTATTACCTGGTGTCAGTTTGTCTTAGCAAATCAGCGCTACTTGTATCGAAAGCCGTGATGTCATAAAATTTTTACTAAATCCCAGGAAAGTTACTTGCGTTATCGTGCTTTCTGCATGGTCAACACAAGATTATTGAGCTCAGAACTTGCACAAGGTTAAATTTATTCATTACGCCTGTTTCACCGAGTTTAAAACTGAACAAGCAAATAAATATTCACATAAGGTCCGATTCACTTATTGAACATGTAGGCAGAATTTTTCAGATATCAAACACGTCAAAATCATGTAAACGCACGTAAGACTCACCATTTGCGACGTACGAGAAACACACTAAATGATGTGCATTAGTTACCGGTCGATTGGAAGACTCAAGAATTACACGTTAAATACAATCGGCAAAATTACCTGCTAGTGAACCTATGGTAAACCAGCCTGTACGACTAATTTCGATTAGATTCTAAGCTAATGGGCAACTGAAAATTCTCCAGTATGACCTAAGACTGGTGCATTTTTAGGGAGTGGAAAAACACGAGAAACATTCATTCACAAAAATAAAATTCCATCAGTGTTTTGGCGCAAAAGACGAAAACTGTAAACTACCGATGCTAACTCACAACCATAGGAGTCTGGGTATTTCACACCATTTTCTGGCTAGGAGTTTCTAAATCATAAAATAAACTGAGTGAATACTTGTTGTTTTCTGCTTAAACTACGTTGCATCCATTGTTTCGAACAAGTTGTTAGAAGCGATTGTTTTTTCAGACATTTCACAATCACCACATTTTACCAATATCAATGTTCAACAGGCGCGGAAGTTAACCTGGCGAAGAAGACTACCACCTCCCAATGGCTAATTGAAGAGTTTGTTGCACCCCAATTTCTGTTTACACAATATCGAGCAGAAATAAAGCCCAGCATTTTCCATCTGGCCTAACCTCTGTGACTTGAGGAAAAAAGGATATAGAACTTGACAAAATATCTGCTTGATAGATCTATTCTGTCATTGATTTTCGAACGATGTTTTCCAGATACAACGAGGGATGGCAGATGTTTTCATTGGTATCGTGTACGCTCCCTGTGGATGCATGTGCTTTGAAGATCAACTCCTATTTTTTGTGGTATTCATCTTCTAGGTGCAAGTGTGACCTATTAGCATGAAAGCTTTTTGCTAAAGTGATGACTCTACCTGAGTATTGATCATGGTATATCGATCAGCTCTTACAAGTTTGGAGCACCAACCTTCAGGTTACTATTGCAATTTTGCTTATCCAAAATGGCTGAGAATATCTGGGAATAAAATAAAGTTTGTTCCGATGAAACGATTGTAGCGAAATTTAGTTTTCCACTGCTTAGATGGAACCACTGGCACTAACATTGTTTTCATGAATTTTCGGTCTCACGAATACTTCGTGTCAAAGTGGCCACCTGTGTCCTGCTAACCAAAGTATGCTGCGTCGGTTCTGGTGGGCTACGAATATTGTGAAGTGACAAAACCCCTTTGATATTAAAAATTCATATTAACTTCAAAAAACACTTTAACACCTGGCCTATTGATTCTTTGTTCCGCAGAAACTTGGCCTAAAAAATATTCCGTGGTTTCATTCAGTATCGGGACTCACATCTATCTTCCTTCGTATCCACGCAAACTGGAAAAGACAGAAAAATCTTTTAAAAATTATTATTATCATTCAGCTGTAGTACTCTCTCGTGGCCTAGCTGCCTTGCTACCCGCAGGAATCACGAGGGTTGCGATATTGCCAGTTTGCTCAAGGCTAGACAGGGTAAGTCGAGAGGTGGATGTCGGGTTCGAACCAGGACCTTCCGGTCAGTAAATGTGCGCTCTAACCTCTGAACCATCTCGCTTTCCAGAGAGGTTACTGCAGCTGGACCCAAAGCAGCCAAAATTAAAAATTGCTTACACTAGCTAGCACCAACTGGAATTTCCTTCGGACAGATTGAGTCAGATTTTTTGCAGTGATACATCTAATTTTATAGACGTCGCTTACCATAAACGAGAGACTCTGTTGGGTCTCTAGCAAATAGTAAATTAGTAAGCAAGTAAGAGTATTTCGCTAATATCACATGTTGTTCCAACCCGAGGCTGAAAGACGTTTAAGAGTGTTTAAGGCAGTTTAGGAGTGTTGAGCTGACATCCAACATGTTAGCTGACGCAAAAGTGAGTGATAAATTTGTTATTGTCAGCAACACCTCTTGCCTTCTTTCTTGAGGTTGCTCAGCGACGTGTTTCAGTAGTTTTGATGATGAGTAGTTTCCTCAACGGAACGCTGTTCATAAGACGGCTGCAAACTCGCCCATGACCCATGAGCGCTGTCGCCCTTCCCGGGCGTTATCAGGGAGGTTCAGACCTTTGCTCATGAGTTGCTTCGCCTTTTGTCTCCGTGGCTTACCTCCGATATGGATGTGTGGCCTGAGCGTCAAGTTCGTCCGAAGTTTTTGTTTGATGCTCACTGTCTAGTAGAATACGAAACCCGAATCATAGATTACTTAGAGTAGTGTTACAAAGGTAGGGTTTCAGTGCCACTCCAGTTCCAAACAATCTAACGACACATTTTTGAAAATGATGTATCTGATCAAGTTTACGCGCTGTACGCAGTGTTTTTTCACATCTCCACGAATGCTGGGTTATCGGTAACAAGACATATAACAAGAAATGTTGCTGAATATTAGCCGATTCATATACAATTGGATTTGTTTTTAAGGCGGTCATTTTATCTAGATAAAAAGTTCCTAACATCTCTGCTTTACAGATATGTTCAAATATTGTCGCCAGTTCGTGGTGAATCAAACTCATTCAAAGTATGAAACCCATCACCTACTTCCAAATGATGGCGCCTGCGACACCGCTAAAATCCAAATAAAAATTAAAAAAAAATACTTCTGCATTATTTTGGACCGGCAGTTTTCAAATTTTAATGGCCGTGAGATGTATTGTTGGGAATAACCAAGTGCATTATGAACAGTGGCCATCTGGTGAGCTGGTGCACGAAACATCGTCCAAGAATTTCTCCGCGAACTTTGCCTCCAGACCCTGAACTTTGTGTAATATTATTGGAAAAGTCGTATTGGAAGAAAAATAAGTTGATACGGGACATTCCATAACAAAGTGTGCCGTACTTTCTTGAGGTAAAACTGGCTTGTGGAAGGCTCCCTGATTTACGCACATTTAGTGGTTTGACATTCAGTTCATCGACGCTGATGTGGACTGTAACAATGGCTTCTTCCGAATTTGGGTCGAATGGCCATTATACCAAATTCAGGCATGGAAACTTCAATCACTGTGATTTAAAACACACCCTATATATCGAGAAATTTGTGCTGTATGATGTGGACGATACTGTCGTATATGATGTGTTTTCTGGCCCCGTGCGTCAGTTTGTTACTCGGCATCACATAAACAATGTATTTTCCCAGATTTGAGCTATCCTACGGAAGGAATGAATTCCTGTTTCATGACTGGGATTAGCACACATTTAGAAAGTCGTGAGAAATTGAACGCTCAAAATTGCAGAGGTATTGAACGAGTTGCAGCAATCTGCCATCAACACAATGCTTGGCACAGCAGCGTAATAATTGTAATGGTAGGCTGGCAACCCCAAACAAATATAAATGCTTTCGGTGCTGTGCACTCAGGTAAATTTTAGCTACTCAGTGATATCAAGAGACACTTGTGACTGATCGGTGTAGAAGCTAGTTTCCTTGTTTGAGAATACGGGAAGTTTTACTTTACAGCGCTCGTTTGCATTCCCGTAATTGCATAATTACCCCTCATGTCTTGAACAAGAACACAGTGACAAATATTAATGATTTGAGGATCTCGTCTCCAGGTCAATATATATCTAACGGTTGCAAGAACACAGTGACAAATATTAATGATTTAGGGATCTCGTCTCCAGACCAATACATATCTAACGGTTGAAATAGGGGCGAAAAATGAAATAGGCAGCGAAGGTCGGTTAGCGAAATGGAAAACGTGGAGACACGAAATACTGGTTGTCTGCGCACCCCACGTTGCATCTAGTTGGATGTCGTGAGACAAGCAAGAATGGCGTCGAGTGACTTGACCGGTGTCATATGACCAAGGCAGACTCAAAGTTCGTACGAAACGTTTTTGACAGCACTGCACCGGGTTTCGCAGACGTACAGCGACTGTCCGCCTGTAGTCAAGCAACGCCGTTGGATAGATACTGGTGGTCTAGTGGGTACATGGCAGATGACATGAAATGACTCATTCGGAATGACTATATGCCCGGTGTCAATTAAGTGGGACGCAACTGTATTTTTGTCTGAACTGTTGAGTCTAAGGGTATTCCGATAAGAGAGGTGATCATATATTCTCTTAGAAAGTTGCCGTGTCCAGCGTCCAACATGTATATGCCCGGTGTCAATTAAGTGGGACGCAACTGTATTTTTGTCTGAACTGTTGAGTCTAAGGGTATTCCGATAAGAGAGGTGATCATATATTCTCTTAGAAAGTTGCCGTGTCCAGCGTCCAACATGCTCCGCTGAACAACAGCATGAGAAAGAATACACAAGCATGTTCTGGGTGTGAACTGGCATCTTGTCTTTGATGTTTAAGTTGAGCAAAGCATTGGTTGTAAACCAAGACCGCAGAGTTCCAGCCGGAAACACGCGTGTAGGGATTAAAACGAGCGGCGACTGTTTACGTCCGCCAAAAGATCACTTTTATACGGTAAACTCAAGTATATTGGCTTCTTTCTAGCCGTCGTGATAGGTGGTTGGGTAGGGTGATATGACATATTCTTGGTTATAAACCTCTTCGGTGAACCATTGGCTTGGTGCACGTTAGCAATGTGCTGCAGTTCATAGTCCAGTGTATCAGCGAAACAAATGCGCTTTGCTTAGTTCGTTTAAGTGTGAATCACGGTTCATTTCCGCCTCAGTGGCACAAAACTCAGGAACGTTTTGTACTATCCCGTCCGCGCGGGCTTTCGGTAGACAGACCTCTAAATTGAACCCGTGGAACGTTTGACTAACTTAACGTCTAGGAAGTGGAAAGCGTTGTCACTTTCAGTTTTAAAAGTGAACTGAACGAAGGGATGTGCTCGGCCAAAGTTGTTCAGGTGAGCATCCATTTCGGAACCCTTTGATACTAGCATAAAAATATCATCTACGTACTTTCGATAAAAGTACGTGTGGTTGATCCCCACATTCAATCGACCGAGCTCCAGTTTGCCCTTGTCACTCAACAAGGGACCGACAGGAGAACCTATGGCGACTCCATTATTTGCTAGAAGACTCCAATTTGAACTTTCATCTGCACTCAAACTACTGAGTATTCAACTTAACTCACACACACTTTATTCAGTAGTGAGTACTGCTATGCATCTCCCAAAAGAGGCTGTTCTCTCCAACTGTGGCACGTACATTACAGTATCGTGGCGCAATATGGTTACAGTGCAAACTACGAAAGATTGTAACTTAAATGTCTTTGTTTCCCCATAGCGGACAATCACAAATTGCAAAATTTTCAATAAACGTGAAACACGTGCTTTGAATACATCGGCAAAAAATGTGAATGTAACTTACGTTGGTCTGTTGAAACCGATGAGGGCAAGTTTGTATAAACGGTCATATATCTAGAGTTACGCAAAATGGTTTGCTAAAACAAAGATACTTTTTGCGATTTTCTACCCGGTTTTGGTCTAAGGATAACACTTTCATGTCCGCGTACAGTGTGAAAACTTGAAATATGCCAATGTAATGATTTGACCGCAATGCACACGAACGGTGTCGTATGACAAACCGTCGTTAGCTGAAGGACATCTGTCTACGGAACCGTGAACACAAAAAAACTGAGTAAAATTGCGGCACTTGCCGGCAAATAAGAGGATTGAAAGCGGCGCAACCAATCGATGGAGACTGATTTAAATAATTTGGCTTTGTAGCGCACCGTCTTTACACACTGCAGATTAGATTAAGACTGTGCCAGTGATAACTGGACGTGACAGGAAGAGGAAGGATCTCTTGAGGGGTGTTGAAAATGCGCAGTAATCGAGAGCGTTATAAAAGACGGAGACGGTTAGCGTGTCGGCGTATAGAACAGGTCATCTTGCTGACTTTTGAAGATATTTGACAGCCTAGGAGACATTGTTTCGTTCTGAAACCGTAAACTGCAACAAAGTGGTCTGCTAAGCTAATTAGTTGTACAGATTAATTTTCCAACTCGTAAGCAGAAAGCAGATTTTTTAGAGGCACGTACAGCCTCAGAGGGCGCCAATATTCTATTGCACCTCGTTTGTCAAGCGTTAGTCACAGAGTGACTGGGGCCACCCGAAGTTTGTGACTGTGCACTCTGATACGTGTTTCGCAGGCATTGTAAAAGGACAAACTGCTCCTCAGTTTGATTTGTGGTTTGGGTAAGAACCAAACAGTTCACGAATCGTTACTGGTCTTGAGCAGTTTAAGTGCGCCTAATATTTATCAGTGAGCAGGCGTAAACCACGAAGTTGTGCCTCCCTAGTGCCTGCAGTAAATGAATTTAAGGGCTGGCACCTTGGTTCTACACTAGGTGCTGTCTAAGAAATCTTGTGCCATCTCCACAGGATCTCATTGAGTCTTTTGTACAGTAGTGAATTACTAGTCTGAAGCAAGACAATTAAATGGGAAACAAAAATTGCCTACTCAAAAGTTGACTCATTAGAATAGGAGACTATTATTCTATCATGCATATCACCATCATGGTTGACTTTGACGGTAGCAAACACCAGGAGGGATTGTTAGGGTTGTTTTCGTGGAATTGAAGTACACCCTTACAGAATGCATCTTGGCTTGTGTTGCTAACCTGTCGCTCGCCCAATTGGGCGGATTTTTCAGTTGCCGCGTCTGAAAACATTGACTTCCGTGTTTACGTGATATAAGATGGCATGATGTTCTGAAAGGTCCAGGCTATCGGTGCCACTATGGGTAAAAAGCACAAACTTGCTTAAATATTGCCGTCTGAACCCCCAACAACTCAGCTATGTTAGAACATGCGTAATCGTGACCTTTTGTACCCGGATACTTCACGACATTACGAGTAGGCATCCGTAGTTCAGAGTTCAACTGGAGCATTTCTATTTGACCGTCACACATGCCTCTTCTCTGTCACCTCGTTTTTAAGTCTTTCCGCAATCTGAAGAATTGACGAGTATAAATATGCATACTGAAGACTACTTTCTAGATTCCAGACTTTTTTTCAGAGTTCCCAAACAGAAATGTAGTAGGCATTTTTGGCATTTTGAACCCTCGCGCTGGTTCAAAGGGAATAATGCGTTGGTTGATCACTCTTTCCTTTTAGTTAAAACTATCGAAATGTTAGATGATGCATCAAAGATATGCCTTTGTGATGGTGTTCTTGTTGTCGAAAGATGAGTATACAATTAATAATTCTATAATAAGTTTATAACCCCAAGTCATTGTTTGAGTGTTTCTACCTGTTCTACCGTGCATTGTCTGGAGGATGTTTCGAACAGAATAATTACATCCATGTGATTTCCGCGCCGTGCCTCCATGCTCACTTGCAGTGTAAAACAAGGGGTAAACTGTGCGACCCCAACATTCTCCCACTAGAGAGCGGAGGACATTAAGCTCGAAATCCTCTTCTGTCATCTTCGACATTGCTTGAATTTTTTGCCTAGCACCAAATTATTTTTATTCTCGAATGTGGAACGTTAAATGGAAGCTTCCGTGTCCCGCGTATTACAACTAAGTCATTTATGTCTGTACTTCCTTTTGGGTGACAGACACACTAAACTGGGAGTTCACACGTTCTTTGCGCCGTCACAAATTCTGGGTAGTTAGAATCGACAACAAGTGTGCATTTTACCTCGAAATTCATTGTTAACACTGTGCTCCCTTACGTTAAGGGTTTTAGAAAGCTAAAATGCAGTCAGGCATTTTCCATTGAGGATGCTTTTTCATTTCCAACAATTGTTTATTCACCAGTGCTTGCTGTTCATTGAGGGCTGTGTGTAGTCACGTGGTTGTGACTGCACACGATGGTAATTCATTGTTCAAGTTGGTCGTTCTGTTTTCGGCTGCACTGAGCAGAACACTTTCCCGTTAGTCGACGGTTTGTTGCAATTTTATGATCAGCATATGCACGAAATGTTGCAACACTGCGACCAAAATAATTAGTCCAAATGTTTAATTGTATTTCTTCAATTGTGTGTAAGAATTTCACAGGCATACGTGACCTTCTGCTGGGTTCACGGTGGATGACTGCTGTGATTGTGAAAATTGATACAGCTTCATGATGGACATCCGTGTAGGTGTGTTTCCAACTTATCAAGAAATCTGTTGAAAAGATCAAATCGCATCACTCTGCCGTATGCACCATTACACACCCTTGAAATACATGGGGTGAGCAGCTTTGTTCGCGTCCGCAAAATACGGTCTCTAAAACAGTTGTCTGATATAAACGAAGCGAAAAAATATGGTTTTTAGAGATACCACCGCCTTACTTATCGAACAAGTTTTGAGTCCGTATTAAACTGCCAACCCAGAGCACAAAATTAAACTTTGATTTCTGAGATTTTTTTTCGCAGGAATGCTATTATGGTGATCTTTAGTGACACTAAAAGTACAATTTACAAGTGCATGCAGAATATCCGGAACACAAATAGCAATATGTGGATGCGAATTTGTAACACAGAGAATGAGAGTTGCCCACAGAGACAGAGAAATAGCAAGCAAAGCGCGCTGGCCGAACCGATGCTTTATGTTAAAATTTTTGAATTTTTTGAAATTTTTGAAATTTAAAATTTTAAAATTCGAACATTTGAAGTTTGAAATTTTGAACTTTCTGAAATATTTTCTTGTTTAAATCGGGGCGTTGCTTAACAAGTTTTCTAAATTGTTTTCGGTTACAAAATATGGTATGGGAATTGAGTCGTGCTGGGTAGCTGCGGTGGATTTCCAAAGGCAAGAAATCTGGAAATAATACAACATTTATATCTCCACCATCAGGTTGTGCCAAAGAAACTCACGTGTCTGGGACCGGTAAACACAGTTTACTGATTAGGCGTCCGTTTTGGTCACTTACTCTGGTTAGCCACGAACAAAACAGGTAACACGTGCTGTTCACTTTTCCACTGTGTTCAAACAAAGTTCCTCAATCGACGTACATGAGGAAACTTGAGCTTCAAAGCACATCAAATAACGTAGTCGAAAACAAAAGCAAATGGCAAACTAAGCTACACAGCATGAATTTTAATGTGAAATGTTTTTCAGATCCAATAATGCCTAAAAATAATACCCATGTGTAAAAACTAAAATAAATCTACTTACCTGCGTGCGTGTGGACACTGACTGACATAATAACGGCAGACACAGTAGCAGACATTTAGCATTCATCAATGGGCAATATGGCATTGTTCAAAAACTTCTTGAGGAACCGCACTGTGGGAAAAAGACCTGAGTGGTGAATGTTTGGTTTGCGGAGCAAGACGATGAAATGCCGCCTAGGCCAAATTAAAATGCTGCACAAAACTGGTAGCAGGAAATGAGTTCTCCCACAGCTGCAAAGTTTTTGCATTATGTCGTAAAACGAGATGAAACTAGTAAAAATCTACATCAATATCCATGTTTATACACGTCAGTGTCAACACTAAGCAAGTATAATACGACTGATCAAGTTTTTTCGTCATTATTTTTGCACCGCCGGGTTCGCGAATATTTCGCAGTTCAGCCTCGGTTTTCATCTAGACCTCGGTTTACCCAAGGCCGCTGGGCAGGTGGAACTTGAGGGAAGACAATGACAAGTCTATAGGCGGGATAAGCTTAAATAAAAATGATCGGTGCGCAGCCCGGACTGTCTGTGGAATATTTGTATTTCTCAGATAGCCACAGAAGTAACTTGAAACTCACGTTGACCTCAGTATCAAGCTAACAACAAAAGTTCAGCTCCAAAGACTCTAATGTTTTGTACAAAACCCTATTAGGTGTGTAGCACTAGACCAGAAACGTAAATTAAATCGCGAAATCCTTTTGTCAACAAAACTGCAAACCGAACCAGACGAAAATTACCCCTATTGGAAATTTTCAAAAAGCCAACAGGGGTGACAAAAATTTAGAAGAACGGGTTATTCGTTTTGTGCAACAAGGTGAGTTCCATTACGAAAGTCGATGAGAGAATCCTCACATTCCTTCGGCCCAGAAATCATACGAAAAGGTTGAGTTTATTAGATGCACTGAGTGCAACAAATTTTATTAAATAACATTTATTCAATAAATTTGGACAAAGAGGAACACACGGCCACCTGGCGCTGATACATTGCTCCGTGCCCCACAAGGACACTAGACCATGTGCACATGGGCGAATGTTCCGTCAGATGCAGGCAAAGGGTTAGTCGAACTAAATTTCCTGTTAGATTAGGTGTTCCTAAAACACAAAATCACAACCGAATATGGAATAGATAGATCAACAAGCCCTGCCAAATTTAGAGCATTGAATATTCCTCTAGACACAGTTCAACATGCATCAACTTACTCTTGTGACACACTCCAATTGTTTTCCCCACTGAATTATCAATAATGTTTGAAATCGTAAGCAGTATTTCGGTACAACAAAAAATCTTGCCAACATAAAATACTCTAATCTGAAAATGTAAAGTTCATCTGCAGCTGCTCTCCGTTGTTCCACAGTTTTATCAAATTTGGGCTGTTAAAAAAACATCAAGGAGACGTTTTTCATCCAAACCTATCATCCATAAGCTTAGTTGCTTGTTGACGTTCGCACAGCATCTTCGTATGCACTTTCACGTGTGAAACCCAAGTGGCTTGAATTGTGTCAAGGTGCCCTGTCCAGTCTTGTTCATCTCACCATAGCCCGCAAATCACTATGCGCACCTATTCAGCACAGAGTCTAAAATTAATGTTTTTGACGGTCTGTGTAAAGTTAGTCTCTAACGGTGAAAGTGACGTATAATCCACTAAGCAACATGATTTTGACAGATTTGTCCAGGGTTTCGTCCATAGTTGGAACACACCTGTTTTCTGTGACTTGCGGAGCAGCACAATAAACATTCCTTCGTATTAAACCCACCTCGGTGGACTGTCCTTGCCCTACAAAGTTGTGTAACTCAAGCCACAAAGACCCCTCAAAAATATAAACAAAAATGTGGAATAATTACAACTAGAAGTGTTGCAGGGCGTAGACTTAACGGGTTATTAACGCTTCTGAGGTGATTTCGAACGGTCTGTAGAATGTCACTTATCAACAGCTCTATGAGTGCGTTGCCCCATCATTTTGTTGTCTGCTTCCTCAACATATAGTTCCACTGGGACGATACGTCTTTCTGTTGTTTTAGTTCGAGCCAACGGAAAGGGCACCTCAGAGGTTTTGATAGTGATTTTGCGTCTTTCATAAATTTTCTACGCTTAGGCTGCGTTAGCAGGTTGGTGTTAGTCTAGAAACTTGAATTACTGAAAATATTGCGTGCACAAGTGTATAGCGAAACAACCAAGTAAAACGTACGGGGTCATCCGAACTTCCAACTCTATTTGTTGTTCACTTAATTTCACGCCGGTCAGAAAGTTATCTTGACCCATTTCAGATGTCACTGTTGTGTTTTACGACTTGATTTGTTTGCTATATCATTCCTGTTTCAGAAAACAGTAGGATAAACCTCAGTAATTTCAGCTGCGTCAACGGTGCACCGTTTTCGCGACATTTGTTGGAGCATAGCTAATGCCTGCTTGGCAACGCTTGTCTGGGCGAATGCAAGGCAGTTGCTGAAGAGCTCTTGCGGTGTTTTCGTAAACTGTTCTTTGCGTGCATCAAGCTGGAAGAGTAATCTCTCTTTTGATGCAACTCCTCCGGAGAAACACCGACGGCTGTTGGATGGCTCAGACCCACCGGCGATAACCGCTCATGCCGCAGTTAAGACAATAGCTTATACGAAATGTATAAAGGGACGCAGCCGGAGATTTTAATAAGCATATGACTCCATGAAATGAGTTACTTTTATTGAGTGTAGTATACAAACTCATTGTCTACGTATTTCGTTATCTAGAACTTAGTTTCTCTGTGAAGAAGCTAGAACAAGCGTCGTTGGATCACAGAAGTATGTTTAGTGGCTTGCAGATGAAGTTTGTGGCGTGGAACGGTTACTTTTAATTAACATAACATCTACTGCCCACTGGAAAGTTGAAGCAGACCATCGGAACACTGATTGCTGAGAGCCATCGAATGACAACTAAATCATAAGTTAGTAAAAATTTATGATGCAGGGACTTGTAGAAAACCACCCTGTAAAACAAGTGAAGAAACATTTGCACTGTATTGAATTAATAAACAGAGTTAACTAGGTGGGCAGTTCCCCTTCTGTCGTTTAACCTATCCAAATGGGAATGAATTCACCCTTGAGTCGTTTCACCTTAATCGGGTTGCTAGCATGCGTAGTGCTTCGGCACTTCGTGTACCAGTTTACCAGTTTGTAAAGGTTTAGTTATAATTTTTGTTAGACAAACGCGACTAGTTCTTGATTGTTACTCACATCGGATACTCCTAGTAGCCATATCCGTTGGGCAGCTGTTCGTCATATTAACAAATGCGTTTATGTAGAAATTTGCCAATTGCCTGTTTCGTGTGGCCGTGTCTTATTCCTCTTTTGCATTCTCACGGCCTAGCTTTGTAGCCTAAACAAACTCATTTCCGCTGATCTACGTTACCCAACGCTTCCTTACGCTTCTGCGGTAAATTACAAACAACGTACACATGAGTAAAGCCTAGGAAACAACACGCCTGAAGCTTGGCGGCCTGTACCGGCAGATAGTTCAACCGGCACGCTGAACCGACTCCGGGGAGTTCCATTAATTCAGACAGTACAAGAGTATTTTTTTCATTCCTGATCCGCTCGAGATCAGTTTTCTACTTCAGCGTTTAGGGGCGGGGGAAATACGCAAGGCTTTGTGCTTTCTTGGGTCTAGTGACCAGATGACTTTTAACCAATGAACCTTTTTACCTGAGTGTTTAAAATCAGATCTGGAGACTTCCGCTGTCTAGGGTGATTGTAAGGAGAAAGTTATTGAACGGACTGTCTAGTTTCTGAACAACGAATAAATTTACCCAGTTGGCCTTGAAGGTTAATGGTATAGAATTCAAACAAACGTGCCCGGGCTATACAAGCTCTATGCCGCCAGATTTGAGTGTAAGCAAGTTTTGCCGGAATTTGGTTAAACACAAGAGCCCAAAAAGTGTCTTCATATACAAGATAATTACTGGACATTTTCAACTGTGGTCTAAACAATGTGAGCAGAGCAAGTTGAAGTTTGCAGACATTCTAAGAGGATTTCACGGTATAGCAAATCGGTGTCAGTCACACAGCTTCTCATCGATATTTGATAGAAAATGTGACTGATGTTAAGCCGCTTCATTTTCCGGTCTAATATCCCCGGGACACGGAAATGTCACAAATTCGAGAAATCAAACTGATAAACAGTAAAAACAGCTTATTCGTGGGCAAAGCTAAAGGCCAATTATTTACTTTTTTCCTCTCCTAAGGCAATGCAAGTCAAGGACACAGAATTGTGGTGTATGGGACTGCGGGAAGGAGTTGACATGAACTTACTAAGACGCATGCACTCTAAACGTGATGTGAGAATTGAAATATTGAACACAGTTTGACCAGCGTAACAACCGTTTTCATTTATGCGTATAAAAGACCCACAAACGGTACGTCACACATCTAACAATAGCGTTTCAAGGGCAAAATGCTTAACGGTCTAGAGTATTTGTCACTCATATGTCGACGCGGTACACTTATTTCAGCCCGAGAAGATGACGATATTCATTGAGCTTTTAAGAATAGCTTGACCACTTGGACAGTGGATGGTCTTCTCTCTGAATATAAATGATATTGTCGAAATTGACTGCGCTATTCGGCCTACAAATTTATATCGCAGAGCCCTATGCCTTGACGGCTTTGACAATCGATTAGATAGAACTCTTGTCCCCAGTGAAGGCAGGGTGATAATCAACTTTTGGAAAAATTTGAATAGCTTTGTCTGTAATCTACAAAACCTGTGGTAATATATCGAGCTAAGATCATAAAAAAGCGAGATGTTTGTAGTTCTAAAAACATTCCATTTTCTGCTGTGACTACCTAAGCATTTCTTATAATTTTTAGCTAAAACATTTCTGGGCTTTTGGTGAGATCCATTGGCACGTTCTAGTATTTTTTTTAGTGACCTCGATGTACCCTGGATGTCATGGTTTCACTCCTTTCAGCCACTAACTAATGCTACGTTTTAACACGTCTGTTCATCGACATGGTCACGGTCGAGGATGGGGCAACAATCTCCCTCACTGGGCGTGGTTTTATTGCGGCTTCAGGAGGGTAATGATATCTCCCGAAACACACCAAGGAACATTTTCTAGCTCGAAGACTTTGAAAGATTTTGTCCCTTTGTAGATTGCAAACTTTCAACACTCAGTTGGAGAAAGCCTTACTTAGGCCCTGGGTCACAAACTTGTGTTTGCACCTACAGAAATCGAGTTAAGGAATATGGAAAGGATGGCAACTCATATCTCATTTCTGACGTGCAATCGCCGACGTTTACAACCAGCGACAGGTCTGGTATCTTGGTCTTGTGGATGATTGTGCACAGAAATGACCTTGATGACCAAGTTTAAACACCGGTCCCAGGGACAATGAGTAGTTTTCGAACGTAATTAGTGATTGTTAGCTGGTCAGCGTTTACAGTTTTTAGCCGAAATTCTCCAGGGAATAAGCTTTTTCTCAACTGGCCTTGTATACCTACAGAGGTTTGAGACGAAACAAACGTCAGTGAAAACCGTGAAGTATTTCTTTGCAATTCCAAAGATTTTATTTAGTATCCTTCATAAAGATTGGCAGTTCTCATATGCTACTGACATGAGCTTCTAATGATTATTTTGAGCATTTCTTGATGAGTTTCTTCAAGCTCAAATCGGTCAATGTATGGTGCATGCAACCGAGGACTGTAATCATTCACAAACTTCCAATGACAACCGACATTCTGTTTCACTGAAACCTCCGGATGAGGTTTGATATTTCATAAGAAATCAACCAGAACTGTCCGGCAAAACAAAATACTCAAACCCCACTATAGTGTACTCCCCACAAAAAAAGTAACCACCTACGTAGACAAAACATGGACTACGGATTTGTATTGTTATCTGAAGCATAGTTGCTTTTGGTAAGTTACCTAATGGCGTTTGGCAGTTTCGCCGTAAATGACTAAGTTGAATGCATTCACATTTTTTGCCTGAGGTCACGTGTGCCATAGACGTTTGTAAAGTTGCGCTGTGGCAATTCTCTTCACAACACTCTTCATGTCCGGAAGCCGATCCGTGGAAATCTACTTCCACGGTATTCAGCACCGCATGGGGTGAAATTGGGCTTGTCAACTGTAATTCCTAGTTTGGTAGGAAAGAGACTCCATAGATTTTGGCCTGATTACAAAATGTAAATTTTTCACCCTGAAATTTCGCGTACAATCATGTTACTTAATTATCAGAGCTGAAACAACATCGACCATTTTTTTTCAGATATTCGCATAAACATCCACACCAATAAGACAAGGTTCAAGACAAATCACGCAGCTTTCGGTAAACACAGTTTTGTTACTTACCCTTCATTACAGCGCACTGTTCTATAAGTGGAAAAGTGCATGCAGGATATAGACTTTGGGCCATTTCCGAAATGTTCACAAGCCGCTAGTTTGCTCCAACACAAAACGTGCTCTCATGGGGGACTCCTTGTGTTGTTGGTCGATTCTTGATCTCGGATGATGTGTGCTACAAAACTTCTAGGACGTTGATTTGGTTCGTGTGAGTGGGCTTGTGCATCCATTTACGCGCCTGACTGCTACTGACACGGCGGACTCCACTGCGTTTTTCCTTTACAATACTCTTCACTTAAATCTGCTGGACAAGTGCCGCCACATGCTTCAGTTAGTGTGATATTCGGGATATAGCAGTATTTTTTTCAAACACGAAATTACTCACGAGTTTGCCGAAAGCACTTCGACAGAAAACGACCGGTTTTATTTTTCTTGGGGCTTACCAAGTAGACTCATTCTCCGAGTTTTCGCCAACCGTGTGTGAGCCCAAATTGGACAGATTTTGACAAATACACTCATTTGCATATCAGTTTGGTTTTCAAATAAGAACCTCAACTGAATCTCTCGTCTATAGTGTCCTTCAACTGAATGTGATGCGCAAAGGCCTACTCCTGTTCCAGCTAGTACGGTATTTGAGATATCACAGTATATTTCCATAACGGAAATTATTCACTACGCCTACCTGAGGAGGTTTGATAAGGCCAAAGAGTTTGCACCAACCTTGTGAGCAGTTTTCTTTGTCAGGCAACCCACTTTCAAAGGTTTTCCTTTAGCTGGTTTCCATCTAACAGAGGTAAATCTAAACCCCAAACAGAACCTTGACTTGTTGTATCGAAAGGTGGTCCTGCTTTTCTGTCGAACGTCATTGCTCGTTTCTCGATCGTGTTTATCCTCAAATCCAAGACATGAATTTTCACCGGCACTGTTGTTGTCTTCAAGCACAACAGTATTGTTCTGGCGTAAATAGAATGAATGAGTGATGCTTATAATTGGTAATAACGCTCAAAGTCAACCTGAAGTCTCCCTCACCTGTGGTGGTTTCCATTTGGATAGTTATTTGTGAGAAAAAATATAGGTATTCTAAGCTAACTTCATACCTGAGTCATCCGATCTCCATAGATTCTGGTCAGTATGGTCTCGGCCAAGTGGGATCTCATCACCTACAGGTCAAGCGCTTGGGTCGTTCCAGCATCGTAGTGGATCCAGAGCAACAACTTTAGACTTGAGAATTCAACACGCATAACGTTGATTAGAGAGCAAATTAGGCAACCAACCAAATGTCGAGTTGCCACTGGTTCGCTTGCTTATAGACTAAGCACGAACAGCAGTTTTCTTGGTTCAAACTGTAGCTCAACGTAATTAGGTTTTACAAACGTTCTCAGCTTCATAGAGCACGGTGTTTATACCGATCTGTGTTCTTAGTATAGCTGTAGGCCTGAATGGCGTTTATATATTCAGCGTCAAGACTGTGTCTGGTAGGCTGGTAGCGGACACACGACGTGCTCGATCGCCAGCAGCTTGAAAACATTTACCCTATGTGTTAGTTTCTCAGCAAACAACATTCCACTCCTAATCGTACAAAAAGTGACCAGGTTCGTCATTTCGTTGTCAAAAGAAATGCCATTATCCTATTTGCATGTTTTCGTTTTCCTGGATGACGGTGTACTGCCACACATCCTGTGACCACGCCGGGAACTGTTGCGTTTTCGCGGTTCAAATAGTCCTGGCTGCTGGTCATTTACCCTTTGAGGCCGATTTAGCTACGCGCCTGATATTGGTCCAGTTCGTTGCGTACCTAGAACGTGCGGAGCACATAAACCCTAATGTGATTTTGGCGGTTGATTCTCGAAGCCGAACGAGATATTTTTCGATAAATAGTCTGCATGAAGCTGCAGGTATGTTATATGGTCAATCCCCTTGATTCCGTTACTTTTTAGGTAGTTTGCAAAATACATAACCTACTTGGAGTTAATTAGGTATTATTGAGAACATTAAAAAACAGAACTTTCGTTGAGCTGTTCTAAACGTATCCGTGTTCGACAACATTGATCCCTTTGGCAATTTATCCGTAATGAATGGTGGTCAGGCGTAATCCTTCGTAGATGTTTGTGCACTACGTCATAAACTGTTGGCAATATTCAGCTACTATTTATCATTTTTAAAAATATACTTATATGTATTCTGGGACAACAATTTGGCGTCTAGCCAAGTTTATCACTCCAACATCTTAGGTGAAATCATTTCCATCATTCTTGCTACTGTTGCACAACAATCATGTAAGTGAGAGATTCTCTTCCAACTCCACAAGAACACCGGAACATTACGTAGTTTTGTTCGTCAGTTTACAAAAATACCACGAATGTCAGTTTTATACAAGCTGAATCGCTGGACATGCAATAATATGCGTTTCATGTTTTGAATGTTTGGACGCAATAGCACAATAATTCAGGGTTTGTCTGGTGTCATATGTGCCCAATAATACAAGTATTTTGAGCAAATGAACTGTGCCGGTTTGCATACAAGAGACCGGGAATTTTCTTTCGCAACTTGGCTGTTTATGTTGCGACGAGGTTCACATAACAAAGGTCTACTTACTGAGTTCAATGTGATCTACGTCGATCAGCTTGGCTGCAAACACATAAAAAACATTTCCATTTAATTAATCACAAAATTGTTTTTGGAAAAGCTAACGTAGTTGTTTTAGCCGAGTTTTTCATATTATTTGTCTTGTAGCTAAAAGGGTTAGTTTATCTACACAACAAACGTTCAGAAAAAATGCCCACGATTGGAGAAAAAGCATTTTTAGTGCAGGTAACATAAATACCTCAAAACCGCTGACAAAAGCAGAAAAAATGAGGTGTTTTGTTAAAACAAAAACCTTTTTGCTTCATATCGAAGTACCTGTTTTTTCTCTGAAGACGGACACTTGACATACAGACCCACAGAATTCCATGGTTAACCCCAACCTGATATATAAACGTCAGCTAATTTTACTTGAACGGCGGGGGGTAAACGAGTCAGCAAGCAATTTGTGGCAAAACAGTCAAAGAACAAACAACAAATCTTCGCAACGTCGGGGTAATTCCGCCCATCCCACCGAAATTTATGTCAGTCAGGTAGCCGGATGGCATAAGATCACTGAGGTGCCACATTTAGTCTCTAAAACCCTGTGGAAATCGTGTCTAATGTTTCGGTTTTATTGACGAAAGTTTTGCAGTTTCCAGCAATTAGGTTTTTAATCCGTTTCTACTGAACGCAGAAAATTCTATCTCGCTTCATTCACAACCACAAGACCTGGCAATTCTTTCTCCTAAAACTTTCGGTTTTCTGCTTTTTTGGTTTCCTAGTTGCCACTGGTATTTCAGCTGGAACCGATTTAGCCGAGTTTGTCTTTTGTATATGTGTGCCGGGAAGCGGATGTCGGGTTGTGCGCATAAAGAGAAATTTACACAGCATGGTCCTTTATTTCAAAAGTAAGCTGGTTAAAGAGCAGCCCGCTACTTGCTTCGCCGACGATGAGGTTTATCAGGCGAGCGTAGTCTCCAAGACATTTCTGTGACATTTATTTGAGTATTATAAACCAGGGAACTAGCCATTGATCAGCTGGGACTCCCATTAACACGGAGTGAAATTGCAAATGTGTGCACCAATTTGTTGCTGCATACTGTTATTAGTAATATGATACAACAAACATACATAAAATAAATAACAGTATAGTAAAATAATATAGCCTTATAGTAATACAAGCAGTTGTATACATACACAATAACCCTAGATTCGAGCCACCGCATTTGGTATTTTTTAAAAATCTTGTTTCCAAACGTCCAGTCCATCGGTTCATTATGTTTACTGGTATATTTTAGAACCTATACACAGAAAATATGCATTACTACGACCGATATGTAGACCAAATCTTCGTGGTTAGGAACAATAAATCCAAGTTGAAATTGCTTCAACATCAGTTCAATAAGGCCCACACCGCCATCCAGTTCACCTCGAAAGGAGAAATGGATAACCTCTTCCACTTCCTAAACGTTGGCTTTGAACGACGTCATAATGGTAGGCTGAAACGATTAGTGTACCGAAAGCCTTCTTGGTCCGGGCAATATGTAAACTTTAGCAGCCTCGCGCCACTAAAGCAGAAACGGAAGCTGACCCACAGCCTAAATAACAGAGCGAAGAAAACATGCTCTGATGACGCGCTGGAACAAGAAATCCCAACTCTCACGAAATTCCGGAGAGACAACGGGATCCCGCAAGTTTTCACAATGGAGAGGCCAACACCATCACCGTCATAGCTGGAAGAAAATTCGTGCACATTAGCCTCCCGTTTAAGGGAGATATACGGGCCGAAATCCTGGACAGAAGACTCTTACCAGTTTGAACAAAGTTTATCGGCCGCAACACTCCGAACCTGGTTCACAAGCGATCATTTGCTCTCCTTTATCTCAAAGATAGAGTGTTTGTCCATGCCCAAGTGTGGTAATGTACTCATTCTCTTGCTGCTGTGCAGCGGAATACGTCAAACGCACGACTAGGCAACTTAATCAAAGAGCGAAGGAACACAACCCACCCTGACTAGCATCTGGAACTAAGTGGACGTTGCCCAACTCAGTAGTACACATCTAGCAGACACGGTACAAAACGTGATACCCAGCCTAAGCTACCGCACTGTTTACAAGGAGCCTGCTGATTAACCCAGATCAGTACAGCAGCCGACAATCGCAGTGACTGAAGTCATCCCCAAAGGACATCGCGACCCATCCTTTAAAAAACGCTTTTTTCGTGTGTTGTACTTGCCGTGGTCCAACTCACCTCCCCCCAGGCACACATCCTCTGCTGAGCACACAACCACAGCACTACCCTCGCTGACAAGCTCAAGTCACCCTATTTGTGACTTGAACTAGTTGTTCTTTGATAAATAAACAACGTCGTCTCTCACTCGATTTCCTGTTCGTGTACACCGTGCTCATTCAAATATGTTATATACTGTTCTCTTAACCTTTGCAACTGTATTACTTGAAAAGATCTTGCCGAAAAGCTGTTCATCAAATAACAGTATAATAAAATAATAAAACCTTACTGTAATACAGGCAGTTGTATGCATACACAACAGCCCTAGATTTGAGTCATTGCATTCAGTATTTTTTTAGAAATCTTGTTCCCAAATGTCCAGCTCATCGGTTCATCATGTTCACTGGTATATTTAAGAACTGTTATATATATATACAGAGCATACTATGAATCGCATTTCGTAAAATGGTTGACAATTTAACGGCTAAGCAAACGAAAAATGTGCATTATAATAGGCAACCAGCACGGCAGTTCGTCGTACCTCAACTTGATCTCCGAAGTGTTTGTTTACCTTTATAATTTTCGGGACCGTTGCCAGAAATCGGTGAAAACCTGCTGAAAACATTCTCAGTTTGCTAGCAAATTTATTGGTTAAGTCCCCCTTGAAAATATTTTGCGTGCTGTGAAACTTCACAACTCTCCGGCCCCTTTTTTTATCAGCCTATTTTGCTGAGAACCATTGTTGAGAGTTGATTGGTCGATATCGGTGTTTTTGTCAACCACCCACACGGTAAAGTGCCGGATTTTAAATAAAGTATTCCAGATTGATGCTGATGCAAGAAAAACTAAATTGGTACGGATATTGCCGGTTGGATTGTTCAGATATAATAGTGCGGATGAAAATTTCTACACACAAACACTCACTTATCTGGTAAACCACAGGCCCTGCAACAATTTTGAGCAGATTAACAGTTTTGACTAGATGGCTGTGAACAAGCTATGAACAGAGAAATGGATATTGATTATATAAATCATTTGGAATGCAATCATCAGGCAAAACTTCGCGAAGTGCTGTGGACTGCGTTTAGTTTATTGGACGGCTTTTCACTATACCAACACAGTTCGTCATACCTGTCACTGCGGAGTGAAGAAATTCAGAAACGACGAGCGTTTCCGCTGCGGGGAGTTTGTCATCATGAGCTGCATGATTAACAACCAAGCGATTACTTGCGCAGGCAATTAAATCCGCATTGAGAGAAGATATTGGTGCTTTTATTCTTGGAGTGTTGAAAAAGATAACATTTTTCTCCTACAAGTAAAACCATATAAAGTGGTTAGTTTGTGCTCGCGTCCAAGTTATCCATTAAAATCGTCGGGCAGATTATATATGCACCTTTGCAAGCATAGACACCAAATTAGTTGTTTCATTTTAGCAAGCTATGCTTTTCCAAATAAGACCCACTTCTTGAGTTCTGTTAAAGAGCCCCCGAGAACATCGAAGAAATAAGAAAGACCTGACCTAATATACTGATATAATCAGTATTTAATTGACCAATTTGTTTGAATGCTTTTGTGATTCTCAGAGCCCCGGCAGCAGATCGTCTTCAAACAAACTTGTAAACTTAATGCACTACTCCTAAGGCTGCTGAAAATCCTTCGATATCCCACGACCGGTTTCACCCTTCTTGGGGCTTATCAGGTAGGCGCAGTCCCCGAGTTTCCGTCAACCTTCTGTTTTCTACTTGAACCCAAATTGGACTGTTTTTCGAGAAATACACTCATTTGCAAATCAATTTGGTTTTAGCGAGTGACTCACCTGGAACCCAGCTGAGTCTCCCGTTTTTGATGTCTCCAGGCAACTGACTGTGCTGCACCAGGCCGCCTCATGTTCTAGTTGCTACGAGATTCGAGATATCGCAATACGTGTATATACGTCATGCACTACTCAATGCGTATATACATGTATTGCGATATCTCGAATATCGTAGCAACTAGAACATGAGGCGGCCTGGTGCAGCACAGTCAGTTGCCTGGATACATCACAAAAGGGAGATTCAGCTGGGTTCCAGTTGAGTCTCTCGCAAAACCAAATTGATTTGCAAATGAGTGTATTGCTCGAAACTTGTAAACTCTTTTCTTACACACGTTTTTGCAATATGGTTAGGCTAACACCTACACCAGACAACTTGTACCGGCACTGCTTCGTATTTTTGATCACTTCAGGTGTTCTCTTACTCGTAATGAAGATTACAATATATTTCAGGCTTTTATACCCTGATCAACGTCCACTTATTCCCTAGCAGGTGTCACATAAACCTGTCCGATTGTTTTGATACAAGAATATACGAAAACAAAAACGCTTTTTCAAAACGTTTTGCTTGGCACAACAGAATAAGCCACACTCCACCGAAAACATTCACAGAATGACACGCACACCGGTGTACAGCGTGTATAAATGTTAACAACATCTGGCTGTCGTTAGGCGCAGTGGAAAGAATCCACAAAAATGGCTCCTTGTGCATCCAAATTGTGGGAGAATATTATAGAATTTATATTATACGTCACAAATTATAAATTTCATGGCACTAGTAAAGTCTAAGCTGAACCACAACCGAAAGTCCTCAGTAGAGAAGCCGGTAAGAAATGAGGATTAGTGCTTTTGCACAAATTTTCAGACCGGCCTGCGGTGGACCACCTGGTGTCTCATCGAGGTGGCTGTTTTGGTCATGTCCACAAAGTCCTGTCATTTTCGTCCTTTGGCTAACTGCGTAGGTGTCCCTGCAGATGAAGTGATATTTCGAAGTTCAGCAAATCGTGCCAAAGCTATTTAAAGTAGAATGTGCCTTCTGTTCCCGGATGTGAAGAAAATCAAATACTTGAATGATAAGACCAAAATTGTATTCCAGTGTGGATGTACCTAAGAAGAGTGTGTCGTTACAGTTGACAGTACATTTTTTAACTCGCTCGAACCAGGAAGCATACGATTACGACGCAGAACGTTCCAGTAACGATTTGAGTACCAACTCTGTAACTGGTTCATTCAATAACAAATGCCATTCTAAATTTAAAAAAGCAGACACCGGTGGTTTTGAGATACTGTCTCTAGCTGAACGAAAATCCAGGTAACTTTTTGCAGTGTGCAAAATGAGTAGTAAAATCCCCGTTGTTCAGCGCGTTTACCACTTGAATCATATTACGAAATGGATTACAGTGATTGACAAACATCCATAAAAGGTGAAGATCAAGGCGATTTCACTGCCTCGTCCTGGCAGTTCTAGGTCTCGACCGTTGCTAAACGACAAGGACCCTCCAGCTTTGGGTACACGTGATTCTTCTTGTACTTGACTGAGACTTCTGTGGGATATAGAACGTAATCTGTCCTAATATTGAGCATGAGGTTTCTTCCAAGTCGGACCGCCTAGCTAAAGTTTGTCTGCTGTTGTACGGTGAGGCAATTTGGACACGATTCACTAATAACATCCGGACATTCGTAAAGATACAACCTTCGTCTGAAATGGTGCCCGGGATTTCTGTTCCAAGATCTATGCACCCTGTTTTTACCACTTTTCGTGGGCACACAAGGCTGTTCATAACAATCGTCTACCTCTTTTGCCTTTTTTTGACAGAGTACCAGGGTAGAAATTAGGTTGGCAGTTAAGAACCGGTATTTATTACTGATGTCTTGCTTTCGGTGCTTATGATGACGAGAGCTGCAAAAGATCAAGTCATCGTAAAGCAAAAAACACCAGGTGTTCTATAAACTAGGTGCGATAACATCCATTACTATGCAGCAAACAATTCAGTCGCACTCCACTATCAAACCGCCTCTAAAAATATCGAACGTAAAAGTACAAATGCAAACAACTGTTGAAACCTACTGCTCTTAAACTCAGAAACACCCCCAGTGATTTTTGTCTACAAACATTTCGGCAACATGATTTTGGACATAGTTTTCTCCTCTATATATATCTGCTGTTAAACTCTCACTTGCAATTGCCGTAACCGTCCCCACGGCTCAGGCAAGAGATACTCAAAAGTGTCACCCTGATTAATTCGAGTTCTTCACAGTTAACAGATCTTGCTAGCTAAACATACGCGCATGCACGCTAACACCTTCTGGCTGCCGACAGCAGCAGCGGAAAAAATCCAAAATGGCGGCTTCTGCACAAATGACAGGTCTTGCAAGGTAAACATACGCACGGACCCATGGATGTTTTTTTTTCAGTATTCAAAATAAAGTTGAATTTTCTAAAAATAGATTTCGATGTGACATGACCAGACGTTCTTTTGCGCAATATACGCTATACACTCAACGTGGTCTTTCTCTGTATCTCGTGTTTCCACAGTTTCTGACTCTGTGAGAGCTTTTGAAGACAAATAATATGCCTGTAGTTTTGTTCCATGGCATGGCTCAACTTTGGATGTCTTCGTGTGCCTGGAACACTAAAAGCCTAAACAGATTTCATTGGCTAAATACTACAGGACTGCGCAAAGACCTCAAACATCTTAGACAATAGAGTGCGGCAGCTAGCTCAGTGTGCAGGCGTGATGAGTTGTCTTTCATGGAAACCACGTGGTTCTTCCACGCTTTTTATTGTTTCAGCTTCTTATGTTTTTGTTATTTTACTGCCAGCGGTTTGTCTGCAAGACCGCTGAATAGCCAAAGCTCAACACGGCACATAGTTAAAGAAGACATGGAACTAGCGTTCTTTAGGCTGCTCATGACAGGCAACCGAAAAACAAACATTATTATTGCCACTGTAGGAAGTTTTTGAATTAACAGTGGGCAAAAAACGTTTTGCAATAGCTATATTGTCTTTTCAACCAACACCAATGTTATTATTGAACATTGGAGGTTTGCGAGCGGAATTGCTTCTTTGCTCTGACGAGGCATGTTTCTTGCCACGTATCGTGTTTTCTTGGAACATTTCTAGTGCCGTAATCCAGAGTCACACCGTAGTTGCGCGCATGAGTTATGCGTCTTGGAAATCAGAGCTCCAGAATTTACCTAACGGCACTCTCTCCACTTCTTCGGTTTAAATCGCATGTGGCTGTATTCCACCGAAAGAAGATCCACATTGTCGAATGCCCCGGTAACGTTGATATTTTTTGGTGTTTCCACATTCGTTGTCAAGTCAACTTTTCAAAAGTAGTATGTGCTGGCAGTGGGTTGTAAATCACTCGACTACAAAGAGTGTGGCTTTCCAGGGTTTCCTCACTGCTTCACCGCTGAATGATTGATTAAAACCAAATAAAAATAGATAATGAATACTGATAGCTATCACAAGAGCAAATATTGCCAAGCACTCACTGCTTCCAATGATGGTCCTATCTATCCGTGGGAGGTGGTGGATTGTAGTGCTCGGTATTTTGTTTCTTGTGATTCCCCCCTGGGGAAATGTTTTGTCCATAATTTGATTCGAAGATAAGTCACTCTCGTTCACTAAATTTTCTCTGCTTTCCTTTTGTTTCAGAACATGCCTTGCATGAAAAAACGCCTTAGGAATGTTGTTAACAGCATTCTGGTTAATTTTTGGTTTATTTCTAAGCAGAAACAGATTTGTTACTCGATCAACGTGTCATCAATTTAATTGTTTGAGAATGTTTTTCGTGAGTGTGTTTTTCACCACATATGGTTTTAGAAGCAAACGGAGCTTACCGCTGCATGCTGCGCACACCAGAAGTGCAAACAGTAATATTGAACGCATCATTAGTAAAAGCGACTACTCGCAGAGTTCCGCTAACCAGTTATTATAATGTAATTAGTTAAGACCATTCCGATCAATTGATTGGATGGCGCTTAGGCGAAAAGTTGTTTTACTGAGACAACGAATGTCATTGTACAGTCAAATGCACTGCCAAAAAACAGGCAATTTTATTGGTTAATTTTTTGCTCCTTTCATTGACGCCATCATTGATCTCAGACATGCTGGGCTATCGTTATCAGGTTCTATGATTAACACAAAAATGAGTGGGCTGCTTGTGATCTTCCGCATCAGTATTTCCACATTTTGTTTTCCACTTATCGTTTCGTCCCTTTTCTTTGTACAAACCACACCCAGACTATGTGAAGCTTACTAGTCGATGTACTGAACGCTTGAATTTTTGTTCGCCTTTGGCAGTTTCGTCTTCCGCTCATTTCATAGTTCCTACAGGATATTTGAAATCAGGCAAGAGAACGGCCTCTTGTGTTGCACAACTGATCATCCAGGCTTTCCGAAATTCGACTAATTCCGATGTCTGCTTTTTTTTGAATTCGAAATTTTGCATAACAAATAAAGTCTTATCGTGAAAACATATTAGTCACAAACTAATACCTCTCCAACTGTTTACACCTGGTCACAAATATGTATACCTATCAAAGACTAAGGTTTGGGCAGTACAAAGCGTTTTCTTTATGGTAGCATGCCAAGTAACCATCATCTTGGCAAATTTATTATTTATTATTATTATTATTTATTCATTTGTTGTTTATTGTTATTTGTTGCAGATGACGTTTGATGTAGTCAAGCAAGACGTGATCTGAAAGCGTTTTTCTAAGCTGAGCTGCTGATGGCAGACCGCCACCCACCAACAATTACTGACTTGTTCCACTGCTTGTGACTTCAAAATATCTCAACGCAACATTTTTGGTTCGAAGTTTCCCCATCCAACGCTACTTGATTATCCTTCGTCACAAAAAGAATCCACGTCCCAGAGGACCTTAAACGTCTTCTTTCTACAAGTACTTACCGAGATGAGTGGGATTTAAGCCCCTACCACATATCTCTGGACCACTGATAGCCATAGATCTGCGATATAACTGTTCTATACAAAATTCAGCCTAGGCCGTTGCGTCTCTGTTTTATTCATGGCTCGCATAAAGGTAATCAGCCCTCTGCACTTTCTTAGGAGCGTTTGCGAAAACAATTGTCGGTGGACCAAAAACCAATATTCTGAAATCTCACTAGTTTAACGTCTCCAAGTAAGAATGGTTACACCATGTCATTAAAAATTACTCCGCCCTCGACAAACTAAATATGATCGCATCACTACTGTTATTGTTTATGTTTTTATCTCGAGTCCCAAAATAATTACAATATACCGGCGCATCTTGCTTCGTATCGTACCATTGTTTGAGTTCGTCCAATTATCATGTCATCACTAGCAATCAGATGTTGTCAAATGCAATGAACCATTACCTCCTCACGACCCAATTTCCGGCTGTAGATTTTGCAGATTGAAAATGCTTGTTTTTTGCGAAACGTTTGTAGTCACATTACTCTTGATATTTCAAATGATGAGGTCATGATTTGCACAAAGCAACTACAGTCAGCCTCCAACGAAACTTTCCAGAAACCACATTTAAGAATAAACAGACAGCCTGATGATTCTGAGACAACTTAGCTATGTTGCAAATTCCAAAGGTTTCATTTTCTCTGCGTTGTACGGTTTCCCTCAGAGCCCTTATGAAGGACGATCATTCTCAGGTAAGGATCGTGCCTGGACGCAATTTTTCATAGTTTGGAATCCAGACATAAACTTCCAGACCTGAAAAAGATGGCATTGACCATGATAGAGAAAGACGTAGCTGCGAGCAAGACGAAGGGCGATGTATATAGACAAACAGGTTGTACCCAGTCGTTAAAAATCTATCAGTGGAATACTCAAGAATCAGACCAGCTCTTATTGAGCAAATTCTCGGTATCTAAACTCAGGCAAGAGTTATTAATTCCGATGGACATTGGTGGCAATGACCGACTGTATTTAACGTGAGCACTGAAAAATTTCATACAATCAACCCTTTGGAAAGAGACTGTTCAACTTACACAAAGTCACAGCCTTTTTGGTGAATTCGTCAAGTAAAGTAGAGCAAACCCGTATTTCAAGAAAAATTCGTAAAATTTCGCAAACATTCATGTAGAAACACACCATGTACACATGAACAATTACGCCAGATCTCTTTCGACTCAACTGGCTTTCCTATAAATTGCAAGGATAAGCTACTATCCAGACGTTGCTGCTCTCAAAATATTCACGAGAAGAGATCTCCGGATAACCATTCGTTGGCTATACCAAGTAAAACGGACTATTCGATCGCATCAGTATGATCGGATTTGACCCACTTTTGGCAGCACAAACAGAATATCTTGCATATACTTGTGACCATTCATCCGGCTGCTTGTGACAACCGGCCTGTCCTTGGTCGCCTGGCCTAACTTTCACCTACTGTATTATTATTCCAAATCTGATGTTGCCTACGCTTGGCTGACTCCTTAGTTGAATAGATTATGACAAACAAAAGGAGAAAACTTGGGCACTTCAGGTGTCCCAGGCGTGCCAAAGAGACTTGCCGGCTACGTACAAGATGAATGAGCACCCATAGCTTTCAATTACGAGATGATGGTATGTAATCCCGTAGGATTTTTAAAAAGTCGATACGTATTCTGAACATTATCCGCAGAGGTGCAAGTCCAGCAATGTGAAGGAGAAACTGTGGGGCAATTCCACCTTTCTAGACTTTCTGAATATAGGCAGCACGTCAAGTTTTCATGTGATGATGTCCTACTAGATTGCCAGCTTTTCCGTCAGTTGCTGATTAAAATTAATGCCAGGTATTACGTGCCAAACGAATCTGTACAACCGTACTGGTAAACCGAGTTAACAAGATATGCTTCCACTGGGTTTCCAGAGAAGTGATTTTGTTCGGCATCATTATCACTGATAGCAACAGCTGATGAGAATACTGATGTTTCACCGCCACTCAGCCATATCAATTTCACCAAGTAAAGTCCTGAAATGGCAAGAAGGACGAGCTGATGCAGGTAGGGTGCTGGTGGCTAGCTCGTAACAAGGTTCCAAGGTTTCAGAAGTGCTTGTTAAACAGTCTGTAGTTTCTTATATCCAAGGTGACAACATCAGTCAATATGAACAGAAAATGGCAGCAGAAACACCTTTGACACCGGTTAACCGCCATATCGTTCGGTGCCTTCAGTCAAATACTGAGGATCACGCGGGCCATATTATAGAAGGTCAACAGCACCAATAGCAACCTAACGTTCCCTAAAACCCCTCATTCCCTTCTGCATCGTCCAATTCTCTGCACCTCTAGGTTTCCGCCAATGCGAATTAGGTTTGGGACGTAACACTCTCCTGGTTGGGTAGTAACTCGTCATGTGCTACACATAGCCCAGCCACTTTAGCAGAGCTCGGCATAGTCTTCAGGTGAAGTACTGTTTAATTCAACAGAAACCCACCTCCTGAAATTCTCATTTTCCATCCACTGGTTTCAGCTGATTTTAGCTGTTGTTCTCGGGAATCGCTGGTCAGACACCCAAATTTCTCTCAAGTGCTTCACCAAAAGTGATCAAGTTTCGCGGCCTTACAACAATACAACCAGCAGTGTAGCTTGAAGCGCGCGCTCTTTGAGACCCAGTTATATTTCTGTGTGATTTCACGAGCAGCGCAACCCAGCAAAGACACTTTTGTACTTTGATTTGCTGATTTCTTCTGCCACAGTACGGTCACAACGGATGCACCTTCTGAGACATGCAAGAATGCGGTGAAACACTCGCTAATTGTTTTCATTGAGAAGGCACACCTTACATCTCATAAAAGGCGTAACCCGGAAAACGAAGTCATCTCAACGATTTTCAGTCCCTTTTAACTGGAAATGGCTGATGAAGGAATCGCAGCCGCTTCGTCGGAAGTACGGAATTTGCTACCGTTGAAGGACATTATTCGCACCTGGGCGACCACAGCTTTTCACGTAGCCAAAGTGACTGTGTATATTGGATCTGTTAGATGGACTGTAATTCGAACATTCAAAATATGAATGCTTTTTACCTCCGCGTATCTTGCAGTATCGGAAGCTAGAATAACACTCAGTTATGGCCCTGAACGCACATACGGAAATCCACGATGCTTTAAACGACTGGGCTAAGCCTGTTCAGAATTTACGCCTAGAGCCAATAGATTTATGCCGTTTGGATGCACAGTTTGGAAACACAGAAATCTAACAGAAAGCTGACAAACACCAACGCATTCTTCATTTATGCGTTAGCCGACAAAATCTTGGTATGTTCCCTTCTGAACCGACGAAAGTTTGGTATTCTGAAAGAAAATATCCCTGAAGAGCGTCCTAGAGTCCTAAGCGGAGGCTACACAAATGACACTATCTTCTCACTGTGTCAGAGGCAACAAAAGCTCCAGAAACGCCACCCACAGCACCGTTCATATACTTTACAAAAGCCTTTGATTCGATAAACGAGGTGTCATTATGCAACATATTTTTCCCCCTCTCCACATTGTCAACATTATCAGTTTGGAATCTGCTATCGCCATGTTGCGCAACCAGCTAGGCTGTATTCGGCACCTAAGGCGAACGATCAATATCCGCTTCCCCAAACACCATGTCAGATAAAAGGTGGTGTAGACCGTCAAATTTCTGCCATTTTAACACTTTCAGATGCATTTTTAAATACTTTGAAGCTGTTTCAGATCTCGAGAATACCTGACACTTGGCAGTGAGCCCTAGCAAGCTACCGCTCACACACACTTGAAGAGGCTAGAGTCATGAATTGCATCAAACCTCAAACGCAAGCTTGTGTTGCCAGACGGCCATCTAATTTGAGGTGCACCCGGAGACATCTAGGTCTGTTCACCTTGTGCAAGCATATCCCGGAGAGCAGTCGAACTTACCGGCAATCATCCTTTCCGCATTAATTTCTTGGACGCATCGGTGTACTGCCCAGGTATGTTTCTAGCACATCTGGTCAAAATGTGCCAAAGTCAACTCTGTTCATTTTCAAATCAGATTCCAAGCCACTACTACACTGAAGAATGACAGTACGAATAGGCATCCAAATACTTGGTTGCCGCATGATTATCCAATCATACCCACAGTTTATGGTAATGGGCACCCGTTGTTGTAGTGAAAGTTCAGTCAAAACCTGTCAAAACCCGTATGAATGACCGGATGAGGTTAGCAGGTTTACCCAAAGTAGATAATGCTGAGACTTGGTGTCATAGCATTTTACTCAGGCTGTTTGGTGACTCTTGTCGGGATTTACGTGTGTGACTGCAAGCTGTATTTCTTTTGGTTCACCACGAGCTTCCATGCAGCACAATGCGGTTTCGCCCAAACTGCGTGAAGCTTACCTACTTACACCGGAAGCCATGGCTATGGTTAATCGATGAAACCATTTTGGATACCTGACAGCCACCCATGCACACTTGTGGGGAGACCTTTACTCTGGCCGAAAAGCAAACGAGCTTAGAGTTAATCTAGTAGAGTATTTTACCAAAATATGCGTTACGCAAAACCTTCGTTGTTGCCTTCTGAAGACGTCAAACCTAAACGTGCACGTCAAAAGGTAGAAAATTACATTGCGCACTCAAATTTCTCGTCATATGAACTAACTGATTAGAGCAATATTGGGGCATACAGTTCATCTCATTACCAAACCATAGAGTAATTACAGCAATATAATCGAAAGGATGAGAACTGACCACGTGGTAAATATGACCAACTTAATTAGGCAGTATGATCGCGTCATTAAGACCGAACGTTTTTAGAGCAAAGTGAGATTAAAAACTGCAGTTTTATCAAAGGAAACGCTTTACACTGGCAGCTGGGTTTGGGACTAAATTTGACCGCGAGAACACTTTTTACAGCGCTACTTGTATTCCTCTGCAATTTCTAATGAGGTCCTAAAAAGCAGTTTACGAAAAATTCCATCTATTTTCCACCCAAACGAGCTGTTTTTTATTTTGACGAGCAAACCAATCCTGAGAGTTTGGAATCAGCAAGATGTTTAATCAACGTCAGAAAATCTTTTCTGATATTTTTCGTGATCTTTCACGTCTGCGCCTTTCGTCAAAAAGGAATATAGACGCTCACGTTGGCTGTATTGGTATGCTTAGGCGTCGTTACTGAAGTCACTGAAATTTGCGTGGTTCTCAGTGGATACAAATGTATGCTTTTTTTAGATTATACCGAGGAAGCGCGCAGTGTTTCTTAGTTTATTCACTCAAATTATGGCAAGAAACGTGTTGTTCGGGTGAGGTGCTTTTCCGTGTCTCAGATTCTCTACATGTTGGGCAGTGGCGACTATTCTCTCGGTATGGCCTGTCATTTGATCGCGTCTACACGAGCGGTTACCGCTTATAACCCAATATTTTGCTTGTTTGACGGAAGCGGCACAATCCATCGAATTGGTCGCTTTCTAGTTTACTGAGACTTACGCTTTAAAAAGTCGTCCTTAGAAAACGGATCATTTGATCACATATCTGTCATCATACACATACGGTTAAAAGCTCACTTGAAAGTGAAACGCAGTCAATGTCATTAATTCGAGTGGAACTGAACTGTGTCGGCTGATCTACCGTCAAACAAAAGTCTACAGCAGAAGGCAAATGCGCAGACCATCGAGGAGAATTTTACATCGGCGGACATAAAGAATTCTTATTCGGAAACCTAGAAAAGGCGCCTGAAAAGTGAAGCTTTGGGGGCCGCGTTTGAAAGCTGTAAAGGGTTTCCATCGATGCTCATTTCTATGGTGGCTACAGAAACAACTTTTATTTATTTTTGCCTACTGGTTAATGACATATTATAGTTTATTAATAATAAAACCATTATTCACAAATGCCGTCATTCCCTACCACAGAGATCTTTGAAGTCAGCTGTGAATTACAAGTGCATAAACGCGACAAAAATTTAACTCTCTCCGTGTTCTAATCTCGATCACGTAATGCCTGTAAACTAAAAGCCGGCGGTTTGATTAGAAGTATCTAAAAAGCTATCTTGTGATTCACTTGCTAACTGTTCCACGCCCTCTTCAATCATTTAACAATAAGAGAATGAGAAGCACTAGATCCTGTCTGAGTGTGAATAAACCACACTATCGATCAGGTGCTCGTGGCTGAACAGTTAATTGCCCAAATTACTAATGAGGAAGTTTTGCGCTTAAAACTCTCCTGCGTTTTGTACGATGCGCACTGTTGAGTATTCTCAATAAAGATCGGTGCTTCTCAGGTTTGAGCATGGACTACCCTTACTTCCAGAAAAAAATCTGGACTGAAATCTACCAAAGCTTCTCACACCAGCATTGCCCCTCAATAGTCCGATAGACGAACGCTTAGTCAGTGGCACGAAGTTTCATCTGATCCGAGTGCATGCGTCTGATAACCATACTGCGTAATTGGTTCCTCTAGGTAACGTCGCTGTTCAAACGTGACAAGTCAAACTGGATGCCGACTCAGTATTAAAAGCCGGGATACGCCCGCATGGGCCTCAATGCTAAGATCTATCTTCCATCCAAGAATTCATTCACACATCCGCCGTTAAGTAAAATTTTCGATATTTGCTATTCACCGTCTCGAGTTGTTCCTAGGTGCTCCTTTTGGACAAATAAAGCCTGTCTTATGCTACTGAGGATAACAATGTGCACAACCGGCACCGGTTTTATAGAAAAACTCAACCACGAATGCGGACTTATGGAGAAATAGTCTTTGGTTGCCATGTCCATTTTGCAACTTTACTCTCATGGGATGCTGTACTGTGCATATTCGGTGCCCCTAGGTTTTATCATACTGTCTTCTGATGGGGCTCTGATAAGATGAAAACACTCAGTGTACGCTGACCACGCTGCTCGATAGACCCCAGACGCCCATTTCTCCAAAATCTCATCCTATGGAATAACAATGGTTACTAAAAAATGTAGGATTTTGCTGTATGTACGCTCACACCAAAAAGACCACCAATTTGTTTTAATCAGTCTCATCTCCCGTCTTCACCTTTACCACGCATTTCAATCTACAATTCGCAGTGCCACGGTTTCAGACATAGCCATAGATAATTTTGTTGAGAAATTGACTAATATCCGGTTTTCATCATTCACGGCAACTGAGAAAGCGTTAAATGAACATATTCAATGGATGGATGGAATGGACACCTTCAACGAACACCGCATTGCGTACGGAAGCCTTTGAAGAGCTTTCTGTCAAATCTCACACAAGGAATTTATTATATTAACAAATTTCCGGGCACTACTTGATGGGCCAGCGTGATGGAAATAACAGACAGGTCAACCGAGTCAAATGTGCCTAGGAAATTTAGGAACACTAAGCGTGTAACGTGTAACGTGAGCGTGTAACGCTCACCTGAGCTTGCCCTGATGGTAGCATATATTCCGGGCAATCTGCCTATGAATCCAAAAATTCATTGATAGCCTAGCACATTTGCTAGAGGTGATATGACGCTTTGGGGGACAATAAGTTTGACGAGCCTCCACGCTATTCTTTAGGATGCAGCTGCGCCATCCTGTAGTCACCTTATGGCACAAACGCGCAACACCACCAGATATTTCACGTTTTTATCCGCTCCTTTGTCCCCGAACGCGTCGAGCTACCTTAGTTGCGTACAAGTTAGCTGATGCACGTCCCTAAATGTCATGACAACCCTAGGGATTTCGTGTAATGATTAATCACATGAATCTTGTTTGAACAATCGTCCCCCTGTCCTGGCGCAATCATTCTGTCGAGTCCACACCAGAGGGAGCGGAAGCACTGGACTCGAGTTTCGATCTTATTTGAGCTCGTCAGCAGTGCACATCCAATATCCGTGCCGGGGTCTGATCTCCGCACATCAGACATGCGAGGCGAGGGTTTTACTTTGGAAGTATATGTATACTCGTATCCCGGAAGTTTTGCGCTTAAAACTCTCCTGCGTTTTGTACGATGCGCACTGTTGAGTATTCTCAATAAAGATCGGTGCTTCTCAGGTTTGAGCATGGACTACCCTTACTTCCAGAAAAAAATCTGGACTGAAATCTACCAAAGCTTCTCACACCAGCATTGCCCCTCAATAGTCCGATAGACGAACGCTTAGTCAGTGGCACGAAGTTTCATCTGATCCGAGTGCATGCGTCTGATAACCATACTGCGTAATTGGTTCCTCTAGGTAACGTCGCTGTTCAAACGTGACAAGTCAAACTGGATGCCGACTCAGTATTAAAAGCCGGGATACGCCCGCATGGGCCTCAATGCTAAGATCTATCTTCCATCCAAGAATTCATTCACACATCCGCCGTTAAGTAAAATTTTCGATATTTGCTATTCACCGTCTCGAGTTGTTCCTAGGTGCTCCTTTTGGACAAATAAAGCCTGTCTTATGCTACTGAGGATAACAATGTGCACAACCGCCACCGGTTTTATAGACAAACTCAACAACGAATGCGGACTTATGGAGAAATAGTCTTTGGTTGCCATGTCCATTTTGCAACTTTACTCTCATGGGATGCTGTACTGTGCATATTCGGTGCCCCTAGGTTTTATCATACTGTCTTCTGATGGGGCTCTGATAAGATGAAAACACTCAGTGTACGCTGACCACGCTGCTCGATAGACCCCAGACGCCCATTTCTCCAAAATCTCATCCTATGGAATAACAATGGTTACTAAAAAATGTAGGATTTTGCTGTATGTACGCTCACACCAAAAAGACCACCAATTTGTTTTAATCAGTCTCATCTCCCGTCTTCACCTTTACCACGCATTTCAATCTACAATTCGCAGTGCCACGGTTTCAGACATAGCCATAGATAATTTTGTTGAGAAATTGACTAATATCCGGTTTTCATCATTCACGGCAACTGAGAAAGCGTTAAATGAACATATTCAATGGATGGATGGAATGGACACCTTCAACGAACACCGCATTGCGTACGGAAGCCTTTGAAGAGCTTTCTGTCAAATCTCACACAAGGAATTTATTATATTAACAAATTTCCGGGCACTACTTGATGGGCCAGCGTGATGGAAATAACAGACAGGTCAACCGAGTCAAATGTGCCTAGGAAATTTAGGAACACTAAGCGTGTAACGTGTAACGTGAGCGTGTAACGCTCACCTGAGCTTGCCCTGATGGTAGCATATATTCCGGGCAATCTGCCTATGAATCCAAAAATTCATTGATAGCCTAGCACATTTGCTAGAGGTGATATGACGCTTTGGGGGACAATAAGTTTGACGAGCCTCCACGCTATTCTTTAGGATGCAGCTGCGCCATCCTGTAGTCACCTTATGGCACAAACGCGCAACACCACCAGATATTTCACGTTTTTATCCGCTCCTTTGTCCCCGAACGCGTCGAGCTACCTTAGTTGCGTACAAGTTAGCTGATGCACGTCCCTAAATGTCATGACAACCCTAGGGATTTCGTGTAATGATTGTCCACGAACCCAAGTGCGAAGTCACAATGATTAGCTGATGCACGTCCCTAAATGTCATGAAAACCCTAGGGATTTCGTGTAATGATTATCCACGAACCCAAGTGCGAAGTCACAATGTCGACACCGCGACCGCAATACACACTCCGATGGCTTGCCCGTAGTTTACCATCTCCTAATATTTCCTGACCGAGCGGTGCATCCACCCACAGTCCCAGTCCGATGAATTTTACCAGAACTTCCGAACACTAGTCACCTTATTGTGCTGTCTGCTTGCTCTGTCCACAAACACCCTAACAACCCCAGTGGCACCATCAGGAAAAAGACGAAGGCTTGCCGTGCATCTAATATAGCGTGCGCTGGCCATCATAAAAATTCCTTGGCGAATTCCTTCACTTTGCTTGCTGAAACGCCTGCCACGAATGGCTGATGGGTTTTGAGTTTACGCGAACACAGAGGGCGTACTTGTTGTTTCTGAGGCATTGGGGTTATTTTCAAATACAATACACAAGAACACACATGAAGAATCCAGCTTTTTTGCACAATTTCCCACCGTGCTCATAAAGACATCATGCGAAGTCATTGACAGCTAGTAAAATATCAGTTCGCGCCTATAGTGGACCTCAAGCGCGTTTAAATAACTTTCAGCAGACCTGCTGCCGAATGGAAAGGTTTTTAGGGTTCGATTAAAAACCATCAAATTCTGAAACGTCATGTTAGGGATTTCTTTGTTCAAACTGCAGTTTCCGAGCAATTTGGGGTGTGCGTTCAAGGAGCGACTTACAGTTATACACCTTTTCTCCGATTCGAGGTAATTAATGACCTCAAGGATTCGTTCACCTGAGCAAATCAATCATACAGAAAATTTGCAACGAAACCCATTAGAGAAAAATTCTTAACCATGATGTAACCTTGAAACACCGTCGCTTCTGATAAATCAATTCCATTCATCGAATACTGAGCTGCCGCTGAACGCCAAATGGTTAATCGCTGTTCAAAGGAACTTCCTTTAACAAACGCCCACATGAGCTGTGGGGAATCACCTTGGCCTAGTCTCTCCACATTTTTATTTCCTCATTAAATACTCTTGTGTGGATAGTAGTATATTTGGATTGAATGACACCCTTAGTGCGTGTGACTTTTCGCTGTTCTACGGTCCATTTTGTGCGAATTCGCCAATGCATTTTCGCCGCCAATCGACAATCAGCAACTGGAATGCGTTTCTCGACAGCTACAGTGTCTTCAGACTACCACATTTTCTTTAGGAGTGTCTATGTCTGCTGAGCTTTCCTGTGAATTCCATGTATGGTGCGTTTGTTCATGTGGGCGAATCTTTAAGGCCATGTTACCCCGAATCGGAAGCGTCCAATGTAATACTATATCGCGACATACGGTAAAACGTAAATCGCTTAAAATGGGTGAACGTTCCAAGCAGTTCTGAAGCTGTTAAAGTTTTCGGAACTTGCCAGCTCTACTCGTGGGCGCAAAATATGTCGGATTGTTGCTCCTGCGACTACATTTCGCCTAGTACCGTATGCTCAACCGGGTGGATGACAAATCCTGTGTTTTCGGATCTTGTGAATTGTCTTTCCGGGCAATGGTTGCTGTAGAAACCTCCATTATATTTGAACAGTCGTACCAGGTTTGGACAACGTAAGGTTGCAGATGGTAATGATCCACATCAGTAGGTCGAGTTTTCTGATGACTAACTGATATCGCCCCATTCATACCCTTTTTACTGGCAGAAGAGTTCATCATTGAAAATGACGAATCACATCAGGCCATCTATCGTCCGCTCTGGGGAACAGCCAGATTGTTTACCGGTGGGTGTGGGCACGCTGCACGTTTCATCACACCTAGCACTGAGACCAATCCCAATTGAAGAAGGCCTTTGTTGCTTGCACAGTGCTGAACTGAGAACTTAGCTGGTCCAAAAGGCTAACATGTGGCTAGTGATCTACGACACCTAATCAACTAGCTAGATGAAACCCACGTCAATCATAGCGGACAGCCGAGCGAATCTAGCTGGCGCGTATGACGAACATGCTGCCGATCAAATGGCAAACACAAGCCCATCCACCTAGGCTGGGAAACGCCAACGGTACATCTTGGATAAGAAGAAAATTCTAATGGTCTGACAGGAAACGTAAGTTATTTTTGGTGCACATTTCTCATTGAGCTACTGAAATTCTGAAATCAGAAGATGTAAGACAGTTGACCGATGTGTCACCATGAGGTAGGCGGCTGACCAGCCGGTAGCAATACTTGCTCTATACTTTAGCAGCGACTGTCTCGTATAGTCGTGTTTACACAGTGCCAACTTCAACGGTTCACTCGTACAGCCTTCCTTGTTGTAGCTGATTAGAAATGAGTATTAAGCCTCAAGACACACAGAACTTACCTAAAATACATGATTTCTTGTTAACTGGAGAACATTTTTTAACTGGTGGTTCTTACATGCGTCATGAAATCAACACTGTTTTCTTCAGCTGGCAGTCTACAGCACTTAATAATAATAATAATGTTTATTCCCAAGTTGTAGTGGCATACTGTCAGGGGTAATCATAAGGTCACGGGCAGTATGAAGGCACGACTGTCGGGGACTGTGGGTACAGGGTGTCATGGCTTTACTCGATGTAGACGTGGTCACCAGTAAACCGGCACGACCCGGGAAGCACAGTTACTATGCTCTGTTTTGGAGAGAACATCGAACATGATCAGATCTTTAGAATTTTAAAGTTGCGGGCAAAAACAGAACGAGGAAGGGCAAAACAAGAGGCTTCCTGCCTGACATATGACAGTAGAAGTGTAGACTGCGGAAAATGAGGAACAAGAGCATCAGACCTGGTGAAGCAGTAGATTTGGCGTCATCCAGCCTGATAAATTGAACTGAAGACTAAAACAACCGCTGAGGCATCGTAGCCTTGGACTATTGGGCTCACGGCCGGGGGCACAAAAAGCGTGTGGATGATGCGGTAGAGGGATTAGCAAGGCGGAAAATGGTAACAGGAATCTCAGAAACATGGTGTGCATAAAACTGTAGAGACTCACTGGTGTCGCTGTTGTGGAGTTGGGCATAATAGTTCCTTGGAAGAGTGAGCTGGTGGCAGCAAACGAGCCAGAACGCAAACTGTATAAAAAATTATTGATTTCTGCGGGGAACACAGACTGAAGTTCCACCGAAATTGCTACATTCGGACGACAGGTTCAGCACTTTGGAATGAACATAACATGGAGGCAGGTGGGGCCAGATGGCGAGTTTATTCGTATTTGCATTTGATGGACAGAATGGGCAAGATGGTACGGTCAAGTGTTGGAAAGGAACGGTTACGGGTATTAGGCTAGTACTAGGCTATTAACCCATGATTGTTGATGGGCTCCTCTTCAAAGCCAAAAGTACGGATGCACTGAAACTTCCGGACCACACTGTACTTGGATTCTGCGCGTCGGCCCAGATCAATATCATAACAGGTGTTCTTTGTGGGCTGTTTAGAAGGCACACCTGTGCGCTTCCTGAAGGGGCCATGGGCTATGCACCAAAAGTAAATTAATTGTGCGTACACTCAGCTCGGAGACAAGCCTGATGAACGTCATGCACGGAGGGAAAGTTTTACCATCACACCAGTCTGCGTGATATGATACGCGATCCGTTGCACACCAGCCGTCGTTGTGACCAGTCGGCAGATCCTAAAGCGCACAAAGGCTCAATTCTACGTCTTTAGACCGTCATCTATGTTAAGGTATAGTGTCTTAGACCGCTGACGGCAAGTCGTTCGTCACACACGTCGAGCCTCGGCACGGCGGGAGTCGCTATTGAACAATCCACTGCAGAATAGCAGCTGCGGTCTGCCTGGGTTTCAGCACCTAACTTCTATCCACTATCCGGTTAAGTTGCTTACGCAGGCCATCAAAAGCCGATGGCGGTGGCTTGGGTATATCTCGTACCGTTAGACTGTAATGAAACAACTCCGTTGGGTGACGAAGAGGTAACCCAAAGACCGTTATCAATACTTCCTACCACTTGCAACGGCCTGTTTTCTAAATGCGGGGAACAAATGAATAAGGAGAGTCAAGATCGCTTGGTGTAAGGATCACGTCGCTTGCCAGCAGAGGTGTCAACCGTCTAGCAGCACTTGGGTGTTTGCAGCAGGAAACACAAGTTAATAAATGTAGATCTACCCCACCTTGTTAATTTCTACTTGATGGTAGTGCTGACTCAATTGTTTCAGAACGGCAAGGACACACATGCGGTCATTTGACAGACAACGTTGAGAATGCAACCCTCCAGGACTTTTCCTCGGTCACAAGGTATGAAGTACGCACAGCATATTCCCACATGAACCACTCGGCATTCCGGGACACCCTTTTGTATTGCGTGTTTCAGTATGTCTGCCAGCATTTTTAGGCGTCCATTGAAGCTCTCCAGACGGCTTTTGTCACACTGACAAAGGGGACCATCCCGGATTGTGCACGGACAGCCCATTTGCGGGTGATGCACAACCAGTAGACCGTAAGGTAAGTCCGTGCGGCTCAGCAATTGCAGGTCTCGTAAAAATCTGTGATAGTATTGTGACAAACAGAAAACCTAACTTTTGGCATTGTCTGGGCGAGCCATAGAGTGGAGTTTGTGTAGACAGTTCAGAGACCGTCTATGACCAAAGCACACGGATCTTACATTAGACTTACATGCATCCTGATAGCAGTACGAATATGAAAATAGCATAACTAGATTTCGCAGCCGAACAGTATTCTCGCCATCCGCATTTGCGTACACCAATGAAGACGCAGCTTACCGAGAAGCTACTATCTTACTCCTGAAGTTCGGTCACTGAAAGCCACCAGGCTGAACCCTCCTCCACTCATTAGGCCGCGCGAACTAAGACATTCGACGTTACTCAGTCACAGATGTTTCCTGCTTCCATCTCCCGAGCAACTAAGCAAGTCGGTTCACCGTCGATACATGTGAGCATAACAACCAAGTAACCCCCATATCACAATATACCTTACAGAGTCCGTCGAACTACCTGGCCTATTCTGCAGCGGCATAGAATTCTCTTGGGCCCCTAGCCGTCCCTGATAACGCTGAGGCTGTTGTAGCATCCACGCCACTTTATTCTTTGACTCCACAGCTCGTTCTGATGTCCAATATAAAAAGTTGTTGGTTTTAGTTGTCAAGAATTTTCACACCAACTATCAAGTCGCACCTCCGGGAAGCCAACTCAACTCCACCGGCCCTCTGAAAACCCCGATGTCCTACGTGATCAACAAAACGATCAACTTCACATGAGTGCAGACTACTGGTGAGTCTGTAAATAAAAATCATAGGCGTTCTATTACAAACCATCGACCAATTTGTCCCCCTGTAATCCCGGTCTTACCTTAACCTGTTGTGCCATCAACCGCCAACACTTACGAGGGCGTTCTCATAGTACCCTTGCATTCTCGGTGCTCTTAGATTGTTTCCAGCACCATACTATTCAGTAGCTTTTAGCTTCATAGCCTTACGACACCCTGAGACCTCTATAGCTCCTGAAACTGGACATTTTGTTTTATCACCCATGCAAATATCTCCACCAGCCCGGTAGAACTCCCTCCCAACCAGGGCAATAGCCACACCATCGTCGTCAGCACTTGTTCTCGTCACAGACAACCTGACCTGCTGTCTTACTAAGTTTCATCTCCGCCAATATGTACCTTCGGACTGAAGCGCGATACGTAACGCGCACTCAACTGCACCCCGGAGAAGCTGTCCCTTGTTCTTCGCAAGATAACCCGACACTGCTCCGGCCTCCCCATAAATACATGACAAGTAGATCAAGCCACACGCACCACGTGCTTGGTAAAACCTCGCTTCCGCAAATACAGGCGGCCAGCCCAGACCCTTAAGTGCTTCCACCATCCCGCCCACCCACTTCTATCCCACCTGTAGACCATTTTTGGATGCCGCCCGCCCCCACACCTACAGACTCTGTTGGTAACATATCCCCCTCTACACCTCCTGACGATGCAAATGCCTGCACGTCCAAAAACTCTCCCTCCAACTGCGCGCCTTCATTCTAGACACATTCTCCACCCCATAATTAACCTTATGCTCTACCTTCTGTCGTGGGTCCAAACCTACTTCACCTACCGTCCACCCGCCTAACGTCAGTGCTGAATACACTTCAACTGACACCGGACACACGCCTAGTCAACTCTACCCTTACCCTTACACCCGTTTTTCCAAAGTGCCGAACTCCACCGTAAGCGAGGCTATAAAATTCCCACTTGGTAACCGCCGATGGACCATATAAATGAGGCTGTTCACTGTTCGTTCACTGCTGCCAAAGTCCAACATTCACTGTTAATTTTAGTCTAGAAGGGATTCCAGAGGTCATCTGGATCTCCACAGACCAGACAGTTCCAGTAGGTTGTATCCATCTACCACAGTCCCTTCTTCCGCCTCTACTGTTGACTTCTCTTGTGTTATTTCCACTGTACACGTCCTTCCTCATTCGTCTGAATTTGTGCTGGGTGACTTCAGCCTACGTAATAATAATGATAATAATGTTTATTCCCAACTTGTGGGCGGCATACCGCCTGGCATTATCATACGTTCGCAGTCAGAATGAAGCATGACTGGGTGGTTTGCAGGTGGTGCGGATTGCGCGCAAAGAGGACAATGTAATAAACAGTGGGAAATATCCAGTGAAATAATACTACTAGGTTTCTTTCCCAACTTGCAGGGAATAATGAGCATGAGGTACGACTAGTTCAAAGACATAGCCGGCTGGCATGAACTAAAACTGAAAACCATTGCTGGCCATTAGTGACCTTGGGCGGTTGGGTAAATGGCCGGAGTCACAACGAGCAAAAGTGGGGATGGAGATGGAAAAGTTCCAATTGGGAGCACGTGGCGAGTTTTGTCTTAAAAATGTGGTTTAATCTGAAACTAAGCGGATTCACTGGTTGCACTGTTGTAGGGAATTCAGGTGCAGGGAATAGGTTGGGTGGGGATATGGTGCTAATGCATAGGGTGAACCGAACACCGTATACGGATTTGAATTTGCGGAATAGGTAAGCCGAAATTGTGGCAGAAACCCAGGCTAGCCAAATTTGAGCGAAAATTCATCGGGTACGAAAGAACTCGCCCCAGAGACGAAGCCGGATGGAAAAGTTGCTCGTAGATGCGACTACAGGCTCGATTAGGGAGGAATTGTAGTCAAAATTCTGAAGAGAATAGTTGCGGGATTGCCATCACACTGGATATGACAGTGCCATGCCATCATTGCACCGACACGCTTCGGTTTATGGATAGCCCCGTGACGGTCGTCAGGGGTGCCGCGATCGGAGAAGGGATATGCAGTTCCGTGGCAGCTGGGTCTTGATGAGACGGAGATGAACACAGAGAGTCAGAGGGATGCAGGGTCACGGATAATTTCCCTTTCGTTGGAGGACCATGTGAATGTAGATCTGGGACCAGCCGGTTTGAATGAATAACAGTTCTACGGGACGTGTGGGCAACTGCAGCAGAAGTTTGAAGCTTGGGAATAGAGGCAACGAGGAAGAAATGGAATGAAAGCAGCAGCGTGTAGCGAGTGTCAGGACGCATTAGGTACAATGGCGTAAATAGAAAAAATCTAAAAGGGGATGACAGCAAGCTGAATGGATCCAATAAAGGTGGATACGTTTGCGGATATAGAAACCAAGTACTAGTTGGACCAGAGTAGGTGCCTAGTTTTAGGAAGGTAAGAACTTGGTCGTCAAGGTAGCTAGCGGGGAGGCTAGCTGATGGGCTAGTTGGAACGAGTGGTAGTTTGTAGCTTACAAAGGAATCATGACATAGGGTCTCCGTTGTGCAAAAAAGGGGGTCAATGTGAGCAGTGGATAATGGACAAGAATCGTAGCTTAACTGAGATCTACTACGCCAACCTAACAGGAAAGTAAGATTAAGGATCACCAGTCGCCGAGTTACTGCTGTCAACTCCAGAAAACGAATGGTGCATAGCAAAAAACAGCCATGCAGTGCTAGCTGTGACTGCTTGTAATCAGGAAATAATAAGCGATTTGTACTTTGTGCATATGATCGCTATAGATGATAAGAGGGAAGAACGTGGTGCTATGATTGGATGATAAAATGGACTTGGGGTGGTGTGATCCAACTAAGACGAGGGTGGCAGTTCCTTGCACGTCGACGTTAGCCGTGAGCTTCAAACAGTACCCTCAGGCTACCCCATACATATATATTTTAAAACAAACGAAAGAACAGCTGTCACTTGCTTGTATTTCGTGGTGTTGCGAGACAAATGGCAACCGGAACAAGTCCAATCCAGCTACGCATCGATGCTTGCCTTAAGTTAGTGTAGAAGGTGGGCTCCAGATTTTATGTAGCCGCTCTGGTGGCCTACATACCTTGGACCTAATATTCTTAAGCGAGGGTGATCGGGCTACGGCCGCAGTTAGTCCAAGCTTCCCAGGAAGCGATTACTGCGTAGATTCGTGCAACGCAGTCAGTTATAGCGCAACTGCTCCTCCAACTCCTCCTCTCATTCACCTGCTGTCTCTAGATATTGCACTGGCCTCCAGGGACTAGGGTGACTCATTTATCTCAGCAAACAACGCATTTATGACATTGACGAAAACCTACTGACCTCTCTCGAGCTTGATTCTCCAGTTAAAAATTTTCATCCTCGCTCGCCATGATAAGTTACTAAAGTCTTTGGATACTGAGTTTACGTAGCTGGTAGAGAATACCGGAAATCTCGGGACTTCTCATTAATACTGCCCATAAGCACGCTTTTAACCGACAGAGTCCTCTGGGTATACCCCGAGTGCCGAGAAGAGATCAAATCTTTCGGGGCCGCTTCTTGCTGTGAATTATTCAGCCACCTATTCCTTTGACGCTCTACCCCAAACAGTCACTCAGTTACTTATCTGCCCTCCACCGACGGTAGTTTTCTCAGCAATGCTGTCAGTGTAGCCGGCCACCCGGAAGCTTGCTTTGTCAACCGCTACTTGCCCACTGCTCCCTAACTCAAACCTTCCGCACCTTTCACATCCCCACAACGGAGTAACCGCCCCTCTCCTAGGAGCTCCCTTATCCCCCTAGCTGATGTATCAGCCCTTCTTCGGACCATCGAAAAATTCAGAGTACTTGGGGACAACGGGATAGCGTCCGGTCTCCTAACGCATGGCAGTCAAGATGTCGAAATCCTTACCCTAAATCATTTAACCACTCATTTAAATCTGAAATCGTCTCCTCCGTGTGGAAACAACCCGTTTTAAATCCAGATCTCGACAAACTGCTTCCAATTACAGAGGGATCCATCATGCCCTTCCTTTAACGCGAATGATTGAACGTCTGGTCGAAGGCCCGGTAGCCACGTTCTTCCTAGCTACAAATGCCGTAGATGATCGACAGTAAAGATTTCCGCCTCAGATATCAGTCATTGGCTGACGGATTCACTTTGTTGACACCGTCACACCAGCCTACGATGCCGGGCACTCCATTGCAACAGTCCATTTGAATACCCAAAAGGCGATTGACCAGGCCCTTCCTGACCCTGCTGAAGAAACTTGGTTCTGTTGGCATCATTGGATCTTTATTTCTGTGGTTCACCTCCTACTTATCCGATAGGGCACAGCTAAAACAAATTGGTGACACCCGGTCATCCCCACTGTCAATCACCAGTGGAGGCACTCAAAGAGGCGTGCTGGGCCTCATCCTCTTCCTACTGTATAGTAACGACATCGTCGGCACGTGTCCCGTGGTAAACCTTCTCTTTTTGCGGACGACATAACAATCGTATACACATATCCTACCTCTGTTAAAGCTCTTGCCTTTCGACAGATCCAACAAAACTTGGACTATCTGACTTGCTGGTCAAGTGCCTATGGTCTAGGCTTCCCTTCCTTATGAATTCCTGCCGCTGCTCTGCCCCAGGTGATAACAATGATAATAATGTTCATTCCCAACCGGTCGGTGTCACATCACCAGGTATGACCATGCTGTTAGAGTCAGAATAAACTATGCCTGGCAGAATTTGTGAGCATTAGGGCTGTGCGGAAAAGAAGGGTGTCAAAAACAGTGGACACAATCCGATATAGACGCGGTTACCCCTAAACCGGCACGGGCAGGAAGCACAGTTGCTGCTGCTTTCTTTTGGGGAAAATATCAAGCTGAACCGAGATCAGATCGTTAGAATTTGAAGATGCTGGGCAAAGACTAGACGAAGGAGGGCAGGAAAAGAGGCAGCTTGCCGAATACACGACAAATACCTGCAAATTTCGGAAAATGAGGAACCAGAATAACGGATCTGGTAAAGGAGCCGAGCTGGTATGATCCAGTAGGTCAGTTTGAACTAAAATCTAAAACCACCGTTGAGGCCCTGTTGCCTTGGTCTGTTGAGCAGATGGCAAAGTTTAAGAAAAGGGTAAGTGGGGATGATGAAGCGGATGGATAAGCAATGAGGATAAATGGCAGCTGGAATCTCGGAATCGAGGTGTAAATTGAAACTGTATTCGCTGGTGTCACTGTTCAAGTGAAGTCGCTGTAAAAGTCCATTGCAAGGGTAAGTTGGTGACAACAAACAGGCTGAAACACGACCTATACAAAGAATTAGTGACTTTGTGAAGAACACAGACTGAAATTCAACCGAAATTGTTAAATCCAAACGAAAGGTTCAGCAGATTAAATTAACGTGTCCTGGTGGCGGCTGGGGGCAGGTGAAAAGTATGTTCGTATTTACAGTTGATGGGCATAGGAGTAGGATCTATTGATACTGTTTTCTCGTCATCTCCCTGAATAAGCCAAAAAGCTGACGCGCGGGGGCGATCCGTTTGCTTTCTACGGAGGACGTCTGGTATCCATACCGTCTGTGATGAAGACAGTTTAGGGCATGTGTCTACAGGTCATACATTAATTGACTTAAATAGCTCGACACCGGTTTATGGCCTGCGTTCCATCGGAAAAGCGCTGTATAGTTGTATCTTCCGTCATCAGGCGAAACGTAGGCCGTTGTAGTGACCACCCCCCGACTGAGACACAGGCACACGTCTGAATTCGCGAATGTTTACCAGGACCCAGGGCACATCATATGCTACAACAAAACCCAAATATCCGTCGTGTGCTCAACAGGGATGGTCAAAAATTTCGGCGGTAGTTGTATGTCCTGAACGGCAACGACCATATCAAAAACAACGGTTGCAATCTGCCGAGCGTACCGTGACGACTTTCCATATTCCAACAAATTTCCGCAGGTGCCCAAAAACCTCTTCGGTTATCGAGTGATTTACCGAAAGTCGATCATACAAGAAACTGTAAACCTGATTATTGTTCCAAGAAAATTATAGGTGACTGCGAGGTGGCTCCCGTGTGGTTTTGGACAAAAATCTACTGGTTTGGCAGTGCTTCGTGTATGGCTATTATCAAATGTAAACACAAGTTTCTTCGGATTCCTCAACATTTTGTCAGTTTTGCTGGACAATTGTTGCATCCACTCGTAACGCAGAAGAGCGTTAGTGATTCGACTACCGGCAGCACGCACGACTACCACATATTTTTCCTTTACGTATTCATTTTATGCCTCCTCTGAAGTCAGGGCTCGCGTTTTGCGGTCTGGACCGGGCTGTGATTATTTAAAGGCCAAGTCTGGATGGTGTAAAAGCCTCTGAGAAGATGCAATCAGTCATTCACCGCTTGTTTCTCCTGCGGTCTAGGTCTCCGCAACGTGATACTGAACGTGGCTCGTAAATCACCAATCGTGGCAAGGCCGGTGCATATTATGCCGAAGCCAACTACATCCTACTATGGAATGTTGCCAAGCAAGCTTCTGTTGGACTCAAATGTCTTGTCACAAAACGGATCGTCTGGTGAATTTAATATAACAGAGTCAATACTCAAATGGTTCTGCGGCATGATTGGCATGTGTACGCTAGCGACCGACGTCTAAAGGAGCAACAGGAACGGGCGGTTTTAAGGTGCTTTAAGTCGCCCATCCGAGTCTATGTCCGGAAAATTTACGGAATAGAGTTTGCAGACGGTGAAGTTTAGGTGCTGCGCGGTAAACTGTGTCGCTTAGGCAATGCAGTTTGTGATTTGCAGAGAACGGACCGGTAACGGAACAGCAATTTCATCTGCTCCAGGAAGCCACCGGAAGCTACCATGAGTCGGGGGACATGATTATTACATACGCTTGCATTCACATTTCCGCAGTACCGTCAAACTAAGAGTTAGGCTGCAACAGGTTTTTCATAACGAAAATACAAGAATCTTTGTACTCCAGGCAAGAATAGCTGTTTCTCCGAAACTGTCTGTGCATATGCAATTTACTTCACAAAGAATCGGGGCTGCCCAATCTTTCCTTGGTGTCATGTAAGCTAAAGGTTATTAGCTATCAGTTCGCTTAAACCTTACGTTTTCATACCCATCTCCGTATCTCACAAAAGACAATCTTGGCACACAACAAATCCAGCTGCAAAGCAGAGTTTTTGAAGTCACGGTGGCCTCGTTTGATCGTTTGCATTTTAACCTGAATATCGAGTAGGTTATATCAGGGCTGCAGCTGTGATTGCAACTTTTGAGGATCCAAAATTGTTGCGATGACATGAAGAATTCCATTCACCGCTGAATTTTGCACTTTTCTACATTGGAGGCCCATACGTCTGAGTTGAAAGGCACTGTCCAATACACCCCACACTAAATGGGCTTCTGAAGCTTCCTCTTGAGTTGGTAATGGTTGTGAAAGAAAGGATGAAAGTGACGGTGACGGGCTAGGTGATGGTGGCTAGGTGACATGAAAATCTGGAACAGATAAAACCAAAGATCCTATGAAGAAGAAAGAATCTGCTAGTGAAGACAACGAGGATGGATGTAACGACGACAACGAAGAGGGAGTTGATGGCAATGACGATGGGGAAGGTCAGAGCTTTTTTTCAGAAGAGGGAATAGAGGAGAATGGCGATGAAAAGATACTGGTATGAAAACCACGAGAAAAAGGTAACTCCACTCCATCCGAAAAACCATCTTGGAGGTCAGCAGAGAAGAAATCGCGGCTCTAACTAGAGGGAGGAATAGATCTGTTTTTCCGCAACTCGGCAGGGGACACAGTGCCAGAGATTATGGTTTCTATGATCGTCGGGGTCACGGTAGCGGTTGCATGATTCTAACAGTGGTTGCTTATAGATGCAGGGACATTCTTGACGTGTGATTGCACAACTCTGACTTTCTTCAAGGCCCAGAGCAAACATGACAGTAACTGAATTTTAAATGCCATGCTGTGCCTCCAAGTTAAGGCACCAAACTTTCTAATCTAATGTTATTATAATATTATAATTATATTGTTATAAACTGTTTCGGAAGAATTAGCATTTGAAAATCCGTTTTTCTACTATTCATAATGGGCTAGGCCAAAAGGCGCCCTAGTATGAATGACGCGATTCAACTCGTACCTCTGCGTAAATTTGAACAGAAAAGCAAAGTGCGTATCACTCGCATAGTCCTCAAAAAACTCTGTGTAGCCTACGCCGCACCAACCCTTGAATATGCCAACCATTTTGTCTATTCAGGACGCAGAAACGACGTAACTCTTATTGAGCGTGTCCAACGAGCTGCTACAGAAATTGTTGCAGGCCATAAATCCGTGGATTATGGAACACGCCAGCAATGCTTGACATATTTTCCCCCGGAGTATCACCATCTCCAGGGATACCTAATACTTACTCATGTCCTGTTTTTCAGCGTTGACTCAGCTAACACACGGCGGAGATGCGGTAGGATGATTTTCAAGCTCAGAGCACACGCTTTCATTGGGCAAATTTCTTTATCATTTCGGGTAGTTGCTGCGTGGAATAACCTACCTCCGAGGGTTGTCCATGCTGCATATGGCACCCAGTCAAAAGCGCTAATAGACGCTTTTCTATGCATATCCGCGCGCTGGCAAGCTAATCGCCATGCACTGAAAACTTAATAAGCAGTCCTACACCCTTTCTTTGCTGGTGCCCTTCAGGTGAACAGCAGCCGCTGAATGATGAGAGCGAAACCGACTCACAAAAGGCTCGGTCATATGTATTAATCCTTGAATCCGTGAACCCGTGTTTTCCACTCAAGGCAAGATCAGCGAAGCCAGCAGAGCAGTTGATGGCATCCTTACGAGCCTACAGACTCAGACCTAGTTACACTAGTGCTGCCATCGGTGTAGATTATTTCGTTCCATTTTTTGTACGTGACGGATGACGGTCGAGGAATTGATGCGGATGTATGTTGTCCTTTTTGAAGTCTCGTGCACTTCATATGGTGGTAGCTTATATCTTATCGGTCGACTCGTTCCTTATGGCACCCCGCTTTGGTAACCGCCGCGGTACTCCGAAAGAAATATACAGTAACCAAAGAAACGATGTCTCTAGAGCCGAACTAGGACTTCGGCAAATTCTGAAATCGCTAAATTGGTACCCGTTAAGAAGAGGATGATAGCCCAGGAGGTCCAGTGGCACACTAGCCTACCCCACAGTAGTCACTTCTGGTCATTTCTAGGGAAAAGCTGGAGTGGTAGGCGTATACGGCGCATAAAATTACCAAAATGAATAGTGGCAAATAAACGTAGAGGTTTTTCTTCGTAAAAAGAGCTTGTACAGTGAATACCGTGGCAATCCGTTTCGGATAGGAAAGAGAATGCACAAAATTAGCGAGTTAATAAATGAAATGACAATGAAAAATTGTGATTTAGTCGGCCATCGACTACTGATGGTTCTTATGGGTGGCGCTTTACTCGTGAATAGGGATAGAAATCTGACGGAAATCGTTTGTTATCCCTTGCCTATATAAGGAGTTCAGACGGTCCGTATAAGCCATTCTATGTACTTTTAACCGGTATAAGGTGAGTGATTTTCCTACCCTGTGTGAGCTCCTTGATGGAGGGACATTCCACACCTAGGTTAACTCTGGCTTGTCTCGCATATGCCACCAGTGGAATCTACTGAATCGGAGACATTTATATCATAACGCTTAGCTTTGAACTGTTTACTTGCGTTTGGCTGGTTCATGCAGACTGGCATATGCCTTGTTTGCACATGGTGAGTAAGGGCAAATAATAATTAACAGAAGCGTTGAAATATTCATCCGTCGCGTGTGTCCGAGATTTCATGGGTTTACAACAAGGTGCGCCGGTGGAGAGGATTTGTGCTTCGCTTGCAAAGGTTGTTCAGTCATGCTGTGTTTACAGCTGATGAGGACGAAACCCTCAAAATGTTGCTGCACTTCAGCGCCAAGTTCAGGGCCGATCTTAGGCACCGACGAATCCGGTTCCCGATGAGCTCACATAGCCCAGATGGCGAAAGCTTTATCACCCTGAGGACTATTCCTTACTATGTAGTGTGACAGAGGTAACTCGCCGACCGAACTGCAGGGAACGACATAAGGTACCGTACAGTAACCGGGAGATCATTCGAAAGTTTTAAGGGATTCGAGGGCCAAAGGGCTACACAATCAAGATGTAGCGCTTTAAATGAGGCACAAATTTCAGCTTCAACGATTGTGTTGCGCAGAAGTCTGTCCATAGGCCTCCGCAAATGGAAAACATCAAAGAAGGAGCGCTTTAACACAGTGCTCTCCACCAACGTTCGACCACGGTCAAACTGAATGCAGCCCAAATCAACAAAACCGGTATACCAAAGGCGCTACTCCTGAGAAAGGTTTGGTAGCTCTTCTAAACTGAATGGGAAAAAAATTCCGGGAACACTTCTTGGACGTGGAAAAACCCTGGAGTTCGCAGGAACTGTCTCCAGAATGCTAGTTAAAAATGTAGGACTCATTTGCCCGAACTATAAAACCTTTTTTGTAAAAAATTCCGATGCCCAAGCGTGCGTGCCCCTAAGTATCACACATCTGGTGCACTGCAGTCAACCAGGCTATAAATATTGATTAAAATAGAAGGGAGTCCCCGTAAACATTTCAAGAGGCCATCTGAAAGGAGAGGATAATAATACAGCTCTTACTGTAACCTGATAAACACTGCTCTTTAGGCCCTGTGATACGTGTTTTTGAGGCTATAAGTGACGCAAATCAGCAAACGTGATCCAAGCCTTTGGGAGCCTTGCACTGACTTTATTAGACACACTTATGCTAGACTTAATACAGCTACCGTGCTATGTGAGTTCTCCCACAACCTTCAATGATTCTTCCGAATTATGAGTAGTATGTTCAGATAATGCGGTTCTAAAGCACGACTTTGCACTTTGAGGGTGTTGGGCGAATGCTGAAAGTTGGTATTAGGAATTTCACTCTAGGCACTAGGGGTTTGACTTCTCCTTTGACTTCTGAAATGAAGACAATATCGTCCAGATCGACAAGGTTCTCATCAGCAGTTTGAACACCTGGGGTTTGAAGAATTCGGAGCTCCTGCTCCATCGTTTCATCAGCGACGTAGCTGAACGAGAATGGAGAGAGTGGACATCGTTGTCGGACACTACTTCATGTGGGGAACCTTTTGAAGAGCTCAATGTACTCTCTTGCACGCTTCGAGGTATGTGAACCTAGGGACCGGCTGTCAACAAACTTCTCGGGTATACATTGCTGAGTGAATGTTGAGTGAGTTAACAGCACCGACCGATATACAAAATCGAACCCGCCATTGAAGTTGAAGAAAACCAATGCTGTAGCTCGCTGTGCGTGTGGCACTGGTCAAACTCCTAGTGGGGTGTGATGCTGTGATCCGATCGCAACTTCGCTTGTTGCTCACCGTTGAATGTCTCGCTTGACTCTGTAAAAGGGCGAAGAATCAGTAACACCAGAAGCCTTGCTTTACCTGGAGTTTAACAATCACCTCTGTGGTAACTACTCCCGCTGCGAGTGTCCATTTTGAAAATGGTTACCAGTACTGATTCACCCCACTTATCTGAGACGGTTTCTTCTTCCCAGATAGACCCAAATAGGCTAGACACGTTCCCATGGAGGAATTCACGGCGCCCCTTGAACGGACCAGGCGATAGGTCGTCAGGAAGAGGAGCGAGACAAAACTGGAGTAGGTATATACACCCGGACATTTACGAGGTTGAGGTACGTGATCCACTTTTGTGTCGAAGGCCGACTTTCGGGAACAAATCCGCGGCTGATACTCTATCAAGTGTGTACACAGCGGTTACAATAGTCGGAAATGTATCCAACAAACTGTGACAATGCCGGGACCCCTAAAGTTGACTTGTCGCGCTACTTGCGCCATGAGAATGCGAACTCAGTACGGTTTTCCATCCAAACGACCATCACGTCAAAACTTGTGGATGCGGTGATGCGGCCTTTCTGCCAAAAATGAACGCGCTAGACAGGGCCAGCCGTAACACCCTCACACATCTGTCTTCCAGTGGCTGACCATGACTACTTGCGAAATGTGCAATACAGTTGGAGCACACATAACACCCATAAGGAACCTGGTACCGCTCTTACTATGCACACAGTAGCAGGGCTTGTGAAGCGTGCTACAATCAGAGGCTCATCTAGTCCAGCTCAAGTGAGGGGTCGGACTGCTGAGTCGTTCCAACCCACCTTGAGATCTTCAGTGACCGCACCCACATTTAATCTGTAAAGCGGGCTTTCTTTTCAAACTCCAACTGCTCGTTCTGTCAACGTATGGTCTGTCTCCAAAACAAGTATACAAGAACCTCGTCAAACCGCCTAGGATCCGCCCAAATATTTCAATTTACACTCTCTAAGCATCTAATTTTTCTAACGTCGTTTTTAGTGGAGTACGTGGCGAGGAAGTTGTACGCACCTCCAGAGAAGAAAACACTTTGCAGGACTAGGTCCAACCAAACAGATACCTTTGCGCTACACTGTTATCCGGCTCAGCTCAGCTCAAAGTAGGTCCGCGAGGAAAATGTTTTTTGACGTGCCAGTATAAGCTTTGATAGACTGCAGTTCAGAAGCTGAGAAAGGTGGGTTTCATTGAGATTTCTCACGACAATTGTGGCCAGCATGAAGAAAAGGTTTGCACACCATGGTAGGCGATATGGACAACAAAGCTGGAGGCTTAAGAACGGAAGAAGCACGGTGAAGTTGTAGAATTGGAATCCCTGTTCATTGTACCGACGGTGGCGGAAGACTTCTTCAGTCGTCTACCCCCGTTCAGTATGACCACTTAGCGCCCAGCTGAGTTACCGGAGGGCCACCAACAGGGTGCGATTCGTGGACTCGGTTAGACCATGTAGCTATTGATTGCCAAGAAAGAGACTCAAGTAAACATTACCATTCATTCTGGGACACGTAACTCGACTGCGATTATGCCGTTGTATGGGTTCCGTTAGCGCTTCGGATTACCCCGGCATTATATTTGGAAATGCGGAAGAGATCCATTAGTGAAATACCGCGAATTTCATCATCTTAGTAGCATCAAGCTGATGCAACCTGAATGCCACTGAGAACAAACGGTTACGCTGATGATGTAGATGAGATGAACGTTACGACAGCTGTACTGCCACAGCCGCCCAATTCTCAGTCATGTCCTGCCAACCTAAAGTTGTCAGTAAAATAACCACCAAAGGCATCATCGCCAAGAATGTGATAAACGCCCCAAAACAGGTCAGCGTGTAGCACTTTGAACATATGCAACGAAAACCTCCTGAAAATTCGGACACCTGGCGCGGCGTTATCAGCAGGCATCCGGTGGATAATGAAACATGGATGGTTACTGGGTCAACATTTTCAACGCGCTCAGTATTCGCACAATGGAATTAAATTTTCGAAAGTTACGACGTGTTCCTGCTGGACCAAAACATACAGGCAATTGAGTTCAGAACACCGGTTCAAACTTTTGAGCCCCATCTAGACACCCCGGGGTTCCAGTGATGATAGAAAGTATTCCACCAGAATTTTTCCGCAAGAGGTATGGTTGCTTCAGTGTACAATGAAATTTGGCGAGCTGCAGAAAAATGAATGTTAGATTAGAATGGTTTTCGGTTTTACATACACGTACCAAAGTGCAACATTTTGGCGTAAAAAGTTTTATTCCGTTTTACAGATAAGACCATTGTGCAGCTAAGGGGCCCCCATTTTCAACAGAGCAGGGGTCCCCATTGGATTAGGCCGGCAAGCTGTTCGCTGTTTCGACCAATCATGCGCGAGTTGGCTCATTGGCCGTTGCAGCGCGTACCTGCAGCCAGTGGGGTTTTAGGTTACACACAACGGAGACTAAATGGAAGAAAGTGAAAGGAACCCGACCGCCACGACAGTTTTACAGATTTAGGCCGACCAATTGAATACCAGATATCGTCGAGTTAGGCAGATATTACCGCCGCCAGAAAAGCCAAAAGACAGCTCTTGAACCGAAGCACGGTAAGCAAGATTGTATATCACCAATGCTCGCATATAAATCCACCAAAATGGATTACAGTGTTACAATAGTACAATGATGTTACTGTTGCCAATGATAGAGGATATGAATTGCTTTTTGTAGTAACTCTTGCCCCTGCCTTTTGTAAACTCCCTCACACTTTACATGTCCCTTTTCAGCCGTAATGCAGTCTAGCAACAGCTGTTCACTTAATGACTTCAAAACACTTGAATGTAAGCATGACACTTTTATCGCTGACGTTTTGGTCCAGTCCGTATACCTACGCCGGCTTCTAACCCAGGACCGTTGGCTGAGAGAGCCATGTACGGCTTCGTCGTTTATATTGCTTCGATCGTGTTATTTGGTGAGTTCTGTTTGATTGATACCGCAATCGAATTCGGCTGCACGAACGGCGGAAATGGCCCATTCGTGCAGTCACTGGCGCTCGTGCATCAAAGCTATTGCATTCAATGCGTAACTACCTAATTCCCGAACAAACTGAACGTGCCACCGCCCCCAAGGTTTGGCTGTACGTCTTCCACTTTCCGGTGATCGAACCTATAGTAGCTGGAACAAATGTGCCTATGGTGCACGGTTTCTAGCCGATACATAGATCGATTGATGGAGTGTACGAGATTGCTACTCGCCCTCTAGCTAGCACCTAGGTATGACAACACTTTCTCTTTCGTACCTAAGTGCACATTTCCCTCCATTTTCATGCTGCCATGGTTGCATTTTGTCAGTTCCCTTCCAAACCTACTTCGCCAGGCTGGAATAAACGTGTTTTTCAATTTTGAGACCTGAATTCGCTGAGCTGCGGTAGCATTCGAGAAAGGTTACTTGGCCATTAGAACGCTGCCTTTTATATTGCCACGATGCTAGCATGAGGTGCAACGTAAACTATCTAGACTTTTAAGGTTGCGCACATCATCGTGGGACATGGAATTTTGCACCAGTTTGACGCTTCCGTGCATTGCTAGCCCGCCTCTCGCTTCGGTTCCGAAAACTGGGATCAGGGTATTGCTGTGCATTGAAAATATCCATTGAGCGTGCGTTTTATGACTCGATTTATCAAGATCTGTGCATCGTTCCTCTTCAGCGGATAAAATGTCTTTTGTACTTATTGTTTAGATTGCGCTGAGAACATGGCTGTAATGTAGCAGTATATACAGAAGTGGATCACTGGGGCGAAATGGCTGTGGTTAGAGCACGAATCTACTGACCTGAAGGTCCGTGTTTCGACATTGACCTCTCTCTCAGCTTCTTTCCAGGCTTTGGCAACCTGGCATTATCCCAGCCCTCCTGCTTCCTTCGGGTGGCATGGCAGCTAGACGACGAAAGGGTGTTGCAGCTGAACGACTATTATCTTTCTTAGTATATGCCGTAGAGGAAGCAACTTGCTATGGCGATGCACTCTCACTATTTCAGTTGCTCACTCGGGGGAAGTGGCATTGCATTTACGACGGTTTAAAACGGCGGACTGTTCCACTGTTCCATTCTGTACAGAGTGGGCTTGTATCCGCTTCCGGATTGGACCACCAGATCCAACCGCTGATGGGCTACATGTAGGATGTGCGTTAGGGGCAAGATGGCTCAAGTAATTAAATCGCGAATTTACTGACCTGAAGGTCCGTGGTTCGAACCCCACCTCTGCCTCTCGACTTCCCCTGTCTAGGCTTGGGCAACCTGGCAGTATCCCAGCCCTCGTGCTTCCTTCGGGTGGCATGGCAGCTAGGCACCGGAAGGGTGTTACAGCTGAGCGTTTTTTTCATTTTTTATTTAGGATGTGTATTGGTACACGTGGCGTAAGCTGCGCCGTATGTGCAACCAGGTCCAAGGTTATTCGATATTATTTCTGCGTGCATAAGCAGGATATTGATTGATTGATCACGGCGTTGTCGTCGTTCCTGGCTATGTGGGGAGTATACTAAGATAGATAGTGATTACCTAAGAGTAACGTAATGTCTTGTGGTAATTAGACTTAGAGTGCTCATTTTGACTCATGCTGGATTCTTACTGTTATGTTTTGACGAAGAACACCTCGAACTCAGATGCTCGTGCTCGTTTGCACACTGAGGCACTTATCGGCTATCCACATTTTCACGGCATGGTTGCACCACTGTGACAGTAATTGTAACCCCTGAGTTCAACTGGAGATGTTTCCTACAACACAAGGTCCGCCTAAATGATTTGCTTCAGCATCATCACCATTGACTGCAACACCAGGTCAGAACATTGGTGCTTCACTACCGTACGCCCCTGTCAATTTACTTCAATAAAGCTTTTTAACCGAAAAAAGAGAGATAGTGAGATGAGGGGATTTAGGGCTACAACAACTGCAACAACTACGGCTTAGCGACTACCTACTCCTCCAACACTCAGACAATCTGGATAGAAACTGACGGTCTAAAAATTACGGACGCCGGTTCAGTGTCTCCAGCCAGGCACAGGGTCGGTCATGTGAACCCAACTTGAAAATCGAACTGCCCCAACGGCAACAAAACTTTTCGAGACATCTCTAATTCTCTTCAGCATATCAACTGCTGTCCACCTCTATGCTTCCATCACTGAAAAATTGGGCACGGAAACCGGCGCTCTTCTTTTTCTCGTCAGGACTCCAAGTTGCATAGTTTTGTTAACTAGGGGTCTGGTTAGCTATTGGTTCTCTACTTACCCGGCACTTGCATCAAGCTTAGATAGCAAGCACATCATTAGCCGATAACTGTTTGACACCTAGTTTATAGTTCCTCGGAATGCACCTCCATCTATCATACCATTTTATTCCTTTGAGCGTGAACATGGTTCGTCAACTAAGTTATTTACTAGGTCGTTATCCCTTCATTAGGGAATTATGCTGTTTTTTGGATAATTCCTTATGCTTCTCACTCACATTAACTCATCCGACGCAGCGCAGGTCATATCGCAAGCGCTTTCGTCTGGGAAGCCCACATGTCTTGAAAACGTGGGTTGCAGTTACATTGGGAAAATACATCCAAAGGTCATGTTTATAGTTTCGGATATAACTTGGCAATCCATTGGGATGGTGCTTACTTGAGCTATTTTCCCTCCATTTTAGCTATCTACCTTATCTGGGCTCTTGTTCCTCATGAGTGGCTTGGCCTTATTGGCATCACCTACTTACCCCACAGGTAATTCTCATTGTTCGTAATTCTAACGTTGCGTCTTCCTCGTCACCACATTTCGTTGTCTCGCATGCTTGGACGTACTGATGGGAACTTATACACCTTAACGGCTTTAACAGAGCGGCCTCACAGTAGGATACTCCGTTCCAGAAAATATCATACCTTCACATGATCACCGAACTTGTGTTGATTAGGCTTAAACTATCTTGTACCACCGCCCTATTCAAGGATGTCGCGAGTCTCATAAAAGACACCAGGCCACAAGGCAGGTATGGTGACTCTCATATGGGTGACCCTGCGCTCAGAAAATTCATACTAAACCATTTTGGTCGTACTGCCACCGACCCTTTCTACTGATAACTCGGCCACGTATTGTCCACTGTAGTTTGGCATTTGATTGTTCGTAACCTCGGTTTCACCATGTAGCACAATCCATTGCTCGCAACAAGTGCCTGCTCGTACCAGGTGGTGATCCCCACCTCCACGTTTATATTCTGTGTTCCATTGTTGTTCTCGTGATGTATGCAGATACTTTCAGGCTTCCGAATCGATTGACCAAGCTAATTTTCCGACGATAATGGCATTCTGTTGCACTATGAAGCATGCGGCCTCATTGTGGACCGAGGGAGAACGTGAAGAATCCGAATCTTGCGTGGAATCAGCTGAACTTTTAGAATAATGAATTTCTTCAGTACCAAAAACTGCCAGAGAGCACGCGGACCCATAGGCTAGATGATCATTCATCAGATCCTGCAAGTACTGTACATTCTTTTCCGTTGGTGGCATTCAGACATGCCTTTGGATAACTGAAGTCGGTGCATGGTGAAGAGCTGCTTTTCCGCGTGGTACGCGAGTTCAGGCTCCTTCCAGAGGACGCTTTCAACAAGAAGCTGTCAGCTCCAATTCAACATTGCAAACGGTTTATAATCGTCGTTGAAACCCGCCATTCATAGCTGAACCACTGAGATTTCCTGGCAATACGGAAATCTTTCTGGTTACTCCAAAAAATGTCGAAAACTCGGCCCCGGAGACGGACGTGTTATGTAAACTGACTTGCCTGTTATGCCCACTTTAGACTCATCTACTACCGGTGCCAATACTACCTCTGGTTAGCTCACTTAGGGAAAGCCTTTCAGACCCAGTTTTGCGTATTGACTGGAACAGCTTCCGTGAATCCCGCAGTCTTCCACTTCTTGACCTCTCGTTCCATTACGCCTTTCTGTCTACATCCGGACTACAGTTGAGCTGTTGACTAATCGATCGTCCAGCCGAATTGTACTCCGAACTTGAGGGAACAGGGTGCCTCGGATCAAATGATACTGAACGTTCTGACATCCAGTGGCATCCGCGTACGCACTAAAGAGCATTACATGCAGAGTTCCTGGCGTCACGCATAGAAGCGGTTATCTCATCTCAGTTACGGTCAATGTCCTCTGAGAAAGCCGCTTGTAATGCACTGCGTAGTAGACTCTGTTACGTCTCCCTAACTTTCGGCTCACAAAGCTTTTTGAATGCTCGTTTCTGGGGTTTACCGGAAAAGTTTGATGAAAATCTGGTCCGAACGACAGCATGATCCAAACTGACTTGTGTATTTCGTAACGATCGGCATTGAAGGACTGAACTGCCCCATCGGCCGCGGATGACGATGTAGTCAGTACGACTCCAACGCTGCTCGGCGGTAGAGGGACGTCAGGTGACACAATGGAGCCCACTGCGTCTAAGGCCAGTACGATTGAGAAACAGCTGTTGGTCAGTACAACGTTGCAAAAGGCGTTCGCCAGTATCATTACGTTTTGAGCTCAAACAGCGTGCCACCCATGTGTTTATGATAAACTGAGGCGTCCTACAGCATACATCAATGTCCAGCGAGTTCCGTGCGAACACTAAGAGTAGCCAGATAAACTGGACATCGAATCTTGAATCTTGATCTCGAGATGCTTTGGGTTGTCAGCACCTGCTGACCAAGACTGGCACAAGACCAACTGAATTGTCACTTTTGACGGATGTGCTCACAAGAAGAGAGTTATTAATGGGAGAAAAAATATGTGGAGAAAGAAGGTAGAATTTGCCTACCCGCCCTGCTGTATACAGTATGGAAGGCGACTCGGTTGATGACACCACGTGAATGCTGGTGTGACAGTACTGTTATTCGTATGCGGGCTGCAATACTGCCAGTGCGCCCGGACCGAGTCGGGTCCGGATAAGAATTATGGATCAAAATAGATCACTGGTTTTGGACGCATCAATAATATTTCTGCAAATCAGATGAACCTCCTATCTGCCGCCCGTGGTCGTTCGTCCGAAGACGACCCGGTTTTCCTATTACCTGCTGGGTCTGGACATCAAGGTGAATTTTGCGCCTCCCCCCCGTGATGCCTGCGGGTTGTGCAGGTGTCACAGCTGAACCATTTATTTTTATTTCGTACCCTTGTATTATGTCGCGTTGCCGGAGGGAACGAGATAGCTCAGTGCTTGGAACACGAAGTTACCAACCGGAATGTCCTGTCTGGGCAACCTGGCAGTATCCCATCCCTCGTGCTTACTTCGGGTGGCATGGCAGCTAGGCGCCGAGAAGGTGTTATAGCTTAGAGATTTTATTTTGCCCTGGCGCAGGAATTTGGTTACCAAATGCACCCTTTTTATCGCACGACATGCCTCGGTCACGTTGCATGTTTTTAGTTCGGTTGTTTGTGCTAATCACTTTCGTTTAATTAGTTTGATAGCCAAAAGCTGTGGCTGTCACGCCGCTCGCGGCGCTTCCTGCATTCACACATTCACGTTTTCTCTTAACTTTCTAGGCACTGGGCAATCACTGGGCCATTTTTGTTGGTATCTTTCACACTCTTGTGTTTCCTTGGCTACGTCCTCCATCACTGGTCAGTTCTACTTCCCCTGACGTCGATCTACTTAATCAGAGGTGGGTCGTTAAGACTGTTTTTCAGTACTTATGAGATTGTGATGCCCTGATTTGATTCACTGTTTTTGTAATAAACAAGTGGAAAACAGCGTTGTAAGTGATGCTTTGTCTGAAGCCTGGGAATCTACTTCATCAAACTGTTCATAAAGTGCATTGTTAGATATAGGATAATTACGTTATAGCAGGTATTTTCGAAACGGATCACATCTACAGAGTGGTATATCAGGTGAAGGTGGGTACAACTGTGAAGAACTGATACAGAACTTTTAGACAGAGTCAAACTGCACTGAAAAACTCAGTCACCGTATAACTGTATCACTCTTATCGTGAATCTTCCCTAGGGAGCCACGAACCCAAAACCACCGCCTGGATCGACTGCATCAATGTGTTTGCCTTGCACCTAGACAGAACCATGCAGTTGATCACATGAGTTGTTTTGGACTAGTTCATCAAGTGACGATTTCATCGGGAAGCGTCTGTATGATCTGGTTATACGTGTTTTTCCTGGGCATTCTACTTGTACTTGTTCCCTCCGGACGACTTTTCTACCGCTTGGTCGCATGATTGCATGTACCACGGCACCCCGATTTTCGGCAACGACTTACGGGTTACCAGTCGGGGTATTTTACTTGGAAGAACCGTGTTAGTCGGATAAGAAGCATACCACCAAAACCGGAAATTTTACCGGTATTCCGGCTCGATTGGCAGATTGAGATCTTGACTGACTACTGTGGGAAAAGAGAAGATTGACAACGCCGTTCCCCTTATTAAAAAACGCCCGAATTTTCAGTCTGTAGATTCTTCCAGCTGTACCCTTTCTAGCTAGCCATGTATGTGTACCATGACCCATTACATCACGAACCCAGCCCAGCCTCTTTGGTAAACATTTCACGTGTCTGGTCGGTTTATTACGCAGTTCTTTCGATAACATACCACCTTGATAGACCCCATACTGTGCGTTAGCTGTTCATTTACGAATGTTTGTCAACAAACCGATAACACAATTAGCCCAACACATTGGACTTTTGATCCATTCGGCGTCGTCATTGATTGTTTAGTAGTGCTATACTTTTTCCTCTTTACTACAGATGACTGTGTCAGATGCCAAGATGAGTTGCTTCCTGTCTCAGAAAACCGTCAACCGACAAACTCTGATCCCCCTGCCCTCCCCACCCAAGTTATTCCGCCGATTTTTGACCTGGACCCGGTCCGTGTTACAGAACGTCTATACCTTCGACCAAGATGACTGTGATCTCGCATTCTTATTGTCAGATTTTCCTTATTCGCAACCTGGTGCGGTGTTCGGCGCTTGGAACTTATCGTGACGTGCAAAAGGAGTGTGTTCAGTTTCAGATGAAGCCCGTTCTACTTTGACTTTCTTGTGGCTTCGATGATAGTACGTCTTGCAGCGACCTAGGAACTGCATCAAACTACCAGGTGTCCTATGCCTAGCGAATATAATCATAAACTCGTCATAGAAGACGACTCCCTCTCCCAGGGCTACAGTCACATGGATTATCTTGATATATGGGTGAGCCAAAGGATCATACACAGTAAAATTCAGCCGTCTAGCTGTAACACTCTTCCGGTGCCTAGCTGCCATGCCGCCCGAATGGGGCACGAGAGTTGGGGTACTACCAGGTTGCCCAAGCCTAGACAGGGGAAGTCGAGAGGCAGAGGTCGGTTTCGAACCATGGATCTTCCGGTCAGTAAACTCGCGCTCTAACCACTTGAACCATCTCACTCCAGTGCGATTCAAACATATACTCGTTAGTACTGGTCGTCCGATTTTTCATTTGGCGGTTCTGACGAACATACATTCGGTGGTGCACATTACTTACTGATGCTGAATACACCTATTCACCTTTCGGATATATCCGGACCAAGCTCGAGATGGCTCAGTGGTTAAGGCGCTAGCTTACGGACCGGAAGGTCCTGGCTCTAACCCGATCTCAACATCTCGACTGCTCTTGTCTAGGCTTGGTCAACCTGGCCGTATCCCAGCCATCGTGCCTCCTCCTATGGCAGCTAGGCACCGAAAGGGTGCTACAGGTGAACGATTTTTTATATGTATCCCGACAGTATGCCCGTTGAACTGCATATCTTCCGAGAGAACTACAACCACTTGTGAGAAGTCAAGCTGTCAGCTGATCAGTGCACCCAGCCCGAACAGCGCAATGTTGATGACTTATGGCTGGTGCAAGCTATTAAATCAAACAATGGATCCAAAGTGAATGCACGAAAAAGTAGGGTCGCAAGATGTACGGCCACCTGCTTGTCTACATTTTTGCGGCCCATCCATACAATCTGGACCAAGCGCAGCAGTGAACTGGCTTTTAGCGACCCTGCTGTTCAGCACACCCTGTACCCCTGTTCAAATTTGGTGACACCTATTGACACACTAGTAATCTAAGGAATTCGGATGACACTCAAGTAGCTGATGAGTTTGGAAGCAATACGGCGAACCTCTCTGCCAGTGGCGGAGAGCCAAAATGTCTCGGTGCGGCCGCCTCTTCCTCTAAGGGGTATTACGGATGTTCGTCCAAATGCAATGGATTTTTTCATCCTAAATCAGCGGCTTGATATGCAGTACGCTTTTAGGTTTGGTCGGTTTGTTCGCTGAGCTGGGCAAACGTTTCATCACCAATCGAGGAGCGTAAAGGTGGAATTGTTTCGGGCTTTACTTAGGCGGCCGCCGGCAGAGTAGAAAATGGTGGTAATTCTTGCATAGTCGTTGTTTCCTGTCTTAGCAAATGGGTGGGCCAAAACAAGGGATTATTGTAGTTTAGGCCTCAAACAGGGGCATCCGCTCGCGAAGGTAACGTTAATATCTAACGTTAGCTCTGGTCTGTGGACAGGGACACAAACGCGGCACAATATTCCCGTTTTGCTAATGAGCTGTCACAGCTACAAGTGTTGATGTGATGGCTGGCAAGAGCAAGTGACCCAAACTGGATCCACTCATCTCATGCTCGGTCTTCACGAATTGTCAGTACACTAGTGTACTATCGCACCAGCCAGGCTTGTAGTTAGATTAGATAGCGAATTGGAGAAGAACAAACCCAGTCACATGCCTTTGAGAGGGGTTTCCCGGTCCGCTGGACCGTGTATGGTGTTCCTTGTCCAGTGTAGTGGGATGATTCATTTTAGCGATAAACCCGCGAGGGGATCAAGCGTCCACTGGCTTATCCCTTGCTTCACTGCATCCGCACTCAAGGCACGCTATAGGCTGACTTCGGCCAGATTGAAACCATCTGATCTGTCAAACCATTAAATCAAGTTTATCCTAGATGCGTCTGGGGGTAATCAGAGACAGCAACATCAGTGTTGACGGTGACGCTTCACTGCCGTACAACCATAAAGTTCACCTAACTGCGATTAAAGCTGGAGATTGAAAAGTGGATGAGGGAGCGGACCCGGTGCTACCCTGTCGCAGGTAATCTGAGGTGCACATATTCAGACGCTCAGTCAGATGATCTGGAAAGAAACTGACATGATCGCCACTGATATCCATCAGCCGCCATTCCTTACAATACCTACAACCAATTGCAGGAGGGGTCACGGAGACCCCATCCTAGAAGGTGTACTGCAACAGCTAAACTCTTCATAACCTCTCACACTTCCACTAAGTCATAATTATCCACCTGATGGTTTCTGCCATTCTGAAGCAGGCACAGAACGCGTAGCACATGGCTGAGCCACGGTAGTTCAATCATCTGCTACATAAACAAATACCCGTTTTCTAATTACCTCGTTGACGCCATCCGGCATCAGCAATACTTGAGATATGGCTGGTTAAAAAGCTGAATATGCTTCACATCGTGTGTTTGCAGAGAGCATGTTTCGTAACCATACGACAATACAGCCATTACCGGAGCCTGGTATACGCAACCCTTGAAGCCCAGTGGTATGCATTTTGGCGCCACAAGTGATGCAAATTAGAGGTGGTTCTGGCCCTTGAGATTCGTGCACTGATTTCATCAGACACGCTTGATTCCAAGCATTTTTGCACAACAAATAATGAGCTTGGAGCCCCCCCCATATATTGTTTTTCAGAGTTGGGGTTATCTCTAGTATTTTGATCCTAATGTGAACTTAGAGGGATGTGTGCTTTCTTCGTTTCCGACTTCGCGGATATGTGTGGACTTGTATCCACGGTGAAACTATTCCACTAAGCCCATATGAGCTTCAAAGATGGACACCTTTAATTTTACCCGTTGGTGATTGCGGAATCCACATTGTTCTCGCCTACCAACACCAAGAACGACCTCCGGGTGCTGTTGCAGTGTTCACATGGCCCGTTTAACTGCCGCCAGTTTGGTGACGACCGGGCATGGTTTTCGTCACCAACTCCCAAACTGAAACAAAAAATATGAAAAGTGGTCGACCGTGGAGGAAGTTTATGACAGAGAGTTCAATAATAATTTACACTTTACAGCGGAGAGGTTGTAGGACAATGCGGAAGACGACAAGGTTATTCCAGCGTCGTTCCAATATGCAGACCCAATGCTACTCTCCGTCCCCGAACTAAGTACTCCTCCAGCGACACAGCTCTGTACTGCCCACACATCTGACAGTCGCATTTGTCCGACGGCCAAGACAACCGAAGCATTTGCCCGATCGAACAGCTCCGTGGCAAGTACACCAATATCCGATGGCAGATGTGGCAAGCTGCCCTAAGGGCAGGCAGCAACAATGGAATATTCTCCAGGTTTTTTGTTGGCTCCACTGCGTTTCCAGACGACTGGAACCAGTGCCGACGCTTTCGCTTGTTCCAACTGCTGGAACCCGGAGGGAGAACAACGCCGTGGTAACCAGGTCCACCCCAAGGTGGAGATAAGAAGATAACGTCGACAATTGTTGGTGGGAGGTCTTGAGGTTGCTCGACTCGGACCACATCCAGTCCTGCTTCAGGCAAACAGTTCTCGTTCGGTGCGGATTCTGCTGTTGAAGTTTGTGCGGAGCTGGATGGGTCAGATATTGGGACTTTTGAGGAACGCAACGAACAAATGATCGATACCGCATCCCCACAGATAGGTAGAATGTTGTGCGATACACCGTAAACTTGTGCATTGTGTTTCAAAAGCAGCAATCGAGTGTAGTTATTATCTATCGCAACCACTGTAAGATAAGAAGACAAGTCAGCTTAGAGATAATGAGCCTCAACAACAAGTTCACTTAACGGACACATGAAAGTTCAATCGGCATTTGATCACAAATGGCAAATATTGACTTTGATTCTGTAAGTGAAGAGTAGTCAAATGACCAGGGAAGTACCCACATTTAGGGAATTACAAATCCTTAAAAAGGGAAACCAATCGACATAATAGGACGATGTAAACACCAACGCAGACGAAAATGTGTTTGGTCACGTGAGTAGAGTACTGACAAGAGGTAGGGGGTGTCGTATATCGTTCAGCTGTAACACCCCTCCGGTGCCTAGCTGCCATGCCGCCCGAAGGAAGCACGAGGGCTGGGATACTGCCAGGTTGCCCAAGCCTAGACAGGGGAAGTCGAGAGGCAGAGGTGGGGTTCGAACCACGGACCTCCCGGTCAGTAAATTCGCGCTCTAACCACTTGAGCCATCTCGTCGTGTAAATGCTGAGTTGTCTGGAGTCAAATTCGTAAAATGCAAGACTTTCGGTTAGCCGATTCGTTTGTACACAGTTTTCAAAGTGGCCGAGGGACGTGGATGGCAAACACGTAGGGTAGCTTATTTAACGGGCTCACGTGATGAGTGGCTGTAAACGCTTTGGTAGAATGAAGGTGCTGCCAGGTGTCTTTTATGTGAACCAAACTTCTCACGGTCCCTAGTTCATCCGTCACTGATCACAAAGATGTGAACCTAGACAATCCTTCTGTCCGTCTGGAGTACCCCACAGGGCACTGAGATGACTTGACGATGAGATCGGTCTTCTAGTTGTGACCTTCGTAACTGGTATAGGTGATCCGTGGTTGGGTTACATGGGGAATGTTTCTGAAAGGCATCGTTTTTCTGCCTGAACCGTTAACGATCCGTCAGGATAATGACTGGTTCGCAGGATATTGAGAACTGATGAATAGTGCATTATGGATATATTTGACGTAACAACAAATCGCGGAGTTTCTCTCTAGTTTCAAAGCAATGAAGCCAGAGAACTCCGTCTACTGACCAATGCAGATGAGCTTTTGACACATTCTGGTATTCATTGTCATCGTCATTTCGGAATCCGGTCAACATCGAATCGTGTGGTGTGAGCTCTGATTGAAGGATGGTGTCGCTATTAGCTGAAACACAAGCTGGCGACGCCGATTAACCACCTGTGGCTGAATGTCATAGTGTACAATTACTACCAAGAAGACCGGTTGCTCAGAACTTCCTCGCGATTCGTGAGAAGCGCACTAAGGGAAAAGAGTTTCACGGTTTTTCTCTTCACTTGTGGGATGAAATTTAGACATCATCAACTCGTCAGGTAGGAACTTCACCCATGAATGCAAGTTTCCTGTGTTTCTTCGCCCTACGGGTGCAAAATCTGGTCCATTTGGTCAGATCTAACAGTGTTTCGGATTTATACGAGTAACGAGTATTTTCGTATTCCGAGCCTAAATTGGACGAAGAGCTGATTCTGTGGCAACATGACCGGTCTGACTAGAGAGCCAGCGAATTTAAATTGCATATTGTGGGGACTTTTTCTCAAGCTCGGTTACTAGAACGGCTAACTAGATATTGCCTATGCGAGGTGCATCACAAATTCAGATTGTTTGTGAACGAAGCGGAAAAGTGATGGATCTCTACAGTTATGTCCAACAAACTCTTGTCTTAAATGTAGCGAAGGTTTACCAAAGTGTGCCGATATTATAATAATTGACAACAAGCGTGATTCACTCTGTAAAACCACGCCAATTTATTTGAATAAGGCCTTACAATGGAAAGGAGAAAAACGGGACAGCGAGAGGAACCCAGTAACAGATTACCACAAACGTACGAGGTGCCTACACCTCCCACAGACAGTCTGGATAGAAACTGACGGCTTAAACGCAACTGATATCGATTGGTCGCCATATCTTTCAGTGTCTCTAGTCAAGCTCCTCCTACCTTGCAAGGCGAACAGCACCCAAAGCTTTCGTAGCATCCTCCATTCCCTTCTGGCATGTCAAATACTGTCCACCTCCAGGTTTCCGCCAGTCCGAATTAGGCACAGAAAGCAGCACTTATCTCGACAGGTAACAACTCGGAATATGTAACACAACGCTCAGTGTTTGCAGTGCCGAACACCTCCCTTGAGTAAACGCGGGATTCAGCTGGGTTCCCGGTGAGTCTCCTGCAAAACCAAATTTGTTTGCAAATGAGTGTATTTCGCTAAAGTTCTTTCCGCTTCACAAAACATCTCATCCCAGATCACTTTGTTCAGAAAATGTTGATTCTAGCCGATTCCAACTATAATTATGATATATCGGTGGCCAAAAACATGACGATGTCATGTTCTCAAAACCGAAGTGGGAAGGTCTCGCAGCAGTACGAAAAATAAACCCCGCAAAGTACTCTGGAACACGCCTCTTTTGAGACAGAGCGAGGTGTTTTTTGATGCAAATTGGCAAACGCATATCTGGTTTTGGAGATTCGCGCGTTGACTTCGTCCGCCACCTTTCACTTACTGTTCTATATCAGAAATGAGAACAATATCGTCAGTATATTTCAGGCCGACAATGTTTTCGCTCCGCGGTTTTCGAGAACTTCTCTCGACCTTCATCTCATCAGTAACGGTATTAAACAAAAATTGTGAGAGTGGACGTCGTCGTCGGACACCACTGCTTGTAGGAGAGGCTTTAGAGAGCTTGAGATAACTCAGGGGTTACCAACCGGAACGTCCGTGGTTCGAATCTACACTTGGCATCCAGACCGCTTCTGCCTAGGCTTTGCAGGATCTCAACCCATGTGCTCACATCGCGTGGCACGGCAGCTAGGCATTGAAGGGGTGTTGCAATCGAACGACCGTTAGTTCGATTCCCATACACTTTCACGCGCCCAAAAGTATGTGATTACAACGAAAGCATGATACTCACGAACTTCCGAGGCATACAGCGTTGCGTGTTGAAAAGAGCGAGCCAGTTGACGAAATCATGCGCGCTTTTGGAGATAAGGAACACCAAGATCGTAGGGTACCTATACACATGTCATCGCCTTTAACACAACCCTTACTAGGCCTAAGTCCTGCTTGTTATTCTCAGGTCATCTTCAAGAGCCTTCGTAAGACGTAGAATGAGGGACATAGAGTCTGGCTACAACAGAGATCAAGCCAACGCTTCTGTGATTAACACACAGGCTGCGAACGTCCCTTTTGAAAACGGCACCACCATCGACACACCCCAGTAGTTTAGGACGCCCATATAGAGGCAATAAAGGTAAACAAACATGGGCTGAGGATCCCACCTCCATCTCTGAACAGAGTGAGTGGGAGTTAGTCAGGACCAGCAGCTCGGTAAGGTTTGAGGGACAAAGGCATTCGTATATTTTCGAAGCTGTCGGGATTCCAGGTCCACTGTCCACGGCTGTGTTAGGGGACTGGAATTCGGCGGAGCAAGTGCATGTGGGTAGTTGGATTGTTGTTAGAAGTGTTCCACCCAGCGCTACAGGCGCTCTATTTTTTAAAGGTAGCTGAACCATTGTTGCTGAAGACTACTTAGTTCACTAGATGCCTCTTTGGTCCTGTTGGGCGCACCAACTAGAATAGTTTATACAAAGTTCCGGTTACTGGACTCACCAGCTTCTCGCTCTGCGCAGATGCTGTCTTTTTCCGGCCTCTGACAATTTATTAAGTTGTACTGTATTATTGACGAGGAAGAGGTACCCGAGATTCGTGCAATTTTAGTGCCTGGTGCTTATATCTAGTTGGGTGCGCCGTTCCACAAGCGGAGCACACGGCATACTACAGGGTTGCGGGCAGTACCTTCTGGTAGGTCAACGACAGAAGGCATCTTGTCCGAAAGGGACTTCAGCAGGTGGTTCTGGTAGACTCGTTTCACACTTGTTTTTCAGTGACTAAGTGAGGTGCACGCATGTTACGTTTCTCGGAAAGCGAGGCGAGAAGCAGCATGCACGTCATTCGAATCAACGCAGGTTCCAGAACGAGCGACAACCGGTACTTGACCCACGCCGCCTACAGCTAATCGCGACGTGTTCTAATTTTGTTCCATGTTGATTCGCGTGCGGGAGGCACCATGTGGCCGAGCGGCTTCGGAGGTTAGTACTGTGGTCAGCAGGCGTTCGCCGTTGTCCTTGCGTCTCGATCCCAGTCCAAGATGACCATTCAAATGAGCCTCAGCAGCTACGTTCTCTACTTACACACTCGTATCCTTGACAAACACAATATTTGAGCTCTTAGCCCGCCGCAACATGGCGCTCAGAGCGCCGTAAAAACTGACTTAGAGTGTATTAGAACTACAGTCTGTCGGGGGGTAAGAGGATAGTATGAACAGACAACAATTATTGACACGTTTACGGGATCCCCTTACAGACGTTGCCAAACCAACCACACAAAGGCGACTATCAACAGGCAACCAGAGACCTTTCAGCCCCAGAGGTTCACAACCGGAAACCAACGGAAACGATATGGAGGTCAGTTCAACAACCGCAATTGAGTCTTGAATATTCATTTCAGATAGGCAGTACATATTAATAGGAAGCTAGCCCAGTATGCACGCAAGAACAGCCTATTATCCAGGTTGTTTCAGGATATGAACGATAAAGCCTGTCAGATGAATTGGGCGTCGGGGTTCGAAGAATGATTTTCGAAATGTCTGCAAACGTGATGACCGAATTCATCGTAGATATTACAGTTAGCGGCGAACGGATCTGTCAGTCCGTAAGAATGGATCTACGGAAGTTCGCTGGCAACGGGGCAAAGACGGGGTCAACGAATATGTGAATAATTAAGGAGGTATCAGCGATTGTTTGTTTTGCTTATTGGTGCTGCCGTATGCAGCAAGTGAGCGGAATCGAGTAACGGCATCAGACGACGGCTGTGGCATGGGATCCTTTGTGAATGTGCGATTCATAGAGGTATTTCCTAACGTAAAGCTCTCACCTTGTTGTGGTAGTCGGGCTTCTGTGCTGCAATGATCCTGCAGACTATACTGACTGGAACTAAGTTATTGAAGGTCCAACCATGCCAGAAGTCCAGCGGTTAGCAGCCTGAAGCAGAACACGGAGTCCCCGTACTGCGAGGACTCGTATTACGAGGCGGTCTGGAGGCAAAGTCGTACCGTCCTCTGCGGTAGAAGTGTGAGGACAGTACGGCGTTTACTCCAGGCGACCACCGTGTCCATAATTATGGAGCAACGATGCTGTCTTCCCCAAATCAAGGACCGCAGGAAAGTCATGGATTCAATTGGACTATGTGACTCACTTACCGATGGAGAGACTCAGTTAAAGATTGTCATTCATTCTGGGGTACGCAGCTTAATTCTGATCGCGCCATTGTGCGAGCCCGGGTACCACTTCGCTTCCCATCAGCATTACGTGTGCCAAAACAGAGCGGTTCCAATCATCAACCTAGACAAGTTTCAGTAGCACAAGCGTATCCAGCTGCCTAGAAGGCTACTGGAAACGCAGTCATGCGGATGACGAAGACTCATCATCATCATCATCGACAGCATGACATCAGTGTTGAACACCGATGCTTCGCTGCCATGATTTATTTGAAAGCCTTATTGTGAAGAAAAAGAATAAAGATGGATGGGGAGGGGACTTATTGCTGTCTTACTACAATCATTCCGAGGTGCCTACACCTCCAAACACTCATTCAGGCAATCTGGATAGAAACTGACAACAAGATCGCCACTGACATCGGTTGGCAGCCATATCTTGCAGCGTCTCCAACCAGGCGCAGTGGGGATCACGTGGTCCCCATCCTGGAAGGCGAGTAGCAACGACAGAGATCGATTAATTCAGTTGTGTTCTGATCATGAACTGTTTATGGCAATCACGAACTTTCAACATAAACGTTCGCATCGCATAGCCTGGCGGCCACCAACTGCAAATCAACATTAGGCATGCGCAACACATGTCCCAACCAACGCAGCTTCTGGTGCTGGACACATTCTTCAATGGAAGTACCCGTTGCACAACCAAAACTCGCTTTCTAACTGCCTCGTTACGGATTCGCCGACACCATCCCACACGAGCTATGGTTCTGAGACAACGATTGTCGAACACCTGAAGACGTCTCAGTTCCGCTGCTCGAACAGGCCAAGTCTCACAGCCATACAACAAAACAGCCCGCACTGTAGCTTGATACACACGTCCCTTGAGATTCAGGGACACACCACTTTGACGCCATAGGTGTCTCAAATTAGCAAACGCGACCCGAGCCTTGCAGATTCGTGCATTTACCTCATCTGTCACACTACAATCAGAACTAATACAACTTCCAAGATATGTAAAACGCTCCACAACTTCCAGTGCCTCTCCCTGGATTGTAAGTGGCGTGTTCAGTGACTGCATGTCCAGGAGCATGACCTTACACTTTTTGGGTGCAAAGTGCATACCAAAGGACGGGATGACTTTGGTCAGTTCATCTAAAAACACCTGCGCCTTCTCCTCCTCTTCAAAGATAAGAACGATGTCATCTGCATATTCCAGATCGACAAGGTTTTCGTCAGAGGCTATTTGAACACCGGGGTTTTGGAGACCTTCCAGCGTTCGTCTCATTATTTCATCGATCACGAAGTTAAACAGGAATGGGGAGAGTGGGCATCCCTGACGGACGCCACTTTGTGTACGGAAGCTTTTGGAGAGCTCGCCGTATACTCACACGTCCGGAAGTCTTGGAATACAAAGAGCTTATTATGTTCACGAACTTCCGGGGCATTCCTTGGTGGGCAAGCGTGTCAAGCAGAACAGACCGGTCAACCGAGTCAAATGCGCCTTGGAAATCCAGGAATACTAGAATTGTGGGTCGCTTATACGTATGGCGTTGTTCTAGCACCTGACGAAGTGTGAAGATTTGGTCAACGCAACCCCTACCAGGCCGGAATCCCGCTTGCTGCTCTCGAGACAGTGTCTCACGAGCCACCGTAAGGCGACGAAGCACAAGTGACGCCAACAGTCTCGTTACGACCGGGGTCAAGCTGATCCCCTGTGGTTGCCACACTCACTACGAGCCCCTTTTTGAAAATGGGCACTATCACCGACTCTCCCCAGTTGTCTGGGACAGACTCCTTTTCCCAGATGCAGGCAAACAGATCAGACAGGCGTTGACTGAGGATTTCACCCCCATCTTTGAACAATGCGGGTGGGAGGTCATCCGGACCAGAGGCTCGGTGGCGCTTGAGAGAACATATGCAGTCATAAACCTCCGAGGCCGTAGGTGGTTCCACGTTCACCGTCCAGGGTTCTACGTCACCTGTGGGTTCCAGATGGGCGCCAGCTGGTGGCCATGACAATTGTTGTTCGAAGTATTCGGCCCATCGGTCGAGACGTTCTTCTTTATTCGAGATGGTCACTCCATTCCGATCCTTGATAGTTTCGCTCACAGGTGGTTTCCGGGGACCGGTCGCACGGATCAACTGAAATAATCTTCGGGCATTACCGGATTTCTGGGCCTCTTCCATTTCCTTGGCTTTCTGTGTCCACCACACTTCGCGGTCGGCTTTCACACTCACCTTCACTTGACGTCTGATAATTCGTCGCACCAAGTTATGTTCCGGGCCGGCTGGGATATTTCTCCGAGATTTAAGCAGTGCCACCGTTCGGTCTGATATCCAGTGCTTGAGTGCGCCTGGTGGTGCCGTGCCACAGGCAAAATTCCCAGCACTATGCAAAGAGGTGGCAATCTCGTCCCAGTATGCGTTCACATCTGATGGTGGAGCATTTGGAAGAGACCCTAGAAGACGATTCTGGTAAGTTCGTCTAACATCCGGATCTGCCAGTCTCTCAGTTGCCAAGCGATTTGTCCGCACCTTACGCGGTCCTGGAAAACGTAGGGAGAAGCGACTCCGGACGAGCGCGTGGTCGGAATCCACAAATGTGTTCCAAAACGACCGGCAGTCAGTTACTGATCCGCGCCATCGGTAACTGATGGCGATGTGGTCGATTTGAGTTTGTGGTCGGCGTGTCGTTGGAGGACACCATGTGGCCAGACGACTTCGGCTATTCCGGAAGTTAGTACTGCATAGAAACAGCCTGCGATCAGCACACAGCTGAAGCAATCGTTCCCCATTGTCCGTACGTACCGAGTCCAATCCATGTCGACCTCCTAATTGAGTCTCAGATACGCTAAGCCTGCCCACTTGTGCATTCAAATCTCCGGCAACCACCACGATGTCTGAGCTTTTAGCTCGCCGCAGCAGGGCATTCAGGGCGTCATAAAACCTGTCTTTGACGGTGTCGGAGCTACAGTCAGTTGGGGCGTACGCAGACACGATAAACAAACATCGATCAACATCCCGCTTGTGAGACTCCTTCACAGACGTTGCCAGACGAACCGCACAGAGGCGACTATCAACAGGTATCCAGTCAAGCAAGGATACTTCCGCCCGGTGACTTAGGACGATACCAACCCCTGCACATCCAGCTGCAGCAGCCTCTGGATCACCAGAGGTGCGCAGTCGGAAGCGAGTGGAGACTGATGGGGCGGTTAGCTCAATCACTGTGCTTGCATCTTGAATTCTTGTTTCCGAGACACAGCACACATCAATGCCAAGCGAGTCCAGTGTGAGAGCAAGAGCAGCTTGTTGTCCTGCTTGCTTCAGAGTGCGCACATTGAAGGCGGCCAGATAGACTGAGTGTCGAGGCTTGAAGAGTGATTTGGAGATACCTGAGGATGTCGGCGCCATGTGACGAGCAGATGCTGCACGCAAAGCCGATGCAAGACGAACGGAGTCATCAGTCCTAAGTGCTGGGCCTACAAGAGAGAGAGTTATTGGGGGGGGGAGAGGGGAAGAAAAAGTATGTGAAAGAGAAAGGGAGGCGTCAGCAGTAGCCTGTTTTCGCTTACCCGCCCTGCTGTATGCAGCGTAAGGCGACCCGGCTGATGGCACCACGCGACGGCCGATGTGGCATGAGTTTATTGTATGTGTGCAGTTCATGGTTGTACGTGGGCTAGGATACTGTCAGGGCGCCCACACCTAGACAGGAGGACGATTAGGGTCCTCAACCAAAGCCTTTGGCTCAAAAGCCTAACCGCAAGGCAGCGGTGTTTTGGAAATGCAAATGCATTACTGTCTGTTTCTACGGAACAATTCGCCACATGTTCCAACCCCCAACCTGGAGGACCAGGAGACTGTGTTCTAACCTCTAGCCATTGACCAACCTGGTATGAAAGACTCTGTGAGTGTCGCAGGGACACTCCCCGGTATAGCTCAATGGGTCGCTGAGGTGCGCAAACCGCCACACCACGGTAGGGTCCAGTCTCTTCGTGACGAAGACTGCTTGGAGGTTGAATGGAAGCGAGTGAAAGAGGCTATGCTCTCAGCTTTTAGAACTGTTTGTTCAAGCCATCCGACTTGATTACATGAACAGTGGATATCGTCGAGATCAGCAGATGATATTACGGCCAGAAAGGCCGTACCAGCAACGAGCAACTGTGATGACGCCCGCAGAACCCTCAAACACCGGATAATCAGGAGCTGGAGGAGTGACAGCGAACGCTGGTGGATTGCGAAAGCCCAGGAGGTGGAGAAGGCTTTTACTTCAGGTAACAGCCGCACCCTATCTCAGCTGATTCGACCAACCGGTCAGAATACAAGAGTCAGTGAGATTATATGAGAGGAAAACGGAACGGCAATTCATTCACAAGACCATCGCCTTCAGCGATAGGCTGAACACTTCAAATGACAGCTCAGCTAGTCTCCTTCAAGACAACAACTGGAAAAACCCAGCGGGACTGAATGGAACATCAACACCAACCCGCCGTCAAGAACCGAAATCCAACGTGAGATATCGATCCTCAAGCGCGACAACACACCTGACGCGGATGGCCTACACCCCGCACTCTTCAAAGAAGGTGCCGAGGCCCTACAGCGAACGCTGGTGGATTGCGAAAGCCCAGGAGGTGGAGAAGGCTTTTACTTCAGGTAACAGCCGCACCCTATCTCAGCTGATTCGACCAACCGGTCAGAATACAAGAGTCAGTGAGATTATATGAGAGGAAAACGGAACGGCAATTCATTCACAAGACCATCGCCTTCAGCGATAGGCTGAACACTTCAAATGACAGCTCAGCTAGTCTCCTTCAAGACAACAACTGGAAAAACCCAGCGGGACTGAATGGAACATCAACACCAACCCGCCGTCAAGAACCGAAATCCAACGTGAGATATCGATCCTCAAGCGCGACAACACACCTGACGCGGATGGCCTACACCCCGCACTCTTCAAAGAAGGTGCCGAGGCCCTAGTGAACAATCTGAAGACCATACTGCAGAAGATTTGGAACGAAAACAGAATACCAGTCCCATGGAGCTCCTCGACCGTCATCCCAGTCTTCAAAAAAGGCATAAGAACGTCATACGAAAATCATCATGACATCAGCCTGGTATCTGTCGCATTGAAAGTGCTCTCTGCCATTATTTTACACAGACTGAGAATCACGTTAGGTTTCGCCTTGGCCGAGGATGCATCGACCATATCTTTACCTTGAGACAAATTCTTGAACAGCGCCACTCCTTCAAACGTCCCACATTGGTCTTGTTTTCTTTACCAGAAAGCCGCTTTTGACTGTCGATCGGCAGAGACTGGTAGTGTCTGGCGACCAAAGGATTCCCTTGTAAATTTATATCCCTTACGAGGACTATGTACGCGAACTCCTGTGGGCGCGTACGAGTATACGGCAGCTTTCGCCTGAGTTCACCACGTCGTGGTGTAAGACAAGGTTTTCTCTCAGCTTCCCTCCTCAACTTTGTTACGGATGTCCTACTTGAAATGTTACTGCTTGCCTCTGAAACCTAGGGGGTCTAAATGCTCCTGGGACATTCCCTCACAGACATTGAGTATGCAGGCGATATTGTTCTTCTTGGTTCAGGTAATCAAAAATGCAAACGACTGTAAATAACCTAAGTAATACTGCGGCACGGTTTGGCAGGCGCCTCATATCTGCAAAGTGTAAAGTGCTGCTACAAGACTGGGTGGGACCGCACCCAAACATCATGCTTGGAGACAAGCCAATCGACGTGATAATTTTTTTTACCTGGGCAGTGGAACAAGTTCCGGTGGATTGGCTGGAGATTAGATTCCTCCTCGGATCAGGAAAGCCAGGGAAGCTTTTGCCAACCTCCGACACCTGTGGAGCCGAAGTGACGTCAGTTTGTCTGTCAAGGATAGTTTACACTGCGGCAGTGCGATCCATACTGCTGGTTACGCTAGTTAGGGTATGCTCTCCGCATGCCAGAAGACCGTCTGCCTCGCAGAGCTATTTTTGCGGGCCGTGTGTTGAGTGGAAGCGACCAAGAGGTGGACAGTGCATAACCTAGCAACGACGTACGAAAACACTAAACAGTAAACTTAGTCGGGTCGACAGCTGCCGCCTCCCTGGATGTGGACCCCGGGACTCAACTCACCAACGGTTAGTGGCACTGGAAGAAATGGTCGGATCGCGCAGTCAGTGACGCCCGTGCATCATAGCCATCGCCTTCAATGCGTAGCTACTCAGTTCCTGAACTAACCAGACATACAAACGCCTCCAAGGCTTGGCTGTATATCCCACATTCTCCCAACTCCCGGTGGTCGAAACGATAGGAGCTGGGACCAATGTGTCTATGGTACACGGTTTGTAGCTAACAAATTGATTGATTGATATGGACATACGTGGACTGGCATATTGCCAGGGCACCAAGACCTAGGCAAGGGGGACCGTTATGGTCCTCGGTCAAAGCCTTTAACCCAATAGCCTAACTGCAAGGCAGCGGTGGTTGGCGTAAGACTATCACAGTAGCTTACATTTTTGAGGAGCAAGTTGCCACACATGTTCTCAACCCAAATCTCGAGGACCAGGAGACTGTGTCAGCCAGACCTCTACCCGTTTGCCAAGCTGATATGAGAGGCTCAGTGGGTTCATACGTAAACTTCCCAGTACTGATACGTAGGTGCATAAGGCACAAAGGTGCTGAACCGCTAGGAGATTCAGTCTCTTCATGACGACTGACAGACAACTTGTGTACTGGCTGGACGGGTTCCTACAGCGATTTCACAACATGGCCATAATAATAAAATAACAATCGTTCAGCTGTAACACCCTTTCGGTGACTAGCTGCCATGCCACCCAAAGGAAGCACGAGAGCTAGGATACTGCCAGATTGCCCAATCCTAGGCAAAGAAAGTCGAGAGGCAGAGATCGGGTTCGAAACACGGAATTCCGGTAAATAAATTCGTGCTCTAACCGCTGAACGATCTCGCCAAGACCATAAGTTCAGTGATATACTGCAGGAACGCTAAACTGCTGAAATCTCGGTAGTCGTACAGAACCACGAAATTCCACCTACCTATCTATGAGGAACTTTGTACAAACACTACTTCTAGACTAGCCTACTGAACTTCCCCAGTATCACATGTCTGATCTAGTCCAGTCATCTCAGTTGAGCGACTCGCGTTATTGATGTTCAACGGACCGGTTTCATATACCAATTGTTTTGTTATCTTTAAGTTTATTAAGGTTCATGGAACTGGTATGCTGGTCTGAGATCCTAAAGGGAACAGCGACGCATTAGCGACGGACATTGGATTCCTAATTCTGGAGAAAGTGACATGTTTAACAAACACTCCGGGTCAATATGTGCAAAAATAGTGTGACGGCAACTGTGGCTAGGAGGATTTCAATACTGGAAATACATAAAAAAAAAACAGACAATGAAGGAAAGATCGCGCACACCAACAGATATTACAACAAGATAACGCCCAATTTCCCGGGAGCGCGATCTGGAAAATATCGATGCAGAGTACTATCAAGCAATTCCGTAAATTGCTGTCCAGTACGCAAGGAATGACTCGGTCATTCAACAAGGACTTTGGCGGCAAATAAGGAACAAATTCAAATAGGACCTTTCACTTACCGAGGGAGCACGTGCGCGCGAACTGGATTGCATTTCCACCGACCCCCGCAAACGCATCCACGATCAAGTCGCATGCACATGCATTTGCTTGACGCCGAGCTATGCATTCGGGCGTCACGCTGTACCAAGACTCTGTTTGGATAAGAAAAATCGAATAAGTCGACGCATAATAAGCAAAACGGAAAATTTCAATTCAGTTACTCAGCTGCAGCCGTGTACTGCAGCTCTGTGGCTAAATCTGGATTCAACTGACATAAAGAGGAGTTGTCGCATGAAATGATAATGGTAGTTCGGAACAAGTTTTTAGGGTGTCGGAAGTCGTCACGTGACTATGGTCCATGGTGCTACAAACTACCTCAAAGAGAGAGGAAGCGATAGGCGGACGAGAACTTGGCCCGATAGTTTCTATGTGGTCCAGAAAACGGAGAGGGGCAAACGGGTTATTAGAGAACTTATTCAAAATCGTGACAGTCAGCTAGCCGGTCGTAGTGATCTCTTATTGTTTAAGGATGAATAATAGTCACGAAATTAGAGGGCATTTCATGTTCAGGTATGCACAGAGCAGACCATTCATCTGTTAAAGCTAAGGAAATTCACGGCTGTTCTTCGTCCAAAATTCCGCTGTCCACTAAAACATTAACGCTGGTCACTTTATTCTTATAGCTATGTCGGATTTTGAGGGAAGATCGTCTGGAGTCAGCTGTACCTGTAGCACCCTTTCGGTGCCTAACTGTCATGCCGCCCGAAGGAAGCACGAGGGCTAGGATAGTGCCAGGTTGCCGAAGCCTAGACAGGGGAAGTCGAGAGTCAGAGGCAAGGTTCGAACCACGGACATTCCGGTCAGTAGATTCGCGCTCAAACCACTTGAGCCATCATCCGGGGGTGCTGATAAGTCTTTGATTACCGATCTGCCAGACGTATTGACGAGTTGCAACAGATTTTCAGTGAGAAACGGCTTCAGACGACGCCACAGATACTTCCAGTTAGAAACCTTTCCAGCGGAGTATAGAGGGTGGACTAAAGACGTGCTAATAAGGCGAGCCTTCGTGGAAAGAAAAGAATAAAATTTTCTGAGACTAGTTCTAGCGCGAAGAGTGTCCGTCCGATCCTTCGGCATAAGCTTCGAGCATACAAAGTGCAAATTCATGCTGCAGGACTTACAGTCTCTGAACACACCTCCGAGAGTGACACTGGTGGTGGTGGAACGCTATACGTCTTCTGGTAGTTGCATTATCTCTAACGGTAGTGACAGACGAAGTGAATGCACTAACCTCGAAGGCCAGAATAGCGGTTGCCATCCAGCATTGCAAGCTACGGTGGTTGGACAATGTATTACGCACTCTGTTGCCCCGCATGCCGAGGAAAGCGCTGGTTCGCGTTCATAATTAGTAGTGGTGGAAACCTCGAGGTTGACAGCATCTGGTGACAGAGGGAAGCGAAAGACATCAAGAAGGTTTCGGCGCTGTGGGTATTGTTCGGTTTCCATGATGGCATCCATTCCCTGTGTATGGCTGGAGACATTGGAGGATATGGCAGCGTCAGAGGCGTTCATGCCTTCAGTTTCTATCCAGGTTGTCTGACTGAGTACTGTAGGAGTAGGTACCTCAGGTGTTTAGCTCTAAGTTCTCCAACTTCCTCATATCCTTCCCCTTTCTGTTATAAGTCTTTAGTGATGTAAATTGATATAGTCGTGCGGCAGTGAAGCGCCAGTGTTCCCATCCGGTGCTACTGTCAATGGTGATGATTATTCAGTGGCACAAACAAACAATCCACACAAGCTCTAACTCGACAACAAAATATGATGGGGAAATAACAAAACTGAGTGCAGTCAGTGCTATTAGTCTGCTAGGGTTTGATGCGCATGACATTCCTTGTGATTGGCTAAGGCTAGAGAAAGACACGGTTGTCAGCTGACCTAAGTGAAGCTCTTTATGTCACTTTCCACCCAGCTCCGCGGTTAAAGCGCTAGCTTACTGACCCGCGCATCTAGACTGCGCCTTCCTGGTGTTCAGCAAGCTGGCAGTATCTCAGCCCTCTGGTGGTGTGGCAGCTATCCACAGAGAGGGTGTTACAGTTGAACGATTACTATTATTGTTTTTCCACGCAGACTGTCTGAATAGGTGGGTATTTTGAAATATTTATAGGTTATCAGAAGTAGGCCTCCTCCTTTCCCCAACCATTAGTTGAAACTCAAGGTAATAAAAGCCATCAGGCAGTGAAGCAAGATGTCCAACAGTGTTTTTGACCCTGTTGGTGGAAATTACAAAAAAAAACAGAAGCATAGAAGGCCAAATCAAAACCTTTGAAAACAATTTCGGCGCCACAGAAGAGTGCTGATAACACTTTATTCACCTGCCTTTATCAAGTTGAACTCCCAAATCGAAACGCTCAAAAAGGTCATAGCGGCGATTCCAGTACCTTAATAGCGTTGCATCATCCGTAATCGGAGGCTTTGAGCGCTTTCTAAAGACGGTATCGAAATAAGAAAAAATCAATACTTTTTGCGTATTCTGCGGCTCGTTCGGATGATATTCGATTCAAGTTGACTGGCGCATGCCGAAGATATATTAGACTGAGCATCTGTATCACTTGAGGAGACGTCCGACAGCGTGTCTATTATTGCCATTGCAATGATGTCATTAACGTAGGAAAACGACAGAGTTCAGCGGTAACCCGAGTGATCCCCAGGGGAATGTCTGTAAAGGGAAACAAAGTTCATGTAAGACTTGCCGATCACCCCAAACGACAACGATATCGTAGTGGTGGACGGGTGCTCATAACAATGCGGCGCAGGTGCACAAGTAAAGATAGCGATAGTGGAACAAAGGTTGTGTGTCCTGTGAGAAGTGCAAAGCAACAATATTCATATTAGAAGTGAGTGTACCTACTTGTGGTGATCCATCACAGACTACCAGGATACCACCATTACCATCGTCATTATTGACAGCAGCACTAGATGAGAATAGTGGCGTTTCACTGCCGCACCACCATCCATTTACTTTAATAAAGAAGTACAACCGGAGAATGGGATGAAGGGAACTTAGGGCTAGTTTGCAACAAACACCTGAGGTGCCTACTCCTACAGCATTCAGTCAGACAATCTGGATAGAAACGGACGGTATGAACGTCACGGATGCCGTCAAATCGTTCAGTGTCTCCAGCCGGGCACGGGGGCAGTCATGTGGGCCCTATCCTGGAAATCGGACAGTGCCAACGGCGCCTAAAATTCGTGACGCCCTTCATTCTCTTCTACCATATCAAATGTTGTCAACCTGTAGGATTCCAACACTCCGAATTAGGCACAGGAACCAGCGTACTTGACATGCGATGCAACAGCGTGCGTAATACATGATTCAATCACCTTAGTTTGTAATGCCGGATGTATTCCTTCAGAGGAGCACTCTCTACTTCATCAAAAATCCGTCTCGTGGTCACCTCGCTGGGAATACGATGGTTCCAGCCCATTCCAACTATACTTTTGAGACGTCGGTTGTTGGAGACCTGCAGACGTATCAGATTCTTTGCTCAAAGTTGCCAAATCTGGCACTCATACGACAATACCGCCCGAACTGCAGTCTGACACACTCGTTATTTGAGACACAGTCAAATACCCTGTTGAGGCTACAAATTGTGCAAATTGGCAACCGCAATCCTGGTCTTTGAGAGTCGAGGATTCACCTCGTCTGTCACAGTAACGTTAAAACTACTGCAACTCCCAGAAGACTTACAGCGTTTCACCGCCGGAAGTGTCGCTCTCGGAGGTGTGTTCAGAGACTGTAAGTCCTGCAGCATGAGTTTGCACTTCGTGGAAACGATGCACACGTCGAATGATCGGGTGAACTTCGACAGTTTTTTTCTGGTGTTGGATGTTCTTAATTGTCTTTTTTAAAAATAAGGATAAATCGGGTGCATATTCCAGATCGACAACGGTGACTGTCCGAACACGGGTTATCGAGACCCTCAAATGATTGTCTGATCATCTCACAGTAAGAGAATTAAACAAAAATGGCCTCTTTAACCGACGTTACTACTTGTAATAGAGATTACGGGGAGCTCTAAATAGCTGAGGTTAAGGAGCGAACTTGCCAACAGGAACGTCCATGGCTCGAAGACAAACCTGGCATTCCGAGTGCTCCGGTATAGGTTTGGGCAATCCGGCATGATCTCAGCCCACATATTCACTTTGGGTGGCACGACAGCTTGGCAGTGAAGGCGTTACAACGGAACGATCGTTAAGTTAATTTGCTCCGCATACACTCTCACGCACCCACGAGTATGTGATTGCAAACAAAGCACGATATTCACCAACTGCTGGGGCATACCGTGCTGCGCAAGGGCGTTGGAAAGAAGTAGCCGGTCGACAAAATCAAGGACACTTTTGAAGAAAAAGAACAACAGGATCTTAGGGTACCCATAAACATGTCGTCGCTATAAGGTTTGGTGTAGTGTGTGGTCAACACAGTCCCTTCAGGCCGGAAACATGGTTGCTGTCCTCGAGTTGACTTCACGCACCTTCGTAAGACGACGTAAAGTCTGGCTACAAGAGGGATCAAGCCAATTTCTCTGGTTTTCACACTCGATGCAACCGGCACCACTATCGACTCATCAATATAGGTTGGGAGGCAAAAAGAAGTAAGACAAGCATGGACTGGGAATTTCATCTCCACCTCTGATTAGAGCGTGTGAGAGTTCGTCTGGACCAGCTCGCCGACGATTGCAGGGCAAAAAGCATGTGCCTATTTTCGAAGCTGTAGGAGTTCCAAGTTCACTATCTAGGAGTGCGTTGCCAGTTGGGTATGCGGCTGAGCAATTCCTAGTAGCCATTTGAGATGGTCTTGAATCAGTTTACGCCACGGATGAGCAGGGTTGTTTTTATGACTTTTTCGCGCGTATCATATCGCGCAACGTATTCGACCATGACAAACCTCACTGAGAAAAAATGGAACCATGTGTGCGTGCACTGAATATATCGAATGTATACATAAAAACGGGGACTGACCGACGGGGGAGAATTTCCAGGCTGGTAGTTTCCTTAAGGCAACCGTCAAAACTCGAACCCAAAATTCAAATAACAGCGCCAATAAACATGAGTTTCCGATATCATTCCAGGCTACGACTGAGGCTTCTCTTACTGCACTTTCACGCGGTCCCTCTTGTCACTACTCATCCCAGTTCCAATGATCTCCCCAGATCCTAGCTCAGCTCCATCTTCTGTGCGTTCGACTTCAACAACCGCGAATTCGGTATTCAGACCCCGAAAGCCGGTCGCTGACCTCAATGTTCTCACGTGTACACTGTAGTGACGACAGTTACCAGTATTTTCCTCAGCTTAGTTGCCGGTCTGAACCCCTGAACTACCAAGGGCACACAACATATATTAACGTCTAAAACCAGGTCATGAACGCTTGTACAACGCGTCCTCCATATGGTACATGCGGCGACAACGAGGAAATTCAAACGCCTTCTGGATGCGCCATTTGGCAACTCGCATTCGGCCAATACTAAGACACGATTGGCTGTTGGATGCAGGCTTTCGACCAATCAGAGCTCGGACAAGCAAGCGGCCCGGGCTTTAGGCCAATTTCTCTGCAGGTTAGGCAGTGCCAGGTAGCAGCGCCTACCTCGAGTTGTAAAGCGGTAGCGGTGTGGCATTGCGTCTAACACACACTGAGGCAAGCGTGGGACCATGAGGCTCTTGCTCGTACACTGGATTCCTCCTGATTTCTGTACGTTTGTCATAAGCGACAATCAATTAGGCAGGTATTATAATTAAACGGAACGTCCACTCATCCGCTCCCAGCGCAACTTTGGTGACACGGATGTTGCTGTAGCTAGGTATTCTGTCGTACTTATGGGCTGAACCGCTGAGTGGAAGCGCATGTACTTGACTGGATACCGTTGATGGTCGCCTCTGCGCGGTTTGTTCAGCATAGTCCGCGAAAGAATCTCAGAAAAGGGAGGTCCATCGCATGCTGTTTATTCTGTCTGCTTACGTCAAAAGGCACTGACTCTGAGTCTACCAAGAACAGTTTCTCGACGGTCGTTTACAATAGGCTAATTTCTTAGGCATCGCTGTGGTTGTTGACACGGACACCCTAATAGGTGGGCTATCCGCTGCTGAGGATGCGTTGCGCGTTTATCTTGGGTTGGACGCGTGCCGCACGGACGGCGAAGAGCGTATCCTGCAGATATTCGTCTGTCACAGACTGTTAGTTTGCAGTGCCAGTTTCCGGGACAGCACTAACCGGTTGACCAAATGCTGCCACCAATGAATCATCCTCGAATCACTACAAACCTCATTGTTGATGAGGTTTGATCAAAAACTGCCGCACCTCCTTGAATACCTGCATGGGATCCTACCACGCGCTTGTCTCGAAGACCAAACATTGAAAAGTTAACAGCTGCCGACTTTCGCCGAGCTCTTAAAGGATAACTTCTCAACCGGTTCGAAATTTCTTCCAATTGGTCGAAAGCAACGGACCATGTGTGCGCGATTTGTCAAGTGACTACCTTCGATTAGCAAGACTAGGGGCAAATTGGGTAAATATACTTGGAGCACAAACTAACCCCCACAGCTTTACTAGTTAAGCAACTGTAAACATGATGTCCCGGTGAGACCGGTGGTGGACGGAATAGGTTCCTTTCTCCATTAGCTATCCAGATTTCTCTGCAAGTGTTTTAAAAGCCCCCACCGGGCAATCCAGTACCTACGTTAAGAATTGATATGACCGTCAACAAATTAGCGGGTGTGACCTTGGAACCAGACAACATACCCGTAAGTTTCGGTATCGATTCATTATACACAAATGTGCCAAAAACGGACTTTAGAAATAGCAGAGTGACTGCTACTAGCAGGCACTACCCTCTCAGAACGAACACAGCTTACGGTAGAAGAGATAGCGGAAGGCATAAAAACACGCCTAAATATCACCCACTTCGGTTTTGATTCCGTGGTTCACACTCAAGAACAGGGTCTGGCAGTGGGATCTCCAATATCTCCAGTGTTGGAGAATATATTTATGGGAAATTTGCCTTCGAAGCCTTAGCCGGATTTCTATACCCACCCAAGATATTCCGGCATTGTATAGATGACATCTTCGTCGTGCTGACAAGGCCGATGAATTTTATAACTATCTGAATGAACTGATTCCACACACTGAATTCAGTATGGAGATGGAGTAAACTTCGTGTACACTGACCGTTTTAGGCTGCATGATACATAAGGTCAGGGAAACTGAAGTTCACAGTGTATGAAAAGCCAGCGGACATTAGGGTAATTCTGAGCTGCTCGTCTGCCCATCCGAATTCGGTATTCAGTAGTATTGCCTCCTCAACGTTTAGGCGTGTGGGGGCCGTATACACAGAGGGAGCTGATCGGGCAACAGCTTAAACTGAAGCAAGCAACCAACTTCGGGGTAGTGGGTATCCGGCTAGCTTGATTTGGTGTCATTTGCGAAGGGTGTTGGTACCGGTAGATAAACCCAACATGATATGTATTGGGACTCCTGTTATTCCACATGAGCCAGGGACTTCGGAGGATTCCACACAAGGTGAGGATAAAAGTAGCCTTCCAGAGAAAAAACACCACCCTTTCCACTGGTGCGGTTAGACAATCGCCCCCCGGCAAACAGCACCAGAAACTGTGTCTATTTAATTAAGTTTAGCAACTGAACTAAGGTCTACATAAAACAGATGGCCAGGGAACTCTACTCCAGAATCGGAGAGTAAAGAAACTGGAAACGCAGCTGAAGTTCGAGCGTTACTGAAAGACACGACAATGCCAACAGACACTGGACACAAAACAGTTTTTAAAAATATTGAGGTCTTGAGGAGAGGACAACGGTCCACGCCAAAGGGACTAATGTTAAAGCGGCCGAAACCACCAAGCATCCTAGTTGTGTTAGAATAGAAGGTGTAGAACTGGCAGGCATGTAAAAATGCTTTTGGATCAGTCAAGCTGACAAGTGTTTTGTACGGTTGTCACTATCTGAATTTCATTTAACCTTACCCACCTTCATTACGCCAACTAAATTGTCGCAACACTGACAAGCCCACAAAACCAACCAGATCTACCAGAGACACCCGCGGAATTTGGAGGACAAGGGAGCAAACCCGATCTTAACTAAGTTCAAATCTCACCAGCTTACTTGCGCAAATTCTGGTAACCGCAGTAACCGATTAGAGTCATTAAATTACACTCAACCATGATCTGGTGCGCTGATATGAGGACGTCTGACAGATAAGTCCTCCGTCTGCCTTAAAACCTGATCAACATGATGACCTGCTCATTTGATCTGCTGAAGCTTTTGTGTTAAAAGCGAAACGCTAATCAATTAAAATAACCGATTGTTTACCAAGCTCTTCTGAAAAGATACATTCAGCTCCAACTAAGACAAGTTTCCTGATCACATCTTTGCGAAATTGCTTATCTTAGCTGGTGTCTGCGGTCAAATACCTCAAGAGGCTTCATGTTAATTAACCGAAGCGGCCGCGCCTCCTAACAGATCGACAATACGGCCCGTAGCGCCCTCCGATGCACGCGCCTGCTGAGACCCATTGAGGCGCTTGTTTTGGTTCCACTAGTTGCGCAAATTGAGAAACGCACTTTCGGCCCTCTGATAAGCCAACATACGTGTGTGGACAAACAGTGCAGCGTATTCAACAGGCTTTTTGGCACAACCTGTTGCACAGTGAGGTTGCTTCACACAAAATCCTAGACAATGATATTAAATCTAATTATTCTCTGGATATCGCACGCAGTTAGCTGCAGCTATTTATTTCTCTAAGTTATAAGGCCCGTTTCAGTAACTATCCCGCGACGAAGTTTTGCGAGGACGTATAGGGAAGTTCGCTTTTCTCTTTGAGCATAGGGAATGGATATTTAGGGGTTTATCGATGGATACCCGGAGCTGAGGATTTCCTTTAAGCTGTCCATGGAAACCTATTCTGCTTTGCAAAATTTTGCAATATTTTTTCCTTCTCACCGGGGTATCAAATACGTGGGCAACTTTTGTTTGCTTGGTTGAACCCCCACAGCACTCCAGTTAAATTCCAACCAACTACCGACCGGACACATTTTGTTTATTCTAAAATTATGGGAAGTCCACAAATTTCATACTTAGGAGGGACTAGGATGAGGCGAAACAGCACTTGTGTATCGGTTAATTTGCGCTGCTTTCTTCCGAACACACTTCAACATATTCTTTTCATGCTCCAACCGGGCAAGACTACGATGATTAAGAAAATGCATACACAAAAGGAATAGATGGCAGCAACATGCCGCTGCTCATTGGTTCACAGGACGGTCAAGACTAGCGGGAAAGCGGATGGGAATAGATTGATGAAGAGGCTAATTAAGGTAGGTCTACTGATAGATCCACGAGGGATCCCGTCGGTGCCATAGAGCTGCCATGCAGTTCCCACTCAGAAGCACCGACAGCGCGTAAAAGTGGCACACCCTACTGAGAGCAGATCACAAATGCCTGGATATCCCCAAAAATCAAATTCATGTTATCATGAGTGCCCTCCAGGAATAAGAGATACAAATCATCCTTTGCATGTTTAAGCAGTGGTGTGGGTTTTGGCTAATTGGGATTGTTTGATTGGACAAGAACCTTTGGTATGGACTACGTGATCGATTGTTTCCCAAGAGGAAGAAGTTCAGCGCCAGAAATCTGAGAGAAAATGGGAAAAATGGAGTGCAAGGGTGGCGCAAGTTCCTTTGATATACTTGAGTGCGAATCCGAGCCAGTGGTTAGTTTTGACCTCAGTTCTCTCCCTGGTGCAAAAAGTTGGTGCTTCCAGCAAACAAAACATCAAGGATACACGCAGTGGAATAAGCGACCAAAAAGGGCAAACACCGGTATATACAGGGCCGTTTTAAAAGTATAATAACATTCAGGAAGTTTTAAACACCACCGACCGGCGTTCAGATGCTACTAAACGTGATCAGGTTAAAGCTCCTCAGCTTCAGCTAAACCACATACATCTTTAAGCTGCACAGATTGTTGACCGGTTGCGTGCGAGTCGAGCTTTATGACCACCCAACTGCGAACGGCGAGGCTGTTTAGACGTGTAGTTCAACCAAACAGTCTTTCCTTGAAGCTTCCAGAACAAGCTTCTGATTATTCCACTTTCAATGACCTCACTGGTTTACAGATTCCTTCTATCCACGTTGCAATGACAGACCGTGCCCGCTCTGAGACACAGGTTGTGCGGCTGATAGAATTTCCGCAGTGCAACCGACATTAGCATTTCTAGTAGCACCTTACAAATCGGTTGGTTCGGAATTAGGGTTTGCACACTTGTTTGGTGGAGATGGTCTGGGTATGGGATGAATGGTTGAAACAAACAAAACTTCTACGGCGTATTGGCGTGCCACGAAAAGATGCATCGTGACCCTCAGCTGGAACGGCTGCTAAATTGTCTGGAAAGCAACAAACTCTGACCCTGTTTATTGATCAGACAGCTTCTAGGTAAATGCATTTGAGGTGAAATACTGTTAATTTACCTGGTCTTCTGCGTGCAAGTTTTCTAATTTTGGTCTACATCCTCATTGTTGGCGCATTCCCGACCTGAAGGAAGCATGTGGTTGAGTGTCTAAATAATATAACAAATATTTTGCTGTTAAACATTGAAGGATAACTTAATTTCTCACAAGAAAGGTGAAACACATAGGAGTTGGCCACGCGACGCGAATGCTCGTCTTCTCCCGTCCTATTCTTTTGATCAAATCGTACAGCTTGTTTTACCGCGTTTTGATCTCCGCTTGCTAATGAATTCGTTCAGCAACGATTTTGGTCAAGAGGCCGACAGAAAACGAGCAATATCTTCATGTACGTAATGTATGTAGGAACTGCGTAATAAGTACAGAAGAATTGAACTCTCAATCCATGCAGCTTGGTCTTAGGAACAGTAGGCAGTATTACGTAACGGACAGTTCTTTCTCGGCAAAACAAATTTTGGGACACACTTTTCTTCTTTCATTTAGCCAGCGTATAGCAACTCCTTATTTAAAAGCCCCACATTATGTGGCCTATCCACATAGCACGTGTTGACTGCTCCGTACGCATCGGGTTATCTGCAATCCTACATGCGTAACAAACTGTTTCCTGACGTAATGCTCGAAAGCTGTGTACTAACCACGATAGGAAAAGAAAGCGTAATGTCTGCGGCCACAGATTAATGAAGTAGTCGAACAAACAAAGTGAACGATGCATAATGCGCCTACTTGTGTGCGCACAAACACAAACCGATGGAACAGTGGACATTTAAAGTTTTGTAATTTCACTCAGGAATACACATTTTAATACACTTGTCTCACTGACGGATGTTAAGTTACTATCTTGAAATCTAAGCAAATATACTCGCAGTCAATATTCGGCGTTCTGTATTTCGTTATCCACTAACTAAATTTCAAACACCTAATTGTATTTCCTTCTTTCAGCTGTGGCGCACTTTCGGCGCCCAACCGCCATGCCACTACAAGGAAGTACGAAGATTAGGATACTACTAAGAATGTTATGACCGTTTAGTTGTAGCACCCTTTCGGTGCCTAGCTGCCATACTACCCACAGGAAGCACGAGGGTTGGGATACTATCAGGTTGCCCAAGCCTAGACGGAGGAAGTCGAGAGGCAGGGGTTGGGTTCGAACCACGGACCAACCGGCTAGTAAGTTCGCCCTCCAATTACTGAGCCGTCTCCTCCCTACACCAAATCATACGCCCAGTATTCGTTTCATATATCTGAAAAATGTAAAATTTACTGAGTGCGCAAACTAAATGAAAATAAAATTAATGCAAAAATCTCACGCAAAATAGCAGTAAACTCCGCAAAACTGGTCACTTGTGAAATGGTGAGTGTCTGACCGCGACAAGGAGAATAACGTGGAGAACACGTGGTGCATTTTATTCCCTGAAGAAGCGAAATGGACGAAGGAGAGTTATTTCGTCATACGAAAATGACAGGGAAAATTATAACTAGTTGCTGCAAGCGAAGCGAATTGTTGAAACAAAACTGGCTTCTAGACTTTACGCTGCCTTGGAGAACGCGGGGTGGAAACTTATGAATAAAACAGTCAATACAATACAAACATACGTATTGTGGTAAAGTGATTAGTTGAGGGTGTTGTGGAAGGCAGCTCTGAGCCCAAAATATACATCTTGTTCTCTGATCAAGCAACCGTGATTTGTTTGCGAAATCTAAGGCGAACAGAGGTCAAAATATGACAAAGGGATCTGTGTATGGAAATTAGTTAAAGGTGAAGTGTGAAGCGGCTTAGGCGGTGTTTGCCCAGTGGAACGTCGTGCCTTTATATGTACGGAAAATGAGACGCTGAATAAATATCAGACGGAGATTTTGTGGTCGGCCGCCCTGTTGAGCGGTTCGTTGAAAGCAACCGTAAACCCACGTTGCATATCTCGTTAGCTGAATGATTAACAGAGATTTAGTTGCGCAATCTGAGAATTCTTGGTGACTTGGAACCAACATATGAGACACTACGTGCGTGGAGATAAAATTCTTGGCGAATTATTTGGGAGACCTAAGCAGTGCCTGAATCATAGAGCGTGAAAGGCCTACATATGAAGAGAGCGACCATGCTGAATGCATATCACTGGGAAATATTTACTCGTGTAATTAATTGAGCTGTTTGTGGAAAGCGGCCGCATGCGCGCGTACCTTATCCCGTCCCATGAAGGGTTATTTGCGCGATCTGAGTAAATGAGCAGAACTAAAGCCAAAATGTGACGAAGTGAATTGCGTGAGGGCGCTATCTCACAAAGAATAAGCTTAGGACCCTAGGCGGTGCTTGCCTGATAGAAAATGAGGTGCCTATATATGAAGAGATGAACAAAAGCTAAATAAAAAATGATGAGGGATTTTGTGGTTGTGATAACTGAAGCTGATTGTGGAGAGCAGCCTCGAGTCCAAATAGCATATCTCGTTCCCTGAGCGAGCAGCAGGGATCATACGGTTTGACCAGGCGGGTGAGATGACTTTCGGAGTCTGCAATGGTGGTTGTTTCATTCGATCCGGAGATTTACTTCTGATATACTGGGCTTAACCGGTTGTTCGAAACATATAGATGCCATGTCATACAAAGATCGATTGGAGATGAGTATAAAATTTTCATTTTATCAACGTTAATAAATCAATCGAACTTTTTATGTTTGTACTTTGCCCGTCTATATCACGCCTGTGCCAAGAATATTTTACTAAGCTGAGTTTTTTTTCAAAACACTAAGTACGGGAAATCTATAAGCAAGTGGGTTGTCCTGGAGGGGCTTTTGCGCCACCAGCAGACCATCCACTGATCTCTTCGCTGCTCCCCGAGGAGTGCGGCGTTTTACGTTTAAACTATCAACCGATTGGTTAAAGGTGATTTTAAAAAGTGGCATCAGGTATGCATGTCGTTCAAAAACATTTTGCTAAATTTTACGTTTGATCCAAATGATCATGAAGCGATGGCTCGCGTTGTCGTCCATCATTATAGGTCGACCAGCGTAATCACATGCGATAAAATCAATGAATTTTACTGAAATTCTGCACTCGCACTGGATGCAACCACTAACGCAGTCCGAGTGATTTCCTCAAAGGGGAATATTTGAAACATATTCTGATGAGCTACATGAACGACCAGTAAATATTATTTTCGGTATATAGTATCCGCTGTTAGGGCACTGCGGACAAATGATGGATTGTCAACGACGGAATTATAGATTTTTCCTAAGTAGGCTGAACTGTGAACTCAAGGTGGCGCAGTTTGAAGGTACAAACTTACCGATGGTAATGATCGTGGTTCTACTGAAGCTCTGCACGCCAACTGCCACCGTCTGGGCTTGGACAACCTGGAAGTAGATCAACCTTACACTCCCTTCATTTGGCATGAAAGCTAGGCTCCAAAAGGTCAATACATCTGAAACAGCTGTTTAGCTGATAAGTCTGGTGGGCGACTGGTGCTGGGCCCGGACAGTGGTGAATAAGCAGACAAGTTTGTGAAGGACATGTACGTTCAGCGTAGTTGTCGCGTTCAATGGATGTAAAGCGCTGAATATAATGTAACAGATAATATTCACTGGAATCGATCGATAGAGCCATGATGAGTCAGCGTACCGATGGCAACAAATCAGATTTTGCTAATCATCGTTAAACTGTAACATCTTCCTTTCCCTTTACATAACCATATAACTTTCGACAAGCAAGGGAACTGCCATTATCACGTTTCAAGCTTACGTGTAAGCGTTTTAGTTCATTAAAATGTGACACATGTACTGTTCAAATCGTTTTTTCTGCATTACAATTTCGCATGCTAATGTAATTCGGCAAATCCATTTCCGTTTTCTCTGTACATGGTGCCACGTGGAATATGACGCATTGAAACAGTTTAGAACACAATCAAATGAATAATCGAGTTTCACCGTGCAGTCCGCCAGTTACATTCCTCATGAGCGTAAACGTAAAATAGTCTTCGAATATTCTATAAGTTTTTTCGCAACCATGTAAGGAAACACGTTCTCTGGTTCTTGGACTCCATATCATAGGAGTCACATTCCACCCGCATGATTATTTCTTCCGGCATGCAACATCGGCAAAGGTTTTTCCCCCGACAAATAATATTTCTGTCCGAGTTTGTTAGAAGCCGTTTTAGTGCTTCACTATCTTACTTTTTGGAAGTATGTTTTTTTAAGAATTTTCTCAATATCAAAACGCTCACCTAAGTGGCGCTGCAACGGAACAACTATGTGTATATTTGTTCTATCGTCTATTGTTCCACCGTGTCATTGTCAACCATTGCATTAATTGTTCTAAATTAGACACTCTAACGTGAAGACATTAGGGTTTATAGTTAAAAAACGTGAAGAGTGAGTACACTGGTTTTCGAACAATCGAGTGAACGGTTGACGTGTTATTTTTTCGCAACGAGCTGGGTCGCACTGGGCCAAAACCGGAACTTGTTAGAGCTATTTTACTTTCTCCCGACAAATAAACAGCCAACATTTTTTGACTACGATCTTATCACATCACAAATCACTGAGTTCGCATTTTCCCTCTTACTACCCCACCAACATTTATAACTAATACGTTTTATCTCAAGGGGTCCAGCCGGGGGTTGTAACCTAGAAACAACTTCAAGGAGATTTAACGTCACATCTGAACCATTCCGCTGAGGAGAAAATCTGTCATTCTATGATCCGGGACGCTCCTGCTACAGAGTAAGCTTCTGTTCACATTTTCGGTACATTTCAAATAGATGAACGCAGATTGTGCTTCCCATCAAATGATTTTTGTAATGTTAGCAAAGAGCAGGGAGCGATTATCATAGCTGATTTGGTATTATTCTAGTCAGTCGCTATTAAGCAGTCATTTAGGTTGTGCCTTGGGTGGTCACAACTTACACTTTGGTATTAACTGAGTTGCGATATTTCTTACTGATCAGCGTTCGACTACCCGAAGAATCTAGGCATTCTGATATTCTGCAATGATGACTGAAACATATCTGTTCAAAGTGTCACAATGGCCTCTCAAAGGTGCTACTGAAATTCTCGGACAACTCAGGAAACGTAGTCATTTGGAGATTACACTGTGCTTCAAACAATGAACGAGTGCATTTGAGAACACTGGGTGCTCTATTTTGTTGGGCAACATCGAAGGAACATACCTAGTGAAACTTCTGATTTTTCATCAAATAAAAATTATTCTAACTTAATTCGTTTGCTGTGCGTGTGGAGTTATTTACGCGTAGATCCAAGATATATGTGAATGTTGAGCTAGAACAAGGTAGAGATCCTAACGGCTCATAGAGTATTACACGGTCTTTAACACTGGTAACGATTGAAACTGTTCTCCACGGTCTTTGAACATAATACATATACCTTGGAATACATACACTACTATAATGGACCACGTATACGGAGCAAGAAATAGTAGTAGACGCGTTTTGACAGCCAAACATGCAGAAATTCATGTTTTTGGGACTGAAAACTACCTGGACAAAATTGTGTTGTACGGCCAGGATAAGAAAACCCCTGCAAGCAAAACAAATCGGATCACCGTATTAGTGTAGGTATAGCAAAGCAGAGATTCATTATTGGACAAGAATACTAGCGTCAAACTAACTGAATTAGCGGTTTACTGTAAACTCATCCAAAATTTTAGGAACCGATCTCATTTGAGGGAATCAACGGGGTTGCTTCTATATGTGTGAAAAAAACTGGACCACTCCTATCCATCAAGTCAGCGCTTCAAAACGCACATGCGGTAGGAAACATTTATTGAAATTTTCGCTAAACAGGAATCGACCCGCCGTGTGTTTAACCGCTGGGCTCCCGGGTAAGCCTTCGGTACAATCAAAATTTGCGAAACAGAAAGAACCGAAAGTGGTTGAAAGAAAGCCGGGGCAGTCATTGAGGATTGAATAGACGGGCCATTTTGAAATTGGGAGCTGCAAGTGCAATACAATGGCGTCAGGAGTAGAATGGTCCAAACCATACTTTAGCTACTTCAAGAAGAAACCGGTGATTTTTAGAGCAGGGAAAAGCAAAGAATCAGACGCAGACTATAGATGATGTAAGCAAAAAGCTACGAAGTCCACGGTAGCCACAGAGGATGGTGCAAAAGTTTTTTTCTGTGGCTCCCCGTTGCCACGATTTGTTCTCTTGGTAATTCAGATTAGCCCATGTATAAAAATTCGAATGGCGTGTTCTCTGGGTAGTTTTACAATTTCGGTGCTTGTCGGAGTTTACCACTTTATCGAACCTAGTTCCATAGACAATTGTGGGACATGAACGGAGATGCCATAAACCGTGGATGGATTAATTCAGTTTATCACCTGGTGGTTCTGGTTGGAAATAGAACAACACGGAGCACTTTGGCATCGCTCTACGGCGTTTTGATGAACTGACCGCTAAGTCGAACAGATCTTCCCTACGGTCTAGAATATTTCGTATGCTCTGTCAGTTATCGGTGATTTGCATCTACTACGTATATCCACCACGAAAGGATACATATGGTAGAGTTCAGGCATTGTCAATCCGGGAAGATTTTTTTATTTGGCAACCTGAGTTCTATCTTCAAGGATCCAATACTATTTTCATAAGGCTGCATAGATATGTGACGCTTCAAGCAAGGATGAGCTTATACCGCACTGTTCAGGAAGTGGATACCGCTGCGCTGTTTAAAGTCGTTTCAAATTATACCCAAAAGATTACCTGAGCGGCATTGTTATACAAGTGAATCAAGGCCACAACATGAATTAAAAGCACCGATACTGCCAGTTAATTAAGAAAAGTGTCACATGATTACCGCAGAAGGTAAAGACATTTAAAATAAATCCATTTCTGAATGCAAGGTGGAGCGAACCGCTTGGTTAGAACAGATGTTCTGGCCAGGTGAATAAAGTAGACCGATGTGAATACCAGTAAGAAGCATAGGCTGGAATGAGGACTCAGCCCTTATGAAAACAACTTAGAAATGGTGCCAACAGAACGCCACTTGCGAAGAAATCATTGTAATGCTGAAATGGGAAAAAATGCAGATAGTGCGTCTCAGTAATTTTTAGACAGGAATTTCTTTGGGGAAGTATAAATATATTTTCTTTGAGAATGAATTTTCAACTATCTTCTCGAACCTCTCTTAGGACAAAGTTTGGTGCAGAGGATGAGAACAAAACCGTCGGGTGGCGAGGCTTTCTTACAGGAAAAACTATACACTACCCCATCAGTTTACGGCGGTACGAATACGCAATCTAAATTCTACGTAACCGAAGATTCATAAACCGACGGTTTTTAGATTGCGGCGGCCAGAAACAAGAAAGCCCAGATCTCGTTTTTGTATAAGTTGACTTGTCATCGAGCGGGGCCTATGAGGTTGTGTGCCCTGCAGTGAAAATACCTTTTTAAAAGAGCACTGTTGCCTCTTGTTGAACTCATGTAGACAGAACTTAGACGTGTAAACATTAGTGGAATCTAGAAGGCGTTTTGTCCTTCAATGGTGATCCGTGCACGCATAAATAGATTAGTTTAATCACTGGGTCTCGAACCTGTATTTCTAGTTTAACGATTGATCAAAACTGAAAGCCTTCAATTAATAAGATATTGAATACAAAACGATTTTCTACCAGGAGCCCAAGTCCAGATTCGTTTTTTTGTCTGGCGATAAATTAGGAGCAGATTGGGCATCGTTATTCGTGAACCAAAATCTGAGCTTCCGATTTTGTGTTATCGCGAAGAATGAAACGATCGAAGTAGCCTTTCTAAAGAGTAAATTAGATTGTATCGGAAAATTTTTTCAGCGCTCTAAAGCAAAACGAAAGAGGCAAATTTCTAGGCAAACCAAGTACTGTTGAGTCTTGTACCGTAGTTTGGGACAGAACCATAAATTAGCTGTTGAGTTGGCGAAAACAGTATTTGCCTAAGCCGTAGCACGCCTACTGATCTGAAGAACAGCAAAATGTCAACAGCTTTGAGCGCATCAGCAGGAATCTGTCCAGGTGTGGGTGAAACAACCACAGTGCGTCGTTAAAGCTCGTGCGCGGGCAGCGTTTTACGTACCGTCAAACAAACAAGCGGAGTTTTTTTGTGGTAAAACAAGTCCAAAAATTTAAGAAAAAACAGAACCCTACATACGCTACCCTACATACCCTACATACTTGAAGAACATGTGTAGAATCATCTGTGTCGCAACAACACTAGAAATATTTACTTATACCCGTTTGCGACTACTCAGTTTTCATCAAACTTCTCGTGCAGTGCACAAAGCGAGAAACCGTACACTAGTGTGGTGAGATTAATTTCATATGGCATATTTTCTGGAACAGTTAAAAAGTGCTCAATATTGGGAGACATCCTTTTGGTCGCCACTCCCGTTCCAAATTCGAATTCACGTGCATATCCGGCCCCAACGGTTGATAGCCACATTTATTGAGGCCACCTGGGCAGGAACCTACCTTTCTAGATGATCCTCAACGCGCATCAAGTTGGCATCATCAAACTTTGCTTCAACATTTTAATAGGTGCTCAGTGAACGACCCTTAATGGATTCCGTTTGCCGAGGTGCGCAAAGGCGTCTCAATCGGAGGAAACGTAGCGTATATGCTTTATCTCTGCAGCCTGGCAGAAGTATTTTTGTAATATACTGGCCGATTATCAGTAGGAATTGCTGCAGCGCCATGTGAATTCGCTGCGGAAAAACTGTTTGAATCATGCAAAATACATATAAACGCACTACACAAAAGTTGAATTGACGCCCCATGCCTCTAAATGTCACTCACATTTCCAATCAGCAATTCTTATGAAGGATTATCTGCTTGGACAATTGAATCAGATCGCAATTGGTGCCCAATCTTGTATTCATTTCCCACGCTAATATGCCTTCTTCGGCCAGGTTTCAGGAGCATTGACGCATGTTTGTGAAAACGGAAGAATAACACCCTTGAGCAGTCAGAAAATCTTTTGACTCCTTTAATATCACCCGACCGAAAACTTGCTTTCGATAATAGCATGCACAAGGGAAGAATGCCGTATTAATTCCTCCACTTGCGGCACGAAAGATTTCTAGAGATATATTTTCCGCTGAATACGGATGTTGGTTTTGGAGAACCCCGCTATAAAGGCCTGTTTTCAAAATTACTGACGTGTGATGTTGGAATTTTCCAATCCCGTAGTCTGGAGCCTGGTGTGTAGCAACTCCATCCTTTTAAGGATGACAATGAAAAAAAAAGTTTTCATGCATGTTTATTTAAATTGATTTACAAGATGGTATGAGAAGAATTCAGGGCTGTGGAAAAAGAGGTAGAGGGTTAATTGATTTTAAGTGAGAAAGAGACCGTACAATTTTCAGTTGAAACGTAAATTTTGTTGCAGTATACAGGAAACTTTCGGTGAATGAGTGAATTCCTAAGATTGATTTGAAAAAAACCACTGCTGGACACAAATGCTAACAAACAAAAGTAAGAAGAACTAGAAACTGAGGCTCACCTGGTGGCGTATGAAATTCACGGCATATTTCTGAAAATAAAACACAAAACAACACGCGAATCAACATCGCGAACCAACAGGACATTTGCAGCCAATACCAAGCAGTGTTTGTATTGTTTGGGCATTCACGGCGGAAATCTCTTTACTACGACGCGTACCATTTACGACAGTATACGCGGCTTGTCTCTAGTGAAGTGAAAAACTGTATTATGTCTGTATGTATTTTGTACTATGTGCGCTTTGGAAGAAAGCACACCAACTCATCCATCCAAAAATCTGCTTTAACCAAGGGAGTCAACTTTACCAGGAGTACTTGAAAACCTCCGGCTCTGGTAAGCAACTTTTAAAGGAATTCAGTAATAGAGCCGCTTCAACATGTCTGTCTCCTTGTGACGATGGCAAAAGACACGAATATGACCACCGATGAGTGACACTGGTCAAATGTTTCGACATCTATAATGAACAGCGATGCCAAGTAAGATCACCCGTGATTATATCATTGCACCCCTTCGACGCAACAATTGTCTGTGGGTCGTCATTGAAAAAAAATGCTTACAAAACTCTGCGAAAACGCATGAGTATGCACAATATTGAAGTCAGATTTATAGCGGTAGGTGGCAATGGGAGAAGTATGGGTTCATGCCACATGTGATTCTGTTCCTACAGTGTGGGACGTACAATGGTGAACGAGTTTACCGATCACCGCTGTTTTCATGGCTGAAATCACATTGCCCGTAGTAGTAGCCAAAAACCCAACATGACGGAAGCTCTTAAGGAACAAAGATATTCCAGCCTTTTGTACCTAGTCATTCACAAGAAGATTTGCAGACACTTGGTTTGGTGGACAAGTACGCAGACGCGGAATTCATTGTTACACGTATAAACCCAAACTCGGTATTTACTCTGAACCAGATAATGAAATTTGAGGAAACCACTGGAAGCTTCGGGTTTGCCTAATGGGACCATTTGAAGCACCCATTATTGAATGAGCTTCAATAGTTTCCGCTGGTACACTTTGTTATACCGCGTCAGTGAGTCGATAAAAATTGAACAGAACCAGTAATTTCAAATTATTCGAGAGATGGTGGCCGCAGAAACTTACTTAAACAATCTGCATCGTCACCACATCGGACTGCGTTTGAAAAAAACAATGTTATTACATTAAACTCAAGGAGGAAGAGATTTATTGGACAAAATTAATTTGTCCTCCGTACCATCTGCCATAATCTTAAAAACAATGGTCGTTAATCCCAATTAAATGTGATTGTCAGATTTTCTGCTTGAAATTATCACTAAGTAATATATAATTTCTGCACCGGGCATTATTGAGAACTCACCAATGCAGCGTGTGAGAGCCTCTGCCCAGCATTTGCCTGCGAATCAGGGTTGCAAACCGCAAGAGTGTACACGTTGCGTAATGCGTTCAATTCCTCAATGGGACAATTTGAAAAGCTGTTTTACAGCTAACTGTGCCGCAGTTAATATAGTTGTGTTTGTCTAGGCCACTGACCGTAAAATATGCCACCAAAGGCAAGAGCATTAATAGAAAAACTTAGGCAAACTTGCAAAGTTATTGCTTTCTATGTCGAATATCATCGTCCTAAGCGGAAGACATAGCAGGCCAGTAAAGCAACTGCTGTGATGCTTCAATACCAAGGCGACATTGAATAAAATAAAGTGACAATCACTAGGGCAACTTACGTATTTTAACTTCGCTTTGCTTATTTTCTTCTGAAAACGTTGCAAAATATAGATGTTAGACTGTGGATTCTCGCTGACGTTTAGCCACTTTTGTCACGTAATGTTCCTCAAAATAAAAAAAAATCGTGCCTATTAACTATCTTTTAATCAAAGCCGCTTCAAACAAATTTTTTTGCTCTTCTCTACTTCCAAGCAACATTTTATAGTACCTTTTTAAGCATATCGCACAGCATAAATGCTCAGTGCCTGTAAACAGTGCATATGATTGCGGCAAGTTGGATCGCACATAATGCCTAAGTTTCTGGTGCATCTACTCACTGAACGCAAACCTGCGAGCACAAATTTGACCTTTCACAAGACATGTAGGGTCAACCGATATAACATACCTATGCAGCGATTTTTCTCGTCCTTATTGCATTGGTCTAAAGGTGAAAATAGTACATAGATAAGTATACCTTTTATCGGGGATTTTATAGAGGTATGGGCGTGTAAACGAAACAGTTGTGAATAAAGGCACCCCAATTGCTGCACTCATGGCTTTGTGGTAGCGCTCTTTTAGCCCGTACTTCCTGAGTTTAATTTGATTATATGCTGCGTAATCTCAAACGTTGTTGATTCATTCTAATTTCCCGGATGAACATTATAAACCGTTTCCCGCTAACATCTTGAAATAAAAACCAACCTGCAACAAGAACTATGTGCGGACGTTGGTGGCAAACGTGAATAATAAATGCACTATTAAAGAGGATTTTAACTTACCGCGGCACATATCCACCACAGTGACTACAAACTCTGAAACGTAAAAATTTCACGCATTATACTTCTGGGAAACTGGCAGTTATGAAGACGCGTTGTATAATAAGAAATTTGGATCACTTTATTTATCGCCCGTGTAATTCCACACACAAATTCAGGAGGTTTTTTCAAACCCGAAATCAAAATCCAAGTTCTTCCAGTTCTCAAATTTACCGTTCGTTTAATCAGCGTATTGCGGGAGAAGGACGTCTACTAATCTCTTACTTGGTCTTGCGTGATGGGGGAGAGTGGGGCAAAGTTTGTGAGTCAGATTTCGGATGCTCGAGTTGCCAGCAAGATTCACCGGCTTTAGTAGTTCCATACGGAGTTTGCGATCACATCTCTGGACCGCTTGAATATTATAATTAAACGACCTGGGTCACAAGAATTGCTCACTACAATGCGTAAAGAGGTCTTGTTCGAAAATTGGATGGCAGTTAAAACAAATTGTTCTAAAACCACCCCACGACTTGCGCGTTAGACTAAACTAGCATATTTGATAAGTAGTATCAGGTCAGTTTGTGGTTTGTGATATGTGGTTTTTTGGAGACTTACTGTTGTCTTCGTGCGGATCTTCCCCACATGCCTCTGTTAATATTAATCCAAGCGGCACAAAATCAGTACCGGTCAAGGTGAAAAATAAAGCAGAACAAAGCAAATCACGATCTTAAAATGCATGCAATTATTTGTCGAAGTTCTCAGGTGCTATATTGACAAGCGATATCGAAATCAAGAAAGATATCAAAGGGCACCAAGTTACTGCATCGACCATGAAGGGCAACTGACGCATTGGTGCCTCAGCCAGTGTGGAAAATGTTTGTTTGACTTACAGTTCACAGATGTCACCTTTCGAGAATATCAAACCCCTACGCTTTCAGAGCAAACTTAAATTTGTGTAATCTGTATCCAAAAGCCTTTTCCTATGAGCAACGGAACGACTACGTTAAAATGTTTTTTTCGGAAACACTACTTTGTTTTTTGGCTATATATTCTGTAGACGGTAATCGCTTGATTGATCGAAAGCTGAACCAAGGAGTTATCTTATGGAAGGTTTTCACTTCAGCATTGAACGAGCAACGAACTCTGCATCTCCAAATATGCACAAATTACATGAGTTTTGATAAACCAAATTTGGCAAGAGGAAATGTCTCCGTATAGGGGACTAATGCTAACAAAGTGATGAGCATACTCATCCCATCCGTCGGCCAAGTCTGCTCACGAGATCAACTCGCTGATGAAAATATCGTTCCGCTCGACACTTGATAAACATGCATATATGATTCCACCACAATCGCTCCTAGGATTCAAACGTTTCACGTCTGGGCCCAGACATGCACTCAAATTTACTTTCATGTATTGCTGTGGTTGCAAACTGAAAACGATTGAGGCGAAAGTGATTTGAATGTTGTTTTATTTCGTCCACATCTTAAGCCCCACACGATTTGTAATCGAATTTCACCACATGTGAGCAAATATTGTTTCTCACCCATACACAATTCGTATGGCGGGATACTCCTCGTCAGCACGCTTTCCACTAAAACGCAATTTCAAAAACGCTTATGAGTGTGATTTAATATGTACGCGCGAAATGTTGTTATTCACACCCGAAATAACTTACGTAGGCCAATGGCGATAACCATAAAGCGTATTGCCATGATTTTTCTAATCAGAGTTCTAAAAGTCTCTATCGTTTTCGTTTGACAGTTCGTCTGCCTCAATGTGTTTTATACTCCATTACATGACCTTGAAATCTGTTATCATGATGCGCTTGACTTGAGTGCATACTACGTGAGTAACTATTTTTACTAAAACCGAACGCTAAATTCTATCGTCTGCCGTCGTTCAGAGGCCGTGATCCTTACAAAACATGGTGTAACACCCACCAATGTCCACTTAGCGCTCTTTGATTTATGAAAGCAGAATAGGTGTTAATACACCTCCCCCGCATTTTTTACACCTACTGAATTGGCTCCACGAATGTTTGTTCAGTGATTATCAATGACAAATGGGGTGGCCCACCAATTTTTCAAAAATCGTCTCTCATTGATTTATTTACTACCTGCGTTTGAAAAACAATTCATGGGACTGAACAATAAAAGTGAATTTCTAACATCATGTGTGTTGCTGGTAAGCCAGGCAAAGATCATCTACACGCGCCATTGAACGAATTAAGTTTTAATGTGTCCGAACATGGAAAACACAATGCTTTCTTAAGTCAGCCACACACCTAGGAAAGATTACCGGGTTTAAACATGCTGCACTAATAAAAAGGATCATCCCCGATCAAAAAATTATTGCAACAATCGCTAACCAAAACTTGAATTTAGTTATCCGCTGAAAACGAGAAAAGATAAGTTTCACAAAAATGGCGGAATTAAAAGGGGAACTTCTCGTCGTCTGAGAAGTATTCAGTAAAAGTTCTGGATATGGCGCTAAATAATCTTGTTTCAAATGTCGACAGCGCCACGCACTATTTGATTTATGTAACAGTGTTGGATTTACTTGCTTAGGGGCAAGCTAGCATATTTAATTTCAACTGTTATGCAGAAGAGCAAAGCTCCATGGTGAAACCATCTGCAATTGTTCGAGTTCACCGAAAGTTCATCAGTTCATCATCGAAGCATCACTAATTTATATGTTGTCGTTATAAGTACATTAGCGTACGTGTGTTCTTTTGTTGCTCCATTTTTTGCAGGGGGATAGGGCATGCTGGGGGCAGCAGAAAGCGGCCTACGTAGACACGGTCAGTCAAAATTCAGGAGGAAGGAGATTAAAGGGCATATATTTTACACTTTAGGCACGCGAATGCTTTTTGTTGTGTCGACTGTAAAGTTGTTCAGTTTGTTTGACGGAACGTTACCGCAATATCAGCCGACCGAGTAGGCACGGACTGATTTCGGCAGCAAATTAAACGCAAGTATTTGTTCGCCAGAGTAAAAACCATTGACGGATTACGCTATTTGGCAGCGAGGAAGGATCAAGCAAATCACATTGCTTAAAATATGCTACAGTAGAACTCAAGATGGCGCATTTGCCAAATGTACATAACCGATACTTTTCCTGAGATTGACTTCACACCAGTTCTCATCCAAGTGTATGACTGATAGTTCGTTTATCCAACGTCTTTATTCTGGCAAGTGGTATAGCTGAGCCAAATGCCAAATGCGACTGCTCTAAAGCAATCTTCAGTGTAGTTGAGCTGGCTATAAAGACCCAGATACAGTCCACACCACGACAAAAATTGTGCGCACTATACTATGACAGAGCAAGTGGCAATGACACGGGCTACATGGATATGTATAAATTAACTAGTACTACCCCTTCCACAGATTGGAGTCAGGCGCGTGATACCACAGAAAAATAACTAACCACAGTCGGTGAATGTTTGTGCAGTTTACTTCAAGGTCCTATGCTAATCTCATTCAAATCCCCTCTTATAATTTTGTGCCGCAAATGGTTACAGTAAAATGGGTGACAAGGTGTATCATCCTCAAACGGTTCTAAAGTTCTTTATGTGATTTTATACTCCATAACTAAAACCACGTCTAAGTTATTAGGTGGGCGTGAATTTCGCTCAAGTCCGCATCTTTCACATAATTTATTCGCCTATAAAACGAGATCTATACGCACAATAACGGATCCCAATCCTTGTGCGCTTAATCGCATGGAAGCAACACTACACTGGGTTCTGAATATCGGAAAATCGCTTGGGTCCTTGTGTACTTGAACGAACGCATGACCGACGTTGTTATACGTAGGCGTCTCAATGACACATGTCGGGAGATGAAACTCCAAATAATTTGAAATTTTCCGGTGCATTACCGTCTCTACCATTCACAACAATTTTACATGACAATGTAATCACTCTGGTTTCACAAACTGCCACTTGGATCGCATTATTATTAGTCAACTTACTTTGCGCAAGTAATTGGTCATAAGGAATTACTTCTGCGGGCGATCAAGGAAATTATCGCCCGATTGATTTTTATTTGTTGCCTCGTAACCGCTTAGTCCGTGTTTGTCAATGAGCAACGCCGCACATGAAAATGCTTCTAATTTAATCGTAGTGTGCCAGTAAACATAGCCACATCCCATGCGTTCGTCTTTTGGCCATTTTGATCACTGGGCACATACTTTAGTTTGTTTTATGCGGATCATTAAGGAAAAATTTTGGTGAATTTTTGGCAGCTCTCAATGTAAAATATTTAGACGCCTTGATTGGAAATTATTGACGCATCTTATTAAGCCTGAGTCCATCGGTCGCAAAACTAAGTATTGTGCTCTATGTTCCCATAGGTCAGATTCCGATAGTAATTCCGCATGTTGGTGGATTGAATTTCACAACCCCGACGACACGATTCTGACGGATCTCCAGATTATCGCACTGTATTTTTTCAATCATAATGTATACCTTAGCAATTATGATATATCCTTCATCTCTACTGTGATGCAAAGAACAAGGCAGGTTAAATCCCTCTTCCAGATTGATTTTTGATTCTTTGGCAATGTTTTTCGCAACAGTTTTGGGGGTGTGACAATGCTTGCGTTGTCTAGACTTTTGAAGGCAGCTTTTTATTAAGAATGGACAGGTACAAATGCCTCCAGCTACCAAAAGTCCCTTTAATGATGTGGAGTATAATGTGGGTCACCAAAGGAATAGTGAATTCTATAATATCAGATTGTAAATGAATTCATTGACTTTTTGAACTCATGTTTTAATGTGCTCTGATGTGTGGCCTCAGACGGTGTTGATTGGCTGAGATATGAGCCATTGACCTGCCGTGCCATTTTCTCCTTTAGTGTCCTTCTAAGTACGCAAGAGTAGATCACGTGCTTTCTCATAGAGTGCAGTATCAAGTGAGAATATGGGTTTTGTTATTTTCGCAATCGTTTGTCCAGTAACACAGATAAGGCGACATTATTAAAAGACTCGCCTATTCACAGAATCTGCGCAGGTATTGACTGATACATGTGCGCCTGTTTTTGTTGCACTGATTGATGCACTATGTATTTGGAAGCTTTCAGGGATAAGCCTGATAGGGTTGAGTTGAATGAAGTTCAAAATTCTTCACAAGAAACTTGACAGACGAGAAAGTCTTACATTTATGTCCTTTTGGTTAACTGCTGTAGAAAATATTCAGTGGATCAAATTAGTCTCCTGGAATGGGGTTCATTGCGCCACATGAGAGACGACGACATGGCTGGCACCTACTCACTAAAATATTTTATTATAAACAAATGGTCGCTCACCAAATCTCGACCACTCAGTGGTGTCAAATATTGTCCCACTGTGAAAAATTTTGCGTAGCTGTATTCCAATGGAGAGGTTTTTGCTTCAGCAGGTACTTTGTGCGCGACTGCAGTAAAACTCAATGATGGGTTTGATTAACGCAACAGAAATTCGTTACAATCAACTGAAGCCAGAAGCACCGGATATGGGAGACAAGTCCGCAAAAATATGAGATAAAGAATAAGTTTGAACGTTTGATTTTGTTGATATTTTGTGCGCTGCCACATATTTTATATACGAAAGTACCTATAAACGATCGTTTGTAGGTAGATTTTTTCAGGTCTCCTGAAAACCGGATAAGCTTGGATGAACGCCGACAAATTCCGAAATTGGTCACAGCGAATTTAAAAATAAATCCCCCAAGAAAGAAATAAACGGAATGCAGTTTGTTGTTTGGTCCTTAAATGTGTATTTTATTTCGAAATTAAAGCCTTTTTACTAAAGACCATGCTTGTTGTGAGGAGATAATTTTCCCGGTGGACAGGAACTAGACTTCAACGGCGTACACAAACAAGGAAGAAGGACAAAAGAATGTAGACGGATGGTGCCATCAAAAATGTTAAAATTTTCTTAATTGATGAATTACCGAGAAAAGTAGGATTCAGGATCTAAGAGCTACAAACTGCAATAGAAACCAGAGGCAAAGATTTAACATGTGAAAAAGTTTTTTTCTAGACAACAAATCAATTTAATGGATACTTACACCGATCACACGTACCAAAGGAACAAATTAAGGGCACCTAATCAAATGAGAAACGCAAGGACACCAGCCTTTGCGGTGCTACATAAAAATGTTTAAACTTGAGATGTTTAAACGTGAGGCGATGAAAATTAAATCACATTGGCAGATGAATAAAATAAAAATTAATGTAAATAGGTGTTATAGGAATGAGAAGTTAAAGGCGAAATAGGACGTTGTGAAGTAAGAAATGCATTAGGAACCAGGCAGTGAAAGTAAAATGTCAATATATAATCCAAGCTCTAGAGGGGCTTATAAACGCTCGCAGGTAATGAAGATCTGCCAGTCCACCTGCCCATTGATAGTGAAAGGAAGAAGGCCTTCGCTGCGGAGTTGTCCATTTGAGAACGCTAACTTAATGGTTACAGACTATTGAACAGGGGAGCAAAACTCTCATATGCATCTTGTTTACAAAACTGAATATCCACCTTCTCCTTCAACGCGTCTTTCTGATATTTTTCTGGATATCCATTGACCGTTACTCAAATCCAGGCAAATGCTACAAAGAGACTCCGCCAACTCCGTACCAGATCTCACTTTTCAAGAGACGCAAAGTGGATTTACGCGAAGACGTACTACTCACATGCCTCATCAGTAGTATCCACCGTTACAATAGTATCTCCTCCTTTGGTAGTGAAGTGACGCAGAGAAATTATGAATTTGGCCGAATTTGTGAACATGCATCAACCCTCCGATATCGCTTGCGGCATGCCACCTTAACTTGAATAATAATACTTCCGCGATATGCGGTCGATTCTACCAAAATTTATACTAGATAACTTGAGAATTATTTTCACAAACCTTTTGCTCTTCAGTTAGATATTCATTCTGGCGTAGAACCCACAAATCAGTGACGGATGGCTTGTAAGCGGGATGGATGTCATTTACAGACAACCATTTGCCAAAAAAGCATATAGAACGGCTGCTAGCTAAAGGGAAAGCAAACTTAATCTGGTCGCTACCACAGTGAAATGCACGCGGACACGCGGTAAGGGAGACTCAAACCAAAAACAAACAGCGGAAAACAACTTAGACCCCTTGTAACCTTGTTGGCAAAATAAAAGATCGTTCAGTTGCAAAATCTCACCAGCATAGTTTGACTGTGACGATACAAGGACCGTATCGGCCTTACAGGCTTCGACGACTATAAATTTGAGCGCATTATCTAGTTCGTGTGACCGTATTTCTTGCGAACATTTCCCCCAGCAGTTTCACTTAAACAATGTTTATATAGGGCCAGGCATTCCTAAACTTAAACGACCAAAACATGCGTGAATAACTTTGCATAATCTACGTTGATGGCTGTATAAATGCATGAGCTGAACGGTGAACGCTAAACAAATTGAAGCGATAATTTCAGGCCAAAGTATACAAACGTTTCACAGCCGCTTTTCAAGCTGATCTTATTACACCCATTAGGTAAAGCAAAGTAAGTGCCCATTTATCGAAATGGTAAAAAGACGAACCCACTCGCGTGGGATGTGGTTGCGCTTATTAACAGAAGAACCCATCACGAGGAGAATATCTACACCAGGTCCTTTTGTAGCATACTACGACGGCAATTAAAAGTCTCTTGTTGTTACTCTTTGACAAACACGAACTAAGAGGTTACGAGGTAACAGATAAAAACCAATCAAGGGAAATTAGACTTGATGGCAACGCGGAGGTTTCTGTGATGACCCATTACTTGCGCTAAGTAAGTTGAATAGCAGTGAGGCGATTCAAGTGTCAGTTTGTGAAGCCAGGGTAGTCAGATTTTCACGTAAAATTGTTGTAAATGACAGACGCTAATGCATCGGAAAATTTCAAATTCATTGAAGTTTCAGCTACCGACATGTCTTTTAGAGGCCTATCTATAACACGTCTTTCATGCGATCGTTCAAGTACGCAAGGACCCAAGCGATTTTCCGATATTCAGAACCCAGTGTAGTGTTGCTTCCATGCAATTAGGCACACAGGGTTTGGGGCCCGTTTTTGTGCGCTTGTTAGCGTGCGTAGCGAGGCCGTTTAGTAGGTCTATAAATTATGGGAACACTATGGCCTTGAGCGGAAATTCAAGCCCACCAAGCCACTTAGCCAGAGTTTGAATTTTGCCATCCACAATCACATGATCGCAAAACTGTTTCAGAGTGGCGCACTTTGCTATCTAACTTATTGTAACCATGTGCGGCACAGAATTATAGGAGAGGACTTAAATGAGATTAGCATAGGACCTTGAAGTAAACTGCACAAACATTCATTGACTGTGGTTAGTTATTTTTCTATGATATCACGCGCCTGACTCCAATCTGTGGAAGGGGTAGTACTAGTTAATTTATGCATATCCATGTAGCCCGTGTCATTGCCATTTACTCTGTCATAGTATAGTGCGCACAATTTTTGTCGTGGTGTGGACTGTATCTGGGTGTCTCAACCAGCTCAGCTACACTCAGGTTTGCTTTAGGGCAGTCGCATTTGCGGGGCATGCTCAATTATGCTACTTGACAGATTAAAGGCGTTGGATAAACGGACTATCAGTCATACACTCCGATGAGAACTGCTTTGAAGCCAATCATGGGAAAATTGTCGGTAATGTAACGCTTAGCAAATGCGTCATCTTAAGTTCTACTGCAGCATATTTCAGGCAATGTTCTTCGTGTGATCCGTCTTCGTTGCCAAATAACGGGATGCTTTGATGTTTTCTATCTAAGCAGAACAAGCACGCGCTCTGCATTTAATTCACTAGCAATGTATCGCGGGTATAAGCTGGCCATAATGCTTTCTGTTTCGTGAGGCATTTGCTGAAATTCGAATTGTGTTCAACAAAGTATCAAGATTGGTTTTCGAAGAGCAGAGAATGCCAACTCCGTCAAATGGTACCGCAGTGACGTCAATTGTAGCAAAATGGGCAACTATTCGTATTCGCTCCTATATGGTACAAAATATTTGGCTGTGTAATATTATTTGCTGCTAGATGTTTACTGCAAATGTCTACTAGAGCGGTTTAATTTATGCGGCATTTTCTACTACTCGAAGCATGCGTCATCCCACTGAGCTATTTGTCATTGAATAAATGGCAACAAAATTGCGTCCGGACCAACTGTGTGTTGCTTTGATTGTAGCCATTGCTAATGAAATTTCGGTTCCTTCAAATAAACAGAGTTGGACTCCCAATCGTATATTGTTATTTTGCATGACAGTTTGAAGTTCAGGATTTCGATTTGTCACTAAGCAAATGAATTGAACGCAGTTACGTATATCCCATAGCACGGTGCGCCGTCAACATTATTGGGCATCAAGGTTTTTGAGCCCCAGATACATAGGAGCTACTGGATACTTCTGAGGCAACGAGGGATTACACTTTTTTTCGCCATTTTTAGGAAAACGTATATATTTTTCTTTTAGAGAGGATAGGTAAACCCGAGTTTCGTTTAGCGGCTGCCGCAAGAATTTATTGATCGGGAAGGATCCGTTTTACTAAAGCAGTATTCTTAATCCCGGAAAAGCTTCGTAGGCGTGCGGCTGACTTAAGAGAAAGTTGAAAACACTGTGCATTCATTCGGTCAGTAGACGATTATAACCGGGTTTCGCAGCAACACTTACATTGATCGGTCTTATAATGTTTTTTAAAGGAGGCAGCAGTGAACCGAAAAAAGTGGGTACGAATAAATGCGGACGAGGTGTAACAGCTATTCCGGTTTCATAAGGCATCGCGCGCTAAATGGGCGACGCCCGGTATAACACCGATATCTGCAAGGAGCACTTTCTCTGAGCGATGGCAGACGCTGGAATTTGGCGTGTGGATTTATTAAAATATTTGCTGACTTGGTACACAATCATAACCGATTACAGATTTCAAGGTCATGCGAAGGATTATAAAGCAGATTGAGGCGGATGAATATTCAAACTAAAACGGTGGAGATTTTCAGAACTGTGGTCAGAATATATCATAGCTATACGCTTTATGCTTATCGCCGTTGGCCTCCGTAATTCTGATGTAACACAATTTCGCGCGTACATATTATATAATACTCATGCGTTTTCGACTTGCGTTTAAGTGGAAAGCGTGATGACAGGAATCATTTCGAAATACGAATTGTGTACTGGAAAGATATTTGCTGATATCTGATGAAATCCAATTGCAAATCAAGTGCGATTTGAGACATACAAGGAAGATAGCGGAGAAGCATTCGCCTCCGTTTTACCAGTTTCCTGTGTTCTAAAAGAATTTATGTATACTATGCGCAACCGCGGTAATTTATGAAAGTGGGTGTTGGTGTGTGCCTGGATCTAGACGTAAAACGGTTTGATTCTCAAGGTCATTGTGGTGGATTCGTTACAATGGATATGTGCTCGGCGTTTTCATTAACGAGTTGATCTCGTAAGCGGACTCTTGGCCGATGGATGGGATGAATATGCCCAGCATTTTGTTAGAATCATGTTCATGTATGGAGGAATTTGATCTTGTCAAACTTGGTTAAGCAAAAATCATACAATTTGTGGATACCTGGAAATGCAGTTTGTTGCATTTTCGAAGTTGAAGTAAAAACCTGCTATAAGCAAATTGTTGCGTTCAGCTTCCAGTCAAGTAAGTGAGTACCATCTACAAAACATGTGACCTAAAACACGGTGTGTACGCGGGAAACGCTTTAACATAGCGCCCTCGGTTGCTCGTAGGAAGAGATTTATGCGTACAAATTGTAAAAATAAAAGTTTGCAAGGAAAGTGTCGGGTGTGTAATTTTCTCAAAAGGTGACATAAAGGAGCTGCAAGTCGAACAATCATCTTTCGGACTTGATGAGGAACCAATACGTTTACCTCCACTGCGCTTTATGGGTAATGCATTTCCTGACATCGCTATTTGGTTTGGTGTTGTTTGTCCATATGTGTTTCAACAAACGGTACTTTTCTTCAATTTTCAATTTCGATTGCGAATTAGAAAAGAGCATAAACTAATTGCAGGTTGAGTGTGTGTGGAATAATCTAGACGACAAATAAACTTAATCGGGTTTCCCCGAAGTATGATATGTCGAATTTTTTCGTTGCATGTTTCGTAGTCACAATAGTGGATATTTGTCGTGGTACGTGTAAATCATCCTTGATAGTGCCTTTCTTATTCTCGTTTGCCACCGACGACCGTAAATAGTTTTTGTTGCAAATCGGTTTTGTTACAAACTTTGTTTAAAGCGCCTTTGATTAATTTAAGAGGTATTTCACCGGTATGATTTCAGTTATTTTGAGAAACGTTGGGTGACAGAATTGCCTAAACAGGAGTGAAAATCCGCAGCCTCATGTTTTAATGTTTTCAGAAGAAAATGGGTGGAAATACGTAGGTTTTTTGCTAGTGATTGTTGCTTCATTTTTTTGAATGTTGCCTCGGTGTTTAAAGCACCACAGCAGTTGCCTTACGGACCTGGTATTTCTCCCACCTAAGGCAATGAATTTTGGCGTAGAAAGCCACAGGTTCGCAAATCGTGTTCCTAAGTTCCTTGATTTATGAGCTTGGTCTTGGTAGCATAGTTCACGGTCAGTGTCCCAGACGCAAGAAAGCGATTTACTCTTGCATAGTTAGCTACGAAAAATATTTTTAAACTTGTCCTATTGAGGGCACCAAGACGCCCAACGCTTTTTGAGAATGCTATAAATTGTGCTACGCAAACTGTCTGTGGAATGTTTTAGATGGAAAACGTGCATGTTGAGGTAGGACATGACTATTTTTTATAATTGGAGCGTAATTCCCGATCCCCTCCCAAGGTAACGGATTGACCATATCAACCCCGGTTAAAAGCAGCTCAGTTGCAATATGTATACATATGTTTAGGTTCCATGCTGTGTGTGCGGTATACTGGTTTTGATACCTTTGTGACGACGAAAAAGACAGATATGGTAATATCACGTAGATTCTGCAAAAGAATGAGGATTGTGAAGTTGGCAAACCGCTTGACCTGAAATGGTTCGCTAGACAACAACGCCTCCAAACACTTCTCAATTTCTCTCTATTTGGGACATTTCGTGTGATTAGATGTTATTAACGCACTCATGACTCACATTCGGCCGTTGCTGACAACCATCTAGGACTTGGGCTTGGCGTTTGAATTATTTGAGGGATTTTGACCTCATCAAAAATAATTCGCGGTTTCTACGGTACAATTTGTCCGAGTATTGGTTAGCTGATAAGTAAGCTAAGTGAAGAGGTGAACTCATTACGCAACATATACTCTCTTGCGGTTTGCAACCCTTATCCGCAGACAAGTGCTGGAAATAAGCTCTTACCCGGTGCACAGGCGAGTTCCATCACTGATATCCAGTGGGGAAATTATATATTACTCACAGATAATTGGAAACAGGAAGCCTGAACAACTACATTTGGTTGCGGAGGGCAACCATCGTTGTTGGGATTATGTGGCCATCCTCGATAGCAGATATTACAAGAGATGATTTATTTTGTGTGATGTATCATCCCATTCTCGGGTTTATTGTAACCGCGTGATTCTTTAGGGACGAAGTCCGCTGCGGTGACGATGCGGATTGTTTAAGTAAGTGTCTGCAGCCAGGCTCTCTTTGATAATTTGGAACACAAAATTCTGTGTATTTGGTTTCAATTCATTGACTCGATACAACAAAGTTTGCCAGGGAAAACTGCTGAAGTTCATTCGATAATAGGTGCTCGAAATGGTCCAATTAAACAAAACCGATGCTTCCAGTGGTTTTCTCAAAATTGATTTGGTTTTGCAGTCTCAATACCGATTTTTCATTTATACGTGTCTACGTACTTTTCTACCGCAAAAAACCGATGCTTCCAGTGGTTTTCTCAAATTTGATTTGGTTTTGCAGTTTTAATACCGATTTTTCATCTGTACGTGTCTACGTACTTTTCTACCGCACCAAAGTTATGAAACTCTTCTTGTGGATGACTCCGACTGTTTGCGCACGCATGTGATAAACGAGAAGGTGTAGGTGCTTGGCGAACCTTTTGTCTACTTGCAGAAGCCTGGAATATCTTTGTTCGTTAACGGCTTTCGTCATGTCGGGGCGGTGGCTACTACCACGAACAACGTGATCCAAACTACGTTGTCTAATGATAGAGAGCTTAACTGGGTTTAACTCTCAGGTGATGAGGTTTCTGCGTAACTACGGCGGAGATCGGCAGATATTCACTACTAAACGTCCCATCCCGTTGGAATCGAAACATATGCAGCATGGATTTGAAATTTTTCGATTTGCACACAGCTTTACACATCTGACTTTAATATTGTGCACACCAACGTCTTTTTCGCAGAGTTCTATAAAACTTTCTCAAATGCGGACTCACCAACAATTGTCGCGTCCAGAAAGAGTGATGAAATTATTACGGTTGATCCTGTTTGGCATGATTTTTCATCCTAGATTTGGAAGAATTTGACCAGCCTCACCCATCGGTGGTCATATTTAGGTTTTTTGCGTTTGCCACAACAAAACGAGCACGTTAAAATGGCTTCATTATTGCAACACTTTATTGATTGCCATCCAGAGCGGGGTGTTTCAATTAGTTTATTAAACTTGAATTCGCGGTTGTAGCACATTTTTGGATGAATGATCTATTGTGGTTTTTGACAAAGCGTTCACCTAAAACATAACACAGTTTTATACTTCACTGGAGACAACCCGCCTACACTGTCGCAAATGGTCCGCTTCCTCAAGCGTTGGAAGAAATCAGTTTCCGTCTTGAAAATCCTTACATTACAAAGACATTCTTGATATCGATTTCCATCGTTACAATGTCAATTTGCGTCCGTTTGGTGTATCATTTTCAAAAATGTGTCACGACATTTACACGCTACCAAGTGAGCCTTAGTTTTTAGTCATTTTTACCTTAGAATTTGTGTGACACAGTGCTTTTTTCAAACCACTTGCAGAAATAAGCTCATTCAACGGAAGCTTTGCGAATATTGCAACAAAAATTAGTATTAATACTTCTATCTTCACGTAAACGAACAGTCTTTCTTTTGACAGCGCGATGTTTGCTTCAAGTTGACTAACCATGCATGGAAAGTTTTGATTTCACTGTCAATGTCTTTCTTTGGAGAATGTGCTGCTCAACCGGCTATCAGTATACGATTGTTACTCCTCAAAATCTCAAGGCATTATTATTGAAAGCAGGCATTCATTGCGAGGTTTGACACAATCAACATCCGTATTCTGCGTAAGAATGCTGACTGGTCACCAAGAGAGGTAAATAATATAGCGTTTCACCTTAGTGCGCCCTCTCTAGTGCAAAGTTGAAAAAATATACAACAAAGTTTAGGTACCTCCTTCAACATATACTGTGCTTATTTACTCCAGCGAGTCAACTGTGACTAATTTTTCAGATAAATCAAACATATGCATGCTGTCCCCGAAATATTTTCTGACGGCTTAAAGAGCGCTTAGTCTGTTTGCACAAATATGCGCAAATTCTACTGAAAGCTGTTGAACGAACTCATGATAGGGTGGAATATGAACAGCAAATTGTGTATCAACGGCAACAGGGTTTAGTTTTCTATGGAGTGAATAATCCTCATAATCCAAGCAGTCCGCGCTCCTATGTATATTGCATGAGTTGAAGAGTTCACTTAAATCGAATTCACACGATACCGCACCGTTTCCTACTGAATCTCGACAATTATGTTACAAAAACACTTTGGTTAGAAAAGTCTTGCTACTCCGCTTTGACTCCGGAAATAAAGCATGCCCACACTGTTTTTCCGACTGCAGCTACTGCGCGCACATTGACAAACGGATGCAATTGAGGGTCGTTTATTTGGCAGTGCGTAAACATGTTGGCGAATGTTGCTTATGGTAAATTGATGCTCGTTGACAACCATCTCCAAAGGATGTCTCGGCGCTCCTAGGAACTCTAACGCAATTCGGCCTGTCAGCAATTGCGCGTTTATTATTCGCATATGTGCATGTGACTTCTAATTTACATCGGGAGTGCCAATTAAAAGGATGGCTTTCGGTATTGAACCTGTTTTGACTGTTCCAAAAAACAAGAATATATGAAATTTTCCTACCAAACTCTTGCGTTTTCCTGCCCTGTGCACAGCATGGTAACCGTGATAAAAATTGGATTGTCACAAGCAAGTATAAGTAAATATTTCGGGTGTTGGTGAAACCAAAATGATTGCAGACACGTTCTATCTGCATGCATCCAGCGCCTTTAGGTTTCTGTGACTTTCCTTGGATTGGCGGACTTATGGTATCTCAATAAAGTGCGTTGGTTTGGGGTTTCTGTGGAACGCGAAACGCTGCTCAACCACAAGTTTTAACGACAACTTATGGTTGTTTATCCTGCCCAAGACAGGTTCTTGTGATAAACTCAGATTTGTTGTCATTGCGGTGTTTGTGAAGCTAGGGCGCGCGCTACGGCTGAGACAAGTATTGTGTTTGCTCGAATCCGACAGCTTATTTGAGGTTTCATTCTGAGATACGGCATAAGGCTCAAGGGTCTTTGGGTCGCCTAAAACTTAAGTGTTCCTCGTTTTGTGCGAAAGCGAAGACAAATTGCACTATACAAATATAATTGATGCTTGGATCCCAACATTGTTTGCGGTAACAAGAAATAGCAAGTCCGGGTTTTGAAAGAACTGCAAGCTTGAGAGCTCATGACTTGCTGGTAAACAAATTTATTCGCACGAGGACGGTCAGTACATTATTTTACTAGGGTTTACACGTGTAAGTCGTGTGCCGAACATGGTGATATCACAGCGCAGTTCCGATACTGGGAGAACGTTTTTAAGTTTGCGTGCTTTTTTGTGCCACTGAAAATAAAATAATCAAGGCATTCTCATTGACAAAATCTTAAGAGTGGTTAAACGCCAATGGTTTCTGAGAAAAAAATTTCAATGCATTTGCGGTTAAACTAGGAAAAACATACCTTGGTTACAAACGGGGAGTTTAGTGGGACTTTGCCTGATTGCCATAAGGTGCGTGTGGTTGCGGTCTGTGAAAGGGCTGTCGCTTAACGGAATTACATAGTGAGATGATAACAGCCTTAGGTAAGAAAACATCATCAATGAATCAGGCGCAGATAGTCAAATAACTGAGTAGGTCGCGGAAGCGGAAACCTCAACACTATTCTACGCCTACCGTGCAGGCGATGAGTGAGCAATAAATTTGAGTGCTCATCCATCCGAAACCACTTATTTGCTGGTGCAAACCATTAACTTCATATGAGTAGTGGTATTTCACCCCATTCTGACACAAGTTAAATGTTTGCAAATGGTTTTTGGATATCTGTGAAGGGCTTTCATTTTGTTTTTAACAATGAATTTGATGTTGACAAGAAATCGTGAGCACCATTAAATTTGAGCTTGAGTTTTTGTGGCTATACATTTAAAGTGAATTAATTTTGAGTTAAAACAATTCCGCTGTTGTTGTATACAACACATGCATTTGATCAGTTATTAACTTTCGGAGCGTGAGAATTTCATTATTCCTAAAGCTTGAAGATAGAACTTGCGCATTTCTACTACGAGAAAGCGCTAATTGTCCCTAGGATGCTACGAGAGCGAACCAGATTCACACCGTTTCGTTTCATATGGTACGAAATTTGAAAATCTCAACTTTAAGGCCATCTATTTGTGTACCCAAAAAAATGCACAACGGAGCAATGGCATTTTGGTCCAGTCCGTTGCGATTCATCATTTCAAGAATCTCCGTTCCCTTGTGTCAGAGTCTGTTGTGCGAACAAACCCAGTGGGCTTTGATAGGTCATAATGGCTGGTTACTTTTCGACAAAATGTTGAATCATATGATGTAGCTCTGATTATGTTTAGAGGATAATATGTATCTGGCACGTACTCTTTGATGGCGGGCTATTTACAATCGATTCCTTGATGTTGCTCAACATACAGTTGCAGAAATATACCCAGACAGTGCACCGTACGGCGGTCCCTAAAACAGCGTGTCCAAGGCAGTTAGACTGTAGAATTGTGTTCATAATTATATAAATTTGTGCAAGATTCTATTGCCGACGACTTATTACCCATGCAGGCAGTGCAGTTTAAACACCCATCTGCTTAGACCACGCATAATAACCTGGTCATGTAACACAAGTTTGGTCGTAGTGAATGTAAGCCTGCAAGCCCTTATCCTCAAGGAGTAAATGTTCTTGATGTTGGTGATCGTAGTTTTAACCCCTCGAGATATATTGTGTATCAATGAAATATTAATCTAACTGAATTGATGAATCTCTCTAGGTACTGTATTCTTTCGATGAGCATGTCACGAAAACCGACAGGTTTTTCAAGCAATACATAGCATTGCCCTGAAATATTACGCATCTACTGCCATTTTTTCGTCGTCGGCAATACCTAGAAAGCCGGAATTTCTATTCCTGTCCAACTGATAGTCGGGAGTCATATAACCGTATATACTCAATGGAATGTTGGCATTCTCCAAAATTTATCCTCATTTGTAAATAAAGAGCGTTCAAAAAGGAGGCAAGGCGGGATAGAGATATTTGCTTGTGTATCTACAAGTAATACGAATAGTTAGACTGGTTCAGTTGGGACACAGAGATGGGTGGAATACCGAGCAGCTCGGAGCTGGGGATTTTCGGGCCAAAACGGCCAGACGCCAATAAGCAGTGCCTTACGTTTAAGCATGGCGTCTACCGTGGCTGTTGTGTGCATTTAGGAAAGTAAAATCTGCTTTTGGTTATTTTGGAAGTCATGGATTCCGACCTTTAGTGAACGGATCTGTAAAATTTATAATTTAAAATTTATAATATTTCTAGGTCAGACTATTTTTGCATAATGGCGGCAAACTATATCTGTAAGCCATATTGAAGGCATTAATGTTTTTAACATTTCAAAGGAAAATCATTCGTGGCCCAAATGACCGATGAAACGGTGCGTGTATACATTTGCGGGCCCCATCTGATACGAAATATTATCGGTCACCCAACTAAAGATAACTTAAAACCATACAAAATCCGGATGGCAGTTACCTCAGGCGACAAACGTTTTGATGATTGGATCGTAGATATTTTGCCGCGCATGGATTACCGCTTCGTAATGTACGACTCAAGTGTTTTAGGTTTAAAACTCCGGTTAGCATAACCCTTCCCTTGAGATATGCCAGTTGAAGCTATTGTCCAACTATTCAGCCGCGTGCAGAGAATATTTCCATACTTCATACGCAGAATGAACATACATTCACGCAACTGGCACATTTTATTCTGAAGTGGATTCACAGAAGACGCATACTGAGCGCCCAGGTGTTTAGTGCTTACTCCATTTGGCATGTTATTTACTGTGAAATTAAATGCAAAATTGATAAAATCAAATGATATCAGTAGCCTTTGCTTCCACGTCTGATTAGTGATTAGTCTGAACAATGAAAATTAGTCCATGAATTTCTCACACACATAGTGATTGATTTTACAATGTGTTATGTACGTGATATCCTGAGACAAAAGTACGTCTAGGACAAACGAGTTAAGGCTCCACCGAAGGAGCATATGTATGGTATACTAGTAAAGTAGTTGGATTGCTTTTTAAAAGTCATTTTCCTAAATTGCTAGTGTTGAAAATCTAAGTTCTGGCTTGTTGTTCTGGTAAAGTATTAAACGCCGTCCTCTATTGACAACAACAATCAAAATTGCTCTCCATGCCTAAAAATTCTGTCAGTTTCATCATTATTTTGCCGCACTTCGTGGGTGTTTAGCGATAAAATCTTTTCTCAAATCACGTTTGAATGTGAAAATCTTTGAAGGATTTTAATTTAGGTAAACCGATGTGCACAGAGAGCAGTCTACCGCACTTAACACAAAGAAGATAGTAGAACATTGAAGGTGTGCGAATTTTGTGAAAATGTTCAACAAATCCGAGAAGGTGCAATGAACGTTTTAAAATTGTTTAATCAGAGAGACTACTCTATAACACTAGTCTTTCAGCACCCATCATGTGTTGATTATTGAACGGATGTATGAGAAAGTGAGTGAGTTAACAAAAACTTGTAAAAATAATGGCAACCCGGTGACCAATGGTCATCGAAGCTCACTATCAAAAGGACTGGATGTATTGAACCAGTGCTTCAAGCTCACGTACTGTGAAGAATTTTTATATGTCGATTGGAGAAGGTAGACATATGACTGGAAAAATAAATGCTCATGCAAATAATCCGGATACAGGAGGTCATCGTTAGCTGGTCATTCCATAATAAAAAATAATGAAGCCTGACACACTCATTTTCAAATGAATCTGGTTTTGCGAGCGGCTTGTCTGGAACCCAGATGAATTACTTTTTTATGGTGATTCGATGCAATTCCAGGCCGCCTTAGGTTTCACTTGATACAATATTCGGGAGAAATCATAAACTGGTGATTCGCCCGTGTTCCAACTGAATCTCACAGGAAATCAAATTCGGTGGCAAACGAATGTATTTTGCTAATTTAGTGAAACTGGGTTTCAAGGAGAACGTAAATGTGACGGAACCTCGGCAAGTGCGCCCACCTAATGAGCCTTAGGAAGGGCAAAACCGGTTGTGGATTGTCGAAGAATTTTCAGCAAACTTATGAGTAGTGTTTCACGTCCATTGTTGATGCCTTTTGTTCACAAATTTTGAAATGCATTCAAGTTTTCTTTACTTCGTAGGAGACACAGAAATTTAGGCAAGAATATGTCCATTTTAATGGGTTCAACTTTGAAACAGGATGCACATTTAAACCTGCAGCATCCGTGATCTAACCGGAACTATATTATAATAATAATAATATGGCTACACAGACTCAAGCTCCACCAACTGTCATTTTTAGCTCCATAATTCTCGAATACCGGTCTCCCATAAAATTCAGTTCGCGCGAGCAAACACAGCAATGTGGAAACTTTGGGTCCGCAGAAAATGATTTTCGAAGACACCTTGGTCTAGTGGGTGGTGCCGACGTAAAAAAAAGAAAAAAAGTTCATTTTAATTTCAATAGTCAGATCCATTTTGAGTTTCCTGTAATAATAGTATGCTTATAATCAGCATACCAGCATCCAGAAATATATTTTAACTCATTATCTAGTAGACTGTAACGCAGAAACAACTACTTTCAATGTATTGCTCAAAAAACCGTAATTTAAACTTTGCAACCGCATTCACATTTGTAATGCAAATGCAGAATCCCAGTAAAACGATCCAGTGCGATGTTCGATCACTTTGCTTCGCGCCTGCCTTGCAATCAGCCAAAAGTAATCTTTGTGCAATAAGGGAAACTGAGTAAAAATTTCTCTTTAAAACGATCCCTGAGTGCCACACCATTCGAAATGTTTACACATAACTTACCAGGAATGCGTCTCCAAAAATTCGGTGTGATCGATTTATTTCAGGGAATAAAAAATCGCGTAGATTTATCAGTCAGTCTCAACAGAATATGAAATTCCTCGAAATGTTTGGGCGCAAATCTTATTGGACATGGCTTTCAGGGTTTTCAAAACATCTTTTTTGGAGTTGTTGAGAATAATTTTGCGGAGTCTCATCTAGATGTACAGTGGTACTCATATTAGTAATTTAACATTTGTTACGTGGATCATTTAAAGGAAGGGAAACTGAGATCTATAGTTCTCTCTGTTTTTTGGACTCTCTTAATTGAGATACTGAGTCTCCCGAAAAATGTCATATTGAGCGTTTGTAAGGATTGGACACCTAAGCACTGTCTGTTGTTCATTGGTCTGCTTAATAACTTGCGATTCTTGAGCGGCATATTACGACGTCAGTTTGGGTGATGAAACTTTTGATGTAATGGGAATTGTTGGCACTACTGATGCGCTCATCAGAAGCAGCCATATATTCAGAACGGATGTGACAGTAACCAAAATGTGTGCACAGAATTCAAATACACCGTTAACTATGCCTCTTCTTCCTACGGGAATTAAACATAATCGGTCCTCTGCACAAATGCTGCATTTTGATAATTTCTAGCCCTCTGAGTGTACACCATCCCAGCATCAGAGCACATGCAAAATGCACGCAAAGTTGTTAAAATTCAAAAGTAATTTCGGTGATTGCATTGTTGATATAGTCACTGGGCCTATTGTAACCTCCTCTTATCTGGTCTTAGTAACGCTGAAATCGCCCGTAGTTATCGCCGTGCTGTTTGGGTACATGGCCAGTCTAAACCGGGTCGCTTTACATCACCCGCGAAGAGTACAATAGACCGCCTGTATCCATTCAACGGTATTGCATCACTACATTCACTACGGGGCTGCGAGAATCAGTGCTGAACTGTCAGGGGCGGTTCTTACGAAAGCTGAGTTTTCTCGGGTCATGTGACACCAATCCACCAACCAAGTGGCTCAACGGCTCACTAGGTTGTCTTACAACATTTATCTCAATGTGATGTGGGTTGCGTCGACAATAGATTTTTCGTGCTTCCAATCTTTGCTACGTAGTTGGCTAATTACACCCCCAACTTAACCTGTGTATGACTTAATGACTGTATTCTAAAATTACTGGACTACGTCAATGCGTTTTTGTTCAAAACTGTCTTGGTGTTTCTTAAATTTAGTTACCATAATGTCATAATGCTTTCACCTTTCTTGACTTTGATGCTTTTAAAGTATCCAGGCCATTTCAGCGCTCTGCGCGGAGAGCGAATTTCTTCCAAGGTAATGCGAATCAAAGAAGTAATTATATTTTACTGCTGAAAATAAAGGGCGGCTTTTTGATCACCAATTAAGTCTTGACACACCATTTGGTGCTTACTGTGCCAAATGTGAAAATCAGAAGGCGCGTTTTGCCCCAACAACTTTGCGGACTAAAAAAGGTGGGTTCTGCTGCAGACACTGATACAAATGATCTATTTATCGTCTTTTAAATGCCTGAAAATACCCCTCAATCTTTGTTACTCAGAAAAAAATCGCTCTATGTTAGCTGGCGAAAAATAGACATATCTGGCTGCAGAAAGCATCAGTAGAGCTTTTCTTGTTTTTCACTGGAACTTTTATCTCAGTAGTTTTGTTTTTCGCTTGCTTGGTGATGGACAAACTTTGGTGTTTTCTGAAAAAAATAAGCAATCTTCCTTCACGTTAAATGTGTTGTTGAACAACTTTTCAGGTTCGTCAACGTCGTACTAAATGCTTGTTAACCAATCAATTGAACAGTTGAAGGGGAATGTTGCATTGGTGAGAACTTTCTCACCAGCGTGTTGATGAATCGACACCTCTTTGTGAACACAATGATGTTAGTAGAACATAGTTAAGACACTCGTTTTCTACCTCAAATTTAGAATAAGATCTCGGCTAGCATACGCCCTGATACTATAACACAGTGTACTGAAAACAATTGGGCCTTTAGTTGGAAAATAGGACTAGATTATGTACGCGTCATTTGTAAGTGTGTATCAGAAACAGCGATGGAGTGCGTTAGGTGCTCACTAACCACAAACTATTTGCACTGTTTATTGGGCTCACATTGTTTGAACACGCAGCTCTATCATGACATTCGGTGTTCTGATCGAGTGATGTGGCGCATAAAATTATTTGTGGCCGTAGTGAGTAGCCACAGGTTTCCGAATTTCCTTGGTCTGCATTATGTTTACAAGACTGCGAAATCAATAAAAAGTTTGAATAGGTAACGAATAAGTAAATGCTTACACACAAAAAAAATTGGCAGCGCTTTTCTGATTGTGTTGACATAAGATGATTTGGGCTCCAGTCATAAAAAAAAGTAGTTTTCAAAGGACGGCCTAGTCCCGGCCTAACGATAAGCTAGTCTTTAATACTGCTTTCGTGGTCTAAGATTAAGGCTGCGAAAACGTTCTGAGCCGACTAAAACCAGTCATCTACCTTACGTTAGACACTACTAAATTGGTTTGCCTTAGGAGGGTCGATTTTGGCACAGGAAAGTTACGCCATTCTTCATTTCCAGTATAGTTCTTCCCTCGAAACCAATGTCCTTCATCGAGGATCTAGTATGAGTCCAACTCAAACGGACTGCCTGAATCTTGAGGACGGCATCCAGTTGCCAGTGAAGCCCACATCGTCGAGACAGATAAAGTTTGTTGTTTACTTCTCTAAAGAGTGAGTGGCTAAACAGCGGGCAAGTCTATAATTCATGACTATCAAATGTTTGTACACAAATTCTTATTTCACGCTTCTGATTTTTGTGATTGCCATTGATTATTTTGTTGCAATATTTTTGTTGATTTTTACACTGGAACAACTTGGGATATCTAAAATCAGACTACCTTGAGTTTCTTGTAGCTTATTGATATGCCCAGTTCTCAGTAGATGCCTTTACTGACCACATCTTTACCCAAGGGATGCGTCATCACGTATAGTTTGGAAACGTTTTCCAATGCGGGAAACTACGACTTACGGGCAGCATTACATCAAAGCGTCGAGTGAACTTGGTCGTTTCGTTTTGTTTGTGGGCTTTCTGGCAAACGAGAAAAACATTCTTTTGGTGTAGTCTATTATTTGATATTAGGTTGTTCGGGGAATTTTGACAGGGTGTCAGTAGTCTTGTGACTTCGGGAGGCAAATATAAATGTATCCAATATATTTGTACACCGTAATTGTAAATTCACTGCAGTTTTTCAGTTTCATGTGGATAATTATGCTACATATGCAAGGTAATAATAGCACACGTTAACATCAACATATCTTGCAAAACGCTGGATTCTACGCAATTGAAATTTAAGAGAAAAATAATGTTTAACGTAGGATGAAAGATCACGGGTCACCTTTTGCGGGGCATTTTAAAATGGATAATGTTTTGCAGTATCTTTCTGAGCACTTTTGGTTGCAGATATTCGTCCATCCTTTAATATCCCAGTGCAAATACTTTTAAGATGTTTCGCAGCAATCAGCTATTGAAAGCTACGCGGAAAGCATTTGACAATTCTTAGAATTTGGTGCCTTTTGTAGGCAGTCCTGGAGACATTTGCCATCAAATGATTGCTTGTTTAATTTACCAGAATTTTCGATTGGTGTAATCTGGAGAACAATTTTAGTCCAGTGGCACTAGCTTGCGTAGTCCACTGCTTTCATTTCTCTAATGGCGCGTAAAAGTTACGTGGCTAAACTTTTTATCGTTCCGGTGCAGGTGCTTTACTTTTTGACGTCTGTTTAGCATGTCTACGACGAGCACTAGGAGTCCTTTTAATGCTGATTAAAGTAGGAATATGCCACCTTAGCGAATTTGTTTGTTTGGCTATAGTGCGTAAAGCGCAATACTTGTGTTATCTTTGTGGTTTTGACGGGTTTTTCGCTCGGACAGCTAGCTTGCTTGCAAACCTTTCCTCTTTACTCAAGACGGCTCACTCAGTGCTTTTTATGGGACGGAGTAAATCGTAGAGACGGGTCAGTTGTGCTTAGGCTTTGGCGCTCGCGTGTCAACATACAGCCTGCTATCAATGTACGTGACATTAACTACCGCCATTCATTCCACGACCAATTATAACGTCCGCTAAATTCATTTGTTAAGCTTGCGGAAAATGGTCCATGACGTTTCCTCCCTTTGCTTCATACAAGTAGTTGCTTGATGGTCCGGACGCACCGGGCAGATTGTGTTTGCTAACTTTTGATAGGGTTGATAATCTTAATAACTTCTAAGTGTTGCCGTTTTGTAGTACCAAGTTTTGAAAATACTTTTCGCACCCAAGGTCTCCAGGATGAATTTTGAATAATTCTCGAATATTGTTTACTATGATCCCGGAATTTTGTCTAACTTGCCATTGCGATATTATAGCAATGTTACATGGCCAACCAACGAGTCATTCATTCTTATATCTTTCAAAGTCGGTTAAGCTTGCCTGCTCATTTCGAGTCGCGCAGCGATCGCATCCTAATAAGGTTCCGGTTTTAAATGCTGCTTTATCTGTGAAAAGTACACTTCTAGAGTTGCCTTACTGGGTTTTGTGTTCAGCGTCCTAAAAAAGACCAGTCGTTAAGCAACAAGACAATTAAGCCAAAATCTATATTATTTGTGTAGAGCATTGAAGGTTTTTACGCAAACTGCTGGCAAACAATTTCCTATAATTTTTGAAGGGAGATGTTTTTCTTTTAAGCAGTTAATCCGCTTCAACTCTCTTGTCAGACTGTATTCTTGTGCAATAGTGTTTTGCAGTAGTGCAATAGTGCGTTGACTAAGGGTTGTGATAAAATACATTCTGTATGCAGTAAGCCGTTCTGACAAATGCCTTCATTTGTTCTTATTCGCGTAGTGAATTAGTCCCAAGATTTTGTTCGCATTGTTGAATGTTTGGTTTTTCACAGGTGCATGACGTTACGTTGCTTTTCCTGAAAATGCTTCTTCAATACCTGTGAAGTCACTTCCAACTTTGGAGGCGTAGCACATTTCATTGCGGTATGAAAATATAGCGCGGCAGTAAAATCCGAAAAAAACGCGATGGTTTTAGCGAACAAAATGGCATCTGCACTTTTGCGGTAATTAGATGCGTAAAGAATATATTTGAAAATGTACACCAGATCACTGAACCAAAGAAGCATGCTTCCTAAAATGCTTTTGGTGTTTGCTACATGAATAAAGAGGTTGGTAAAAACAAAAAGTGATAAAACAAGCCAAAAGCATCCATTTGTTAGCTGTAAAATGTTTTGTACGTCCATGGCAACACTATGGGACCAGCGGATGCCCACTTTATTGTAGTAGAACCGAAAATTTCTTGGAACATTACACATGGTAAAATAAGTAGTATAAATTTAACCAAGTTATTGTCGTTGAGGTTGATCAAATGACGACGCTCTGAATTTGGATCAGTGATTAATATTTAACGTTTGGAGGCGTGTCATTCTGCAAAAGCAATTCTCAAGCATTTATGAACTTCAGAAAACCTGACCTCCGCAGAAACGGGAAACAGAATAATCCATATGATTCATAACTGTCACAAAAAGTGTTTGACTGAAAAATACAATACTCCGCAAATCGGTAGGACGAAGGCTATTAGGCAAACAAGCCAGCCAGAGAGAAGCACCAAAAAGTTGACGTCGCAGTCTGAGTAGTGTATAAAGGGTCGTAAAATATGAGTCAGTTAACACCGCTTTGACTATATGGAGTGTTCTAAAAAAGCGCCCTGTTGCTTCATCCCATAGTTCTGCTGGCCGATTCTGCTTGACTTATGGATGGGTTTCTAGATAAATACCTGAGAACACGTGGTTTATGTCTAGGCAACTAACACGATAAATGAACAGAACCTGGCATTAACTAATTTTGCTAAATTTGCATGGAGGCAGATGTTAGAGACACTATTGATTCAGTCTACCTTGTGTTTAATAGCTCAGACATCATGCAACCAGCTTATGCAACATTGAGTAAAAGGAATGTATTTTTACACGGTTTCAACATAACGTAGACAAAACACAAGAAAATAGCGGGACCGTATTATTTATGGATTAACGAAATTGTGAAAATGACTTTCGAGTGTTGATGTTTAACGTCGGTCTGATTTACGCAGCAGGTGGATCACCCTATTGCCAAAAGCCTGTTGCACCACGAGATTAATTGCCACTAACAATCTCACGAACTGATCCAGTGACTACGTGGTATGATGGGTAATTTAAACAAAATCGGCAGCGTCGTTCTCATCACACGTCTTCACATAGATGGACTTGGAAGAAATCTTTGTTAGGGAGACGGATGTCAGCCTGGTTCGCGCAGACGGCAACCTACAATGTCAAATTTCGGAATATTATTCTGGGTAAATTACAAGCGCAACCAAGTTGCTTTGGAGTTAAAGTTAAGCATTTTCGTGCGTAATATCTAGTAAGTTTATACGGCAGTGTGTTCGCCTGTGGGACTGGGTGTTCAGAATAAAGAAAATGTAACTTCAACATCCAAATTCATAATTTACGGACCAGCATGATTCCCGTTAAATTTCGCACCAGTTCACCCCGGATGACTCCATTCTTTTCGGTAAAAAATGGTAGACATATTGTCATGTTACGACTGTGTTTCATAAGCTGTAATGAGATGACTGGTGGTTGATCAGATGGAGGTGATCTGTTCGCCGAGCTTGGCATTTGGCTTGCAAACGTTTCGTCCCCGGTCGAGGAGACATCGTCAATGAGCATTTGAGTAGGTAGTTGAGTAGTTAGACCTACTCAACTGCGCACTGACGATTTCTCTCCGACTGGGGACGAAACGTTTGCAAGCCAATTGCCAAGCTGGGCAAACCGATCAACTGTCATCTGATTAGCCACTAGTAAACACACCCGAACTACCCATATTTTGACAAACTGTAATGAGATGACTTTCGCTTTCGAATGGAGTCGCCGTCCTAGGCTACTATGAACGACGGTCGAATGAATGTAGAATGCCCGCTTGAATGTTCGAACAGAGCCAAATTTCCCGTTAACAGACGAGTTTGGGAAGACAATGGGTAATGTGCTGCTTAACTCGAAGGTTGGTGCACTATGAGAAATAGTTTGCCCGATTTATACTAGCAGGCAAAGTATCCGTTAGGCTATTGAAGACGTTGCACGAATAAATGCATGGTTGTGTGTTAAACACAGAGGAGGATAAACATAAAAATGACATCCGAGCTGATTATACTATGTTTATCCCAGTAGGCTCGCAAATTGTAGGACCAAAAGCTACCTGCACGGTGCATTTCAGAATTAAAAAACTGGAACCAGCTGTAACCATTCAGATTTCACCAATTCAGGTTGAAATTTAACCCGTGCGACAGAACGATTTGTCAGTTACCAACATAATAGAGTCGTTTGAATATAACTATGTAAAATATACATCAGCAAAATTGTCTGTATGAATTAGACCTGTTCCTGGCTGCTGTTCCTTTACACAGAAAATGAGAAGGAAAAATGAATAAGCGGAAGACTGTTTGGAAAAAAGGTTTCAGTGTGTGCGCTGATTATTTTGCAGTTTCCAGTGCGATGTCGCAAAAACATTTCATTCTATATTAGTACGTGATGATAGTCTAGTCATGTAGGCAATAAAACATGTCATTCATCCCAGTTGAACAGTTGATACAAACCACTCTAACCGGAAAATTATAAATTAGAGCTAACGAATTATTCTTGAAATTCCTTAAAACGCTGACAAAAATAAATAGAGTAGCTCAATTAACCGATGAGAACAGGCCTCAAAAGGTTGATAAATATAACTTTATATTTCAACATATGTTTTGGTACGCCATCAACACTCGTAGAAATGACATTTTTATGAGATGCAGAGGGGCGCCAAGCCAACAGTTTGGAAAAACTGGTGCAACATTTCAGCGAAAGCAAGTAAGGACTTTAGGCTCAAATGTTTTATCTCTGTTGCTCTGTTGAAGTGCGACGTAACTTCGCACGTGTGAGCTTAAACTGACATTTATGTCATTCTAGGGTTTATAATTTTCAGGTCTGACCAAAAATATGACTGCCAAACAAACATGGCTGATTTAATTCCAGGAGGAGATACAACTGGGCCTTTTGTTTGAAGGCAACAACTGCCCAAATCTTGGACGGCGTTTAGCCAGCGCTTCCACACCACGGCGAGTGGGCGGGCTAAAATTTCTATGTATAGGGCATTAAGTTTACGGATAGCTAAGGTCACGGATCCAGGATTATTTCTTTTGATTTCGGCAATCCTCTACAAAAAAAACTGCTGTATGCCGACAAGATCACTTCGTATTCTTCTGCTACAAACGCGGCAAACCGCATACAAATTTCGCACAGTATGTTCATTGATGCACCATAAAATAAGTAGGCCAATTTGCCCCGCGAAATCTAAAGTTCTCTGGCTTTAGGAGCAACACAGTAATAAATGTTATTGCTTCTGCAACTTTCTCACAATGTTACATTGCTGAGATTGGTTAAATAATTACAGAAACGTCAACAGTCAAACGACCGGTCCTCCACACAACCGAGTCTAGTGGGCCGTTGAACGATATGGACCGTTATTTTTCCTCACGTGAATAATGCACATTCAGCCTTCGTACGAATCGTCGTTGGCAGCGTGGTATTCGGTCTCTTAAATCTATTATGGCTGCTTGGCCTGTAGTCGAAACTGCATTTGGACCGATATTAGTTGTTTATTGGGCGATCGGTAGATGAGATAGAACGACTCGTTCTAATGGGTCACTTAACAGGTGTACGTGTGCAGTCCTCGGTTCTCCTTTTGGCTGAACCGTGAGTCTGGTGGTGCTCCGGCAAGGGAGATGACCAGGCATTCACTCGTAAAGTTGTCATGCCTTTCGCCTAGTACATTTTACACACCAACAGCAGGGGAATCAAACCTTTTATTGATGAGGACGGGAATCACGGCCTAGCAATGTGATTTGAGCAAATGTTTGCTTGTAACCAAAACCACAATGTTGCTTTTGGAAAAGAGCGCTGCAGGAAATAAAATGGTTGAACATTGATGATAGTAAAGTTTCTACATTGTTTCGTCTATGTGGACTTTGATGACAAAGATTCCGTTATTCACCACAGGGTAGTATTATTGATTGAAATTCAGTGAGCGGAAAGCGAGACCACTTTGACCGTGAGAAGTGAACACAATGAAAGGATGTACCAGGTTCATGTAGCTTGGGAGGCATCTGGTCAAAAGCGGTTTGACGCGTCCTTCGATATTGTACCTTAGCGTCCGATTATTTGGAAAATGCGGATATTGATAACCAGTATATTGTGTCCACGTTTTCTAAATACATTTTATCGCTGTTCGCACTATTACTATAGGGCTTTCATTTTATGCACTAGATTTGCGACGGTGTGGGGTCATTTTGCCATTAGAAACAGTATACGGATACATATGTTGTCATATTTTTGTCCAATATAGATGATCCAATCAAGGCGTAAAGTGAAGTAAATTCGAAAACAAGTAGGCGGGTAAGATGGATAAACAATTGCACATACAACATGCTGTAAGTAACATGGAATTCACCGGAGTTCCATGTCGCTTAAGATGTCAGCAGGCACCCAACCTCATCATTAGCATTGTAGTATCGCATGCACGTCCCTACAGGTGTTTTTGTCACCCATGTGTCACGAAGAAGTGTCGCCATAAATGAGGCCCAACAGAACTTTTGGGCCCAAAGTTATACAAAAGAGTTACAAGTGTGAGTTCGCATGCTGCAAAAATGCAAATTTCATTTTCCCGTGGCATCAGTGTAGGGCAAACTTGAACTGCCTGGCGATATTCGATGCAAAGGCTTCAGCGTAATTTGACTCTTACTTTTGTGATATACATGGTTCATCAAGCTAAACTTTACAAAGGAAAGCAGGATTTTAGAATTGAAGGCAGAATTTTAACTGAGCGAAATGCTTTGCCACTGCACTTAACCTGTATAGTTTTACGCATGTCATACCCAACTATTGCACTGTGAAATCCATTTTAACTGAAAAGAAGTGAAATTTAGGCCAGGTGCTTCTATGTAATCGCAAAGGCAGGAAAACAAGGCTGATTTTCCAAAAAGATTAAAGCATTGTCGAAAGTTTCGGGACTCATGTAGCTCAGTTCAGCGCAGCTTTTGTAAGTTACACAATGATAGCGGCTAATACACGCCTCTGCGCTAAAGATAAACTGTCCAAATTATAGGCATGCAGAAGGGAAATAACATTTGCTAATTTACTTGAAAGTATCTGTTTTTTCTGGGCGTTTGAATGAAATGCAGTTTTTCCCAGTAATCCACCGGCCAAATTATAGAGCTCTTCTTCAGAGACAAAAGCTGGATGTGTTCAATAATTGCCGAAATATCACAGACCTATTGTTAAGTAGCACCATGTTTGTTTTAGGCGTTTTATCCGCAAGCAACAACATCTGCCAAGAATTTCAAAGTTGTTTCCCGTTCGACTATTATGATGTGTGTTCATAAGGCTGTGTTCTAATCAGATTTCTTATAAAAGGAAATTTGTTTCTAATTTAGAAAGCAGCTCAGTTCTGTCCTAGACGCAAAAGCGTATAGTTTTACTTTACAGGGCTTAACGGGTAAGAGTACGGCTACGTGTACATGCGGTCCCAAATATCACAAAACGCAAGGTAAAACAGCTGACGCTGTTGAGAGGGTTTCATTGCAACTTATACAGAACATGTGATAAGCAAATTGATTTGCATATTGCCGAAAGGAAAATGTTGCAAGATCTCTGCAAATTAACAAGTCCAGTTGGGAAATTAAAGCCATAGTTTTGCATGCACTATAAGAGAACAAATTTACAACTTTTTACCGGCTGCCAACACATCAGAACAAACACTCGAATAATTCACAATGTTGCCGTCCGGGGTTTCTAGCAACTAAAGTCTAACCCAAAAGGTCACACTGTTTTTATCAACGAGCTGGCTGAAGGGTAATACCCGTCAGGCGTTTCAGCCATACCTTATTATCAGTTCATCTTATCGTGAAACCCGAACGGCATCGTGGCTAATTGAAAGACGCCCTCATGAAACTTGAACTAACAAACTACAAGCCGGAACTTTTGAGCGGCAGGAATATTTAAGTAAACTTTGGTTTTTTTTACAAACGTCTTAGCTCTGTTTGTAACTGATCTAGGCAAGTAAACTTTATAGTATGGGGCGCGTTTGGTGAACGTGTTTGGGACCATGTTACTCCTGAACATCGTAAGTTTATGTATGTTGTGAGTTTGTTATTAGAAACACTTTTTGCATTTGTGTCTAGCGGAAGTTTAGGCTACAAATTATCCAGAAAATAGGGTCTGGAAGATCGTCACCCGTGATACCCCTGACACCAGGGTGCCGAGAGACACTTATTCAAAACGGATACCGGGAGAGGGTTTAACAACACACGTGGGGCTGCAAATCACAAAAACACTATAATGATGTGAGTTTTTGAATTGCCCACTTAAGCCAACAAAGAATTCGTCAGCGACTATGCTTCTGATACCTATGGGAGGTGACAATCGCGTTTGGACGAATATTCGATGCTGCTCAACTTAGGATCCACATTGTTTGTGGTATTATTAGGACTGATTTCAAAGACAACTTTATTCATCCACAAAAGTTTAACGGAACTACGTCTATTCCTCCGCAAACTGGAGTACTCATCAGTATCACCCATCAAACAGCAACATTAAGATACTCTTTTCTCACTAAGGCCATCAAATTTGTCACCTCAACTTAAATTTAACCGCGCTGTAAAAGGATGTTCCGGCATTTTCTAACGCCATATAAGCTCCTTCCTACGTGATGGCTGTAATAAAAATTCTATGACCTTTTGAACAAAACTTTGACGTCAAATTAGTGAAACCAATGATTAATCATTAAGTTGGTCTTTATCTTCCACAGTTGGGACATTACTTAAGCACCACTGATAATTTTTCACTCGACTATCCACAAAAAAATACGCAGTTAACGAAAGCAGTAAGTGCCTTTATAATAAATTCCGGCGCAATATTTCATAGCTAGTATACCCAAGCAGTTAAAGAAACGGAAACTCCTAAAAGGCATCTTTAAGCTATATTGTTATCGGCTGCACTAAACTGCTTGTTATATTTCCAATAGTTTTTTTATTTACTCAAATGTTGTTATGAAGGTTGTATTTATTCTCAGCGTTAAAAATCACAAGCAACCTTTATGAAATGTTGAAGGGTTAAGCAATATATGATAGATGTTTTGCCAATGGAGTGAATTTATAAGTAACGTAGCGCCATTCATTTCAATAAAATCTGAAAAGGAAATTTTGCATACATCATGATTACTGCCTTGAAGTAAACAGGTAATCAAATGAACAAATTATAAATAACAATTTTGAGTGAAAGGCACAATTACAACGGAATGATTGACTGCCACGTGCAAGCTTATTTAGACGTTCATAAAATGCTCATGCCGGGTCTCATCAAGTATTTTTTCGGTAAGTCACAGTGGGAACATAACGTAAAACAACAGTTGACTGCGTGGGCGAACACAATAGTTCCTGCCCAAGAGACGTTTATCGTTTTAGGCAAAATTATTTATGTTTTACTCTTTGGAATGGGTGTAGTCTCTACATCCAAAAAGTTAACCGTATTTTCTCGACGCTTTACCAAAACAGAAATTCTTTCATGCGTAAATTATTCATGTTATAGTTGTTTTCAACTTGAGAGGCTTTTGTTTTGTATGTTTGTCTAACAAAAACCTCTGTAATTAAGTAAATATTTGCAAGCTAGAACAATCCTGCCTTTACGACGTTGGTGACGTGTGAGACTGGAGGTTTGGTTTTCGATGAACTACTGACCCCGCGAACCGGCTTCAGATAAAATCAATTTTATTCAACTAAATAGGTGCGTTCAGCTATACAAATTTGCCTATGCTTAAACATTCGTCTATGTATGCTGCAACATTTCGCATTTTATTACAGTTACAAAAAAATACATTGAGTGGCGATGGTCAGAATTGGGTTTTACGGTTATTTAATCTAGAATTACCTGCCTAATCCACTAGGACGGCATAGTAGAAGGCAAACAAATTGCACTTCTGTGCTAGCGTTTTTAAAAATCTCTGGCTTTAACAGAAGCTTGCATTATTTTCGCGGTTGCCTGAATGGATGAACGTAAAGAGCAGAAATTGTGCTAAGAGTGCTGGTGCAAAGAAATTTTCGTCCGAGTCGGTCGACGGAGAAAATAATAGAAGTTGCATCGCCTAACTGTTTTCATCCAAGATGTGAAAAACTAGACAAAATGAGAGCAACCCTTCTCCCTTCTTCATTAATTTCTAGATCTTGAAGCCACCTATTTTTGATAAATATATGTAAATTTCGATATGCTTTACAATGGAAAAGATGTCTTATCAGGAAATTTATAACGGCCTAAGCACAAATCATTCAAGCCTTGTTCCAATTAAATGCTCAACGGAAAATAGGAAAAAAACGGGTTCCGTATGTTGAAAGTTATTGCACGCACGGAGCATACCTGGAAAGCGATGCACGCAGAAGCATGAAAGTTAGCCAGATCGATGCAGTTGTAAAGGCTGCCAGAAAACAAACAGGAAATATTGCCCATGCAATAATTGTGATATTTTCTTTAATTAACCGAATATAAATAATTATCATAGAGGTGAGTCATCATCGGGAAGATTCAAAAGAACAGGTCTGTCCAAAATATCTTTAGCAACATAGAAACAGATCACCATGACAGTCCAAATAACTGCATCAGTTGGAAGCTTACCAACGGCAATATATTTATGGATAACATAATAAACGTTTTGGAGAACACTGAAGTATTGTGTTAAAAGCGACTTATGCATAAGGTTTCGATCCAGCATCCTGTGAGCAAAAAGGGTCGGACGAGATCGAGCACTTTTCATTTAGGCTGCATTTCAAATCACACACCCCTGTCTGTACTGTTACGTTCCTCAAGTGATTACATCTTTCCTCTCGGAAAATCGCTTTGCCTAAATACCTAAACCTGAGTGCCAGCATCCTCAAAGTGCAAGACTCCAGAGAATTTAAATAATTCTCTGCCAAATCCTTGCCACCAGTTTTCTAAAACATCAATTCCTGATTAAATATAATATGATTCTTTGTAGAATTGTAAATTGACTTTGGGATTTACGCATACGAATCTTACCTTGCGGTTTCACTGGACTTGATGGCGCACCATCCGCAACTATGGAACAAACATATTCGGGATATTTGGTGAGAGTTCTTCCAATTTTCGGGAGCATCAAAGCCTATGTTCTGGATGTACTTAATCTACCATACTCATGATAACATGACACATTGCCAGTGCATCAGTATACGAGGTAGGCTCACTATCTTTGCACATTAAAGAACTAGCAAAAGGAAACTTTAAAATCAATCCTTGTGTGTCGATCCTCTTGTGAGTAGATCCTGGACACATAAATGCCTCTTGCAAGGAAGTGTTCTGTTCGTTTGCCAATAGTTCGTTCGAGATAAAACCCTCGGAACGATGGGCAGTAAAAGAGGCGTAATTGCAACGGCTGTAAAACTTTGGACCGCTTGTCTATCCTCTAAGTAGCGGTACCGGAATTAGGCGAGTGTTTTCCCAGTTGAATGGAACACATCTCGACTTTAGCGATGGTAGTTTCGTTGGACTTGTGCTGCTTTTCAATAATGACAAGCGACCGGTCAAATTTTGTCCAAGGAATTACTGCAGGAGTAAGAGGAAGCGTGATTGCTTCGAGTTATCTACCTCAAAGCATCATGTCTCAGTACGAAATGGAGATGCAATGCACTACTCTGCCACGCAAACTACCTGAACGTTCACTGTGGTTTTCAGACATTATAGGCGCTCCAATGGGTAGCCAGGACTTTCGATAAGATTCAATTATCTGTCACCTTGCTTGAACTATACTTTGCGGATATGGTTGCCTGTGAATGTGTACGCTTGAAACGTGAAAGCCGGCTCATCGAAATACGATAGACTTGCATCCAGCTGTCCCGTTAAAGCCATCATCTTCGTTCCTTGGTGGGGTTTTGGTCATTTAGAAATCATCCAAATCTGCCCCAATAAACCAATGGAACTTCTTCATAATTGAGACGTCGATCACAAATTAGGCGCTAGTTAATGGCTTGTTTTCTGTGGCCTCACAAAACATGAGCACCATAATAGGCTTGCAAACAGAGATCGTATTAGCACCTTACGTTGAGAGTTGTCCCTCAGCTGAGCGATTCGGATGCAAACATACTTCCCAATTGTGATGGCAAGCAAGACGAAGTGTGTGTGGCGAAATGTACCATTTGTTGCAATCTGACTCCCAAAGTACTTTGCTTGCAGAAAGTGGGAACACGAGAGCTAATAGTGATCAGTCATTCGCGAGATGCTGCAAACGAACGATGCCACACAGAAGATCTTCAGCCATACAGAAAGCGATCGTCCCTGGAATCCACATGTCTGTATTAGGTCACACTTCCCTAGTAGGAACACAGTTCTGGATTTTATAGTCAAAACTTTGGAATCTACAGAATTACTGAGTTGAACGTGATTCCTACGTGAGGTTTCGAGCCAGCTGCTTGGGAGTTGATAAGGTCGGATGAACGTAATATCTGAAAGTTGACGTGCAAAATCTTAAACCAAATTCTCACCAGCTCCATCTGATTCACGGTCACCTAAATTTTTCCATTTCGGACGAAAAGGAAGACAAACCAATTAATTTTTGTTGAAAATAAAAAAGAAGCACATCATCATTACCATCATCATCATCATCATCATCATCGACAGCATGGCATCAGTGTTCAACACCGATGTTTCACTGCCGCACTACCATGATTTATTTGAAAGCCTTAATGTGAAGAAAAGAATAAAGATGGACGGGGAGGGGACTGTTGGCTGCCTTACTACAATCATTGCGAGGTGCCCACACCTACAAACACTCATTCAGGCAATCTGGCTTTTGAGCCAATGGGTTTGGTTGAGGACACTAATCGTCCTCCTGTCTAGGTGTGGGCTCCGTGATAGTATCCTAGCCCACGTACAACCATGAACTGCACACATACAATCGAAGCACTCTGCCACGATGGTTCACACTGCACGCAAAAGAGAAGCGCAGAGGCATCGCGAAGCAAGAAACTGCTGCATTGTTTAAAAACCTGCATTCTACTTCTGAAGGAAAATGTCAGTCTGAAATTAGAATCCATGTTCTGGATATGCCAAGAAGAGCCGGGCGATTTACCGCTGAGGGCTATGCATGGGTTCTTCTGCTTTATGCAGGTTGTTGAGTTCATTCTGGAAATTGTTGGAATAGTATTTAAGAAATCAAATTAATGACGCCTTGGAAGTCTTTACAGAATGCTTTGAGGTCAGTCTGATTCATTCTAATTTGTTCTATCATTTGAACGCGTTTGAAAATTATATCTTTAAACTATTGAAACAAGCACGTCTGCTGCTATAAGCTTGGGAGCACAGGAATCAAAGCGTACCACACGAAATAAGGATAAATGTTACTGTCACACTCCGTTAATGAATATGTGATCTACATCAAAAGGGGGCCGAATGAGACACGAATCGCAAATCCAGTGGATCCGTGTCCCATAGGTGTGAACGTAGATTTTGAGAACTCAGTTTTCGCATTCGGCCAACCATTGTGGTTATCTGGCTGAAAAAGTGACAGTTTTAAAATACTGAACAGTAAAAAATCTACAACAATCATAGTTACGCGGCCAAAAGTTGAGGGATATTATTGCGAATATCTGAAGTAGCACAAACAAAAACAACTGCGCTACATATCTCGATAAGCATGAGACCTTGCTCAACATTTGAAGATATTTTGGTGAGTTCGAGCACTTTTCATTTAGGCTGCATTTCAAATCACACACCCTTGTCTGTACTGTTACGTTCCTCAAGTGATTACATCTTTCCTCTCGGAAAATCGCTTTGCCTAAATACCTAAACCTGAGTGCCAGCATCCTCAAAGTGCAAGACTCCAGAGAATTTAAATAATTCTCTGCCAAATCCTTGCCACCAGTTTTCTAAAACATCAATTCCTGATTAAATATAATATGATTCTTTGTAGAATTGTAAATTGACTTTGGGATTTACGCATACGAATCTTACCTTGCGGTTTCACTGGACTTGATGGCGCACCATCCGCAACTATGGAACAAACATATTCGGGATATTTGGTGAGAGTTCTTCCAATTTTCGGGAGCATCAAAGCCTATGTTCTGGATGTACTTAATCTACCATACTCATGATAACATGACACATTGCCAGTGCATCAGTATACGAGGTAGGCTCACTATCTTTGCACATTAAAGAACTAGCAAAAGGAAACTTTAAAATCAATCCTTGTGTGTCCATCCTCTTGTCAGTAGATACTGCAATGCATTCTAACGCAGTAAAATTGTCAGGAAATTTTAGGAAAATTTTGGGCTTTAATTTTGTAGGCGTCGAACTATTTCAGAATTATGAATCTGTGTTGTGTGACTTGCGAATGAATGCGAGTTGTTGAGACCAGCGGATGTGATACGCATATACGGGTGTGGTCGCTGTACTTTGCTGCACGATTTGAGGTTCCATTCTCTAGCCTATTGAAATTAGAACTGTGCTTCGTGCATTCATAATTTTTGCTTGCATTTTGGTATCGGAACAGACTTTAGACAGATTACTCGGACACCTTACTGACTCCTTCTTCTACATGTAATCACAATGTGATACACTATCAACTCTTAAGAGATTTTCGCCATTAATGGAACGCTTGAATTTGGTGCTCATATTTAATGGAGTGTAAGCCTGAAAAAATTGGTGACTTATCGTGGACGTATATTTGGGCCATGGTCTGTGTGTTATTTGTGTTATTTGCTAATGTTGGGTTTGTTCGCCAAGATGGGAGCCCTCTGCTCGCAGAGAAAAGGAGTTGTAAGCCTACCAACTTGGTAGGCTGCAAGCGAATAAATCCAAACAAAACGTATCCTATATTCTCAGAACTTTGAATGGCGCAGTCGCAATACTCCATGAGGGGCTTCAGACCCGAGGATGGTCACTAATTCCGCAGACTGATGTCACATGTATCTTGCACCTGCATATGGGACGCAGCATTCGATCTAGACTAAAGGAAAAAACTCTTTTTCGGTCCTTCAAAAGTCATGTATTACGCAAATGCTGGGGCACACAAACTCGCTAGAATTATTGAAATGAAATGGTGAACAAAAATGCCCATGATTTTCTGCAAAGTTGAGCTAGTGATAAAAACGAAAATCTCAAAATTGGCGCTTGAATGTTATGCGCTCGCGCCTGGACTAGCGGATGTATCTAGAATAAGACAACCAGGTAGGCGAGATATTTTACCATGTACGTGTCGAAAACCACTAAGCATTTTTGGAGCAGTTCAGCCGCACCATATATATCTTACAGTGTTCCTGTACATGGATACACCAGAGCCGAATCCTTTGATGCAAAATCAACTGTTGCGACGACTAACTTTATATGTGCTGCCCCATGGATTATGCATTTGCCTCAGACAAATAACGGCGGGCTCAATATAAAATAAAATATTACCAATACATTTGCTGGTCCTGTCCGGTTCCAAAATCCACGTCCAGTCTTACCAGAAACGAAAGGTTCCTCGCCTTTGCTAAAACCTGGTTTCATTTTGGGCCGGAACCCTAATTAAGCAAAGCCTCCAAGTTAGACACAGTTCAGGTGCCCCTCAATGTATTTTTAATACGCTGGGAATACAGAGCTCAGTAATAAACTGAGAAACACTCTATCCCGATGTACAGATACCTGCCACCAGTGTGGGGTAGAATACCAGGGAGCTGCTTCATTTTCTGTGTGCAGCGTCAGTTCTGTCATTCAACCCGAAGTAATCGCAAGGACTAAGACATTGCCACAAATCGAGATTTCATAAACGACTTGGACCATAAACAAATGTGAGATGGTAATGCGGTAAAAAGATATTTCCGGAATATACTGCCCGTAGGGAACACACAGGTAAAAACGCTTCAGCCACCTAAAATATATGATGGACTCTATGTGGTGAGAGTAACAGAACCTGATTTACCGCCCTCCCCCCTGCGCAAGGCACTCAACCGTCCCTTGATGCAATAGTTTGCTCACAATGACACCACTTTTAACAGTTATCCCAATTTGGTGCTGCAAGTTTTAATCCGTGCATCAGAGTTCACCACAAGAATCAGCTCGTCTGGCTTGTCGGTCTTCGTAATAGCAGATACTGAACAAATGCTGAACAAAAAAATGGTTTCAAGTCTGAGTCTTACTCACACGTGTTGACGACCTTCAAAGCTTGAGCCTGGATCCCACAGATCTTTTTAAGGCTCAGAAAAGGTCATTTTTATGAAACGTAACGCGTCGCGCCCATTATTGCACCTAACACAATTTTTAAGCTGTGCTTCTGAGTTTTAACTCGGCGTGGTCACAATCACAGAAGTTAGTTGCCCTACCAAGGTGCGCCGTATTGTCAAGCCATATTTTGCTGCACCGTGCATTGTGGCACCAGATATTCAGAGAAGATACAACGCTACGCTAAAATAATTGAGCATCCGACCAAGATTTGTGGGTTTCAAATTTAGGAAATTAAATTCAGCCGTACTTGTTATAGTTTCCTGGTTCTGTTCTAAAGCACCCACAAATGGTGAACGAAAATTAATTTACGTGTTACCGTGAGAATGAATTTTGCAAATAATGCAGGCGGTTGTTGATTCAAATGCCTACAGGATATGTTCCATAGATAATTGTTTTCGTCTGAAGCAACCCTGAGCGTGCACTTCAGATTTCAGTGAATTTTTCGTGTATCGTGTATGATTAAAATTCATTAGAATATATTGTGCAATCCGACCTAAAATGATATCATCATGTACCAGTAATTAGGATCTTCCGCCTTATATCGCACATTACCTTCTCTAAAGAAAAGTCACACTTACGCCTTTACCGGCTTTAGCGTAACGGATTAAATGACATCCCCTGGGTGACAGTCAGCGCAATATATTTTACCTGTAGGATGAAGTGCAACTGTGATGTTGTAGTAATAAACATTTCAAGGAATAAGGCAAATTAATGCTTGTTATTTGCAACTTATTTACGCAAGAGGATCTGTTGTCTAGCGAGTAATTCAGGGGAACATTTACAGCACTCAGGATCCGACGTATCATCCACAGATGAAATATATATAAGTGGGTCAAACTGAAAGCGCAAAAGCCGGTTCCAGCATGCAATGAGCCATTCATGATATAGAAAGAACAAATAAACCGCAGGTGCAAAATATGATTTCCAGTTGATTTCACCGTTCATTCCAGAATATCGCTTAGCTTTATCATCAAAACAAAGCAATTAGCATGGTAAAAGTGCAACATCCAGAAAATTTAACAATTTATTGTCAACTCTCATCACTAGTTTTCTAGAACATCAATCCGGGATTAACTATGATATGATTCTTCGTAGAATTATAAATTGACATCGGAATTTACGCATACGAATCTCACCTTGCGGTTTCACTTGACTTGGTGGCGCATCATCCGCAACTGTGGAACAAAATATTCGGGATATTTGGTAAATGTTCGTCTTTTATTCGGGAGCATCAAAGCCTATGTTCTGGATGTAATCAATCTACCATACTCATGATAACATGATAGATTGCCAGTGCATCAGTATACGAGGCAGGCTCACTATCTTTGCACATCAAAGAACTAGCAAAAGGAAACTGTATCGATCCTCTTGTGCCTCAATAGTGCATTTGATAAGACGGCGTTCTGTTTATTGGTTCAATGAAAAAACATCGAAATATGAGCAGTATATCCGGCGCAATGGTCCTAAAAGATGTAGCGCGGTTTTTTCATAAGGATAAGTTATCTGTGGCCTCGTTGCAATACTGCTTTCCGGATAAGTATGTCTGCGAATGCGACACATTCATAGTTGCGACCTTGATTACAAATAATGCACTAATTAGTGCTATCCTTTCCACGGCCTCACGAAACATGAACAAAATAGTGGCTTCAACTCGGAGATAGCAATAGGGGTTTAGGTTGAGATTTTGACAAACTGGGCAATTCGACGCAAACGTAGTACTCAATCTTGAAAGAAGGTTTAACACTACGTTGACAAAATGTACCATTTGTTGCAATCCTACCACCAAAATACCCTGCTTGCAGTAAGAGGAACATGGGAGCGAATAGAGATGTAAGTCATCTTCGGGATGCTGGAAATGAATTAGTCCATCAAAACTTATTCAGCCACATAGAAACAGATCGCCACTGGAGTCCATATGACTGCATTGAATGGCAGCTTTCAAATTGGAACACATTTCTGTATTCTATACTGAACTTTTGGAGTGCACAAAATTACTGATTTATAACTAATTCATACATAAGACCTCGATATATCTGCATGTGAGCAAATAACGTCGTATGAACGTAATATCTGAAAGTTGACGTGCAAAATCTCAAACAAAAGTCTCACCAGCTCCATCTGATTCAGGGTCACCTGAGTGTTTCAATTTCGGACGAAAACCAAGACAAACCAATTATTTTCATCGAAATTCAAGAAGCAGAGCACGGTAGCGGTGGTTCACATTACACGCACAAGAGCAATCCGGGGCATCCGGGAGCAAACGACTGCTGCGTTTCTCTTTACCACATGCACTTTATTACTCCAGGTTAATGTCCATCTCAAACTGAAAGCAATGTGCTCGATGTATCAATAAAAATCACGCGATTTATCGCTTCACGCTGTGCATGGGTCTTTGTTCTTAAGCAGGTTGTTGAGATTTTTCCGAAACTTGTAAGCGTATTATTCGGGAAACAAAATCTGTTATGCCTTGCAAATTTATGCAGATGACTATCGGGTCAGTCTGATTCCCTCTGATTTGTTCTATCGTTTGAACGCGTTTGCAAATTACGTTTTTAATGTGTTAAACATAGCACGTTTGCTGCTATAAGATTGGGCGCAGATGATTTAACGCGTATCTCGTGAATTAGGGGCAAAATTTACTCTCGGACCCCATTAATGAATACGTGATCTACATTGCGAGGGCCGAACGAGACCCCAAATACAAATCTAGTTAATCCATGTCCTACGCATTTGAATGTATATTTCGAGAGCTCCGTTTTCGTGTCCGGGGCAACTACTGTGGCTGTTTGGCTCCAAAAATGATAGTTTGCAAATACGTGAAATAATTTTCTACATAGCTAGTTATGGGGCTTAAAGTTAGGACATATTAGTCTGAATGCGTGAGCTTCCATGAAACCTTGCTCGCTCTGTCAAGATATTTTTGTGGTTTCGAGAACTCTTAATTTTGTCTACATTTCAACTCACCCATCCTGGTCTGTACCGTTGTCTTCCTCAAATGATCACACCTTTCGTTTCATTCTAGAAATTCGCCTAGCCTAATCGCCAAAACCTTGGGGATAGCATGGTAAAAGTGCAACATCCAGAAAATTTAACAATTTATTGTCAACTCTCATCACTAGTTTTCTAGAACATCAATCCGGGATTAACTATGATATGATTCTTCGTAGAATTATAAATTGACATCGGAATTTACGCATACGAATCTCACCTTGCGGTTTCACTTGACTTGGTGGCGCATCATCCGCAACTGTGGAACAAAATATTCGGGATATTTGGTGAGAGTTCTTCCAATTTTCGGGAGCATCAAAGCCTATGTTCTGGATGTAATCAATCTACCATACTCATGATAACATGATAGATTGCCAGTGCATCAGTATACGAGGCAGCTCACTATCTTTGCACATCAAAGAACTAGCAAAAGGAAACTGTAAAATCAATCCTTGTGTATCGATCTTCTTGTCAGTCTATACTGGACACAATAATGCCTCTTATAAGGCAGTGTTCCGTTTATTGGTTCAAGAAAAACATCGAAAATACGAGCATTATACCCGGCGTTCAGTTTTCTGTGACCTTGTTGGATTACTGCTTTCCGGATATGGTTGTCTGCAAATGCGACCCCTTCATAGTTTCGACGTTGATTACATACAGTGCACTACGGCCTCACAAAACAGTGCCTTGCACGCGGAGAGCACATTAGCAGTTTACGTTGAGTTTTCGCCAACCTGGGCAATTCGACGCAAACGTAGTACTCAATCTTGAAAGAAGGTTTAACACTACGTTGACAAAATGTACCATTTGTTGCAATCCTACCACCAAAATACCCTGCTTGCAGTAAGAGGAACATGGGAGCGAATAGAGATGTAAGTCATCTTCGGGATGCTGGAAATGAATTAGTCCATCAAAACTTATTCAGCCACATAGAAACAGATCGCCACTGGAGTCCATATGACTGCATTGAATGGCAGCTTTCAAATTGGAACACATTTCTGTATTCTATACTGAACTTTTGGAGTGCACAAAATTACTGATTTATAACTAATTCATACATAAGACCTCGATATATCTGCATGTGAGCAAATAACGTCGTATGAACGTAATATCTGAAAGTTGACGTGCAAAATCTCAAACAAAAGTCTCACCAGCTCCATCTGATTCAGGGTCACCTGAGTGTTTCAATTTCGGACGAAAACCAAGACAAACCAATTATTTTCATCGAAATTCAAGAAGCAGAGCACGGTAGCGGTGGTTCACATTACACGCACAAGAGCAATCCGGGGCATCCGGGAGCAAACGACTGCTGCGTTTCTCTTTACCACATGCACTTTATTACTCCAGGTTAATGTCCATCTCAAACTGAAAGCAATGTGCTCGATGTATCAATAAAAATCACGCGATTTATCGCTTCACGCTGTGCATGGGTCTTTGTTCTTAAGCAGGTTGTTGAGATTTTTCCGAAACTTGTAAGCGTATTATTCGGGAAACAAAATCTGTTATGCCTTGCAAATTTATGCAGATGACTATCGGGTCAGTCTGATTCCCTCTGATTTGTTCTATCGTTTGAACGCGTTTGCAAATTACGTTTTTAATGTGTTAAACATAGCACGTTTGCTGCTATAAGATTGGGCGCAGATGATTTAACGCGTATCTCGTGAATTAGGGGGCAAAATTTACTCGGACCCCATTAATGAATACGTGATCTACATTGCGAGGGCCGAACGAGACCCCAAATACAAATCTAGTTAATCCATGTCCTACGCATTTGAATGTATATTTCGAGAGCTCCGTTTTCGTGTCCGGGGCAACTACTGTGGCTGTTTGGCTCCAAAAATGATAGTTTGCAAATACGTGAAATAATTTTCTACATAGCTAGTTATGGGGCTTAAAGTTAGGACATATTAGTCTGAATGCGTGAGCTTCCATGAAACCTTGCTCGCTCTGTCAAGATATTTTTGTGGTTTCGAGAACTCTTAATTTTGTCTACATTTCAACTCACCCATCCTGGTCTGTACCGTTGTCTTCCTCAAATGATCACACCTTTCGTTTCATTCTAGAAATTCGCCTAGCCTAATCGCCAAAACCTTGGGGATAGCATGGTAAAAGTGCAACATCCAGAAAATTTAACAATTTATTGTCAACTCTCATCACTAGTTTTCTAGAACATCAATCCGGGATTAACTATGATATGATTCTTCGTAGAATTATAAATTGACATCGGAATTTACGCATACGAATCTCACCTTGCGGTTTCACTTGACTTGGTGGCGCATCATCCGCAACTGTGGAACAAAATATTCAGGATATTTGGTAAATGTTCGTCTTTTATTCGGGAGCATCAAAGCCTATGTTCTGGATGTAATCAATCTACCATACTCATGATAACATGATAGATTGCCAGTGCATCAGTATACGAGGCAGGCTCACTATCTTTGCACATCAAAGAACTAGCAAAAGGAAACTGTAAAATCAATCCTTGTGTATCGATCTTCTTGTCAGTCTATACTGGACACAATAATGCCTCTTATAAGGCAGTGTTCCGTTTATTGGTTCAAGAAAAACATCGAAAATACGAGCATTATACCCGGCGTTCAGTTTTCTGTGACCTTGTTGGATTACTGCTTTCCGGATATGGTTGTCTGCAAATGCGACCCCTTCATAGTTTCGACGTTGATTACATACAGTGCACTACGGCCTCACAAAACAGTGCCTTGCACGCGGAGAGCACATTAGCAGTTTACGTTGAGTTTTCGCCAACCTGGGCAATTCGACGCAAACGTAGTACTCAATCTTGAAAGAAGGTTTAACACTACGTTGACAAAATGTACCATTTGTTGCAATCCTACCACCAAAATACCCTGCTTGCAGTAAGAGGAACATGGGAGCGAATAGAGATGTAAGTCATCTTCGGGATGCTGGAAATGAATTAGTCCATCAAAACTTATTCAGCCACATAGAAACAGATCGCCACTGGAGTCCATATGACTGCATTGAATGGCAGCTTTCAAATTGGAACACATTTCTGTATTCTATACTGAACTTTTGGAGTGCACAAAATTACTGATTTATAACTAATTCATACATAAGACCTCGATATATCTGCATGTGAGCAAATAACGTCGTATGAACGTAATATCTGAAAGTTGACGTGCAAAATCTCAAACAAAAGTCTCACCAGCTCCATCTGATTCAGGGTCACCTGAGTGTTTCAATTTCGGACGAAAACCAAGACAAACCAATTATTTTCATCGAAATTCAAGAAGCAGAGCACGGTAGCGGTGGTTCACATTACACGCACAAGAGCAATCCGGGGCATCCGGGAGCAAACGACTGCTGCGTTTCTCTTTACCACATGCACTTTATTACTCCAGGTTAATGTCCATCTCAAACTGAAAGCAATGTGCTCGATGTATCAATAAAAATCACGCGATTTATCGCTTCACGCTGTGCATGGGTCTTTGTTCTTAAGCAGGTTGTTGAGATTTTTCCGAAACTTGTAAGCGTATTATTCGGGAAACAAAATCTGTTATGCCTTGCAAATTTATGCAGATGACTATCGGGTCAGTCTGATTCCCTCTGATTTGTTCTATCGTTTGAACGCGTTTGCAAATTACGTTTTTAATGTGTTAAACATAGCACGTTTGCTGCTATAAGATTGGGCGCAGATGATTTAACGCGTATCTCGTGAATTAGGGGCAAAATTTACTCTCGGACCCCATTAATGAATACGTGATCTACATTGCGAGGGCCGAACGAGACCCCAAATACAAATCTAGTTAATCCATGTCCTACGCATTTGAATGTATATTTCGAGAGCTCCGTTTTCGTGTCCGGGGCAACTACTGTGGCTGTTTGGCTCCAAAAATGATAGTTTGCAAATACGTGAAATAATTTTCTACATAGCTAGTTATGGGGCTTAAAGTTAGGACATATTAGTCTGAATGCGTGAGCTTCCATGAAACCTTGCTCGCTCTGTCAAGATATTTTTGTGGTTTCGAGAACTCTTAATTTTGTCTACATTTCAACTCACCCATCCTGGTCTGTACCGTTGTCTTCCTCAAATGATCACACCTTTCGTTTCATTCTAGAAATTCGCCTAGCCTAATCGCCAAAACCTTGGGGATAGCATGGTAAAAGTGCAACATCCAGAAAATTTAACAATTTATTGTCAACTCTCATCACTAGTTTTCTAGAACATCAATCCGGGATTAACTATGATATGATTCTTCGTAGAATTATAAATTGACATCGGAATTTACGCATACGAATCTCACCTTGCGGTTTCACTTGACTTGGTGGCGCATCATCCGCAACTGTGGAACAAAATATTCGGGATATTTGGTAAATGTTCGTCTTTTATTCGGGAGCATCAAAGCCTATGTTCTGGATGTAATCAATCTACCATACTCATGATAACATGATAGATTGCCAGTGCATCAGTATACGAGGCAGGCTCACTATCTTTGCACATCAAAGAACTAGCAAAAGGAAACTGTAAAATCAATCCTTGTGTATCGATCTTCTTGTCAGTCTATACTGACACAATAATGCCTCTTATAAGGCAGTGTTCCGTTTATTGGTTCAAGAAAAACATCGAAAATACGAGCATTATACCCGGCGTTCAGTTTTCTGTGACCTTGTTGGATTACTGCTTTCCGGATATGGTTGTCTGCAAATGCGACCCCTTCATAGTTTCGACGTTGATTACATACAGTGCACTACGGCCTCACAAAACAGTGCCTTGCACGCGGAGAGCACATTAGCAGTTTACGTTGAGTTTTCGCCAACTGGGCAATTCGACGCAAACGTAGTACTCAATCTTGAAAGAAGGTTTAACACTACGTTGACAAAATGTACCATTTGTTGCAATCCTACCACCAAAATACCCTGCTTGCAGTAAGAGGAACATGGGAGCGAATAGAGATGTAAGTCATCTTCGGGATGCTGGAAATGAATTAGTCCATCAAAACTTATTCAGCCACATAGAAACAGATCGCCACTGGAGTCCATATGACTGCATTGAATGGCAGCTTTCAAATTGGAACACATTTCTGTATTCTATACTGAACTTTGGAGTGCACAAAATTACTGATTTATAACTAATTCATACATAAGACCTCGATATATCTGCATGTGAGCAAATAACGTCGTATGAACGTAATATCTGAAAGTTGACGTGCAAAATCTCAAACAAAAGTCTCACCAGCTCCATCTGATTCAGGGTCACCTGAGTGTTTCAATTTCGGACGAAAACCAAGACAAACCAATTATTTTCATCGAAATTCAAGAAGCAGAGCACGGTAGCGGTGGTTCACATTACACGCACAAGAGCAATCCGGGGCATCCGGGAGCAAACGACTGCTGCGTTTCTCTTTACCACATGCACTTTATTACTCCAGGTTAATGTCCATCTCAAACTGAAAGCAATGTGCTCGATGTATCAATAAAAATCACGCGATTTATCGCTTCACGCTGTGCATGGGTCTTTGTTCTTAAGCAGGTTGTTGAGATTTTCCGAAACTTGTAAGCGTATTATTCGGGAAACAAAATCTGTTATGCCTTGCAAATTTATGCAGATGACTATCGGGTCAGTCTGATTCCCTCTGATTTGTTCTATCGTTTGAACGCGTTTGCAAATTACGTTTTTAATGTGTTAAACATAGCACGTTTGCTGCTATAAGATTGGGCGCAGATGATTTAACGCGTATCTCGTGAATTAGGGGCAAAATTTACTCTCGGACCCCATTAATGAATACGTGATCTACATTGCGAGGGCCGAACGAGACCCCAAATACAAATCTAGTTAATCCATGTCCTACGCATTTGAATGTATATTTCGAGAGCTCCGTTTTCGTGTCCGGGGCAACTACTGTGGCTGTTTGGCTCCAAAAATGATAGTTTGCAAATACGTGAAATAATTTTCTACATAGCTAGTTATGGGGCTTAAAGTTAGGACATATTAGTCTGAATGCGTGAGCTTCCATGAAACCTTGCTCGCTCTGTCAAGATATTTTTGTGGTTTCGAGAACTCTTAATTTTGTCTACATTTCAACTCACCCATCCTGGTCTGTACCGTTGTCTTCCTCAAATGATCACACCTTTCGTTTCATTCTAGAAATTCGCCTAGCCTAATCGCCAAAACCTTGGGGATAGCATGGTAAAAGTGCAACATCCAGAAAATTTAACAATTTATTGTCAACTCTCATCACTAGTTTTCTAGAACATCAATCCGGGATTAACTATGATATGATTCTTCGTAGAATTATAAATTGACATCGGAATTTACGCATACGAATCTCACCTTGCGGTTTCACTTGACTTGGTGGCGCATCATCCGCAACTGTGGAACAAAATATTCGGGATATTTGGTAAATGTTCGTCTTTTATTCGGGAGCATCAAAGCCTATGTTCTGGATGTAATCAATCTACCATACTCATGATAACATGATAGATTGCCAGTGCATCAGTATACGAGGCAGGCTCACTATCTTTGCACATCAAAGAACTAGCAAAAGGAAACTGTAAAATCAATCCTTGTGTATCGATCTTCTTGTCAGTCTATACTGGACACAATAATGCCTCTTATAAGGCAGTGTTCCGTTTATTGGTTCAAGAAAAAACATCGAAAATACGAGCATTATACCCGGCGTTTAGTTTTCTGTGACCTTGTTGGATTACTGCTTTCCGGATATGGTTGTCTGCAAATGCGACCCTTCATAGTTTCGACGTTGATTACATACAGTGCACTACGGCCTCACAAAACAGTGCCTTGCACGCGGAGAGCACATTAGCAGTTTACGTTGAGTTTTCGCCAACCTGGGCAATTCGACGCAAACGTAGTACTCAATCTTGAAAGAAGGTTTAACACTACGTTGACAAAATGTACCATTTGTTGCAATCCTACCACCAAAATACCCTGCTTGCAGTAAGAGGAACATGGGAGCGAATAGAGATGTAAGTCATCTTCGGGATGCTGGAAATGAATTAGTCCATCAAAACTTATTCAGCCACATAGAAACAGATCGCCACTGGAGTCCATATGACTGCATTGAATGGCAGCTTTCAAATTGGAACACATTTCTGTATTCTATACTGAACTTTTGGAGTGCACAAAATTACTGATTTATAACTAATTCATACATAAGACCTCGATATATCTGCATGTGAGCAAATAACGTCGTATGAACGTAATATCTGAAAGTTGACGTGCAAAATCTCAAACAAAAGTCTCACCAGCTCCATCTGATTCAGGGTCACCTGAGTGTTTCAATTTCGGACGAAAACCAAGACAAACCAATTATTTTCATCGAAATTCAAGAAGCAGAGCACGGTAGCGGTGGTTCACATTACACGCACAAGAGCAATCCGGGGCATCCGGGAGCAAACGACTGCTGCGTTTCTCTTTACCACATGCACTTTATTACTCCAGGTTAATGTCCATCTCAAACTGAAAGCAATGTGCTCGATGTATCAATAAAAATCACGCGATTTATCGCTTCACGCTGTGCATGGGTCTTTGTTCTTAAGCAGGTTGTTGAGATTTTTCCGAAACTTGTAAGCGTATTATTCGGGAAACAAAATCTGTTATGCCTTGCAAATTTATGCAGATGACTATCGGGTCAGTCTGATTCCCTCTGATTTGTTCTATCGTTTGAACGCGTTTGCAAATTACGTTTTTAATGTGTTAAACATAGCACGTTTGCTGCTATAAGATTGGGCGCAGATGATTTAACGCGTATCTCGTGAATTAGGGGCAAAATTTACTCTCGGACCCCATTAATGAATACGTGATCTACATTGCGAGGGCCGAACGAGACCCCAAATACAAATCTAGTTAATCCATGTCCCACGCATTTGAATGTATATTTCGAGAGCTCCGTTTTCGTGTCCGGGGCAACTACTGTGGCTGTTTGGCTCCAAAAATGATAGTTTGCAAATACGTGAAATAATTTTCTACATAGCTAGTTATGGGGCTTAAAGTTAGGACATATTAGTCTGAATGCGTGAGCTTCCATGAAACCTTGCTCGCTCTGTCAAGATATTTTTGTGGTTTCGAGAACTCTTAATTTTGTCTACATTTCAACTCACCCATCCTGGTCTGTACCGTTGTCTTCCTCAAATGATCACACCTCTCGTTTCATTCTAGAAATTCGCCTAGCTTAATCACCAAAACCCTATCAAATGAAAATTCATCTTTGACACGGTGTTTCTAAAATATCATTTCCTGAATAAATTTAATGTTCTTCTTTGAAGATTTTTGTATTCAATTGGTGACTTTTACATATGATCCTTACATTCTCCTTTCACTGGACTTGATTGCGCACCATCCGCATCTGTGGAACAAAAATATTCGGCATATTTATAAGTCTTCTCCTCTTAATGTGCATCACAGCCTATGTTACAATTATTCTACCATACTCCTGATAACATGACGTATTGCCAGTGCATCAGTATTACAGTTTTGCTCGGTATTAATGCACACAATATAACTGGCGTACGTAAATTGTAAAATGAATCCTTGTGGCTCGCATCCTGTTTTGAGTAGATAATTGGACACGTGAATACCTTTTACAAGGCAGCGTTCTTCCGGAAGTTTGCGCTCTTTGGTTATCCTGAGTTTGAAACAAATTTCCAGCGCTCGTCATTGTTGGCAGCATGAACCATCCGTAACGACCTTCATGGAGTGTATTGACATATCCGAGTGTCATCTGATTGGTACTCCTTGTGTGACCGTCATTCGTAGAATCATTCGCGCCTGCTCGATGTACACATTTATGTGGGTAAAATTTTGAACCAATGAGAAAGTGGCGATTTTTACTTTTACCTAATACTTTCATTAGTTTGTATTTAGGCGACGGAAAATTTGATGGTTAAGCGCAACCTTGATTCTGAGTTACATACTACTGCATCCAGCATGAAGACATGGTACTCACTGAACCAGTACATATCGATGAATTTTGGACTCTCAAATTTGGTGTAAAAGTTTCGGGTTAACAAAAAAATGATATATATTCCATCGGCGCACAGCTTGTAATACCGGAAGCAAATATGGGAAAGAATCTAGTCGAATATAAATTTGGTTTTGTTCAGTGGTGGAATGAAAATACGCTTGGCTTGGAAATTTTACACTCGCGGCAATCCGAAGTTGACTAAACCTCAGCCAATTCTTTGGGTTATAGAATACGTACGATTGTCGTGATCCTGATGTTTCCATACGGTACGCTTTGGTGAAACAAAGTAACCTCTTTTGTGGGAATAAAGACAAATGATTTACCGGGATTACCACAGCTACCCTATGACTATATCCGCATGATTTTGGACACCAATTAGGGACTGACACTTACATCCCGATGCGTCAAATAGAAATGGACCGAAATTGTAGTAGACCTCAGACTCTATTGATCGGCCCAATGCATCCTATCCACAGTTAAATGTTTAGAAAAAGTTAGGAAAGTTGTTGGCGTTTGGTATTACACGCGTCAAAAGGATTTGAGAACATGGGAGCTGTGTTTGGGCACTTGGGGAATGATATCGAGTTGTTGAGACCAGCGTATGTGATCCCCATATACGGGTGTAATCGCTATACTTTGCTGCACGATCTGAGGTTTCTTTCTGTAGCCTATTGAAATTAGAACTGTGCTTCGTGCATTCATAATTATTGCTTGCTTTAGGGTATTGGAACAGACTTCAGACAGAATACTTGGCCATTTTACTGACTCCTTCGTCTACATGAGATCACAATGTGATGCACTATGAATTCTTAAGAGATTTTCGCCCAAAATCGAACGCTTGAATATTGTGCTCAAATTTGAGCGAGTGGAAGCATGAAGAATTTTTGTGGCCTATGGTGGACGTATATTTGGGCCATGGTCTGTGAATTTAGTCTCTCAAATATCATTCAAACTTTTGCCCACGATTTAACGAGAGTTGTCCACAGTTAAGTCGTTGATCACACATGAGGCGTGTTAGTTTTGCGTCTTCCGTGATTTCAAAATCATGAACGCAATGGTTAAGTTTCAACTACCTATCAACTTTCAGCATTTTAGACTGTGTTATTTCTTAATGCTGGGTTTGTTCGCCACGATGAGGAGCACCCTGCTCGCAGAGAAAAGAATTTGTAAGCCAGTAGATATTAATCCACCTCGGTAGGCTGCAAGCGAACAAATCCAAATATAACGTATCCTGTATTCTCAGAACTTTGAGTGGCGCAGTCGCCATATACCTTGAAATGCTTCAGCCCGGATGATGGTCACTAATTCCACACACTGATGTCACATGTATTTTGCAGCTGCATATGGGATGCAGCATTCGATTTAGACTAAAGAGAAAAAAATCTTACCCAGTACTTCAAAAGTCATGTGATACGCAAATGCTGGGGCACACAAACTCGCTAAAATTATTGAAACGAAATAATGAACAAAAACGCCCATGCCTGCTGTTCAATATATTTTGAAAAATGTTAGGATATTTTTCGGGGAACATAACCAGTTATGCATTGCAGCGTTTTTCCTGAATGATTAGTGGTCATTGTGAGCCTGTTTAATCTGCATATATGCGACCACGTTTAAGCTGTTGGAGCAAGCATGTTTGCTGCTACTGGGCTCAGCGCACATGACGTCAGTCGTACCTCATAAAATAAGGATAAAATACACTGTCGCATCGCATTACTCAATATATGATGTACATCGATAGGGTAAATTTAACCTCTACTGTAAATCGTGTGGATTCCGTTAGCCATTCGTTGGAATTTACAATTTTAGAGCTCAGTTCTCAAAGCCGGGACAACCATTGTTGCTATCTGGCTCCAAAAATGACAGTTTGAAAATACTCAAGTAGAATAGGTTACTACATAGCTAATTATGCCGCCAAACGTTGAGACTAAATAGCGGAAAGACCTGAACTAGCATAAACGCGAACACATGCGCTACATATCTCGGTAAGCATGAAACCTTGCTCACCCTATCACGATATTTTGATGAGTGCGAGCACTTTTCATTTAGGCTGCATTTCAAATCAAACACACTTGTCTGTACTGTTACGTTCCTCAAATGATTACAACTTTCCTTTCGGAAAATCGCTTTGACTAAATACCAAGACCTGTGTGCCAGCATCCTCAAAGTGCAAGACTACAGAGAATTTAATTACTTTCTTGTCAACTATTACGACTAAATTTCTAGAACATTAATCCCTGGTTAACTATAATAGGATTCTTCGTAGAAATGTAAATTGACCTCGGAATTTACGCATGCAAATCTTACCTTGGGGTTCCACTGGACTTGATGCCGCACCGGTGGTTCACATTACACGCACAAGAGCAATCCGGGGCATCCGGGAGCAAACGACTGCTGCGTTTCTCTTTACCACATGCACTTTATTACTCCAGGTTAATGTCCATCTCAAACTGAAAGCAATGTGCTCGATGTATCAATAAAAATCACGCGATTTATCGCTTCACGCTGTGCATGGGTCTTTGTTCTTAAGCAGGTTGTTGAGATTTTTCCGAAACTTGTAAGCGTATTATTCGGGAAACAAAATCTGTTATGCCTTGCAAATTTATGCAGATGACTATCGGGTCAGTCTGATTCCCTCTGATTTGTTCTATCGTTTGAACGCGTTTGCAAATTACGTTTTTAATGTGTTAAACATAGCACGTTTGCTGCTATAAGATTGGGCGCAGATGATTTAACGCGTATCTCGTGAATTAGGGGCAAAATTTACTCTCGGACCCCATTAATGAATACGTGATCTACATTGCGAGGGCCGAACGAGACCCCAAATACAAATCTAGTTAATCCATGTCCTACGCATTTGAATGTATATTTCGAGAGCTCCGTTTTCGTGTCCGGGGCAACTACTGTGGCTGTTTGGCTCCAAAAATGATAGTTTGCAAATACGTGAAATAATTTTCTACATAGCTAGTTATGGGGCTTAAAGTTAGGACATATTAGTCTGAATGCGTGAGCTTCCATGAAACCTTGCTCGCTCTGTCAAGATATTTTTGTGGTTTCGAGAACTCTTAATTTTGTCTACATTTCAACTCACCCATCCTGGTCTGTACCGTTGTCTTCCTCAAATGATCACACCTTTCGTTTCATTCTAGAAATTCGCCTAGCCTAATCGCCAAAACCTTGGGGATAGCATGGTAAAAGTGCAACATCCAGAAAATTTAACAATTTATTGTCAACTCTCATCACTAGTTTTCTAGAACATCAATCCGGGATTAACTATGATATGATTCTTCGTAGAATTATAAATTGACATCGGAATTTACGCATACGAATCTCACCTTGCGGTTTCACTTGACTTGGTGGCGCATCATCCGCAACTGTGGAACAAAATATTCGGGATATTTGGTAAGTCGTCGTCTTATTTTCGGGAGCATCAAGCCTATGTTCTGGATGTACTTAGTATACCATACTCGTGATAACATGACAGATTGCCAGTGCATCAGTATACGAGGCAGGCTCACTATCTTTGCACATCAAAGAACTAGCAAAAGGAAACTGTATCGATCCTCTTGTGCCTCAATAGTGCATTTGATAAGACGGCGTTCTGTTTATTGGTTCAATGAAAAAACATCGAAATATGAGCAGTATATCCGGCGCAATGGTCCTAAAAGATGTAGCGCGGTTTTTTCATAAGGATAAGTTATCTGTGGCCTCGTTGCAATACTGCTTTCCGGATAAGTATGTCTGCGAATGCGACACATTCATAGTTGCGACCTTGATTACAAATAATGCACTAATTAGTGCTATCCTTTCCACGGCCTCACGAAACATGAACAAAATAGTGGCTTCAACTCGGAGATAGCAATAGGGGTTTAGGTTGAGATTTTGACAAAAGAAATTCGCCTAGCTTAATCACCAAAACCCTATCAAATGAAAATTCATCTTTGACACGGTGTTTCTAAAATATCATTTCCTGAATAAATTTAATGTTCTTCTTTGAAGATTTTTGTATTCAATTGGTGACTTTTACATATGATCCTTACATTCTCCTTTCACTGGACTTGATTGCGCCCCATCCGCATCTGTGGAACAAAAATATTCGGCATATTTATAAGTCTTCTCCTCTTAATGTGCATCACAGCCTATGTTACAATTATTCTACCATACTCCTGATAACATGACGTATTGCCAGTGCATCAGTATTACAGTTTTGCTCGGTATTAATGCACACAATATAACTGGCGTACGTAAATTGTAAAATGAATCCTTGTGGCTCGCATCCTGTTTTGAGTAGATAATTGGACACGTGAATACCTTTTACAAGGCAGCGTTCTTCCGGAAGTTTGCGCTCTTTGGTTATCCTGAGTTTGAAACAAATTTCCAGCGCTCGTCATTGTTGGCAGCATGAACCATCCGTAACGACCTTCATGGAGTGTATTGACATATCCGAGTGTCATCTGATTGGTACTCCTTGTGTGACCGTCATTCGTAGAATCATTCGCGCCTGCTCGATGTACACATTTATGTGGGTAAAATTTTGAACCAATGAGAAAGTGGCGATTTTTACTTTTACCTAATACTTTCATTAGTTTGTATTTAGGCGACGGAAAATTTGATGGTTAAGCGCAACCTTGATTCTGAGTTACATACTACTGCATCCAGCATGAAGACATGGTACTCACTGAACCAGTACATATCGATGAATTTTGGACTCTCAAATTTGGTGTAAAAGTTTCGGGTTAACAAAAAAATGATATATATTCCATCGGCGCACAGCTTGTAATACCGGAAGCAAATATGGGAAAGAATCTAGTCGAATATAAATTTGGTTTTGTTCAGTGGTGGAATGAAAATACGCTTGGCTTGGAAATTTTACACTCGCGGCAATCCGAAGTTGACTAAACCTCAGCCAATTCTTTGGGTTATAGAATACGTACGATTGTCGTGATCCTGATGTTTCCATACGGTACGCTTTGGTGAAACAAAGTAACCTCTTTTGTGGGAATAAAGACAAATGATTTACCGGGATTACCACAGCTACCCTATGACTATATCCGCATGATTTTGGACACCAATTAGGGACTGACACTTACATCCCGATGCGTCAAATAGAAATGGACCGAAATTGTAGTAGACCTCAGACTCTATTGATCGGCCCAATGCATCCTATCCACAGTTAAATGTTTAGAAAAAGTTAGGAAAGTTGTTGGCGTTTGGTATTACACGCGTCAAAAGGATTTGAGAACATGGGAGCTGTGTTTGGGCACTTGGTGATTGCGCACCATCCGCATCTGTGGAACAAAAATATTCGGCATATTTATAAGTCTTCTCCTCTTAATGTGCATCACAGCCTATGTTACAATTATTCTACCATACTCCTGATAACATGACGTATTGCCAGTGCATCAGTATTACAGTTTTGCTCGGTATTAATGCACACAATATAACTGGCGTACGTAAATTGTAAAATGAATCCTTGTGGCTCGCATCCTGTTTTGAGTAGATAATTGGACACGTGAATACCTTTTACAAGGCAGCGTTCTTCCGGAAGTTTGCGCTCTTTGGTTATCCTGAGTTTGAAACAAATTTCCAGCGCTCGTCATTGTTGGCAGCATGAACCATCCGTAACGACCTTCATGGAGTGTATTGACATATCCGAGTGTCATCTGATTGGTACTCCTTGTGTGACCGTCATTCGTAGAATCATTCGCGCCTGCTCGATGTACACATTTATGTGGGTAAAATTTTGAACCAATGAGAAAGTGGCGATTTTTACTTTTACCTAATACTTTCATTAGTTTGTATTTAGGCGACGGAAAATTTGATGGTTAAGCGCAACCTTGATTCTGAGTTACATACTACTGCATCCAGCATGAAGACATGGTACTCACTGAACCAGTACATATCGATGAATTTTGGACTCTCAAATTTGGTGTAAAAGTTTCGGGTTAACAAAAAAATGATATATATTCCATCGGCGCACAGCTTGTAATACCGGAAGCAAATATGGGAAAGAATCTAGTCGAATATAAATTTGGTTTTGTTCAGTGGTGGAATGAAAATACGCTTGGCTTGGAAATTTTACACTCGCGGCAATCCGAAGTTGACTAAACCTCAGCCAATTCTTTGGGTTATAGAATACGTACGATTGTCGTGATCCTGATGTTTCCATACGGTACGCTTTGGTGAAACAAAGTAACCTCTTTTGTGGGAATAAAGACAAATGATTTACCGGGATTACCACAGCTACCCTATGACTATATCCGCATGATTTTGGACACCAATTAGGGACTGACACTTACATCCCGATGCGTCAAATAGAAATGGACCGAAATTGTAGTAGACCTCAGACTCTATTGATCGGCCCAATGCATCCTATCCACAGTTAAATGTTTAGAAAAAGTTAGGAAAGTTGTTGGCGTTTGGTATTACACGCGTCAAAAGGATTTGAGAACATGGGAGCTGTGTTTGGGCACTTGGGAATGATATCAAGTTGTTGAGACCAGCGTGGTAGGTATAGAAACTAAATGGTGAACTTCAAACGCCCATGTTTTTTTGCAAAGCTGAGCTACTAATAAAAACGTAAATCTCACCGTCGGCGTTTAAATTAGATGTGCTCGAACCTGAAGTATTTGGTATGTCTAGAATGAGAAAACAAGGTGGGCGGGATATTTTACAATCAACATATGGAAAAGCCACGATGCGTTTTGAGAGCAGTTCACCCGCAGCGTATATATCTTACAGTGTGCCCCTACATGGGTGCACCAGAGCCGAATCCTTCGATGCAAAATCAACTGTTGCGGCGACTTACTCCTTATGTGCTGCGCAATGGGTCATGCATTTTCCTCAGACAAATAAAGACGGGCTCAATATAAACGGGTTAATTTCACACTATTTGCAATTGGGCGACACACACCGTTGTTTCTACCCGGCATCATTCTTTATGTGAGCTTACTGCAAAGTGCGTACACTAAGATCTCCTGGGAGCGCGCAACGATTCTACTAGCTAACATCATTTGGAAACCGAATGTAACCAGTAATCTATGCTCTCAGTTCAAACAAATATCTGTCCAATGCATTTGACACTACCAACAAAACAACGGACATGGTCGGGATAAGCAGAGCATAGTGTGGACAGAAAGACAGCAACGGCAACTAGGGAGGCATGCAGATTCCATAGAAACGGGGCCATCAGGAGCTTATGGTATGATAATAGACATCGGGGCATTTGTGTGGTGAAGAAAGTAACGGATAATATTTTACTCCACCGTCCATTTGAGTGTCTATTTGAACAACCTAGAAGACATTTCAACTGGTTTCCTTCAACGATACTGCTTGAAGCCTCTAGCAACTACGAACGAAAATTCGACTCTGGCCGGCCATGAACAACTGACACTTAGCGTGACATATCAATACTCAGGCGCTACTAAGCATTCGGCGACACCAGCTTGTGGCCAGTAACATTCAGTGAATGTGGTGAGTTCATGGTGAGCATTCTGACATTTACAGTTCGGAACATTTGGAACAAAAACAGGATGCCTGCCGGATAGTGCTCCTCGACCATCATCCTAGCGTTTATGAATGCAGCACGAATATAATGCAAACCACTGTGGTATCAGCATGGTCTCCGCCGCATGTAAAATGCTCGGAAACCTGAATCCCTCTCATTTGGCGCATAAGCTAATTGCGACCTCCAGGTAGGTTGCTGGCGTTACTTGCCTCCGTTAGAAAGTGCAGCGCTTGCCCTAGGAGAGATTTTCACTCACTGCATGCCTGCGGTCATTTTTATGAAACGTGTGACATATCAATACTCGGGTGCCTCTAAGCATTCGGCGACAATACCTTGTGGGCAGCTACATTCAGTGAATGTGTTTAGTTCATAGTGAGCAATGTCACACTCACAGGTTAGAACATTTGGAACCAAAATTGGATACCAGCCGGATGGTGTTCCATGAGCATCATCCTAGCGTTCATGAGCGTGGCAAGAATAGAATGCAATCACGACGGTTGTATCAGCATGGTATCCGTCGCATCTAACATGCCCCCGGTCATTATTTTGTGCCTGATCTGTGCCAGTGCTTTAAGCGCCCCATGTTGGTCGTTTTTTTAACAAAAAGCTCCCTTTGCTTCTGTTATTTGTAGGAGTATTTTAGCACTAGCACCATTTCGGTATATAGCTGCAATGCCACGAGAAGGAAGCGAGGTCTAGGATACTGCCAGCTTGCCCGAGCCCAGACAGCAAAAGACGAGGGGAGGCAAACCACGGGCTTTCTGGTCAATAGAATCGTGCTTTAACCACTTGAACCATCTTACCCGTTACCCCGGTAGTGTCTGTTGATTAAGGGTGCCTCATTTGAGTTCATTGCCCTTGTGGGAACCCTACGCGCAATAAGGTGAACGTGTATGAGTAGGCAATACTACTGCGTTTGAGCTCCCCACTTACAATGGCGCAAGACATAGCCGGGCTCACTCACATGTCTTTCTGAACCTTAAAATGTGCTGCCTGAAATTTTACTGCCCTCCATCTTGACCGCAGAACCCGAGATGCTCCCGTGACACTGCATCACAAACATTGGATATCCTAACGTCATTTCTCCCTCTAGGCTTGCGCATTACATCCGTGAATTGTGAAGTGCTCTTAAAACACTGAGAAAGATAAATAATAAACTTCGTGCTTGCGGCTCAGTCGGTGGATGTAGTAGAAAATGTGTTAGCTCGGCGGTTGTGTATGCCTCGGTGCACAGGCTTAAGATTGGATTATTTCTTCGAAGCGGAGTATCTCGAGCAAATTTGGCCCTGACGAATTTCTAGGTTAGATTTCGCACTGCATCGGTGGATCAGCACTGTTTTACGGATTAGACAAGTGCTTTCTGCGCGTAGAGGCCACTAAAAATGTCTGTTGTTGATTTTATGTGTCCAAACGTATTGATTCCGTCTGGTCAGAAGACCGGATAAGAGTGTTAAGGTACGCCGGATTGAATTAGCGCTGTGGAACTCTGCCGAGAATGAATCATTCAGTCTTCATAGGTTAGTCTGGATAGAACATGTGATCCGCATGCCAGAAAACTGTGCGTATGGCAGAGCTCCATGGGCTCAGTCCTGTGTTTACCAAAACCGAAAGACGGGTGATCCTGGTAAACAAGTGAACATATTTGGGTGGAAAAATCTTACCACCTTGCTTCACGGTCTCAGCACACCAGTGGTTTGCCGCACTAGCAGGAGTTGTCCAGTCACGCAGTCGGTGGCCTTTGGTCTCAGAGCCCTCTCCTTCGATAAGCAACATTCCAGTTTTGAACTAATTATATGTGCAACTGAACCTGTGAACTCGCTGCATGTCCCACACCGTTTGAAAGTGTCTGAAATCACTTTACCGTTGAAGCAAAGTTCACAGCTGTCAAATAGATTGACTGATTATCTATGAGGTTTTCCCTAAAATGGGTACAGGCGTACCGAAGAACGTTGTGTCTCTATATTACAAAGATTTTAAGGATTAATTAATGCGCTCCAGAACTTTTTGGATGGCCGCAGGTTAATGAATAATTTTGTGCCTTATGTTTGTGCGTTCCGATTGTGATAGATTTGGTGAAAAGATTTTCGATAACGGTGAAGTAAAATTGTTCTGGATATTTTGTGACAGTTCACCCCGTTGACGGAAAAGCCGGCACATCTAACACAAACCTTGGTATTGGGCATGCGATAACACAAGGAATAGAAACAAAATCTATGATTACCACGACAACAAACGCTCTGCTCAGCGAGCAACAGTTGAATGCTCTCTACTGAATTCTCCTGGTGTCACTTCAGCCATTCTAGACCAAACAATCGAAACACGCTTAATCGGTGTTCCAAACGTTTTGAAAATTATCGACACTACAGAAATCGGTGGCTAGAGGATTATGTTGATAATGTTCTGCGATTGGAGGGTACCTGGCAGTACCATCTTAAAACAAGCTAACCGCGTTCGTGATCATCTACCTGCGATTCAGTTGTTAAGCCATAAACGAATTTGGATCCCACCGATTCTTCCTAGGTGCGTCATGCTGATAATTCTCGGTGACATAACGCATCCAGTCTTTATCTAATACCTCGTTTCTTATCGCGGTATATTGAAATTACTGGCGAAAGCAAATATCATTGCGAGGCTTTTCTTTCTTCATACGCTGACATTTATTCTGGGATATTTTGCGATGGACCGTTTAAATATTCTTTAGTCCAATCTTTCACATTGTGTTCAATATTTTGTAGTTCGGCGGAGTGACAAAGGACTGCCAAGAAACATGTGTTTTCGGGAAGCGTTCCCTTGTACCATGCGATTTATTTGTGTTCATCATGACGACACAACCGGGGGTTTGTTGCGCTACCCAATAATTGACACATGGAGGACAATAGGGCTGAAGCAGCAGCGCTTCATCTGATATCCGTATATTCGTCGGACCTGAATACCAAAATCCAGCTGACACATAAACAGGGGATTACTTGAAATGGTCTACGCACTTTTCTTCAGCAAAATATCTGAACCGAGTTTCCTGAATTACCCAAAACAACAGGATGCCTAGAGGAGATCTGGTAAGCACATACATGCACCGTTTTGCAAGATGGTCCGTCGGATAGGACGGTCTAAATGCAAATTCTAGAAAACAGATAGACCACGAAAATGAAATATTTTATTGTCCACACGACTTTGGATACTGCTCATAGACCTTGGTATAATTTATCCAGCAGATCATTCATGCTTTTTGAGTGTTTAACACACTCTAGGCAGGATATTTGCGGGAGGCATTTTGAAAAATTCAAGAAAGGCTTGGATACCTAGCTTTGCTCTGGGCAGCTCGAAATCAAAATTAAGAATCAGTTTGGAGCTGACTTCGTAACCGAGGAATTTTAAGTATTTTGAAGAGGGACGAATTATTCACAATAACAGAATCAGTACGCGAATATGGTCAACATCTAGTTGTCGGGACTTGGGGTTTCGGAGGATGTGGCCTAAAAAACTGGTTACAGCTGTGTGGCTAAAGCAGCGGTGATTGTTGTAAACACAAGGTGAGTAGGACATGTTTTGTGAATAATGAATAATGCGTGCTGCATTCCTGCAACGTTTGGATACAACATTATGTGCAAACCAGGTAAGCGCCTCAGATTACTCAAATGTATGGGACTCATACATGTATAGGTCATGAAAATTTAAAAAGCTTGCATTTTAACTGCAATTCCCACAATAAGGTAAACTGGGTAAGGACCTTGAAATTTTCAATTGCACCCTGAAAATCTCAAGCAACACCTAATGGGGCGTTTTCTGAAGGAGGAACGAAATATTTTTATGTGTGAAAACTTACCCCGGAGTGCTTTCAGACTTTCTATAAATTTGGCTGCGGTAGTTATTGCATTAAGGACATTTGAACTTTCAAAATTGACGACGAGAGCACGCTAACTACGTTTTATGTGACAACCAACCTCATTTCTCCGTATCAGCAGTCCAGTCTTTATTCCACACACCCAGCAATCATCCGCAAAGATATGTAAGTTAGTATTATATCTTGATATAACGAGAAAAGAATATCCATACCGCAGACCGCATGTAATGAACATAACCCCTGGTAATTTACATATGTAAGTTCGAAACAGATAAATAAAATTATATTGGTCGGCGGTCTATTGGACCCCAAGTAGAATTCAGCATACTCAGACACAAAAAACAGGGGCTTTTACGCATATATGAGAATTTCATTCATAGATGAGAGGAGGATTCGCCCATCCTCGTTGGCCGCAATATCATTTCTGGAATTGTGTGCAAATACACATCTCTGATATGGCTGGATCACGCATTAAATGTGCGCATCTTTTGCGTTCAGATATAGCAAGTAGGCAAGTGGTAGCAAGTAGTAGTGACGAAATTAAAACTTGTTAGTAGGCAGACTATGCGAGGATCTATCTTCCCCTTACTCCATATTAGCCTTATGGAATGTGGTCGGCCAAGGCTTGCTAAGGTGATCTGATCCCGAATTTTTCGTTTGGTTAACTGACAGGTGCATTTTCGGTGGCAAAATAATTCAGGGTAATGCTAAAGCATTTGTAAATTATGTGTATTTTGATTTTTATATCATAGATGTTTTCACTCGTTTTGCTAGTAGAATAATCCTTCGAAGGTACCTAGGTTATTAACAAGGTAAATCGCGGCAATATGCCGCATATTTCAGTGTCCGTATTTACCACATGTTTCTATCAATGTATGTTACGCTTTTTAAGGCTTTTCGTTTTGCGTTTGCTGTTGAAAGGGCGAATTTAACAAAACTCTATATGCAAGTTTGGCCATTAGCTTTGGAAAGCGATGAGGCAGAAGCTTATCCCCTTTGTTTGCGGATGTGCCAATAGCCCTCGCCTGTTAATCACGCATACAATTTTTGGACATCTATCTCCAATTCTGGTATTAAACCGGAATAATCTTGGCGGACCCCTATGTATTCACAAACTCAGCCTGGTGGAATAATTGCATTGTCCCAAGTAGTAATTAGAGTTACGTACAGAAGTTTACTTTTTGGCTCATGTGCGCGTGAGACAACTATGATAACCAACTGTAACCCGGCTTGTGCTGAACATAATCGCGTCAAACATGTAACCACCTGTTGTTGCACTCTGGGTGATTTTAACCGAGAATGATTGCAGAACGAAGGAGAAAATGTAACGTTCGATGTGTAGTGTATAGTTCTCGTGCACAGATTTGCTCTACAACATTCTCTCTTGTGTCGGCAGTTTAAAATCCTTGTATTTTGTGTTTTCACATTATTCGCTCGCCGACAAATGATATTTTTTTTTGAAACAGCATTGGTAGCATAGACCAGTGCCGCATGCCCAAGGCTTTGCCAACTATGCTACTACCTGCTCTGTATTCACATCAATGAGCTTATTCAAAAGGAAACAACCAAATACTGGCACACATGTTGTGTGTGAGTAACTACGTTTTGTTCTTTAATATGGCTTATTATCAAACTTTTAACAACGGCCTCTACGTCTGTGAGATTTCATTTTCGCCTCTTTCCCAACCTGAACGAATCTTCTCGGTGTGGTAGAAGGTGAACTTTACATTGCAAAATAATTTATGGTCATAATCGACAATGTAGTGAGTTTTATGCAACACATCATAAGCACATCAATAAATCAGGATTCATGCTAACTAACTTACCTTCCGCGTCTAAAATGTCCTCAGACATGTTTTCTGCTATGTTGTGTGTGGTTGTTGGAAACGTATGAGGTGAGTACGTGTGTAACAAACCTCCTCTTAGAAAACTGATGAGCAAGGGGCTTGATGTAGTTCATTGTATAACAGCACCATATTATCAACCGCATGTGCTTGGATTTGTAGTGTTCGGTGTTTGTGGACTTAAAATGTGAATCTTGCCATCTGTTGTAATGTATCACATGTTAAGTCAGGTTCTTACAGATTTTCCGCTTTAATACCACAGATCAAAGAAGAAATGTAGGGAATACCGGAAGCCAGATGAAAAAAAAACGGAGATAGTGGGCGAATTTCTGTTCCTCATCAACCACAAGGCAATCAAATTGTCAACTGCTTAGTGCAGTTTAACGGTGTTAGTTTCATACTATTGTTGAGGTCCGGTTTGATTAATTTTGCCTGATGGTCTCTGGGAAGTCGTATTATTTTGTCGAGCGCGCAACTAGTCGCCAGAATCTATAGATGGTTCTGGAAATATGGATATATATATATGCAATATTTGATCAGATGGTCAGTTTTGGTATGTGGCTTCCGGGTGTCTAAATCAAATTGAAGCACAACATTGCCGACGACGTCAAGAGTGTGGCTTCCGGGTGTCTAAATCAAATTGAGGCACAAAATTGCCGGCTACATCAAGAACAGTTCGGAAGAACATGAACAGTCCTTGCAGTTTGACTAACGCTAATTTTTGGTACTGGTGAATAGACTAGTAGTTTTCTGCAAACACACAGCGCATGACACAAGGAACGCGAGCTCGTATGAAACATGAGTTGCAACTTTGTTCCATTTATTTAATAGGTTCTTAACTTGTCTATTTGCGTTTCGGTAAAATATACACACCAAAAATGTATTTGTACATTATATGGTCTATCCTTAGGACAATTATATGTACGACATATAGACTTATACCACACGTTAGAAAAAAACATATCCGCATCCAACCGCGAATCATTCTCCATCCTTTTTTCCGGATCACTGGTATAATATCTGAAACAGTACTGCAGAACCTAAGAGTTGATTTGCAAAAAAAGATTCTAAATACGAATCCGGATTGTCCCAAATCTGCCGATTTTTTTTCATTAAATGTATTGGTCTATTATGGGCTTTCGACGACTGATCCATTTTTTTGAATGTTTAACGGTTGGAAGTTTTAGTTGCCTGTGTAAGAAGCGCAGATCTCCCTGATAAAATCACTGCATTACTCCTTACTCATTATTGCCAACAGCTCAACTACGCCAGCCGAGAGTTAAGGCGAAAGAACTGCTCCTTTTCCGTCACCTTTCGAGTATATACAAGTAACGATTTCTGGTTAGTATGCGACAACCCAGTTGCAACATAGGATGTGAATTTATCTCCCAGTTGCATAGGCGGCGCAAAAACTGGATGTAAAACCAATAATCCTGTACTATGTACGTACATATATACAAACTCGTAGTGAACGGGTTTGCTGCAGCATTTTAACCTTGTTAACGCTTTCAAGCTAGATCAACAAGACAAGTTTTGTAGACCGATTTAAAACAATGTTCGATCTACTTCACTTCTTTTATCTAGTTACTAGATAATTGGGCCATCCGTTTAGGTCGACTAAAAGTTGTTAGGTAAACATATTCAGAATACGATGGGCCAATATCATTGAAATCAAATGGCTTATGGTACACTTACTCAAACACTCAGCAGTGACGAGTTGAATGAAGATGAAGTATACAAGTTGCGGTTTCATCCCCATGATTGCCTGAAACAAACCGGTATAATAATTGAGCCTATTTATACCTTTCAAACTCCCATATTCTGATAGAGTTTTTGGGGGATTTACGTAGGACAACCCCCCCCCAGAAGACCTCTCCACAGGTTTGTCAGTTAAGTATTTCAACGTGTGATGGTCAACCAATCAGTTGTAGTGCCATCAATAGGGAACACGTCATGAGCTCATATAGTTTCATTTTTTGACAAAATGAACACAATGACAAAGGTGAACGCACCAATTCCATAAGCGTTTGAGATTACTATATTCTCAGGAAATTTGTGGAGGAAGTGCGCAGCCAATCCTTTCATGAGGCTAATGTGTGGGAAATTTATTAGCATTTTACCCCTGCAAATAAAGCACTCAGTTTATTTAAATTTCACGCTACGCAGTTGATCATTGGGTGCCCTTTTTGAACAATTCCTACTTCCTCTCATTCCAGTTTGCTTTACAGTTTTTGCTTTTGGGACGAAATTCCACAAACTGAAATCAATACTATCGAGGTTTCAAAAAACCAATGATCGCACACTTGTATTGTGGAAAATGGTTCACCGCCTGGAAAACTGACAAAAAGTTTACTCACTCCAAATTGGAGGGCAACAAGAATGAATTTTCAAGTTGATGGGCACCATCACTCATGAGATAAATTATTGCGACTTTATTAGCACAAGATTTGTAGTTCACGAATACTGAAAAAAATCGGTATGACATACTCGTGTCCTTGCTACATCATTTGGAGCGGTGATTCGTTTGTGACCGTTTGGGGGAGGATGCATCCTGCACGCTTAATCTTTTTTGCAGTAAAGCGCCGTTGTTCGAAGTGGGCTAAGATACCAGGTTGAAGTTTATGAGACGAAGCACTAGATAACAATCTCCCGGATTAAAAGCATCAGGAAGATCCCGCCGCCGCAGTTCTAATTATTAGTACATCATTTATTTTCTGTCAACTGTTCGGCCAAGCGAACGCAGTTTACATCTGCTAAATACGCATGCTTGCCCTTGAAATATCCCTCAAACACATGTGTCTGCAAGCTTTATTGTGTCTAGTTTCAGAAGTCATATCAGCAAAACGCAGAGCATTACATGAATAGAGTGAATCAGACAGGTTAAAACAAAGCAACTGTGATAGAATTAGTTTGATTGCTCGGTTTAGAATGTAATTCAGCATACAAACATATGACTAACGGTGCAGTAACGCACGAGCGGCCGGGCCGGCTGACGAATTGGTGGTTTTGTTTTCCTTAGTGGAGTTGATTGAGGACGTAGACTGATGGTACACGCGCATAATAGCTCTTCTTGTCATGGGGTATGAATTTGCCGAACTCGTATACTTTTTTTCCGTGTAGCTCACTAAATCTATTTTAAATACATTCCGCATATTAGTTGGACAAGTCAACTTCAGGACACTAATGAACTGCAGTCAACGATACCTCAGACGTAATGCGGTACATACCACTACCAGCGTATGGTAGACGTTACCTTCACACCACGTAAAACGTAAACATACTGAGTGCTTCCCACACTGTGGTATGTCACGAGAATCGGAACTCCGTATGTGTCCGGTAACTATAGGCTGATCTAATTGGGCAGATCAATCGGAATCTCAGGAAAACAAGAAAATTATGTTCGCCCATGTCATAATCGATAAAACAAAGCACCAGCGGTGGCTTATTGACTTATGTGATCATTTGTTCTCTCAATTTGAATATGCTGAGGCAGTAAATCAAACACGATGACCGAGATTCTGTGTGACCTCTCCGGGCATTTTAGCAAGGCTTCACCGGCCCACATGGCAGTAATAGACGCTGTCCTTGGGCTTTACAAAGATACAATTTGCCAGCTCTAAAAAGGTTAAGTGACACAGCTTTGGTTCTTCAAACACTCAAAAACGACCCACGTCCTAAGTGATGCGCACCAGTTTTTGTAATACACAGCAGATTTCTCACCTAATGTTAAACGTATGCGAAAAACGCATTTCTGGAACTAGATTATGTAGACATTGTCAGTGACTGCATTCACACCAAATCTCACATTACAAGCCTTACTATTTTTCATCTATAATTGTAATTCACATAACCAATTGCGTTAAACGTGCTATGACATCTGAAAACGCATATTATGTGAATCGGGTCCATCGAGCAAATAATCAATTTAAAGCGCGTTCCAATCTGACATTGATTTTGCACTAGATGCACGTGTGCGGCTAGGTAACGTCTAGTATTTCACACTATCACAACGCCGATGAATATAGGTTCTTTGATGTAGGTGCTGATCGAATTTCGGCAGACCACCCACATTCTCGTAGCAGTCACCTAACGTGTGAGTTCGCTCAGCTGCTCACTGGGGATCTCTGAAGCTGCGAGACTAACTGCTGGTGACACAGTCCCCACATAACATGCGTAGTCAATTATTCAATCTAATGGTTTTAAAACACAAGCCATAAACATTGTGGGGAGGTACCGGAAATCCGTCGAATTTGCGAGCTTTGGGGAAGACCAGGATCTGAATGTCGACCGTTTGTGTTAAATCTATAACAGTCGCCATTTGAGTTACACATTGCCCGGATCCATTCAAAGTCGTATGAGAAGAAAGAAACACCGCACCTTACAATCTGCGCTACGTGTACGTACTTACTCTTTTGCCAGTGTACCGCGCAGATGGAGCCTAATTAACTATTTTCCCCAGTTTGAAGATCCTGAGGCACGGGCAGCTGACGTCTACTTACTGCGTCACAGTTCTACACGCTACCGGCTGCCAACTTGCTTCCTCTCGAACTCAGATTGCAACTTTATGTTTAACGGCTTTTCCTGGTCCAACAGACTCAGCATCCTCTGCCTCTTACACCTGGTGAAATTATCCCCGGCAACAGTCTGAGATTTCCTCAGCTAGATTTACAGTTTGTGAGAATCTCGCAAATTAATCAGTGTTCAGTAGTAGAAATGTGGAGAACCAAATCAGCCTAACCAACTAGATTCTGTTATTTAGGGACATGTAGCCGCAATTCCGGTACCATAAAATCTTCCAAATAAGTTATTAACCAAACGGCGGAATCCTGCTACTGACCGTTTGCCACGCCCTCTATAATCCATTTTTTTCACTGCAAACACACCCAGGTAGCCTCGAATGTGTAGAAATTCTTGCGCGTTGGTCAGTGAATGACCTCCAGAGCAAGCCGCACGAAAGAATGAGCGTCCGATGCCAGAAGTCACCTTTAGGGCCAAAATCGCGTATTTCACTAAAACGTATGTTTATAATATTTTCGAAGTATCACACTGTATTTTCCTCACAAAGTATAGCTTTCATAAAATCTATCCTATAAATAGTGTGTGTTTAAAACAAGTTGGGAGATGCACCTATCCGACAAGAAAACCAGGTTTGACCTTCTGATCACTCTTCGATGATATTTTGAGTAGTGCGGGGAAAGGACTTATCAAGAAGCTTTGAAAAGCCGAGGAACAAACACACCAGGAGAGAAAGGCAGCTTCATGTGCCGATGCAGTGCAGAACACATATGAGTGATAAGTTCCATAAAATGCTCTTTTAGGTTTGGAGTCAAAAGATCCTGATGGACTTGAGATGCTAACCAGAAAAGGGATCAACTTTGATAAATGGACGTTAAGGAGAAAGACAATTTGCATGGTCCAGAGAAGAGAGTCTCTCCAGCGTCCCACTTTGCCTCATCTTATTATACTCACCTAACACCCATAAACCGAAGTGTTGAGATGCAAACCGGACAAAACTGAGTTTGTCGCCCATTTTATCCCACAAACCATTGTCTTCTCTTGCTCAGCCACCAAATAACTTGTTCATCTGTTCTTCCGACACATGCAGTTTTCACACGTCTCAAACGATTGAGGCATAAATATTACCTAATTACATCAATCCAGATATAACAACCCCCTCATTTAGTCTTCATTTGGTCTTCATTCATTAAGTTTCAATTTCAAATATAATTCGTAAGGCAGTGACTCTAGAATTTGTTGACTATACACCAATGCTACCTGTGTGAGTTTTATTAAAAAAATATTAGATCCCCTGCGAGATAGAATTCCAATTAGCGCGCCGTGTGTTTTCTGAGGACAGTTTAGCACTTGAGACTGACTTTTCGAAAAGCTCCTTGAGTCATTCTCTGGACGGGTGCTGAGGCGTTTTATGAAACGCCGCCAAAGCGCTACTGTCTATTTAACGACAGGTAGAGAGAAGACTGCCGGGAATTTTGAATCTAACCTGTAAGTCCTTAAATAGTTTAGGTATTTTGTGCCAAATGACTTACTGGTGGCGCTATGCTCAGTAGAGTGTACATTTAGCTGAGCATGTTACATTAGAAAATGAATTCATTTCTTCAGTTGCTGGAGCCTGAATGCTATTAGATTCGGAGGCGTTAGGTTTCTCAACTATTTGCTGATGATATAAAAACGGAACATGATGGACCACTTTATTTCGCCAACTGTGAATAACACTAATTTCTGCTGTGATTTTGATACAGGGCCCAGATACTAAAGTTGTCAGAGATAGGGATAATCCAATGAAAAGAACTCATAGAATAGTTAACAACAACAACAACAACAACAACAATAATGGAGTGTGGTCATATTGAAAACGGTTGACATATTCGCGTACGAAACAGATTTTCTGGGCTTTACATGGTTTGTTTCAAGCAGCCTTAAAAAAGTCTAACTTCTACGGTGAGAACCAAAATTGCATAAGTTAGGTTATTTATATGATTTGTTACTAAAATATACGATGCAACATCCTCAGCCACCCATATCTCATGGAGACGCCGTTTCGCAGCCCACTGAGAATGCGTGAAGTTATGAACGAATCATGTGAGTGCCGTTTGATGATAAGCGATTCGGGATGAACAAATCTGGAAAATTTTGCTCACTGAACGTGCAGAGCGGTTTTCCAATTCACGCAAATCTTTTAACAGTCTTAATCCGGACTTTCTTTCTGGTCGCGAACCGACTGGCTGACATCTTGTCAGAACGTTTGTTGTGACAACCATGGTTTCAGTTTTCCTGACGGATCACACGAAGGCTTTTCACATAATGGAACATTTTGTCTGAGATGTACATGTTACGGAAGTTCTTGTTTAGACTTTAAATCATGTTAAGTTTTTTTTACATCATAGAAAATGTATTCAGACCCGTCTAGTTGCTGCAAGCTAAAAGACTGCTGATGACAAATGAACTGACGGACCTGTAATGCATCAAAGGAGTACTTCTGATTCGTTTCGTGAATTCCTGTGATCATACGACTTTGGTAAACATTTGATTTGCGTGATTTATGCTCGCTAAAATTTCACAATTAAATAAAACGAAGGAAGTGTCATCAGTGCCCTGTTATACTGGGTACGATGAGACCATTCAGCACGATTACTCCAGCCAGCTGAACCAATAAATTGCCCAATTTCGTGAAAATTTCAAATGGTTACGCATGACAAATCAACGTACAGGACTTTTATTATTACAAGGATTCTTTCCATCTATATTAACGCTGGCTGATGAAGCACTTCTATCGAAGCTGCGTGCACTTGTGGCGATTGTCAAAAGGGCGAATTATGGGTAATTTCTCGCTTCATGGAAGATTTCGGTCAGTGTTACTGAGGAAAATTGGTTGGCTTTGCTTGGTTTGCCATGAGCAAACGTGGGTGCTTATTCCGCTTACATCGTCTTGGGAAAGCAATTGAATTTTTTCTTCTTTAATGTGTAACGAACGTACAAATCTAGAATTCGTGCACTATGAATGCGTTGATTTCACCGTGACACATTCCCCTTCTAATTACGCAAGCATGATGGCACGGACGTCGCTTTTTCTTCGATATGGTCTCGTAACTACAAACCTGGGACTAGAACATCCCAATAAGACCTGTGAAATCTTAACTAGCCTCATGGTAAATTTGAACACAGCATAAAGGAAAGTAATGTGCTGTGTTATACTGAGAACAAGGCTGTTGTTTGTACATCCTGGTTTCTCTCGGCGATGCCTGGCTTGACGGTTTTCCGCATAGTAGTCATCTTACAGTCAGTCAAAATACAGATCATTTTTCGTGTGTATAAGACGCGATTTTCACTATCGTAAAGTAACGACCATGGATACATGATATCTTGGAACCATAGACTTAATAGCGCTGAAATGCGGAAGAGGAAAAATTGTATGATTGCTAGGCTAGGTATTGATAGAACGAACTGAATAACCGGCAGGCAACACGTGGTCATTTATGGCTAGGACAACACTCACGAAACAACAAGGCAAATTGTAGGACAATGTAATTCTATCTTGTTCTACACTGGCTACCATGTTTGCGCTTTTATGTCAAAGAGAAACCTGCAGCCGCCTTGGGAACCTTTGTATGTTCTTTGAACTATTTGGGTCATAAATGCGTTAGATTTATGCCATGCCAGCCTGTTTTTCTCCACGTCAAGTCACTTCGAGCATCAATTTTCTAGGAATTTGTGTTGCCTTTGTTCTATCTACTGAAAATGTCTGTTCATGCTACCCTTTTCTAAGACATCGCGCTATTGCAGTAAAGCACAAGCTTCCGTGTTGGTTAACGCCGCATCGTTTTACTAGCTGATTGGTCGTTGTGTTTCACCGAGTATTCAGAAAGTCCTCGCTCAACAAACAAAACTTATGCACAATCCAGCTGAACGTACTCAGCTCTAGCTTAGGTACGCCGAAGTGTGTTAAAAGTATTTCTCAGTTTGTTACAAGTGATACTCACGAGAGTTCTTCAAATGCAGGTCCGATAATGCCAGCACGCCGTGAACTACTGTCTGCCCCAACAAGTTTGAGAGCAATGAATGCCGCATGCAGTAAGCATTTGTCAGCGATTCAGTGAAACCTGTTGGCCGCTTTTTGTGCAGCCCATGAGAAACTATAAAAGTTGTGCATGATATTCTAAGGTACCAGGTTGTTTTCTGTCTACCAGGTGTGTTTATTTTGCTGTTAATTATCTTGTATCCTAGACACTGCTGCCAGTGACAACTAAAAAGAGCCACAAAGGGGCAAAGTCTGGGATCACTGAACAGGTTAGTTAATGTTGCTTCTTTTAGTTGACCGGATTTTTCATCGAGAGCACGGGAACACAAAAGTGTACTTTCCACCTAGACATCTACAAACGCACGCATTGAAGAAACAAATTGAAACGTCGGTAAAATCTCTGGTCAGCAGTGATTTTCACAGACAAGAATCTAGAAGGCAAGTATTAGAACTGAGCTAATTTTATTGCCATTTATACGAAGATTTAGGTCACGACGTTTGGTGGCAGGGTGTTTCCTACAATTGAATACATCAAGATGATTTTCGTCCTGTGCCATCCAGTGAAAGCTTCTTAAGTTGGTTGTCGATGAGGCGCTAGTTGAGGAGGACAAAACGTAACTAATTGCGTGCTATGACCTGGCTGTTTGTAAATCATTAGGACGTATCGATTGATTTCTTTGCTCTAGTGTCTAATCAGGAAGGTCAGTGCTAAATCAGATTCTAGGACAAACTAAAAAGTATGGGTATATCCACAGAGAGAATACTTGAAGTCGCACGTTAGTTCCGTATATTTCATCTTAGCTGGATAACCTAATCGACCGACATAACAAAAAAGTCACGTTTTATAATCGATATTTTCAATAACGTTGCTGACAGGTACCATCAACATCAGCGCCCAATAATTGTGGCTGTTAGTGAGAACCACGTTGAAGGAGTAGCTTACTCTTGTGATGTATTTTGTCGTACATACATGTCGTAATCGAGTTCATCACGTAGGTAAGTGTAACTAGCGAAACAGGAATTAGGAATTTAGCACAGCGTAACAAGTATCATGCATGAATTTGAACTAGCGTACGTTTACAGCATTTAGTGTATTGAAACAACAGAATGATCAACAGAGCGATGAGTGGAGCATCAATAATGTACATGACGTTTGTGGTTCAATGTTGGTCAGGATCAAAATCTTTCAGATCATTGAGAATTGGAAACTCCAGTTTCTTTGCAGAAAGTATGTTTTTTGGGGATAAAATTTCGTTCGAAATTAATAGGATCATCTGCAATGGAATCATTCACTTTTGAACAGCAGACGTGCCGTTAGCTGGTATTGAACTAAACCTACTCAGTGTGGCTCCGGTGACAAGAGAGATCAACCAAATCAAGAATTATGATCGTATGCCTCATTTCATTAAAGTATTTTCCTTCTAGCAGGCCGTAAATCATTGCCCTCATAAAACTTAACCTGAGACGTTTTGTCACAGCCAAGAATTGTACGCGTTGAGCGATATGTAAAAGGAATCGCGGGTCTCTTCCCAGCAACGCAATGAACAACACTGTTGTACTGAATTGAAAAACTATTAATTTCGCGATCTAATTCTACAAAAGGAGTAGGAAAGAATGAACTAATAACAAGTAAGAGATTTCATTTCGTCAACATCTTGACAACCAGAGCGCAAATCTGCAAGAACAGCTGTTCGTTGAGAAGATGGAATGATAAGTAAATCATTAGAGCATCTAGAGAAATGGATAGATAATCGCTGAGCCGGTGAAATACAGGACACCTACGTCGCTCCAGCTGTTTCCATACACGTCGCAGCGCAGAAAAAAATGGGAGCAAAATATCTTCTTGTGTCACCCACAAGAACATCCCGCCCGAACGGTAACGGTGGAATCAGTAAACAATTTAAAATATTTAAACTGGAGTCGCATGCTGGAATTCCGGATAAGGAATCCGCATAAGATACCATCATTGCTGTACGATGAAAAATTTTGTGGTTATACAGGCTCCGTGCAAATCAGTAGCAGTAGTAAACTGCAATCTAAAAATGATACTTATGAGGCCGCTTGAGAGCCCAATATACCGCAAGTGCTTCTCGTTGCGTTTGCGAATACCCACGTTTGACCATTGTTAGGAAACTGGAAATGCAGATCACTTGTCCGCCATGCTCATCCAAGACCGTCCCTAATCATCTAACGGGAGCCTCAAAGATGATGGTCGAATGATGTTTGGCGGAAAATGGTATCAAAACAGCTGAAAGTTGAAGATGCCTAAACAAACGTCTTTCCGTGATTTGAGGACCAAGAATATTGGATGGCTGATTTGATATCAAACGAGAAACTTGCATGTTCAGTAACGTTATGAACGAAACGAGAATTGGTAGCGGAACACAGTTCTACTAGCTTAGTCGATGGTGGTGTACTTACTAAACGAGCTACTATGTTTTTTCTGGCGGAACATTATGCGATAATTTTTCGGGAGTTTGTGAACTTTCTCCCCATCAAACGGTAGCTTTTGTGACATCTAGGGTCAACTTTGGCACCTCCGTAAGATAATAATTTTACCACGTCGAATTGTGCAAGTGGCTGTATGTTCATGTAGCTTATTTAATCGCCGTTAATCTTCTGCTGCTCTGCGGCCTTCCATCTCATCCTCTATCAGTAGGGCCAACTTAGTGTATGGAAGATGTTCAGTTCCGTTGTTGCTTGTATTTTGGTTTTTTTCCCCTAGAGTCAATAATGACCCAAAATACAAAATCAACCTTGCCCCTGTTGACGAATGGAGGTGAAGCTTAGCAGTTTTGCGTTTTTCGAAAAAAATCCCGCAATCGCAGTTACTAAGTATCCCTCTTCAGGAGAAAGGCTCTATCTTGGTTAAATGTCCAGTGGTGATCAGGCTCCTTGAGGGACATTGCTTATTTCTGATGTTGATGAACTTCGCTACTTGGTTCTGCACGCGTGATCTACTCCAGCGTAGAGTTTATGACTTGCGTGTGCATTTTGCCTTGTGGGATTACCCCCAATTAGGGCACAATGTGCGTTAATTCTACATAGTTCGGATTTGATGCCATCATAAGTCTTGTCTCACTTCAATCCCGTTGTCAGTCCTTTATTAACTGGCGCGTTTACCGTGGCTGTGTAGAAAATACAAGTCGAAATTGCAGTCAGTTAGATAGGCTTGCATTTGAAAAAAAACTAGTGTACAAATACTCATGTGGGATAATAAATTTGCAAATGGCCGGTCCTTGAATGTGCGCACGATAATTTGGAAGGACTTTGAATAACGACCTGCAATACAAGGCAAGCTGTACGCAGTAGGGACCAAGCGTTTAGTTAGCGGCCAAAAACTCTGCATTCTTGTCTTTCAGTGTAACCAGTTTTGGAGGAGTAATTCCTGCAGACATCGTGATAGCACAACCGGGAGGCAATTTCGTTAAGTTCGTTCGCGTGCTAGTTCTTGGAATAGGCAACCGATTAACAGACATGATCTCCCACATGCAACTGTCCCCTGAAAGCTCTGTGGCAGTCTTGGTTAGACAGCTGGGTCAACTACTTGGAGACGAACGCAAATAATTTGGAGAGGGCTAGATTTTTGTTTAGAGAGGGGTGTGTGTTTTCGTTGTGGGTGCTGGGTTCTTTGTGTTCGCATCCCCAATACCTTCGAAAAATGCACGCATTACGTAGAGTATCCCGATTAAACTGGAGCACTTGTATCAGTCGCTTTGCCTCAGCATTGAGTGATAAGCTTTTGTATCAACAGGTGTCCTGTTATTTTGGAAAATCTTCGGCCCAACAGTGGGAGGTTGCCGGCGCACAAAAAAAGTACGGGTGTGATCAAATCGATCTATCTGGCCATTGCGCGAATCCGTAACGTCGAAATACCAGCAGGCTCCGACATGTATGCTAACACGCTTGACGTCTCAAATTCGACGGAAATATAGTTCGTCTAAATCTGTTGTGGTTTAGCGATAGTGATAGCGGAGCACAGGCTGCTGTACACTGGTCGGCGTTCGTGGATATGTAGATGCATCCCAAAATTTGAGCGAAGTCTGACTGAGCTTTTCACGGAATCGTTATATTCAAATGAAACTTTGAATATGTGTAGCCCTACAAATGGACAAAACCTATAAGTTGTTCCCCTATAAATTTTTGCAATAAGTATAATACCCATTACATGGGGATCAACAAAGACGTAGAATGGAAGGATTGAATGTGAGTAGACCGGAATTTGCTAGATTAGTGGCGCACCGGTACGTGCTACGTAGCCTTTTATACCTCCATTTTGACCAAACATATGTTTGAAGTCCACTTGACTAAGAAAATTAACACTCGCTTAAGGTTATGGTATTTGGTTCACCCAAATTAGCCCAAAACGTAGCGATGCAAGTCAAAATGCAAAAATGCTTGCCACCGTATATCCACCCTCATTCTGCAAGTAGGTGCATTCTATATGCAGAGGGAGTGTAAGGGATAAACAGAAGAGTAATGTGTTGCTCATTTTTTGTCGACAGGCAGCATGAGACCATCCAACCATTGCATGCAGGATTGTTTGTACCAGCTGGCACTAAATGACTCTGCAAATCGGTCGGGAGGAGATTGTGCTGTAAAAATTATGGCATCAATCTTCAGATGATCGTCATCGTTCGACAGCGACCAGGGTATGTCCGAGAAGGGTAACAACACTTCTGGTTGTGACCGCTCGTCACCGGTCAACAGTTTTCTTGAGCACCTTGGCAATTATTGACTGAGTTCAATCACGCCGAGAACGTCTTTTGTTTGCAACATTCGGAAATACTGCAACATAGACGCTTAAAGGCGCGAGAGTTTAGGTGTACAACTGTAGAGGTTTTCACCTCCAACCACAACATGCTCTGAAGGACAACCTTAACCAAACCCTCACTTTCAAGATTATTTTGAAACCGTCAATTATTTCTGAGCATAAAACGTGCTTTATCTTATCCGCAGGAAAGACTTTCTTTGAACGGATCAACTACTCATCTCTGAATAGCAAGTTGGTGGGAGTATGTTCTACAGGGCACACTAGGCATCACCAGAATTTAGTAGGCGCTGTAGCATCACACTGAATGGAAGAATAAAAGCTGCCGTGTAAAAGCTACTATTATTCCTTGTAGGCTGGGTGTAGCTCCTTGGGTGTCCGCGGATTTTACTTATTGCTGGTTCATACGGATTGAAAATGAAATCATTGTTCGTAATCCTGATATCCCTTTGTTGCCAGTTGAAACCCTTAAATTCAGCTGCTGTGTGTCATCCGACCTTGGGGAAAGTCGATCGCCGTAGTATAAAAAAAGGAACTAACGAAGTCGCATTGAGATTTCACCCAGCTGGTTCGAAATTCTGATACTGAAATAATCGCGATTGCTCTCCAAACGTCGTTACCAGAGTAACCTGTCAGTTATGTTATGCGAATGACTTAGTTGGCAAGCGGCACAAAGGCAGTATTCCAGAATATCGCCGTGCGTCTATTTTTCCAAACTTCCGGCGCCTATAGAGAAAACCTTCTGTGTGGCGTTCTCTGTATCCACTACAACCATATACTCAAACTCCGTGTATCGGTTCTTGCTACAGTTTGTGAGTTCGTGTCCCAAAATCTTAATTATAACGATAAAGCGGTGCTATCCGTGATGGAACGTCAGGGATTGCAAATATATCCACACTTGAGTAAACTAGCTGCGGTGTCTGCTGTCTAGGTTAATGTGAGGCGCCTGATTTTGTTTCAGTGGTTCGCAACTATTCATGAAAATAGGTCTGTTGATCTCACCTAAATCCATCGCGAGAGCGCCCGGCTAGTTTTGGTGGAATAAAGTGTTGCTGCTCTTTATCCGGTTAGCCAATGAGAGTACGTGATACGCATCTGGAGTTAAAAGCAACTGCCGGGTGGTTGAGCACAAGTTCATCCCCAATCTTAGAGAAAATAGAAAAAAAATTTTCCAACCTACAAAATTTCCAAAGAGGTGTTTGAATCGAAAAGCGCCCTAATACTATGATGAACGTTTCATTAAAAGAGCCAATTTCATAGGACCTTTTTTCTTTGGTGGTATTATTGTATAAACAAAGGAATTTTATTTGCTTTTTTGTGTCATGAAAAATTTTCGACCTCAATGCTTAATTTCGGTATTACTAATTCTATGCAAGACTTATTGGTTTCCGGGAAACAAGTACGTCTGGCGTCATATAAGCAATACATCATACCATCTAGAAGATAGCTCAGGCAGGCGCGCTTTTGGTATATATTTTCATACAAAGCTAGTCTGTTATCTCAGACAACCTTGACTTTCTAAGTGACGCCTGAATCTGACTCAAACTTTCTGCTCTTGACACACTCGCATTGATTGTTTCAACCGGGATATTGGCGCCAAAATCCTTAACGTCGCAGAAGAGGGTATTCTTCGCGTTTGAAACATTTAAGGAATTACAGTAAAGCAAGCAACAAGATGTACGAGGTATATCGCTGCGGGCTTCACATTAGGCAAAATTGGTTTACTGCGCAACATGACGGATTAAATGTTTTTCCGCGCCTGATGTGTTTTCCAATCTGTTTTGTCGGGAACTGTTGGGATGTTAAGACGGGGCACTAGCAGAACACCATAAGATGCTTCTACCCTAAACGAAATACCCATGTCGTTACGTTTTGTGTTTTATGGCACCGAAGCACATCGGATGAAAGCAGGCTTCTGCAGGTGTTTGTCGAATTTGTTGATGTCAGTATGCAAGCAAAATGCAGTCGAAAGACCTCAAGTTTATCTTTCGAGCGAAGGCGCATTGGTGTTTTGAAGAATTTTCATGTAAAATACACGCATGAACCAATGACAGAATAGATAATACAACGCCAATATAACTTACATTACTTTTGTCTAGCAAGTATTACTGTTTCCTGCCGCGCGGGCGAACTATTAGCAAAAATTATTGAGCGTAATCCTGATAACTAAAGTAGCCTAGTTTAACGGGTTTTCGAAAAAAACACAAACGTGTGAAAAACATGTCCTCATGATCTATGGCATTTTCACCCGTGAAAATAGATGAAGCTTAGTATTTTGGTCACAAGATACCTCAAGGTTGAGCGTTTTGGTCAGCAATCGAGGCAGGCTGAAGAGTGCATGATAAATTAAACGTTCAGAGAGATGCTTTCAAAAGTAGCAAAGATAATGTGAAACCCCACACTTGAAAAAATACTAGAATATGGTGGTACTTGAATTATGTGTTCTATTAGTGTAATTCACTTGTCACCTGTCATACACCTTAATGACGGAAAATACATCAGGATTCATCAAAGTCATTTTACCGTTCCACCCATATGATTTTGTTGCACAGTAGTGTTTTAAATGTACAATGGCTTTTACATAATCACTTATTTGGTCCTATCTCTTTTGTATTCACAGACAAACTTGTCGAGGTGAAATTTAACAGTTGGTCATTGTTGATGTCGCTAACTCGAAGGGCAAATTACTTGCTGCACCAACACGGTTTCTATCCATTGTTGAACCTCTCGCTTTAAAAATACCCAAAAATTTACACAATCTGTGAATAACCAATTTAGGGAAATTTATGTTTTGGTAACCTTCATAAAACGACGCGTGAATTTTGCGACAACTGTTCCAATTAAGACTTGGATGTGAAATCTTCCTTTGTGATGCGTCCTTGCAAAAAAGGAAATTTCGAATTGTTACGGACCGATTCTGTGAATACCAGCTGGGGTTTTAATAATCGAGTTTGTTGCCCACAAACATGTGCTCCAACAAATCCAGTGCCACTTTTTTGGCACTATGATTTAACCCAACTTTAAATGTCTTTAGGTGAAAATCGAAAAGTAAACCAAATGTGGCGGGCATGGCTGAATTAGTAACGCAGCTACCATTCATCCGCTTCCACCTGTCTCAGGACGCAGCTGGATGTCTTTAAAAGGTTGCGCCTAAGCTGCGGACGTCTGGCTGTTTCTGTTAGTGCACGACCAATGAGGTGATCTAATGAATCAGCCACTCAGTTTGTTAAGATACTTGCGGTCGTTTGATGTGGTTAAATTATACTGTACGGTCAGCAGTCTAGTGGCATTTCACTACTCTCATTACGTGCTCATAAGGCGACATCGCAATGCGGTTTGTTCCGCAAACACCTGATGCCCTTCAAAAGGCCACGGAACCAATAACTCTAAAATGGTTCAGTATAAATTACAGGTGAGCTCTAGGGATTGTCATCAATCAACCCATACTTCTCCAAGCGCTAACAGAGTATACCTATGGATAGTGCACTCGATAAATAAAAAATGCCTAAATACAGCAAGAAAACAGACGATAAAGGGCAATTATCACGCGCAGCCAGGTTTTTGTGTAGACCACCGTGTTGCTCGAAAGCATCTGCGGTAAACAAAGAAGCTTGAGTTTCACCTCCTTCACGATCTCGACATCAATGCCGGGACAGTTCCAGGCAATTTCGGTCAAGCCGTTTATTGGCATTCTCGCTCCTCTAGAGAATAATCTAAATATCTTGCAAAAACCTGATATTGCGAACGGTAATCTTCAATAGATTTGGGGTATGTTGTAAAAACTAAAATTTGTAGAGTAAATGGACTATATGTGGGCCACCTGAGTACTTATGTAGTCAGCCAAATTAGCACTCAGTTCCCGTACCACTTACTGGCAAAACGCCGGTAAGGTTGCTCAATAGTAGGCGTTTTCAGGTTCCAGCATATTGGTTCCCACAACAAAAAACGTTTTATCCGCAGCGATACTTGTTTTGAGGTGTCGAGTGGTCCTAACAAGGTAGCTTACCGGACCTTCATATCTCAATGACTATATAAATCCATGAATCAGTGCACATCTGACTTTTTTCATAATTTTTTTCTAAACATGTGACCATGATTTTGTGAATATTCAACGGCGCGTCACCAAGCGTTCTTCTGATTGTGGTCGTTAGTTTCCTTCAAGCAGGTCTAATGTCGCTGGTTTGTTTTCTTTATTATTAACGAAGTTCTAGCACAATGTCTCGTAAGGCGTTAAGGTTTTGGAATGAAAACGAAATTTATATCATCAATGCGCGCTTACAGCATTGCTCTGCCAATCAAGTAACCAGTGCCTTAACACATCAGTAGATAAGCAACGGGAGATTGTAGTTAATCTGGAATACTCGAAGTTACCGAGCTCAACGAATGAAAAAATTGTTGGGTGAGTTTCGTTGAAATAACGGAAGAGTGCACTGTTTCTGAAGTGTATTAATTTTTTGTGGACCCCCATACGAGACACCCGTTCGAACCCTTACGATAAAGCAGTTGAAAAAATTAATCAGCCGCATTTTGAGCAAATCTCCTGAACGCCTTTTTCCTGGGCCAACACATGCTCCATGCTGACATGTTACGGTAACTACTCACCGAAGCTTGGGGTTATTCACAAGCCTTCACGTAGAACGTGAGTGGACGTTCACAATGAAACTTGGCAATTCAGCAAAGCTAATTTATTCCCGTTTTCCCAGCTGGTTGATGACAAATCAATTTCTAGCAAACTTAAACAGCGGAGATAGATAGAACGGTAGTAACTCCCTTCATCGTCAGCAACAGTTTCATGTTTAAATTCAATGTCCGCTGTGGCACTGATGTCTCTCCAGGACCATACAGCAAACACCTAATCTAACTATTGGTCAGTCTTCCTAAAATCTAGCTTTTGCATTAGGTTAGCCAGTATATTGATTGCGTCTTCTTCCAAAGAAAACGAATTTTCACCAGAGAGTTGATGCCGTTAACCTACGAATTTGGTTTCCAAATTGGCCTAATAATAGTGGCCGACTCGTCAGCTGAGGTCTCAAACTGGGCTTCTCCACCATGTCTCTCTAGAAACGTTGCTCACCATGATCTGCTTGAGATGGTTCGTTTCACTTGACCAACGTGCGGAATATCCGGGAAATAAACTGTCAGAAACCTCCTTCCCCAAGTAATCTCGCATGTTACATAGCTTATATTACGGTATCATACTGAGCCTTAAAAGAGTATTTTGAAAATATATCCATTTTCTCAATACTTGCTTTCATGATTGGTCAAACAGAATATTTCTGGCATATGTTTAACGACTTCCTTAAAGCTCAAACGCCAATGTCGGTTCCAAGTGGTTATTCAACCCACATATAGAAGAGCGGAAACTTTAATTGGTGAATAGGGTTCGATAAATTAACGTATTTGCTGGGTTTGTTTATTCCTCTCTTCTATCCTTTGACAGACTAGTGTACTGCATGAGCATCCTCGCGTTGAACACAAAAGTATAACTCTGGCATAGGCTGCCAAAATAGCAATCAATCAGCCTTCGATCGCCTAAATAAGCATGCGCCCTTCTCAATGGTATATGTGGTTCCGTTAATGTTGTGAGGATATTTGTGATCTAATGTTTCAATCTTATCCCTAAAGTGAAACTGATCTACACTTCATTGTGCAATATTAAGCAGTGTGTATATAACAAGGCCCCGGGGACTCGAGGTTGGCAGTTTGTGCAGTCAACCACTTGACCTTAGTTTTTTAACACGGAATGCTGGGATGACTCCCCACTTCAACTATTAACTGACAGTGCAGTGACTGAGATTAACATAGAGGAGACACCGCCAGAACCACTATTTCGCCAATTTGTTGTGCGGCATATGCTTCATGCACGATGCGTCGTACTGTAATATCAGAGTAAATCGGCGCAGTACACAGACAGCGGGGGATGCGAAAATCCTTACCACGCGACTTACCTCATATCCATTTTGGAAACTGGAAATAACGTTGACATAAAGTGGCATCCTCTCAGTAGCTTAGATTTCGCCAGGCCTACAGGACAAATATGTGTAAACGGGGAACCGTTCATATTCTTGTGCTTTATTTAGCAGTTGCCAATCGGTTAAGAAATTTTATGGAATAAAGCAAAACGGTGAATGTTCAAAAAGTTTTACTCACCAAAGTTTGGTAAATATAGCAGGAAGTGGCAACAAAATGTCAGTCACAAAATTAACACATCAAGAGCAAAATGTTTAGCTTGACCTTACCAAAATATCTCCGACAGTGAAGCGGAGCATAGTGTCCGTGTCCCAAACACCGAGTCTTGGTTTGCGCAATCCAGACTCGCTGCTAAAATCAACATTAAAATGCCGTGAGAAACAACGTGATATATCACACCTACTGCAGAATTTTAAACAAGTTAGGTGGTGCACCGAAATGGAACCAACCATCGGACAAAATAACATACCTAGAAGCACATTGTTGAAGAACGCTATACTGAACTTAGATGAATAATGTTAAAGTAAGCTGGAGGAGCGAGCATTCGGTTGGGATATGCCAGAGCAGGCTCATAGACCAGTCTGAAAACAACCAGCCGGAAACGACAGCGTGCGGCTGAACCAATAGAGGCTCTCAAAAAAACAAACGATCATTATCGCAGCTCGTTCTCTACCATCCTCATACAAACACCAGTGGCATAAGAACCAAACAAGAACAATAGTACTAATACTATGATATCTCAAACTAACTTCAGCGAAGCAACCAGCGACTGCTCTTTACGGCATCCGGGCGCCAACTTCCACGATCACCGTGGATGTTTTCTACTGTGATGGAAGCACGCCTTGATTATGTCCCGGACCACACATTTAAGCGTATTTAGCCATTTCTATGCAGTTTAACGCCATTGCACTACACCGATTTAGTTTGACTTTTCTCTTTTGTGTTTGGCTATAATAATTGCCGGTGTGCAACTGTAAAGTAGCAATTGTGAAACCAATTCACCTGGACAAATTTTACAGCTTAGCAACGAAATGTAGACAATTAAATCGTCTGCAATGTATGACACACTTTTCTCACGGGGAGGATACTTAACAACTCTCAGCCAAATCGCTCAGTTACTCTGAAAGCAGGCTGAACGCGAAGGCAGAAGCTTACATGGAAAAGTCTAAACACAAAACTGGAACGTATTTTTCATCAGGGAGTCAAGCACCGAGGATTGGACAAATAAAGTTTTTGCATGAATAGTCCAATGGCTGGGGCAGGGACACACTGACAGATTTTGTCATTGTGTTCGTGCATATCTAATAGATTACATGGTGGTAAATAATGAACTACGCAACAAAGATTGGTTGGTGAATTAAAATCCTGGAGACACGAAAGATTGTTAGTCGGTGCTCACCGAGCTGCGTGCAACTGGATGCTGTGGGGCAGCCAAGAGGGCCGTTGAGCGACTTGGCTTCGTTGTACATGAATAAGCCACTTTGGGCATTTGTTCACATTGTTTTCAACATCGTTGTCCGTGGCTTCACAGACATGACGTGACTGCCTCGACAGTTTCTAAGCACGCAATGTGATCGATACTGGCGATCTATTGAGCCGAACGACTCGATCGGATTGACCACGTATCCGGTGTCAGTCAAATGGGGCAAGAGCGAGGTTGTGCCTCTAGTGAGATGCTGTGGTATTCTCTTGAGAAATTATGCGGTCGTGCACCAAAGATAATCTGCCGAAATACAGCAGGATAAACAAAACAAAATTACGTTTTTCCAAGTGAGGACTATCACTGGCGGCAAACTCTTCCCAAATTTAAACCATCTGCATAAGGACGTCCTCATGACAACGAGAAAACACTCATGTCTTTTTTTTCAGAAAACAGGACTGGATACCCCGTGCATAACGACTATTTTAGCGTTATCTATGGAAACCTGTTGCAGCGGTCGATAAATAGTATCCTCGTTTTTGTAAGCCCACAATAATCCTGATATGATTTTGCTCCTCAGCGACACGGTAGTCTATTAGAATTAAGCGGTTATGCGTTGGTAAAAAGGTGTAATCCTTCCTATGGCGCTAAATTAGTTACAATAATACGGAACTTGTATTTCTTGGGTTAGCCTGAAAGCATGATGGGCAATTCGTCAAGTGCGGTGCACCGAAAAAGGTAGCTGAAGAGCACCGCCTTGTGTTTCAAATTTTATTGCTTACAATTCCAATACGTTTATCATATTCGGCCAAAATCACCAGCAAAACAATGTGTATTTAAAAAGCGCCTTACAAAGAGATTTTGAGATTTTGATATACTGCACTAAAAGCGTTGTGTGAGGTTAAATTGTCATACACTATGCGCCAACGTTCTCTGTTTTATGGTTAGTCACATTAGGCACCACGAATGAGATCGCAATGAAGTATTAATTTTCCATCTTGAATCAGAGCAGACCAATGCCCCGGAGCTCACCTGACAATTTGCCATGAATATGCATTTACTCCTGCCAAGCCCAGATAGCACTTGCCTGTTTGTAATCAATCAGCGTAGACGTATCAACCTTCAAGCGAACAAGCAGGATAAAATCCTCCGTTTTGTCATAACCGTTCTGTCTGGAAATGAATGCTCCCATCGAAATATAAATGGAAATGCTTGGGGAAGCATGAAAATTCGCAGCGGTATGACGGCTTATACTCATCTAATATACAAACACGTATTATAACACATCGTCTTCTTGCACAGATGCTGACAGTTAAAAAATGTTCTACGTTTTCAATTTAATTATGTGATTTGACTGAACTAAAGTTTGACCGAGAAGTGTGACAACAACTACTGAGATATAACTTAATGTCAGTGGTGTTGACAAAACAGGTGGATAGCAGTTTTGAAGCCGAATACCTTACAAAATAAAGAAAATTATTTTCGCAAAGCTGACAGAATGTTGTTTAAGTAGGTACGAGCGTAGGACGTTTAATGCCCACACGGATCTTGTAATCTTTCAAGGCACGGAACAGGCCACATATAGGTGTTTTATGGTCGCAGGCACAGGCTTGTCTACAATTTTTGTTTTGTGTGCTTGTGTTTGGTATTTATAGGTGTTCAATATTACGCACATTAAATGAGCAGATGCGCACGACTTGAGCGGTAAACGTCCGTTTAAACTACTCAACCTGCAGCTTCAGAGGAACGAGACAATTTTACATCAGTAAAGCGACAGAGGAGCGCAAACATGGAATTCTTATATAAACCCATCAGTCTTCCCCGAAGAAAATTGTATTTAACCTGCGCGATAAATATGTCACAGATTCATCATTCTTATTCGAAATTCGGGGACAATATTATGTGTGGGCTCTCTGCCATTAGCTTTAGTATAAGTAGACAAAGCACGTCACAATTTCACTGAGACAAACATTTGGATAACACAATGCATCAACATAATACCAAAGCAAAATGGGATTCAGTTAAATGATCAATGGTGGCATGAGTCTTATAATAACCGGGACTTAAATTGGGCAGCTGCTTGGTTGGTACAAGCATGATTAAAAGTGATAAGAGAGTGCACGTTAGTAGTATGATTTTAGCAGCAATTTCTGTGATCTCGCATTACTGGTTGACCTGCCACAAGCGTAGTGGTGTATGAAGCACCAGTATAGACTATCCAGATGACTGTAAAACCTGGCTCAAACAGCTAACAAACAGCATATCCGACCGACCAGTTGGTGGATGACCACATATGGAGGTAAATGGGAAGTAAAATTCTCAATGGTTTTGTTAGCATATCGTGCGTTAGTCCGTCCGCCGACAAAAAATTCGCAATTCGTGTTTGCTTACGGTAGACATTCATGCCTTCCACTTGATCGGAAATCGGTATATGGCCAACAAGAATCTTTCCTCAGGGTTGATAATGGACGAAATGAGTGGAGCTCGAGAACAATTGACCGTTTTCCAGGGAAAGACTACGGAGGAAACGGCAGGCAGGTAGGTATAAGCATCTATCTTGGGCACAATGGTAAAATGTAGGGATCACCAGAATCCTGGAAACAGTGAACTGAGGTCTCGGGCAGTCGGTGGCAAGACACACGTGTCGTTACCGATAATCGAGCGCATTTTTATACGAATCACATTGTCTGGAGATAGCAAAAGAAGTGTTTAGCCTAAGAAGTGACATGATGCACCCGGAATGGTGCTGCATAGACCAACTGCAGAGGGTGACGCAACGAAGGCAAACGAAACATCTTTGGAACGCGCCTGATCCCTAGAGGGGAAAGGTTTTCAACGGCACAGTGAGCCCGCATGTGGTGAAAGCTGACGTTTATTGGGCACACTGTAGATCATACTTGTGGTACCTGTTTATTAACCTGTAACAGTAAATGAATATCCAGAAGGGTTCAAGAATAGGTCTGGGATGTGGACGTGAACTGTATACGTCACACGCTATTGATTTGTAACCGCTTTTTCCGTGTTTTTTGACAAATAAGCTATTAGCAAAGTGCTTACCTTCATCCATTGGCTCCCAGTATATTGAGATGCTGCCTACGGTTTTTCATTCTAATCAGCAATTGAGAAAATACAATAAAATGAACCAATGTTTGCCTTCTCAGAATTAACATTGCTATATCGTGCTCTGAATAATCACGTACTATTCGCGTTCCTGACGGCGACATGTACAAGTGATATTTGCTTGCTTTTTATAGTTAGGCCGCTAGGATTTTCATCATCGCGATGAGTACTAATCGGATGATTAACGACCTTTTTTGGATACATGTTAGTTTTTAAATAAAGTAAAAAACAGCTGATATGTAAGTACTTCATTCAAACCGTATCATGAAAATGATATCTAGCGGAAAATTGGCGCAGCAACCATACATTTCTTGGAGATGGATGTTTTTTACCACAAATGTGGGAACGTAAGTGTTGGCGCCGGTTTGACGAACTTTTCTTTAAATTTGATTTGAATTACGCCGAATTACGCCGTGTTATCAAGGTAGTCGCTGAAATTTCTATCAGGGCCTCAGTTGCATTCATCGCCGTATTCAATACCTGGAAATTTCTATCAGGGCCTCAGTTGCATTCAGCGCCGTATTCAATACCTGACTATATTTTCGCTTTTTGTAACCATCACACGTGACAAACTTTGACACTCGCGTACCTTTTACCATTAGCAAGCTCACAACATACAAACGCTCACAGATTTAAAAACCCCAGTTCTTCAGTTTGCTTGAAGGTAACCATTCAAAATTCACACGATATCGGGCCACAAAACGCTTAGTTACCTTCCTGTTCGGATTCATCAATCACCGGTTCGTTTGAGAACCATGAGATATTCATGATATTCATGATACAAAAAGCTGCTCTGTTACTACTTAAGGAAGGAGTAAAATGGTCTTTTTGCCGTGGATATGACAATACTGCTAAGAGCGCACACCCCCCGAAGCTGCGAGCAAAACGTTCACAGAATATCTATCCGTCTTGTAAGTGCTGATATTAGAATGAGAGCAGACCCCTTCTTGGCAGTACACGGAGAACATATATTCTGATACAGTCTAAAAATTCCCTAGCAAATGAGTGTTTGTTTGTTCCACCAAAGTGGCCAAATCAGCCGCAAAGATTTTACTTCTTTTGGGCAGCTCTCATTATGCCCTATGTCTACCCTCGAGGAAACTGATAAAATCCTAACGCGATGTGACTTTTCAATGAGAAAAGTCATAGTTGGAACTGATCATCCCCGGTAACATTGGATTTTGTGCTGTCGTGGATTTTAGTTCTACCCCAGAATTTTTTCTTAGAGTAACAGCAATGATGGTAGTTTATTTTGAATTTGACAACAACCAAACAAAGCCAAAAGTAATATTTTATCCTCAGGGTGTGACCGTATTAAAGAAACTTAAACTCAAGGAAGAAAAAATGTTTTTGTCCTTACCAGATCACTGGTATGGTCTACAAAATTTGTCCTCGCAGATGCAGTCACATGATCGGGAATCCAGAAACGTCTTTGATGGCTTTCCACATGGTAATTTTTGTAGACCAAATGCGCTTGAAGCACCTGTTCTCTGCCGGAGAGCTGTGTAAAGACTTTGTAAGATTTCGCCCTATGCATACGTCAATTGCAAGCACAAATATAAATTGAACCACCATGACAGACTCTTGACACGGAGAGCGTTCATGGGTTCCACTCGATATTAAGACACTGCCTACCCGGTGATAACTTCGCATATGCATGTGCATTAAGACACTGCCTACCCGGTGATAACTTGGCATATGAATGTGTCACACAAATGACAGTAAAAAAGTCGAATTTTATGACTCGATCATGTTGATCAGGCGAGTACAGTATTTGCACTCCGCTGGACAAATTAATCTTCTAAGATGTGTGAGCAAAAAACCCGTAGTCGATGTTTTCAACCAATGAACAAGTGAATGTTGCCCTTAGGTTAAGCACAAATTTGTTCATCATTATGTTCGTAAGTTCCGCACTTTCAGCGACGTCTTCATCATTGGGTGCACTTTATGCTATCTGATGATCATGCATATATATTGAAGGTACAAGAAAAACCACGTACACAATTTTCTGAGCTGACAAAATGAAAACAGGCTTTTATTTTGCAAATTGTTAAGGCATCCAACAAAGCATTTAAAAATTACTGCAATAACATCTTCGCCCGAAAAATTACCTTTCTAGTTTTCAATATCGCCTTTGTGCGTGGATTCAAAATGGTCCAAAACGCCTTAAGCGGAAGATAGAATTCAGCAACGTTCGTTTTTTGTTTAAACATACTGGAATAATAGACTGTTTGAGTATACGTGGCCTGAGTTTCCTTCGGTGATCATTAAAATACAAAGAAAATACTGTCTTGTGTAGTAGAAATGATTGATTGAATGCCCTACTATATTGAGTCATAAATGATAATAATTTTGTTCCATGAGAAGTTGCTGCGTAATAACCTCTAAATTATCATGCTAGGTGTAGTGCATAAATAATCAAGAAGATTTGGAGGTGAGTACTTAGTAGGATCGTTGTAAGTTACGTAGGTCGTGTTCTGACCGAATACCTGTTAAACACAAAAATCCCTTATTTGTAAAAACGAACAAATGACAAAACTGAACTCGGTACGACAGGCGCACTTAGTTAGCGAAAACTAGGCACCACAACTTTTCTTTTCAACGCAACATCACTTGTCAATTTTTGTTGTACAGATCAATATGTTATCAAGATAATACTTATGTTGGCTGTGTCGCATTTTTTTGTCAAAGTTTTCATGCCATTTTTCGAGATCACCTTTGAGGGCGTTTAATTTTATAGCAGCAAGCCTCCGTCTAGTTTTGTTATTTTGTGCAACATTGGTTGTTAGATAATCTGCATTAAAATTTTCATTTGTATCCTTTACACCCAGTGATGCCTGATATTAATACTACGATTGCCACGCTTCATCGCAAACTCACGTATTATATGGTTTCTTTAGGAGTTTTCTAAGACGATCCTAGTTGGCAAAAGTATCCTCAACACTTGATAGCTTCTCCTCATTTTGCGCTTCGAATGTTAAATGAACTTTTTCGTGTTCTAGTGCATAGAAATATAATATGTTCAGAACGACAAGCGTTAGATTTGTGCCATCTCCTTTTAGCCAAACTCCAGAAAGACCGCGCTCCACAACTTGTGCGTGGTTTTTTTGCCCTGTCGTCATACAATTTGGGCTGGCTTAAAGTGAATGCGATTGATTTCCGAGGTAAACCAATAAGTAACCCTAGCTGGAAATGTACTTTTATGTGCGTTGCGTTATGTTCTTCTGCAAGAAGAAATGCAACTATGCAACCTTATCCCTATAATGGGCACCAGGGAAAATGACGCAACATTGACCTAACACAAACCGCATACAAGCGTTTACTATGGGTATATTGTATCAGCTCCGTATATGACAAAACGTCCAGCGCCTCAACGAAGCATACATCATTGATACTTTTTGAAGGAAAACATTTGTTCATACACTACACGTTAAACTTTCCCTTCCATCTCATCCTAAAAATCCCGAACTGTTCATAACCCCAATAATCTCTGCAGTGGTGGCGTTTACTATGGTGCTTACATAGATTTCAGTTGCTTTAAATCTAACGTGGTTTCCTGCACTCGGATTATTAGCAAGCGCGAAGGCACGCACTTTTTCCACTGCACACCGTATGTCATTACGCGGTGGCGTAATAGTGGTAACCCATTTCACTGTGGATATTTTCGTGGAAGCAAGGGTCAGTATGTAACCAATAATGCAAGGATCCGATAACTTTTTCGCTGTTTACGTGCGCGAAAGGTATTTAAAGATATAATATCTGACGCCAACACGACTGGATCCTGTGATTCGTGACAGAAGCAGCTTCACGCCTCCAAGCAACTGGCGCACGACTGAGATAAAACAAAACTGGATTTTTTCTAGGAAACCAACCCGTCATTTATATTTTTTGTTATATATTTTATATATATTATATATTTTATATTTTACCAAATGGAAAAATATCTGCCGATTGTTTTGTTCTTCGTCAAGGAGTTTTGCTGTTTGGGGTGGAGCCGACTAAGTGGAGACCTATGCAAGCGACACAACGGTCTGCGTGCTCCCAGCAACTGGCGAATAGCTTGAAAGCCTGGCGCTGACGTGAGTATGATGTACCGGATGTGATTTGATAGCTTAAAAGGTCGCTAATGTTTGCATATGCAGCTGCGCACATAAGTATATATGATACGCGCGCAGGGTAATTAACATCGTGGATCCGGAAAATTTATTATCAAATAAAGGCATATTGCGAACTATTTGATGCTTGCAATGGCGACAAGACAGCTAAAGATTAATTTTAGTGTTTTTCTAAGGCTGCTTGAGTAGCCCATGACTCACTTTGCACTAAGCTGTAATCACGCGTAATTCGCAGAGGACGCTTTGGCCGCAGGTTTTTTAATCATCCGGATAACCTTTAACAACCAAGTTTATTAAAAAACACGCCACAGACTCTCATAATATGCCCATCTCCAGAAAAAAAAGAGAAGCTATGTCGTTTATCGATTAAACCGATAACTCATATGCCAAAAACATTTCAGTGAGCGCTACCAATAGCCGACTGTATACTGTTATATGATTTGCCAAGAATTTATATTATTTTTTTTCAGTTTCCTCAGCAATTACTCATAAAACAACAACCAGCATCATAGGCATACAGCTGGTGAGCTTTTATTTGAAATTGTACATTTAAAAAAATAGTACTACGTTGAAAGAAGGCAGTATGTTAGTCACAGAAAAAACGAATTTAACAAGGAAGTTTATGAGTCTGTGGAGTTGCCTCTTCATCAAATGCTGCAGGCCATTGCACTTCACATTTTCAGCATAACGCTCATAAGTTGTTAGCGAATGCTCATTAAATGTAGTTAAAATACCTAGAAGGCAAAGCATATCAAAATGGTTTTCAAACTAGTATCATAAGCAGCATAGTATGAGTTATTTCAAAAATACGTGAGCTGCAGTTGCAAAACAAAAGCATTCCTTTCTAAAATCTGTAGCTTAAATATTTGTCTTCTTAACTTGCCAGTGTGGTAATGGCTTCAGTTTTAAGATATAGCTTTTTGATAACAGTCATTTTTACCAAAATTTCGCCGAAACTTATGCTGAAGGCAACTAGAATGGCAAAGCGCATCAAAAATTGTTGAGCTCTATTTCACTGAGCTTGCACGGTGGTCAAATATCCATATTCAAGGACCGTTCACGCAAGTGATGATTGTATTTTATTCATGTAGAGATTATTACTTTACGCCATTCTTGGGTCGCATGATGTTAGCCCTTGAAATTTTTGTGAGATGAGATTTGACTAGATTAGGTTAGATTAGTTTAGATTAGATTAGATTAAGTTAGCTTAAATTAGAATAGGTTGGACTAGATTAGATAAGATTAGATCAGATTAGGTTAGGTTAGATTAGATTAGGTTAGATTGGATTAGATTAGATTAGACTAGATTAGATTAGATTAGGTTAGTTTAGATCAGATTAGATTAGGATAGAAGAGAAATGATCAGTTTAGAAAGGATCAGACCAGATTAGATTTTTATTTTGCGCTTTTTTCGGTTGCGACATGTTGGACTTTTATATTGTTTTTAAAGAGTTTGCCCTAGAACCATATGTATGTTATCATCGTTTGTCTTCCCGGTCAACCTCGCTATTCCTAAGGTTGCTGTATTTTTCGACAGCCCGGTTAGATCCCTTCTTTTATCAACCAGAAGATTACCTTTCTACGACAAGGCATACACTCATTTGATACAAAGCTAAACAGTTGATCAACGTTGACATCCCGTACATCTGAGATGCTCCACCCATTCACTATTCTCCACGCTGGTTTGGTTGATCGCTCTAGTACTAGTGAAAGGAAGAAGGCCTTCGCTGCGGAGTTATCTATTCGAGAACGCCAACTGAACAGTTACAGACTTTTGAACAGGGAAGCAAAACTCTCATTTGCATCTCGTTTACGAAACTGAATATCCCCCTTCTCCTTGAACGCGTCTTCCTGAACTTTCTCTGGATATTCATTGACTGCTACTCAACTGCAAGCAAATGCTACAAAGAGACTCCACAAATTCCATAAGAGATCTCACTTTTCAAGAGACGCAAAGCGGATTTACGAGAAGACGTGCTACTCACATGCCTCATCAGTAGTATCCACCGTTACATAGTATTTATTTTCAGCGAGAGACGGGGGCTTCTCAATCCTTTGCACATGGAGCGTACAATAAATGCCTCCAGTTTGCTTATGTGGCGCTCTGAGCGAATGACAGGATCAGCCTTAGATTCCGATAAGCAGATAGATCTAGGTCATGGACTGAGAGATGTAGAAGAGCATTCGTATACCAAACATGTTATCAGTACATTGGACCCCATGACTAGTATGGGAAAACCCGGGGGAAAGATGAAAGTACACATGCGGTTTGTAAAGTATGCGATTCTTCTCATCAGCACAGGGTGACAAAACGTGCGCAATAAAATTTCTCGTTCGTTCCTTCGATACGAAAAAGAAAAATATATCTTAATGACGGGAAATAGAAAGTGTCATGAAAATGGCTGCGGAAAACATGGGCGAGAAACCTAGGATTCATTCCATCAGCGTATTCGCTTTTCTGATAAAATCTACGGAAAGATATTTGGCCCCCATGAGGATGGTTGTACGCATCGTTCCAATGACTCGCTCTATCAGTTAAAGCTTAATACGCGGAGATGGACCCAGTGGTTTATTTTTTCAGTTATCAGAAATCTCAACCCAGCTTTATTTTCTGTCGAGTCTTGCCCGTGAACTCAACCAACGCCACTTTATTCTGAGTCATCACTTTGTTTTATGTTACCGACCACATTTAAGTAGTTAAATGAGATAAGCAGTAAAATGCTACTTTGAGAGTACTATCATTGAACATCCTCATCAATCCAGACGAATAGTGAATAAATATTATTCATGCAGTTTCCCCTTACAAATTCAAGGATTAACGTTTTTCGTATTTTTTGAAGCACAAATACTTTGGGGGGTTAACACGCGTCTGCTTTGCTCAAAACACCAGGAAAGTAGTTCCCGTATTCTGGAGGGAAGCCTTATGGTGTTTCCGATATGAACAAAACAAGACGTAAACGATCCTGACCGAGTGTCCAAATATATGATCACAACCTGTCCAGGAGGAACAGCTCGAGGTCATTTTAAGAAAATCACCCAAATTGGAATTGCGATACACGCGAACAACCATCACCACAATTTAGCGCTTCCTATTGGGAAGAACTCTGGTGGGTCAGAAACCGTAATTTACCGTTGATTATTGTGCTGAGCCTAGAGCACTGATGGGAAAGATATCCTCATTAGCAAACGACACAACGTTACTGTGTTAGTGAGCATCGAGTGAGGTCGTGATAAGTTCGGATGGATGAAATTGATGCTTTGCTCCGGGATTTTGCTATGGTGACCGATTTGACCGGTTTACTGTATAGCTTTGTGTGCACGTAGCATTATGTGTCAAGTTAACTTAACGGAATAGAGAAGATATTTGGTTAACAACTCGCTGGGTCATTTTCTCCAAGCTGCGACAAAACCATATTCCTCAACATTTTGGAGGGCAGTCAATCTCTTCCCGTCTTTAAACTCAGGTTGATATCTGGCACAGACAGCTCTCCCGAACTGTATTTTTAAAGCTTCACCAAGATTGTTTATTTCCTTATGAAATGTATTGCCAACAGCCACCACATTTTGATTGGCCAGTTGTGCTCACATATATAACGTCGACCAGTGATTAGATTTTCGCATATGCGTCACCTAAATATCTGTACGTTATCCGTTCGTTTCCGGGATAACAGGGAGCTCTATGTTTTGCGTGATCCTTGACGTGTCTTGGACTTTTCTTTTGCACAGTTCCTTAAGTTAATGAGAACAGCATTAGTGAAATTTGGCGTTGTTAACATTCAGGGGCTCAATCACGATATTCGCGCCGCACGACAAAAGCATCCGCAAGTCTTCCGCTGACGTATATTCTCTATTCCGTGGTCTTCTACTTTGGAACCATTTTTTTTATTTTTCCAAATAATATTATTAAACTAAATAGATTCTACAATACTACTAATAATATCCAAAAATTGCCAATTGAGCGAATCAACAAAATCCACTTGTTTCGCTTATATTACTTGAATTCCATTAGGTGTTGCGTAGCTTAGGTTTACGGGCACATCACGCATTCCGTTGTAGTTCATATGAGTTCTGAGGTTCCTTTCATACATTGCAAGTAACATTCAAAATGGAAGAAGCGGTTTTATCTGCATGCTTTAAATACTGCTTTATCTGCGGGAATTATATGGCTGGTTCTTCTTGCTGGTGGCTTTGTTCAGGGTCTTATGGAAGACAAATAATTATTCAAGACCAGCTTTTAGCAAAACTACACTCTACTTCGGAGACACTTTATGTAAAATAAAGCACAACTTTAAGTCTATATTTAACGCAGACATATTTCCTCCTCCCATTTAATAGTACTTCTCAAAATTCATCTTTTGCTGGTCAGGATACTTTTTATTTGGTTTACACATTTTATCAGCCTGTATTCATGCGCAATTTTACCATCCAGCGGAATAGAATTTTGAAGAGGTCCTGCCAAATGAATGTGTAATAATCAGTAGAATGATTATATTTGAACACTGCTTGCATGAGACTGCCAGCGTTCGCAGATTATGCAATCGACAGAAAATGAGCCCAACTTAATCTGACAGCCTGTTTGACAGATCCTTCCTTGTTGGCTTGAACAAAAGCGCGTTTGTCGTCGCATTACCAAATGGAGATCATGGGCCCATATTATTTTTGCACTAAGAAAATTTTAAAAACGACGTTTGGCTGTTTGTGATTAGAGCCGATCTGGTTCACGCAAAATCTGAATCACGCTGCTGCCAAACGCGTGCTGAATCATCGGATTCATTACCATAGCTAATCTTACGAATGCATTTTCACCAGGACAGTGTGGTATGATGGGTATGAATAAAAGCGTATGTCACCTTATTTTGCAAAGGCGTTAACCTCCAGCGCCAGAAGTTTGACTCAGTGGTCCAGCAAGATGACAAGCGCGACCAAATAAATTTGGTGTACAAGTTACGAGTTTGGGATCTACGTTATAAGGTCAATAATTATGCGTGTAGTTTGAGGTGTTCAAACTAAAAGAAAATTAACTTCATCCATAGTTTGTGCATAGTGACGCACATGTTGGAACAAATTGAATTTTATTCAGACAAGGAGGCAGTCGGGTCTCATAAGGTCTCACAAGGTCCTAATTTATTCGTCCAAAGTTGAGAGAGATGAACTTGTTTCACGGCACAAAATAAATCTTTTTCAGTGGGACATTCAAGCTTTGAAATACTCTTACTGATTGTAAGCAACTGAAACACATCATAAAGTCTAGCCTCATCGAAAAGTTAGGAACTGAAACACATCATAAAGTCTAGCCTCACCGAAAAGTTAGGCAGAGCTTGCACGAACTACCTGGAAGATGCCGTAAAATTTAGTGAAAATGCTGGCTTTTATTCGTGTGTAAAAATTACCATAATGCTATGACCGTCGGTTTCATCTGGACTGGCTGACTAAGGGTTTTATGAAAAATGGTTGGTTTGACAGTCCTCAAGTATTTGGTTGTATAAGAGTTGAAGATTCGCGTTTGAATGTTCGAACAAAACCTGACTTTGTGTCAACAGCCGCAATTGCAATAGCAATAGATAACGTGCTGCTGAATTCAACCGTCAGCACATAACGTCTTGAGCAATTGAGTGCTCGATTCATTCTAACACGCAGAATGTTTGTATGACAACTGAAGACCCTGTAAGGTTGACTGAATCGTCGCGTGCTAAACTGAAAAGAGAATAATCAGCAGAATGATCTGTGATGTGATCCTGGGTTTATAGAATTTCTCGGTGGGGTAGCAATTTTGTTGCATCGCCAAACAGTTCTGAATACGTTTTTCAGTTTCAGTTTGTTAATTCCTCCCATTCGACGGAACATCTGTATGAAAACGGATAGCGTGTAGGCCATTCTGAGATAATCAGTTTCCGTACATTGTAACAAAGGGCATAATAGCCAACTAAAATGCCTCGCAAATGATTTTGTCTTCGTTACTTTAGCAACAAGGCAAGCATTATTCTAGTATGTGTCTCGACAACAATCATTCAAAATGTTATGTGCTCACGCATACCAAAAACTGATGTTTTCTATTGTACAGACATGTTTATTGACAGTTTAGCATGAAAGTTGATTTTTTGTCAGGAGAAGAGAAAAGCTACCGATATGGCGGGTTTCTAAAGCACAAAACTAGTAGCAATCTTCCAATCCAAACCACACTAATTCAGACCGAAATTCAAGTCGTGACCCAAAAAAGATTAGCTATTTGAGGGGTTGACTATTGCAATCCGGAAGCAAATGCCACAGATGGGTTTAAAATACCTATGCATATTATACACGAGAAACTTTGTCTCGATGTCTTAGATATGTTGCGAATATTTTTGTACAGAAGAAATGAAACCGAAAAATGCCCAATAAGAAGACGGTTTTAAAACGTATTAGGATTTACGCTGCTTATTCTTCTGATTCCAGTGCGATTTCTGAGAACTAGATAACGGAAGAGAATCAACTATTGAGTACCTAGTCTAGCAACCGGTATAGATTATTACCCGTTTCAAACATCATCCCGGTTACACAATTTGTCGGTTTGTACATTGATAACTTGGTTTAATTTGTTTCCTCTATTATATGCCCGTCCCGGAAAAAAGCGGCCGCCGTAACCACTTCCATGAAAAGAGGCAGTTTACTCTTCTGTGCACTAGTGGCAGATTCATCTTACACGTACGCAACATTCACAAATGCTGTTTTCTTGCCACATCATTGTGCGGTTACACCTATTATCTATGAACGGCTATCAAAAGCTTCCGAAATTTACTGGAAACTGTCGTAGACACTACGATTTTATTCTTTTCGGCCTGCGCGCGTGTGCCTTCTATATGTAGTGTATATTAGAAACGTAAATCCTACAGAAAAATGTGCAGGAAACATTCCTTACTGAATTGAAATTTCGTGTTTTTATATCAAGATTTATCGACGAAGTGTGCTCTGTAACTAATGTTCACTGTGCCTTTTTTATTACCCATGAGTCACGACAAAATTCTGCCTTAAACGGAGGCGTAACAGAATTTTCATTTCAGCAAAGACTTACACGTATGAGTTTGAATAAAGCACAAATACATTTTCAAGTTACAGTTTGCACTTAGTTAAAGAAAACTTCACCCCCTAGCGCTATTTGTCCAAAAAGGCCTTTGCGTGGTGCGAATTCTCCAGCATAGCTTGATTCAATTTTTGGTGTTACGTGTGGTCTATTGGGTCCAAATTCCTTTTCACTTTACACAATTTACCACTACACGTATCCTTCTTAGTGTTGCGCATTTCGTGCACAAGTACTCTTTTTAAATTCATATTAACCTTAGAGAACTGAAAGATCTGAGAGGGACCTTATAGATAATCAGGTAGTCAGAAAAACAAGGCGGCGTTTTCAACAAGGGCCAAAATAGTGTACACTGATGCAGCTTATTTCAGTGCATCTTCCTTGAAATACATGCTGATAGTTTCCAGCATGTATTCGGACTCAACCCGTCCAAATTATATCTAGGCAGAAGCGTCTATTTTTTCAAAGAATTAAATGAAGTGCATGTTTGTTTCCCGAGTAAACTGCTGATCAACCTTTAGAAATTTTTAATAAAGCTGATCGTTGGACGATTTAATTAATTATCCAATATCACAAATAGTTCGTTGGTTATTTCAATCAGCTATGCATCTCTTTGTTTTAGGCGGCAAGCAATAGTGTCTACCCAGAATTTCAATCGTGTCCCGCTTTCAGTTAGTCTGCTGTGTGTTCATACACTTTTGTTCCGATTGTATTTCCTATAATCAGACATTTGATTATAATTTAGAATGCACCTTACCCACAATAGTGAGGAAAACGCGTATATTTCTAGTTTGCAGAGCTTAACTAGCGAGTATGAACTTACGTAAGCGTACATTTATAAAACATCACAACTAAGAAGCCAAAACAGCTGAGTGCGTTCTAGGGGTTGTAGTGTAAAGCATACCGGCAACAGTATTGACTAACTTGGATTGTCAACTACCCAAATCCAGAATGATGCAAGCACTCAAACTTGACTAGTTAGAAAACTGAAGCAAGAGAGTTGCAGCGCTATAAGAACATAAGGCTAACATTTTCTATCGGCTGTTAAAAACTGAGAAAATACCATTCAAACATATCACAGTTGCCGTCCGGAGTTTCTAATAAGTTTCATCCAACCTGATAAATTATACTGTATGCATCAACAAACTGACTCGGAGGAAATTCATGTCAGGTGCTTCAGCCACGTCGCATTATAAGTTCAGCCTAACCTACAAACCGGGACCACATGGTGGCCAATTAAAAGACGCCCTCATAAAGCCTAGAAGGGCTGAAACACTCTTGCAAACAGTTTAGCCAATCTAGATGGTTAATTACGCGAGAGTCTTGGATTTGTTTGCAAACGATCCGGGCTCGAAGAAACGGTACAGCAATGCCAGTCTTAAGGTTGCTCATTTGAGTCAGCATAACATTTGTAAGCGATTGAGCTTGTGAGGAAAAACAGGAACAAGTGATCGTAATCAGAAGAACAATCGATGCTGCTAGAGTGAGTCTTCTTCGCACTGGTATCAACGACAACAATATCCACAAATATGCATCGAGAGTACAACCACTTTGCCGCACACTGCCCGGCAGGAAGATCCGTTACTCATCTCACAATATCATTCATCAAACTGCAACCTTGAGACACTCGGTTTTTAGTAATGTCGTCAAATCGGTCACCAGTATTTAAATTAAATCATACTGAATATGGGACAGTTGGCCTTTCCTACTGCCAAGGAAATAACCTTACAGGTTTTTTCTAGGTGATGGCTGCAGTGAATATTCTATGCTCATCTGAAAACGCAAATTTGACGTGAAGTTGCCAATAATTAAGCATTGAATGGCTACTGATCTTCAATAATAATGGCGTCGTCTTTGTAAATGCACAAGTTTTATTGATAATTTGGCGTAGCGTGTCGAAATTTATACGCAATAAAAGCAAAAATTAAATGCCTTACCAATTGCCGGCGAAATATGCCATGACAAGTATTCCCAAGCAATTGATGTCACAACCGCTTGCTTTCCATATATCCGGTAGTTTCATTAATAACTCCACACTTGCCAGAAAGGTTGTATTTAATTTCAGTGTTAACATACGACAAGCACATTTCAAATATTGTTATCAATGCAACCAAAATAATGTTTTTTTACTGAGATGAAATTATATGTAACCTATTGTAGTACCGTTCATTGCGGTGCTGAGCATCTCAATAGGACCTGAAAAGAGAATATTGCGTAAATCGTAATCACTGTGTCTCGAAGAACCTTTAGGTGAACATGTAGACAGATGAACAAATTATAAATAACACGTTCAGGTAAAATCCGAAGTTATAGTGCAAGCGTTGACTACTACGTGCCTCATAGGTTTTGTAAAAATTTCATTAACTATCCGTGCCGCAATTTATCGAATCACGCATGTTAAACCAAAGGAGAGCTAATTGCTCTGGGGAAAGGCGAAAATATTGGCCTCTGGTTGGCTATGGGTTACCATCAAAATTATTTAATCTTTACTGGTTGAAATGAATGTAGTCACCGTCTATAAAATGCTAACCTTATATTCTCGCCAGTTTCCCATTACACCAGTTCATTTGCTTATAAAAATGTTTTTAAGGTTTTCTTCTTCGGCACACTGTATTTTTGCACAACAAAAGACGTCCGAAATTCAAGTTGGTGACGCGTGCGGCTGGAGGTTACCTTTTGATGAACTGCTGATCTCGCGAACCAGCTTTGGGTATTGTCAATTATACTCGACCAAATAGGTGTTTTGGCCATACACATTTACCAATACTTATCCTTTCGTCTACTAATGCTGCAGGATTTTGTGTTCTATTTGTGCCAGAAAGCAACCAGGGTCAAATATTAAATCTAATTAGTAGCTTCCATAACCAACAATGACTACCACGTTTCGCGTTTGCTACTTCTCGTGTGTGATGAGGAAAATCATCGATCTGTAATTTAATGTAATGCCCCTTTTTGAGGCTCTTTTGTAAAATCCGTGTGTTTCGCATGCATTGTCATAATTGGAAGTCCCTCCACTTCTGCTATTGAGTTAAAATTCAGTGGAAATGTTCGACCAGTAACCCTAGGAAATTTGGCCGTCATCAGGTTTTATAAGCCTCTAATTTCCAACTGTCTGCCTAACGATCTAATGTACCATTAAACGGGACAATTTTTAGCACTTCAATGGCAACCTTTCTAGACATCTGGGCGTTTTGACTGCTTTGCATAAAAGCATGGTTATAATAATTTTCGCGGTACCGACATGGTATTGTCAACGAATTGGCTAACTTAGAGAGCGAGCAACATTCACAATATGAGGCCAATACCATAACATATTCTTCTTCGCCGGTCAACAGTTGTCTTGTAAGTGCGCCCTAAATGGTCGAACAAAAAATTCTCAAGTCTTTTCCTACTTGTAGTTTAAGCGGAATATGAGAAAACAATGGGTTTTGATGTTCCGATGCATTGCAGGCAACAAGCGTACCTTCAAAGTGACATAAAGAGAAGCGCTGAAGGTTGTTGCAGTTGACAGCTTTGTAAATCCTGCAAGAAAGGAATGTAATGAAAGATATCTCATGTGATAGAGTTGATATTATATTATATCATTCAATTATTCATTTACTGCCCTATCTCAAATGCGGCGCTAATCTGGAAACAGTTGCTGAAATCTTTTCAAAATACTTTGTCCAGCAGACCAAAATGTTGGCCCTAATAATTTGTATCGCGGGCTGATTTATGACAATTGTGCCTGCACTTGCATTAGTTACGGCTGAACTAGTTCGTACCGACAATAATACTCAAATTGTCCCACAGGCCAGACAGTCGTGGATATCGTGTTTCTAACGTGCCATCCATCCTGGTCATCAAGCTTTGTATAAGATCTTCAGCCACACAGTGGGAAGTGGATACTCCAATCTGTGTTCCCACAAAACCTCATAATTTGGCCAGCGGAAAACATTTCTGAGCACTACAGTCGACCGTTTGGTTCCTACCAAATTAAGGAGTGAAACGTGATGGATACGTAAAATTTGAGCCGGGTGCTTGTGAAAGCATAATGTCGTATAAAATTTATATCTGGGAGTTACGTGCAAAATCATAAACAAAGTTCTCACCAGCTCCACCTGATTCGGAGTCACCTGATTTTGGATGAGTTTTTATTTGGGGTGAAACCCAAGGAAAGCATATTTTTATTGAAATTTGGAACAAAGCACATCGTATAGGTGATTCACATTGTGCGAAAAGAAGAAGCCCGGAAGATTTGGTGAACAAACAGCGGCTGTTTCTATTTTATCCACCTGCATTTTTATCCTGAACGTAAACCTCCATCGTAAATAAAAAGCTTGCCCTCGGTATTCCAGTGAATGGGACGCTGTTTGTCACTTGAGGCTTTGAATGTGTTTTTCTTTTCTTACGCGTGTCGTTGAGCTTGCTTTAAAAAGTGTTGTGATATTATTTGAAAACGAAAATCTTTGAGGTTTTGTACTTTTATCCAGTCTGATCCCATTTAATTTGTATCATCTTTGGAATCCGTCTATATAACACATTCACTTGTACGAAAATTTCTCCAAGCTGTTGGCCCAAGCATTTTTGTGGTTAGTAACCGCACAAAACTTAACGCATACTTCATAAAATAAGGATGAAATTCCCTGGTGAACCCCAATAAGCAACAAGTAAACTACATTAAGAGGGCTATATCTGGCACTTACTACTAATCTTATTTTTTCCACTGTATAGCTTGAGAGCTCCGTTTTTCGGCCGGTGCGCTCATTATGAATATCTGTCTCAAAAATCACAGGCTGAGCATTTTTTCCAGGGAGAATATACTCTATGTATTTAATCATGTGTCTATAAGCTAAGCATAAACAAGCGCGTGTGCAAAATATTAGATTTTGGCATGATACCTTGTTAGCCCTGTCATGATATTTTAATTTTTATAAGTACTGTTAGTTTTGGATGAATTTCAAATTGCCAATTCTCCTTTCTGTGCTCTTGTGTTCCTTCAATGATTCCAACTCGCATTTTAAGAGCACCCATTGCTAAAACATGGTCGAAGTGTAACACTCTATGAAAGTTAAACAATTACGTGCTAACATTTTCAACCATTAATAACATAATATCATAATTTTATCATAATCGTATCATTATAATAATATTAATAAATATAATGTGGGTCTTTAGAAAATCGTGAGTTCAATTTGTAATTATAACATAAGAGTCTTACCCTCCGGTTTCACCGTATTCGATGGCATACTTTCCGGAGTTACTGAATAAAAATATTCGGGGTAGTTGGTAAGTTTTCGTTTTATTTGTCTGCTCTGGATCTACTGATTCAACCATATTCATAATAACATGGCATATTGCCAATGCATCAGTGAGCTCCCAAAAGCTCAAAGTATCCCTTTGGCAAAGAAACTAGTTTCAGGTTTTTTTTATTGCGCTTTGGTTTACGCGGTAACGCCAGTCAAGGGAGAAGGACAGCAATGCTGTTTCCTCTTTATTACCATTTAAAATCGCTAGAGGACTCATCCAACGCAATAACACCAGCTGTGGTCTGTGGCACGCGAATACAGGTAACCGTGAGGTGGTAAGCCGTTTGCAGCCGGATGGGTAAGTTCACACAAATTGACCGCCCCGTAATCTCCCTGAATTTAAATTACATGACAAATTCTGTTTTATTCCAAACAGGTTACGCATCCGTAAAATTGCCTCATATTTTCACAATATCGATTGATTACATTGAAAAACGGAGTGGCAAATAGAAGCTTCTGAAACTTATTGCCTGGCTGTCATTTGTATGAGTTTTTGCCTATGAAGATTTTACATATTTATGTGGCTAATATTTTCAAGGAAGAAAGTAACAATGTTTGGGCTCAAAAATTCTTCTAATATTTTGTAGTTAGGCGACGGAAACCTCGCTTTTGAACGCAGCCCAACCCCACCCCTTATGCATCATTAGCATCCGGCATACCTGCATAGTCGACTGCTTGTTGAAACGGTCAACCCGGTGAAATTTGGGTTCTGAATCTACAAATGATATTTTCAACTTGATGGTGACCATATTGTTGGAAGTATGCCTCATCGCTCCACAATTTTTCGACCGTAAGCAAAAGACCCCATGTAAGTAAAATAAGAGAAGGGAGAATCTTGTTTTGCTTAGTGATGGAAGAAAAATTGTTTACATGCAGAAAAATGCCAAGTTGACAGAACCTCACAACATCTCCGGGTTGCAGGATACCGCAGAATGTCGTCACCGTTCTATTGCCAGAGCGGTTAATTTTAATGAAGCTAAGTAAGCATTTTTTCAGGAATTTGTTGTTTAAGGCCAGTCGGTTACCACAGTTATCTCTGTACTTCTTTTAGGATGAATTTGTGTACTAACTGGGGACTCTCATTTACGTCCCGATGCATTTTGCGTCGCTCAAACTCTACTAAGCAGCAAATTCCACATGTTTACAGGGAGCTGTTAGGACCAATATTATAAACTGACGTAGATGTTATGTGTGAATGCAGGCTGTGAGGACTCTCCCTCTAGCACATTAAAGAAGACCCTGGTTTATGCATCCATGATAATCGTGAGCATCAGGGAAGCGGATTCGTGCGTATCATACTCTTTCAGCTTATTGGTACGCACCCAAGTTTGAGAAGATTGATCGGTTTAAACCGTTTAAATACACGCAAATTTCAGTGAAAAGCACTACCAAATAGCAAGAAGCATTCGCTACAAATGGAATACTGAGAACAAATTAAATTACGTGGAAGCAAAATGTACTTCGGGGACGCAAGGGATTGCAGCAAACAATCAACTGACCTAGTCGCTGAGTCTGGCAATGAATTTGCGCCCCATTAATAACGAAAGTAATAAAATTATTTACTAAAAAGCGAAATAGCACAACATTTGTAAACGTTTTCTGCTGCAGAAGATATTGCGGATCTATCTGATGACAAGCTTTCCTTTGTCGTCTTAAATTTGGTGGCATAGCAATGGTCAGGTTTAGCAAACATATTATTTTGCCTCCCTATAGAATGCGGAGTGCTTTCTAAATTGAAATTCAGTACTGAGATATACATCGTAACAAAAAATTACTTTTGGTTAATAGATTGCCTTTTTCACTCCGATAAACCGGTAACCCTCCTCGCTTAGTAGCACCAAATGAGATGGTTACTGGAGCAGACTACAACGCAGCAGAGTACTTTAGTTATAATGAAAACTTCAGTAATAAACATCTAGGCAGTTGAGGCCACTAGACAGCATGTGCATGAAAACGGTGTCCTAGTATACCAGGGATGCGGACTGTATACGCCTACCGTAGAATCAACATAATTATGGTGTGTATTAAAACCGTTTGTCTTACATCCTCTTGTGAATAAATGATTGACCCAGAAATGTCCTTTACTGTGTTTTTTTCAAGAAACATTCACTTGGGCAGTTGAACATCCAAAACCAATGTTATTGAATTTGTCGTCAAAAATTAAAGCGCTTGCCTATCTTCGACTAAGTTGTAACGGAATTTTGCGATTGTTGTTCCAATTGAATTGAATACATTTAGCCTTAGGGCGATCGTAGTTTTCTTGGTCTTGAGGTACTTTCGAATAAACACAAGCGACCGGACAACTTTTCCCAAGAATCCATTGCAGGTTTATGACGAATTGCGAGTTCTACGGGCGTTTTGCCTTAAACAAAATTTCTCAGAAATAAATGAAGATGCAATGCTTGATCAATCAAATGTCATTCATAACTCTCCTGCAAATTAATGATAGTTCCTCGTAATTGAGACGTTCATCACAACTAAACCGCCGATTACCGTGTTATATTCCCTGGGGCCAAACGCGAGAAGACAATAGTTAGCTTGCAACCAGAAGTTGTGTTAATGGTATGAGTTGAGCTAAGAGAAAGCCGAGAAATATTTTGCTGACACCTACTGTGCCGACGTGATGCTTGTTTTTCAAGGACAGAGTTTACGCTGCTGCATTGCTATCTGTACAGCCTTATGGATAAATCAAGTGGCCTCTACGCGCGCGAAACTTTGAAAAGGTGTCCGATTTTTCCATCAGTGCCCCTGAAGCGTAGATATGTCCTGTAGAAGTATTGGGTTATTAATTCTAAGGTAATCCAGACTGTTTTAGGACTGGGGTATTATCATGCTCCAGATGGATTACTTAAGCTTCATGCGTTAAGCTGGATGGATGGTTAATCGCTTGCCAGGAAAGCGCCTACTTCACAGAGCTCTTTTTACTCAGCTCTGTGCTGGGTGAACGCAAACGAGGAAAGGAGGGTGTATGGCCTGGCAACTAAGTATGAAAACACTAAGCAGTAACCTAGTTGGAGGGAACAGTGCCACCTCCCTGGATTGGGGCTCCCGGGTTCAGCTCACCAATAGCTCATGACAGGCTCAGTCAAGCAGTTAAGGAGGCGCAGGTATCAAAGCTATTGCCTTAGCTAGCTTAGCTTAGCTTTAGCTAGCGTAGCTTTCTAGATTTGAAGCCAACTAAATATGCCACCACCACCAGGGCTTGGCTGCATGACTTGCACCCTCTTACTGTCTGACGTAGCGGGTGCACCCATCATGCCTATGGAACATGGCTCATCGCTGATAGCTGGATTGACCGATTGTCTACAATGCCTCTCCTAAACGGTTACAAATGTCCCAAAGGACGCTGTTTCATTACGTTACAAAGCTTATAAAGATGTCTTGAAGCTCACCAGAGCGTTGTGGCCAGTCGCAAGTTGATGAATAATTTTTCTGTTCAATAATTTAACCTTTTACGATTGTTTTTAGGACATATCATTCAAAAGTGGTTGAAAAATATCTTCCGGATTCTACCTTGTTGTTTTTTGCCGTTGAACATCCGAGAGGAACTAAACCAGTAATTCCACTTTATTGGAAATTATCAGCAACCAAGGAATTGTTGGCTTGATTATTATGCGGTTTGCGTTCCCCGACGAGACAGTACTTGCTGGTGCTGTCTAAAAGAAAGCTGGCCCTAATGCTGTTCATCTAATTGCGATTGGATGGTTAGTTGATGAACGATAAACTCGAAACCCTTCGGATAAAATCGATTATTCAAGTTTTGACAGGATGGTGATTATCAAGGACAGAAGGAATATGTCCAGTTCGTCGTTTTTATCACGGTACATTGAATTTAGTGGCATAGTCGAATCTCATTGGAGAACGTGTTATTCTTCCTACACTGACATCTTTTCTGGGATTTTTTTCTGCAATCCCATGAATATGGTTTTCCAAATTATGTTCCATAAGTTGTTCCACAAAGTAACTCAAATTGCCAGGCAACAAGCGTTTCAAGTTAGCTTTCCCTTGAACATTATTTATTGATTGTGTCCATCCTGATGGCAACCAAGGGCTTGTTGCTTTACCCAATAAAGAGAGATGGGGAGCGTTGGACGTGGAACAGCTGTATTCCATCTGTTACCTGTGGAAACGTTGGACCTGGAACATCAAAATCTAGCTGATACGAAAATAAGCGATTACCCGAAATGACCCACGGAGGGGCATACGCTAGTGAATTTGCATGAATTCTTTTGTGTTACGAGGGATACGGAAGGATACCTAGGGCAGACGATACAATCACATATAAACCATTTTCCAAAATGGTCTGTCGGACAGAATGGTCAAAAGGCAAACTCCGGGAAAGCAGATGGACCTCATCAACCGTATAGTCGGTTGTTGGCATGAATTGGGATGGTCCTCAAAGACCATTAATTTCGCCCAAATACACTCTGTGCATCAAATAATTTCTGCGTGTAGCATGTTTTGAACACCGTTGCACTGGAGATATTCGGAATCAAGTTTGAAAAAAAAGAAATATTGGGAGATTTGACTCTGCCCTGGGCAGCAAAAAATCAACGTTCAGAAACAGTTTAAGTCCTTAACGTAACGAAGGAAGAACTGTATTGCACAATTAAAGGTGTAGTGTTATGCAGAATGGCTTTATTGATACGCCCGAATAGTACTCATCTGGGAGTAGGAACGTAGGGCTCCGGGGGTATTGTTCACTTAATAACTAATATGTAGCTTATGCAGTGGTACTGATTGGCGTGCAGTGAATGATGTGGCAGCTTTGCGAATAAGGACTAGCGCGTGCAACCTGTGGATACAACCTACGTTTCAAAGACGGGTAAGCGGTTCAGATTGTCTGGATACATAGAAATCACACCTAGATGATTCATGAACATTTGAAGAAGACATCCGCTTTAACCGCAGTCCCTACAACAAAGTAAATTAAATAGAAAACTGAAAATTTGGTTCCCAAATCCGGTTATGAACTAAGATCAACCACACCGACATTGCGCAGTAGTATATTGAGCAAATATTAAACAGTTGTTTTCACGCAATAAAGTGTTGTTGGATAAGTAGAAGGCCACATGCAACTTCTGAAAACGGAGGTTCTCCATACGTACACTAGCATAAAAATGTGCGGAGGGCCTGAGCCTTCACAGGTTTGCATCACTGGGTGCACTGGTTGTCGTGCAAGGCGTCTTTTAGACTTGCTCGTATATCAAAATCCGGAAACACAAAACGTGTGGAATTAATGCTTGTGGTAACAGGTGTTTAATTTATTCTCACATTGTCGTTGCAGGTTCATGATGAATCTGAAAAGCTATTCACCACTTCGATGGTTTGACCTTTCCAGCATAAGCGGGAGAGGGAAATATTCGTCTTAGGATTTTTCTATATATCAGGTACCATTCCACATTTGCTCGTTTACACTTAGGCCACGGAACTGATTAATCCTGTACATTATTATTAGTGAATGTACAAATTTTGGCATCACACGTTTTGTCACAATTTAATTTGCATAAAGATGGCTGCTAGTAATGACCTAAGCCAGCAGGGTTCCTAGAATGCGAAATAGTTTTTGAATCGAGGTATGCTAATCAACAGTCATGCTCAGAAATGGTTTATTACACCAATCTTATTAAGATCCTTAGATCTACCACAGCTTATTGTTGTTTTTTCAGCCCAGTTATCTTATTATCCGATAAGCCACTCGCTGGTCCATCTGCAAATGCTAAATGAAAAATAGTGGGAAACTGCTGTATAGATTTGGATACTCTCACGTCATCTAGTTTCATTGAACCGGCATTTTTAACCCTATTTCTGACGGGTTGATAAAATAGCAGGTCGTGTGCAAACTCTACATTAACGGTGGACGTAACATGTCTTGCTCTAATAGTTGAATGGGAGCTACTATGAAATCTTAATGAAAAGGTGTCTGCGGCATGAAAAATTGATGAAAACAAACAACTTGATGTGATGCGCACATAAGATGTACATTGCGCTGCCTAGCTTATCTTAAATTTACTTGCAGGTCGATGTTGCCTTTGTGGTTTAGTTTGCCGTCGAAAATATCACATGCACGGTTGCTTCACATGTGATGTTTACCGGATCAGACAAAAGTAGCTTATTATTGTAACAATGCGGTCTGGGTTGATAAACGCGTAATTAGCGCAGGTTTTCCTACCGTATGGAAAATTAACTGACAGTCCTCAGATTGCACGGTATACCGAACAAATTATACTGGGTCGGGAGAGCACCTTGCATCGGGCATCATTTCGTAAATAAGGAATGAACATGCGTTCCCCTCTTCAAAGCAAATCCATGATTAGATTAAATAGACTAGATAATTAGATTGTTGAATAGCTTAAAGAAGCTACGCTACTGAAAAATGTTGCAAATATTTAAACGAGATATCTGCCAGTCACATGCTTGGAATGGACCTTAACTAATGTTTTTATGCAGTCGAACTGCACATATTTGAGGGAAGTTGATATGAAGCGCAGGATGGTGGATTTTCAACGCAGACTTAGATTGTAATCAAAGAGTGTATTATCACTTTTGGGTGATAATACAGTGTGTTCCCAAAGCTGTGCAGTCTGAGTGCAACCAAATCTGTTACCCCAGGAAACACGTAGAAACCATACTCAGCTCGCTATAGACCTGTAGTAAAACAACAGGTCAATAATAGTTTTCATTAAAACCGTAGAAACCCCAACCGAAAAAGCGCTGAGGCTAATGCGTTGTAGATTCCTCCAAATTTTCCCGTCTATACTATCAGAGGATAGACATTTGTGTGGTGCATACCACTCCGAAACGCTTTGACCGCAAAACTTCAGCTTAAGAATAAGGGTACATCGGCCTACTGCACACTACAGTAATTGGGCGCACAAAATCCTCCTTACTATTTTCCTCTGTTTTATCCGTCGCATCTTATTTTACGACAATAATCCTGGAAAGCTTCTAGGCCATTTTTCTTTGGTCTATAACTCGGCAAAATTACGTACGTGAATAAACTGTCTACCTTTCGTGCACTGGTATTGGTTGCAAACTGTCACACTCTTTGTGCGTTCTACTCATTCCACTACGACGGTCTACACGCAACTCTATATTTGTTGTCTTTAATACCGCAGTTATAATACACGCATGTAGAAATTGCATAACACAGCAAAGCTAACAATGAAATGTGGATAGCAGCTGTCAAGCCCCTGAGAGGCGTAATTGTCAGGAAATATAATTATCTCCCTCAATTTTTGAAAGTAGACGTAAACAGACATTTATGTGGGAAACGTACCCGGAGGTTCCATAGAGCGTTTTCCAAGTTCATCTACGGGATTAATTCAATACTGCCAATTGGATTACGACAAACTGTGGTTTACAAAAGATAAATCCCGACAAAAATTTCAAACCTCAGAGTGTTTATGTGTAATGGATTTCACCAAATATGAGCGCGTATTATGGACGACGTTTGGGTATTGTTTATTCATCAAATTACGCATAAACTTTATTAGCATCTCACAACAATTGTTACGCGTACGCGGTTCTCAAAATCCCTGATGGTAAACCACACCTAGAAGTGATCTAGTAAGTTCATTTATTGCTGAATGCTCAATGAGTGTTGCCTTAGCTTTTCTTGGGAAGGTTAGTGCATACGCTGCGAAAAATTGATGGAAATGAACGAGGTTACGACTATGAAAAGTTAATGCAAAATAATATGCGTTGGTTGGATATACTAATAGACTCAACAAACAATATAAACTGCAGTAAACTTTGATGACGTTTGTCAATGTATTTCGCGACTTTTGTTTTTTCTGCACGTGAAACGACCCACCAAAGGTAATCATTATTCTGGGATTAAAGTTAAAGTGATTTGTTCTCAACTGCTACTTTGTACCCGTTTGTCAACATCATATCTGAAGCTCCAAAATATTAGAAAAATCGCGGTGTATTATTCTTTTTAGCTGTGCTAAAATCTGGGAACTAAATGGGGCTAGAATGATCAAAAAACGCAAGGTGAATGACAAAAACTATGTGACAATGAATGCAGACTCCCGGTTTTTGCCCGCCTAGGAAGGATTTGAATTTCGCAATGCCATATGTTAAACAGGTTGTACACTAGCTGTGTTTACAATGTTTGAGGTAGTTTCTGTTAAGTTGTAAATTACGGTTACAATAATCGATGTTCTCTGGCAATAATGAGGATTCCACATCGAAGTACTCAAAATAATCCTTACCTTTAGCTTCGGCTAATTTGTCTTGCACACCCGCTGGGAGTGTTAAAATGGACCGGCATTTTGTAAAATAAGCTTGAAATAAGCTTGTTCAGAATTTTTCTTGCGTGGTCGTCACAGTAAGCATAACAATGGTGCACTCTGAGACCAAAACATTTACCGCAGGAAGTGCAACTGTGGTTCGAAGGTGCAAAACCTGTTATCCAATAAAAATTTTGTCAGTGCTAGTATTCTGCATACAGAATTGCACCCCAGATATTTCGCTACTACAAATGCCTCGCTTAAATGTATCCTTGCATTAAACATCCACAAAGAATATTTAACTATTTTTATGCGCGCAAGAATAATATTGCGATTTGGAGCGTTTTCGTCCACTAGGTTTAAATGATAGGACAGTGACGTTCTTTTACCTAGGAAAAGTGCCGCGATTGCAAGTAGCCGGCAGAGTGACAGGGGGCTTACTAAAATAAGCGGCCTGCCCTGAGAAAAAAAAGCACCAACTGTAGATAAACTCCACCCAGCTGCACACTCAGGCCGTGCAGCTGTCGTGGTTAGCAGCATCATGCCTTGTAGCACCCAATAATCAGAAAAAATTCGAAGTATGTTTATAAGTACGCAAAGACTATTTGACATTTGGCCTTTCTAATTGCGCTCCTGAAATGTTTTTGTGCGGTGAAAGTTCGTGAAATTAAATATCGCCGTACTTGTTTTATGAATTTTTTATATGATATGTTGTTATATGATGTTGTTACATGAACCATTAAATTTGGCTTAACAAACCACTAACAATTTCTTTCATAGGTATCATCAATAAGGCTTTGTGCATCACGAAGCTATGCGTTGAACATATACCATATAATTATTCTTGCCCGAGTACTTTCTATATTTCAGGACCTACTTAGTGCTCGTTTTGGAGAAATATGCACTATTATGGTGTCATGTTCGGTCACCAGCATACGTAATATGCGCGACACCATTCAGCGATATCCAATGGTTTGTTAAAAGGTGAACCGGGAATTTTTTTGGAATGTTGAATCCGTGCTAAGTGCACGATACTTAATTTTGAGCTATGTTACTTGTTGGCCGTATCACCTTCCATTAAAGATTGTCGTACTTGTCTTAGGCGCAAAAGCTACAAAATCCCCACGGCATGCCAATGGTCATTTTTCTGAAATGTAAAACGTTGTGCTCAATAATGCATCTCGCGGAATTTTTAAACCACGCCTTTGATTTTATTTAAATGGTTGGTCTAGATAAAATGAGTAACTCAAATTAAGTTAGCTAAAATTTCTACAAAAACCTAAAATTCATTGGATAGGTTTAAGATATAGGACGACAATCGTTGCTTCTACCCGGGAAATGAATTGATTACTGACCAGCGTATCTAATGCTTATCACTAGCCTGAGTACCGAGTGGCTCAGTAAAATAAGTATCCCGTTTGTGAAGCGAATGGCCAGGCCAACTGAAAAATGCATCGCTTTTGGTCAGATTCAACCAACAGAACGAGTGTAGCTGGGGTTTTTTGCAACATTTTATAATATCAACTGTTGGGAAGGAACTAAAGCCAACTATTAACAACGAAAATATCCTTTGACGTTTGAACTTGTGACTGATTTTCTGATTTTAAAGATGAAGATTAAAAATCAAGCATACCTTTTATATTTTCCAGCTCCTGCTGTATGCGAGCTGCAAAATATGAACAAAAATTTGCTTTAAATTTAACCAGGGAAGGCAATTTCAAAAGGATTGAAAGCGGTTGCTGATTCAGTTGTTTGCACAATGTTTGATGAATAATTATTTCAATCCGTAAAATCATACATGTGCATTTCAGTTTACAGTGGTCTCTGTGTGTACCTCGCATGTTTGAAAATCCCTAAAATATATTGTTCACCCTGAGCCCTCGTAGTCGCATGTTATACCTTTACTTCGTCTTCCACTACGCATTGAATATTAAGGCGCCAGATGGTGCACCCGATAAAGTGGCATAATTTAAGTGACAAGTATCATGCTATATTTTATTTATATTAAGAAGAGCAACACATTTCCAGAGTTTAGGGAGTTTATGAAGGAGGCATTTCTAGATATCTGGCACATAGGTGCTAGCTTCAGAAAAAAAATTTGATCAAATAACGCCCCGAAAGTTTTATTTAGAAGCTTATTTGCCGGCTTTCATATTCAATGCGCCATTGCCCATATAGAAAGCAAGTACGAGTTGCATTTGCACAACCTGAATAGACTCCGACTATTTATTAGGAATCCCTCTCTAATGATGTGAAGTCGAAAGGGAACAAATGAAATACGAGCAGTGGTAGCGGTCACATCCGTGCAACCTACAAGTGTTCAACGCACAACATTTAATCGCGACGATAAAATGCATAATGGCACATCTCAAAACAAAGGCTGTTACTCGGAAAGAAATGCGGCAAAATTGTCCAAGGAAGTTTCAAATCACAAGGTGTTCTGGAAGAGGCTTTCAGGAACAATGCATCAGCGATCGTTGCCCACAAACCGACGCTACCGTCAATCAAGCAGAAAAAATGTCACCTCAGAATCAATTAGATTTGCAGTGTTCGCCGAAGATTGCACGCTAATATATTCGGAGCACACAAAAATTGGTAATTGATCAGATAGTTATTCTCCGAGCTTCAAAATTGCTTTCAAAAATTTCGTCCCCATTAAAAGTGACATGCTTGATGCGCTGTTGGATGGGTAGTCCATCTTTTCATGCCTATTTTTATATAGATTACAAAGAGCAGCTTTTGCGCTGAAACCTGATAATCGTCGGAATTCCCACCCAACAGCGCATCAAAGATGTCTCCCAAAGTGGTGACGAAACGTTTGCAAATCAATTGCCAACCTCGAAGAACAGAGCAACAGCCACCTGATCATTTACCAACGAATGTACCCGAGTTACCAATATTCCAACAAATTTTCATCACAAAAACATGGATATGGAGATATATCATGCAATTACATATTTCTCTCTAGAGAAACATACATTTAGCCATCAATGTTGAAACATATGTACATTTTTGTATGAATTTTTGACGACTGAAATGTTTCGAGGACCAGAATATATTAAATATCAATTAACCGCAAATGTGGAACTCCTGGATTTGTGGCCAAATATGACACTGACGGTAAAATCTGTTATAATTGAAAATCATTTTCTGTCATAAAATAAATAACGATATTAAATCTTACCTTTTGCTTGGTTCAAAATGTCGACTAGTTGAACTGTATAAATTTCCAGGACTTTAATTTTGTTTCTTAAACATACGTTTCACAATTCATACATGCATACCCTCTGGAAAAGGCAATATGCGTCTGATGCTTCTGTATATATTTTTGAGTTGTCTTAACAAGTGAGCATGCTATTAGGTATATTGGGTAGCGTCAGACTTCAGGCTGAAAATAATTTGCTTCTTTTAATATCCATTTGAAGCTGTTCTACTTTTTACATCGTCAGTGTTATCTGGATTGAAGTCCAGGCTCCGTTCTTTGAGCTGACGGGCCTAAAAAAATTCTATCGAGCTAACCGCGTAACAAAACATCGGCGTGCATCCGATTGCGCGCCGGTATGCATCTGATTGCACGCTGGGGTTATTTTCATATAATCTCAGTGTTCGCAGCTTACTTGTCTTAAGGCTTTAAAAAACTTCGAGATTACAACTGCTGAAATTAGAAGTGTTACATAGGTTTACATGATTAGGCGATGTTAATTAAGGGTTAGTCGTAAAGATCCTTCGCAATATCAGATGGATAGTCCATGTAAAAATGCTTGGGTAGAGTAAACTGCTGCTGGCAGCCACCTGTTTTTAAGGAACCTCAGATTCATCACACTGAAACAACATTCTGGAAATATAGAATAGTTTTCCAGAACAGTCAAATTGCACGTAAGGTTTTCTGTAATTACACCCGTAGATTCCCAACTAACAGAAATGCTATCATGGGAAATCGAGGCGATTTAAGTGCAGTTTCGCATATTAAAATGTGCCTTATTAGGAGTGTTGTTTCTCGTGAGTTTTCGCTCGTAAAACGGATAGTTGAGTTTTCTGGCGTCAGATTGGAACAAACGCGCGCATTATTTCGTGCTACTTTTGTGATGATAACAAACATGCAGCGTGACATTTCGTTGAATATATAGTCTTATGTTTCAGTAGAAAAAGCTAAAAGTAATTGTCTACCCCCTCAGTCTCTGAGGGTAAACAAGCCTCCATATATGCTTGTTATCAAATTAATCTAGCAGCGTGGGCCGGATAGCGGTAAACTCAACATATTTGGGTTAGCGCAGCAACACTAGAATGCAAATAGTCTCCATTTCTGTTTACCGTATTGAGCCTCTTGTTGGTCCAGTGTTTTCCAACCACCGTAGATCAAACCCCATCAAAGTGAAGGCCTAAAGCTACAAACCCTAAACCACTGAGTCGAAGACAGGACAGTTCATTGAAAAATGGTAAAATGTGTTGCGTTTCTCAATGTGCACGTCCAAGTTTGTTCAGTTATCCAGCTACTAATGACACTTGCCGTCGGAACTAGATGCAGGTGAGCATAATTATGCCTAATTGATGTGAGCAAAAAGCCAGACACCACGAACGGCAACCCGATAACGTACCTGGTTGTTCGTATCAGAACAGGGAACCTACGCCAGTGCTTGCTCGGTCTATCCCTTTGATCTTTAACATTAATCGTTCAAACATATCATCATCGACAGCATGACAGCAGTAGTAAAAACGGGATCTTCGCTGCCTGACAACCATGATTTATTTTAAGCCTTATCGTGGAGAAAACAATGAAGTTGGACGAGAAAGGGGCTTATTGTTGCCTTACTACAAACATTCCGTGGTGTTTTTACCTCCAAATTCTCATTCAGGCAATGTGGATAGAATCTGACATCAAGATCGCCACCGAGATTGGTTGGCGGCCATGTATTGCAGGGTATCCAACCAGGTGCACTGGAGTTCACGCAGTCCCCATCCCAGAAGATGAGTAGCAGCGAAAGCATCCAAAAGTTTCGTAATCTGTTGCCTATCCCTCTGCCAGGTAAAGTGCTGGCCAGCTCTTTACAGTCCTGGGTATGGAAAACAGTGGTCACTTCAGCAAGCAATGGTTAAGCATGCGCAGCACCTGTCGCAACCAACGCAGCTTTTGCCAGTGGACACATTCTCTAATGGAAGTACTCCTGAATCAACCCAAAACTCACTCTCTATTTGCTTTGTTCCAGAACTGCCGATACTAAACCACACGAGCTATGGTTCTAAGAAAAAAAAATCGAAAAGCTGAAGACACCTCACAATTTCTGCTCGAATAGGTCAAGCCTCACAACCATACAAAAAAGCAGCCTCACTATGGCTAGATACGCCCGTTCCTTGAGATTTAGGGATACACCACTTTGAGCCATAGGTGCCTTAAATTGGCAAACACGACCAGAGCCTTGCATATTCGTGCCCTGATCTCACCTACCACACTACAATTAGAAGCAATACCAATTGGCAAGATACATAAAAGGCTTCATCAATTCCAGTTGATCTTCCTGGATTGTAAGTGGCTTTGCAGCAAATGCATGTCAACGAGCAGGACCTTAAACGTTGTGTGTGCAAGGTGCATAACAAAGGACGGGAGTACTTTGGTCAACTCATCCAAAACACATCTGCCTACCTCTCCTCTTCGAAGTTGAGTACCATACCATCTGCATATTCCAGGTCGACAAGGTTTCCGTCGCCGGTTGTTTGAACACCGGGGTTTTGGAGACCTTCCGGCGTTCGCCTTATGATTTTTCCGATCACGAAGTTAAACAGGAAAGGGAAGAGTGGGCAACCCTATAAAACACCACTTTGTGTGGGGCAGCTTTTGGAGCGCTCGCCGTATACACTCACAAGTCCGGAAGTCTGGCAGTACAAAGAGTTTTATTTTCACGACGTTCCATAACATTCCTCGGTGACCAAGCGTGTAAAGCTGAACACACCGTTCAACCAAGTCAAATGCGCCTTGGATATCCGGGAAGGCTACTTTTGTGGGTCGATTATACGTATAGCCTTGTTTTAGCACCTGACAAACTGTGAGCAGTTGGTAAACACAACCATTTGCGGGCGGATTCCCGCTTGCTTGTCTCGACTCAGTGTTTCACGAGCCGTCATAAGGCGTCGACACATCAGTGACGCCAACATTCTCGAAAGGACCCGGGCCAAACTGATCCCTTGTTGTTACAAAATTCACCAAAAGCCCTTTTTTGAAAATGGGCACTATCAACGCCTTTGCTCAATTGTCTGTGACAGATTCCTTTTCCCATATGTAACCAAACATATCACACAAGCGTTGATTGAGGATTTTCCCCCAACCTTGATCAACGCGATCGGGACGTCATCCGCAACAGTTGCTCGGTGGTGTTTGAGATAACATATGCAGCCGTAAACCTCCGAGGCCTTACGTTTTTCCACTTTCACCATCCAGGATTCTACGCCAATTGTGGGTTTCGGATGAGTGGCAGCTAGTGGCCACGGGGATTATTGTTCGAAGTATTCGGCGCATTGTTCGAGGCGTTACTCCTTATTCGAGATGTTTACTCCGACTGATCCTTGATGGTTTCGCTCACTGGTGGCCACAGGAGACCGGTCGCGTCGATCAATCACATGAACCAATCTTCGGCGATTCCCGGCCTCCTGGGCCCCTTTCATTTCCTTGGGTTTCTGTGGTTTGCCCGCTCACCTGCACTTGACGTCCTGTTATGTTCCAGGCCGGCTGAAATATTTCTCCGAGATTTAAGCAGTGCCGCCGTTCGGTCCGATATCCAGTGGTTTCTTACGCCTGTTGGTGCCGTGTCGGAGGCAAACTTCTCAGCACTATGCAAAGAGGTTTTAATCCCGTCTCTTTCGCATCTGAAGATGAAGGGTTTGGAAGAGACTCTAGAAGACAATACTAGTAAGTTCGGACGTGCCAAGGGATTTGTCCGCACCTTACGCAGCGCTGGAAAAGGAAGTGAAAACGGACTACGGAAGACCGCGTGGTCGGCATCCACAAAGGTGTTCCAAAACGACCGGCAGTCAGTTATTGATCCGCACCATTTGTAACTGATGGCAATGTGGTCGATTAGGTTTGTGGCCGGCGTGTCGTTAGAGGACACCATGAGGCCAGACGACTCCGGCCATTTCGGAAGTTAGTGCTGCGTAGAAACAACCTGCAATCAGCGCAGAGCTAAAGCAATAGTTCAACATTTCCGTACGTACCGAGTTTAAATCCATGTCGACCTCCTCACCTATGTCTCAGATCCGCTAAGCCTGCCCACTTATGCCTTCAAGTCTCCAGCAACCACTGCGATGTCTGGGATTTTAGCTCGCCGCAGCAGAACATTCTGTGCGACATTATACATGTCTTCGACGGCGTCGGAGCTACAGTCAGTTGGGGTATAGCCAGACGCAATTAGCAGACTTTGATTAACTTCCCGCTTGTGAGACTTCATCACAGGCGTTGCAAGAGACGACAGTGGACAGGTATCCAGTCAAGCCCTGTGCTTGCGTTTTGAATTCTTGTTTCTGAGTCACATCACATCTAAATGCCAGGAAAGTCCACTGTGAGGGCATAAGCACCTTCTGTCCTGCTTGCCTCACATTGAGGGCGGCCAGATAGACTGGGAGTTAAGGCTTGAACATTGATTTGGAGACACGAGGGTGCCAGCGCCACCTGACGAACCGATGCTGCACGCAGAAGCAATGCAAGACAGACGGTGTCGTTATTTGTAAGTGCTGGGCCTGCAAGAGGAAAGTTATTATTGGGGTGGAGACAACAGGAATAGAAAGTAATTGGAAGAGAAAAAAGGAAGGTGTCAGCAGTAGCCTTTTGTTCGCTTATTCGCCTTCCGTATGCAGCAAGTAAGGCAGCCCGGCTGTTGGCACCATGCGACAGCCGATGTGGCATGAGTATAGTTAGTTGTAAGTTTCATAGCTGTACGTGAGCTGGGATATTGTGAGGGCGCTCACACCTATACAGAAGGTCGATTAGATTCCCCAACCAAAGTCTTAGGCTCAAACGCCTAACCGCAAGACACTGGGGTTTGACGGGAAATAAAAATGCATTAATATTTTTACGGAACAGGTCGCCACATGTTTCAACCTACAAACTGGAGCACAAGGGGACTGTGTTACTCGGACCTCTAGCCAAAATGGTATGAGAGAGTAGGTGAGTGTCGCGCCCCCCAGTATAGCTCAATGCGTCACTGAGGTGCGTAAACCGCCACACCACTACAAGATCCAGTCTCTTTGGGGCAGTCGTGCAAATATTTATTTGTTCATTTGTCCTTCAAATATAACAAAAATAAATAATAATAATAAAGTTATATAACAGAAAATAATCCTTCGCGTGTTGTTAACGAAACGTGGAATTCCTGCGATAAGGCTGTTTCAAGAGATTCTCTCCGTGTGGTCAATTTAAACATCTTGAAGTTGGCACCGCGTGGTACGTCGTTATGGGCTTATGGGGAAACCGCAACCTATGCTTTCGGAAACCAACACTGACGTGACTAATCCTCGAAACGTGTTAAGCGTAGAATTTATATACGCACGAGACAAAAGTGTCGTTTAAAATATGACAAGAAGAAGAAAGCCGTACGCCAAAGTTTAGAGTTTTCTCTGTCATTTAATTGACCAATACACCAAGAAAAGTTTATATAACTCCGGTAGCCGAAGCATTTTTAGAAAAGCTTTTGCTTCAAGCGGGTCAAGAAAATAACTGTTTTACTGAAGCATTCTGGGTAAATACTATAAAGTCTTTGCACCCACCAAATGAGTATCAGATTTCCTTGATATTTATATGGAATGAATCACTAAAACCAGACTTACCTCTTAATCCCTCTTGTGCACCGCCCTTGGCAGCTACAGATATTGAGAAATGCTCCACTTTTTATATAAGAACGCAGGGTGTTCATGAGCACATAAAATTTTCCGTCCACAGAGTGTAATTTATTCTTGTCCCCAAATATATTAGACATTTCTTACGTGCACACGCTGTGAGATTCCTCGTTCAAATTTAACAACACTTGAATGACCTGCACAAGAATATCTGCCGCTTAATCTCCTAGTAACTCATGAACACAGCTCCTCATTTGGACTGAGAAGGCATTTCAACAAGCCGTGTGTGAATCCGTTATGTTGTAAAACTGCCGAGGTAGTTTTGCTTGTCATTCTTTGTGGTTTGGGTTTATTTAAACAGTATGTTTAGATTATTTATACAGTTTATATCGCGAATATGTATACGTTACTACAATAGGCAGCATCTGTGTAGGCGGTATATGTTGTGTGGCTTACGTGTGACATCCAGATCATCTCAACCACCAGCACGACAAAATACGCATATCAAAATGTTTGTGTCCATTTCCCCCAACATCAATCTCAAAGTTGCATTTTATCGGTAATTAAGTGTTAGAAAACTTTTTAGGCGCACTACAGGAGACAACGATTTGGTGTGTGAAAGGATTACATCCAAGTAGCCTGTTCATTTCCAGTGCAATGCAACTAACCCAGAAAATTATTTAGAAGCCTTGGTTCACAAAAGCCGGTGAACGACATTTGACTACAGCGTGATTTATAAACAAGAAACGCTGCCAGACCAATCTCCGCTAACGGCCAGCGAAAATGTGTGAAATATATATAGGATTTATCAGAGATTTTATCTTGAAACTAACCATAACCCTACATGGGGTTTAGGTGAACCGTGAAGATAATTTCTCCCACATCCATTTTTTCCAATGAAGCCTTTTTTTCAATGCCCTTTTATGAAAGACCAGGGACACATCTCCAGCGTAATGTCATTGTCCTGAAATTCTACAGCACATTCTTGATCAAAAACGAAGTTTAGATTTCAGCTAAACCCTACGTTTACCACTTATCTAACGTTTGAAGAAAAAGCATTACGCAAGCGACCAGTCATTTGCCCCAGAAAATAATTTTGTATCGCAGGTGAGAACAAATTGTCTTATCAGGTTTTTGTGATTATAATCTCTCTTGACTTCCGCATTTTTATGGTAAATTGCATCTTTTTTAGATTATACTTGCACTAGTTGCCCCCTGCTTGCCTATTGTCGTGCTTTATTTAATGTAAGCTGTCCTACTAAGCTTTCGACTAACGCACATGCCATTTATCGTGAGGGTTGTATTTGAACTATTTTGCGTTCAACTGCACGTAAGACGCGCATCATTTACCCGTGAAGAGTACACTTCGGCGCTCGTTTTTGTACAGCAGAATGAACAAAGCGCGTTTGATGTGGGTTTGTTTTGTTTTCAAACAAATTACTGCGTTTGGTTTGAGTGCCAGCGTAGCTTCAAAACCTGCCTACCCTCATCAAAATAACATTTGCTAAAATAACAGCTTTGGAAATTCGCTCTGCCTTGATAGTGTGGGTTCCGTAGCTAATAATAAGTGATACGTGATTTGCACGAAATTTTGTAATAAACCGGTGTGAACGTAATAGTATTTCATACCTTGTATTTTTTTGTTTAATTCCATCAAGGCTCCTACAAATAAAAATGCTTTCGTTTTACAGGCATGGGAAGCGCACCCAAATGCTTTGAGATTAATGAACCGCAACGTATATGAAATGAAGTAGCAAATGACATCGCACTACAGTGAGGCGCTTTTATTCATTATATTTGTGACCTGTGTAATTGCACAAAAATGACTACATACGTTTAAATATCTCTGAATATTTATGTCATGGCTTTGATTTTATTTATTTTGAAGAAAGAAGCCACTACTGCGTGCCTGCAAACGGAACCTGAGGTTTTGTCGCTTACAAATGGAACGGAAGTCCTGGAATCTAGAGCCATTTCTTTCTTTCACTGAGGTAATATGCACGCTTATGGATGGCTAATTCGTCAGAAGTTTGGTCTAGAGTTACACCTGAAACGAATTTAGAAGCAGAATTCAGGGCTTTGACGGCATCCTCAAAACTGTCTGCAAAGATTATACCAACGGCGTTATTAATAAATTGCGTAGGATATGTCCTAGAATATAATAAACTAAAGTTGGGGGCAGGACGATTTTAAACTGGGGTGTGTAAAATTTGGGTTTATCCCTTACACCCATTTTGTTTGCTCGAAAATATTTTGACAGTGCATAATACGAAGACGTTTTCAAATATTTCTGTCCATAACTTTCGCATAGGCGAATCATTCATGATTAAGATTTTGAAGTCAAACAACGGCCTTGTTATGCAAGTGTCCAAGGTGCAGTAATATCAATACTACGGTTAACATCTTGCTTCGGTTGATCGCTTCTGCAGTGATTGAGATGAGTATTTATATATGCTGCCTAATAGCCTTTGTGTGCTGATCAGAATCCAGCAGATCAATTTAGGGTCACAAGTGCATTTTTGGAACCCGAAAACTTCTTTTTATCGAAGAATCTACGAATTAACCAAAAGCAAGGACCTTGCGCATCCATCACATGTAGAAATAATTACTTCCACTTTGAATCCAAAAGTTTTCAACAGGAGAGCTTTACATATCCATGTGTAATTTATTTATTTTGCGGTTTATTCCTATCAAGTTTTCAGTTACCTACTCGACGCATTTTCCTGATGTCCTTGTCATCGCACAGTGTTACCCAGCATGCGGCCGATACCAACATTTAGCCGGGGATTGATTAGGATCGTTTGAACAAACTAGTCGTCCGACAGAACTTGAATTACTTCCCAAATGAACGTATTTTTTGGGAAAACATTCCACACTAAACTAAATTATGATATAATAAGCCTGACACACACTTTTTGGATAAAGTAAGAAATGGGTCCTTACTAATGAGTTTTAACATGTTCAGCCAATAGCCGAGGAAATCATTTACGGTATACAAACATCCAGGGAACAAATACTCGTGGGACTGGAAATAACACATACCTTTCAACTTTGGCAATTCTCTTTGTAAATAATCTGCACCAATTAAAAGTAACGGTTTTGTCCGTAAGTTTCCAACGACAAAGTGCACGAGTTAAAGCACACTAAAATGTGCAGTGTAAGAATTCAAAATTTTGAAAACAGATCGTTAAATATCTCCAATTTTGGAACATGTGTGGAATAAGACGCATATACGAACTGCCTCGGGGTATTGATTGTGGGAGAAACCGTATATTAGGTGCACTGATAAGCGCTAGCCCTGCGAAAATATGCGCACTTTGCTGTGGAAGTTATGCTGTTAACTAACCAACGTTGCACTAATACGCTGGATAAAATAAGTTATTCAATTTTGGATCCAAAATCTTCAACAATTTTTCGGGTACAAGCCAGAGAATAATAAAGCACTCCAGAAAGAAATATATTATTCCGCAACCTTATAGTTCACTAGGAAGTTTGTTAAGAACTCAGAAAAAATAAGTCACTGTTCTGTATGAATTGGTTTTAAGAAATTCTATCACAAAAGACCACGAAGTAATATACTTCCGGCCCAAATATTTGAGGTAACATTGTCGAAATTTGGTCACACGCTAAAGAACTATGGTGTTCTTGTATCAGTGGCTGCAGAAAATGACGGCTAATTAATGAGTACGTGGGAAAAGTATTATCTTCGTACGTAGAATTTAGTTGTGTGGTTTTTACTATGGATGCAGGACTATTCCTGAAATATTATTAGGACTGCTTTCGCAGTAAAGGTTGTTTTATTAGGACGTTCCTCATTATTTCCCATCTCTTTCTGATCCCACCTGGAATTTGTTTCTACCTGCAAACGGATGAAAATTAGTGGCGGAGTTATTACGTTCTTGCTGCTTTCTGAATTTTGATTGTGTGAGGTTAGGCTTGGCCGCACCCATGTAGAATGATTCCGTTATTCATATGACCAGTCCACTTCTAGTTGCTGCTATGTATCCGCAGGAAAACCTGGGCGTGCTGTTATTTAGATTCTAGGGTTACGATTATTCCTGACGTAGTTCAAATATTGGTTTCGGCCAAATCTAACATTATTACTCTCAGCTTTAGCATTAACCTTAATTGTCGATAAGGATTCAAAATATCTGAGTTTGCCTACTGAGTGAGGGCAAAATTCAGAATCGCCAAAATCGAGACATCAAAATTTCACTAATAGTTTAAGAAAAGAACAGCTGAGATGACTTTCCAAAATTAACGTCAGCTTAGTGTCTAATTGGTTTATGACTGGACGACTGCTTAACGTTGTCGTTACTAATGGTAATTAAAAATGTTATAAAGCACATGATCATCACCACGCATAATTGTGTGAAGCAGCACACAAATAGAGTATCAACTGCATACCATCAATTTGTTTGAGTTCCTTCAAGACAAAAACTGTTGATTGCGGTAAAAATAAGGTCGTTACAAATGAGGATAGCAATCTTTTGGATTCTGAAGACGGTAAAAGCTTCCGTGTGGATGACGTGTTTGTTGCATTAAGCTCTTTTAGGTATATTCCACAAAGCTTTCGTTTACTATCCAAAAGAAGCGACCACTCTGATCACCATTTCTGAAGCAAACGTTGTTTGAAGAACTCAGGAGTACAACGACAAGATTCTACGTTACGAAGCCGGTATGATGTACCATCTGGAATAAAAACGTGTTAACGTGCTGAAAACTCCGTGCAATATTCTTTAAAGTGAAAGTTTTGCACAATCTAACTAACTTATTTTCCTCATGGGAGTCATGCGCCCAGTATGTGTTTGTCCCAATAACATTTAGCGATTTTATTACCATTTTGAAGGCTGTGTCAGGAAATGTAATGATTTCTCTAATAATTGTGCTAAACGTATTCCTTCTAATTGTGGGGCTGCCGTTGTTGATTTGAAACCGAGATCATCGAACTTTTGCCGAGATACACTCCAGTAAAATAGAAGAGTTACCGCACTTGTTGGGAATCAGGATAATGTCCTTCATGTTCATGCAGGGATGCAGCATAATGTGTTCTAATTACACATCCATACTTTGACCGTGGTCGCAAATTTGCATATGCGAGAAACCTAAACGCACAAAGAGCAGAAACCTATAACTTTTAGAAGTAAAGTATTCGGACGTAACTGATATGGTTTTTCCTTCACGTGTATTAGGAAAAAACCCACAGGCTGGACAGACATCAAGTACGAAGTGACCAGAGAAAGCAAGTTGACAAAAATACTTGGCTTTGGTTCGTGGAGGTTTGTCAAAACAAGATAATACTGAAAACTCTTTTTCTATTCATGATCGACCTCTGGCTAATGGCTAAAAGCTATATGAGTGCGCAAACTATACCACGCAAAATCACCATCTAGATTAAGCAACACAGTAAAGAGGTGAGACATTAGGTGTGTCCACCTGGAACTTGCAATTTACATGTACAAATGTCGTTTAGAAACTTTTATACCCATAATAAAACGAGCAAAGTTTCCTAACCACGAAGGGAAAAGTTTCCACTTTGTCTATTTTTGTTTCTTTACTGGATGGCTTAGTTATGCTCTATTGCCGATGTCTTCATTTGACTCTGATCAGAGGTGAGGCATATTGAATAAATCAGTTCAGTCCTAGTGTTATGGTTTCTGTTTCCTCTCATTCATACATCTTTACAATGAAATTTTATGGAAATGTCACACGTAAAACTTTGTAAACATTGAGGTAAGTTTACAATTTTACTATCATTTAAATGGTCGTCACATACTCCAAGTAAGTAACCAGCCACATTATAAAAGATAAAAATACTATGTATACATATAGGATGAAATATAAAATATTGTACACTTGAATCTTACTCGCCGCTACTGCTTTAGCTTCCTCCTGGTTTTCTGTGAAATTTGTTGAAGGAACCATATGCAAAGTGAACGAGGACAAGAACAATATCATCTGTATATTTAGAGAGCGCTTCAGTATTTAGAGTACACTTGTTTTATTAAATAACTAGTGAACCTATGGTACGTCGTATATTACAGGCGTTGCCATATGTCCACTTAACCCTGCTATTATAGTCTACCCGCGAGCGGATCATGCGTACACAGGGCTTACTTGCAACAAATCTTTTTGAACAGAAATATGCGCTCTTGAATAAAATTGACGACAATCTCAGCGTATTTATTTTGCAGAACACAAGTTATCCAGGTTGATGCATTATCTCTGATGCCGGATACGTCGCGAACTTATCCCTATTCTGCTCAGTGATTTGTAGCACCAAGCGTCATGAAGAGGATGTGGCGACCTAACTGTGTCAACTCTCGCGAAATAACTGCTGTTTTGTTGGAATTCCAAACGCACATATTTTGTCAGGTCCGTGTATTTTGAATATTCAACCCTTCAGGACGTAACTGCTGAATGACGCCCCAGTATGTTGCGAGTAAATTTACACCAGAATAAAATAAAAATATTGGAAAAAGCTTGAAAAATCCTGGAATTCCATTACAAAAAGATAGATCATGAAATTTTTTACCACCCGGTGTTTGCGTACGGCTTTAATTGTAACGCATCAATAAAATTGGCAAATTTATAACCATAAAATTATAACTAGCCCAATAAGAACAGAGCACATTCTAGGTTGCATGAAAACATGATCAGCCATTTTGGTGCTTTCAATACAAACGACTTGGGTCCAATGAAGTGTATGAACCTCAAAACAAATAGATGTATACATGAAGCTTCCAATATACTCGCAGTTCATGAGCGTTCTATTCTATGTTGCTTACACGCTGTCAAAAATATACCATTACTACTTTTAGTCTTCTCAAAAGAATTATCGTTTGATGCAAGGGTAATCTCAGCTGCATTTGTTTTGTACTTCTCTATACTTTATTGCTAGTGTAATTAACCTGAAACCATCTTGCAGCATTTTTGTTGAATCTATTCCACCAAGTTTAAAATGTTCGGAAAAATGACCATACCCAGAAGTGACGATATCTTTTGGGTTATTGTAGCTGCATAAAGACGACAAAATTTAGTTATCAATTTATTCAATGGCTTATTTATTTCGTAGACATAAAATCTCGGTAAAAAAATAATTTCCCTAGTAAGAGAGAATTTAAAAAAAGTATAATGATGTGGCCAGCAGCTTTGTTAGCTTATTCTTGCGCTATTAGACGTGTACCTAGTGATTACAAGAACTTTGATAACATGCGCATAAAAAATCAAGGACACATCCACATTCAAATAGCCGACCGTTCATATGATGAAGATAATATGTTCTCTGTAAATGCTTTTAGCTCTAAATTATTCGGAATGCTTTCCCCATATGAAAAACGATACATAACTGAATTTCTGCTTTGCACACAGCAGCGTTGATTGCGCTACCATAGAGAGATATGGTAATAATTTCAGAATCCTCATTGTTCAGTCGCAACTAACTTGTTTCTGCGGGTATATAATACAACAAAGCCGTCACAAGTGCAAGTAGTTCGCTAGTAGTAATGATACAACCGACAGCTATAAATGAGTCGATTGACAAATCCAGAAAAAATAACAAAAGGGAAGGCTGTGACTGACCGATAAGTGCTGAGAGATAGCTGGTTATTTGCCCTATAAGAGATATAATAATAAGATACATACAACACAAAAAGCGGTAAACTTCAAGACCCAGCGTCGAGAAAAAAACAGCAATTAAAATGTATGAACCTCTAGTAGCTCGGCGATACAAAAGATTAGGCCAAAATCTTTTTATGCTGCTTTCAATTAGAGCAGCACTGCTACTGCAGCTCAGTATCGTTATTAACATATTTTTAACATTTATGACGTGGTTGTAGCGATTTCCCGCCTACCTCAGCCTGTGCTGTTTTTTAAATTGAAACCTACTGAGCTTCGCACTTGATGATACACGTATAAGCATAATCTAGGAAATGAGGCTTAAAATGTATAGTGTGACCATAGTAACCTGCGAAATAAGCTAAGTAAACGTAACTTGATGAAAGTAGTGGTGCATTTGCCCAGTGCTAACAACATGCCGGTCAATGGTAGTATCGTAGCGTTGGGCCTGGTTCATCGTGGGTCTGATAGATTGCACTTGAATGGTCTGAAAATTCTGAATGGCTTGGAAACACAGTTCCCTGCTTAAATGCACTGCCGTCTGTAGCGTGGAACAGAGTACAAATGTTATCCGAGTAAGCAAATCTTTGGGCGACAAATCAAATTGCGTAAAATCTACGAGTTCCCGTGGCGATAAGTCAGCTATTCACAAAATATGTGCTTGCCACAAGTGTATCAACTGTTTGAAAACTGCTTTTAAGAGCTCAGAACTCCTCCGGTTTGAACATCTAATACACAGAATATATGTAACGTCCGTACTGACTTATTTTTACTGTTAATTATTACTATTATTATTCTCAAAGCTCGCAAGGAGCATCTGCATTCTTCGTCCTGAGTTGCTTGAAAAACGCTTTTTATAACCGCTTGCTGGGAGAAGTCAAAATGCTTCTTCATCCTTCTATACAAATAAATTTGAGAGCAATCGATCTTCTCATAAAAATGAAAACACATTAAACACAGTGAATAATTTTATCCGTTTGCATGAACAACTGAGCGGATGCGAAGTGGATTAGATATGCGGCTTTAATATAATAAATTATACCTTTTAGGTACTGCAATGTTTTTAGTAAATTTTCTTTTGAAAATAAAGAGGAAGCACGTGAATACACACATATGTTTGTGAGGAACATAAAATATGGACCCAATAATAACTACTTGTTTGTTGATTCAATATTTCAACAAAAACATTAGCACAAACTTAAACGATTTTGTGTTATCCATCAAAATCTTGCGCAGTACGTTCTTTGGCAATGACGCTGTGTTGGATTGCGGTCGCCCGCAACGAATCGCCGACGATCATAAGCCTGTTTTACTACCCGTTTGCTGCCATTCATTAGAGAACATAAGCAATTTCACGTCTTCTCCGAACAATTGTGTAAGCCAGCATTAACCATAAACAACTTCTCCACGCAATCATTGTTGTATACGTTTTCTGGAGCCAATAATTTAACCTAACTTAGCGTAATCAGGAAGCAAATCCAGACCTTGACGTAACCTTGAACAATCAACATTTGAGAATGCTTTGCAACAAATAGGGAATCTAAAAGAAGTAAACCTTCCACCTATTTGAACCGAAAGGGTTGTTCATACACAGGGAGTGCGGTGACTATAAATTCACTGTGTATCATTTGGTGAACCGTGCCTGTTGTTTCACGCTGAGGCTCAAAATGCGTTAATTAGAAGCGGCCAGAAAGCGCTGAATTAATCATTGGCTTGTTGAAAACCCTTTGTTTGGTTGCTCTATGCTTGGATAGCTATCGAAATACGTAGCGCATCAAGAAATCTTTTGGATTAGTTATTTTCTTTACTGGTGTTTCAAGCTTCAAGGTTTCGGCGTACATAATTGTTCTAGCGGTGAAAACTGAGGTATCATTAAAGGTCGATGGAAACTGCATTATTTGCATTATTAAAAAGTCTTCAACGGGCAATCAACAGCGTTAATTTGGATTTGGACGGTACCTGACAAGTGCTGTTTGGTCTTCATTTCAGCATCTGCAAACGAAATAAGTATGCAAACATACAACTTTTCAACTGGAAAAAGTTACAATGGTTCCATCTTTAACGAAGCTGAAACGGAAATCTTTATTTGAATTTGTATAAGGTGTTAAAAACGTAGCAATAATGAGGCTTACTGCGACTATGCGGGCATTCAAAATTTGCAGATTACGTCATATTGTCAAGGCTGTTAAATACTCTGCGCCTAAATGATTACTGGTCTGCATAGCCAACTCTACGATCTATGGATGCGCATCACACAACATGATTCCAAGTTTGCGGGATTATATTTCGCACGAAAATCTCCTTAACTTTCCCACCTAGCACAGAATTATATGCCATTTCTAGTTTTATCATCTGGCAAAAGTAAATTATTTTCTTTTAAAATAAATTGTGCATGTCTTTTGCGTGAAAACCTGACATTGTAAGGATCCGAAAGTCAAACGTCGCAGCATGAGCTTTTTTTGTAATGCATAATTCAAGTAGAACTGTTAATGCACTTCCAAGCATCTTGCAGTTGTGAAGTAGAAAATAAATGAGCTTGCGTAACGAAAAAGAAAAAAATCAACACCGCCACTCTAGGGGAAATGCGATTGTTGACGCTTGATAAATATGGTGCAAAAATAAACGATGGAATATAGTTGGGGTTCAACACACAGATGCCTAAGGGACATCTTGGAATGTAGACCCTTTACCGATTCGAAAATAAACAAGTCCGGTGTACAGGTAACAGCCTATTTTTTTGCGTTCTTAGAGTCCAATTTATTATGGAACACAAAAAGAAGGTAATTAGGCGTGCCTTTATAATGAATTACTTTGATATCAAGAATGCGTTTACCTTTCAATTTTTGGGTCGCTTCATCTAATGAGCCTGTAGATAATGGACAAAATTATTTTACTGTGCTGCAAAAAACGTAAATTACAGACGCGTTTACATACAAAAACTGGTAAAATATGTTGCCCACCAAAAATACCCGGTGTAAGACAGTGCGCCGCACAATGTGCCGGTCAATAGCAGGATCCTTTTAGGGGGAGCAGCTAAACTGATAAAACAAATTCGCGTTCCCAAATCTGCTGAAGTTTTCTGACCGCAACATGGTCATCCTATTTATTCAGCTGTAGCAGCCTGCGGATGTTGACTACGGTGGCTGCTTTGCAACTGTGCCGTCTTGTCCGTAATTCTTGATAGGATTTTGCAACATTGCGTTTGTGATTTACTTCTAGAGGGACGACAGCTCTGCGACGTTACCAAGCCCAATTGAGCCGTCCATATTTTTCGAAAAGGGCATTTGTAACATAATGTGGACATACAATAGGCGCTTATCAAATGGTGTTAGGGGCATACGTAGCTAAACACAAAACTACCCACCTTGCATCTCTTGTAAAAATTTTCGGACGCTCTCTGAATTTATTGGGTAAAAGAAACTTTATGATTTATCTGATAAACGTGTGTCAAGATCATAAGAAACGTCACAGATACCTACGTTATTTTACAGGCAGCGACATGCAGTATCAGTACATCCATTAAACATTTGAAAGTCACTATGCATTCTACCGTCTTCGTGAAACCATCCAGAATCAAATGGGGTTAAAAATAATTGTTTTGAAATAATTGGGTATATTAAGGTGTTCGTGCACCCATTTAATTGCAGGATTTTGTAAGCGACGCTTCAGCCGTAGCTAATTCGATATAAGAGAATCTCATAAGAATTGCGCCCAAGATACTATGCGGTATAGCAATTTTTAAACCGACAGGAATATCCTAATTAACCTAAAGCCCTGGCGTTAAATATATCATTTTACTGGAAATTAAACACTCTTTAATTCCATTGGTGCTGGTGTTTAACTCTCATTTCTCGGCTTATGTGGATAGGATGAGAACCTGGGTATTTACATGATTGCCGGAAAGCTTTTAAACCAAGCGTTTTTGAGGTTACGTGAAATTAAGACATGAGTGTGAAATTACATGGAGAGAACGGCTTGCACCAACGAGGACGGAGTACGAAAGTCTCCTAGAAACAGCTCAAAAGTCATTTTTGGAAACCTTTTGCTTCAAAGGCGATATTGTTTGTAATTATTTCTGGTATTTATCCACTGCACCCTGCGGTTCCTTCTTCATAAAGCTCGATTTACCTGCAGCATCAGAAATTACGCATACCAGTTGTTCATTTTATACATCGTTATTTGGGTCATTGAGGTAGCACGGTTTTCCCCCTAACTCGGAATGAGGAAAATGAAGATTTATCGGCGATCAACGGATCATTAAATTCTTTCCGCGGTACCACTCACTTGAGCAACTGAAAAATAGAACGCAGTCCTAATATAACATGTTTAAATCAGATGCGCATTTAGGTAATCGTAGATTGAAGTAATTACACATTGTTTGAAAAATCAATACCGATTCTTCTTCTCCTCCACGAACATCCGAAAAAATAAATAGATCTGTTAAGTCATCCGCACCATCGTTGAATCACCGGATCATGTGCATCTGTACAATGTGCTCTCGTTGTAGCCAGCTCGACAATAAGGAACTCTGCAGCATTAAATTCTGCCGGAAATATTATGAAGTGCGTACCTTTGTAGTTAATAAGAAAGCTTGAGTTTACATAGCTGTTCATTGTTAAAATTTATTATTACTGAAAGCGTTTGTAGACTCCCAGATTCCATCGTTGTAAACGATGGTTAGTAACAGAAGTGACAAATCTCACGTTTTCTTGAACGTGCTTTCCAGGAACAATTTCAAAGTTAAGATTTCGATTCACAGGTGAGCTCACAAGTATAAAATTCCCGGCATCGTGGAGGGGTTAGTAAGGAGAACCAACTTGATACAGGCCGCAAGTCTGCTAGTGACACTATGGTCATACTTCATTACAGAACATGGTCCCCAAATGTAAATCAAACAAAATTGCGAAGGTTAATATCTGGCTAAAAAGGCATCAGTAGACAGCCGGTCTTTGCAAACTTTTTGGAACTTCATCACTCTTTGTGACCCTTATACGCTTGGTCGGATAATTTTAAAAGCTGAGCTTAATGACTGATATTCCATTGATTAACCCATGGGTTCTGGTCAACTTAGGCAACAGTGTTAGCGTCATCGTAGTTTCTACGGCGTTAAATATGTTTGCATTTTCCATCTCAAAGCGGCCTCCTAGGAAATGCGATTCACAGGGGGGAAAAACTGCACAACTTTGGACGAGGGTCATCTACGTGCTTTGGGAAGTTATTGTGGTATTGAATATTGGCTCTACCAGAACTCGTTTGCAAATGGACACCCTAGGTTATGAAAAATAATGAGCGAAGCTCCATGTTTGATAGCCATTTCCCCCGAGTTTTCGACAACTAGCGCCCTCAGACATGGCTTCAGGCACACCATAATAGAGCATACTGTTTACGGTTGAAAAGTAGGACGTGTGTACAGACAGCAGTAAAATAAGCTTTTAGAAGTGTTGCATCAACGCAACTTACATGAAAAAACAAAAAAATAAAACTAAGTGGAGCCTTCTTAGCATTCGTTAGCCAGCTTGTTGCCGTATGTGATTGTAGCTTGTTTGCGGTGGCCTAATCAAGTCACGATTATCTTTGAGCAGAGGGACGCAATTATTAACCTGCAAGCCTGGTTATGGATGTACAACGGAGACATGTGGTAGACGAATTAATCGAACCGCAGCCTGAGATTTTTTAATTAGATAAGAAGGCATGGTGTAAACACATGTCCTGCTTCGTAGGTGATAATAAGACGTCAATGAAATTAGACCTTCAGCATGCAACGGATAGGTTCACATATATCGCATGCTAACATCAATTATGGCGAAGTTCACCCTGTCTAACAAAGCACGGTAACTATGGTTTCTGCGAGCGACAAAGTCATTTCTCCTCAGCGCGCGAAGTACAGACCAGTATTATATACAGGTGCACCTCTCTGGAGCAGCCGGTTCACGGTTTCAATACTGCTCAATGTGTGTGCTTGAACATAAGAAGTGCGCTTAAGACGAAGAAATTAGAAGTTAAGAGTTCAAAGCGATGTTTCTCCCACGGTCCCCGAATAGGCCGAACTAGTTGGTTAGATATTCGTTGGTCATCATTTCGCTTAGTCCATGTTACCCTTCCGGATTTTCGTCGCTCACATATTCTTAGGTTAATTTCCTCCCGACTGTTCCGTCAAATTAAGCGAAGCTTACAACTGACTTTGTCCACAAAAGTGTTCGGAAACTCCCCTCGTATGTCATTTTTATAACAGCACTCCTATTCTAGGTACGTAGAGTGCTCATGCCCTGCCAAATGACTTTATGTTGTTTGAAACCAACCTCCTTAACCAATGACGTGTGCCCTGTACCAGCACAACTAATTATCTATCATCTGTAATTTCCTAGTGACGTTTTATTTAAACAAGGTGAGAAAATATTGACCCACTCGTTGCCTATGGATGCTTGCATTTTGTTGTTTGATATAATTTATTATAAACCGTCTGGCAACAAACTCGTCGTCTGTGAAATTTAGTTTTTGCCCCGCCCCTATCACATACGTTTTTTTGTTGTGGGAGAAGGTCCACTTTATATTGCAACATAATTTATGTTGATACTGAACAATATAATGCGCCCGATAGGCCTTTTATGTAACTAACCATTGGTAAGGCAACATTCATGTAATCTAACATACCGCCCAGCGTTGAAAGCTCCCGTGATATTTCCTCTGGTAACTTCTCTGTGGATATTGAAAAGTTACGAGGTTAGTACATATGCAAAATTCATACGAGTAAATGTGGTGTCATGTTAATATTATTGAGCACTTGTCCTTGTGTTTGCCGTGTTCGATGGTTGTGGAGTTAAAATTTTGACTTGCGAACCGTTGTATTTTTGTCATGTTTAGTCAGGTTCTGACAAGCTGTTCACCTAGATACCATGAATCAGAGAACATCTGAAGGAATTCACATCGTACTTGATCCAAGGCATAAACGTAACCAAGCTTACTTACACAAATTTGCGGAAACTAGCAAGAATACCAACAGCTTTGTGAGTTTGAATAAACGCCAACTGTTTTTATTAGTCAATAATGTGCCAGTTGTTTGTGTACAAAATGTTGCCAATAAAACTTTGCGGCACTAGCCACTCATGATGCTTTTGTCATGATATTTTACAGCTCAAAGATACCTGTCAAGCAGTTACAGGTTAAGACAGATGTGACAGCTCGATTGCAACATGCGATGTAAACCTAACTCCCAGATGTGTATGTGGTAAAGCTGGATGCAAAAAAAACCCTGTCCTATGAATGGTTACGTTTTATTAGTTCGGGAGCTGCGGCAACAAGACAAGCATTTAAGGCCGATTCAAAACAATGTTTACGATAATTCTTTTCATTCATCTATTCACTAGCTAACCAAGACATCCGTTAAGGGTAACACTGCTTAGGTAAATGCATCCAGAATATTAGATATCAAATATCATTAAACACAAGCGGAACGTACCCATACTCAAACACTCTTCGGTGAGCAATTGGAGGATGACGACGTTTAAAAAATATAGTTTCATCCGCATAATTTTCTTAAATAAACCGATAGGCTTGTTGAGTTTATTTATAGTTTCCAACTTCACCACCCCTTCGTGTAGACTTTTGGGAGGATTTACTTATGACGACTCCCACAGAAAACCCACCCATGTTTTTTTCAGCTAGGTAGTTCAACAGACATTTGATGATCAGCCAATCAGCTGTAATGCCAGCAATTTGTTAGACATCACGAGCAGGTATAGTTTCATTTTTGGCAACAGATTGGCAAACGTGAACGAACTAATGGCGTCAGTTTTGAACAGAAGCTATTTGTCAGCATTATTGTTGTGTTGTACGCGGAGCCCAAAAGCGTCGCTTTCTCATAAGATATGTGCAGCCAATCCTTGCATGAGACGCGCTGCATAAGCAATTCATCGCAGTATTACTCCCTACCAAATACATCACGTTGTTTATTTAAATTTTACGCTTTGTGGTTGAATACTCAGCGCCCTTTTGTACTAGTCCTACTTCCTCTTCTTCCAGTTGGCTTCGCATCCGCTACATTTGGGACCAGTGGTGTGGTCAAGTGATTATGACCTGATGGATATGCGCTCCGTAAGTTCAGTGGGCTGAACTCAATACTATCTCAGGTTAATAAGAGCGGTAATTGCACTTTTGACTTTCGGGAAACGGATTACCGTCTGGACAACTGAATAAAATCGGGGTGACAAACTCCAGCTTTCGTTACAGCGACTTTTCAGAAAACGATGCGACCTGCAAGCCAAATTGAATAGTATTTGTAATAAAGCGCCATTTTCAGAAGTTGGCTGAGATAATAATTGCAAGTTTATGAAATGGGACATTTCGTAAACATTTTTCCAAGTTACGCTGGTGCGAGAATTTTCTGTCAACTGTTTGGCCTATTGCACGTAGGAATACCCTCCAAATATTCTCAAAGCTTTTTAACACAAGGGTCAGATTCCTGAAAGTTATCACTAAATGACCGAAATCCACTGACACCCTTAGCTCCAATTGATGCTGACCATGCAGACAACACACTCCCCAATATGCAGCTCGTCACAGGATGGTTCCAAAGCCTGACAGCATGAGTCAGCGTTGGACCCAGTTCAGATAGCGTCTCTCCAAGTAAATAGCGTGAGGCCGTTGTATCTTCGCACTCACGCTCTCGCATTCGTTTGTTCGAAATGAAGCTTGTTGAGTTCCCCACAGTGAGTCATTTTTCGGCACCAAACACTGGGGCGGCGTCATTAATCAGACACAACAGATTAGCAAATCAGCAGATATAACAGATGGGCGACATCTGAACAACTGCCGAGGCTTTGAAAGAAATTCCGCTGCGACAATGATATCAAATTTAAGCGAGCAACTGCTTTTGGTGGGAATATTGACATAGGCACTTAAAATCCAAACACCAAATCCCTCTCGATATGCAAATTCAAACGACTCAATCGCCAATTGCATCATGGAGTACAAGTTTGACCGTGATGATGGTCTAACCTCCGACTCGTGATTCAACCATTACGAAGATATTTTCACAGTCAGAATGAAACACAAGCATGTGGCCTGCAGGGTGCGCTTATAGTTTTGAAGTCTTGGCACAACGGAGCAACCACGTTATTCCAACTTCATCTAGCCAAGGAACACGCAAGATCTCGGTTTTCATGAATCTGTTCAGTAACTCTCTCATTTTTAGTGAGTGTTACCCTTTGTTTACTATCCGCTATCAGTGTTTGGAACTTGCGATAGAGGAACCCGGAGACTGTATCACTTGTGCTTTTGGAGCCAAACTTGAATGCGGGGAAATCAAGTTATCCACCATGAATTGTTCAAGTGCCTTATTTTCATTTTTGGTCTTCTGTCGCTTTCAGGGAATGATATCGGAGCGAGACTATTAAACAAAATTAAACAAACTCCCGAGATAGCGCTGCAGTCCCTCGCCCATGAGTGCCAGCACCTTTCGAATTTTATCATCCACACGGCCATGCTGGAGATATCCTTATCCAAGCCAGCTTAACACATCGCCAACACGACATCGAGGCAACCTTCAGAGGCGGCAAATTCGAACAAAGCAAAGCCCACTCAGCATGCCGTCAATGTGGCAAGTGGCATTTTGTGCGATTTCGTTCTTATAGAATCCCCAAATTCTCAGCGTACAATCGACGCGGGTACAAGAAAGGCTGACCAAAGACTTAGCCGAACTAGGAGGTTGCGAAGCAGATAGAGCCAGTCAGAAGCCCTTCTTAACGCAATAAAGACAACATTTAGTAACCAAGTTGATAATCATTACAAGGACGCTGCAATCGGAAAAAATGGAAGCACAATTCGTCTTCCGCTCATTTCGGCTTATAATGTTACGACTGTTTCCTGGCACACCTGGAGAAAGATCGGACCACCGAACCTCAGACTAACAGTGATCACTGTCGGAAATCCTTCAGGTGGAAGGTTCAACTACTTGTTAAATTCGATTGTGAGATGGAGATAGCAGGACACCGCAATTGTGATATTGTCTATCTTGCTGCTCATTAAACTCAGACTCTAATCGTCATGTGGCCATTCCGCAAACCCGTACTTTCGAAGTCTTTTACGCGGCGTCAAAGAACAATCTAAACGCTTAATTTCTCCAGTGTGTGTATCACCTCGTTCCATTACCCCAACCATGTAAGCACTACGGTTTCCGCTCAGGGATCACGGAATTTTGTTTCCCTTTTTTGCCAATCGGTATTGACGAGTTAATGCGAAATGCGTGCATATGTAAATTTACATATTATATTACGTTACCAACTTGCCATGTGGGTGTTATTCTTCCATACAATCATTTTCTCGCTCAATCTTAGCGACCAAATTCTGTTAGAGGTGGACGGAACCCATGTTGCCAAAATAAATTGTCCTCCATGCTTCTTGAATTAGCTGACAGTATCAGCTGCCGCCGTATTGGGTTTGGCTGGAATCAAAGCCTGCCTACCTCTCATCTTCTCGAATCAGGTACTTTTATTAGGTTGTTCTTCATTCTCATGTATCTATGAATTCAAACGCTAAAACCGAACTGAATCTTGTCATCAGGTTTGTGGCCTGTTTCTGGAGCTGCAAATATAAATGGATAATTGTTTCAAAAGATCTCGTATTTCGCTGTTTATTTTGACACTAACCTCCGACATTTAGGATAATAACCCGTTATCTGGCGTTCTCTATATTCATCCCGACTGTATATCCAAACTGCCTCTATATAACGGCCTGGTATATGATGTGCACTTGTGTACCAGAATTCCAATTTTTAACAACAAATTTGATGGCATGCTGGGGAGACTGCTGCGGTGACTACTACCGGAGGTAAGTGAAGTAATCTTCCGACGTGAGTGCTTCCGGGCAGCTTGGGCAGAATTGCGTCTCTTTGCCCAGTTAGCCAATGACAGCTCATAGCATGCATCCGGACCTAACAATATCCACAGCGTACAGTGGCACATATTGTTAGTTGAGAGTAAAAACAAAAACACATTTCCCAACTTATGACATATCTAACGTATGGGTGTTTGCAACGATAAGTCTAATCTAATGAATCATTTCAGAGCCTTACCAATATAAGTAAAATTGTTATTATGGAGAGCCTGCCTATTTTACGGGAACTATTTTTTGTGGTAGTATCATCGTATCCACCGGAACATGATTTGGAATGTCCCTACAAGCAACCATAAACTTTAAAAATTCATGAATCATTTGATCAGGTGCAGGGGAACAACATGGATTTCCACACCTAAATTTAATCCAATACGTTATACTCGCTGGAACAACCTGGGCAGGAGATAATTTTCTTGGGGAGTGAGCTTTGCACTTGAGTTTTACTATTTATCGGCATTACAGGCCTGACTACGTCTCACATGTTGTGTCACAGCTGGGTTGATCCCCGAAATGTTACGCATAAAGTTGACTTCATGGGTTAATTATCAGCAAATTTTGCTACTCAAACGTGGACTTTTTGCACTGATTGTGAAGTGAGAACAACAAGGCAATATGCTCAATATTAAACATTTCATGTTTCAATGGTTACTGCACGCGGCTTAGCGAAATTCGTCAACGGTATCAGTTTTTTCTCCTTGATTTTCTCAATGACGAAAAAATTTTGACCACACTGTTTATAGTACTCTCCTTAACAGTGCAATCGAAACGTCATTGAGACTGCGTGATTAAATAGCACCCTGTTTTTCAAAGGATACATCCGCTTTCCTGTAGAACCACCACGACATAACAATATTGGTAACACAGTTTTTACACCTGCATGTATCTGATGACAAGTGCCTTCCATCTTGCACACAGAGCAGATCAAAAAGTGCCATGACAAGTGTTCGTTATCCGGATGAAGATAGCGCGATTTCATTCCGTATTCTTATTGTGTTAAACAGAATTTTACGATATCATGGATATTAACCGGAGAAGAATAAGCAGAGCAAAACAATGTGCTTTTTATGCTTAATTCACTTATGGATTTCAATAATGGATGCAGCAAGATTTGCCAAAAATATCACAGAATGGCTATACCGCGTAACGTGACGAACTAAACGGTTGTCCTTACATGATATGTGATGTCATTTGCTTTTGTTGGGAATTGCTGGAATCCCTAAATGGGACACTGAGTGGACAGCATAGATATCCCTAATTGAAGAGAATACCGCATCTGTTTGCGCTTTTATTTTATGACACCCATGAATACCGAATAAATGAGCCAAAGACAGCTTAGCTCTTCAGGAGAATGGAAAAACAATGCATTCGTTTGCACTCTGGTCTTTTGCAGGTGGGTTTTCAAATTTACTCCTGTCAAAAGGCAAGCACACATCTAGTCTTATAATCTCCGTTTATTCCTTCGAGCAGATGAGGTTCGGGGGTTTGAAGAGTTTCATTAGTAAGCTTTAAACAACGGTAGATCAGACATTATCTCACCCCCACCAAGGAAGCAGTGGATTTGGCTGCCACATCTACGAAAATGTAACCCGAGGTGTGACTGCACATACTTTTGTGATATATTTTCTAAGGACAGACCGTGGTCTGGGGCTGGACGCGCATCACTCGCGAAAATAAACAATTATTAAAGTGGCTATGTTTGGCGGGTTTTCAAAAGTTTCCCGGGAGCATTTGTAAAAATGCATTGGCTGGAGTGGTCCCCTCCCCACGATCCGTGGCGTTTTCAATCGTGAATATGAATGGTGCCCAGTCGTTTGGTCAGAAACGGCCTCCATGTTAATCTCTTTGATTCACAATCCTGATAGCTCAACGATTGCGTGATAAAAAAACCTTCCGCGGGATTTTTAAACTCAACAAGAATAAGCTGAAAGGTATAGTGCATAATAATACTGCTGAAATATTTCGAACTGACTGTTCTTCTAGTCTACCGGCCTTGCCACCCGTCATGCATCCTAAGGACAGAAGATATAGCAGGACACATCAAAGTTATTTTGCGGGTCAACATACACAGTATACATACACATTATGTTGCAAAATATTATTGTATGTCTTCAATGGCTCGTGTATTCGTTTGATTGTTCCTATATTTGTTGTGTTCAATGACGAAATTTTCGTAGAAAAGAGCAACGTTAACAGTTGGGCATTGTTTGGTGCCGCTTATTTGGTAGGCAAATTTGTTATTCCTTTCCGCTGCTGGAATTCTCGCTTTTAATTTTTTTAAAAACGTAAACCAGGTAGGAATTCCTAATTTGGGGAAGTGCATCTCACGGTAACCAACGGTTACAGCTATTCTAGTTGAACATTAGGTGTGAGGTCTTCATTTATGATGCACAAATGAACTTTGGAATTTTCATTGACAAATTGTGAACTCCAGATGGGGGATTTATAAACGAGTCTGTGAGCCAGGAACACGTGCTCTAGTAAAACCGGTGCCACTTTGTTTGCCCTGTTGCTGAAGGAACACATTTAACCTATGATGCAACTCAACTTTGAATGGTTCATGTAAAAATTGCAAATCAATAAGATACAACGGGTTTGCATGAATTAGAGATGCAGCTTCCCTTTATTTGCTTCTACCGGCGCTAGGGCGCACCTAGGCGGTTTGCGCTTAAGATGCCGACGTCCGCCTGTTCATATTAGTGAATGACTAAGCACTTGATCTGAAAGATCAGTCACTCAGTTACTTAGGACGCTTTTGCTAGGTTGATGTGGTTAAATCAGACGGTGGGGTGGGCAGGATAGTGGAACTGTACTGCTCCTATTACGTGACGCACTCATCAGTCGGATGTCGCAGAGCAGGTTGCTTCATGAACACTTGGCAACCTTCAGAACAGCATGGAATGAATATCACTGAAATGGTTTCGAGTATATTACTGGGATAAACATCGAGTAGGCTGATCGCATAGAGCACAATCTAGGTATACCTTGGGATAGCAAACACGCTTATTAAAATATCATTGAAATACTGAGAGCAGGTGCCGCGCGCAGCGTCAGCTGTAAAAAAAGTGATCTATTTGTGGGCTAGATTTCTTATGTGGTTACAACTATGTTGCATGCGTGCAGCAGTGTTAAAGGCAAACGCTTGATACTTGCCTCCTCTTGATAATTGCCATCATCGAAAATGAGAAATTCCTAGACAATCTTGGTTACGACTATCGTTAACATTCTCACACCACTAGAACATGGTTTGAAAGTTTTACGAACCACCTGATATTACCAACGGCAATATAAAAAATGTGCTGTGTAAACTAAATTTCGGAAGGTTTTTCCTCAATTTGTGGTAAAAATGGAGGGAATGTGGTCTACCCGACCGAGGTTGATAATGGGTTCCGTGACACTTAATGGCAATTAATCAGCAGCAGTTTTTGGATTGCAAGTCTATTGGTTCTCATGACATGGACAGTTTTGTTGACACTAATACCTCACGGTAAACAATGCACAATATTTTGATGTGTCTTATGGTCCTAAAAAAATAACTCGTCGGATACGTAAATTTAAACAAGCATGTCAATCCATGAAGCAATGCAGACTTGACGTTATTTGTTAAGTTTTATAGGCATTTGACGAGAATTGTGTGGATATTCAACCACATGTCACCAATCCTTCTCCAGATTGAGGTCCTTGGTTTCCGTCAATCAGACTTAATAGCGGTTTTTTGCTTTCTTTTGAAAATACCTTCTAGAATACCAAGCCCCTTCTAGAATATTGATTTACGGGGCGTCAATTCTTAGAATGCGAGCCACATTTTTATCATCAAGTGCTTTCTGGACCTCAGCTGACGCTTGATGGCGCAAGCCCTTTTATGACTTTTTCTCTTCATCAACTGGCCAATGTATTCATCTATCAGTAGAAAACCAACGGGATTTTGCAACCTAACTAAAGAACTCAATGTTGCTGAACTGTACCCTCAAAAAATGACAGTTCGTTGCGTGGACTTCTTTGGCTTGGTCAGAGAGATCAACGTATCTAAAGCGTGCTACTCCTATGGGCCCACCTTGTGCCGGATCTGTTTAACTTCCCACAAACATTAACCGGTTTCACATTGAGCGAAATTTACGAGCGCCATTTGTGTGGCGAAAAGCATGTTCCATCGTGGTATGTTCCGGTAGACTAATGGCGAAACTTGTGGCCATTCGTGTTAGTGTATAGCCATAATATAAAAGATCAATTCGGTAAAAATAATTTACTCTCGTCGTTGTCGCTAAAGAAATATTGATGACAGATTCATTGTGTTACCTGAAGCAACCCTCACCCACAGTATCTTGTTTAAATGCTACGGCGGCTCAAAACAGGATGTCTTTCTGTGATCATAGATTAATGAGTTAATTTGACTCTTAGTTGGTCATTATGAAATCTAGCTTTGTGCAACGGGTTATCTACTATTAAGGTGCCGCCTTGTTCCCAGCAAAACGATTTTTAGCCAGAGGGTTGATGCGGTTTGCTAACAACTGGATTTCAAGTGAATGTGCTCAGAGGCCGACTGATTAACCTGAGAGCGCTCTGGAGGACAAAGCAAATCCTGAGATGTATGCTGGAAAAAACTTATGGGTGACTTACAGAGAAATTATTTTTGAATGATCTATAAAAATGCGACTTGTAGTATTCCAGATCATGGGTTCCTCAGAATATGGAATGCAGACTCGCTAATCTGGCATACCGGTGTACTACATGAGTATCTTTAAATATAAGTACAACAGTGGCGTTGGTTTCAAAAAGGCAGCCAAGCATTCTTTCAAAACCACATATAAAAGGAAAGTGCCTTGCAGAATGGCATATTCAGCACCGCTGGCATTGTGAGGAAACTTGTGATTTAATGCATGAAACTCACCCTTGAATTAAAGCCAATGTGCGCTGAAAAGCACGAAAGCAAGATGTAGATTATTTATCATTTTTGAAATTATAAGCAGCGTGTATCTGACAAGGCCCGAGGGACTCCAGATAGCACACTTTTCCGGTTTGGCAGGTTATGCAGTTAAACGGTTAAACTTAGGTTTCTCACGGGGGAATGCTCCAATGTCCCTAGGCCTCAAATATTACTTGACAGTCCAATCACTGGGATTAACGTAGCACAGACAGAAAAAAACTCAACGTTTTGTCGACTTTTTGTAGGTAGATGTTTCATTATTGATGCGCCATAGTGTACTGTGAGATTAAATTGGCATGGCACGCAAACAGCGACCGAAACGCGAATATCCCTGTCACACGACGTTCATCAAATCCATTTTGAAAACTGAAAAAAACGGTGAAGTAAAGTGGCATCACATTAGAAGCGTAGAACTTTACTGGGCATACTGAGCAAACGACTGTAGCCTCGGAATAATTCACACTTTGGTGCTTGTGGATTTGTTAAGCAGCTGCGAATGAGAGTATTAGAAAACCGTATTGGAGAAAAATAATGTTTAGGGAGCAGGTTCACACAAGAGCCCACACTATCACCGTAACTGTAACAATTGGAGAAACAAGAAAATCATCCTCATTTTAATGTGTGTGGGGTTTTGAACTCGAACTTAACTAACACCATTTTATTCTGAGTTTATGCCACCAAACACATTTAACAAGTTTATTGAAAATAACCAGTCAAACGCTGGATGTGGAGAAATTTGACTGCAGATCCGCTTGGTCCACACGAAAACTGAGTCATCATTTTTACATACCATGTTGTCTTGCAAATTCCCGGCTCAACGTGTTACATTGGACACTGCAGTTCATCATGAGACAGAATCACGAAAGCTCTGGGGGGATTGAAATACACCAGCTTCGTTTGAAACACCACAGAAGTTGTTTCACTATTTTGGGAAGACGCCTAATGGTTTATGGAGTAAAAGGTTCTGTTCACAACCCTTCCGGGAGAATATTATTGACCTTCAAACTTTGTAAAATGTGGGATTATAGAAAATCGACTCAGTTAATGTACACCTCTTGATATTCATTGTGTTGTACAGGACATCCCAAGTTTTTGGAAATTACACATTTTTCATTTTATTACCTTCGGAGTTTGACGTTTTCTATCGCACTACGTAGGTAATATTCAGAACGAGATTAGTGGTCTTAACTTCATAAAATATTGGCTTTAAATGTTGCACTGGATTTGCGTAATGTTTGTTGTGTCCCGCGTCCTAAGAAATCAAGTAACTAAACAAAAAGACCAGTTTTAAGTAGCGGCTTTATTATTCGTGAAGATGGCTAAGTGTATTTTATGTGAACTTCAGCAAACAACTGAGTCCGTTTAAAGCACACAAAGAATTTTCACCCCACCGAAGCGTCGTTCTTCAAGTTTATCTAAATTTGTCGGACAAGATTCTTTTATCGTAGTTCAGAAAAACGCTCAGGTGCAATCTTTACCATCCGAATGGATAGAGAACATGGCGCGGATCTTATTAAAAACTTTTTTTCGCTTGCGCTGGAATGGAGTAAAAAAATACAGGAATAATCGGCCGCTCACAAACACTGTTCCGCTTTGACTGGTTTTTAAACGTTATCTTAATCTGATTCGCAAGTGCTTTGATTACAGAGTGTGTGAAAATGAATTTTTGTTCGCAACCCATTTTGACAAACGCCTTTTGTTTGTTTTCATTCACATTGTCAAATGACAAAAGCGTGTGCGTGTTGTTGAATCTTCGTTTGATTTTCCACGGGAGGTTGAGTTGTCTTTCCAAGAAAATAACCTGCAATGCCTGCGAACGTATTTCTAAGTTCAGCAGCCTCACACAATTCTTTCTGTTATAAACGAGATCTTACATCCGAGTGATAAGCAGTAGTCCATACCCGTAAAATTGCATCTGCATTTGCACAGTAACTAAATGCATAATATTAGAGAATGCAGACCACATCAGAGAAAAAAGCAAATATGCAAGCTCCTTGAAAAACGTCCACAATTTGCTACATGGAACAAGAGGTTGGTAAAGAAAGAAAACTAATGACGCGATCTTGCAACATCCATTTGTTAGCTTGAAAAAATTGCAATACGTCTCCAGCAAACTGCTGAGACCAGCGGGAACCAGCGAGGAACCGAAATGTCTATGAAATTGTTGACGCATCTGTGAAATTAATGCAACCTTTGGTGATAAAATATGAATACATTAACGTTACTTTGATTACATGGAGTGCTCCTAGTAAGCCCCCTATTGAATAGCCTCTGCTGCATGAGTCTCACTACATTTTGAATAAAATAATAATAATTGCCTGAGACAACTTGGTGTGTTTTTAAGCGACTAGTGCGATAAGTGACACGAAACTAGCAGTGAGTAATTATGCTGCACTTGCTTCAAGGAAATGGGCTACAGACAGGCATGAACGCGATTATTCATTTATTCAACCTTGTGTCAACTTTCTAAACTGTCCCTGGTTGTGCAACAATTGGTGAAGTGAAGGTGTTGGAACAAGGTTTTAACAAGACCTGTAACTTTTGGAAATTACGTAATCGACAAAAAAGATAAACGCAGCACAACCTGACAGCCTGCTTTGCTGGCCCTACTTGCTTGCGGTAAACGAAATTTTGTTCGTTGTCGCACCACCACATAGAGATTGTGGGACTATATTATTTGTGGATTAACAGAATTCTGAAAACAAATTTTGGGTGTTTGTATTGAAGGTTGGTCTGATTGGCGCAACATGTGGACCACCCTATTGCCATACGCTTGTTGAATGACCAAACATACTAACATAGATAATCGTACGAATTTATTCTGTCAGATTTGGGTACGTAGAATTAACGTCATTCTGATCACATGGTCCTCACTTGAATAATTTGGAGGGTATCGTTGATAAGCATGCAAATGTGCGCTTGGTTTGCAAAGAGACCACTCTCCAGAATCAGACGTCAAAGGCGATATTCCAGGAGGAGACTAAGCGCAACCATTTTTTGAGCACAGTGGTGCATACGTTAGAGACAGACAAACCTTTCACCTACAGGTATGAAACGCAACCAGAAGAGTAAAACTGGAAACACCCGTGTGCATTTAAACCGAACTGATCGCACGCGGAACCCAACCCGTGCTCCGAAAATGTTTAGTTTGTTAAGGTGCTGTGCAATGCAAACCAAAAGCAAACAACAAAATGCGTTTAGCACAATTCGTATATATTGTACACTAGAAGATGTGTTTGTTCAACGTAGAAATGTTTGTGGCGGGTATCCCTCTGCATAAAAAAATAAAAATAAAAATGCTCAATCGAATATTGTTCGAAAAGTTTCAGGCAGTACGCTGTTTATTTTGCCGTTTTTAGTGTCATTTAGCAAAACACTTTCATTCCAAATAGCATGTGCCGATAATATAGTTTGGTGTGCTGTAAAAATGTCGTTTGTTTTGAGACGACCTCAAGCTGAAAGATGCTCAATTTATTCAAAATAGTGCGACCCACAAGTAATAAATTCAAACAAACGGAGTATTCTTCTCATTGCCTTAAGAGTGGCTGCAAATATAAATGAATTACTATAAAAATGACCTCAGTTGGTTTAGAAACATAACCGTTACATTTTAGATTATGCTTTGTTTCGTTTTAAAACCTGTATCAATTACATTTTCAGGGGATCCACAGATGCACCAACTCGACTGTTTAGAAAAGTTTGCGCGAGAGTTCATCACAATTTACTAATGGCTTGACAGTCAGATATTCTATTGTGTTGGTCTATTAAGTACAACGTAACTTCAAACGGGCGAGCTTAGTTTACCATATATAACATTCAAGAGCTTATATTCTTATCTGTGAACCATCAACATATCCGCTAAACAAGTGTGGCTGATCTGCATGTAGGAGGAGGCAGCTTAGCAGATGTTTTACTTTGACTCCACAAGTGTCGGGCTTCTAGAAGGCGCCCAGCCAGCGCTTCTCCAACACAGCGATAGGGCGATTTGAATTTCCTCTGTAAAGGACATGATTTTAGTAGAAAGCTGAGACTACAAATCCAGGAGTATTTCTTCTGATTTAGGGAATGATTTACAAATGGACCGCTTTATGGCCGACCAGGTTACCTCGTTTTCATTCTCTCACTAACGCGGTTCAAAGCACAAAACGTTGGAACAGCATATGCATTGATGTACGATAACAGTTTCAAACCAATTTGGCCACCAAAGTCCGTAGTCTCATGGCTCGAGGGAAACACAGTGACAAATGCTAAGGCTTTGGCACGTTTACATCAGGCCAGATGACCGAGATCGGACAAAGTAATGGAGAAAGTCAAGAGCCGCTCAATCCTGTCCAGAGGGCCGTTAAATCGAATTGCTCCGTTAGTTTAGCTCACGTGACTAATGCCGATTGACCGTTCGAAGAACACTTTGACAACACAGCACCTGATCCCGCAAACCTTTTTTGGTGACGCGTCTGTAGTTGAAACCGGCTTTTCAAATCAATTTGATTAGCTTCCTTAGAACGGTGGCGACGGACGGTTAGATGACAAGTTCTGACATACACTTCGCCCCGACCTTAAAAGCGCCTTTACTCGGGGACACCTTAGTGATCTGCAAAATGTAAATCAAGCTTTGTTTCCACCTCGGCGCCCTACGGCTCCGTAAGTTTGTACATTTTCCGTCCCGCGCGGGCTTCTTTAATAGTTATTTCCTAATTTAACCTATATTTTTATTAGATACCAAAATATATCATCTAGTCATTAAAGTGAATACAATTGCGGAGTATTAATTATGAGACGGTTGTGATAAAAGTAAACTGCATAAAGACCTCAGTAAAGTTATTATATTTTATATCACGCCCTCTAATTTCCTGGCAAACGTGAGGCAAAACTATGCGCTGTTTGGAGTTATAATAAAGATCCTCGCAACATACTCCCACAACGCTCTTTTATTTGCTCTGCGGAAAGCAACATGTTTGCTCTCTAGGCAGGATACATATTTTGAACATCACAAAATGAGTCACTTGGGCAACAAAACCTCGCTGTGAAGCCTACGGTGTACTTGAAAGTGTCCTCAGGTAACAGTGATCCGGCGTGGTTGACATGTACACTGACAGCTTAGTTCAACCATTCTCCTCTACTGAGTACGCGTTCAGGTGAACACCGGCAGATGCAACCGCATCAATAAAACGAGGCAGACTAATGGGATACACTCAGAAACGTGACTACATGAACGGTCCTTTGGTGGAATCTGGAAACTAATTAAACATTCTGTCGTAAGTTTAATGGACAACTTTGAACGCCTTCACCGCATAAATTGACGATGCAGTGCTAGTCGTCCTCTACCAAAGAATACAGTTTAAGCGGCGATGTGACGTTGTTAGCCCACGTCGACCAAACTGTTGAAACGTGTGAAAATATCGGCGCCAATTCTAGGGTGGTGTACGTCAGGGGTGACACAAATCCACGTAAACGCAAGCCGAATCCCAAAAGTAACTCCTCAAATACGCTGGCTGTAAATCTTGACATAAGATATCCGGGCGGCAGATAGAAAAAAGGTAGAAGATTTGGAGTTGGAGTAAGCGACGGATAAGAGAGCAATGCGGATATCGGCTCCACTATCAAAAAAACCTGACGATAGTTCTTGTGGAAAACTGTTAGCCGTCGAGTGGCATTAGATGCTACTCGATTATGTGGTTCTGCCTTTTGTTTTGCGAAATAAAATAGGAGGTGCACGGACACTGTTGAAGGAACACGGTTGGGAGCACTTGTGTGCACGGGGTCCGAAGGTGCAATCGTATCAGCAATGACCATTTCCCCCGTCAAGCATGAATGCGTTTGAGAATGAAACCATGGACGCAACAGCATACGGCGAAATCCTTAGGGTCGAAACAAGCAAATATCTTCAACCAGATTAGTTGGCTTGTCAAGACGATCGCGAAAAAGGGAATACGGTTGACCTTTTGGTATCTTAACTGCTATGATAACAAGACCAATCAGGAGAGCACCTTCTGACACGGAAGCGATAATTGATTGTATGTAGGCAAGTAAACGTTTCAGAGAAATCTGTTTAAACAAGGCTTTCTTTAATTTTGCGGTCGTTGCAACAGTTAAGATGGGTTAGAGCCATTGACAGATTTTTCGCCTAGTAGCTGGTCTATTCGTTTATGTTCGGATAACCGAAAGAGTTTAGTAATTGCAGTGCGTGATTGTCTAAACGGCTTGGTGCCGTCAGGGTCCATTGGAATGTCGCGTAAATTGGCTGCTGTTTCAGAAAAGAATAGAGCCGCATATGGTAATACATAAAATGCTTTTGAATAATTCAGCAAAGAGCCTTGGTGCCAGAATAGTGTATGATGAAATGCGGCGGTGTCGGTGACTGGTTTTGACGCCGTTAAAGGTAAGGGAATATTTCGCGCTAAAGTATCTGACATGGTATATGTCTCGCCGTGTTCGCAAATTATTAGTGATCTGGTTGTAAGGTGATTAGCTTGATCATCAAAATATGGCTGCACTATATGATGACTCCTTTACCAAAATAATCACGAGCACAAGCGTTAGGCGCAATTGATAAAAATAAATGAAATAAAGGAAGGAAACAGGCCGAACAGTGATTTATCGCTTGAAGACAAATGTGGAGACTTCCTGATTGAAGTTCTGGGCTTGCGATGTGTCTTCCTTGCAGCATAATTGCTGCACGTGTTCCGTAATTGTCCAGGGATACTTGTGGATCGCGATTGATTTCCCGTCCATTGCGTGCGAGTGGGTCATTTTGGGCCGAGATGCATGTCTATTGATTGCGTGCAGTGCAACGAGAGGAGTGCCGATTTGTATGATATTAACACTTGACGCGATGTTGTGAATTTCGAAATCTTTGCGCGTAATGTAGGTGGTACCTGCAAAAACAAAAATAGATGGGAACTTCTACTGTGTATGTTGTCGTTTAGGTTTGCAAGCGAGAGAGTAACTGTTTCATGCCTTGTGTGTTTGCGACGCGTGGCCTACAGAATGACAGTTACAAATCTAACTTCAGAGTACAGATTTCCGAACGGTTTGGTGTTACGTACATTGCAAGAAGTGTTCGATGGCCTATGATTTTCTGGCACCATGCAGTGAAATTATTCGTAGTGTTGTTCAGCAAAGTTTGCCGCCCCGCGAAATATTTCGAGAGCGCTGCGGAAATGTTGTCAGGTAAAGTTTTCACTTAGAGAATAATCAGGTAGTATGCATTTCAAGGGGATTAAAAAAAATCTAAATCATTATAAAAAGCAACGATTGCGCAATAAAACTGTCTGCTCGTCTAATTCAAACGGCATGGCAGCATTGAAACAATGAAATGTGATATACGAGATTTTTTTCTTGCCAGTAAAACAAGATGGCGAGATTAGCGAGAGGTTACTGCTTGTTCATTTGTGTTATCCAGGAAACAAAATATAAATCACAATGACGGAAGATAGAAAACACCACGGAAAATGTCTGAGGGAAACAGGAACGAGAAAGGGTCGCTTAGTTACTTTAGTCACCAGGAATTTAATCCTCGCAATAAACGTCTGTTAGGTCTCGACCGTCAACACAATGGCATCAGTTTAATAAGGTTTACAACGGCAATTCATGCTACCGAAAGCTTTCAGTAGTTTAATGAAAATAAGCAGTGAAAGGTCAATTTGAGAGGTGTATCATCGCACAGCCACTCATTCCATACTCATTCCCTGATCACCGTACTACGCCGGACACTGCAGCTTATAGTATGATCCTAATACAAAAGCTGGCGGGGGATTGGAATGCGTCTTCGTTGTAACACCATGGGAGGATTTTACTATTTTATAAATAAGCTGAATGATGTTTCGTTCAGGAACAAAAATTAACACAAACGATCAGGACAGTCCAAATTTATTATCACTTCTTGTTTGGGAGAAACAACCCAGGATAATTTTATTATGATAGCAGACATTCGAATCGGAATGCACGCGAATGTCAGTTGCCAAAATTTACAATTTCCCACTGAGGAAAATTCTGTTAAAAAGGCTACGGTATTGTATCGCTGATTCTTTTGGCGGCCTATACTTTTGACGATAAAGTTATCATAACCAAACGCAATCTTGTTATTATGCAGTAGGTTGGATCATGTCTGCGCTCATCCATCGAGATTAGTCCCGCTGGATGTGCATAATGTTTGGTTCTGCGGCATTAGCTACGCTGACATTCTTGCTCGGTTTTAATAGCCTTCTGAGTGCGTCGCGAACAGCCACAATTATTTTGATTGGCTAGTTGTGCCTACCAATATGCCGTCAATCCGCTGATAAGGAGGAGTTTTATGTTGCGCTTGATCTACGGCAGGTTTCCAACATTTTGTTTAGTCAGTACTTTATATTATTAAACGCAAAATTATTCAGATCAAGCGGAGCTTAATTTTGTGGACTGCATCACGATTTTCGCGTCACACCACAAACCCATCCGCAAGGCTTCCGCTTGAGTACCCCCTCTATTCTGTCCGTTGTCATTTTTTAACCTTGCTGGCTTTTGTTTAATTTTTCTAAATATCACTATTAAATATCTATTAACACTATTAAAATTCGAATTTTATCAAATGAGAGATCACCAAAATCCAATTTATTTTTACAAGTTTCGGCATGAAATCCAAACAGTTAGACCTAATGTAAGGCTTTATTTATCAATGAGTGATAATGCTGTAGATGCATAGGTATAATCGTTTGCAAACAAGCTAGCTTAAACGTATGAGCCGGAGGGTTTTTGTTCGTTGTGGGATCAGTGAAATATTTGTATTATCGCGCTTTCTTCTGACTGCGGAGTTTGGAATCTCCAGAGCGGGTTCTGTAACGGGGGTGGAACTTCCATCAGGCTGCTACCGAATCAGCGTTCCCCAATCTAAGTTCAGACATTTTGGTCACTGATAAACCGTAAGATAAACAGAACTTCAACAACTATATCAGTCCAGTTGGTGCCAAGACCCTATGAACATTGCGCAGAACAGAGCTGGTTTGTAGTAACGTACTCCCAAAAAGGTCTGGAATTATGCGGGATGAAATCTTGTGCCAATTAGCCTTGAACTGCGCGCTTATGCTTGAATATGGCAGTCTGCACAGGGATACGCCAAACTGTCCCATAGTTTTCAGTCCATAACTGTAGAAACAAGCCAATTAAATACATAATGTACGGTGTAAAGTTTACTGTCCTTAATGGCTCTGCTGAGAATATTGCACCGCGTCCACGGTGAGCCATTTTGGGCACAGCTTAGTTGTAAAACTCGGCCTGTGTGCAGTTATTCTATTCACAGAAGCAGCCACAAAATAATTTTAGGATACAGGGGGCAGTTTTCAAAGCCATGGGCCTATGTAATATTTATTGTGCGAGTTATTCATGCTTACCGCGCAAGGTTGAAGTAGACCCGTTTAAAATATAGCTCAGTTATGAAGAGGTTGGGCCCAAGTTTTTTTAATATATGACCATTTATTTCGCGTAGACTCATTGAGGTCCAGTGAGTGTTGCGCAGCTTGTTCCAAATTTTTCGGCATTCCACAAATCTGAGTGCATCACATTGTGACTTTGCTAATCACACTTCATGAGCTTCTGCTAAAACGGAATAAATAATTTCGCTTTTATGAGGTACTGGCTTCAAATGCTGCTTTGTCTGTTGAAAGCGTACGGGTGCAGTTACTTATTAAGGCTTGTGTTCAGCGAATTGCGCTTTAACGACACATTTTGAAGAAAAATTTGGATTAGCTGTGGGAAGGATTGAGGGTATTTCAGTGAACTTTTAGCAAACCGTTACGCCTTTTGTAGACAGACTAATTTGCCTACCCCCTAGAAAAAGAATATTCTTCCAATTTTGTGGAAGTAAGGCAATTCGGTTACCCCGGAAAACGCCTTGAGAAAGAATATTTACGCGTCAGTGGAGCTGTCTTTTTAGCGAACCCTGCAGGCCAGTTGGCCAACCGTTTTAATGATGATGTTCAATTTTTTAGCCAAAGTCTCGTTAAATATTTTTAAACTATTGAAATCAAATTACATAAAGGAACTTTGCGCTGGTTAATCCTAAAGAGCAAAGCATGAGTTATTTTAGAACTAGGGTAGCTGCAGTTGCACATATTTCTTTGTAAAACCTTTGGTCTGAATATTCGCGTTCGCTAATCGGAACATTGCCTTAGAGATTCGACCCCCGGTGGGGTCAGCGCTTCAACGTTAACATATAGCTTTTTGTACAATTAATTGTACCACCATTTTGTCACAGCATTCTTAAAGAAGCTGATTATTTTAAACTACGCAATACAAGTGCATCAGAATCTTCATTTTGATTAGCTTTTACAATCGCGAAATCTGTACACTTAAAGAAAGAATAACATTTCCCAGAAAGGAGGCTGTCAACTAATGACAAGCAACCGGCCGGGCGAAATTAACCTAGCTGCGTGAATAAAATAATATTATGGCTGAATAAGCAGGTATTAAATAGCGGTTATATTGAACTAGATTAGGTAGATATTTTACGCCATTGTTTGATAGAAATACTTTGAACTTTGACAATATAGTTGAGGTCCTGCCTTGAAGCTTCTCTATGTTTCCGTTAGATCAGGAATAACATTTAAAATTGAGTTAGGGTTGTTGAAACTTCGTTTGGATTTTCACCGGCGTTACATGTTTCTTTGTTTTACTAAAAATGTATTTTTAAAACTTGTGAAGTGAAATCACGTCCAACTGTAAAATCCTCGCCCACTTCATTCTGGTATAAGATATATCGCAGTAGTGACATACCGGGAAAATAAACTAGTTCTGAAAATTTTGTGGCATCTCCATTTTACAGTAGCTAAATGCTTGTATTAGAAAGTGCAGAGCAGATGGTAGACCAGACTTCCTTCTTCATACTGAACCATTGCCGCATGTTCCTGAAAAGCATTTGAAGTTTGCTACATGAATAAAGAGGTTGGTAAACTAGGTGAAGCAATGAAGAAAACTTGAAGCCTGCAGTTTTTAGCTTTAGAAAGTGCAGTCGGTCTACCGCGAAACCCGGAGACCAGCGGGCGTGCAATTGGTTGCAGAAGAACCAAACATCTCTTAGAAATTTACACAAGGTAAAAGAATTAGAACAAATATAACCAAGTTACTATCAGAAAAGCTGATCAAACTATGGGGTGATTGTACATCAGTGATCTAGCGCTAACATCCAATGACTTGTTTGTGTGCCTTAGCAGTCCTACAACATTTTGAGCTCCTAAAAGATCTGACGTTCACATTTATGGTAAACAAAATTCCCACAGGATTCATAGATAACACAAAATATTTTGAATGAAAGTTATCACGTCCCGCAAATCGGTGCGCCAGCAATTAATAAGTAAACAAACCAGCCGCAGAGAAGCATGAAGAGGTTGATATCCTGGTGGAACCACTGGAACCAGGGTGACGACGTTTGAGTCAGTTTGAATCGCTTTGATTATATGGAGTATTCTGAGAAGGCGTCCTGTTGACTCACATAAGTCGTCTGCTGCAGAAGCCTGACTGCCATATAGATATATTTTTCCAACAATAGACTGAGGCTTGTTGGTTTATTACCAGGCGGTTAGTAAGACACCTGACAAAACACAAGCAATAATCAAATGCGCTTCATTTGCCTCTTGAAGATCATGCTGCATGCAAACTTTAAAGAAATCACTGTGTTGAATTTGTTAAACTTTCTGCAGTATTTGTCAAACTGAATGCATTTGAGCATGGTTTAAACAAGATTGCTAGATTTTGAGGGTTATGTGATCGGCAAAAAGTTGAACCCAACCCAACCTGACATCCTGCTTCACAGTACCTTCTTTAGTGGGTTAGACCAAAAAGTGTTTGTTGCCGCAGTACCACGTGGAGATTATGGTACCATTTTATTTATGAATAAAGAAAAAGCTGAAAGGTACTTTTGGCTGTGTGTGTATAAGTCGGTCTGATTCGCGCAAAATGTGAATCACCCTACCGTCAAAGGCCTGCTGTAACACGCGCCCACCACCATTGACACATTTATGGATTGCTTCTCTCAGATGCTACGTGGCATGATGGGAACTTGAAACAAAATTTTCAGGTGTCGTTTACAGCACCCAGTCTTTACTCAGAATTATTTGGATAATATCCATGGTAAGGAGGCCGATCGACTTGGTTTGCCAGAACAGCAACTTCCGGAGCTAGAAGAATGAAACAATAATCTAGGACGATGACAGGCGCAACGTAATCAACTTGGGGTTCCAGTTGTCCTTTTGGCGCACAAGATCTACTCACTTTATATGACCAATACGTGCGTGTGTTCAATCAGTTGTTTATACTAACATAAACTTAGATTCAACCGTAGTTTAAGCACAGTGGTGAATACGTTCAACAATAGTATTTTTTCCCGGTAGAAAAGCATTTATTCCATCGTCAAATACCGGGGTACTTTATCTCGAACAATGCAGCCTGTAGTGGATAAATACGCTAGCGTTTAACTTAGCACGACCCTGTGTTGTGCAACAAGATTCTTTCGTTTTCATGGGTGAAACAAACGCTCATACTAATGCTCTACATTTATTTATATGTAGGTCATCGAGCGCAAATTTTTCAAAAGAAAAGCCGAACTCAAATCAGAATTTTGACCGAGTGACACTTTGCCACTGCATTTGACATGTGTAATTCTACGCATGTCATGCACAGGTACCCCTTTATTACATCCATATTAACATTAGAAAAGTGAATGTTCTCACAGTTACTTATACCTTTTCTACCGGTTGCCAACAATTCTGAACTGAGTGTTTCATTGGAACATCAATGTTGCGGTCTGGATTGTCTGAAAATTTTCGTCCGACTGTTTGTGCTAACAACCTGGTTCAAAAGACGTTTTGGTCATGTGTTTCAGCCATGTCGTTCTATGAGTTAACATAATCATCAACTCGGACCACATGGTGGTTAACTGAAAGGCGGTCTCAAAAAGTTTGAAGTGAAAATCTGCATTCCTGAACGTTTGGGCGGCAACTCTGAGCAGTCTCGTAAAAAATTGGTCAAACAGTATGGTTTATCTGACGAAGGTTTTGTTCTGTTGACGTGTGATTCACGCACCTGAAATCTAATTTTTAACATTCGTTTGGTCAACGTTTTTGACGCCCTCTTAATGCTGAACAACGTAATTGGAAGTCACATCAAACAAACTATTGTATATTATGAATCGGTTGTGCGTAAGACTTTGTGATTTTGTATCTATCGGGCGAACAATGCAGGGACTATTTTCTGAAATCTAGGTTTTGGAAAAGGTCAAGCTGTGATATCTCTAGTACCACGATGACATGCTTGTAAGAAAGTCATGTAAAACGGACAAGCGACTGGGTTCAGCATCGCTTCTACGGCTTGCAAAAGCACTTTAATAATGTCAGTCTCGAAATTACTCTTTCGAGTCAGCAGCACTTTTGTAAGCGATTGTGCTCATGAGACAGGGGGTTTTATAATCGCAGTCAGAATAACATTCGAAGCTGATCGACTTTGGATCCTTGGTGGTATCAAGGACAACCTTATCTCATAAAACATTTATTGACAGTAAACGCACTCTTCGGGAAAATGCGTCGGCTGGAGTACCCGATGCCCAACTCACAATATTACTTAACAAACGCCAACACTGAGACAGTCCATCCTTACTAATGTCATCAAACCTGCCAACGGAAGTCATAATAAATCTTGTTCAAAAGGGACTATTGCGAAATTTGCTCATGCCAAGAAAATTAAAAATTTGTTTCTTTCTAGTTGACGACTGCAATGAAAATTCTCTGGTCTTTTCAAAATAAAAAGTTGATGCCAAGTTGACGAAACCAATATTTGATCTTTATACGGATCTTCATCCTTTGATCCTGAGTTCATGAGTGCACAAACGGCATTGAGAATTTTTACACTCTTCTGCTTAATTAAATACGCAGCTAACTGAAACAATACGTGCCCTAATCGATTCCGGTATTAGTAAGAGAGAATGCATCCCCAAATAGTTATGGAGGCCGGGACACTGTTATCCGATGCTTCTCACATTTTCACTAGTTTCATCAATAACCCAACTATGCCAGAAAGTTTATATTTAATTTTAATGTTAAAACTTCCAAAACACCATTTATGAATTATTAAAATATATTCAAATATTATAGGATTTTTTGCAAACCAGCTGTGTTCATATGTATCACGCAGCTGCGCCATTCCTTTTGGTGCTGAGTATTTCAGTAAAACCTGTGAAGAGAAGTTTTCATAAATAGCATTCAGCATTTTTTGAGAGCCCTGTGATAAGCAGATAGACAAACTGTAAGTGATATTTTTGTGTGGAAGCCGAAATTACGATAGAGGGATTGGCCAATACGCAACGGCTATCGTGACTACCTGCTTGTTGTCCTTCGTTAACATTCTGCGTGGTGTTTCATCGACAAACTTTTCTCACTACAGTCAAAAATGCTACCCTGTTTTCTAGGCACTTGCGTATAAAATTATTCAGTTATATCTACTGTAAACAATAAAGGCTTTTGCGTTTTGCACATTGCAGATTTGTTCACAAAAACCTTTGACAATCAGTAGGTGGATAGAAAATAGCTCATGCCTGCCTTTAGGATATTAGTCACGTGTTGATTTCACGAATCGGCTCCATATAATGTCAATTACATTAGATTACATAGGTGTTTTTGTTATTTAAATTCACTTATTATCATCTTGTTTAAGTATGCTGCAACATTTTGTGCTCTGTTGCTGCCAAGGAGAAAACTGGAGACTAGCGATGTTTATGAGAACCGAACTTCGACTCTGCTGCAATTAGTGTGACTGATGAAAAAAATTGTATGTCCATTTTGGGATGATGCTAAGCTTCTTGTGAACACCATGTGGTTTACACATCATAATTGACCGCTTAGAATTTGGCTGCTTACTCATCTCCTCGGCTTTTGCTATGGACCCCATGGTCAATAAAGTTAGTCGGACAACAGCCGTAACAAACCAGGCCATAACCAGAATTTATGGTCAACTGCCTTCAAGTTACCGGCCTGACCCTCCAAAGTAGTATTCAAAAGAGCAAATAGTTCGCACTACTATTCCAGGTGTCTTGAGAAAAGGGATCCTTAGAGTAATCATAGCGGTTGCTGAGATAATATCGACCGCAAATTGACGAATGTACAAAGCAGAGATCTTGCTGAATATGAGAGCGTTACATTAAAACTCTCATTCTCGTCATTTAACCAAAAACAAAAAACGTGTTTGCACGCGGAAGATAAAGAATTAACCAAAGTAAACGAAACCTCCAAACAAAACACCCCTTGGAAATATTTTTGGACAAACACTCATGAATACGCATTAGTTGCTCGATTAGTGAGGTCATCATAGCAACCACACAAAATTTTCAAATTTGTTGCACCATATTGTTTCCCGCAAAATATACATTTAGGGTTATTGCATGCAGCAAGATTACCTGCAAGGCGATGCAACCACAAGCATTGAGATTATCCAGGTTGTTGCAGTTGGCCGGGATGAAACGCCTGTAGGAAGGCAAATGTTAGCTGGGATCAATCGCGAAATAAATTTGGTAAAATTTTATCATGTCGTAAATACAGGGCCAATCTTAATGGAATTTTAAAGCAAACTTCAATTTACTTAGTCAAGTAGACCTAATTGTCGACTTGCTAACTTTCCTTTCGAAAAGCTGATGAGAACTCAGACCACAATGAAGCACTATTTTTAGGAAGTCAATACATTTCGGAATTTTGCTCAGTACGTCAGCATAATCTTGAATGAAAAAACCAAAGAACCTTTCACCATTGTAACACGTTTACTGAGGAATATCAGCATACAAAGAGTTTTGTACCTATATAATAAAGTTGTATTACGTGCCAGACAATACGAAATAGCGTATGTATTATATATGCCAACTCTCTTGATCATCCCATGCCGTTTAATATCACCTTCATTAACATAGAAAAAAGATGGAACCTGGAATCCACTTCTTGGATCAGGTGCTTGCGAGTAAATTGATTCGGATAGACGTAAAATCTAAACGTTCACATGCAAAATCTTACCGGTCTCAGTTGCTTCCGAATTATCTGTATTTGGATGAATTCCTTGAATTTGGGACACAAATCAGGGAAATCATTTGTTTTCCATTGAAATCAAAAAAGCGAATGCACCGTGATGCAGACTCACGTTGCATAGGTAAGAAATGACCGCAGGCTTTTTTGAGCAAATAACTGCTGGATGATTAACTAACTTGATTTTTCGCACGAATGCAATTATCCATCTCAAATGAAAAAACAAGGTCGCCAAACATCGCATTGATTGCTTGAAGCAATGAATGCTCTTATGTTTTAGGCAGGTCGTTGAGTTCACACTCTAAAACTTGTTAAAATATTACTCAAAAACTAAAATTCTTGACGACTTGTAATTTTTCTTCAGACTGCTATGATGTCAGTCTGATTTTTTTCCTGTTTGCACTCGTTTTTGACGTCGTTCAAAAATGTATCCATTTGCACCAATATACACTAAAACCATTGGTGCAAGCATGTTTGGTGCTATTTGCTTGAGTGCACAGAGCTCAACACGTGCCTCATAAAATAAGAATGAAATTCACTAACGCACCCCACTACTCGACAAATGATCTAAATCAACAAGGTTAAGACTGACAACCCTTATTGATCTTTTCACCTCTTGACCCATTCTCTCAAATTGATTGGGAGCACAATTTTCTATGCCGTTGAAACGATTGTGGCCAGTTAGTTCAGAAACTGACTGAATAAGCAAATGTGGTAGAAAAAGTTCACCGTATGTCTCACTATGCGGCCAGAGGTTAACACGTACTACTGTAAATATCTAAAGTAGCTTAATAAGCATTACGCAACACATTCGTAACATATCCGAGTTTAGAATAAAACCTTGCTTGCTATAGTGTAGCTGAGAACTCAATATTTTGTCTGCCTGTCGAAATACAAATCCTTGGCGCTATGCCCCTTAGTTGATCAAGTTACTCTGCCTAAACGCCAAAAGCTAAGGGACTGCATGGACAAAAGATAACATGGCGGGTAGCTTGGTTAGTTCCATGCCAAATCTACGCTACTGGCTACCCAAAATATTATTTCGTCAGTGCATATAATACGCCCGTTTGAAGAATCTTGAATATACCTTGAAGGATTTTGCGCAGTAACCTTAGATTGTGGCTCCACTGGACTTGGTGCCATGTAACCTAGGTGGCCCTTGATATCTTCGTGATTTTTGTTAAGTCTTCGTTCTGTTTCTGGAAGCATCAACTTCTACGTTCTGGATCTGCTAATTTCTAAACATCATTACCATGCTCAGGATAACATGACATATTACCAATGAACCAGTGAGATTGTATAAGCCGGAAGCACCCCTTTTAGCGGGGAAACAACATTGAGGTATTGGCGATTGGGCTTAGATACACAAGGGGAAAAAAAGACGCAGCGTGGCTGTTTCCTCCTTCTCATTATTCATAATCGCTGGACGACTCGTGCACTTCAGGGTCAGCTGTTGTGACCTGCGCTGTTCCGGAACAAGCAACACTGGTTAGGTTTCCAAGAGCTGGCCGGGAAATTGCGTTGTTTGATTTAAGGCATTAATTATCATTTGCATTCGGCATGGCCGCGTGGGGGAATAGCTACTAATGCGGTCAAAATCCGGTAACTTTTGTACTCTGGGTCCAGACGCGACATTATCAGTTTGATTACGACGAAACCGTTTGAAGTAGTCCTCATTGACAGCCTGTTGGACTTGAGGAAATGGCTCTATTAAAACAATTAAGCAAAGTAAAAGTTTTGATTTGTGCAGAGGTGGAGGTAGCCTTGCGGACTTTTACACATAGGACAATTCCAAGTTCAAAAACCCTCGGGTGTCAAAATAAGACTGATCTCGTGACGTTTATATCGCCAAAACGGCAAATTTTGTTGCAACTAAGTAAGGTTCTTTTAGTCAATATTTGATTAAACCTAACTATTTTGGAAGATCACTTCTGTATCTTTGTTGGTATGTTTTTGATAAAATTAAGTACTGTTAATTACGCCCCGATACATTTGTGTCAATCAGTTAACATGAAAATATTGTACGGTTCAAAATGTGTTGAGCAGCACAATGCATCATATCTACAGGCAGATGTTTGAAAAAGTTGGGACAAATAGCCTTTTTTATTGCGAATGTTATCGAGTGAGTCAGATTTAATCACGTGATAGTCTTGTGCATGTGCGGTGAGATGTGTGAATGCAGCTTCTAAGGATCCATTCCTCAACAAATAGATACTTTTACAATAATCGTTAGCTAATCGTTAGATAATCCGAACACTCCTATGACGCGTTACTCGAGTGGTCCATATTCTTGCAGCTTTCTGATATGCAGGTTAGTTTGTCGACTGGTAAGCAGTATATGTCGGTCGAATGTGTGCAAGCCACAGTAAGAAGGACTACCAACATTCTAGAGCCGTCCGTTACAAACGAAGAGCTTACATCAAATTGAATCCTGTGAAAGGAGGCAAATTTTGCTGACTTATTTTCGCCACCTGATCTGGTTGTTTAGCAATTCCAGGATCAACCAAATCTTCGCCCTCAGCTCATTGGGACTATATAATACTTAGGAAGTTGTCCGCAATGTGCTAGGTGCTGGTTTGTTTTTCACCTCCACAAATACATGGACGCAATAGGTAGCTTGCCACCAGAGATCGTATTAGAAGCTTAGGCTGTGTTTTGCTTAGCTGAGAAATAGGGATGGGAACAAACTGCTCAATTGTGGAAGCAAATTAAACATACATTTTTGACAAAACTACGAGTTTTTACAATCTGACCACCCAACACTCTGCTCGCAGGAAGTAGGAACATGGGAGCTAATACAGAGAAGTCATCCTCGGGGTGCTGCAAACGAACTGTTCTAAACGGAGCGGATCCTTGATTTATGGAATTTTGAAGGGAGCAGTCGTGATATTCCGTAAAAATCCTAATTTTTGGCTACTAATTACGCAACCACACAAAGGCTGCGGGTGTCGGTGTAAGATACAAGAGAAAAAACAATAAGCTTTGTCTGACCACCCTATTGGACATTCTTTCTTGATTGGTTAAATGTCAAGTAAACTAAAAGAACCTCAGGATCTCATAACGTGAACACTTTCAAAATACTCTTTGTTTGCAAAAGAACACTGAGCAAAACAACGTACGCATATGCGGAAACAATTAAAAATCTTTGGGATTAATTGCGTGGCGTAAAGGTGTTTTACTAAGAGAAACGTCAGTCTCACCAGTGTCATTTGATTTAGCTTTCCCTGAGTTTCTGGTGGTTGGTGCATCTAGAATGAAAAACAAGGCAAGCATGATATCTCAGCTTCAAAGTTTGGAAAATAGCACGATATGCTGCTGGAGAGGTATTCTTCCTGCAACTGGCACTTACACCGATGAACCCCTGCCGAATCCATTGATGCACAGGCAAAGGCTTTTTTGATTAGCCCCATGCAACCTGCTAATACAGGTTGAATATCAACCTCAGGTGAATTACCGGAAGTTCACTATGAACACATCGATGCCATATTATTTGCTATCTGGCGCTACACAGCGTTCCTCTTATCTGCCACAATTCACTAACGCGGACTGCTTAGATGTTTGTTTACTAAAATGCTAGTTATCACGCATGTGAATAAAACATCTTGGAGATTGAGTAGGAGCCTCTTCTAATACATTCGATGCTACGGATTGAACACTGAATATTGTCAAGCAACTCTCACTGCGGTCACAAAAGGCAATAACAACCACTCGGGACACACGCAGATTCCAAAAACACCGGATAATTAGGAGCTTCGAGAACGACAGAAAATTCTAGTGCAATTTTAACGAACGGGATATGGATAGAGCATTTGGTGTTGGTAAGATCCGCACTTTATTTCACCCGATTTGGACAGCCGATCAACAGGCATCAAGGAAAAATCCGCAAAAAGGGCGAAACATTTCAGAATGAAGCTTTAGTGATCTCTTTTCCCACAATTGCTTAGAAATCCAGCGAGCCTGAATGAAACATCGACCCTAGCAGCCCATCAACAACAGAACTCCGCGTGACATATCAATCCTCAGGAGCTATAGTGCAAATGATACAGGTAGTCTCTGCCCCGCAAACTTCAATGAATGTGGTGAAATGATAATAAGCGGTGCCATGAGACGGAATATTTAAAACGGATACAGAATACCAGAATACCAGGATCCTTCACCGTCATTCCATTTTGGTAAAACAAATCAAGAACATTAGGGATAAAGCATCCAGGAATTACTATGGTATCCTTCGCATCGAAAAAGCTCCTCGGCGTTATTTTGTGCTTGCTTTTCCTTCAAAATTTCCACGTTGTTTGCGTCTTTATCGGAAGACTGTTTTTGACCCCGTTATTCGCTATGGGCTATAGTAGGTTGTGTCGATTAAATGTGTCCCTTCCAAATGTGTATCCCTTATTGGTCACTGTATGCGAAATAGTGTGGACACATTTGTGTAGACGACAAAAATTGCGCCTGTTCGTCGTGTACAGTGGCGTAAGGCAAAGACGGCCTTTCGTGCCATTTTCCTGAAATTTGATGATGGTGTTTTGCGTAAACTTTCACTGCTGTTACATTTAAAAACCTCAAAATCGAAAGGATTTTGAAATATCCTTTCACAGACACTAGGTATGCTGAAGCTATTGATTTCCCTTGTTCAGGGTTTTTTTTAAATTGCAAACCATTTTCAATAACCCACATTACAGGTTACAATGCACTGGCTAAGGATGGCACTGTTTCTTGAGCTGAGAAATCTAGGAAAGTGTTTGCTCACTTCCGACACCTATGGCGCCAACGTGTTTAAAGGTCAGTGTTTATACTGCGGCGGTGGGACCCACACTGCTTTATGGATTAGACAGGTTGTTTATGCGCAAAGAATAAATTCCAAGTATGCCTGCACTTGTACATCGGTGCCCATCGCATAGTTCTTTTTGCTCAGCCCTGTGCTGCGTGGAAGCAAAAGAGAGATGGAGGGTGTATGACCTGACAAGGAAATGTGAAATCACTAACCAGTGCAAGTACGCCGGTGGACAGCTTTTGCCCCTCCAGATTGGTCTCCGGGCTCAGCTGACTAACGGAAATGGGCGAATTGCGCAGTCAGTGGAGCTCAGCTCTGAAGGTTATCGCCTTCAATGCGCAACTTCCAAGTTCCCAAAGTAACTACATATGCCATCGCCTTCAACGATTAGCTGCATGTCCCACACCGTCCCACATGCCGGTGTGGAACCTGGAAACAATGTGCCTTTAAAGTACGGTTTACAGCTGATAAATAATCATCCTGAGTGCCCATGATTTTCACCCTCAAATTGCTACAGGTGTTCTCAAGAACCCTGTCATTAGAGTACGGAATATATAATGATGACTCGAAGCGCAACAGAGCATAATGACCAACCGCAAGCTGAATGTGGATGATTCTTTCTTAAAATGGTGCCTTCATGTTGTGATGGATTTGGTGGCACATCCTTCGGAAATCGTGAAAGAGAAACGTCCACGCCGTTCCCGAAATTACTGATACTTTAAACATGTGATAAAGCAAAGATTAGCAAGCGGAACGAAGTTATCACAGATATAAAACACAATCTGGGAAGTAAAAAACACTCGAGAGCTTTTAATCGAGATTTCATCTTGTCTTTTGGCCATTTAAGGCAAGAGAAGCGCGACTCACTCAACTAGCATTTCAACCTTATTGGAAGTTATAGGCACTCAAAAAATCAGTGCCTGAGTGCTCATTTTGTTTGTCTTCAGCAATTGGACAGTACCCGGCTGCAGTTTTCAGAGAAGGATCATCTAACTGATCATCTTCCTGATAAACAACCGGCTGGAACGAATCTGAATCTCACCGATTTTGTGGGGTGTGCTAAGCTGATGATTATCAAGGACATGTAACCTGCGTTCAGTCCGTCGTTCCTCAGCAGGGTACAAGAAATTTTGAGGTCGAACCAAAACTCATTTGGAAGATTTCATTCTTCGTACGCTGCCGCCTGTCCTGGGATCCTTTGCTGGTAAACATTAACTCCTCGTTTATCGCCAGTGAAGCAGTTCTTTCAAATTGAGTTCAAAAATTTGTAGTTTGGCAAATTCACAAAACGTTTCAAACAAATTGCGTTTTTAGGCAGCGTTTCCTTGAACCACATGCATTATTTGTGTCCATTACGATGGCACAACCGGGGCCGTGTTGCTTTACCCGAATACGGACGCATGAGCATCTATGGATCTGTATCACGTGCGTTTCATTTGATATCCTTAAACTCTTTGTACACAAGATACAAAACGTCAGGTAATGGACAAACAAAAATTTCAAGTTAAATGACTCAAGGTGTTTCTTTCGACAGAAAGATTGGTTGGGAGATTCTAGAAAACAAAGAATACAAATGTCTTTGTAGGGCAGGATAAATGGGGGCAATATAAACTATTTTTCATAATGGCTCTTCAGACTCAATGGTCCGACAGCAAGCTTCAAAAACGCAGATAGACCACATAAACTATATATTCTATTTTCGGCATGACAATCAATACTACTCACATGCTTAGACTTTCGTGTGTATATATTTGTCCATCGGATAATATATTCATGGAAGTTGCTATAAACACCGCTGTGCAGGAAGTGGGCGAGAGCACTTTCGAAGCTTTCAAGAAAAGCTGGGAGCTTTAGCTCTGCGCTGTAATCTGTGGATACAGCCTTGTGGTCAATAACGGGCTAGTGGTTCAGATTGCCCAAATATACAAAAACCATACATGGTTAGTTCATAAGAAAATTCGTTTCAACTGTACTTTCTGCAACAATGTGAACTAAATACTGACTTAAAAGTTTTCATTTACCCCTTTGAAATCCCAACAGTGTTAAGGCTAACACGATGTATATTCCCCCTAATTTCACCTTCAGTATTATCAGACGATAAAGTGGCAGCCCACTTCTACCAATTACGCTGAGAGATTTCTGGGCTAAATTGCAGCTGATGAAGAAGAGTAAATCGGCTTACTGTCAATTGACACTGTTTGTACACACTGAAGTAAAGCTCAACGTTTTTAATAGCACTGTTATTTATTCCACTTCTTCCCATGACCGCGATGGTGGATAACTTCCACGCCATTCAAATATTTTGCTACACTCATAATTTGGTGAGATTCCGTTCGTCATTCTATGCCTTCGTTGCGTGAAATATATTTTTCCAACCGGTCGAATCATCTAAGTATTATACTTAGTTTGTCAAAACGTCCTACTCGCATTTACAGTTTTGTTTTTTCACTATCACACTTGTGAAGCACGCGTAAAAGAATTACACGGAAAAAGAAGTGAAAATGTAGAATGGAAACTGAATGACAACTGACAACACCAAAAGGGGCGTGATTTTGGGGAGGTGTAAGGTCGTGTTTTTCAAAATTATGTGGAAAAACGTACCCGAGAGTTTTGTTGTACTTTGTTCAAGTTTCGCTGCGGGACATAATACAATACGGCTAATTAAATTTTACAAATATTAGGTTTTTTCACCGAGCAATCTTGCCAAGGTTTTATCCTTACTGTGCGAATGTGCAATGGAGTTTACAATATGCGAATATGTATGAATATACACGTATAAAAGTGGACGATGTTTGAAAGTTGTTTATTCATCAAATTTTAACCGCAAACAGAAAGCACTCACAAAATGAGATGCATGTTGACAAAATGCTCAATTGTGAACCACACCCAGAAGATATTTAGTAAATTTATGTGATTCCAAATGACCACTGCTTGTTATTTCAGGTTTACTTCCAAAAGCAGATGCATTTGGTGGTTGAAGCAAGGAAGCTTAACGTAATACGACAGCCTAAATCAGGTAGCTGTGCTGCCGTCCGACAATTACCGCGCAACGTGTGTCGCAACTAGCCTTCAAAGAAAATGCAAAATATTCTACGTTGGTTTCATGTTTATTCATTCATAAAAAGACAACCTAATATACAATATTATATATAACATAATATGTGCAGTGTAGTAAGCTATAATGACGTTCGCAAACGCATTGGGCTTTTTATGTTTTATTTTACACTCAGAAGCGACTATAAAAGTAGCTATTCTTTTGTGCTCTAACTTGAAGCAGGTTGTTCCTCAGTGGTATGTTAATGGCAATTATAGCATTTTTGCAGTGTACATGCACTTCTGTGTATATGCATACTTAACAGGCCAGCGATACTTCAGTGAAATCAGTAATAACGATTCCTCTCATTAACTGGACAACAGATTATTTATTATGCTATTAACTGAAATAATTCTACACCGAAATATGGCAGCTCTTATATTTGCTAACTAGAAGGAAAACCGTATTTCCCATCAAATCTAAAAGTGTACTTAAATACGGAGATTAAAAAGGGCCTCGAGAACTCAAAAACACACTGTCGCATGCTGTTTACGTAGGACAGATGTGAATGTTTCAAAGCCATGTGTTGCAGAAATTGCCCACTACGTGTGTTCCAACGGTTTAGGGTAGTTTGTGAAAAGCCACCACATATAAGTACAAAAATTTATATGCCTTGGTATTTTGCCAAAAACATGCTTGAAGTATGAGCTGGGTACATAGTCATGATTTCTTATTATTGTGCTTGCACTTTGAAGGCTTTGAGCGTCTTTGCACTGTGAATGGATTGCGCGTTGGCCGCAGCCTACTTGAAGACCTGTTTATAGTATGGACAACAATATAATGATTAACTTGGAAGTTGAGAACGTTTTGCAAATACAGAGGTGAAGAAAATACTCCCACAAAGCTCTGAAAATAAATCTCACCTTCCAGTTCGGCTAACTTAAGTTGCACGCCAACTGAGAGTGTTAAAATGGATTAGCGTTGTAAGTGCAGTAAGATTGTTGAAAATTTTTTGTACGGTCGTCAAAGTAGGGTAAACAACGATGAAATCTTGGAATATCCCATTTCTTGGGATTGAGGCATTTACTGCAAAATATGCAACTTTAGTGTTATAAGTCAAAACAAAGACCAATCACAGTCTATGTCAATAAATATTTGACATCAGTATCAATATTCGACACACAGATTTGCGCTCCAGATACCGCCCAACCTACATGGAGCTCGCTTAAATATATCCTAAAAAGAATAGTTCACAAATTGTATTTGATTACTTTCATGCGGTAGGAAATACGTTATTCGTTACCGTGGACTTAAGGTCCAATCTGGTTTGAGTGATTAAATTTAAGCAACTCAGCAAAGTTCTGCGAAAATCTCAAGCTCATCGGGTAGGTTTAGATTCCCTGATGACAATGTTTGTTTTCACATAGGAAATGAATTTCCTTGCAAGTAGCCGGTTTTACTGCCAACTATTAGCTAGGATACCAGGTGACTTACTTACATAAGCAGCTTATTTGTGTCATGCTAGAAACTGCAGCGAGTCCGCCGGAAAAAGGCAAATCTTCTAGACAAGCCCTAATCAGTAGCACACTCAGGCCGTGTGGTTGCCGTGTTATGCAACCTCACTTTTGTTAATGTCAAATATTCAGAAAGGAACTAACGCTTAATAATATTAACAAAAATGTCATTTGAAATTTTTCCTTTTTAATCCAGGAGCCGAGCACATTTTCGTGGTTTTCATGTTTACAAAATTGGATGAAACCCTTGAAACAAATCGTACCTGTTATATCTTTCAGGATCGTTTTTAGGCCACCTGCAACACGCAGAAAAAAGATTAGTCCAGAACTTAACCAAAGGACTTAATTTTAAAATGAATAAAACCGGTTTTAGTTGGCTGCATATTATATTTCATAGATAATTATAGGCAGCTGACTTCTGGCCTCACATAGTCTCGCATTTATTTCATCACTTCCAAACACCAACGCAAATTACCAGAACCTAAAACGTAGACACAATTTTGCTTCTGCCGCTTTTAGCGCAAGATATTGCACCCATTACGGGCGGAAAAATGATGTCAGCATCTAATTTCGATTCTTTAGACCAAGTAGACCAACACTGATGTCTTGATGACATATATTTTAAATGCAAATCGGGTAACCATTCGTCGTTTGCAAATAACTTACAATAATTCCTCCAGTTTAGCGAATTTATCAGATTTATTGCTCACAAAATAAGTAATGTTAGTGGAAAATAAATCATACCTTTTGCTTGCTTCAAAAGTTCGGTCAGCTGGTCTGCGTTAATTTTGTTTTCAAAACACGTTATACAATTACTGTATGAAGACTGTGGAAAAGAAAATTTACACCTGAGTGTTTTGTGCCATTTTTGCGTTGCGTAGGTTGCTTGTTCAACTAGTCTCATGTTGCTTATTTGCTATCTGCCTGAAGCTAGTAGCCACATCGTTCAGCAAACTTTGTATTTAAATTGCACTCTCGCTGCCACTCTGGGTAGATTGGCATACAAAATTCCAATCGAGCTAACCGCGTAAAACAACACTGACAGCTATTACTCGTAAGCATCTGATAGCGAGCTGATGGTATATTCGTGCAATTCTGGGCTTTGCAGCTTTATTGTATAACCGGACATTTAAGTGTTTGTGTATGAAATATTCGCCATCTTCGCATATCTCTACTGGATGAATTGATATCAGTTAGACACCGTTTGTTTATAGCAAAAATAGTTTTCTGATGCGAAAAAAATTTGGGATGTCTACTCCAGACTATCAGATGCGTAGTCAAGGTAAAATGCCTGGGTAGAATATAGTGCCGGTGGCAGCCACCGATTTTCAGGGAAACTACGTTTCACTGAATTACAAGTGACATCTTCCTTCAGACAGCAAATAGATTTTCAGGACTGTTAAACTGCTGGAAAGATCTGAGGTAGATTTTAAGGTGAAATTTACTAAATAAATTGGGTGTACTACACATTGACTAGACACCTGCTATCTAGTACGATTTAGGTTTGCCATAGGCCATCATTTACAACCATACCGAAGACTGCACTTTAGGAAGCAAATGCGTGCTAAATGCGTTACGAAAAAACACCCTGGATTAGCGTCACCAGGGCTTCCTTGAATGATGTTGGGGACGACACCGAAACCTCCAACGGTGTGCCAGTAATACACATTGTCGATCACTTGGTCCTCCAGTCACGACATCCAAGTCACTGCAGATTTCAATTGAAATCAATTACAAGGAATTCCCTTCTCAGTGCGTTTGCTTGCTCTTTTACGTGAACCATTTATTGACAATAAAAATAAGTCCGTCCAGTAGCTTTGCGTCGAATATTTCTTACGACATTTCAAACAATGGAAAACGTGGAACTCACGCTACGTGGGACTGACGCTCAATCGGAGCACTCTAAATCAACACCAGCTCTCTGGGAAACCTACAGAATGTGCACTCGGATACCGACGCTGACGCCACAAATTTCACTAGTTTGCCCCAAGGTGAGAAACGATAAACGCACCTATAATATACCCACTTGAGGCGATCCAAATATAACAACGTCCAATAAAGCTTGATGAGACGAATGTCGTGAGCAAGAAGCTAGCCACCGAAGCATTTTTAAATATAACGGTTGAGCTGAATTGCTGTGAGTAAATGTGGTTGAATAATACTTACACCAACTGAGCATCAGACTTCATGGATTTGACCAAAGTTACCAAACTCAGACTAACCTTTCAGTAATCCGTTTGCAGCGTTCTTGGCAGCTGGGGATATTGAAAAGAACCTCGACTTTTTATTATATAACGTAGTGTGCTTGGTAGCACATAAATATTTACGTCCACATAAAATCGTAATTTTTTGAAACCCATCTTCTCACTTTTACACCTAAAGCACTGGAATGAGCTGTACAAATATATGTGCGCAGTTGTTTCCTGTAATGGCAGATAAACGTAGTTTCTCGCTTAAACCACAAAAATTATTTCAGTAAGCAGTGCGTACCCCGGTTATTTCATCAAACAGCAGCGTGGGTGTTCCTTTTTCTCTTTTATGGCCTTATTTTATTTAATCGATTTGCTTACATAATTAAGAGGGTCAAGATCGTAAAAGATTACACCTTGTTCCAATTAACAGCACTTATGTAGGCAATCCATATTTCCGATTTCTTCAACTTTGTTTAACTCTAGATCGTCACACCGCCAACGCGACAAAATGCTCACGCGAAACTTTTCCGTGTATTACCGTTACCGCAACATAAATTTCAAATCTATGAATTCTTGGAAATTAACTGGTGCAGAACTTGTCGGCGCATTATCGAAAACAAGCATGTGTTTCAGCGGTTTGCCTGTGGAGTTTTTATGTTTAAGTAACCCGTACATGTTGAACGCAATGCACCCAATTTGGAACACACAGACCTGCGATAAGGAATGGTGCACTTATTTTCTTGTTCCGCGGAGATGCCAGGAGACCTAAAATATCCCAAATATGGCAGCTAAAATAGGTTTGCGAAAGATCATTTAGCTTTGAATTTTGATTGACAAAAGCTGGTGAAAGAGGTTTTAGTAGCGTGTGAATTTCGTATATAAATTGCACCCAGGACAGATTTTGTTAAGTCGCGCATCTTACCCATTCATCGGTAACATTTAGGCAAATTTTCAGGTGGAAGAAACGACGCCTATCAACACCCACTGATATGCGTTGCAATTTTCATGCTGCTATACGTCGGCTGAGAAGTGTGGAAATTAGTTTTAAGTTATCAGTCTTCTTATCCTAAAACGTGTCTGAAGATTTATAGTGATAGATGTACGATTAGTGTGTGAAAATAACCACTCGCATTTGTTCCAAATGATCGTTGCTCAAGGTACACATCCCGTGAGACACGTGACTGCCCTTAAAAGTAATGTTAGCTTTAAACCAAAACTCACGTTGACTTCAAACGTAAAATTCACGAACAATCATTTATTTTCAATGCAATTTGATCCCGCAGCTGACAAAAAATGCCTTGATTAGTATATTTTGTAAATGTAACCCTTAATGATGTCCGCTTTTTTATTGTACTTTAAAACTTAACAAGGTGTTGGTAGCAACCATTGCTCAGGGGTAGCTACGCTGAGGTGCGTCTAGGTAATTATCCAGCGGTCCTATGTAGTTACAATTAACGCATATAAAAATTGTCGGGGATTTTTACGATCTCCTCTATGTCCATCCATAAATAGGACGCATACCATTTTTAACTTGAAATGGAGATCTACCCTTCATAGTTAAATGTATGCGCAAACTCTGTTAGTTTTTATACAAGAGAGTAAGTATGTGTATTTTATATGGGGTATTTTTGCTTCCGAACAAATTAGTACATGTAGACTGAGTAAAGGTGCAAGTTTATTGCACACATCAGAGCATCCGAGACAGCTATAAAACAAGAGCTGTGCAAGATCACTAAACCATGATACTACGGATCAATTTAACTAATAGTAAGTGAAACATATTTTCAAAAATGTTTGGAGTCGGCTGGCATAAATGCACAAACAGGTCGTACCTTCTAATTTTGCGTTTAAACTCTTCAGTGCTTCTGCAAATGAAAACGCATTTATTGCCCAGACAGTAGAATAGCACATGAATTATATGAAAATAGTTAACAGCAACGTACATGAAATGAACTAAATAATGACATCTCTTTGGCACTGCATTTTCGGAGTTAAAGCACCGCTTAAGTTTAAATATCTCCGGACGTTGAACAGATGGCTTCATTTTCAGTCATTTCCAAGGACTACGTCACCAATGCTTCCCATAGGTCCCATTGCCTTCTAAACCGACTATGTCATGTTTGATCCATATAACCAAATAAGATATAATGGATTCTACCAATATTTGTTCATGTACTAGCACGCTGTCGTCTGGTGTATTAGACTATCGATTCAAAAGTTTAAAACATTTCATCAGATTTGCGCGTTGGAAATGAATATCTAAAATTAAGAAAAATTAGATCTCGGAACAAACTTGCCCAAATAGGTGGACATTAGGGCCATGACAACGACGTCAGGGAAGCAGAGAGACCTGCAACTTGCCCCCAGGCACTCCTATTTTTTCCCCCAGAAAAGTTCTCTCAGTGGAGTGTATGTGAATATTTTCAGCTCTTTCGTGGGGTGTTACAAATGGAAATTTTACGTGACCAGAATTTAGGCGAATTTGGGCAGAATTCCGAGATGCGGTGCCGGCTAAGTGTGTGAAGTTGAGTGTCCCAACAGTAGTCGTGGTAATTGTTTCCATGTATGCTATCTATTATTCTTATAACGGTGATCGCATTACAAAAATCTTATTTGGGCGCAAACATGAGTGGTTTTTTATCGACATCGTCTGGGATCATTTCCTCTGTTGCAACCGCAAATCAACCTAGATCGGCGACATTACGCTTCTATTACGTATAACAGAATTACTGCTAGTTTAAACACATCTGTTGTCAATAGATGGGCATCACGTGACTTCGCAAAATTAAACTGGTTTTGCGTTTTGTTCCTATCGACCGATCGTAATCAAGATAACGCTTTATTGGACCTGTACTTCCCAAATTTACCCTCTACGTGTCCATTGTCTGCATGAAATCCTGCAGTCGGTGATTTATTCCGTTCGTTTGAACAAAATGTTTTTTCCTTTTCGTATAATGATATTTGCAACTATATGCCCAACTGACTGCATTTTATCAACTGCTATTAGGTAGCTGGCAAGCAGTTACACAAAGAAAAGCGTCCTTCCTTTGCTATGTGCAGTTAGTTGTCGACAAACTCATTAGGGTAATAGAAACACAATTAAGAACGTAATACCCATTACACTGAAAATAACACATACTTTCTAATTTTAGCATTTCTTCCTTCACGTACGCTGTATAGATTAAAAAGCAGATTCGTCCACAAGAACACGTTGGATTTTAACGACAAAGCTTACGACAAATCTGGCACTAAAATGCAGGAAACTGAATTGCCTGATTAGCCAGCGATACAGGATGACTAGGCTGAATAAAGTAATGAGATTGTAATGGATAATTTCCTTATTTGTTTTCCCGGTATAACCTGGATGACAATAAAGCACAGTGACGATTGTTAGAAATTCATATGAAAATATATTTTTCTGCAACCTGGTGTTGCGTACTTTGCGGCAAGCACACGGTAAACTTATCTCACCCTCCCGTTAGAACGGAGGTAAAGACGAGCAACTCCGGAGGCCAAATGGCGCACGATGGGTTTCAACGAATTCCTTTGCAAAACGCTCCTGCACGTTTCCTTACGAGACCACACGTTGCAATGACTTCTACCATGGAATTGAGCCCCTTGTATAAAAGCGTGTATATTTTTACTCTTTCTCTAAATTAGCTATTGCTGCATAGGATTCCCCCAGAATTTATGTAACTCGATCGCTTTGAGATATAAGGTAGTGTCCAAAAGCAACGCCGGACCGCAACATTATGATCATGATTGACGGATGTCACTCACCATTGTGGACTAGACTGAACTGTTGTTACTTTCATTTTAAGTGCTAACCTCACGTGGCGATAGTTAACCAAAACTCCAGTTATCCGGCTGCCCCAGTTCAAAGTTTGGAAAATTTAGGATTCAGACATGATGACTGACCTAGATGCGTAGAAAATGAACAAACTCAAGAAATCGGAGCCGGCTGCACAAGGTCGAACTCAACTAAATGTCATTATAATAAGCACTATTATTAGTCGTCACATGTGCAATATATATCAAATGCATACCGCTTATTTTTGCAAGTTTTTCCAGCACAAAAACTGTCAATTGTAGAAAAAAAGTCAGATTGTTGAACACTGGGATAGCGTGCACTGCATCGCAAATGTTTTGAGTCTTAGAAGAGAAAAAAACTTCCATTTGAGCGAACCTTTTTTGCATTGCGTTCGGTTGGTTATATTTTAGAGGGCTTCATTTTGCTGTTCTTGAAGAAAAGCCAATTTCATTTAATCACCGTTTTTGGAACAAATGTCGTTTCATAAAATTAAGGCAAAAACAGCAAGCCTTTGCGCTACTACATCAGTAAAAAGTACACTCTGAAATATACAAAAATTACACGTGTAGCAGTGAATTGAAAGAGTGTCTGTGCGACGTTCTTGAAAGTGAACGCTCTCTGTGGCTAATTATTTTATCTCCAGGGGATAGACTTCAGTTAGTGAGACTGCGGCTAATTTTTTTCATTGAGAATAAACCGGTTTAATTTGGATTACCATCCTGAAGACTGTGTATCAGTAAACGTAATACTCTAGCAATCAAATGAGCTAAAGCACTCCTTCTCCTGTTAGTAAGTTAAAGCAGAAACAATCATACATTTGCTGAGATTTACTCAAGCAAAGCAGGTTTATCTTGTTTGATGCACATTTATCTACACATGAACCACAATGTGTTTTCTACATCTCCACTGATGCTTGAAATTGCACAATGCAAATAATCCGACAAAAGAAACTCATATATATTTCTGGACGTAGCTACGACACATTGGAAACAACTGCCTCTCCAAAAACTTCCCACTCGGAAATAAAACCCACGTGGCAACAACGTTCAATGGTACCTCAGATTGAAATATAAGAACATTTCAAATAACTTCAAGTCTGGTTTGATCTTAAAATTCCATTGGTTTTATTAAATTTAAAAGGAACAGCGTTACAAAGTATGTCATCGCCACTTTTGACCGATTACCGCTTTCCCTCTGTGATTGCTCAATCAGATCGGCTTTGCTGAAATTCATATATGTATTCCTTTACGTCAGTGTGGCTGTCGTTAACCACGTTCAAACGGTTAGTGATTTTTGTTCATCAACCCTGATTGTTGGAGATTATTTAAAGGGTATCATACTGAATGGGACTACGAAGCAATTAAACATATTCTAGTAGCCAAAATAATCATTACTTAAATTTCTCTTCTGAAGGGTTCAGAAAAAGTATACATTCGTTATAGTCATGCTCAAGTGCCAGTGATTTTATTTACATCTGCTCAGGAATGCGGTGTATTTCATAAATCATCGCAGGCGAAAATTTAAGGTGTTCATTGCTTCTCATTTATACACTGATGCGATGAATCTTGCGGAGAAATATCGCACAAAAATTTTTGTAAACAAGGAAGTGAGCTTACAATTTCACCACCGTCAATAGAGTCGTCATATTCACGTATCCGGAATATGATATATTGCATGGGTGAAACTTACGTGATGCTACTGCTTTAGCTTGCAATCGGTTAGCTGTAAAATTTAATGGAGGAACAGTATACAGTATACAGTACAGTATACATAAAGTATAAGGCAAGGAACATATTGAAATGGATGCCAAATACGTTTACATTTAGTGTGGACTTGTTTACTGATAAAAAACGGATTTGTGAGGTCGCGTAATATCGGCACCTACATTTGTCTACTTGACGCTGAAATTATTCTACTTGCAGGTACGTAGTAAGTACACATGGTTTATTGCCGTTGAAGCTGTTTGAGCAGAAATAAACGCCCCCTTGAAACCCTGACGAGAGTTGTAGCGTGCTGCTTTGCAGGACTTAAGCTGGCCAAAACCAAGTGGTGCTCCTGAAACTGTGCGGCATTTACTCCGCGACTAACAACTCTCACTAACATACCTTGTATGCGATTATCATGCACAGCTCTACTGCGCTGATTCGTTGCACCATCCGTCGGTGAAGTGAATATGGCAGCTTGACTGTCAACTCTCGCGCACTAAATTATGTTTTGTCGGAATTTGGAACACATTTGATAATTGCACATATTTCCTTATGTCCGTACAGTATGGACTTTTAAATCGTTCAAAGATGAATTTTAATAAAGCCTCACTGTCTCTCGGGTAAAGTTAGAACGGAGACTAAAATAAAACTATGGGACACTGAGCTTGACAAAAAGTCGAAATCCTATTTTAACCTATTAACCACACAAGTCTTTTATAATCGTTTTTTAGCTGGTGCTTTATTTGTAAATGATCAATAAAATACACGCCTCTATACCCAAAATATAATCAGCGACATTTAATACGAAGAGCATTCTGTGCTTTTTGAAAACACAGCTAAAATTTTTGGTAATTTTACCGCGAGGGTTTGCCGCTAATGGAAGTATAAGAATCCTTGGTGCGCAAATGTATATCTAACGTTTTCAAAGTACCCGTAATTCGGGAGCGTTTCTTCCAGAACATACATGTGAGGTAGAGTGCTTCAAAAATATTGGCAGGATTATCTGAGCCGTCTTGGAAGAATTACTTTTGAGTGCAATTTTATCCTTAGCAGCATTTTTGTGATTCCTTTTGTATACTTTGTTGCGAGTGTAATAAAATTTAAATCATCATGCAAAATTCACATTGTAGTTAATGTGGTTCAAAAATGGGTGCTTTGAACAATATTCGTACCATCAAGTGATGCGATCCCTCCCGTTATTGCATCTGTATAAGCACAGCAAAATTGAATCAACAGATCATCTGATAGCATTTTTTTGTAGATACGCAATCTTGGTACAAAGAATAATTTTCACAGTCTGGAAGAAATTTAAGAAAACTATACTATGATAAGACGAACAAGTTTGTGTTCTTGTGCTCGCTCTACCGGGTTCCATTTGTGGTGTTAATACAAAACGTTCGTCAAATGCTGACTCCGCTTTACGGACAGCAATGAAGGTACAATACAGATTTCATATGCTGAAGATTAGATGTCAACTGTAAATTGTTTCAGCTTCAAATTATTTAAAAGCGTCTTATCAAAAACGGTACTTTGCTAAGGAAGCGGCTTGCGCAAAGTATAAAGTAATAAACGACTCAAAATAAAAACGCAATAATTGAAAACGTCCCAAACGCACATTGCCCAATTGCATAGAAGATGCTTCTGCCAGTACACAATGCAACAAGCCCGTCGGAAATATAAATGGTGGCCTAGTGCTTGAGATTGAACGGACACCTATAAATTAGTCGATTGACAAATGCAAACAAGCTTGGACTCACCGGTAATTCTCTCCAAATAGCTAACAATTTGATCTATAAGAGTTAAAATAAGTGAAGAATTGCACGTAAAGCAATAAATTTTACCACCCGCCATTGAGAGGAAAAACCAGAAATTTAAATGTATTAAAGTCCAGTAAGTTATGTTTGCAAAAGATTGGAGGAAGATTGCTGCGCACGCTGGTTATGAATTATAGCAGCACTGAACATGATTAACACAATTTGTTTTATCTGCTATTTGCAGTGCTCTTCCATTTCTCCAGCTTGCACCTCCTGGATACTTGAAGCCAGTTTGGCTTCGTTCTTGACGCACTTGCACATAACCTATTGTAAGCCATTGCAGTATCCAAGTCAACTATTTGATTTCGTCGGTAACTTTATGCACACCGACAAGTTTACAAAGACAATGAAAAAAACGTGTCATCTGCAGTCACTCTAGGCAGCTGCAGTTGTTCAAACTCATGTTATAAAAAGGATACAAAAGAGCAACTTGTTGTGGAAGGAAACAGGGCTCGTGGATAAACAAAATGTGGATGAATTTATTTTTAGGTGTTGTTAGGATGGATGTGTTCGTGATATTTATCTGGGTTATTCTTCCGTACAACGCTGGGTGCACATAGCCTTAAATAGATCAACTATTGCTTTTAAACGCGCCCTGCGTTTCCTTGTCTATCCACGTCCTTCTTCTTGTAAAACAGCTACAAAAAACCGCAATGGACATTTGAGCTCATCATACGTTAGTAGTAAATGATACGGCTCGTGTTGCATCACTGAAACAAATATAACTGAAATTTAGCCATAACTAATTTAACCAAAATTGAAGGGCGCAAACTATCGCGGCTCCTAATGTCATGGTGCCACAAATGGATAGGCAGACTATATTTTGTTATTAGTATAACTTCTAATTCCTGGGTGTATCCGCTAGGCACAATTTTGAGATTTAAGTCGTTTTTGTGAATTAATTTACTATAGAATGGCACTTGTTTTACAGTACATGCGCCTACACTGTGTGCATATTATCGACGAGAGATGGGAGGCCAGTTTATTACCTCTGCTGACTGCGGCCGTACGTCATCGCTGGGCTTATTACATTATTTCATTAAAGATTTCTCTCAGCCTAGTGAGCCAAAATTGCGTGTTCTTTTATCAGTTTGTTGCATTCTTTTGTACCCTCTTACGTAATCTATGCACTCAAAGCTGTTTTACAATGTTTTCAGCAAAATGTAGGTCTGAAATGAACCGTACCTTGAAGCTGCTGCAACGCACTTTGTAACATTTCTTTCATAATTAAAGAAGAAAAAGGTGACTATAGTTTAGGTGACGGATGTTTATGCTGAGCAAGAGAAAAGAAACTTAACTGTAGCGACAAATGTGCAATTCTTTGACAATACGAAAAGTTTTGGCTCCATCCCCGTTCGGTGCAAACCATCACGGAGCGTAGGATGTGACACGTCTTCTTCAAGAAGGGCATTTTTTACAAATAGTTGTCCATGTAAAAGTGGGTGTCTTTCATGTTTATCAGGGAAAATAATAAGCCCAAATTTAATATCCAACAGTGCATATGACGACTTCGCCGGGGCACTTTTCACGTCACATTCATCGAAATTACGCTTGTCTTAGCGTTGCAGTAATCCGGCGGAAATGCGAAAGTTTTATCATCGCATCTACTTCACCTGAAACTATTTTCTCCATAAAGTGGATAGAGAAGAGACAAATTTGTAGCGTACTGTCTGTCAAACTGTGGCTCGCGCTTAAAGCACAGTGCACAAAGTGCGTCTGCTTGAAAGTGGCTAGATGGCCTACCATTAGCCCGTTTTTTTGGAAAGCTTCCACATACTAACGGTATGCTTTACTAGACACCAAATTGGATTGCCCATCTGCAGATCATTTTCGATGAAGGAATTTCTACACTGTTTCTGCTGCTCTGAGCTTCAATATTTCGGCTTGCATGAGTTTTCCCAAAAAATCTGGGAGGCTGTATCATTTTTTTTACTAAAATGTCCTCAAAATGCAATTATTAACGTCCATTTCTCTGAAATTCTGAAGATATATGGGATTAATCTCTGTTTCCTATGTGAGTATACAGTACCTGACAATCGTTGTTTTGTTTGCTCTTCAGCATCTGTAGATAACAAAAGAATATCAAATTCTCATGGGCAGTAGGATAACAATGTACAGACTAACAGCATTTTAACCGGAATACAGTCCCCCATTGGTTTTATGTTTAAAAAATAACGAGGAAAATTTGAAGGTGGGTTTCTATAGCTATGCTGGAACTGCGGAATTGCAAACTTTACCAGAATGGTCCTTATAACGTCCAATTATAAAACTGTTCACAGGATTTACGGTTGAATATTACCTTATGCTGTTTAGAATGTAAATTTTACTGCGCTTACTAAATAATTCAATGATCTGCATAATTAACTCTAAATACCATCCATATGCATAGCACACCAATATTCCGAGTGCGCGCAAACAATAATCCGCATCACAAACTCAGTAACACTACTCCTTATCGCAGATGTATGTAACAGTTCCAGTTTTATTGGAGAGCAGACGCAGAATATTTTCTTTTTTATAATAAATTGGTATCTTTGCGTGAACATCTAAAATACCAATCCCACTATGAATATCCAAACGTAAAGAGGACTCAGGCTTTTGTTTAATGCGCGATTCAGCAAGAACTTTTGTTGATATTCTAAGCATCTTGTCGTTGTACCGGTAAACATAAATACGCTTCTGCGAGCAAAAATATTCGGTGGACACAGAAATTCAACACCGCCAGGTAGCGCCTAATAAGCGTGTTGCTTAAAGATTAATAACGGGATCGAGTTAAGTTACACTGAAACAAAATATCCCAGACAAAACCATAAGTGTACACGTTTCACAATGTACAATATCACAATATCGCAATATTCACAATATACAGATCGATTTACAATTAGAATCAGGTTTCAGGTGGCCCGTGAATTAACATGCTCCGAAGCTATTTCACTATAAAAAACAAAATTATTATGCATGTCTTCATAGTGAATTAACTTAATATATAGAATGCGCGTACTTTGCAAATTTTCTCCGGTTTGTCTTAGTGATTCTATGGTGAATTGAAAAAAATAATTTATTGCACCGCTAAAAACCCTTGATTATAGAAGTTGTCATACACAATCTTGAGGAGGATAAATAACGAACCACTGGTTACAATTTCACTGTTATATTTGCAGTAATGTGAACTGTATATGAAACTGACACACGAATACATTTTTGCTTCCGTCGCGCGGGAAATTATTTCAAACAGCTGCGGAAAGCACTACATAAAGCCGAATACGCTCAGACCTGATTGTATTGAAGTTCCTTAATTGCACTCAATCAATATCGTTGTGTTAAAATCAGGCAGGTTCATGCCTTTTTTGGAATGGCGAATTTTTTTATGTGAACATCAACCTTTTGTTTCCTAAGCCAGAAAATCAAGACGTCATGCCAACAGGGATATGCAGCTAAATTCTGCTTCCAGTGCGCGGATTGATAACCACGTTTATATGTATATAATGGCATCCAAGAAGTGTGTATATAAATTGAGAAATATTTTGCGCTGTCACAAGAAGCCCTGTCAAAAATTAATACTGGTGGGATAAGCTGCAGCCCAAAATAGAACCATTCCTATAGTAGCAGTGAAGCAGATAAAGCTCATGTGTGTTTCCAAGTTTATTAGTACTGCAAACATGGACCATAACGTATTTAGCAGCGACCAGCTTATCAAAACGACGATTCTGTGTGTCTCGATTGATGTTAACAAAAGCTTTGTAGCCGTCTATGCGAGAGAAATCAACTGCACTCAATGTAGTCTATAGATGACTCAAATTTGCTGATTTTCTCAGGCTATAACACAATCAGCCCATTTATTAAAGATCAAGCTGGCCGAGTGTGGCTATGGTGGCTGAAGTTGCGACTGCGCTGTCGTGGATAGGGATTCTTGGTAGGATTAAAAACCACCGCCTGGGTAGTTTATTTCGGGTCGAATAATGACCCTGATATAATACAGCATCAAACAAAACTGTGCACATTTTTGTAGAAAGCTTTTGTGGTCTTATATGGAGACAGAATATGTCATCACCTAATGGTATTGAGAGAAATGAACCATTCATTAAAAAAGTACCTACCTTGTAGTTCTTGTGAAAATGTTCCGAGTTTTTCTGGAAGTAATGTATACAAATTACTTTGAGTTATGCACGGTCAACTAGGTTTCACAACGATATATTCAACTATCACGGACTTAATAAACGTAACGAATATTTAAGGCATTTTACTCTTTCTTTAGTGGTCACGTCGCTGAACGCAGTATGTTTATATTGATAGGTATCCTATTGTCATTTGGGCTTTTACCGGCTTTCAGCAAACCTCCATGAGGGAATAACGTCAGTGATTTTGCGGACGTTCGTAAAGGACTTGAATGGCCAGGCTTTGCGCTTTTGTAAACAGCGTTTCCGGGGTCGCTAATTCGATGTCGCACACACCTTTCTAGGTCTACATTCCGCCCGAAATATGCTGCGCAGTAATTTTTGAACTGGCCCAAATCTTCAACACTCGCATTAAAATATATAATTCTGAAGGAAACTAAATATAGCGTATTCATTTGCATAGGTTTATTGCCACTCAGTGTTTAGCTAACTCCACAAGAAACTGAAAGAGTTTGAAAACCAGACATTTTTTGAACGTCTTCTGCAGGTTACCAAATATTTTGGCACAGAATTGAGATGACGTGGAGGGAAATTCCTTTCAATAAGGAGGAAAGTATGAAAACCTCTTCGAAACAGTACTCGCGACATTGCTTGCTATGTTTTATAGCACTCATTTACCACACCCCGCAATTCCATTCTGTGAGGCTCGGTCAATGTACATTGCCAGAAATTACGCAATTTTTTTCATTTTACTTATACTCCTTGGGGTATTCCTGAATCGAAAGTATGGAAGGTAGAGTATATCAATGGGCAATGGTTACTAATATCTTTCTCAGTTACACTCACATAAGCAGCTGTTAATAACACAATCATGTCCAACTTTCACAGCATTTAGGAAATCATGGTGTGCAGTATTTACACAATGATTGCGTTTTCAATGTCGCTACCGATTATGCTTCTCCCTACAAAAATCCATAACGATGGTGAGATTTGTTAAGGAGTCCACGTAGTGCTAAGCCACCGCAATTAGGGCGCGGTACAAAGCGCCACCGTGGTTACCAGTTTTATAGTACGGAATTGTACAGTATTACATGCAGCCGGAAACAGTATGGGGTTTATCAAAGTTCAACTAATAGGAAAGTTTGCGTCTACATTTTACTTCGAAGTAAACAAACACCACCGCTGAAAGCCATTAAAACTCATGAATTTTATCGTCTTTAACAAGAGGAAACCCAGATCTCATCTAATCAGGTTACAAACAGGAGACATAACCTTGAATTTACTCCAACGTGATGTCCAGCAGATACTTCAGAGATATGTTTGGCCTCGGTGGTAAGTCCACATGGAGGAGAATTATTGGATTCGTGGAGGAAGAAGTAGAACCACCATCTTGAAAGTGCCCGGTATTCTATTTGAAGCCAATGCATGTTTAAAGATACACCCTTGTCGAACCTCATTATGCAGTTGCTTCTCTAATTTATAATGGGCAGCCCAATATTGGAAGCTTATGGGACCATCAAGTGTGAGCCAATTTCGTAAAATGTCTGCTTCACAGCTCTCTGCAAACCTCATGTGCTTGGTGGAGTAATTTTATAATCCAAGGTAAATATCCATTGTTCTAGAAAACGTCCACTTGATTCGGGTAACTCTGGCAACAGTCTAGGCATCTTTTAGGTTCTAGGAGGGTAGATATCCTTGCTTTTTGTATGTCACAGCACTCAGAAAACAGAGAACTCCACGGTTTTGGACGCGGGATTATGAAAAGTTACCCCGGTCTGTTTTAAGGGCTATACAAGAATCCATTTCAGAGGTTAACTCGATAGATAAGAAAAAACAAAGTATTTTAGGTTGAATGTTCATCTTCCGACCCACTTAATGGAGTCGCATGCACTGCACTGGGCAGCCCTCCTCCCTTGGGTTCCAAAGGCCAGCACCGTTAGTAATTGCTATACCAGACATAGTTTAATGATGCTTTCGCTTAATGAGTGAGAAGTAATAAAAGTACACAAATAACAACAAAATAAGCCATTTGAATATTTGCATCAACAGCACCCAACAGGAAAAACGAAATCGCAAAATGCCTCTTTCAACCAAACGCATCCAAATAGGATGCACAGCAAAATGAGAAAAGCTTACCTCTTACACCCTTCAGATAAGATTCAATTTCACCTGAAATTAGGCAAACAACAATGTATAACAACAGTTTCAAACGTTTTGCTTGATTACACAACTTGCTTCTGTAGGTTGTTAATGCTTCTTTGAGGTGGTCTTATTAGGACATTTCACGTCGCGATTATATATTCCAGGTATATTCAGCATTCACGCTCTGCCAGTTTATATTATTCTGTTTGATAATGCAAATTTACTTTAAAAAAATTGTCGTAACTACGTCTCTACTTGCTCTGTTTTCACAGTGACCTCCTGGTTTAATACATGGCGAGCAAATATTGATCCAATTCTTGTCTGTGGGCCATCGCCCAGTGTTGGTTAATTATGATGCTCATAAAAATTTAGCAACCCCTTTTACGTTTGATGAGTTTGTTTGCCCATCTCCTAAAATCACTGTATCATTTTGACGTAACAGAACGCACAACAATCAACAGAATAAGCACGATTAATTAAAACTAACTTACTTCTCAATTTTAGGAGATCCTTTGATATTTCATCTGGTAGGTCGTCTGCATGTTGAACGACTACAAGATTATTATGTGCGCAAACACGTACTGCCAGAAAACGGAAGGGCGAAGTGCTTTTACCAATTAAATAAGGGTTAGTGAGGACGTAGGCTCCTGGATGACATGATCGTATTATCAAGCATTTGTGCTAGGGTCTGCCGTGTTCAATGGTTGTGGAGTTAAAATTTGGATCATGTGGACTGTTGCAACCTATTCCATGTTCAGTCAGGTTCTGACAGATTGTTCGGTTTGATACCATGCATCAGAAAAGATCGCTGGGAAATTGCATCGCAATTTAGTCAAAGTATAAACCGTACCCACATTGCTTTCCAAAATTTACGGAACATGAATACTCGCAAGAGCAGCGGCTTCTTCGTTAATACACTTTATAGGTTTATCTGCACCAATTCCCCCCTAAGAGGGTCAAAAGATCAACAAAACGAGAGTAAATCTCACCCAATATCCGTAACTTCGTCTTATTTATTTAATAGCACGTTAATTTGTCTGGTTAGATTTTCAGTGCAATATACTGTGTATACTATTGTAATATACAATGCTGACATGGTACATTATAAAACCTTTTGTAATTTCCACAGTCTACCCTAAGGATATTCGTTATTATACGTAGAACGTATAGACGCATACCATCTAATAGAGTATTAAATACACCCAGGCAAACCGCGAAGCAGTATCCCTTCTCTTCCCACATCGGTGGCACGATATGTGAACCAGCAAAGTCACTCGTCGATAAAGGTTTTATGCGCGAATATGGGTTGCTCAAATTCTGCCAATTTATTCGTTTAATTTTGTTGCTGTTTTGTACATTTTCGCGTGCTTGAACGCCGAAGAATTTAGTTGTGTTAATGGTGTAGAATCGCTATGGGAAATTATCTTTGTACAGTGTGTCTTACAGAAGCAAACACATGCTTCCACTTCGAATTTGTGGATGTGATGATAACACTGGGTGAAAAAAAACAATTTTATTGCTGTATACATTTACATATACTGCACAATTACGTTTTACGCATTCAAACTAGCTAGTGGCTTTAGGGTGGTGCAAAAATCAAAAGATTTGTGCCGATTTAAAACAATGATTTGGCTGGTTTTGTTCATTTAATTATTTACTAGTTACCGAGGGTGCCTGTTATTTTGAGCAAAATCGGTCATGTAGAAAAAAGCTTGAAGAGCAAAAACCATGAAACGTAAATTGTACGTGACAAGTGTTCTTACCTAAACATTCGCCGGTGAGCAGTTGAAGGAATAAAAGGATTACAAGATGTAGTTTCATCTCCATAATATTCTAAATTAACCCGATAAGCTTTTTGAGCCTTTTAATACTTTACTTCACCTCCTTTGGGGAGACGTCTTTAGAAGACTTACATAAGGCAAACCCCGCAAAACCCCTCAAACAGTTTCTTGTTTAGTATTCCAACATTTGATGGTCAACCAATCAGCAAGCGGATAAACTTCATGAGCATACATAGGTTCTGTTTTGGCAAAGTAAACACAGTAGCAAATGTGAACGCACAACTGTCGTAATTTAGGAAGACCAGTATATAATCTCAAAATTTTTGTTATTGTGTTGTACGTCGAACCCCATAAGCCACAATAAGAGAACGTCACCTTTTCGGATGACATGCACAGCCAATCTCTACATAAGGTTTTGTTTGTGAGAAATCTATCGCAGATTTACTCCCAAGTAAATATCGAGAGTAATTTTGCGGTGAAGCAGTTAAGCAGAGAATCATGTGCTCTCCTAAATTTCACAGGCGGAACTTAAGAATGTTGAGGAATACCAGAGCGGTGATTTCGCGTTTGCCCTGTGGAAGATAGTTCACCATCTGTGTAACTGATAAGCAGATTGCGCACTCAAATTCATAAGTACGAATAAGAGGTCATCCAGAATGGATTATCACGCTGATGCACACAATCAGTCATAGGATCCATAAACACGACTTAAGTAATAGCAGCTTTATAGTTAACGAATGGTGAATAAAAACCGCGGTGACATGCTTCAGCCCTTAGCACATCAACCAGGACGTTAACTTGTTTGCGACTGTTCGGAGAAGGATGCTACCTGCGCGTACAACCGAATATTATTTGCAATAGGCCGTCATTGTTGGAAGTGGGCGGAGATAATATCTACGTATTCAGGGGGCGATACATCCCTTAACAACTTCCGTCTTGTGTGAAACTGGGTTGTATCCCGTCCGACAGCAGTTTTGACTGCTTAAGTTACCTTCTGTAAACTGTCCGGCCAAGTGAACCAGTTTGACGTCTGCTGAACATGCAAGATTACCCTCAAATTATCTCCAAAGCACATCCTTAGGCAGACATTATTCTACCCGAATCCACACAATTCTGTCAGCAGAACCCAGAGCAGTTCATTATCAGCTAACACAACTCGATGACGACAGAATTAATTTCATTTCTCAGTTTATATGTTAAGCTGGTACACGGAAATAGGACGAACGGTGCAGTAAAGTATGAACGGTAGGACTGATTGAAAATTGGGTAATAAAGTATGCCGACAGCATTTTTTGGTTTTTAATGAGGGTGTTGATCGGGGACCTGGGTTGATGCCTCAAGCTTATAGTAATTCTAATTGCCGGCGGATATGAAATCGCATACTTAGTTCGGCGTACCTCATAGAACGCTTTGCAAATATACTCCGCTAACTAGTTGGATAAGCCAACCTATTTAGACCACAGGAATTTTACAGCACCAGCACCTGTTGCATTCACAACGCGTAAACCAGCCAGTTACTGACTGTTGCCCAGAATATGTTGTTTGTCGCGGAAATTGAAACTTTATTGTGCTCCATTAACGATAGTCTCTGGGACTGAAACTCAGGAAGATCGAATGAAAAGCTATGAACGCACATGTCGCAGTCAGGAAAAAAAGCACTGAAGGTGCCCAGTCGACTGAATTTTATGTTTTATCAATTTGAATAGGCTGTCACAATAAGTCAAAGGCAATACCCGTGAGTTTGAGTGGCCTCTCTAGGCACCTTGGCAAATCTTCATTAACCCACATCGCAGCATTGCTCGATATTTCTTGGCTTAACGAAAATACAATGTCCGTATTCACTTTCGTTCAAACAGTCGTCCTTCTGTCCTCGCACAACAGTCCAGGTGAGCCCAAACCAAACGGGAAATGCACTGTACTCGGGTACTTATTAGAACTCTCCAGCAGTGCACATCCAGTGGACGTGACGTAGTTTGAACTACGAACACCTGACATGCAACACGAGCGTGTGACCAGTAGTCCACCGGCGTACGTTGGACGCATCTGGCACACCAATTGCACGTTTCAAGCGCAAACATGTCCACTCGTTCAGACGTAAAAAGTGGGATACAATTTCAAGAAGATTTCAAAAGCTGTGGAGCAAGCACACCAGGAGAGAAGGGCAGCTTGGTGCAATAAAACAGTGAGGAACAGAGATGACTGATCACTTCCTTAAAATTGTTATTTCGAGTCTGGTGTCAAATGTTCCTGGTGGACTTTGGACACCTACCGGAAAATATGTCCACAATGATGAAGAGATTTTAAGCAGAAAGACAAATTGGATGGTCCAATGAGAAAAGCCTTTGTAGCGTCCTGCCTTACCTCATGTACTCACTTAGTATCCGAAACCAGAACCGTTGAGATGCAAACCTGGCAAAACTATGTTTACCAGCTAATTCATCCAACGGATCTTCTTGTTCTGTTGCGTAACCACCGGAAATTTTTTACCTGTTTTTCTATCACACACAGTTTTCAAACATCACGAATCATCAAAGCAGAAATGTTACCCAATCACACCATTTCAGTTGAATGGTCTTTCGTAGTCCTTTATTCATTATTCAATATGCCCTCATTCACATCCTTTCAATTCTAAATCATTTAGTTTCTTGTTCCGTGCACTCGCTAGGGACATGGAAACGGAATGTCATTCTTGAGGAAGCGAGTCACAAATGCGTTGACTAATCATAGTATCACCTGCGTAACCCAGTACGCACACTGAAGTACAACACACGCTCTGAGAGATGTAATTCTGTCTCACCTCTGAAAATTAATTCGACAACATTGTAACACTTAAGACCGAGTTAATTTTCAAAACTCTGCTGCGATCTTCAGTGTGTCAATGTGGACTTTAGAATCCCGAAGATGCCTAGTAATACTTCGTTCCCTGAGTCATACCCTGGAAGAGTGTGGAGCGATTTGCTAACTCTGCTAATGCTCTACTCTCCGGTTTACGATAGACACAGAGGCATTTTGAACTTAACCAGTAAACCCATAATTAGTTTAGATAACTTGTTCCAACTCACTTATTATTGGCATTAGGTGCAATCTCGAGGGCACTAAGCTAGACAGGTTACAGTAGAAATTGGTTTTAGTTCATTTGCGGAGCCTGAATCTACTGGAGCAATCCAATACCCCAGCCAGGAACATCAACGATTTTGAGTGTGTTTTTTAAACTTGGACTCTGCTACTAAAGTTGCAACAGATATAGGTCATTCAGTAGAAAAGCGCAGAGGTCTTTTGTAATGCAATATTATCATCTTGAAAACGCTTGATATATGCTTTACGAGAATGATCTTCTTGGCGTTACATGGATTGTTTAAATCGGTCGAACAGAGGTCTAGTTTGCCCCCCCCCACTCTCCACTTTTCAACAGAAAAGCTGATGCTTAGGCATACTGCTTTCTATTGTCACTCGTATGTGTAGTTGTTTGAAGGTTGCTCTATCCCTGATGAGGTCAGATAAGGCAATATTCTTCCGATGAAATGCTGCAACCAGCAAAATATTTAATCATCAGCCCAATTAAGCACCTACATAGACCGGCATACGTGCGGCAAATTGATCCATTTAAAAACGGGTTCCTTTTTAAAATCAATGCGGGAATATACGAAACCTTAATTTGGGTAACAAGGCTGAAGTGACTGCTTGGACGGAGGTCACCTTTATTGAGAGATATGATGCAACGCTCGCTTAATTATTCTTCATGCCGTCGGACATGATGTTGTATTTTTACAGTTTGTTTCCTGAATCAAATGCAACATACCTGAAGTTGACTTACGTCCTATACCAGTTGGATTACGTGAGTAATGTAGCATCAGTTAATAATTCTCTACGCTGCCTGAAAAGACCTCCAAGAAGACCTGTGAGATTTACACTGACCACAATTTTACGTTTGAATTCAACAGAGGATTTGATATCAGATGCTCGTTATGCCAGAAATGATGAGACCATTCACGGCAAATCCTTTTGCCTGCTAAACTGAATGGTTACCGTTAGACAGCTGTGTGTAGCGACGAAACAATAACATTTTAGTGCTTATGGATTTGCTTAGCAGCTACGAATGAGAGTATCTGTAAACCGTGGTCATCTAGAGAGTATTGTTCCCACCAGTGACCCACTATATCACTGTGAGTACAACACGTGAAGATTGACCGCGTGGTTTGTGAAAAATCGTCCATTTGTATAGCTCAATTTGCTTTGAAGATCACACGAATTCATACTGCGGTGAACGCGTACCACCGTCCCAATTAAGAATTTCTTACTGAAGAGACTTCTAACGGATTAGTCACAGTATCGTTACGTTGATTATTTTACTGAGACTAGGGAGTTTACGGAAAGGCTGTCATCACCACCATAGAATGCAATATCATTTTGTTATTATGGATTAGGCTGGGTAGTACCGGCACTCACCCGCTTGACGACACCAATGTTTTGCTACGCGCCCTTGCTGTGGTGACACTTTGGCTAGTTGTAATGGAAATCTATAAGTTGGCAACTCTTCTCGCGGCACACGAATATGTTTATGTTGTGTGTTATCATGTGTAGGGGTTGGACATTTACGCGACATTATTGGCAGTGTTATCCTCCAGGGACTCCGTCACAATGTTGCAACAGACCACTAAGCAAGACATCCGCAAGTCTTTCGCTTGTGTATCCTCTCTATTTTGACGTTTTCTATTTTTAAATCTAGCATTCTACTTATTTCCCCCTTAAAATTATTACAAAAGCAATACAAATTATCAGCAATGCTAACAAGATTCAAATTTCTTCAACGGAGACAATCAGCGAAATCCAAATAACCTTCAGAATTTCAGGCAAGGTAGCAGAACGATTTGGCCTTAATATTGGGCTTGCCTACATAAGAGTGCCCCAGAGGTATATACATGACCGCTTGCAAGCGAGCATGCATAATCTTATAGGTGGATTCCTTTTCAACGAAGTATTTTTTCTTTCATTACGGATTCGGAATCTCCAGCGCGGGTCCTTCCACGTAGGTGGAATCACTATCAGACTGCCACTGGAATTCAGATCTGAAACAAAATTGCGCGCAAGTCAGCTTAGCTGCAGTTGCATGGTCTGGAATTATGCGCGCTGTTATCCTGAGCCAGTTAGAGAAGGAAAACCGACAGTCTCGCGCTGCTGCCTGAATGTGACATTCCACGCATGGATACGCCAAATCACGGAAGAGTACTCAGAAAATAAACATACAAACAAGTCACGTAAATGATTCGTAAACAGTGTAAGTTATAGTGTCATTTTGGGCTCTTCTGCGAATACTGCAAACTAGCCCATGTGAGCACCATTTGATCCAGGCCCCAGCCACACTTGGCCAGTGTAGCTTTCTTTTATGCTTATTGATAGACGGGACAGTATGCTTCAAAACACTATTGGTATCCGGTACGTAGTTTTCGAGTCTAGGCTTGAATGTCGTGTGAACATTATTTATGCTTCGGACATCATTTTTAAGTAAACCCTTTGAACAAACCTGCGAATTTGGATGATGGCTTCGTTTTATTTCAGGTGAATATGGACACCTGAACCCCAACGAATGGTCGCATCTTTCAAGATGCTGGTTTAAATGCTGCTGTCTTTGAATATAACATGCGTGGTGTTGTTCCCTGGCTTTGTTTTCAGCCTCTTAAGGAAGAAAAACAGCTAACCAGAAAGACAAATTTGAAGCAAAATGTACATTATTTTCAAGGAGCGTTAATGTTTATTCAGGTGGAAACTTAGAAAGCAGTTACGTGTACTTCAACATACAAATGTTTATACCCCGCTCAAAATTGGTCCTCCGAGTTAACCTCAATTTTTTGGAAAACATTCTTTTATTTCGGTTGAGGAATTTTGTCTAACTCTATTCGTGTACGCAGTTAACTATCCGGCTGGTTAGCAAATGTTGTTCTGACGTTTATGGGGTGTTCTTTCCGAATTTGTCCTAAGTACCGGGGTGTACTCCCGGCGCATTTAAGTGCTTCCGCTAGGAACGGTTTTTAAACACTGGCCAAATCTGATTTATAAGTGATTTGACTGGAGAATGCGAGCGAATGCTTTCTGTATACAATACGTCGTTTTGATGAACTCCTTTATATCACGTTTATTTACCTCGTCAAAAGCCTTCAAAATTTTGTTCGCAGTGTTGAACATTAGTTTGGTTTTCACAGACACCACAGGTGCCTTTCCTGCTAAAGAATTTTCAAAGCCTACGAACGCACTTGTAATTGCTCCAGCACTATTGGGGTATAAAATATATCTCAGTGGTTAAACATCCATGCGAAAGGCACTAATCGTGGCCAGTACAATGGTATGTGCATTTACTCCGATTATAAAAGCGAGAATATATAATTAATTGGGTTGCAATTGCTTCTAAGAACCCAGCGCGCATGCAGATTCTAGAGGGATTATTTTGTTGAATTGCTAAAACATCCTGCCACATGACTGTGCAACAACCAATTGAATGAATATACTTGAACACGGTTTAAAAATGGTGCTAGATTTTTGAGGTTACGTAATCGACAGAAACATGGGCTCAGCCCAACTTGGCGGCTTGCTTTACAGGTTTGTCGTCGCAGTACTGCTTGTAGATTTTGGGCACATACTAGTTGTGCCTTAATAAAAATTTGGAATCAACTTTTGGGTGTGTTTAACGTGGGTTTGATTGATGCAATATGTGAATCACCTTGCTGTCGAACATTTGGTGCATCATCAGATTCATTGTCATTGATATTCTACGACTTTCTACTATCAGAGACTACGTGGTATGATAGGCACTTAAAACAAAATGTGCGTAGGTTATTCACCTATGACTATGCTGGCTACCATTCTTATGTAAATACTACTGTAATGAGATGACTTTCGATTTCAAATCGACTGGTTGACTAGGGCTGGTACGAACAGTGATTTGTGTGACGAACATTAGGTGTTCGGCTTATTGAAAGTAGAAGACTCGCGTTTGAATGAGTAGGCTAGAACAAAAGCCGAAATTGCAATAACATGAGATAACGAGCTGTTTAATCCAAAGGTCGGCGCTCAACGTCTCGAGGACCAATTTACCCAATCCATTCTTACGGGCGAAAGGTCCGCTCGACAACTGAAGACATTGCAAGAACAAATAAATCGTCGTTTGATAACAGCGAAAGAGAATAACACCGAAACGAACTGTGAACTGAGTCTACTGCGTTTACCAAATGTTCCCGCAGGCTCGCAATTTATTTGCATTGCCGCAGAGTTATGAATACCTTCTGCAGCTTCAGTTTGCTTATTCTAATGGAACTTGGTTTCAAAAGTATTGCGATCATAAGTCTGTAATTTTCTCGACCGAAGGATAGTCGGTATGAATACTGATGGCAGCTAGGCCATGCTGAATTAAATGACTTTTGATTCGTGAAACAAAGGGAAAAGCAGAGGATTAAAATGGCCGTAACATTTTCCTGTTCACAAGGCAAGCACTAATGTTGTATCTGGATAAAAATGTCTTCAAAACCGAGTGCCCTTAATCACAGCAACAATCACGCCCAGTGTTGTGTGAAGACCCAATTGACACGTTCGTTTGCTAGTGAATTTTCTTGAGCAAAGGCAAAAATCTACCCATATGCTGCGTTTCTAAAACACAAAACCGGGATCAGTCGAAAATATTCGAACCGCAATAATGCAGGTCAGGATTCACTCCGTGATCCAAAATGGCTAATCAGTTAAGACGTGGCCTATTGCAAACCGACAAAAAAAACACCGCAGATGGGTTTGAAGCAAACCGTGTGTATTATACACAGCAGTGTTGCTTGTAGGAGTTCGACATATTTGCAGGGGTGCTTTGTTTACAGAAACAATAAAATGACTGACTCACAACCGAACTACAGTTTGAAAGACGTCTCAGTCTGCATGCTGTTTGCCTTGCCGCTGTTAGTGCCATTTCGCAAAAGAGAGTCATTCAACAGTCGCAAGTGTTTATACCTTAGTCAGACATGCCGTAAAGCATGTTATCTGTTTCAAAATGACCTTAAGTTAGAAGTCGTCCATGTTGCCAAGTTTACTCAGACTAGTATGAGCGGTAACTAATAGATTGGCGTGAACGATGTATCCCTTTCATTACGTAGAAGTGGTCACAGAGATAAATTTAGTAGCCAAATAAAAGGTTTCCCGGATGGAAAAAGACCTCAAAAGCTTAACAAAGACAACTGTTATTTTTCTGCTTGGGTATGGTTTCACTCTGAGCGCCCGTAGAAATTACTCCCCGTGTGAATCAGAGATTCGCCAAGCCAACATTAAGAAGAAATATGTGCAGCATGTCATCGGAAGCAAGCAATGGCTTAAGAATCACACGTTCTGCTCTGTTGGTTTAATAACGTACAACGTAAATTCCCTCGGGCAAGCCTAAATTAACAGTCGTATTGTTGTTACGTTTGCCTTTTTTAAGTTTGAACCGGGGACACGACTACTAAAAAAAGATCGCTGCTCCAGATGCAGGGGAAAAATTCATGAGTTTCGAAATATTTAACGAAATTCCTGCCTTTTGATGTCTATATTACTTCGCTGACTGTCTCTTACGAAGGCGGTACACTGTAAACAACTTTCACACACATTCATTGATGTACGATAATATAATAAGACCAGATTGCCAACCAAAATATGTAGTAAAATGCCTGATGTAGAAGCTGGTGAAGAATGCTAAGGCTCCTGGATGTTTTCATCATGTCAAGTTGCTGCGATCGCTTAAAGAATTTGGAGAACTCAAATATCGAACCACGGGAATTCCGTTCCAGCCAAGCCTAGAAGACTGCTTAGCGACTTGGTCCGTTGGTACGCCTTGCTTGACCAAACCCATATTCATCGTTCGTACAAATCGACCGGTACAGCGTAGTACTTGGTCTCCCAAACCTATTGTGGTTGCTTTGGTTGTAATCGACACCACTTTTGGACCGACATATATTGTCTAGTGGGTACTCGGTGGATACCGTAACACGATCCATTTCAAGGCATCGCTTAACGCGTGTAAGATTATGAGACTCGTTACTGTTTTTGCTAAAGCACTGAGTATAGTAGTTTCGCAGCCAGAAAGATCTTCACGTATTTTTTCACAAAATTTTCGTATCCTCGGCCTAGAACGTGCTGCACAAAAGTAGCTACAGCATATGTAATCTAACGTGTTCTGGATAAGGACGGTCACCTTCGCTTTGGGATGTAATTTTGGCGAACGTTTGGTTGGAAACCAACACCACAGTGTTGCTACCGAGTAAAGCGTTGTAGAAAATAAAATGGGCAGCCATTGATTATGTATTTGTTTCTAGGAAATTGGCGCGGAAGCAGATGTTCGAGAAGTAATCGTGTTGAATTGCTAAAAAATCCTGCTACCTGTTTGCGCAACAAATGATAAAATGAATGTACTAAAGCAAGTTTTAATAAGGTTGTAGGTTTTTGGAAATTATGTAAGCGACAGCAAGATGAGCCCAACTCAACCTGACAGCCTGCTTTACAGGTTGTCCTTTGTTGGTTTAAGCCAAAACGTGTTTGTTGGCGCAATACCACATGATGAGTGTGATGTTATATGCTTTGTGGTTTAACATATTTTTGGAAACCATTCTTGGCTGTTTGTGTTTAACGTCGGTCTGAATGACGCAACATGTGAATCACCCTGAGGTTAAAAACTTGTCGGATCATCTGATCCAATACCATTGATAATCTTACGACTTTGTTCCATCCGTGAAATTCCGTGCCACTTCAAACCCGATGAAACGATAATTCAAAATCGGATAAACATATTCAAACTTACCGAAGGTAGCCCGCCCAAATACGTGGAAGATGTACCTGTTTGTCCATGAAAGCTGATGCTTTTCAATGGGCTACTACTTTGGAGATACTAGGTTTCAAATTGTTCTGCAGATTTTCAGTGAATGAAGCGCATCGTTAAATATAACCCTACTGGAACTATAAAGAATCCGCGAGAACATCCTTCTTCTTTCGGTTCTTCTCTACGGTTCCCTTCTCTCACCAAATCGGTACACTGCAAACAAATTTCAAATAGTATATTCATTGATCACAATAATTTAATTAGACCAATTTGTCCATAAAAATTCATAGTAACATGGCTTGAAGTAGGACACAGTGAGAAATTCTAATGTTGTCAAAACTTTTTGATCATGTCAAATAGCTAAGATTCCTTAATGAACTTGGAGACCCCAAGAGCCAGGCGATCGGTCTTCTGCTCAAACCAAGTCGAGTGGGCAGCCTAACGACTCAGTCTGGCAGTGCGCCTCGCATTACCAACGTTTACTCAGCGTTCGTACAATTCGACTTCTACAACGTGGTACATTTTCTTAAACCTAGTTGTACATCTCATAATTTTGTTGCACGAGCCTCATTGTCGTACGGATAAGTATCTCGATAAATGTTGGCGACTATTTTTTTATATACAAGCTTTCGTTACGATACATGACAAGATAATAGCAATACGTATTTGTCCTCCATTTGCTTCTTGGTAATCGGCGCGCAAGGAGATCTTGGATTAATGATTGTGTTGAACTTCTTAAAGGTCCTGCTAGCTGCTTGTGCAACAATTAATAGAATAAGTTTATTTAAACAAGTTTTTTTTACAAGGCTGCTAGACATGTCTAGATTTGATAGTACATCAGCAAAAAAATCATAAGTCGGAATCAAAATTTTGACACGTGCTTAGAAGGAAATTCAATTTAAGAGCGAATGATGGCACATTAGTCAGAACTGCCAAGGTTATACGCTTGAACTTGTTATGCGTGGATCGAGGATCAGAGGATTCTTCCTTTAACCAATTGAGAATAAACTGCGTTTATACCATTCGTAATAATCGTTAGCATCAGAGGAGCGGTGCGAAAATGAGGTAGGTTAATCGTTTGTGCCAAGTGGTAAAGAGCAGTTGGTAAAATGCACTGTTTGTAGCATAATGAATCAAATGTAAGCAAAAGTATTCCTGTATCGCATCGGTACTGTAGCTTTGGTCCCCGATATGGGTGTTTGGTCATTAAAATGCCATCCAAAACGGCGCCCGCAGGTAAATGAAACTTCCTTGTAATTGAGACATTTATCGCAAATAATGCGCTAGCTGGTGGTTTCTATTTCATTGCCTCGCAAAACATGAACGTAATGAGCATCTCGCAACCGGGATTGTATTAGTTGCTTATGTTCAGTTTCAACAGTGCGGATTCAAACAAATTCCTCAATTTGTGAAAAAAGTTGAAAATCTCTTCGCATAAGGGTATGAGATGTTTCAATCTGACACCAAAAATACTTTTATTGCATACAGAAAGAACATGGGAGCTAATTGCTTTTGGTCAACCTCGTGGTGCTGCAAAAGAACGAAACCCGAGAGAATGTATCCTGCATTAAGCGGAGCAGTTGTTGCAGCAGTTGGTGTGCAGCACGGCCTAAAATAGCATACTATTTAGGCACACCGACTTTAGTTGTGCGCCAAATTTGGCAGCAAAACATGGAATGCGGATGTCCTTGTGGTCTAAAGAAAAAATTCTGATCGGCGGTTAGGCACATTCAGCATGTACATCCCGGGTTGTCTCACAATCCCATTTGACTTTGCATATAAACGTCGACTGCGAAGACATGATTCAAGACCCCGCGATCTTATAGCACCGATAGTTCCAAAATTATTCCTGAGTGCGGGAAAGCACTCGGCAAAATATTGTACACATATGCAGGGACAACCACCGTCCATAAAATGGTTAAAATTACACGGTGAACATAAAATATTCATGCTAATGTGCAGAGGTGAATCCCTCACTGTCACTTGATTCCGATGGGCCTGGAGCTGTGGCAGTTGAGGGATTTAGAATGAAAAAAGTGAGGCAAACGTACAATTCACATTCAACTTGCCGAAAAATCATGAGACTCTGTTGCAGCTGCATTCACCTTGCAGTGAGTAGCCACCCGGATACTATATGGCTGAATATTTCGATGGACGAGCAAACACGGTAAAGATTAGTTGCACGCGTGCTGCCCCAACAATGTAAGCTTCCTCAGGAGACAAATTACAATAGGCTTAAAGTAAAACCGATTGTTGTCACTTTTGTCAAACTAGACGCCACACCGTGTTTTCCTTACGTAATACCATTCATTACGCTGCAATATTGCCGAGTTTGTTCACTTGAAAGCCATTAAACGAACACATTAATCCACATAACAAGAATCGATTGCAGGCTGTGCGCACTCGGCTTGGGAACTATACCTTTAGCTCCCAAAACTGTCTGTCCAATTCATCCGACTCTACCAGATCTAGAAATCTTACCACAGAAAGACGGAAAATAACAGTTGCTAGTGAAGCATGCCGATAACATAACTGAGGGATAATCGGGGGCTTCAAGAATGGCACAAACTCTAATGTATTTACAATGGCCAGGAGATGAAAAGGGCATACAGGGCAATCTGGAAAATCCTGTGAAATCGTACGTGTATACAATAAAAAATTTCGTTCGTGTTTACCACGGCCAGGGTGAAAAGAGGGTGCTGGCCCCTTCCCTCTTTCATTCCTAACTTTGTTATTGGTGTGCCGCCTGAAGTTTTACTGCAAGTACTCTAAAAATGCACCCGAGAAATTCCCTTCCAGGCATTGAGTATGCTGAATATATAGCTCTCCTTGGTTTAAGTCCTATAAAAACGAAATTCCAAGGAAATAGCGTTCAGACTAGTAGACTGTAAGTGCCCCCGAATTTCGCTGTCATTATCCCCAGAGGATAAATATTTTTAGGTGTATGCTACTTTTTCATATGACAATAAATATATTTGAGCGCAAAATTGCAGCTGAGGAATAAGGCTACGTCGACCCGCTGCATCTTGACGCCGCTTTATACAGATTACAGTAACTGGAAGCGCAATACTTTTATTACCACATTACTCGGTTTTTCGGTTGACGGTGAATGTGGATACCTCCTTGCTTCTCAAAATTATTTGCTGGAGTCTCAACCAGGCAAGCTCACATAAGTCATTGAGCAAAGTTTACTTTATGTGTGCTAGTGTTTTGTCCATACTGTGGGCATACATTCAGCGTTTTGCTTAATCTACCAGGGCTGTCTGCGCTCAGTGTCAGTCGTGTTGGGGTTTTAGTTACCACTATTATAGCATACACATGTAAAATTTAAATAGCAATACAAAAATGAATGTAACAAAGAAAAGTGAGGAGCAACGGGCAATCCCATAGGAAGCACAAGTTTTCGGAAACAAACATAATTCCATCGCATCTCAAAAGTGGAAGGTTAAACATATATTTATGTGATACGCACCCGCAGTTTCTGCTGGAGGTTCCTTAACTTTAGCTGCGGGAGGTAATGCAATACGTCAAAAGAAATTCCGGCATAATTTAGGCATTTTTAAAAAAAGCTTGCCAAAAGTTAATCCTTGGAGTCTTATGTAATGGAGTTCACAAAATAGAAAGGTATATTGTCCTTTTCAAATTTTATGCACGAGATTTAGAAGCATCTAACCAAATTAGATACACTTTGACAATCCACATACTCATTGTTGATGAACCACCCCTAGGGTATATCTAGAGCATTTCTCTAGTAGCGAATGGACTGAGGTTTTAGGCTTCTTTCTCTAAAAACTGTTTTATCAGTTGTAACGAGACTACGACTATATCAAATAGCTTTGCCGGCGTCCGAAAATTATCGCACAGCTTGTGGCTTAACTAAGATTGAAAGGTAATGCAAAATATTCTGGGTTTGTTTCATATTTACACAAGCTCTGTAAATTACGGGGTGCAGTAAGCTTTTGCATATGTGTTGCGCGTTTTCACTCAACTAGTACACTTAAAACGACTTTACAAAAAGTATCAATGCTTGCATAGCTAAAGCATAGCTATAGTAATGTCGTGTTCTTCAGTGCTACATTAACGGCTCAACTATAAAATATGTGTAGCGTTCAGACATCTTCTAAAATTTAATATTTGCTGGGCCAGTAACCCTCCTACGGCTAAGCTCTATAAAGTCAACAATAGCGAGTCCTCTGATAAACGGAAAAACAATTAATTGATTGCACTTTTAACTGAACTGAATCTACACCAAAGTATTGGATGTTTTTCTCAACGAAAGTCCATAGGACGCAGTATGCAAATTAGAAGAAAATTTGCAGTTCGTGTCACACTTATCAGTGTAGCAAAACCATATGTTAGACAAATTGCCCAATAATAGCGTTCCAAGTGTTTGCGATATTTAGCGTAAAGCCATAGATTATAAGCACAAAAAGCAATGTGCCTTGGCACCTTGCGGCGAGAGATATTCGAATTAACGGCAGATCTAGATCAAAATATAACCATGAATGCTCTTCTTTGTGTCTTCACTTTGAGGGGCTTATTCGCCTTGGTGCTTTGAAAGGTATTGTACGTCGGCCATAGTCTACCGTTTGCATTGTTCATCATGTATACAAAAATGTCGTGGTTAATTTGAAACTTAAAAAGGTTTGTCAAATACAGATATAGAGAGAATCCTTCATCAAGACACTGAAGAGCAATCTTACTTTCCAGTTCGGCTAATTTGACTTGCACGCCGGCTGAAAATGTTTAAACAAACCAGATTTTGGTATACACAGTTTGATTGTTTAGAATGTTTTGCATGAGGTTGTCAAATGAGCTGAAAAAATACATTGTACGCATACTCTATTTTATTCGACAGAAGCATTTATCGCAAGAAGTGCGACCGTGGCCTCACAAGGTACACACCGAGTCAACTGCATGTAAAGTCAATAGACATTTAAAATCAGTGCCAGCACTCTGCAAACAGACGTCCGCATCAGATATTTCTCTACCCACACATGGATCACCGAATTATATCCCAAAGATATAACGTATCGCTGCATGTATGATTATATTTATGCGCACAAGATTACTATTTTGTTTTGTGGTGTGTAAATCACGCTCTTTTGGAGCACATTTATATACATATATAAGATTCTGATTTCTTGAATGGCATCTCCCTTGAAAGATGCTGTAAATAGACGCAGCCACGCGTGATCATTTTTGCGGATATAAAACTGAATGAACTGAAGCTGTACTTTGAGAATAAGTTATGTGTAATATAGAGGGATTCCTGTGGATATTGCGTTATAACCTTTTTGGCATAGACGTGCGGTTAATCGTCACCAACAGTTAGTTAGCAAGAAAGTTTTGGCGAGGATGGGGTGGCCTAAAATCGCTGTTTTATTCTGTAACCACTAATACGTGTTTTCAACATGAACTGCCAAAAATAGCGTAACAAGCCAATAACTTCCGTTTTGTCAGCTGCTTTTCATAACTGTCACCAACATGGCTCAACTCACCACGAAAATATACACATTATACGTATACCAATTAAATGTTCTTGCCTTGCTAAACTTTAAGATTTGGGTATGTATCTCGACCAGAGAGTCGGCAAAATTGTTTATGTTGGAGGAAAATATAGAATTGTGGCACCACCATCCGCCACCAACAGTGGTAAGCACGACACCATTCAAAAATAAACAATGGCCCGTTAAACGATATACCGCGAATTCTTTTTTAGGATATCGAATCAACTCCCAGTTGGCGCCTAAGCTAGTTGCAAGCCATAGGCAAATTTCTGCCCCTACCATCCTGTATTAGAACACGCAGTGCCTGCCCTAGGATTGAAGACTATGCGATTTCCGTCTGTGGTCATTTTTCCTGCCTATCGTGTTTATTACTTCATCTAGCACAATTTGTAAGCCGTCCGCGTGGTTACCTATTCAGCGTGGTTAGAAAAACGCACACGTCATTTTCCAAGGAAAATTGACTGCCTAGTCTTGACTCAAGAATTAAATTAAATCAAGTTAGCCAAATGCTGCAAAAATAACTCATACTCATTGCCTAGCTTCAAAAGATAAGATCACAGCGTTTGGTTTCACCTGGAACATGATTTGCTCACTGATTGGCGTGCCCTCAAGTGGTCGGTACCACTGCTTGCCTCTAGCTAGAGTACCGGGCGGCTTTAATTAAATAAACCGCTTATTTGTGATGTGGTAATTATACCCAGCCCAGCGGAAAAATGCATCACTTCGAGACAAGCCCTGCCCAGAGTGCACTCAAGCAGCGTAGCTGCTGCGTTTTCTAGTACCAAATGTTGGGAGAGTAAATATTGCCCAATAACATTAACGAAGAGTAATCGTTCAGAAACTATTTTTCTGATTTTCAAGTTCAAATGGAAGGCGTACTTTTTACATTTTTAAGCGTCATTTCTATCTGAGCTAAAAAATGTAAACAAATTTATTGATTTAATCAAGGTAGATAAATTAAATAGGAATAAATGCGGTTGTTGATTCAATCTGCGGCACAACATATTTCGAATATAATTGTTTTTGTTTGAACTACGCATATGTGTGTACTTCTCATTACACTAAACGCTGTGTGCATTATGAATCGATTACAGTCAACAAAATATATCGCTCACTGAGGCCGTACAAAACTTAATCGTATGGCTTCGTTTTAGCTCGTCTACCCCGTACTGCATATTATCAAAATCTAAAAATATTGCACACTTGTGCTTGGCGCCAGCATGCTAGTCTCAGATAAACGATGATCAAAAGAACTATCTGGAACCTAAGAAGTCGGTTTCAGCAAACGATGTGTGGTTTTTGATCTAGGGAACTCGAAAGAGTCGTATTTGCATGATAATACTCATAGTTAATTAAAGAGCCTCTGAAAATTCATTGAACGTTCCCCTCAAGTGGTGTAAAATCAAAACCCTGGTGTCCTACCAAACAAACTTAACAGGAACATTTGTAACAGTCACGTCATTTCAAACTCAAAATTCTCGTTGTATATTAACATCATTAGAACGAGGCGACCTATTGCATATCGCCCCGTCCCAAAACAATGACCATTTCGTAGAAAGGGGTGCAGCGAATTTATGCACTTAAGTTATAAATTTCCACGTGTTCTAGAAGTTGTGCCAGCACCTCTTATCCATATATCCATCGTGTTCGTCAAACAAGCAGGGAAAATGCCACTTTAAAACCGAATAGATTGGTAACGTTACCCGAAGTGTTGCATAACGAGCAACTTTGGAACGCATAGTAACACAAGCACGGAATAATGTCCTGAGCATGCACATTTCTTGCAGAGCGGCACAAATTTCTGAGGCTTGATTAATTTTGCTTCTCTAGAAGCAGCTTTTCACTACGGGAATATGTCATCTTTCGGTTAATTTCAAACGGGGAACTCTTGCAGTGAACCCCCTCAATGAAGCTGATGGTGAAATTCATTAAAAATTGAAATTTTCTTCTCACAAAACGATTGATAAAAATGTACACTTAAATCATACCTTTTGCTTGATTTACTGTGTTGCTTAGTTCATCTGTAGAAAGTTGAAGGGTGTTGATTTTTTATCCTACATAAATAACTATGTGCACACTTTGCAGCAAAGAAAAATTTTCACCTGAGTGTTTTGCAGGATCGTGCTAGTTATATTGCGCTGCGTCAGAATTCAGGCTGAACTTCTTCCGGTTCTTTCGGTGTTTATTTCAAGCTAATAGCTACTGCGAACATGGGTCTGGGTGATTAGATTGCAAACTAGCCAACTGTTTCAGCATACCACCATGCATGACAGGCGTTAATGGTATACATCTGACTGCAATTTGAGGATGTTTTCGTGTTATTTTAGTTTTTACAGCTTTCTTGTATAAACGTGATCTTCATGCGTTTGTGTGAACAAACTTCGCGGTTTCATTTGCTCAAATAAGAATTGTTGCATATATCTGTTGGATTGTGTAAATTTAGTTAAAGCCTGGTTTTTGCAGAGCGTAAATTTTATCCTGATTTGAAAAAAATGTTGATGGGCTACTCCAAGCGAGGTAAAATGCCTGGGTTGTCGAAAATGCCACTATCCGCCACTTATGGCTGTGGCAACTCCGTTTCATTGAATTAAATCAAACAGGTGTCTTCAGGCAGCGAATAGATTCTTAGAAAATTCAAACTGCCGGTGCGCCGTTTGTGTTTTCTGCGCGATTAAATCCGTGGACTTAGAAGTGACAAAAAACTATCCTGACAGGACTATGCGGTGGAAGTCGCGTTTTGCTAATTACATATTACTTTTTTAGAGGCGTTGTACCTCCGGAGTGTTGGTTCGTGATACACATATTTGAGGACCTTGGCGTCAGCTTGCAGCACGTGCGCAGATTTTTATGCTGCTTTTGGGATGTTAAGAAACGTGCGGTGTGTCGGTGAATATATCTAATATATAGGGTTTCCACGAACCAAGCTATGATTAATCGTTAGTCTTCTTCATTGTGGTCTCCGGACCAATTAACTGCAAACGATCCAGTCTTTGACGTGTTCATATTTTTTCGTTGCTTAACAAGTGAGAATAAACTGCGAAAACGCAGAAGCAATGACTGGATCATCTAGTTATTCTAAACAAGTAAAAGCTAGTGGTACACTAGCTCAGCATTTATGCCGAAGAATGCATCACAAACTGCATATCAACAATATGACGAACAAAATCATCCTGTATCAGCCCATTCAACGTTTTTTGTTACGCCTGCAAGATTCTCTCAGCGGAGCATAACTTCGGGTTCGCCTGTGTCTCTAATACATCTTGTTGTTGTGGTCAACTGGAGCCCCCAAAAAGATAGAAGCCACGCAGCAACCAAAGGATATTTTGAGATTTTTTTACATTTAACATTTGGATCGAATGGCTGTTGCTAAATAATGACACTACAACTTTTGAAATCACACCAGTTAGATAGCGGATTTCTAGAAAAAAAATCCTTAAACGCAAACTTACCTTCCAATGCCACTCGTACACCGGCTTTCACCTCTGGGGATATTGAGAAACGCTTTGCATTTTACACAAGAACCAAGGATGTTCAGGAGCATATACAATTTCGCGTCCACAGCAAATCAAGAATTTGTGTACCTAGTTTTTTTAAACAAGTCTGTGGTGTACATACAAGAAGGTTCCATGTTTAGCCTTCGAACATAGAAATGATCTGCACAAGGATATTTGTCCGTTGTTTCCCTGTGACGACCGGTGTACGCGGCTTCTTGCTTAGACTACAAAATGTTTTCAGCGAGCAGTGTGTAACAACTTCGTTTGGTTAAACTGTAGAATTAGTGTTGTTTCTCCTACTTTACGGTTTTTTTAAACGATTTGTGTGGATAATTTCGAAAAATTATTTCATGAATGTCTATACGTTATTACAAGTGGCAGCATTTACTTAGCCAATATATGTTCCTCGTTTCATCACAGCTTTATCCAGATAGTCTCCAAAGCCTGCACGGCAAAATTTTAACACCAATATTTTTTTGTCCATTGCGGCTGCCGCAATATAACGTTGAAAATCAAGAATTCCCTGGAGAATGGCTGCTACAAACTATTTTGTGCACATTACTGAAGAAGAACTCGTATCATTGAGGTTCGCATGCAAAGATTTTACGCCTAGGTAGCCTTGTATTATCCACGGCAATGCATTCAAACTGGCAACATGCCGCATTAACGGCTCACACATATTTATTGTTCTCTAAAAACGGTGATCTTAATAGACAGTCATGGGACGGTTGAAATAGACTTTTGAAATACCATGTTTTACGGTTCGACTAATCCACGATAGTACGGACCAAATTAACTAATAATAAGTGATAAACAATTTCCACGGTATTTTCTATCAAAATAACGTGAACGCATGAACAGATCTTACCTTCTAATAGAAAGTATAACTTATCCAATGCTTCTGTAAATAAGAGCGGATTTAGTGCATGCCAAACGAGGCGCAGCTAAATTTATTGGAGACAGCTAATCACAGCAAACATAAAATGAAATGGTTAAACTCCCTGCACTACACTGATACTTTTTTAAGCATTATGTTTGTGGCTGGTACACTTACAAAATATGCAACACTCCGCAAGTTGGATTATCCCTGGTTGTTTATGTTTCGGCTTTGTATTTGGCAGTTTTGAAGGAATAAGTCACCAGTGTGACTGGTTTACCCGGCAATACCTGTAAACGGACCCTAAGGTTTTGGACGCTACAAGGTGTAACGAATCTTGACTCATGCATGTGGACAGCTCAAGGATCAGAATTTTGGTCAACAAATGTTTAAGAGAATTTAAAAGTAGTATCGATAGCTTTGGAATTAGTCAGCATCGGTGACACAAACGAATATTACATACAGAAACAATTACCTCCAGTTGGAACATAATTCTTATCAACGAAAGAGCCCCACATAACTAAATTTATTGTTTTTTTCAGTTTAATTTACATTAAATCACCTTTTATCTGCTTGTATTACTTCTCTGATGTATTTTTCATTGCCTAGTTTTCCTCTGCGAGTGAATACTACTAGCATGTATTTTGAAAACCTGTACTTGGTTTAAAAATTTTGAAAAAAAGACCGGTTCCTTTTCTATAATAGAATGGCATTTGATTTAAGTTCAAAAATGAACGTATGATATTAGGAGTTTAATTTATACTAAACTGAGTTGTGGGAATAAGTCTGCCGTTATCTTTTCCGCATCGATAACAAGCGAGTCCTCATTTATCAACACACCACGTTTATACAATCGCCGAGGTAATCATTTGGGTTACACGAATATTCAGGGAACACTTACTGATTGAACTAGAAAAGGAACATACCTCCTAATTTTGGTAGTTCTTGTTTTAAAAAATCTGTATGGAGAAAAAGTAACAATTATGTCCTCAAGGAAAAGTAAGTTCTCAACGACAAAGGAGGTGCACTACAAATGCCCAGTGGGCGAATTCAAAATGCGAATACTGAGACTATCGATCGCTGAATATTCCTAATTAAGTTTCGAGCACGTGTAGAATGAACGTATACATAAACTCCTTAAAGTATTTGTCACTCAAATGGCTGCAAGTTGTGCACATTTGTAAAGCCCAGCCCTGCAAAATTATGGCTGCATTGCTGTGGAATTCATGCTGTTAACTATTTAACGTTGCACTATCGCTACGCTAGACAAAATAAGTTATTCTATTTGTGATCCAGGGAGTAACCTTCTATTATTTTTGGATAATAGCTAGATGACCATAAAACACGGCGTGGAGCGCTAAATGTCCGGTTGGAAATATGCCAGAAATACTCGCAACCCTATCTTACCCTACCGTAATAGGGTGTACTGAAGACGGGTCTCCCCGGAGGTAGTGTATTGCATGAATAGTTTCTATAAATTATACCACAAAAGATCCTGAAGTAGCAAATCGCCGACCCAAGATTCCCAGATGACATACACTGTGGAATTTAATCCTCTATCAGTGGCTTCATAAACCGACAGCAAACGAATGTGATTATCTAGTGAAGAAACTCCCACTTGTTGAAAATTCCTATCTTCCTACATAGAGTTAGGCTTCGTGGTTTCAACTGTGAACGCAGGATATTTCCTTAAATATAATCAGGAATAATTTTGCAGTAATATTTTTTTTATTGCCACGCCGTTTTTCCTCACGAACCTCCGAATTTTTGCTGCTTGCTTTTGCCTCAATTCTGTTTTTCTCTGCAAGCTGGATACAAGCTAGTAGCGGCGGTATTCTGTTTCAAATGTCATCTGACTGAGTTTTGAAATTCTGCTTGTGGCAGTTTAATCATGGCATCAATTATGTGGGATGATTCCCTTGTTCATATGACTGGTACTCTCCCAGTTACTGCCAGCTAACCACCGCTAGCGCTGAGCATACCGTTATTTGATTGCATTGTTGTGATCACCTGCTGTAGGTCGCTTACCAGTTTGAGCTAAAATCTACCATTATCATTATTTCAGTTTTTCAAACTAATCCTTTTTCACTCAAAATATGTGGTGCTGCCTATCAAAAATTGGTAAGATTCGGAGACCCCTCATTCTTGACTTCAAAGTTACTGTGATATGTGAAAGAAAACAGCTCAGGTGACGCTCTCACTTTATAGCCAACTTAAGGCCTAACAGTTAAAAACATGACGAATTTTGTTTACTATTACCATCATTATAATTACAATTACCTTATAATGATTGCTATCAATACCATTCATCGATGAATAATGACTAATATATTCAAGATGCGTACCATCAATATTCTTGAATGCGTCCAAGACAGTAACTGGTGATTGTGTAAAGACAAAATAGAAACACATTACGTTAACAGGTTTCACTGCAAATCTTCTGAGGCTAAGGACGTTAAAGGCTTACATTTTGGTGAACTATATTTTGCATCTTAAGAACTTGCAGCTTATAGTTGATCACCATTTTTGAAGCATACGTCTTTTATTGAAATCCGCTGTAAAACCGCAAGCTCGCGGGTTTCAAAGCAGACATAATGAACTCTGAAGAAAAACCACATGTGTATTTGTACACCGGTTAAAAACTTGTCTGTGCAACATCCTTCAGAATGACAGTTTTGTATAGCCGAAGCCAATTATATTTTCGTTTGGTTAGCTTGCACCAAAGTTATAGCAAGTCTAACAATCTGATATCCATTTTACTGCCACCTCAAAGGTTTTGCGCCACTAAATGTAATGACACCTCTAGCACATGTGCTAAAATCACTCGTCTTATTTGTTGAGCTGCCGTTTTTGAGCTTGAAGTAAGGCCCTCGAACTTTTACGAGTTTATGTTGAGCGAAATGAAAGAACAAACGTACATGATGGTACCAAGGTATTGTACTTTATGTTATTGTGACGATGCATCGTAATGTGGCCTAATTCCTCACATGCATACATTCATCATTGTGGCAAAGATGAAGGCTAAACTCACGAAAAGCACAAACTTAAAACCTTCCGAACTAACGTATATGAACGTAGCTATTAAGGTTTTGCGTTCACAGGTAAGAAGAAAAATCCACAGTCGAGCGAAACACCCAGTATAAGGTAACCACGAAATGCAAGTTAGCGAAAATTTGTCGCATTTGTTCCTGCAGTTATTCTAAAAAACAGGATAGTACTAAAAACCGTTTTTATCCGCGACTACTATGGATATGAGTGTGCACATATAACGCACTAGCTAATGGCGATCAATACCTAAGTGAGAAATGATAGCTTGGATAAATCGACCTGAAGCTTGCAATTTACACATGCAAATGTCGTTTATAGCATATCTCCCCATTATAAAGGGGATAAATTTTCATAGTCGCGAAAAGAAAAGTTTCCTGCTTAACTAAACCATTCCGAAAACTAAAATATCGCTAAAAATAGCGGTTGCACTATGCAAATTATTTGCCCTCGGAAACTTCGTTATCTATCATCACACCTAACTACGTCACACTGGATATATATATGTATGCATAAGAGTCTTCATTCAGCCACATTTATAAAACGTCAGTCATCCATGCTTGTTGTCCGTGTCGTGGAAATTATTCAAAACATTCTGACGTAAACGCTGTTGCCCAACTAACCAAATTAGTGGTTTTCAAATTATTCATTATTTGGGTTCCTTCACTGGCGGGCTCAGAAATGTCATCCATAATCAGCATGGCGGCATATTCCACAAATCAGTTTAGGCCTATTTATACAGCGTTCCCTTTTTCTCATTCATGCACTGATACGATGGACTTTGCGAAATAATATAACACGAGAAAACTTTGTCAACACTAAAGCGCGTGCACACTCTCATCAAAACGGTTGTCTTATACACCAAGTTTGTAAGTAGCCGTACTATAAAATATTGTACATTTGGAACGTACTTGCCGCTACACCTTTAGCTTGCATTTGGTTACCTATGAACAACACATCAAATGAACGAATACATAATATATAATGCGAGAAAAAATATCACATGATGGCTTCTTAATCCTTCTATATTTACCGTATATAGTAAACCTAGGGCACGTCGGGTAATACCGGCACACATAGATGTCTGCTTTACTCTGACATTTTAGTCTACTTGCTAGCGAATCCTGTGTACACATGGTTTATTGCCGTTGAAACCTTTCGGGTAGAACTAACTGTTGAGGCAAGTACTTGACGACACTAGCAGCGCACACTCTGCAGAAAGCAAGTTAATCAACACCTAATCTGGTCAGGAACTTAAGCAGCGTTTCCTGTGCTAGTGAAAATGATGCAAAAATAATACATTTCTTTGGTCGGAAAAATTAACAAATCTTACAAACAAGTATTGCGTGAGATTTTGAAGCACAGGTGTTCTGTACTTTTTGCACCACCAAGCGTCGAAGAAGCGGATATGGCGGCTTTACTCTCAGATATCGCCCACTGAATTCCGCTCTGTCGAACTTTGTGTAATAGTTTCGCAAATTTTGTTAGGTCCGTATATTTTGGATCTTTAAAATTTCAGAACGTTAATGTTAAATGATGCGCCACTGATGCTCAATTATATACACAGCAGACTATCAACTAAACATACAGGACAGTAGGCTTGACAATAGGCTGAAAACCTATTGTGAACGGATTAATAATGGACGTTGTTTTACAACCATGTGCTTGCTCAGCGCTTTCACTATGATGTATCAGTGACAAAATGGGTACACAGTCCATTCTTTACTTATGTTCCGCCGTCTTAGAATAATTGCCGCCGGAAGCAATGTTAATCTCAGCATCATATTGCTTATGCTATCGCATATATTACTGCGACTGTGATTAACTTGAAAACCTCTTACAACATTCACATTCAAGTTGGTGCACCAAAAATGAAAGATTTGTGAAAAATGAACATACCGTCAAGTGATGATATCCAGCTCGATAGCTTGTCTGTAACGCCAAAATCGAATAAGCAGCTTATCCAGTGTCATTTTTATTTCATAGACAAACACAACCACGGAAAAAGAATAATTTACGTAGTGTGACAAAATTTTAAAAAAATGTTATGATGAGGCCAACACGGTCGTTTAATCAAGGTTGCTTTATTTGTCAAGTGCGGTGTAAATACCGGGAATGCGATGACTTAGAGATCGGCAGTAGATGTCCGACGGTTCATAAGGTGTGAACTTTTCAGCTTCGAATTAATTTCAATGCTTATCTCGTATCAAAAACAATAAAGGGTTACATTGGTGCTCCGCACAAAGTGTAATCAAGGAAATCGAAAACACCAGAATGAACGCGGCGGCGCCAATTGCGATACAACAAATGGATTTGAAGAAAAACATTCCGAATGCACACTGTGTATCCGCATCTGTGAAACAACCAATGCTTTCAAATTGGTCAAATGACATCCAGAAAAAAGTACAAAAGGACAGGCTGGGACTCACTGACAAGTTCCGCCAGATAGGTAATTATTTGTTCTGTAGGAGGGAAAAAAGTGATAAGTTGCGTACAGCACAAAATGCGTTTTGAATTACGGTCAATAAAATATATGAGGCGCACATACCTTGTCGTACAAACGTTTATGGTAAAAATGCGACGCCTGCTAATTTTGGATTATGGCAGCACGACTACCGCAGTTCCAAATGCTGAGTAACTTTGTTATTTATGTCGTGGTTGTAGAGATTCCCCGTTCTCGCGGTTGTCCTGTTAGATACTTTAAGGCTGGCCAGCTTTGTTCTTGATACCTTTGCCGATAAGCGATTATAAGGCCATCGGGTATCCCGAGTTACACCTATGAATTTGTCGGTGAGGTTATGCATACCAACAAGTAATTGACAACACCTAAGTATATATCCTTGGAAATTGAGCATTGAAGACTGAATGTGGCCAATTTCATGTCCCAAATAGACTAGGTGAGGGTAACATGTTGTTGTGAGTTTATGGTGCACATTGCCAGTGCTAGCATCACTCCCGTCAGTGGGTCAATCACATCGCTGTTGATTGCAAGAGCTTGGATTATATGGAGTCCGTTCAAATCGGTTATAAACTATGAAAATATAGAAGACCCACGTGCCCAGAAAAGCAGTCACATTAGGATCTTAACTTAAATCGACCTGCCACATGTGCCCGAGAAGAGACCACGAACTTCACCCGAGGAAATCGGAACGTTGGGTGACTAATCAAATTCATTGACATCTACGACTTCACATTGTGGCACGTCATTTTTTCAATGAATATTGACTTGTCATAAATGTGTAAACTTTTAAGGAAACCACCCTGAAGCGCCTACCAATCCGTCTGCTTTGAAAACTTCCTGATCTGTTGAATATATTTAACTTCCTCACTGATGCTAAAAAGCTTCCATGCAGGCCGGGCGGGTTCCAGGTGCACGTTTACGTTGCTAAAAACGGTTAAGGTATTCAAATATGTCCCAAGATGAATTTTCAAATTGTACAGCCGATGAGTCACCAAGATTGGCGGGCTTTATCCTAAGTATCATTTTCAGCCAGGGTCTGAACAAATGAAAGGCCATGCTATTGTGGATGAGGCAGAACTTTAAGGTAACATACTTTGTCCAGTTAGACATTTTGTTCATAGGCTTATCGCGTCCAATGTTAACGTTAGCCTGTTCTATCGAAATACAGCTAACAAACCATCAAAAATGACTTGCAATAATCAGAAATATGTTCAAGAAAAGCAAAGGCCAATTTCAACTATCTCACACAAACCTAATAATAAATGAGCCCCACACATGATTCGAAAGCAGAAAACATTACATCTGAAGTTAGAGTGCGACACCTAGACAGACTGAATTTATTTTGTGACTAGCAAAACATTCTATACCTCTCCAGGATATCTGGAGAGGTGTCACATTTCTTAATTTTTAATTGTTTGCGTAAACTGATTTGCTATACAAAATGTGCTGGTTTCCTCAAAACTTCGCACATAAACTGCATGCAGATGATCAACGAGAGAAAATAAACCACGTTATACCCTCTCTGTGGTAGCATATCACCATCGGGCTTTCTGGATTATTTCAGTTGAGATTCCTGGTGTGTCCCAATATACCTATGTTGCACTTTACTGTACCGTTGTTCACATTTTTGCCCCTAAAGATTGTTGTGTAACGTTTCCAAATATTTAGTTCCAAGCCCAGTTCTATGTCGGAGGTTGTAGAACCTTCAAGTAGACAACCATTGGTGAATGTTTTAGATCATGACGGTGGTTATTGTCCTTAAAAATCGCAACCGATACATGTATTCTTTGTTAATTTTTTTTTGCAACACCTTGCTGCGGCCAGCCTCCACTTTTGTTCAACTCTCTGAAACAAGAAACTCTAAATATAGGAGTTGAAAATCATTCCACAACTAACGATATTATGTTATTACTATTTTTGTATTCCCACCCTTTTATTATGAAGCAACACTTGTATTGACTAGCTGAACATTTCAGGAGGTAGGCCCATAAAAAGACATACCTTTTAAGTACAGCAAAGTTTGAAGTAACGTTTCTGGCAAAAAAATGAATATCGGTTAATTGCGCATCAACTAACATAGATTTGTTGTGAGCATTGGATAAGAAAACCGATTGTAACTCTAATTCTTTCACTCAAAATTTGATTTCATTCACCAATCAAATGGGCGCCATCCACTAGAATTTCGGTAGGATTGGTAAACTTATATGTGTTTAATAATGACGCTGCGATTCTTTGCATTCGTTCATAGCAATTTTTCGGCAATGAAAAAAGGAAAATTTAACCCTTTTTTCGGTGCAATTTATTAGGAAACCTAACGGGTTTTACGTTCTCTCCAAGCATTTATCTGAGCGAGAATCTAGCATTTACCACAACTAATTTGTCCAAAGTAAAACGTTTTCTACTGGGGTAAAAAGTGGCTAAAATTTATAGTTTTTAATGAAGCCGCTTGCGCATTTTATCAGGTCATTCGACTACACCACATTCCGCCCACGCCCACCCAAACGACATTCCCTTAGGCTTTGTAATGATCCAGTGGAGGCTATAAGGGTTTAACATTACGTCTACTTTACCCGAAAGAATTTTTCTTCTCTGTGGAGTGCGGTAGATTCACATTCATAGTGTGTGATCTGTTGAACAATGCTTACTGTTTCACGTTCAAGCGCAAAATGCGCTTGCGTGGAAGTGGCCAGATAGTGTACGATTTTTCTCCGGTGTTTTGGAAAGCTTCTAAGTGTTACATTCTGGTTAGGTAGTTATACAAATCTGAGACACGTGTAGACCATTTTGAATGACGTATTTCCACACTGGTATTCCGGGCTTTAAAATTCTGGTATGCATAATTAATATGCCCGTAAAACCTGAATTATTTTAAAGCTCCATAGAGACCGTATCATTTTTATTATTACACATGACATTGCGAGTATAAACAAAGAATGATGTAGGTGTGTTTTACGAGGAGATGTTACCTGACAATTTCCGCTTCATGTCTTCGTCAGCAGCTGCAGATAACACAAAAATATCAAACACAACTCCAATAACTATAAAAACACATTACACACCATGATTTTAAATGGACTCGTTATATAATTCGGACCACAAACTCCGTAAAATTCTTACCTGTCATATATACATATGGCATGGTTAGCTTTATCCGCCAGATTAATTGGAATATTTACTTTTTTTATACATTTCGTATGTCTTCTGTGTCAACAGCCGATATACTACTCCTACCTCAATGGTATAACTTTAAAAAGCATTATTGTGCGCTTGTTGTTTAATGCGTGAATTAATAATGCATTTTTAAGCATCCTGTCGTTCGTTTTCGTAACCGAAACCAATATTCGGCGGACGCAGAAATTCAACAGCGCCATTATGGGGGACAAAGCGTTAGTCGTGCTAAATACGCAGAGTGCTGAAAAACAAATGGTGGAATGCAGTTGGGTTTCCAATAAAAAAATATGTAAAGCACAGCTAAGCTAAACTCGCTGAAAAGTTGAAAATATATACATTTCACAAATAACACCTTAGGAAACAAAATCAAATTAATTATGAATGTCTTCATAACCAATTTCCTAAATAATAATAATGCGCATACTTTGCAAGTTTTGTATAGTTTTGTTTAATGAAATTGTAGGAAAAGAAAAAAGTAATTTATTGTACCGCTGAAAACCCTGAATTATGGCAGTTGTTACGCACAATTTGGAGAAAAATACATTATGAACCAGTGGTTACAATTCCGCTGTTAAACTTTATATTAATTTGTTTAATATATATGAGGGAATCACAGGTATGCTGTATTTCTTTGGCAGCGCTAAGAAATTAATTCACATGGCTGGAGAATGCACTACCTAAAACGCAGAGTATCGTGTCGTTTATTAACCTGCATAAGTCCGTTTTACTTAAAATTAATTTCTCCATTTCGATCCGTTAATTATACTTGGGGGCGAATCCATGTCATGACACAACAGAGGCATACCGTCTGCTATGCCCACATGCAAACAAAAGTTGTCTCTGGTTGTCCGGTTGTCTCAGCGGGAGAAATTAACCAAATTCTATTTAGATTATAGATGACTCAAACTTGCTGAATTTTGCCGGCCATTAATTTAGCGGTCCTAGCTGGCAGATTTTGACTATTGCGGCTAATTTTTCAACTTTCATATCTTGCTCTCTGATTCTTCGTGTGATTCTGCGACATTGCGTATGTTTGGCAGTTTGAAAAGAAAGGCATCAAGAAATACTGCCCAGCCACAAGCTACAGTGCATGTTTCCCAAAAGTTTACCTTTTTGTCTAGCGTGTAGGCGAATTAACGTCTTTCGAAATATTAAAAAAATTAACGTCAATTTGAGAAGGCACTTACCCCGTAATCTTTCAGAATATTGTCCAATGTCATCTTAATTTAAGGGGTAATGACTAATATGTAATATACACAATAAACGTGAAATTCACAACTAGACCTGTACTGTCATTAATCTAAACACGTCAAAATATCGACTGATTTACAGGTTGGTGGTTGGCCAGTTCGTGGCAGTTCGTCTGCACTAATTAGGATTTTAATGGTGTATTATCTCACATATCTATAATAAATAAAGATTAAAAGTTACTGTTTTGGCGACCATAATGTGTGTTAGGTATTCTTTAGACGCGCGGAATCCCCTGAATTTAGACTGCTTAAAGGATGCTTCCGTTGCATTATGGAATCTTAGAGCACTACTTTCAGCCAAACAAATTATTCGGTGTAGGAGGTTCGAAAATGGTAGGATTGCACAGATTTGCGTTTAAACCACGCGACAAATTATATCATTTTAAAGTGGCTTGAGCACCCGTTACTTTCACTGATGTAGCTGTTACTTCAACCCCTATCATAGGAAATTCTAGAGCGGTGATATAAGAACCCTAAGGATTCAAACACCAGCACAATCAGGAATTGCTTCATCAGATATAGTTTGAAGATGCTTTCAATTAATATTTTGGAACTACAAAATTGCATATATACGTTATTGGAATATGTGCACCAACACTGCCGTTATGGAGAAACAAAACCAACCACATCTAAGTAAGACGCACACAAGTGTTTAAAAGACATACCTTGTACGCTTGCTAGATAACCGCGTATTTCATCTGAAAGTTGAGGGATAACAAAGCATACCATATGAAATTACTTTTGTTTAAAAAGGGATAAAGTGCAGATATAGCCAGCAGTTTAATTGAAAATGGCCGCGAAGTACTCCCGCCCGTACATTCCAAACGCAGAGCACCTTCCTACATTTGCTTCGACCCGTTTTATCAATTAGGCAACTGTTTTCGCAGGTTTCAATAGCTTTACTTATATTCTCTTGCTAATTAAGCGTAAGCTCGTAGGCGATTGTTGACTTTTTGCGCTGGTCTAGTCATGTCATTTCAAGTCTCGGAAAACTTTTGCGCACGCTGACGAATAACTTCGACTACAAACATGGAAACCGCTGTAAAATAGAGCCATGTAATGTAAAAAAGAAACGAGCTGCCGCCCAAGGTATATTAATTTGATGAAAGGGCATGTTGCTAAAATACGCATTACTCTGACAGTGAAGTTAAAATGACAGACAAATTAGACCTTCGGCATTAAATGGCCTGATTAAAGACTAAATTTAAGCTAACATCTATTATGGCGATGTTCTTCCAACAAGCGAATAATGCTAACTAAGCTCCGTGTGGAAGCTTAAGTCATTTCACCCCATGGCATTAACAAAATAAAACTCAGAATAATTTCACAATAACTGCCTTTGAAATACAAAGCTATAAATTATATATAGCACCGGTTTTTCTACAAACTCTGGGGAGCGATCATCTGAGCAATTGACGTACTGCAATAAAAAATACAGGGGCTTTTACGCATTTGTGAAAATTATGTTCATCAATTTAAAAAGGCCGCGGATGTCCCCGTTTTCTCCAATTCTTTCTCTGGGATTATATGCAACTGTATTTTTCTGAGGTGTCCAAATCACTTTTTTACTTCTGCACCATTTGTGTGCCAGATTGTCCTTCCCGAAATCTGTGAACATAATAAGTGAGTATAGGACGAACAAATTACAACTTGAGTGTTCAAAGTGATATCCCCCACACCCCTAACGGATTACTCTGTCAGTAATAATAAAATGACGGAAGAATTAGAGCTTCTGCATTAAATATCTGTGTCGCACACAAAGCGCATGCTACCATCAATTATGGTGGTGTTCAAATTGTCAAAAAAACCATGCTAACATACATTTGTGTGACAATCAAAGGCATCTCTCCCCTTCACTGGTGCTACCTATAGACCAATGTTTATCTTCACAAACCAAGCAGCAAAATTGTGATTTGATATTATTCCTGTAGATTGCGATAAAGAATAGTACGTCGCTGCAAATCAAACAAAGTGAACAGGATACACCCCACATTAACATCACATTAGTAATTTTGGAGTGCAAAGCTATAAATCGTATGTGCTGCCCGTTTTTACAAGCTTGAAATAGGGTTTGTCTGACCAAGTGACCTACTTAGACACAGAGAAAAGGAGTTATTACGCATCTGTGAAAATCGCATTCACCATTCCGAAAAGGCATATTCCCGTTGTCTGCAGTAATATCTCTGGTATTACATGCAACTGTACTGTTCTGAGATGACAGGATAACGTTTTCTTTTCAACACACTGTGCGGGTGGTTGTATTTCCCGAAATCTGTGAAACTAACCAGTGAGCATAAGGCGACCAAATCAGAACGTGAGTTTTCAAAATGATGTTCCTTTCACAAGACATAGGAAAACAAAGCCAGTAAGTAAGGCATGAACGAATCTTTTTTGTCGTACTTCGTTTTATTCCACTGAAACTTGTGGCTCTTATCTTCCTAGGTTAATTTGATTAAAAACACGTCTTCCAAAAAATGATATCCATCTTTGTCCTATCGAGGAAATGCTACATTTGTTAAACCTATTCCGTATTGTGCTATGTATATATCTGATGTCATCGGTCGGTTGGCTGGGGGAAAAATACTTTGTACAGTTTCTTAATGTAGTGTCATTTTAAGCGGAACAAGATGCCTCGAAAGCATATCTCTCTATCCCAAACGATTGCAGGACCAAAATAAAATTGTGAAGTTTGATGTATGGATGCTTGTCATACACAGAATTCGTTCGATGACAGGCTTTCATGTGTCGCCAATATAATACCTCTTATATTCTGGGTACTCGCGATATTCATACCCTGTCAAATTATATTATTCAGTATGAAACTTCCAGCGGTTCCGTAGATCCAATTCGCACGTGTAACACTTTCTCAACTACGTCTCTAACTGCTCTGGTTTCACGTTGACGATTTGTTTAAAAGCAGACGAGCAAATGTGATCCATTTGTTCTCTGTGATGATTGTTCTGTGCTGCATAGTCTGGCGGATTATAAAAAGTTTAGCTACCCCCTGTACGTTCACGGAATTTCTTTTCGCCATTCCTCAAAAACGAATGTTTCATTTTGGTGTGTTATGACACAAAACGCACAATTCTTTAAAACGAACATACATTCCAACTTTGAGAGGTCCTGTGATATTTCGTCTGGTATGTTGCCTGTAGACGGTGAAAATTTATGTGTTTTGTTATAAATGCACAGAACGTACTCTTATAAAACTGAATGGCTAAGTGCTTGTACCAATTTATTAAGGGTTATATACGATGTAGCTTATTTAATGATATGATTACATTACTGAACATGTGGACTTGGGTTTGATGTGTTCAAATGTTTTGGAATTAAAATTTGAATCTTGCGAAATTTTGCAATTTATGGCCTGTTTAGGCGGATACTGAGACTTTGATCGCTTCTACGCCGTGAATCATATGAACATTGGGAATTCGCATCGTAGTTGAACCCAAGTAAACAAAATAACGCTAATACCTTGATCGACCTTTTTTGTCGCGCACAAGGTTACCGAATTCCTAATTTACTAGTGGAGTTTAACTGTGTTAGATTTTCACTTTTGGATTAATTTTGTCTGACAGCCTTCCTAATCAGCTGAGCGCAAACCAAGCCCAGTTTGGGATTATGTATGTGAAAGGATACAGTTTTTTACATGTGACTCCCTGGCATATAAAACAAATCAAAGCATACAATCGCTGTTGGCATTGAGAACAGTTTTCAAGAACAACAACAGCCGATCCAATTCTAATAAACGTTGGTTTTTTAATAGTTCAAAATATATCGATTTTTCGTTCGTTAGCATTGGCTTGTCATGCGCTTTTGAAAACATTCTCACCTTCTTGCGTTTACCAACCGTTACGGAATACACATGCTTGTGTACAAAGTGTAGTACGTGCCAACAAAACGCTTGTTTTCTTCATCATTTCCAACAATACAACCGCACATGGTTGGAGTCAACGTGAAAGACATACTTCTTTTGTGGTGCCTCTGAAGGAGCTACACAGACTGATTTCCGCATAATTTTTTTACAGAAATGACAGCTTCTCCGCGACACCAGATATAGTCTTACCTTTCAGTGGTTGATGTGGAGGTGAGCCTGCGTGCAAAAGCATTGCATCTGTTATTATATGTATACACATATATACATATTTCTGCATATATATATATATGTATATACACGCATTAAACGTGTATGTTTTAATAGGCTAGCTAGGCAAGCTAGGTTTTTAAGCTAGGACAAAGACAGAAGGAATCTAGGCCGATTCAAACAATGGTTGTGCTAATTTCTTCCCTTCATCTATCCACTAGCTTAGTGTACATTCGAGTAAAATTAGATAGTAAGATTCATCCAAAATATTATTGATCAAATGTCATTAAACGTAATCAGCAAATACCACGTACTCATACCCGAATACTCGCCGGTGAGCAGTTGAAGGATGATGAAGTTTACAAAATTCAATTTCATCTCCATAATTTTCTTAAATTAACCGATGCGATGGGCCTATTTATACTTCCTAGCCTCGCCCCCTCGGATAGACTTGTTAGTGGATTTACAAAAGACGACCCCCCGAAAAACCCACACAGTTTCAACAGCTGGGTATTTTTGCAGACGTGCGCAAATATACTTTCCGTTTTGGTAAAATTGAACACTGGCGAACGTGAATGCTCCAATCAGATCAATTTTGAAGGACAGTGTATTCTCAGAATGTTTGCTGCTGTTTTGTAGGTGGAACCCCAAAAGCGCCAATAAGAAGACGACACTGTTTTGGTGAAAATGCGCAGCCAATCCTAGTATAAGGCGCGTTGGTTACGGAATCTACGACGGTTTTGTTCATTCGCAAATAAATCCTGTTTGTGTTTAAATTTTGCGCTACTTTGCTGTCCATTCCGTGCTCTTCTGTACCATTCTTACTTCCTTTCATTCCAGTTTGCTTTGCAAATGCACGTTTACGGACCAAATTTACGGTTAGGCAATTGTGACAGAAAGGATGTACTCCCTTAAGTTTCACAAACCGCACGCAAAACTCTGGAGGCTAATGAGAACGACGATTGCGCATTTACTTTGTGGGGAATGGTTCACCATCTGGATAACTGACAAGGAAAGCAGACATTCTCAAATTCATAAGTACAAGTAAGAGGTCTTTAACTATACACTACTAAGTTGTTGCGCACAATCAGTCATGAGACCAATCGACGCGACGTTAACAACACAAAATTTATAGTTCACGAATGCCTAATAAATACCGGGATTACGTACTGCTATCCGCGGTACATCACTCGGGACGTTCACTTGTATGCAACCGTTTGGAAGATGATGCAACCTGCATACTAAGCCGAATGCTATTTGCTAAAGCACGCCAAAGTAAGATAAGACACTAGTTGTATATTCGTGAGAGGGAACACTCCGTATCATTTTTCTACAGTCACAACATCAGGAAATCCCAGTGGGCCTCCGCAGGTTCGATTGCTAATTCAGTTATTTTCCGTTCATTGCTCGGCCAAGTGAATGCGATTGACGTCTGTCAAACATGCGTAATTAACCCACAAATGTCTCCAAGGCAGGTGTTTGCTATTTTGTCTGCATCCACAAAGTTTTATCAGCAGAACCCAGAACATTACATAAACGTCAAAAATAAAACAGTCCTACACAATGTGCAATAGATAGAATTAGTTGAGTTACTCAGTTATGATTGTGACCTGGTGCGCGCATATTAGACCAACAGTGTAGTAACGCATGAAGTGGTAGCCGGTTGACGAATTGATTAACCAAAATGCCGGGATTGCCGGTTCCGTTTTCAATAAGGGAGTTGACCGGAGACCTGTACTAATGCCACAAGTCTCTAACAGTTCTTCTTTCCGTCGAGCACAAACCTGCCAAACTCGTGCACTTTGTTTCGTGTACCTCACATAGCAGCTTGTAAATGCGCTCCGCATACCACTTGACTATGCCAGCTACACTCTACGGTACCAGAAGAAAACTAGGTAACCAATTTTCCGGCAACTGAACAGGTTGGATGTCGCAGTCTTACCGCATAACACATGAAGATGCCGACTGTTGCCCATACTGCGCTATTTCTCGCTAGAATATGAACATCTTAACTTCTGACATCTTAGCCTGCTTAGACTGAGTGGATGGATTCGAAGCTCAGGAAGAGTAAAAGAAAATTTGTGTGCACATATGTCGTAGTCGATTGTGCAACGTAGCGGCGGTGCCAAACAAACTGAAACATTCGTCTATTTTCTGGAGTTGGATAGGCTGAAGTGCATATTTCTGAGTGTCCTTTCTGGGTAGTTTGGAAAGACTTCACAGGCCTACAGTATTGCAGTATTGCAAACCATCTTTTGGTGTCAAGTAAATACAGTGTGCCAGCTTTGCAGGCGTAAACTTACACAGCTTTGATTCTTCAAACAAGCAGAAACAACCCACATCCTGCGTACTGTGCACCAATGCTTTTCATCCAAAACAGCTTTCTCAGGTGATGTTTAACTGCTCCGACAACAGCTAGCCAGGCTTATGTAGCCATTGTCGATGACTGTATTTATACCAACTCTCACCTCAACAAGTCTCGACCTGACTCAACCAAAATGATACGTCACATAATCATTTACACCAAAGGCGTCATGATATCTGGAAACAGATATTCCGCGAATCGTTATCGTCGAATAATCAATCAAGTTTAGGGCATTTTAATCTGCCGTTGATCTTGCGCAACATGCACATCTACGACATACTTAGGTCTAGTGTTTCAAACAACCACAGCACCGGTGCACAGCGGTTATCTGCTGGGAGTGCTGTCCTGATTTCGCTAGTCCTCCCGCATGGTGGTCACAATCAGCCCCAGCGAATAAATTTGGTCAGTTACTCACTGAAGTGCTTTAAAGCTGTAAGGAAAAGTGCTGGCGTTAAAGGCCTAGCATAACATGCATAGACAATCGTTGTGTCTAACGTTTTAAAATACAAGCCTTTCACCTAGTGAGGAGGCATTGAAAATCCGTCGGAAAGCGTCATTTGTGGAAGGCTGAGAGGTAACTCGGACCGTTTTTTAATCATTTACACTTCCACATTACCTGGATCCAATTTGTCGTACAAGACTGACCAACTGGGCAATATACATTTCTGGCGCAGCACCGCTCACGTAAAGCCTCAATAATTAAAATGCATATATTTTTTCTAGCTTGAATGAGTTGGGATATCGGTAAATGAGGACCGCTTTGTGCTATACAGTTCTACCCGCTTCCAGTTAAGTAAACGCATATTTCTACAACTTGTTCATTATTGCAACCTGGTATTTAACAGCCTCGTCTAGCCAGACTGTTTTAGCATGCTCCACTTCTTAGACCTAGAGAAACTAATTCCCGGATTGTCTAAGTTTCCTGATCTGGAAGAGTAGTTCTTCAGACTGCAGTCAAATCAATTTGGTTTTCAAGGGCGACTAGAGTGAATCTCTCGTTTGCGACTTTCTTAGAGTACATTTCTGCACAAATGTTGCCTCAAGGTTCCGTCGGTACGATATTTGAGATATCGCAGTATATTTTTCACGGGATAGCAGTGTAAGCCTCATAAGGGTAAATAATCTTTGAGTTCAAGATGGTTGTCTCCATCCAACTGGTTGCTCCGTGCCAAAATATGTCAGTCCGTTCTTAGTAAGGCTCTACAACAGATACTCAGTCTGCAAAGTACCACGTATCTACACGAAAAAAAATACATGTACTCTATTGGGAAAAATCGAATTGTTAGCTTTGTACTTTGTGTCTCAACTTACCACCAAATTCGGTTGAAGTAGATAAAAAGGCAACCTGGACGGACGCACAAATTAACTCCGTTTTCTTCATGCGCTCACGGCAGCAAACAAAACACATTCCACGATATTTTTCTCAACAACTTTGCGAACACCACGAATAATATCAATATAATTAATAATAATATGACAAACCTTCTCAGATAAAAAGAATTTTGCTTCCCAGATTCACCTAAACTTCGCTGTTTGCAATTTATTTGGTTCTTGGTAGCAGCAGACACGTATGCAGCCAGAAGCCGAAATAGAAGCTGAGAATGCCAGAAAATTTTATACGTAGTCCATGTTGACATACAGCACGTTTAAAGTTGGTGGTGGCAGCAAAATTATTGCCAATACAAGTCACTCATTAACGACATTAACGTTTTGCAATCGCGTGACCCATATCGCAGGCAGCATCACCACCAGCGCCAAATATGTGTTTAAGATGACGCACCGCATTGACAACGTCTGTCCATCTAGCAATCTATCATCACTCTCCATCCACAGCAGGTTTTGGGTGTGGGCTTCCCTTCCGACGTACTCGATTATATAGCACATCGATATACGTCAGACTATCAAGAGTTGTGCATTGTCACACGATCAACATCACGTGCACTATGAAAGAAAAACATATACCACAGCTTTGCAAGCCCGGCAATTCCTCTACCCTCCAAGGATTCTGGTTCCGAATAAAATGGCATTTTTCAAATATGCGAATGGTCGCACTGTGTCCAAGTATTTTTAGCAACCTTATGGTTAGTGTATTCAGTCTATAAATGAATCACGATATCTCGCATATCATACTGAGTGAAACATGCGGCGGCCTTGGGGCAACACATTCAGTTGAAGAACATCAATAACGAGATATACAGCTGAGTTGCGCTTGTAAAACAAATAATTCTGCGAATGTGGTTATTATTTAAATCAGTCCAATTTGGGTTCAAGTGGAATATAAGATTGATGGAAACTTGGTAAGTGCGCCTACCCAGGCCTCAGGGATCCGTGCACTGACCTCATGTGTTGTACTAAATTCAGAACTGATACAACTTCCCAGCGTGGAATACTGCACAAGTTTCGTTCATCGCCCTTATATTGGCGTGTTTGTTGAGTGCAAGCCTAGGCGCCTGCACCCAAACTCTGCGGGTGCAGACAGGGTGAATTTAGTCAGCTCGTCAAAATAAATTCGCCATCTCAACCTATTTGAAGACGACAGCCACGTGGTCTGCACAATCCATATTCGCAAGGATTTCGTCGGAAGCTAATTCCAAAACGTTTTGTTAAAACCCTTCCAGCGTTTGTCTGATTACCAGAACGATTGCAAATTGAAGTATGAATAGATAGAGTGGCCACGCCGGAGACCAACTGCGCTCTGTACGGAAGCTTTTGAAGAGTTCGTCGTGCACTCGCGCATGTAGGAAAGTCTGAAAATACAAATACTTCATTTGTTTTACAGAATTATTGGGCGTTTCTTGATGGGCAAGCGCGTTAACGGAACGCAGTCGGATGCGTCTGAAAAATAGGGAAATAAAAAATGGGTCATTTCTGAGTGTGGCATTGTTCTAGGACGTGGTGCATCGTGCAGTTTTGGTCAACTCAAACGTTTAGACTGTCGCTGATTTATAGAATGCGTTTTGCGGGAGCTCATGAGGCAAAAACGCAAAACTGAGGCTGATCAATTCGGTACTACCATTTCGTTACTATCTGCAATCACACAAACAGATCAGATAATCCATAACTGAGGATTTTGGCCGTACCTTTGAACGGTGTGGGTTAGATGGCATCCGAATCAGCAGTTCAAAATTGTCAAAGAAATCAACCAGCAGATTCATTCGGGTAAGAAATGACGTTTGGAAAAAGGAGTATTGGTACTCAAGTTAGTGAAGGGACTTGAGAGACTCACGAAACGTTCTGACGACTGCCTTACACTTGTGCCAAAAAACGATAGGACATGCAAAGGAATGAAGCTAATATAAGTGGAACGTTATTCAGGTTTGTCTGAAGGAGTTGCTGACAAACGTCGTTAGTCATTCCATATCCTGGTGGAGTTTGGAAATTTCCTCAGCAAAACTAAGAGAAACGTGTATCTCGCAACCAGCTTGCCAAATCTTCCTAAATTCAGTTCACCCGTTTCTTGTCTCACACACAATAATAATGTAACCCACATTTTATCCATTTTCGCTCATTTAAAAACAGCTTCCGAAATTATGCAGGCATCAATTTGTGGATCAATTTTGAATTCTTTGGGTACCGGATGGTTTTGCGCCCCTTAGTAAAACACAGGGGTACTTATTTCGATAAGAGGAAGTCAACCCGGAGAGGGAGCTTTTGTCCGAATAAATAACAACGAACTCTGAAATGTAGGCTAAGCTTAGCCCCGACAAAACTCTGCTCGATTAAAAGCGGTTTACGAGTTTATACACTGAATAATCATATTCACGCATAAAACCAACTATTACTCTTTTTAATGACTAAACTTCCCAGCGCTTCTTGGCAATGTCAAAATTTGTTGGACCGTGCATTTCTCAGGGGCATATTGAACAAAATAACTTACTTAGTAGCATAAAGCAGATACCACTGCTTCTGCATCCATTTCGTGAAACCACAATTGCCGGTGGCCTAACAATTACGTTTTTGGCTTCCGGAAAATTTTGCAGCAGCTAAGTGTTAAAAAACGCGAAATATTTTTGAGTAAATATATTTATATATATTGGCCGCAGGTGTAACTTTCCTGCAATCTGCGTGTTTGTGTTGATTACAAACCTAACGAAAACAAACCGTCAATCCAAACCAAGTTTGCCACTGAGTGTAATTTACTGGGTGCCAGTTCAACTTACGCAATTTCGCAAAACATTACTCTCTGAAAATCTGTCCAACTATTAGTCAGATTTTAGGTCAGTGTGCATGCGGTCCTATGCGAAAATATATGTTGTTACCCAATTACTTTTGTACTTTCTCACATTGCTGTCCTTAGTATTGTAAACTTTCTTTAGCAGTTTGTGGTTGAATTAATTTTAATGCCACCTACCAACATGTATGATGTGGTACTTTGGTCTTCCGGGGTACAAACAAGTTAGTCATTTTTGAATGGGTATTAAACTAAATCAAGCGCCAAAACTTGTGCTGGGAATCGAGGAATATACACTGTACCCACAGTTTTAATTATTTACTGAACAAACACTAAACCAAATGGAGAATATAGACTTTCCTGAAAACCTTTAGACCTGAAGTTCATTGTATTTCATACCCTCGGCTTCGGAACACTTGCCGTATTTGGCACACCACTTTGTGAGGAAACACCGGACTCACGTTTTTCCCTTGCTAGAACTCATCGGTAGTGCGCATCATTTTCGTTTAAGGTGTGTGTTGGCACACTAAACATCAGACAAGCTTCATAATACAACTCTAACAGCGAGCATCGCAAGCACTGTTGTTATAACTCTTGGACAGTCCAGAGTGGCCGCGCTTTAATGTTTGATTGGTTTGCCTGGCCGAACAATTAATCTTGAAACTCAGTAAGATCACTCGGTCGTCATTCAAGGAGTTGGTGATTACAGCCACACTGTTAAGTTGAAACAGCTTCGTCTTCCAAACGAAAAATTCAGATGCTCCCGGCGTGGGCCAATGATTGGGTGATATCGGACTTGCCAAGCAAGACGGAATCCGCAGTTGAGACATCGCCATGTCCAAATACTTGTACTGTTCATTTGCCATAATAAGAGTATAGTTCATGTTTTGTGATTTGCTATTCTACACGGACTAAACAAAATGAAGTCACCAGACAGGATAATGATTTTGCAAACGGGCACCCGGCAACAGAACACACAAGTCAGTCGATCCACATTTTTTTGATTTCTCAGCCGCGCCAGATATTCTGTTAATATCTGCTTCAGCTGTAAAAATCGTCGCCCAGATCATCCGAATAGATTACTCGAGGAAACCTCATTTTGTGGAATGACCTGGCTGATAGCTGGATGTTGTGGTAGATTTTGTCGAAACGTGAAATTCTTTTGAAGATTTATATACGGTGTCTAGCGTATTCTGGCTCTCCAATCCATGTAATCTGAGAACTACATTAAACTGACGACGCTCGAGCAGAAGAGTGAAAAACAATTACCTTTTCCTTGAATCGCTATGTTCGTATGATATCTGCGTACGTAAGATTTGGATTTGGACAAATAAGACGCAAAATATTTAAGTCACCTTTGTCTGAATAAATGGGTATCCTAGGTTAGCATATATATATATATATATCAACACATGGAGGGCTTGGGCTAGAGAGCGACTTCCGCGAACAAGCAGTGACAACCTTGGAAACAACCGCGCCTAAATGCCGCTAACATTTCCTATATATGTTAGGCTTGCTGTTTTTAAAATACATTGAATCGCTGACGGGTTTCACGTACACGGTTCTGACACCCAGAGCACTCATTAAGAACTGGAACAAATGGTCACAATATGTTTGCGGACAAACCGCCCGCCACATTTGGAACCGCTGTAAGGTCGTCGAACTATTCAGTCTATAAGGGTGCTAGATTTAGATTCCGCTCTATGCCAGATCGCTTAGCATCAAAGTTTTCAGAATCTAGGTCTTCTGCTTCCGGCTTGTTGCTGATGACTAATTTATCAGCCCTTATCTGTTTTATGGTGCATTTGTGGCAACACGTAGGCTTCTGTGTCTGCCTGGGCACACCGGTAAACTATTGATTAAAGAAAGTAGACGCTGAGCGTCATGGGGTACATTGTAATCCATCGTAAATAGAAACTCACCATCAACTGACAAATCTCATCCATAGTCTCACTGAGCTTGATCAGCTCAAAAGTAGGCAAGCCCCAGGTTGACAAAAACACTGAGGCGCAGGTTTGAGTGAATCCATGCGTTTTCTTTGTTCAAATTAATAATCCTGCGAAGCTTCCAAATGCAAACTTGGCAGTGTTTTTTTTGAGTAAACTCACCACTCATGGTGAGCTTTCAGCGAATATTTCCTAATTTTCGGATGATAACCTGGAGTATGGCGTTGAAATGTCGAAGAGAAGAAATAATTAGTTTCACACGGCCAGCTTCAGCAAAACGCTTCCAATGATCAGATGGGTGAATCAGGGACTTTATTGAGTTGTACCTTTGAGGTTGATGTTATGACATAAACGGATGGCCCGCATACGTAAGTCGGATCCGCTTTCAAAATAGTAGTGTATAATCACTCACAGCGGTGGGAAGAGTCCGGTCGTGCGGGTTGTCCGGTGACCTCAAGCACAGGCGATCCTCTCAGCTGCATTTTCGTTGTGCGCGTGCATGTGTTTCCAATGAGGTCATCCTAACAAGTCATGTAGTGGAATTTAGAGCATTATGGGTTGCCGAGCACACGGCGGTAAATTTGTGCCAATTCTCGTGAGATACATAGTGTAGATAACCGACTGTCATGTGGACTTGGAGGACCTTCTACAAGCTGGCTACGAAGCGTGTGGAAATATAACTTGGTTGTTCAAAACAACAGCCGAGCAGAATTAATCGTTTACGACAAGGGAATGTCTGCTCCATACTAGCGGAACCTTGTGGTGATGTTTGGGACTCCTTTTGAATACCGCTGAAACATACTTCTTTTTACTGGTTGTTGATCATGTGGATATTGATCTGTTCACCGACTTTGACAATTGACTTGCAAACGTTTCATCACCATACGAGGAAATGTCCTCGGTGCACAGTTAGATGGGTGAAAAATCCTTGTCTGCGTGCGTCTATACAGCACTTGAGGACTATCGGTTTTCTTCTGATGCGATTGGCTACTTGGTGGGTGACGCTTACTGTTGATGTATTTGACCGTTTGTAATCTTTGTTGCGTTGTAGTCTGTGTTCCTTTGTGTTGATTGGTTATCCCAGCGCCTTTCATTTCCAGTACTTTGTTCTTTTGCATTGATTGGCACTGCGTTGTGGTCTGACGTTCTTGACATTGATTGGTTGCTTGCACTGACCCATTTTCTCCGCTGTTACGGTTGGTGTCCTTGCGTCCGCCGGTTAATTCGTTGCTTTGGTTGGACGCTCCTCCACCCAAATGAGCCGTTCTCCTCAGGGTTCCCTTATGGGTCTCTTGTCTAATTACTGCTGCCGCTCAACGCTTCTGGCGTTCTCTTGCTCTTAGTGGTTGATAAATGGGTTTACTTTCGATATGTCTGTTGATAACGTCCTCACTAAACTACCATATTTATATAAATTAGCGTCATTTTCGATTCTTGCTTTAGCCAGTATGGAACTCTCTTCCAGTGTCCTTCCTTATATTTGCGTAGTGAGATTAGGAGGACTCGATCATGTCATTCAGTAGCGAGCTTGTGTTCATATATTCTTGTGTAGAGCTTCCTTCCTGTTTGTCTTATATATGATGTGTCGCAATCGTTGCATTGGATCCTGTATGTGATATTGTTCTTCGTCATTGGATCTTATTTTCCTTTTGACCCTGATAGTGTTTTTGCGGTATTTGAAGGCCTTGGAGTGACCGTTTTATTGTGATGTCGTAGAAGGTTTGCCGTCGATGTTCCTGACAGTGTTCAACGGTGTTCCTGATGTACTGGAGTGTCACCAGTTTTCCTGCATTTTGTGCTGTTGCATAAGCCGTATTTCGCATCCTGGTGAATTTCCCGAGGAAATTCCTCGAGTATCCATTTCTCTGAAACCATTTGTGCAGGCGTTTTTTCTTCCTCGATCTTATATTCTGTTGTACTGCACTGCATCACAATCCGCTTGAATAGTGTCCGAAAGCATCTTTGTCTGTACCAATTTGGATGCTTGCTGTAGCAGCTAAGGATTTGGCCGGTATATGTCGCCTTTTCGTAGACCGCAGTTTGTAGCTCTGCGTTCGGCAATCTAGTAATGACGACGTCCAGAAACGCCAATTTTCCGTTGTTTTCCTCCTCGATTGTGAAATTCATGTCATCGAAAACGTTAGTTACCGGCAGACTTACTCGTTGCAGTTCGCTCCTTTCGATGATCACAAATATATCATTTACGTTACGGATCTATATTTTGGGATTAACATCGGGCAACACAATCTGTTCCAAAAGTTCCATTGTGCTTTTTGCAATCAATCCTGAAATTGATGAGGAACACCAATGGGATCGGCGAAAAGATTTATACTAAATTTTACTCACCACACATCAAACTAAGCTGCGTTCTAGAACTCTCGACGGAATCTAGAATGAAAGCACTTCACAGTGCGTTACTAGATGCCGCAACATTCTGAAAGCAATACCTAACAATTGCCGTAAGCATTTGTCAATTATTCTAATTTATCTTCTTTGCCACCCAATGCACGTCCCGTACAAAATTTAAATTTTTGATCATGGTGCGTTTAGATACCTTGTTGCTTCATTCTTTCCAGGAATGGACACCTTTGCGCACAATCAACTTGTGCCCAGTGGCTGTTGCCTGCAAAACTAAAAAGAAGCTTAAAGCATGGCCAATCTCTTGTTTTAGCGAAGAGTTTCTTTGGGGTTGCTTCTTTCAATTGACCAAATTCACCAACAAGAGCATGAGAGAGCCTAAGTATTACTTCCACACAAAAATCTTCAATCCCATGTCGACGAAGTCTCTTTGCAGCAAAGTCATTGAAGGATAATTTTTGGTCCCAAGTTAGATACGTATTTTCCTGAGTGACGGAGGTAAAAAGGAACACAGGGTTGAAATACTGTACCCAAGCAGACAAATGCCATTGTAGTAGTGAGAAAAAAATTGAGAAAATCACGCCATATTCGCGGGATTTAAACGCATTGCACGTACTGTTAACATTTGCTTCCCAAACAGAGAAAAAGCGGCTGAGTGTACCGCAAAGCGCCGTTGATTAGCCTGCTAATTAAATGATGAGGTCCCCAAAATGATACAGTCCTGAATTCCACCTCATTTTTTCGCATAAAAACACCATCAGGGGATTATGAATATTGTTGGTCTAAACAACATCATAAAATTTTATCAAAGCTGCGTTTTATTTATATCTAGTTGTCATAACTAGCACCAAAAATTAACGACCGTAAGCAGAAAAATGCACGGATAAGTAATAATTCTTAAAGTGGCTGACAATTGCACGTATCGCGTGCCAAGTTCGATCTGCTGTTGAAGAAAAAACGGGAAATGCATTTTCAATCTAACCACCTCATTTAGGGTTTGTAATGTACCTTTTCGAGATAACTTAGCCGATATCATAGGCACACCACAATCAGAATCCACTACCTGTGGTTGATGGTGAAAACACACCGGAGCGGAAAACAACAGGTTTACGGTGTAGCCTACATTTCTGACGTACGTTGCAGTACATCTGCACCCTTCGGGCAACCACAAGAGTTGCGATGGCAAACGAGTAGTAAGCACTGGCATAAAAGTAATCCTTCTACATCCATCAGGATGGCACTGGCATCCAAACCGTAGGCTTTAAAGTCGTCCGAAAACGTGGACGTTGTCTTGAAGTAGCATGGCCGTTGAAAGCCACTGGCTTACATCAGAAACACGATTGCTACCAGAACTCCCGTGACAATAAACGTAACTATAACAATAAAAATATTAATAAGCTTCGCCAGCAGAACCATCCTGCTCCTTTATCACTCCGGTACATTTGGGTGACGCTTTCTAATTTTGTGCCAAGTGCCGTTTACGCAACGCTTAACCCAAGTTTGCAAACATCACACATGGTGAATTTTTTGAGTTTAATTATTTGCTCTGACCAATTACCTCACAGTTCCACCAGCATATTTTAGTGTCTCTCCAGCTACGGACAGCTGTGAAAGACTGATCGCTCAAGGTATTGTTTCTGACTTGACGTACAATGTGCCATAGCGGAGTCTTCGGCAATAAAAGAGGCAAACTTCAGAGAATATAGCGAATTATTAGTTGTGCGTGATGAACCATATTTCCGTTGGAGCTCGTGCAAGAGACATGCGTTTTTCCTTATTTCTCCGAAGCCTCATTTTAAAAAACTTCCACTAGGACTGCTTTTATATAGCCTTTCTAAAATTCTGCACGACGAGCATCCATTTGACGCGACATATACATAAATTACGAAGTAGTATTTGATTATGGTGAACTTTTATAAAGTGAAATCTTAGCCCCAGTTGGAGACGAACTAAAAGCAAGTAAATTTATTGATCATACAGCTTTTCATATTGTATTTTTAATAGCAACGATGCCGATTCACCCGCTGAAGATTCGTCCGTACCCACAAAGTAAAGTTTTTCTCCAAACCAAATCCCGTATCTAGTGGCCTTGACATTTATATTTCTTGACGTACGAGTCCTTCTCACCAACATTCTGCGGGGAAGGTTGTTCACCAGGTTTGCAACTTTGCCACAGCCTATCCTATAATATCCACAAATCACATCGGAGTTGATGTTTTCCATTTTGTTCCAAGAATATAAAACTTCAATTTCTGGAAGCTCTCGGCAAACAAGTGTGTAGCGTTTTCATACCAACTCCGGTTGGTCTGTTGGTGGCGAACATGATGTAAGTTGAATTTAGATGCGAAGGTGCGAAATGTACGCCCGCCCTATTGTAGCTCAAAAGGTATCTCAAGCAAACAAAATTTTTCCACCAATAACTCACAAAACTAAGGTATGTACTTCATCGACGACTTCAATAAATCAAGTTGTTGAGCTATTACGAGGGACAAACTTTCTACTCTTATAGTTCTGCAGGCAAAATAGAACGAGCGCACGCAACATCCGTCTAGCTTTATTTTACGTGGCACGCATAATCGCGGATTTCTCTGACCAACAGATGAAGACAGTTATTTTGCCCGGAAAGAATGACGTCTTGCCACAGATATCTTCTCCCATGAGTCCCAAAGAAATGAAGAGCGAAACTGAAATCCATGTTCGGCGAATACAATAGGGAGCATGTGATCATAATTCACGTAGAGATTTAGTATTTATTCCTATTTTGTAAGTTCTTGATTTTACACAGGGCTGTTTTTCTTGGAGGGCAAGCGTGCTCCACAGAACAGCTTATTTCTCAGCTTGCGTGATAGTCCGGTTATCGCAAAGATGTCTTCCTAACAGAGCACGATACTAGTAGTTCGATAAAACGTTTCGGCAACGCCGAAGATGATTCCCACCTCGTGAGGCCTCTTCTCTACCGTTCATAAACACTGAGCCCACACTGTAGAAGTTTTTTGATTACTCAAACACTACTTTCTTGGTTCACCATAACCGCCAGACTCACGTTATCTTAGTGTTCATAGCGACCACAAATGACAAACCCCTTTTGTGACTACTGTTTGTCGTACCAATAGGCAATTTTGGTGGCACATTTTTCACGCAAATGCCTAAATGTCTCACTACTCGCAATCGTCTGAGACCGGGCACGTAACATATAACTCATGCTTGTTCAGCCATTACTTTTACATATGGAGACAGCAGCTGAGTTTCAATTAGCAGTGTTCTACGCAGCTGAGTTTACGGAGTCACGGATGGATACATAGGACCGAGGATTCTGTCCGAACTTCCCTGGTGGGGTGGATTCTTTTCTCACATGTGTTCGTGTTTACCTGAGAGGCGCAGGCAAATAAAGGGTGCAGGACTGCTCTCTAAGTTCTCGGCGCGCAGCAGTAATCAAAGATGCACATGAATTCAATAAAAAAGCGTCTAAACTATTTTAAGCTAGGCCGCATACGAACTACCTAAAATGGGAAAAACTGTTGCCTAATAAAAATGTACGTTTTGAAATTGAAAATCTTCCTACAGCGTCCCCACCGTGGGTTGGCTACATCAAGGCTGAAAACCTATTGACGAAACCTTGTTCAAACATGACTTAAGGTAGTGTCTGGTCTTGTGAGAGGCGACAATACTTGAGGGGAATTAGGCGTGACAGTCGCTTCCGTTTGAGCGGAAGGAAGTTTACCTTCGTCAAGCGACTGACGAAGCAACAGGTAAAAATACATTAGCAGTTGACGCCGTCTTCAGGTTCCTTGCACGAGTATCGCCTGGCCCCTACGCGTTGAGTAGATCTATGTTGTGGAACGGTTTGCAAGTGTCATCCCAAGTGAATACCCCGTTACTTTCAGCCCGGTTCATAGTAACTTCTTCACAAGACTGGATGTGATGTGGTCAGAATACAGGTCTGTATAGTGTTTTGTGTAGACCACAGATACCAATGTTATATTATTTGTGGGTCCGTCTATTTTGTCGAGGAGATGGCGTTTGGCTTGTTTCCCTGGCGTTGTCTCAAGTCAGTAAATAGCACATTTTCCGTGTACGGTTCAACATTATGGCTTGGTTCCGTGAGTCTAATTTACGGATTACGGTTCTGGTGTTACAAAATTTCAGCTCGTCTTTGGTCTCACCTGTAATTATCTCTTGTAAATCTACTTGGGACATTGTTGCAGGTAGCTTTGTGTTCACTTAGCTGCGCGCTGGAATTTTTGCGACGAACGTCGGGTCAGGCTCGTGAATTTCATGCACACTGATTTTGTATGACACTTAAACTGAAGCTCATCCAAGTTTTAACTGCTCAAGGGCGCTACTCATTTCTGGGAACTTTTACCGCAGAAGTTCCATATCCACGTCTCATGTTCCGGATTTCTGGTGCGGTAAAGGATAAAATCAAAGATCAGCCCACAGTGGTCACCATGTACCAGTCGAGTTTTGATTACAACTTGATCAACAAAGCGCCCTTTGATGGTGATAACGATAGAGCGATCCCCGTAACAGCGAATCCAAAACTGGTTATTAGCTTTGCCACAGCAGCTGAGCATATCAGTTCTGGGTCTCCGATGAAAATACCTGATCCGCCGAATGACTATAATCCGCTTTAGACGGCTTGTATTCTCAGACGACTCGTTGGATGAGAGTTGCAGCATTCGAGTTCCAGTATACTTGACAACCATTCTTGAGAAGTGCATTACGTTAATATGACTTCCAGACTGGCGACAGTGCGACTGGGTAATTTCCCGTGTAGTTTATGAGGTGTTTTTTTTAATTGCAACAAAGCACTACTTTTCAGTTATCCACTAAAATGGACGGGAGAGTAGAAAATTGTGAGGTTAACTTCTGAGGCGATAATTTGCCCGTGTTGTTGAGCTTATGAACCAAAACATTGCGGTTGGTCTGTTATTTCCTCAATATGCTTCCAAAATGCGGGCCTTACAACTACCTTTGGGGCAGATAAGAATACGTTTACGGATGTGACGCAAGGCGCCGTTGACAGGGATCATATTGGATTGCCAAATGTCCTGGTAAATATCTCATTCTTGTAGTAAGCAGAGTTTTCTGGACGTGAAAATTTTGGACTGTATACTGTGGAAACAAAAGTAAATCAAGAGCATCACTACCTGCTCAGAACTTCATGCTCTCAAAACCAATATCTGGTAGCTTTACATGATGTTGCGTTTGTTCTGGCGGTATGCCTGTTGCCCCGACCATAGTTCTCGTAGGCTGGCTTTTTGTAATGGACTTAGGATATGCATCCGGTGAATGACTTTTAGTGAAAAATTAGTTCCTAGTAATTATTCGTCACTGAAAGTGCGGTTCCTCCTTATTCGCTTATTTTACTCCATTAAAATGCCGTTTAGGACATTGTTACCGACCGGTTTTCGAACGCAATGCTTCAACAGAGAATGGTCTGTTTCCTGACCTCAGTGTGCTGCCTAACAAAACGAATGCCTGTCACGACGCACGTTGAGAAAGAACTCGCTGGACTGTGAAACTAATTTCAATCTTCAAAGTGATCCATAATACAGCCTGATGCAACAAGTGTCTAATAATAATTCTTGCGTTGTTCAGTGACAAGTAATTTTAGTGAAAAATTAGTAGCTCACTAAGATACCTCTTAGTCCAACAGGATATAGCGTAGAATGTCCCAAGATGAACAGTGAAATCTCCACAAACCTCATGTTCTTATATGAACTCAGCGTAGAAGACGACATTAGGTGCTTTGTTATGCTGGAAACAAGGATGTAGTTCATGCATCCTGGTTGCCCACAAGGATGCATCTTGTTAAGTTATTTTCTGCTTAGTATTCTAGATTCAGTCAGCTTAAATGCTGCCCACTTTCTCTCAACACGTCAAGAGCTTGAGCCGCGGAAGCGGCTTGCGTAAACGTGCAATGGCGGCCATGGATATCCATGGTCATGAATGCAACAACGCTGAAACGCGGAAGAGAATAATTTATAGGTTTATAAACGGCCTGTTATTTAAACTGACTAAGTCAAATATCGGTTTGAAGAATTTCACTGTATACAGAATACACGAATGCAGGTTTTCTTGTGGAAATACTTCCATTCCGGCTTCGAAATAGCTTCTGAGGATTCACAAAGACAGATTTGCTGTACACTAATACTTAATACGCAGCAGAGTTAACAGCAATCCAGGGTTATTTTTGTACCCACGGTACCCACTTCACAGTGGACAATTTCTGGTCTCAGCGAAGATTTTCGTCAATGGTGCTTCTGAGAGTTGATTGTATTAACCAGCAGGGCATGAGAAAAACTAGAACCCTTTGATCTGATGACTTGTAGAGGTATAAAGAAAGTAAGTGACATTTCTCGGTATTAATGTTTTTCGGACGCAAGTATCCGGTCACGACGTTTGGTAGCCCGGGAGCTACTTTATTTGGATACCCCGAGGTGAATATCGTTTTGGTACATCCAGTGATGGTATGGTGTCGTCAATAATCATGGGGGAAAAACCGACTAACTTTCCGTGTTTACTCGGTGGTTGGTGAACAAATAGAATGTTTCCGTTTGTTTTTTTCCAGTATCACACCTGGCCGGGACACGCTAAATCAAATTCCACGATTAACCTTTGCCGGCACAAAATGAAAATTATGGGGTAAACTCATATGAAGAATGCGTAAACTCTCATGTTAGTTTAGCATTTTTACTCGCAGCTTGGAATCCTCAAGGATTAACGAAAGCGTGGTGTAAAAATGGATGAAAGCAGATTAAATCCATTGTTTCAAGGAGAACAAAGTTTGCGAACTTCATTTCACACTCCGACTAAGTAATCGCATTGCGGAAAATATCCACAAACAGAGAAACAGTGGCTAGATGTGCCGCGAAGCACCGCTGAAGAATATTGCTAACTAAATGGGTTGACTATATATATGCCTGTCATTAACAGCACCAAAATCATAACGGGCCGTAACAGAAAAGGTAATTCAGGATTGAGTGGGAATCCTCAAACGTAGTTGACGATGGTGCACAACACGTGCTAGGTTAGTTGTGTGTTAATGAGAAACCAGAAGTATTCGCAATCCAAAAAATTCCTTTAGGGTTTGTGTAGTCATCATTTGCAACAACCTTACCCATGTCAAATGCACATCTCAATCAGAGCCCAGTAATTTTCTGGTTGTTGATAAAAAAGACTGCGGTTGAAACAACACGCTTAGGGTGTAGTCTATTCTTCTGATGTATTCTGCAGTATATCTGCCTCTTTCAGGCTATCACGTGAATTGTCGGATCCGTTATCAAACGAGTGCTAGATATGCACAACGGTGCCAAGCGTACACTCATGCTAGGTTGCTCGGAGAAAGAACCACTTACTGCGCTACTGTAAGCCCTAATAATTTTGAAAGTAACACCTACTACTTGGCGTAAGCTTTCATTAGTGATTCAGTGATTTCCGATTGGCCACCATATGCGCGGCGCGTGAAGAAGTTAAACGCTTGCGCTTAATAATTTAAGTTACTGAGTAGTTTTCTTCTTACTGTTAGTGTTCTTTGCAGATAATCAACTTATATCCCAACCAATGGTTCCTGCGACAAATAAAAGAAGCGCTAAACATTGGTAATGCCTGGTTTCAGCAAACAGTATTGAACATGTTGTTGGTTTTAGTTGCCCGGGTTTATCATCGAGAGCAGTACAGCACCCATTAATTATGCTTGGCTGTGAGAACACACCGCGGCTGTATACAACACGTTTAGCGGGTAGCCTACTCTTCTAATGCGTTATGATGACGAACGATGAGTTAGCACTGGCATGAAGATATCCGTCCTACACCAATTCGGAGCCACTGACATTTGAAACCAGGATTTCCAGCCACCCGCAAAAGTTAGACTTTGAATTGGAAGAATCTTTGGAAGGTCTCTGAAATATGAGGGGTGGCACAAGTGTCATGAAAATAACCCTTTACGACAGCGCTGATAGTGGAACCATTTCATCCAATTCTTGTTCCGGTTTTCTTCTGATGAACGTTTTTTCAAATAGGTGCGAAGTTCCGCTTGTGTAACTTTGCACCCAAGTTTACGAACGTCAACCAATGAATAGCCGTTTGTGTCAAGTTATTTGCTCCGACTTTTTTCCACAGAGCTGAACTTCCAAAGTGTACGACTAAGTTCCGGTGAGGGTGCTCTTTCTTCCATCATGATTAAGCTTGACGTCTGATCTGACGTAGCGGTATGTTCAGCATATCAGGGGACAAAAAGACCGCGAACGTTGCTAGTTGTCAATTGTGTGAGGTAAACTAAACTCCTAAAATAGCTCGCGCCAGGCAGACGCATTTTTTCCTCGTCTCCGCGGACCCATCATCCGAAAATACCGGTTGTTATTATGCCAGCGTTGAAATTGTCTCTTCATGACTGTGCTTGATGGGCATGCACGTGAGGCGCCACAAACACAAATGATGACTTAGCATTCGATTGTGGTGGACTCTCATGAAGTAATATTTCTATGCTTGGTTGAAAGCGATCTAAAAATCTGCAAATCTGCAGATCCTGCCTTTGTCTCGGTGTTAGTTTAATTTTCAACACTGATTTTTCCAAACAGAATCTCGTATCAAACGACCCTAACATCAAATTTTGTTGACGTACATTTTATGCTTACAAAGATTGCGACGGAAGCTCTCGGAAAACTTGCTTTGCCAAGCTGATCTATTGGTGGCAATGATGAAGACAAGAGTTGCCGTGCAAGTGGTTCGAGTTTAGAGGCACAGGCGAAAATTGTTTGCGAAATCTGCTCTAGCCTGTTCGCTATCAAAACAAACGAAATGTTTCCATAATTAAATCATACAAGTTAGATGTCTACTTTGTCAAGAACTTCGGTACCTCAACTTGTAAACCTACCACAACGGACAGACGTTCGACTTCCCTCAGTGTTCAATAACAATAGTAGACACGCATCCAAATTCCACCTAGCTCCATTGCATGTAACCCGCACGACCATGGACTGTTCTGCGAAACGGATAGACAAAATCTTTTGTCCAGAAAAAAGACGTCCGGATAAGATTAAATGCGAAATGGAAATGCATATTTGGCGAATACAATCGGTGACATGTGATCACAAGATTCACCTTTTATTCCAGTCTTGAAGGACGTTCATTTTTCATGGAGCTGTTGTTAGAGGGAGAGGATGATAACCAAGAGTGCTGATGTGATCTAACTTACGCGATTATCGGGATATAGCGAAATGCCTTCCTAACAGATTACACTACTAATGTGAGCGAAAAAAGTTCGCCAATGCTAAAGAGGATTCTCCCTACATGGTGCCTCTACTCTAACGTTTATAATCACTGAGTTAATTCGATAAAAGCCATTATAGGTTAATCTGTGATTTTGCACACTCAAATGCTACTCACCTGGCTTATTATAACCACCTGCCAAAGTTATCTGGGGATTTGTGGCCACCAAGTATATAAAAAACCCTTTTGTGACTACTATCTGAGTCGTAAAAGTAGGCAAGTTATGTGGAACATTTGTTCACGGGAATGCCTGAATATCACACTACTTAAAATGATCGCACATCCTGAACTGAACTTCTAACTTATGCTTGTTCAACAATCGATTTCACGCATGAAGCTAACGGTTGCGTTTTATTTGATAGGGTTCTACTCAAATTGCTTTGAGCCGAACACAAGATGCAGTATGAACAACCCCCAGGGGAAGATTATTCCTACCATGTCCCAGCCGTGTGTTGGTAGAATTGACATTGAGAAAGCTGCTTGCTATTTTTTATTTAAACAGGGCGTAACCTGGTATTAGATCTCCTCGGAGACAACGATACCCCAGGGGGACAGTGACCAAGCACCGCGAAACGCGTTTCGTAGTTAAAGTGAATAAAACCGGCAAGTATTTTAGTGGCAGCTAGTCGCGCACGCTAAACAAGGGTGGATTCATAGGTGTTCTGACGTAAGCTCCATCGAGTTTCCGGAAGTTCACGTGTGTAATATTAATACGTGAAGACGGACCGCGTTATCTAGTCACTTTAGTCACTCAGAGACTCATCCTAGCTTTACTGTCCGTTAGGCTGTGTTCCTCAGCTCAACAAAAAACAATTTATTCTCAGTTGCTTCTTTGATTTCATGCTACCAAACTCATTTAGGTAGTGCACTAAAAATAAGCAGTAACACAATAATTTGAGAGAATGGTCATTGGACATCCACACGACTCTACACAACAGGGAGTAAAAGGTTTCCATACGACTTTGTCTTATAAATTCCTAGGTCGCGTTCCATGCTGGACACTGCAGTTTATCGTATGATCGAAATACAAAATCTTGAGAAGGATTGAAATGCGTCTTCCTCGTTAATAACAGCACGAGAGTAGTTTCAACAATATGGGAAGAAGCCTCGTTGGGTTTTGTCATGGACAAAACCAGGCATGAACGTTCACGATCGATCGTTCAAATATAATATCTCAATTTTTGCAGGAGATACAGCTCAAGATAACGTCCAAAAACATCATAAAAATTCCAATCTCGATGCGCCCAAACGACATCTACCTCTGTGGAGAATTCTGGTAGGTCAGGTACCTTAGAGTACCGTTGAATATTTTTTCGAACCTAGAAATTTGACTGGAAATGTACCATCAACGTACGGGACAATACAATTTTATTACTACGAATTGGGTTAGATCGTATAGAGTGAGCAAGTTGCAGAGTCGTTTTTGTAAACCTGCGATAAAATCTTTTCCCCGACCATTCTAGAGGACATCCAATCTGTTCCGGTTGTAAAACTCAATTAGATATCATGCTCACATATTTTTTTATCAAAATTTACTTCGTCTTTGCTTCGCCAAAATTTTTCTCCAGAAGAATCATTGCCAACAGCCATCTCTTTATGAATAACAAGTAATGTTAACACAAATTTACGCTTACGTTATCGTACATGCGTCATATAAGTATTCGTCTTGCGGATAAGAAGGGGATTAATGTTGTGTGTAATCCTACGCATACTTTTTTGGACGTTTCTATACGCAGTAGCTCAAATTCATATTCAAAAATTCCAAATTAGCTTCGGAATTAACTTTCAGGAACCCCATCAGGCTATTTACGCCAGACCGCGAACTCATCCAGAAATCTTACTTAATTAGCTATCTTTATTAGCTGTTGCATTCCGTTGTTTTCTTTTTTGATCCCATCATCCATTTTTTCCTAGATATTAATATTAACAATATCAATTATCTAATTCAAATGTTGACTATTGAGGAATCAGAACAATCCAAATAATTTTTCCACGATTAGGCTTGAGATCCGAAACATTTAAGCTTAATAGGAGGCTTCAAGTATTAATACATGATAATGCACTAGGTACCTAAAATGATCGATTGCAAATAAGCTGGCATAGGCGTATGAGCCGTGTGGATTTCTTTTCACGTGCTGGCAGCGGAATACTTGTGTCTTCCCGATTTTATCGACTCCCGAGTCGAAACCTTTAGCACGGGTTCTGCCACGCAAGTAGAATGGATGATACTGGTGTACGTTTCCAGATGTTTATGGTGAGCATGCTTTTTTCAAAAAACCTGTAGCCAGAGGGTCAACAACGGACAGGCGTTATTGGTTTTTGATGAGGTGGCTGTTGATCTGTTCGCTGAGCTTGGCAATAGGCTTGCAAACGTTTTGTCACAATACGAGGAGACATCATCGGTGCGCAGTTGGGCGGGTGCTTTTTCCTTGCTTGCGTGCGTTCATATGGCATTTGAAGACTATTTGTTATCTTTTGACTTGACTGGCTACTTAGGGTTAACGGTTCTCGTGAATCTATGGATCCGTTTGTGACCTTTGTTGCGTTGTGGTCTGAGTTCCTTTGTGTTGATTGGTTACCCCAAGACCTTCTATTCCTACTAGTTTGTTCTCTGGCCTTGATTAGCACTGCGTTCTGGTCTGACGTTCTTGAGCTTCATTGGTTCCTTGCACCGCCCTATTTTCTCCATTGTAGCGGTTAGTGTCCCTGCGTCCGCCGGTTAATCTGGTGTTTCAGTTTGATCCCTCCTCCAATCCGACTGATGCGTCCGTTTGAGTGGGGCTTTCCTGCTTCCCTTATGAGTTCCTCGTCTGGTTATTTTTGCAGCTCGAAACCATATGGTTCAGGCGTTCTCTTACTCTTAGTTGCTGGTAAATGGGATCAATTTCGAACGGATCAATTTCGGGCACATTTTCAATGTATCAGTCATCATTGCGCCCAGACCAGATCAACATTGCTTATAGCTTAACAAAGCTTATATTCAGCTGCATGCTCAAAAATTAGTGTGGAATTATGCGTTATGATAGCCTGAGGCAATTAAATTTGAAATGCTGATAATGTTACGCTCTTTCCAGAATATAGCAGCTTACGCGGGGGTACGTCAAATCAACCAATAACATTCCCCATAAATGTGCAACCAAGTCAAGCAAATGCAGAGCAAACCAGAGCAAACTTTTCACGCTGCCGATGTGGGCCTCAAGAGACACTGGACCCAGTCTAACTCGGCCGGCAGACGGAAAAGTATGCTTCGAAATAGTGTGAAATACGTCGCAGATTCCAAAGCTTTTGATCAATGTAGTTTTGTCTCTAGTGTCGCGCACCCAGCCACGTTTAGTGCACTCGATTAACACAGTTAAAATGACGTGAGACCCAAGTTTATTGGGCGAATAAAATCAACTCACGATAGGCCGTTCTGTTAAACTCCTTTACTTTTGCTTTATGTGAATCGTTAAGTAACGACAATAAAGTGTTCGCATTTCCTCATCCTCGTTTGGTTTTCAACGAGAACTAGATATTGCGTTTTGTTTCCTAAAAATGAATCTTCAGTAACTGTGAAGTCACTTCTAAATTCGATAGCTAACATTCAGTGCTTCTCTGAACATTGCTTGTCGTTCAGTACTTGCCTGCGAAAACAATCCTGTGGCAGTTAAGAATTCCGCATTGTCCGACGTCCGAAATTACGCGAACCAGAAAGCTCCGCAGAATTAACAAATCCGGAAAAAAAGTTTCGCTCTAATACTCCTGAAATCAGTATAACAACAACCAATAAGTAGGCAAACTAACCAAAATGCATGAAAATATTGACATCCCGGTGGAACTACTCTAACCAGGGTAATAAAGTTTGTGTCAGTTTACATGGCTTCGAATACACTGAGTTTTCTGAGTGAGCGCGCAATTGATTCATCGCATGCTTGTGCCGCACGAGTGCCCATGCATGAATAACTCCCCATAATTAATTGGGCTGCATTGATTTCCGAAAAAACGGCGCACAACCAAAATGTTATAACTTAAGAGAACGAATGCATTTTACCATGGATTAAACAAAACTTCTAGCTTTCAGAGGCCATGTAATCAACAGAAAGATGAGCTCAACCAAATTAGACAGTCTGATTTACAGATGCTACTCCGCAGGGTTGGAAGAAAACGTGTTTGTTGTCCCTTTAGCACATGATTGGGATTCTATTAACAAAAGCTTGAAAGCAACTTTTGACTGACTCACGCAACGTGTGAATCACTCTACTGTCAAGCTTAGGTTAAATCACCGGATTCATCACCACATATTACCTTGATAATTAATTCTCTCAAACACTACGTGGAACCATGGTTGCCTAAAACAAAATCTAAACGTGTAATTCTTATCACATGGTCTTGTGTAAGAAAGACCTAGAAAACATCTTTTGTAAAGAGGCAGATGCGGCAAACTACAGAGCCAGAAAATTTGGAGAAATATTCCAGTGGCGCGTAGGATCTACTTAATACGACCAACAACGTTTAGCCTCGGGTGTTCAGACTAAAGGAAATTTGAATTTAATCACGGTTTGAGCACAGTTTGTGACATTTTTAAACAAATTGATGTTTTTAGACAAAAGCGTACTTTATTCACCTTCATCAATATCATTCATTAAGAACGGATAAACAGAGTTGTATTTTGCAACCCTGCTTCATAAGCTCATAACTTATTTGGAACGAAGTTGTGGAAGGTGCACTTGTCTGACCCTAAGCTGATAGTGTTCAATAAGGTACTGAATGGGAAATACATGCTTTGAAACACTTTTAATGGTTTTCAGCGCGCCTTACGTATGAAAAGCATCGTTAAACCCAACCAGACTGCAATACTAAGTGAGGCGTGCGAGAACTACCCGCAGACGTTCCAAGAATCTAATCATTATGTTGGCTTCTGTCTAGTGAACTCATCATTGTAAGGCGATGACGATGAGTTACGCCCAGTGCTACGATAGTTTGCTTGACAAACATCAGGTGCTTGAGCAAAAGCAAATTTTTGACAACAGCATAATTCGCGAGATCATTACGTAAAGTCTTGGGAATGAAATCGTTCGATTCACTACGACAGGCAGAATGTCCGTGAGACGTTTCAAGATAAAGACATTTTAGTGTGGTAAACAGGAAGAGGATTTAGCAACAAACTGACGTGTGAATGGATCCTGCCGATAGAAAAAATTTCTCACTGGTCTCGCAATTTATTCGCAAGTTACACAAATCAGCATTTACTTACGCAAGACATGGTACCCTGTATATTATGATAAGTGTTCCTCTTTATCCTCGTCTCGAAGCATGGAGGAATTATGGTAAGGAATGTTGAATCCAAGCTAATCTCACGATACGTACCCCATTCTCTTGCTTACTCCGACTTTTGATCTCCAGTTGTTTTGCTTGTTCGTACCACTTTCTCTCATGCCACTCTTCTAGCCGCAGAGGCCGTCTCGTTCGACACTTGGATATTGGCATGTATGTCTGTGCATGTGAGTGCGCAGCTGACTTACGTACGCGTGCGCGTTCATATTCCGTTTGCTGAGCCTGTCTTGACTCGTTTTCTCATGAGCTCCCTGTGATCGCACGTCCAACGATAATCACAAGAGTATCGTCGGAATGGACGACCCACAAACGCGCTACTGAGCTACCATTCTGCTCACTGTTGTTTGGTGTGCGGACGTTGACACTGCACTGCGCGGATCTGTGACAGACCTGTAAACTTGTTGACGCTATGAACGTGAACAATTGGGGTTTGTTGTACATATTTGCTCACCTGTATATAAGCAGTACCATAGAAATACGAACCCAATTCTTCCTTTTGATATTCGGGATGGTCGAATCTACGCGGCACTCAACATTCTGTATTGGGAACCTCAATTGTTGGAAAGCCAAGAAGTTATGAATGTAATTTGTTAGCCCCTTTTTTCTAGTTCTAATAAAACGTCTTTTCAACTCGAATGGGATAAAACAGCTGTAGGTTTTCCGACCGAAATCACACAAAACAAACAAAATCATAGTACATATCTTGGCAGCCACTTCCACTTAACCAGACAGATCAATAAAAAACATTAGAAAGGATAGTTTGATATGAGTAAAACCAATCATACTTTCAGAACAGTGATCCGCATGCGCCGCATTTTGCGGTCTGGTTGCATCAAGTGCGGCGCACTGATCAGACAGGTATTACTAGCCCGAAATTATTAAAGCTTATTCTTAGGCATAGAAATGCCGGATTCATCGTGCAGGTACACAACATTTGCACATCTATATAAAACATCTTCCTTCCTTATGAGATAGCTACTATCATCTTTGAAATGTCACAAAAGAGCTTTGCAAAATTACTAGGATTTACCATAGTTACTGCGCGCAGTTTTTTTCGGCCTGCGCACGCCCGCCTTCAACATGCAATGTGACAAGGAAACGGTAAGGCCTATATGTAGTTGTGCAGGCAACACCTCATAATTACCTGAAAATTTGCGCCATCATATTAAGGTTTATCCCTAAAATATGTTGCATTACCAATGCAGTCTCAGTTTTTGTTTTCTTCAACCATGAGTCACGACGGAATTCCAGCCATTATTACTTACGCAACAGAATTTCTAACTTCACCAAATATTCACACGTGCGAGTTTGCATGCAGCATAACTACAACTTTGGGTTTCCTGCGGCAGTAATTTAGTGCAAGCTTGAACTGCCTGGTGTTATTTGATCTTAAATCTTACGGAGTGCTGCAGCATCTACTGGATAAATGCGATAGTGCCCAACTTTGCGCGTTCCTTTTTTGTTCGTTTAGATTTTTTTTACTTTCATTGGTCCATGCAATTTTTTGTGCTAGCGAATGCTCTAGCGTTACCCGACTACCTGTTTTGTGCTACATTTGGATTATTAGGCCCGAATTTCAAGAAGGGGAGACGAAATTTATAAGGCAAGTTAACATTGTGAATGAGCTACACATTTTACCACTACATTTAACCTACATATTGTTATGCAATTATGCATAAATATTGCTCTACTAAATCCATGACATCTAAAGAGATGTCAAGGTTCTGACAAGCGCGGAGAGGCATAAAAGCAAGCCTGCGTAGTCAAAAAGGACTAAACTATTGTCCCAGCTACTTGCGGCTTATGTAGCTTATTTTTGTGCACCCTTGTGAGACTACATGCTGATAGTAGCTAACACTCATCATAATGGACAAGCTAAAACATCTGACCGCCTTGCGAGGATTTCATTGTATCTTTCACAACAAAAAAGTGATAAGACGACTGGATTGCATATTACCAAAATCCAGAATGATGCATGCTTTTCGAAAGCGAACAGGTTTCACCGTTGACTAGTTGGGAAGTTGCAGTCGCTGAGCGTCAGGCGCTATAAGGAAATTGAGCGAAACGTTTCTGATGGATTCCGAAAATTAAAAGCGAATATTCAAAAGAATTTAAACGTTTTCCTCCAGGGTTTATTCAACGTTAAAAATAACACTGTTTATTTAAACTATCTGGCCAGAGGAAAATTCTCGTCGGGTGTTCCATCCATGTCGTATTATGACTCCAGCTTAATCAACAATCTCGAACCACACGGTGGCCATTTAAAAAAGCCCTTAAGAAGCGTAAACTGGCCGACCGCAAGCCTGCAGTTTTGAGCAACACACTTGAACAATCTCGCATAAAATTTGAGTAGACCGTCTGGTTAATGAAACTAAGGTTTCGGCCTTGTTTATAGATGATTCAGGCGCATAAACTTGAATGCATAACTCGACCTTGGTCAATGTTTGTGAAACCATGTTGATGTTAAACAACGTGTGTAAAAGCTACTTGATTACACACTAATGTATGTTGTGAGTCGGTTGTGATAAGCCGTAGTGCCTTCGTATCTAGGGACCGAAAATTTGCAGCGACTGTTTCCCAAAACTAGGGTATGGAAGAAATTAACCCGTGTTACCCTCGATACCCAGATGACATGCTTAGGTCTTATTCGTGTAATACTGATAGCGGAAGGTGGGGATCCACATTATTGCTGGTCGTATTAGCGCTGTTGGCAAGGGGCGGCCGTACTGCTTACCAAAAGCCTAATGCTATTATACGTGCATTTTTTCGCAAACTGCGCTGAATGGGGGACTCGTTACTCAACTCACAATATCATCCATCGAACAATAAAATTAAGCACTCTTCCCTTATTAGTGTCTCCTTAATTCCACTGAAATCTCGGTTATCCGGCACTTTCCAATATTAAGGAAATTAAGCATATAAACTATTTTTTAGGTGATGGCTGCAATAACGATTCTACGTGCTTCTGAACACACTACTTTGACGTCGACTTGATTAAACAAATCACTCCTTATTATGTGAGTTCTCATCTTCCATATTTTTGAGGTTGCTTTTCCAAATGCGCAAGCTCCTTGTCTGTGCCATTACATATTTGGCTACTAAAAATAGTAACGTATCAGATAATTACCTATTAGAATAATTAATTACTTAATTAATTGTTTAAGTTAATTATGAACTTGATAAATTCTGGAGGTATTTGTCAGAGAAAATATTCCCAAGCAGTTGGGGAACAAAAATCCCAGGACAAATTGGCACCTGGCGCAACAACCTGCTTCCCACATTTTCAGCAGTTTCATGATTAACTCAAAATTTGCCAGAAAGTTTGTATTTAGTTTATGCAGGAAAACATGACAGCCAAACTTCATATATTGTTAAAATTACAAGCAATATGGTATAGGTGTTTTGTTAGTGAGATGAATGTTTGTGTGCCATATCGTAGCGCCGTGCATTTCGGCGTCAAACCTTTCAATAAAATCTAAAAAGTAAAAAGTAGAGTAAAAAGTAATCTAAAGTAAATTGTAGTCACTATATTTTAAGACCCTGAGGTAAACAGGTAATCGGACAAACAACCTATGAATAATACTTTTGATTAAAAGCCGAAAATACAATGAATCGATTGGCCAATACATACTTAATTTCGTGACAATGTATTCACAAGGTTTTGCGTAGTTCCATAAAATATCCGTGCCGTGTTTAATCAGATATACTTTTCGATGGGTCACAGGGGGAACATCACAACAAACAGAGTTATTTTCCTGGGCAAGGAAAAGAATTTCGGCCTCAGGTGTGCTCAAAGTTTTGTCCAAAATTATTTACTTATTACTGGTCGTAATGGGCGTAGTCACTATCCACCAACCTATATTTTTGCCCGTCTTTCGAAAGACAAGCGTATACTTTACAAAATTATTCGCGTTATACATGTTTTCAATCTGAAAAGGCTTCAAGTTCTCCACATTGTATGTTTGTCCATAGAAAAACCGCTAGCATTCAGCGGGTAGATACCAAACGGCTCATACCTGCCTTCACGACGTTAGTCAAGTTATGGATTGGAGGTTTCTTTCCCGTAAAATGCTGTTCTCCTGAACCGGCTTCTGATAATGTCAGTTATACCCGACCAGATAGGGGGTTTACAAATATAACTGTGCTTATGCTTCCGTCTATTTCTTCCAGGGAAAAACACAGAGAATAACAATAGTTACAATTAAATCAGCTTTGTAGCCATTCATGATCACCGCGCTTAAAATTTCATACTGTGTAGGTGGTGAAGGAAGGTGTTGGATTTCCAAATTGATGTGATGCTCCGATTTTTGTAAGTACCATGAGTTTTCCACAAATTGTCATAATTAACCTCTCAGAATTTCGCCGCCTAATAATTTCAAATCCCTCCGTTTTTCCTATGGACCTCATGTTCAATACAGTTTGTCGACAAGTAATTCCAGAAAACCCGACGATAGTCAGGTTTTATGGTCGTCTAATTTCAAATGATGTGAAATCCCATATGGAGGCATTATAGCAAGCAAATGGCTTGCACTTCTATAACAGCATTTGCGAAAACCTAGAAGTTTTAATTTCCTTGCACAAACAGATAATTAGATCAATCTCCGAAGTGGCCTGGATGGTATTGTCTACAAACGGATGAATGTAGAATACGGAAAACATGCTTAATATGAAGCCACTGCCAAATTAGTTTCACCTAAGTGGTAAAAAGTTAGCCATTCTCAGTGCAACTTTCGAACATTTTTCTATAAATCTAAATCTTAGCTTTACTTTTTTTGATGAAAAATGTAGCATTAGACTAATTTTAATACCCCAAATTGGCAATGCAGGAATGTCATGTTGGTGAGGTCAAAAAGGCCACAGCACAAAGTTTGCACTTCCTGTTAGACTTAAACCTGTACCGCAAAATAAGGAAAACCAGGTTGAACGTTCAGAGATATTGTAGACATCAGGCATACCTGCAAAGCGATAAAAAAGGAAGCATGGAAGTTATCCAGATCGTTGCATGTGGCCGGTTTGTGAAGCCTGCAGGAAAGCAAATGTTATGGGAGATTCCTTGTGTGATAATTTTTTATTAGTTATTACTTTATTATCACACTTCAAATACATAGCCAATTTATTAGTAGTCGGGACTATTTTTAGATAATTTGTCAGGTAGACAGAAATGTCTGTTTTAATAATTTGCTTCGCCGGTTGATTGATGAAGGTTTAGCCTCCTACGAAACACTCTTTTAGGTATCAATTATTTTTTTAAAAAAATTCGGTGAAGATTTATCCATGAAGTTAAAAATCTTCTGTACAGAAAACCCGAAGACCTTTTTATCATTGTAACAAGTATAATCAGGGCTATAAGCATGACCTTTCCCACTGAGGAGGAAATAGCTGCATTCTGCAGCTTGTTCATTTGACACGTTCCACATAGAAGAAGATCAACTTTGATATCTGTATAAAATCGCAGTGTGGCAGAGGGAAGCGCCCCTGGATACTATATTTGACGGTTTGGAGTCCGCACAATTACCGAGTAAAACGTGATTTATATGTGAAGATTTGAGCCAACTTCCCGTGAGTAAAGAACGTCTTATGAAATTAGTATACCAAATATAACGGCAAAATATCAAACAAAATTCTCACCAGCACCAACTGATTCAGAGTTGCCTGGTTTGCCTGGATGCGTTTTGTGAATTTCGGACAAAAAAAAGAAAACCCATCTTATTTTCACTGAAATTTAAAACGAAGCACACCGCAACTGTGGATCATATAGCACACATAATAGAGGCCCGAAGGTTTTTGGTGAGTCAACGACTGGCGAGGTGTCAAACCATCTGCATTTTCTTTCTTCATATATTATTTGTATCCAGCATTTTTGGGCGCTTACTGATACGGTAAAATCCGGAGCATTTGACATTCTTAGTCTACAAGTGGCATTTTCAGTTTGATAACAACGAAATTGTTGTTATTGTACCTCACTCGCACAGTTTTTCAGACCGTATGCTTAAGACTAACTGTAACCAAACTGAGCAGCGTTTGAAGGAAAATGGGTTTTGCGGACATTTGCACCACGACGATTCCTAGTTGACAAAACTGTACCCATTTAACGGGGTGGTAAAACAAGGCTGATTGTGATGAGCGCAATGTTGCCATACCGCCTACTTTAATGATACATACTTTAGATACATTTTACCGGCTGTTACATACTTCCCAGTGCTTTTTTGCGCCAAACAAATATCGTAAAACTACTGTATGGATTACCTTCTAATGATCATCAAATTGTCTCATGTCTACAAACAGAGGTTTGGACGATGCTGAGACAAAAAGTTAGCAAGAAGCAGAATTCAGAAGTGGTTTTGGGGCACTTATGCAAAGACACTTCACTTAGTAGGCGAAGAGAATTGGTAGTCATAATCGGATGTAGCTGGTATGTATGTCCCTAAGTGACTACAGGTCTTTTAAAGGACACCGTGTTATTAGTTACACATTTTGGAAGACTGACACGAAGTGCAACGGAACGTAGCGGTCAACCAGAGGTCGCTGAAAAAATTCCCCACCAAACAATTGTACCTACTTGTTGCGACAGGTCATTCGAAAATGTTCGGAATGTTCTGGATATTTGGTTTGTTTACTCCGTTTTAGGAACCCCCGGGCGCCTTTATTATATATCCAGCATGCGATAACGCAACAAGTAGAAAGATAATCCTTGATTATCACAAAGACGAAGCATTAGGTTCGGCAAGTAAACAACACTCGAATGCTCCCAAGTGGGATTTCTGCGTGTCGTTGTATCCACTCCATGGCAAAGAAGCTGAACGCACTAAACCCGTGTTTCCAACTGATTGCAACTTAACCAGATTCAATAAATAAGCCGTTACGCGACTGTATTGTTTGTGTTCCGCAAAGTAACCGTCCGTGTTCTGTCAAAGAGAGTAAACCTGTCGCTGGTTTGTTAACTACGATTGCACGGTTAGCTGAGGAACAACCTGTTGAAACGCATTTTGATCCACCAATTTTTCCGCTGTTCGTCGAGCTGACGATTTTCAAGAACATAAAGCCTTCGTGCAGCCTGTCGTTTCCTATCAAAGTGTATTGAAATTATTGGCGAAACACATCTCATTGGGAAGGCTTTCACACTTCATATACTCCCATCTATTCTGCATTGTTTTGCTCTAAACCGTTTAACCTTAACTTCTGGCCTATGTGTCTAATTCTGAAACAATGTTCGTTAGTTTGCAGTTCATCAACCAGCAGAAAGTGCCTAGGAACAAGTGTTTTCACGCGATGTCCCTTAAAAGCTATGCGCCTTTTGCGTCCGTCATAATGAAACAATGGGAGTTTTGTTGTGTTACCCAATAAGGGACACATGGGTAGTAATGGGTCCAAACCAGCTGTGTTCCATTTTGGTATCTGTGATAACGCTGGAACTAAAATACCATAAAACAACCGATACACAGGAAAGGAATTACTTGAAATGACCTGCGGGCTTTTTGACACAATATCTCTAGATAAATTTTCCTAAGCTACGAAGAATACATAAGGGTGTCTAGAGCAGCTGAGATAAGCACAGATATACACCGTTTTTTAAGAGTCCGTCTGACAGAATGTCTAAAGGCAAACTCCGGAATGTCAGATATACCACATAAGTGAGCTATTCCGTTGTCCACATGACGTTCAATATTCCTAATATGCATATCATATCTGATTTCATATACTGTGTTCAGCAACTGATTTATGCATGTGGGTTGTTTCAGAACATTGCTGTGCAGGAAATAGGCAAACACAATTTTAAAAATTCATGAAAAATTTGGATGTTTAGCTCTGCTCTGGGCTGTCCAAAATCAAAATTCAGAATTTGTTTTAAGCCGCCCACGTATCCAAGGAAACGTTTTGGTTAATAATAAGAGGGACGGAGTAGTTCAGGATGACTGATTTAATGAATGATCTGGCAGTCGAAGCATACGATCTTGGGTGTGAATGGATGACAACTGTGTAGCCAATGCACTCTCGATGTTTGTGGAACAAGTTTGAGAAAGATAGCTAGCGCTCGCTGCTTCCCTGCAACCTGTGCATACAGCCTTGTGTTCGGAGACGCGGTTCAGATTGCTGCATTACACAGAAACCACACATGGATAGGTAGTAATCACTTAAAAAACATTTGTTTTACCTGAATTACATACATCAAGCTAGATTGAGTAAATACCCTGCAAATCTGGAACGTTTACCCTGGAAATCTTAACAAAAAAGCGTTGTGGGTAACAAGCCATAGGTTTCCGAAAATTCCACTGTCAATATTATCAGAGAATAGATTGTTTAGTGGCTCCCTACGTTTTTATATCACGCTGATAAGTTTTGAGCCTAAATTGCAGCTGAGGAATACGTTTACAACGACGTATTGCAATTCGAACTTTTATACACACCATGATAATAGGGAGCGCAACATATTGATTAGCACTTTATTTTATCTCGCAAGATTACATGCGCGATTAAACGATATTCACGTTGCGTGCACTCATATTTTGATTAAAGTGTCGTCATAACTTGAGCGCTCCGCCTACTCTACCAAGACGGTCTTTACGTACTTTCTACTTTACTGTTGGTTTGGCACCACTGTTTAGACAAAACTATGTAGGCATTTGATTCCAAACCGAAATAAAAATATTGCCGAAACTAAAAGACAACTGGCAGCGCCACCAAAGGCGAAGATATAGTTAAACTACTCAACGTTCCTCGAAATTTTAGGTATATACATATATGTATGGAGAAGGACATACCCGTGGGGTCTTGTGTAACGTTTTTAACTTCGGCTGCAGAAGTTGTTGCATACATTAGTTGATTTTAACGAAAAACCTAGCCAAAACTCAGTGTTCAGTAAACTGATGTGTAATGGATTCCACAAAATATAAACACGCCTAATAAACAATGTTTAGAAACTGTTTATTCATCAATTTATGCACGAATTTGCACTGAACTATTCTACATTGGTCATGACAAACGTCAAAATGGCTCCGTATAGTAGTGCCGTTTCAGAATGTCATAAGTTATGTAGCGTTTAAATTCTCAAAATAGAAACGAAGTTGCAATTCGTGTCGCATTTACCAGTATGCTTGATTACGGAGGGTAAGTAGGGCGTAGAGCGATCTGGAACCCCTGGTGAATACAGGCGGCCGTACATTGTCCGCCCAGGATTGATTTGAAATTTGCAAAGCCATATACTGCACAAATTTTCTACTACGTGTGATGTGATATGTATAAAGTCATACATTAAAATTACATAAACCAATGGGCCTTCGCCCTTTTATCGGTAGACAAATTCGAAGAATTAGTAGGTCCGTAGGAGGTGTACTGTCATGCTTTATCATTACTCTATCTGTATTTTGATGCCTTGAGTCGCCTAATATGAGGAACCTATTTAATGTCGGCCACAGCCTACATTGAAGCCGCTAATAATGTGTACAAAATATTATGATGCATCTGGAAATTAAGAAGGCTTTGCTGATTCAAAAATAACGAAAAACCTCCATCAACGTCGTCAAAATAAATCGTACCTTCCAGTTGTGCCAATGTTTCTTCCACGCCAGCTGAAAGTGTTAAAATGAACCTGATGTTTGCACATACTGCAATATTGTTCCGAATGTGGGGCGTTTAAGTAATCTAAACAGCGATATACTATATGCATATTCCATTTTATAGGGATGGAATGTTTACTGCAGGATGTGCACCTTTGGTATTAGAAGGTACGAAAGAAGCCAGCAGCAGATTATCCCAAAAATATTTCAAATCTTTGGTAGTATTCTGCAACCAAATATTTGTCTACCCACATGTGTCACGCTTTGATGTACTCTACAGGGAAAGATACACACAAATCTCGCGCGATAATCTTGATGCGCGGATATTCTGGTGTGTAAATCACGCGACTTGGGGAACGCAACCAATGGTTTTGTCTATATACATGGGACCATTCTTTTTTGAAAGACATCTACTTCCAAAGATACCATTGTAAATCGCTGTAGGGACCGCGCGTGAACTGCGCAGATGGAACTGGTAAACATGGTGCTGCATTTTGAGAATACATTGACGACCACATAAAACATCAGCCTAAAAGTAGCTTATCACATAACAGAATTCGTGTTACTGTTGCATAGTAAATTCATAGCATAACATAGCATACATTTTATCGCAACTAAAATGGCAAACACGCCTGTCAGTTTCGACGTTCTGTGGTCTAAAATCTCCGTGACTTATTCTGTAAAGAGCAATAAGTGATAAATTTCAGGCTCGTCGATAACGAAGCTAAACCTCGAAATATATGTTTACATTATCAGAAACTAAAATCAGCTTGACAAAAATAACTCGTAAAGCAAAATATAACGGGGTGTAACTCATTCATCACTGTCTTCAAGATACACCGATATGGATTTTGTAGTAAGCTAATTAATTCCTTTGCTTCAGAACGCTTCCAAAATTGTCGCCAATAAGGCTCTATGCACCATGAAGATTGAACCCATACAAAATGGATGTTCTTTCTTGGGAACTTTACTGCATTCCATGGCCTGGGTAGGTACTTGGACCAAGGCGCCTGAAAACTGCTTATTTTTGAGGAAAATATAAGATGATAGCGACTCGTTCTGTCACCACTAGTGAAGAGCCATTAAACTATATCCGGCTGGTTGTTGGACGATAAACCGGGAATCCTTTTATAGAATGCCACATCCTCTGTGAATTAAAACATAAGTGCGTTGCACGCTATAGGTAAATTGCTACCGTAACCATTCTGTATCAAAATTTTAGTGTCTGTTCTAGGAGAACTAACTGCCTGTCTGTGGACAATAATCTGAAATGCAAAATGTCGTTCCCATTTTAAGCCATTCTTATGATTTGTAACGCAGGTGGTCACAATGACACATGGCCATGACCTGGCCATGACGGCCAGGTGTCACCTAAAGGAATGTGTTAAATCAAGTTAGCAAACATTGCAAAAAATCTTCAGGTATTTGGCTAGGTTTGAAATGTTGGATGAAACTCGCTGAGCGGTTTACTTGCATGCGCCCGGTAATATTGCTCACCCGTAGCCAGAATACTGACTATGTTACTTATTTGGTAGCTTATTTGTGACGTTCTAGAATCTGGAGCCGGTCTGGTTGAAAACTGCACCTTTTGTCACAAAAACCATTAAGCTGTCGTGTTTTGTAACCTTAGGTTTTTGTACAGTAAATACCCAAGAATAAACTAATGCCTACTAATATTATCAAAAATGCCATTTGACAGTTTACATTTTCTAATTGACCATTTGAACAGTTATTTTTGTGGTTTTCAAGCATATGAAATTGAAAGCATGTCATCCAATACGTCATACTTTTTACAATTTTCATGTTCTTTTCCAGTTCATCTGGGAAATGCGAACAAAAATTAGTTCATCATTTAACCATGTATTGCAAATTTGAAAAAAATGTGCAGTTGCTGACTCAGTTGGCTGCATTTTGAATTTCATAGATAATTTTTCATCGGAAAGACCAAAGCGTGTACATTTCAGATTACGTGACGCCTGTGTATCCTGTATGTTTGGAGATCATCAGAATATTTTTTTCACTCAGGCCACACATTGTCTCATCGTATACTTATTCGGTCTCGTCTGTTTTGTCTTGCAGATTATCAGCATTTGAAGACGAGCCACGCTTGGGGTTTTGTCGGTTTTACCTCATTACTCATTTTTGACAGTCAGTTTCCCGTTTCCATTATTTGAAGAAGTTCAACATTGATGTCGTAATGACGGATATTTCAAATACTTGAACGCGTAACCACTGGTTACTTGCAAACATCAGGAAAACTTTTCCAGCACTCTGGCAGCGGGAGGCTTGCGTCATAAAAGCTATGACCAAATAGCTGTCCTGGTGTTGCATTTGGAAACTTATAAGTCAGTTTCATTATGCAATTTCCCATTGCCAATATAGAAAACAGGTGGGAAAGTAACTGCATAACATGATTCTTAGTTAACTAGACAGAATACGCCTAATTATTGCACATCCCTAATGACCTATCCCTACATAAATGAACGTGGCAAAATTATGCAGTGCAGTTGTAAATCTAAACTTGTTGTGGAATGGGCTGCATGGAGCATTGCGCCAGGGTCTGTCACCCACAAACTGGTCATATTCGTCCAACACGCAGGAAAAAATTGAATAACTTGGTAACTTTCCCCGAAATGTTGCATGACAAGGAACATTGGAGCACACGAAAACATGAAGGCATGTCGTGCTCATGCGCATTTCTCTGTAAAGCCGCATATATGTGGCTACCCGTGTGGTGACATAGGTAAAGCTTTCTACAAATGTATAAAGATTAAATAGTTCTGCTTCTCCTCCATCATTTTTTCACAAATGTCTGTTAATCGCAAACGCCGCACTCCTAGGGAACCCCATGACTTATGCCAACAGTAAAATTCACCAAACAGAAAACTTTTTGCTCACAAAACAAATGATAATACATCCGAAACTAGACCATACCTTTTACTCCATGCAATGTTTCATTTAATCGATCTGTATAGATTTAAAATTTATTATTTTCGTAAATATATATTTTCTAATAAATATGTGCACGCATTTTAGCAAAGCGAATTTCAACCTAATGGGTGTGCAAGTGTTTTTGCGTTGTGTTTTCAAACGGGTATGGGGTAAGTTATATCTGGTCGGGTCAGAAATGAAGCTGAACCTTCGCCGCATCTTACATTCCTTTTTGCTTTCAGATTGCAATCTATCAATCGTTCCGAGCGGGCCGGCATAATAATGCTATTGAGCTAACCACATAAAACAACTTGGACAACCATTGCTGGTATGCATTTGATTGCAAGCAGAGGATATATTCGAGTGCTATCAGCTTTTCCATCTTTCTTGTATAAACGTGACCTTCAAGTGTCTGCGATTTTAAATGCTGAAATAAGAACTGTTACACATCTGTGCAGGATTAGGAACGTTACTTAAATGTCGTTTGTGCACAGCAAAAGCGTATCGAAAAACTTTTGCTGTCCTATTTCACATTATCCGGTGGGTAGTTTATGTACTCATGTAGACGAAAGTGTCGCTGGCAGCCACTTATAAGTAGGGTAGCTCAGTTTTATCAAATTGAAACAATTTTCTATGAATAGCGAATGGTTATTCAGAACAGTCAAACTACGGATAATGTTTGGTGTATTGTCCCTGTGATTGAATCTGCGGATTACAGTGACGGAAATGCTACCTTGAGTTAACAATACGATTGAAGTCCAGTTTCGTCTACTGGAAATTACAGTTTACAGCAATTGTATCTCCAGAGTGATGGCTCACAAAGCAGCTTGTTACGGTTTTTTAGCGAACATGTAGCTATTTTATGGTACTTCTCTATTATTGACAAACATGTACTGTATATGGAGCCTTACGATTTCGGCCGAGTAAGCTATAGGTGGTCGGCTAACTTTTAGACAGGTAGGCAAGTTCATCTGTTCACTTCTCATTACAGCAGCATGGCATGCTGTAGAACGCTGGTAAACTCAGGACATCCACGTATTTTTGCAACTCCAGTAGTTAGCTGCCGCCATCCTGGTAACTCAGTGGACGTCAAAATAAAGGCTATGATGCCAAAAAACGACTACCCCACACAATTCAGTCAAAGGCCGGGTGGTTTACAATGTATTGCGGTAATCTCTGCTCACGTCAAGGTTCGCGCGGTACCGCACTGCATTCAAATTTCATGATAAAAAACATCCTGAATGGACACCATTATCATTCCATTTGTCAGGCTTAAAAATTGCTCTCCTAACGGAGATGCAACGAAGAAGACCGAGGCTTGACTTTTAAAGTTTTAAAGCTTTGACTTTTAAAATTTTGTCCGTTATCAGCATATTTATTGTTTTGTTGATTGCAGCATGTCTGGTAGGTTGCACATCCACTTGACCCTCATATGAACAGTCGTCTCCCTGCCCTGGGGCAGCCGTTCGTTTGAGGCCACACCTACGGGAAAGTAACGGACTAAAGATTTTCTCCTATTAATACTCATACGCTTGGCAGTTCCGAGTGTTTAAGTCCGTGCATTTGATAGGCAGAACAAGCTCATTATTTCCACTCTATCAGGACGCTTTGAGTAAATGTGAATCTTTGTGCCTGGCAATTAAACAAGTTCACGCGAAAGGTCCGACACCTCAGATAACGACCCAGTGACATAACTTGTTAATCGTTTGATCTCTCATTCATGACTTGCCAGTCATTGCAGATTATAATTCAATACAGTGCAGTCTCAGCGTCTCCCCTTGAATTCTGACGCTCACCCTTCAAATGTGATAAAAATAATCCGTTGAATGGCATGGTGTTGAATGTGTATTACGACTTCTCAAATAATGACAAACGTGGAGCTCCCGCGATGAAACTGTTGAAAGAGATTACTTTCGTTTGGTCAGTCTGAGCATTATAATATTGACAGCATCCAAATTTCATTACCGGCTCCTAGAAAACCCACATTTTATGCATTTGCTAACCAACTTCAGCGCGAAAATTTACAGCCATTTGCCTTAAGATAAGAGATGAGTGCACCTGAGAAAACCGCCGTCACAACAATGACTCGGAGACAAAATCAGTGCGCGCATCTACAGGTGACCAAAAAGCAATGAAAAATTGTTTGCTCTAAGAAGTTGAGCGCTTCATACGAGGTTCGTTTTCACACCGCTTAAGTCCAAGAATGAACGTACAAACTTTATATCTACAGAGGTAATTTTTGTCGGTCACCAGTGAGTGTTTTATCAGGTACATCCGCAGTCCGATGCAATAAATTTTGAAGCGTGTCACTCGCAACTGATCAACCAAAAACACTTTCAAGAACTGAAACCTCCCTTAAGGCTTTTTATTTTAAGAAGCTTGTTCTGCGTCAATCGTCACCTGTACATTTGTAAATATGAATCCTACGTTATTCAGATGAAAAATTCAATCTACCCAAAATATTTGTCTGCTGCATGAAATTTGATACCGCTCCAAAGAGCGAGATAAACTTTAACACTGACAGTTTTTTTCAGGATGAATTTGCTTTTGCTAAGCTATACGTTAAGATGGTTGTTTAATTATGCATGCTTATTTAAGAATTTAAGTGCCGCCGATGCATCAGCTGATCAAGCAGAGGCACCGAGCGACTGTATTTGTGCAAAACTCTACTACCCAGAGCATCCTTGAAAGCTTTCTTAATTACAGCGGGTGAAAAATTGTATCAACTGTTTCGTCAGATTTCTTGCATTTTTGTACGGTCTTCTAGAACAAAGAAACAAGCGCAGACTTACCTTTCAAGATCTCTTGTGCACCGCTCTTGGCAGCTGTAGATATTAGAAAAACCACGACTTGTTATTTAAGAACGCAAAATGTCCAGAATTACATACGATACCATTTCCTGTGCAACAGTGCATGAATTAGTGCTCACAAGTTTTTTAAACACATACACAAGGAGGACTCCCGTTCGCACTTACCGTGATCTGAACAGGAACGTTTGCCTGATGTCTCCACTATTGACCTAATGAGAGCAGCTTTTTATAAAGTTTTCAACAAGCAGTGTGTGGTTCCTTTGTTTTGTTAAACTTCCAGGTTATGTGCTTTCCCTTGTTACTATTTCGACTTCATTTAGACGGTTTGTTTGGACAAACTAGATAATTTATGTCGTAAATTTTCACCCGTCATCCCAAGTGGCAGCAGATAAGACGGAAATGGACATTTTGTGTTTATTCAGTGTCACACCAAGTTCGTCGCAGAGGCCTTCGCGACAAAATACCCGCACGATTATTTTTATTCCGATTACCTCAACATAAATTTCGTGTGCTCTGAAAAATAGTTGTTACAAGACATTTTGGGCGCAATACTGAAGACAAATATGTATCTTCGGTGTTTGCTTGCAATAAAGTTGCGTGCAGATAGCTTATTTATATCAAGTGAGATGTACCCAACATGCAACCTTCCGTCTCGCAATAACGGTGCGTGTTTTTTACCTTAAAAATACACATAAATGTAGCAGATAGAAGAGGTTTTGAAAATCATTTAGCTTACAGTTTTGAGCGGAAATAGCTAATGTAATGTATTTTATTTTAAATGAATTCTGCCTTGAAATTGCGCTTATGGCAGATTGTTTTCATAGTGAGATTTCGGGAACGGTGCACTTGAAAGACAAAATAGTTGTTGAAAACTAATGATATGCGTTAGGGTTTTCACGCCGCCAGCAGCCAGCCAAACGGTGTGGAAATTAATTGCAAGTTATGATCTCCTATTTAAACTGCTCATAATCCGCAGTTGGATGGTGGTACATGATAGCAGTGACAACATAAACCTCCACAAATGTCTCGAATAAGCGTTAACCATAGAACATATCCCGTGAAACACAAGACTGCCCTTTAATTTAAAGAAAACATTTAGCTTTCAGCCAAACCTTCGGTTGACTGCACAGCTCATATAAAGATAAAATGCTGTAGCTATAATTCACAATGATATTCGCAATTTGCATTGTACTTCACATTTGAACAAAGATTTAGTGGCAGCAGTTGACCAGCGCTAATGTGCGCTTATGTAAATATCAGCAGGCGTTCCAGACTTCCCACGTACGCATATTTCAAGTTAAGCGGAAGGCGTATTCAATATTCTCTGCGTCCATGAGGTTTACAGGAGTGCGCCAGCGCTGGTTATTATTTATAAACCAGGGTAAATATAGCATATTCAATGTGGGTAACCTCCACGTCTCAGCAAACTACGGCGTGTAGTTTGAGTACATGTGGAGGTTTATTACCTTGCTGAGAGCTGTAAAATATCACTAAACCATAATATTATGGACCATTTCATTTAATAATAAGTGAAACAATTTCCACGAAATTGTGTAATAACCCAGCTTGAATACATAAACATATCTTACTTTTTAGTTGTTCGTTTAGGTTGTTCAAAGCTTCGGTGAATAAACGTGCATTTATTGCATAATCAAAAGAAGCGCATTTGAATTCGCCGAAAAAATAGCTGCATCGTGTATGAATGGAAGTGGCAAACTTCATCGCACCAGCGTGAGGTATTTTTGGCATTCTATTTATGGAACCAAAAGCACCCAGTGTGCTTGAAAATTTCTAAATGTTTATGTGCTGAAATCTTATATAGTCGTTTCCACTACAAAGTCTCATATGCTCGAGTGCACCTGTAAACGGACAATGAACTATTGGCGTTTATAAGCCGAAAGCATGACCTGGAATTCAGCAAAATTTGTGTTCACCACGGGGTGGATGTGCAAATGCGCCAGCAGTTGATGCACTGGATTTTTAAGTGACACCAACATTTAAAGATAATCTAGAGACAGAATTAATGCGTGCGGAAACTTCACTTAAACGGAATGCTAGAGCAGAAAGTATGGCAATTTGAGTAATTGAATCCCAGGGGAAAGGCAGCCAAAATTTGTGGATATAGGGGCGATCTGCATGAATTCAAGAAAATTGTGGGACTTGAAGCTTGCCCGTATGTCTCACATCCACCCCATGACCCCAAAACGATCGAGTTTCAACAGGTTGATGGGTTTTTCCTGACCGAAATCTTTCGGGTTTATTTCTCCTCCTGCAATTGGCAATCAGATGAAATCGTGACATCACGCGTCCATTACTGTAGCAAAATTACATTTAGCTATAACGCACTAACGTTCAACAGAGAAGCAGCACATTATCGTATACGAATTGTTCTTTCGATGTCCGTCGTTCTGTCCAAGTTTATTCTGTATGTGACCATCATCAACACGTTTTCGTGCAGCAGGTGACTGACTCGGTTCGGTTGAACAAAATGTTATTCAACTATCCTAGGGTTGTATTGAAACACTCTATAATAACCTAAATTCTCATAATAAGCTTGACGCTGTTAAGTGCTTGCGATAAGCAATGAGTCTTTCTTAGTTTTTATGATATGTTTAGTCAATCGCCGGCAAAATCATAAGGATAATACAAACATTCAAGGAGCGGATACTCATGTAACTCAAAATAACCCATACCTTCCAACTTTGACATTTCTTTCGTTACGTTCGCTGCATTGATAAAAGGAAAGAGTTTTGTTCACAAGCAAACGTGAGCCCACAGCGACAAAGTGAAGCCACACTGAAAATGCCGAAAAGTAAATTCAAACCGCGATATTTGACGAAATTTTTTGTTGAATACACCTGAGTAAGATCTGGACTAGTGTAAATTACGACAAATATAGGAACTGCCTCGAGATACTCGCACTCAGGGGGCTGAATAAAAAAGGCGCCGTATTATTACGTCCTCATTCCTGCGGAATTCATGCTGCTGACTAGCCAGCGACACAGTGTTAAAAAGGTGGATGAAGTAAAGTATTCTACACGGGATTGAAGGAAAAAACCTCCATAACCCTTTTCTCGGTTCAAGCTAGATGACAGTAAGTCAAAGTAATGGAAGGTAAAAATGCATATAAAAATATACCTCACTGAAAACTATTATTTAATTATTTCTGGCAAGAGCGCGGAACTTTATGACTCCCTCCGTCGGAAGTGAGTTAAAAATTGGTAGCTCAGGAAACAAAATCTTGCACGGAAATTTTCATCGAATTCTATTACAAAAGACCCCGAATTGTTATATTAGCGACCCAGGTTTTTGAAGTAATTTTCATTGTGAAAGTCACAAGTTAGTCACAAATTAATCGTACGTTAGTAACATCAGGCGATGACGGCAATAGCTGAGTATCTGGTAAAAAGCAACTTAACTCTTGGTGAAAATTCAGACCTTCTCACCAAGATTTCAGTTTGAGGTTTGAACTTTGGAAACGAGATATCTCATTGATTGTGATTAGTAGTAGCATGTGCAGCGCTGCCATGCTCCGTATAATTATTCTTTTCCGGATTATAGTTGTATAATCTTGTTTGTACATGCAACCTTGAGAAAAAGCGGTTGCTTTTTCGATCTGTTCCCAAAGTCCTGTGCAGTAAGGTACTGCCGAGTTAGGCATAGCTCAGAATTGCTGATACTGGTGGGCCTCCAATTATTGCGAGGCACTCAGGCGACAAACAGGTGAGCATGCCCTAATGGGTTGAAACCTGATGACTGTTTAACGTTATTGCTACTAAAAATGTGATCATAGTTATACTCATTGTAGTAAACAGTACTACTCATCATCACACGCGTAATATATTTAAAATGCATACCTTTTATTTTCGCAAGTCTGTCCAAGACATAAACTGTTAATTGTGGAAGAAAGCATATATTTGAACATGAACTTAGCACAGGTTTAGTGGAAACGTTTGGATTCCACGACAGTAAAAGCCTTTGTTTGATTGAACCACTTCTCCAGCTAAGCTCCTTTATTATATGTGAAAAAGCTTTAGTTTAAAATCTTGCTCATTTCTGAAACGAAATTCGTTTGATTGATCCAGAGCTGCAAGAATAAGCTTTCGCGCTAAAAACCGATATGCTGTATTCTCTGAACTAAAAATTACTTGTGTATCTGATCGCGAGTTGTAACCTTGTCTATGTGACGTTCATCAAAGGATAGGTTTCGCATAGCTTAAATGAATCATTTTGTTCCGTGAGAGTCATGATTCGCTTGGTTAGCTTGCCCTCAATTTATGCCAGCCCAGATGATCTTCTGGTCTTTTCACTGCTATCTTCAAGGCTTCGTCTCAGTAACTGTGAAGACTGTAGTGCTGTTGTTAGTGGTTTAAAATTATTGAAATAGACATTCAGTATGAGGTAACCGGGCAATGCAAGCTGGAAAAATACGTGGCAGTGGTTCGTGCAGATTGGCCAAATTCGCCATTAAGCGCTTTCTAATAACTACTGTATGTGCACACTAGATCGCGCTATCGTATGACGATCTTTTTCTTGGTTGAACATCAGAGTAAGCAAGTGTACTTGGTATTCACATATATATCTATCGTTTTAGATGTTTATTCCCTTAATAAATCACGTAAGTTTCCATAGCTTCAAAAACAAATTCGGGAAACAGTTGTAATTGCGCCCGCGATTTAAGGAGTAACTTTTATCGCCATATATATATATATATATATATAAATCAATGAAGTTGCTTCCAACCACAGTTCAAAAGATTACTTCACCTAATACGACCGCTAAATGACTTTATTTGAGTTTCTTTAGAATCATCATACTATATCTACAGTTATGTCCAAGTGTCGGTATATTAATTTGAATCTGCTCAGAAATGCGTCATACTCAAGAACTTGGCCTATTTTTTTCTGATGTTCGTTTCTTCTCATTTATATACTGATAAGATGGATGATAAGATGGACGGAAAAAATATCACACGAAAGACTTTGCAATGCGTGTACAATTTTTACTCTTGTCAAAACGGCTGTCGCATGCTCCAAGGTGGTAAATAGCCGCAATAAAAAATATTGCGGCTAGTGGAGCTTACTTGACGCTACTGCTTGAGCTTCCGTTTTGTTAGCTGTGAAATTTGTTGGAGGACTCATATACCAAATGAACGAATACACAAAATATAAGGCAAAAATAATTGCATGCAGATTGCTACTTAATTCTTTTGTTTTTAGAATACATCTGCTTACCGGTAAATAGAGACACTGGGGCACGCTACAAGTGAATCATGAATAGCTATTTTTCAATATCGGTGAATCTTTACGCGCAGTAATAAGCGCTGGTGGTTGCAGCATTCTTTCTCGCGGGCAGCAACTTATCGGAATCCTAATCTGGCGTTTGCTCTGAAACTTGATACAATAGGAAATTATTACCAAGCGTCCTTGAGGCGTGTATGGCGGCTTTATTATATCATTTTTTGCGCACTGCTTACAGTTTTGTCGGAATTTAAAACGCGTATGTAGTAGTTTCACATATTTAGTCCGATAAGAATAGTCTGCATCTTTAAATCGTCAGGACGTAAATGATGGATGGTGCCCAACTTTGTCCCAAGTATATTTGAAACAGGGTATAAAACGAAAATATCGAACACTAAGCTTGATCAAACCTGAAATTTTATCTTGAAAGATTGACCGTCGAACTTTTGCCTAGCGCTTTGCTAATAAAATGTCAATAAAATACCCATAACAAAATCAGTGACCTACTATTCACAAAGTGCATTCTGAGCTGCGGAAAAACCTGACCAACAATTCTGCACCGGCGCTCACGGAATTGTGAGAATCTCTGATAAGTGAGTGTATAAATATCGTTTTTAAAGTACCCATAATCCAGGAGGGGTTGTGCTCTGAAAACTCGAATTACCTAAAATGTGACCAGATTGTTTCCACGACTATCTTTGATCGTCCCAGAAGAATTATCATTAAATGCACCATAAATTTTAGCAGCATTGTGTTTATGCGTTTGCAAGTGTATTCAACTGGAAATCTCTTGCAGCACGCACATTTAGGTTAATTCACCAACAGTAAATACTTCGAAAGAATTGTCATACCTTGAAGGGCTTATATTCCTTGTGTTATCGACGCTGTAAAAGTACAAAAAGTCCAGTTTGAATGTTTTCATTTTGCAGGCAGGCGCAACCTCGGTAAGAGCATAAGTTTTTTTCCTACGAGAGAGTTTAAAAGCATCATGACGACGACAGCACGTTTGTGTTCTCGTGTTTGTAATATTGGACAACTGCGGTGTAAATAGCAGAAATCCGATGGCATGCAGATCGGCAATAGTTATTACATTCAGATTCCAGTTGCCTGACTATTCATTTGATGAAAATTAAATGTCGACTGTAACTTGCTTCTCTTGCATCAAAGACGATGAATCGCTAGATATGTCTTCTGGGATACACATTAACGCAAAACAGTCGGAAATGCGGTAGATAGCTTATTACTGTTAACAGCACAAAAGCATATATGTGTATAATGTAGATATATACATATATATATATATTAGTTGATTGAGAAATCCAGAAAAAAAACAAAAAAAGACAGGTTAGGACTCACTGATAATCCCTGATAGATAACTGGTTATTTGTTCTATGAACGCCAAAATACGTGATGAATTGCACACAGTACGAAAAGTATTCAGTATCAAGATCAACATCTGAGAGAACAATACCTGCGATTATAATGCATGAAACCGGAATCACTTGTCTAACCAAAAAGCAATACATTCTACTTATGAATTATTGAATGTTATCGCAGGTTCATATCCTGACCAACATACTCTGCTGTTAGTAGTCTGAGTGGATTTGGGTTTTCTGTGAAGCATTTGTTCTGTGAGTGAAGCCGATCTATGCTGAAAGGTCAAGAATCACTGTATCACTAGTGCTCGAAAGGTTAATTGTTCGAACCTCTATCCAGAATGTCGCGGGTTCGAGACTCTCCTGAGTTTCGTGAGATGCGCACTGCTGCTGATTCCCAACTATGATGAAACAGCGGTACAGTGCCTCTCAGCAGAGATTGGCTTAACTTACAGAACGAAACCTTCACAAATATACTCAGCTATCTTTGCCGTATTTTTAGCAGTTTTCCGTCATCCTAAGCTTGCAGCGTCGGATGTTTGAAGCCTGTGTGGCTTCGTTTTTGACGGCTTTGAACACATTTGATTGGACACCCATTATAATACCCGAGTTAACCATTTTATTTCGTCAGTGGCCTTACGCATATCAACAGTTAATTAATAACACGTAAGAGCATAACCTAGGAAATTAGGCTCAGGATGCAGAAGGTGGCTTACTTCATGATCAGAATAAGCCAAATGAGGATAAATTTTGTTGTGAGTTTTTATTGCACCTTCCCAGTGTTAACAGCACGCCAGCTAGTGGGACGATCAGAGCCTTGTTACTTGGTAGATCTCGGATTTGGTAGAAGGTGCTTCAAGTGTTCTAAATTTTGATTACATCATAGCCCAACTCCCCTAGGAAAACAGTCAGAGTAAGGTGCCTGCTAAGAATTAACTGCTATCTGTAGCACTGAACAGACCACAAACGTCATCCAAGGTATACAGAAGTTGGTCGCTTAATCAAATTTTTTAACAGCTGGGGCCCAAGGTAGCTATTCAATAACTGTTGTCCTTCAATAAATGAACCAAAGATTGACAAAACCACTATGAAGTGTTCAAACGTCGGTTTGTTTCGAAAATCGTCTAATTTGTTGAATATATTCAACTTTCTCACTGATGCATGAAAGCTTTCTAACCACCTGAGCGCTGATGCATCTCTCCGAGGTTCACGTGCGTTGTTATTCCATTTCACAATTTATTGTGATAAGTCTTTAGCGTGGTCAGTTTTAACTCCAGTATAGTTTGGAACCAGCGTAAGCAGCCTCTACCTTTCTTACGTATGTTTTAAACAGATAGAAAAAGTGTTCATTTTGAAAGAGGAAGAGAGGGTTCGTACATAATTCAACTCTATGTGGTTTAATATTCAACCAAGTAAAGGTGTCCACACAAACTACGAACAGCTTCGTGATATATTTAACTAGACTGATTTGTCTGGAGGTCGTTGGGTGAAATTAAAACCTAACCAAGCACACGTTTTATTCAAAGGCTTGTCGCGTTTTCTTGCATATATTCGTCTTTTTGTACTTAGGTCAGCAACAGGAACACATCACAACTAAGCAGAAATTTGTAGAAAGTAGGTAACGAACGTTTCAACTCACTGTAACCCTAGGCTATTCGGAAGCGGAATATCTAACATCTTCAGATGTGTACGTGGGGCACTAGGGTACGCAGCGTCTATTCCCTGACTAGCATAAATTACCTCAATTCTGGGTATATCCGATACTCCTGTTTGTGAAATTTCAACTGTTTCTTTAAATCGATTTACGATACACCAATATGCTGTTTTCCTCAGCTCTCCTTACCTACTCTGCATGTCCACTATCAACAATGATCACAGACTAGATTATACTCCATTTGTTCACTGTGATAGTACGTCACAACTGGGCTTATGAGATTATTTCATTTGAGATTTCCATCAAATTCATGAACCAAAATTTTGTGTTGAATTTTCTGTTTATTGCTCTCTTCTGTGCCATCGCACATATTATTGTCATCCAAGTTTGTTTTCCAAAGTTTTCGGTAAAACTGCTGTTAGACCAAAATGTTTATTTTCATGCCCCGGTCTCTATCAGTGGTTGCGTATCTAACAAGTATCCAAGACTTGTGGAATGATCGTAGACAAAAAAATGGTCACCATTTTTTCCACATTTGCCTAAAAATGTATTTGTTCTAACGTTTTGCTGCCAGTTGTCCAAACTTTACTAAAGTCTTCATCAAATAAACGACCACTTTTAAGAGGGGACGGATTTTTCACGAAAATCACGGCAACATTAAACACGATAAATGTGTGTTCGCTTTCATTATAAACAAGTCCGCGCATGCGAAGGTACCTAAATATAAAGCTTCATTCTACCAGGTGTCAAAATTTTAAAAAAAATATTTTGTCCACAAAAGACTGCAAAATGTAGATCTAAAATTAATCATACCTTTTAGCTGGATCAATGATTTTTTTTAACATTTCTTTTGAAAATAAGGAAAAGACCCGTGATTACACTCTCGTTATCGTGGATCACCTTATCAAAATGATGTGCGCTATCAAACAAACCGTCTGGTCTGCATTCGCCCACCAGCGATTCTTCCACAATAAATGTATGATTTTTTATCTCCTGGTTTTGGCGCAATCTCTTTGGGGACAAAGATGCGTCATGGATTAAAACTATTGGTCAATTTCTTATAAATCAGACAATCATGTAGCATTTAACAGTAGTCATTCTACTCAAAAATAGTTTCACCTAGAATTTTAGACTTTTTTCAGGTGAAAATTATTTGGAGAAATCTGGTGTACTTTGCAAATAGATATGCATTATTTGTCAGGAGCATCTCGAGATGTCGTAATAGCACTTATTGAACTACAGCCGCAGAAACTTAATTTGCTTCGCCACAACCTAGTGGTAGTTACAGACGTTAAAGTAGTTACTTTGCTTCTGCTTTACCCCCTTTCGTTCGTAGCCAGAGAGTGCGATGGATTCAAACGCCAGCGTACGATTTTTAAAACGTCTCAGCGTTCCGCGCTCACGTAAAAACTGCGGCTCCTTGGAAGCAAGTAGATAGCACACAGTTAATCCTACGTTTTTTGAACGTTGTCCATATGCTTACTTTCTTGTTAGGTAGGCATCAAATTAAGAACCACGACTTCAGAGCATTTTGAATGACGAATTTTACACCGGTGCTTCAAATTTGCATGGTTTGACTTTCATATTCGCACTAGCTATGAAAAAAGAGTTACCTTTTACGTTCGTTAAATGCTGTATTATATGTATTATTTAAAAGTCGTCAAAATGCGATTTGATGAGTAGCTGATGATGCCTAGGGTCAGTCTATAAGAAGACGGTACCTGACAATTTTTCTTTGTTTCCCTTCTCAGCATCTGTAGATAACAAAGGATACAGATTTCACATAAGCAAAAAATAAATGTTGATGTTCAGCCGTTTGTGTGAAGAAAACAGCATCTCCATTGATTTATGTTCAAGTAAATTACCTAGAGAGTTAGTTAGTTAGTCAAGTTAGTTTCTATGACTGCGCGGGTGGTGAGAATTGGTAAAATTCACCGATAGAGCGCCCAATATAAGGTTATTATAATGTCTGTCGTGACTATGCATAGAGAAAACGCTAGCACATGATCTCGTGTTGCATACGCAGTGGGTATACAAACCTTAAAATTTTAAGAACGCATAAGATACCATTACTCTAAGAGTGCCCTATGTAGACCACAAACTACATAAGGTACTCATCTGTGACAGAAACATGCCAAGTTCAGTTTTGTTCGTTTTCTGGTGTAAAACCTTTCTTCTGCGTAAACACCAGACTTTCTTCTCCCACCGCTCTGAGGATTCAAATTCTAAACAAGCCGTATTTTGTACTTGCTTCTTCATGTGTGATTTGGGTACAAATATTATGCATTTCTTAACATCTTGGCGTTGTCTATTGAAAAATGTTTAAGGCTCCGTGACCAGAAATTGAACGCCGACAGTATAGGACTCAAATGCTTGGTCGCGCTTAATAAGCATGGCGCCGAAAGATAAATGGTAGGATTCAGTTGGGGTTCACCTGAACAATTACCCCAGAGATAACTTATCGTGTAGAATTATTAAAGCAGATCAACTTATACTAATGGGTTCTACTGGTAGCCGCGGGTTTTGGGTGACCGGTGAACCTGCGTACACAGAGTCAGTTTTCTCTTGAAACGCAAGTGCAAAGTAATTATGAATGATTTTATAACGAATCATCTTGAGATCAAACTGCTCGTACTTTCCAATTTTTGTCCAGCGTCTTCCAATGATGCTGCAGGAAATGGAGAAAAGTGCTTTAATGAGCCGCGAAAAACTCTAAATTACAGAGGTATTTAAAAACAATCTTGAGAACAATAAATAATGAACCACTGTTTACAGTTTCAAGGTTATACTTTACCTAATTCTGTATACTATGTGTTAAAGTCATACACGAATAAGTTTGTGCTTTGGCCGCAAGGGAGAAATTCACTGAGACACCTGGAAAATGCTTTATTTGGAAACGCCGTGGATTATATCGTTCATTAGCCAAAATAGTCTGTTTTGGTTACAAATTATTATCTGTATTCGCATCATTTATTCTTACTGAGATGCAAACAGTTGTCATGCCCTCAGAACTGATTGCTTAGAAGTCTTTAAGTTTCATATACTGGTGGTCGTTTTGGTAAAATTTAGGAGGGTGTATACCATTTCTCGAATAACCAAGATTTTGATGTGAGGTTTAACCGTTTGTTTCTTTCTTTTTTTTGAGCGAGAATATCAATTTATCATGCCCACGGGAATGCGCGCCCAAATATTTCAGCTTGAGTGCGCAAATTGAGGTCGACGTTACTGGAAACCATGCGTGACTATTTAAAGAAAGTTGCTTCATAAAATACCAAATGCTTCGTTCTATCTAAAGAAACGTTGTGGACCAAAAGTATCTGTTGATAGAGCAGTGCGGCACAAATTTTTGAGCGGCCAATATTAGAAACTTTTCAGACGTAGCAGGAAGACAGATAAAGCAAACCCATGTTACCCAGTTTTAGAGTATTGCAAAGGTGTATTAACGCGTATTGAAGGGTGAGCAACTTATTATTGTAGCAGTTACATGTATCATCGATTAGATACCAAAAAAGGCTTTGCATTTTTCTACACAAAAAAATCAACTAAGCTCAATTTAGTTTACAGATGACATGAAATTACCGGCGATAACACAATCGCGCAATTTATTCTTTGGTTACAGCTTGTGATTGTGGTTACGGCGACCCAGTGTATGGTACTTAATGCGGATCTGCAGCACTGCGTCTGTGAGGCAGGTCAAAAAGAAAAACTGGCCTGAAACATTGCCGAGAAACAAATAATAGTGTGGCTTTCGCAGTCTACTTTAACCACAAACCATGTCCGTTTCTAATGTGGCTAAAAAGCGAATAATTGAGAAATTACCTACCTTTCAACTCTGTTAAAAACGTATTAAGCATTTCTGAATTTGAAATGCGGAAATTATGTTGAATCTAAGTGATATACGTGAAATTTGCAAGGAGATGTCCACGGTTATTAACCAAAGAAACGTAAAATATATTTAAATATTTCACAGGTTTTTGACAAGTTGCATCGCGGCACGCAGTACATTGTTTAGCATTTCTACGTCTTAATGGCTTTGAGCGGTTTTTCGGAACTATTCGTAAATAATTTACGAATGAAAAAAATCGTACCTTACAAGTACAGTCCAGTATGTTATGGCATTCCAACAACGGTCTTTAGGCTTTTTAAAGGACGGTCTGCTACATGAAAAATTATAGCACCACATTGTGCCAAATATATTATGCAGTGTAGTAGTTTTTAAATTGGCAGCAATGCCCTGGTTCAGCGTGAGCTCCCGCGTTGAAACATTTCATTTTGACGGAGGTAGAACACCCTGTGTTTTGATTGGTGTAGTTAATGTGCCATCCATTTTCGGCTTGGCCAATAAAAACACGAAGTGTGTTTGTGTTTTCCACATTACAGCAACATTCTTGGAAATCGCGACCAGAAAACGGAGGAAGTCATAGGGTTTTGTCACGGGTCATCTTCCTCTTGTGAAGAGTTACTGTGGTATTCTATATTGGGTATGTATAGGATTCAGTTTTAGCAATTAACTTGATGGTTTACAAGAACGATGTGCGTTAGCCTGATTTTTTAACAGTCCATCGTACACAGCCTTTGGTAGTCCTTTCCTCTTAGGTTTTAAACACCAGCTCCGTCAGAAATCGCTTCGTTGGACATCATGTAAAGGTGCTTACACCTGACGTTTGGAAGAAGTGCACAGATAAAAATAAAGCTGATCATTAGAATGTTAGGATCTACCACATCTACATGCGAAACAGAAAACGCAAAGTGCGAAGCACATGAAAATACACTGGAATAGATTACACACCAACATTAGAAAGACCTACCTTTTACATCCTTTAGATACTTCTCTAGGTCCTCTGAAGTTGGGTAAGCAACGATGCATACCATATGGGAAGACCATCTATTTTTTTAAAAAAAAAGCTTTGGATGCAGACGTAGCTAGTAATCTACAGGAAAATGGTCTCAGCTCATTGCGTAATGCGCCTGTTTGTGAATTTTATGCACACGAGTAGCACCGTCGTATATTTTCTTCAACCCCTTATGTTAGGTAGTCTACTGTTTTTGCAAGGTTCATAATTTCACTTCAATCCTTTAACTGAGTGAGGCCTGTTTAGTCTTGGCTCGCCAGCTTGTTTCTGTAAGGGAGTGGTGGACTTATCAAGTCATTTTACGTGGCGATTATTGTTGCGCAGGGTGACGCAACTATGGTTGTGGTTATGGATGTACAATAGAGGTATGTTGTAGAAGAATTAACCAAGCTGCAGCCCAAAAACATACTAATTGGATAAAAAGACAAGCTGTAAACACACGGATTGCTTCGTTTGTGATAAGAAGAGAGCCAAGAAATTTGACTTTTCGCATACAACTGTTCAGTAGCACGAAAGTCGGAGGCTGAAATCAATTACGGTGGTGTTTGTTGTGTCAAACAAAACATGCTTAGGTCTTTGTCAGGGTCAAAGACATTTCTCCTTATCAGAACCAGGGTGTGTCTTTACTAACTAAGCATTTGGAAAGCTCTGTACAGTGATACTCTGCCCGTAGATTGCGAAAAACCAAACCGCATTTTTTCAAACCGCATAAGCTGAAAGGATAAACCCAGGGTATTAACGCATTGGCAAATTTAAGTGCCCAAGGTGATGTTTCTCCCACGAGTCAGGCTTTTGCGGAAATTTTATCGTCTTTCTTCGTATTTGCTTCACTGCTTTGGTCACGCACAACGTTTTAGATTATTGCGCTCAAAAAACTTTGCTCTGGTGTAGTGGTCTTTGCCAAAATATGTCAAAGAAAGGCTGCATTTTTTGTAACTTTTCCGTATAACGATATGTATACTCTAGATGTTGTTCGACGGTTTGCTAACTGACACCCCTTGCCAGGTTCCAGGTTAGGTAACATTTTAAACCGCAACAAGATTTCCCAAACGAACGCCCGATTAAACCAAAAGACTAAGAGACAAAAAGAAATTGTAAAGTCTGACGTAGGGCCGGTTAGCTCGCATAGATTTTTTGAGGACCGTCTCCCACATGGCGCGAATATAACAGCCCTTGTATTCCGGGTTCGTTGGGTATTCGCCGGACCAGTGTCGAGTGCGGAATAACTTCTCAACTACCTCTCCACCTGCTCGGATTTTCACTTCAACGACTTTGTATAAATGAATGTGAGCAAATATGTACTCATCGATACCTTCAAAGGTTAGTTTTTTTTAAATATAGCTTATTGTTAAACATTTAGCAACACACTCTTCGCTTCTGGAGTTTCATTTTTGCCCATCTCCAGGAATGAAAGTTCCATTTTGTTGTGGCGGAATGTTTACTGTACGTTGGAGAATAACTTTAGGTGGTAATCCACAAAACAAGGAGTCTAACTATACCTTTTATGTAACACGCTAGTAAAGCAAGATACATGCGGCCTGACAAACCTTTCAACTTTGAGAGCTTCTCTCGTACGTCCTGCGGTATGTTATCTGTGGATGTTGAAAATTTATGAGGTTATTGCCTATACAACAAAAGTGCACTCAAAAAACTGATGGGTGAAGTGGTTGTACAAATTAAATTACAGTTATGTGATGTAGTTTATTTTATAACGATAATATCTAGCATTCTTCCACAGAGTCGCGGAATCTTTTAAGAACAACAATAGCGCTTCAGTTTTTGAATAAACGCTAGTTGTTTGTAGTAGTGAAAAAAACTGTTACTTTTCCGTAAACGTTCTCCACTGGGACGTCAAAAGATCCCCGGAAGCCGGGTAAATGTCATTGTCCATTGTAACTTGCATCCATTTAATTAATAGCTCGTTACCTTGCTTGTTTTTCTCAGTACAATATAGGATACATAATATACTATATATACATACAATGTATACTACACTGTACTATTCCACCATACTATACCATAAATCTATTGGTACTTTATATAGTCTATCCTCGGGAAATTTGTTATTATACCTAGAACATATGGACGGATACCACCCTATAGAAAAATAAATGTATCCACACCAAATAACCAAGTTGTCTCCCTCGTGGTTCCAGATCGCTGGCACGAAATGTGAACCAGCTTTGCCTAACGAACTCATCGAGAACTCATTTAGGTACAAACCTGGATTGGCTAAAAGCTCTCGATTTATTCTTTCAATAAGATGGGCTTTTGTTCCACCTTCTGTCATGCTTAACCGCCAGAGATTTCAGCTGCTTGTGTAAAAAATGTAGAGCTTTCCAGTTAATCTCTTGGAGCATTACTTATACATGATGCAATTCTCATTACTTTCAACAGCTCCAGTTCACGTGAAACAACTACTAGTTTTTCGACATTTGCCACGCAGCTAGAAGAAATGATTGCTGCATAGTAAGAAGCGACAATTAGCTTGCGACACGGGATATTCACTTACCTCCCAGTTGTGTGCTCGATGATAAAACTGAAGCAAAAAGCAATACGTTTGTTATATATACATATATATATAAACTCATAATGAACGGGTACGTTTTAATAATTCGTGCTGGCCAAAGCAAAAAGACAATATTTGTAGGCCGTTCTAAAGCAGAGTTGGAGCTAATTTTCGGCCTTCAGCTATTAAATAGCTAACCTGCACGTTCGGTCAAGTTGCGTCACATTGGTTAAGTAAATTCATCCATAATCTTCGGGATCAAATAACGTTAAACGCAAATAGAAAATGGTAAGTGTTCTTACCCAAAAACTCACCGGTGAGTAGTTGAAGGATGACAAGGTGCACAAAATATAGTTTCATCTCCACAATCTTCTAAAATAAACCGATGCGTTTAGTTAGTCTATTTATACTTTTCACCTCTCCCCTTCGAATCTATTTTTGGAGGATTTGCAAAAAAAAATACCCAGGCAAAAATACCAAACAGTTCATTCATAATCTATTTTTGGAGGATTTGCAAAAAAAATACCCACGCAAAAAAAACCATACAGTTCATTCACGTAGGCATTTTTGCATACAGGGACAAGTAGATCTTTTTGTTGAAAGTCAACGCATTAATGACGTCATAAATGAAGAATAGTGTATTCTCAGCACAGTTCTTATTGCGTTGTACATGAAATGCCTGGAGCGCCAATAAGAAATGTCACTTTTGCGGACCACTTTTGTGCACACTTTTGTGCACTTTTGTGCGCACCAAATCCAATCATGAGGCGAGTTATGTTGGATATATATCGCAGCTTTATTCTTCAGCAAATAAATCTCGTTGTTTGTTAGAATTCCACGCTTTTGGTGTCCATTAGGTGGTCTTTTTGCAGTTCTTAATTTCTGACATTCTATTTTGTTTTAAAGTTGCTGCTTTCGGGAATAACCTTGCAACCAAGCAGTTGGGAACATATGGATGTGCTCCGCTTAAATTTTACAGGCGGAACTTAAAACTATCGCCGGGTAACAAGAACGATGAGTTTGCATTTAATTTGTTGGAAATAGTACACCATTCAGAAAACTGACAAGCAAAGCATCACCTGCAAAATTTATACGTACAAATGGGAGGCAGTCGAGTATACATTATCAAGTATATGCGCAAAATCACTCATAAGATCAATCAACACGACTTTATCACAACAAATTTTATAGTTTTCTAACGGCGTGGATAGAACAGGTTAACAACTCAAAACCGATGTAATTAATTTGGTTACTCAGTTTGACCTTAATTTGTCGAACGTGCATACCTTGATTTGCGTTCCTCATTGAACCTTTTGTAAATGCACTCCGTATACCTGTTGGATGAGCAGACTTAAGGACACCAATGAGCTGCCGTCTACTATACATGAGACGAACCATATAATTCAATACGCCAGCGTTAACACATGGTGGATATCGCAGTCCTAACGCATAACACAAGGGGATACTGCCTGTTTTACACACTCTGCATTTGTCACGGGAATCGAAACTCTTTGGCGGTCCGGTAACTGTAGACTGCTTAAATGGTGCGATTTGATCCGAAGCCCAGGAAGAATGAAAGTAGAGGTGCACAAATATCAGTCGGTCAAGCAATTCGAATTCTCAATTCGAATAGGCTAAGGCAATGAGTCCGAAGCAAGGAGAAGGAATCTGAGTGGCCACTCTTGACACTTTGGATGTTCTCACCAACCCACATGACAATATTGCACGGCCTCTATTGACCTCATGAAAATACAATGTGTCAGATTTGGAAGCGCAAATCAGCACAGCGCTGATTATTCAAACAAACAGAAACGACCCGAATTCTATGTGACTTCAGATTTGGAAGCGCAAATCAGCACAGCGTTGATTATTCACACAAACAGAAACGACCCAAATTCTATGTGACGCCCAACAATTTTCGTCATATGGAACAGGCTTCTCACGTGGTGTTTAACATTCCCGACAAGGCCTATCCAAGCTTATGTAACCACTATCAGCGACTGCAATGTAGACCAACCCTCACGCCGACAGGTCGCAAAATGACTCAAACAAAATAGTAACTCACGTAACCATTTACATTATATGTGCCGATATCTAGAAAAGAGTATTCCGCAACTCGTCTTCCTCGATTAATTACTCATTTTGAGGGTGTTCCAATCTGCCATTGATTTTGAACAAAATCCACGTCTGCGACACAATTAAGTCTACTATTTCAAACAACCAAAGCGCCGTTGCGCAAAGGTTCTTTGATCCGGTTGCTGACCTGATTCAGCTTGTCTTCCCACACGGTTGTGACAGTGAGCCCCTACGAATGCATTTGTACATTTGCCATCTGTGGAGCTATGAATCTGAGTCTGCGCGCGCTACAGGCTCGATATAACACAAATAGTCCATTATTCTGTCTAATAGTATAAAAATACAAGCCTTAGTCATTGTGTGAAGGCACAGAATGCCCGTCAAAATGCGTTACTTGAAAAAGGCCAATAGCTAAACTTGGACCGTTTCTTGTTGAATATTTTACGGTCGCCGTCTATGTTTTATCTTACGCGGATCCCGCTTAAGTCGTACGAAAATAAAAACATTCTGCACCCGACAAACTGCGCGACAGGCGCACACTTTATTTTTGTCAAAGCAACGCTCGGATAAAGCCTAATTATTAAAATGGCGCACATTTATCCGCGCTTGAATAAGCTGGCAACGGCTACTTCCTCTGCCACAGTCCTACATTCCGTCAGCTACAAAAAAGTGGCTTATCACAGCCTGTTCTACCTTAAAATCCTATTGCAGTTCACCAGGTTCTTTCTGATGAAAGTGTTTAGTACAAGAAAGACAGATAGAAAAAGAGGTGAAATTTACAATTTGTTTATTATTTTAGCAGTTGGAGCCAAAAAACTTTTGAGCCGGTAACACACGATTTTAAAAATAAGTCAGCAACCGGACGGCGGTATTAGCCGTTTGGGACGGTTGCCGTAATAAACTAATATATGGTTTCTTTTGAATCCATGTTTTGATTGGATAGCGACCGGATGCCTCAATGACTACCACGTGGTTCCACACTGGTCACTAAATGAGCTCCAAAACCTCATGAAAAACTACATGACCGATGTCTGAACTCACCTCTGCGGCATTAACCGGGTATCTCTCGAAAATATATGGAGAAATGTGAGAAGAAGGACACCTTGCAGGGTATAAACAGGGAATCCTGCCTAGGGTCCCGCCTTGTTTCTCATATTGTTATACTACTACACTACTATACTACTACTATACTACTATACTATTCTGCTATATATATTGTTATACCTGGCCCCAGAACCGCCGAGATGCAAACTTGGCAAAACTGAGTTTACCGGCTATTGCGTCCCACGAAACTTCGTCTTCTTTTGCATGGTCTTAGAAAAAGTTGGCTCACCTGTTCCTCTATTAGATGCAATTTTTAACACACCCTAAACTATTGAAATATTAACGTAACTCAATCAAATCACTCCAGGTAAAACGGCATATACTATTCTTTCCGACAACGCACAACACCGTCCTCGTTAACAACCTTTCAATTCCCAACCACTCATTTGCTTGTTACCAGTACTGTCCCTAGACGAACAAGCAGAACGTAATGTTAAAGGCAACGACTTCTGACCAACCAGTAGTATTTCCTGTGTGACTTGTTATTTACATTTGAAAATGATGGATCCTCTAAGAGATCTTATTCTACTCCACGCACTACGCAATTTCTGAAAAAGTAGTTGACTTTGGCAACTAGGGCTCAGTAGATTTTCAAAAACCTCCTGGAGTGTGCAGTATGTTAGCGTGGACTACAAATACCCGATGATAAATAGTGCACCTGAGTCATCATGTGGATAGATTGTTGGGCGTGGTGTAAACCTTTGTGATCCTGTTGAGTAACCGACCGATGCAGGGAAGACCGCCAGAATTTTTTAATTTGACCTGCAAATCGGTATCTACATTAGGTAATTTGTGACAAACGGCTCTTTTGTGGAAATAAGTACTGTAGGTGGGTAGCTCGATTTCGAGCAAATTTCAAGTGGTAACGCGTTATAAACTAAGATACACGAATTCTATTATCACCAGAAATCCCCCACCTGGCTTAGCGAATCCTCTCTTTCAAAACTACTTACATTCACGATAATTGCTAAACGTGGCAAACGGGACTAATTTCTGATTTAACGAGAATATGTAGTTTGTGGTAATTAGGATAAACTGGCCGGATTTGCTAGCGATGGCGAATATAAATACTGATTCCGCTAACTAATTTTTGACTTTGAGCTGGTTGTTTGTGAATATATACAACCCCTTGATCCAAGTGTTTGACTCATGCCAAACCCTATCGGCCCATGCTCAGTCAGTCTCTGCGGCAAAAATCTGACAAAGTATGGGGTCTTTAAACAGGGAAAATACACGCTCTCTAATTGGAAAAAAATAAATTGACGGTTTAGTATTTTGTGTCCCAACAAATCACCAATGTCGGTTGAAGTGAAAACAAAACTGAGCTAAACGGATGCACTGATTCCTACGTTGTCCGTATGCGCTTCCGGCAACCAACAAAACGTCTTGCAACTTACTATTCCTACCAACCTTAAACATATCACGAGTAATATCAAAAAATACTATCTTAACAGGGACATCATCACTAAGTGCGCCACGTTGAATGCCTGATTATTTCTGCACCCAAATATGCCTGATTGTTTCTGCATCCAACTTATGGTGAACAAACAAAGAATTTCTCTCTTCTGAATGCCATTGACCAGATTCATCCAAGATGCGCGAATTATAAATTTGTTAGTCGTGAAAAGCGTCACACTCGTATGAAGCCAGAAGCAGAAACACAGGCTGAAAATGTTGGGAGTTCGTGCGCATACTGCATGCTGTCAGGCATCACGTATCCGCTGTGAAAAAGCAGCACAATTAATGCCTATTTCATTCACTCTTTTTGTGACTACTATTTGCAGTCACGCCGCCTATCTGATAGACAGTCACCATAAGCGCCTACTGAATGTGTGCATTTTTGATGACGCACCGCTTTAATTATTTCTGCCAATCTGGTACACTAGTATCAATGTCGCCCTATTACGCGTGTTGGGTGCAGCCTTCTCTTCCGACGTATTCAATTATGTAACCCGCGTAAATATGTCAGACCATTCCGAGCGTTGTGTGCTGTCAAACTAGGAATTACGTGTTGCATGAAAGAAAAACCGTGCACCGAATCTTTGGGAGCAGGAACATTCATCTACATTCCCGCGATTCTGGTTCCAAATTGAGTGGCGTTTTTTTCAAATATGTGAATGGCTGGTTGCTTCGGATATTTCTGACTGACACATATCGTCAAATCTTGAAAAAGAGAATCTGGTGCATTCCAAAATCAGGTTGGTTTGCAAATGGGTGTATGTCGCCAATTTCGTGCGGTTTGGGACCAAATGGAACATGAGGTTGATTAAAACTGGGAGACAGCACCTATCTTATGAGCCTTAAGCAAGATAAACCCCGTCGAAGTGTGTCGAAGCGTTTTCGGGAACTTCATTAGGAGTGAATTGCGTCTATACATGAATGATGATATCTCAAACCGAAACACGAGGCGGTCTTGTGGCAACGCATTCAGCTGAACAGTACCATTAAACTAAAGTTTCAGCTCAGTCAATCGTGGAAAACAAAGTGTTTTGCAATTGAGTGCATTTTTTTAAATCATTCAAATTTGAATTCAAGCGATAGAAGCTCGGGCAATGTACCTAACCCAGCTTTGCGAATCCGTGCGCCGACCTCATCAATTGCGCTATGTTCAGTACTGAAACAACTTTCAATGTGCGCAGAACGCTTCACAATTTTAGGTTTGTTTTCCCAAACATATAAGTGGCGAGTTTGCTAACTGCATGCCCGGGCCAATGATCTTACACTTTCCGTGTGCTAGCGGGGTGAATTCAGTCAGTTCGCCAAGAAACACGCGCCATCTAGACCTTCTTGAAGACGAGAGCGGCATCGTCTGCACAATCCACATTGACAAGAATACAACCAGGTTAATGTTGAACACGTTCCAGTGTGTGTCTGATTATCTCATCCGTGGCAAAGTTAAGTAAGATTAGAGATAGAGGGCACCCCTGCACGACCGCCATGTTCACGGAAGCGTTTGTAGAATTTTCGTTAACTTCTTACACGTACGAGATTTGTAGAAGACGAAGAAACATTATGGTCATTAACTTTCAGGGCGTCTGTTTAATGGCAAGCTCATTTACGGAACAGACCTTCCAATTATTCCAATGCGTCTGGGAAATTCGAAAATAATAAAATTGTGGTCGTTTGTACGATTGGAGTTGTGCGTGCACGTGAAGTGTGGAGAGTTGGTCTACGCCACGCCACCCGGCTGAAATCTTTCTTGCTGGTCTCTCCAGTAAGGGTCGCCAAAGCAACTGTATGGCGCGGAGGCAAAGGTTTGCCAGCCATCTCGTTGCGAACGGAGTCAAGTTTAACCAGTTGGGTTCATTGCACTCACTACGACTTCGTAGTTTTACGAATGGGAACCACCACTTACCCTCATCAGTTTTCCCTTTCTCACAAATCAGACAAGTTCCGACAGAACATTTCAACCATAAGTTGAACATTGCGGGTTGGAGTGCACCGAGACCAGAAGCTTCGTATCAATTGGGAGAATATCTGCGTTCCTGAACGACTTAAACCTTAGGGGATCTTGCATCCGCCGTTCAGGGTTCTACATCAGCTGCGGGCCCCAGTTTTGTGATAGGTGGTAGCCACGGTAAATGTTGTTTGAAATATTCGCCCCAAGTTTGAGGCATTCTTCTTTTCCGAAGGGTGTCGCTCTGTGTTGAATCTTGATGGCTTCATTCGCAGACGATTTACGGGATCCGGTCGCACCAAATAAAGTTTAGTACTCTTTGGAGGTCACCGCATTTCTGGGCCTCTCCCTTGTTGGCTATATTTGTATGTAAGCTTTTACGGTCGGTTGGCACCGGCATTTAGGCGTATGAGATTATTTTTGGGCCCGGCTGGGATATTTTCCCGAGATTTCAGCCGTCTTGCCGTCAGAACCGTTACAAATGTTTGAATGAGCCCGACAGCAGGTGTGGGAGACAGAATTCTGAGCACCGTGAAGATTCGAAGCAATCTGGTCACAGTATGAATACACATATATTTGTAGGTATGGTGGAGCAGAATACGTACTGCTAAAAAGTGCGCTCAACACGAAAGTAATCCGCGAAAACGAAAGAACACGTAATTGGGTTTGTATCTAAAAATTTCGAACCTTCAGTCGTTCCAAAAACAAATCAGTTAAGCTAGTGACATCTCACAAAATCAGAATACTAGCGTTGTGGCAACTAAATTGTCGCGAAGCGGCGGTCATTTGGTGTCATTCATCTACTAGATTTATAGCAACCCCTTTCAAACCAGGGTACTAGAACGCTACACATTAGGATCTCAAAAAGTTGAGTACAACACTAGCAATTCCTCCCCTGTGGGATTGAATGATTTTGGCCAACCATTTGCGCGATTCACTCGGATGCGTATCCACCGGTCAATGGAGACCCACATCGTAACATGTGTTTAGGCTAACTGCGTGACAACCGGAGTGCGGTTAAGAAGCAGACCCGCAAATACAAAAATTGTCAATTTATCACCTGAGCACACATTTTACAAACGTGAAATTATGTTCTCTACGCTAGCGGACAGGGTTTATCATAACAAAATTTGCCGTGATATGCTGCTGGGTTTCTCAAAGTCCAGATATCACTAGGAATGGTCGGTGTGCTTATAGGTACCACAGTAATCATCATCCTTTGATTTGGACAACCAGATAGTGTATGATGCGTGCCCTTATATTGGTAATTGACCGTTCAGTGTGGTGGTCCCATAGCAGTTTATCGGTGGTTGCGCTGATATAATCGGGTGCATAATACAGCTTCCTCACTTGCGTGTTTACAACAACTCCACCTTGCATAGTTCACATCTCCTGATTGCTTGGTGGGCAAAGAGTTTGCATGGCATTGTGTTACACCCAAATATCACTTATTGCCCACATTTGAGCTCACGTGTTACTTGCCTAGCACATCTTGGGTTTTAGGCCGCATTCTCATCGTCCTTTTAAATATGTCTGACTACTTAGGCAGCGGTGTAGAATGCTGGCTTTTGTCGAACACACGCACGCTATGTTTCCCAGCTTCATGCTACCGGTTACAGGATGCACGAGTGGTACATACAGAGCCCACATCAAGTGCCCTAATGGAAGTGACCCGATGGCATTGGTGCCGTGCATGACGACGTGCAATAGGCCCCCATGCACATGGACCTGGTATGCACTCAGGGAAGCCCTGATGGAAGTGACCCGATGGCATTGGCGCCGTGCATAATGACGTGCACATGGACCTGGTACGCACTCGGGGGATTTTAGTGATAAACGTTAAACCGGAATAGATGCTACCAAATGTTGAAGTTGTAAGCAGGCGGTTTATTCAGGGAAACGCTACTGGTTAATAAATGGGTCAGTCTACTGGTAGTATGAAGCTATGACTCAAGTGTGGGACAGTTTTTTACCGCTTGCATCATACTTCCCAACTTACGAGCCGTACCTTAGTAAAATGCTCACCAAACTCAAAGTAAAGCCTGGCTCCGCCATTGGGAAACGTTTTGTGGTACGAATGTGCATATATCCTAAATTTAGATATTTCTTGAATTGAATGCAAACATTTACAACCTACCATGCTTGTTATCTTGAAGATTCGTATTTCCACTAGTGTGGACACCAGTCCGGATGTCGCTGAAGAATGCTCGTTCAATGCTTAGCGAATAGACCTTTTTAATTAGGCTTTATACACTACGGTTAACGTTCGCCCTAATCCTTATAATCCCGAGGATGTGTGGTTAATTCTGTTACTTCTACTCTCGCGTAATTTTACCAAGCAAGCGATTACCGGGTTTGAGTTAGAGCGGTGTAAGTTCTATGCGAACGCACCCCAAGGAAACTGTTTCAGTTTGGAAGATGCGTTACACGGGGCAGATATTTTGTGATATACATTCATTTTGAACATTTAATGCTATCTGCATTACTCAAAGATTGACTCTGTCCGGAAGTTGGCATATGAAGTGTCGCTCGGCTTGAATGGGTTACACATTTCTATTTTAGATAGTCAGCTGGAACCTTAGACTTGCCGAAAATACATGTTCAATTAATCGAGGACACTTTTTACTTGTGCAAACTAACATTACCTTGAAACTAAAAAATGAAAAAAACAAGCGCGCTTGTTACTTATCAAAGAAAGCCCAAGGCACCATGCCGATTCCCCCATACACTGCGAAGAAATTTGCTGAAGAAATAGCCTAAGAGCAAAATGTCATGTCAAACTATTCAAACATCAGACACACTGGATGCTCCCATCGCCTATAGCAGCTGCAGCAGTGTTTCAGTTGGACAGACTTGTCCAAAATACCACGATGTTTGATAAGGTTACTGTTTGCACCTGGTTGACGAAACGCAACATTGTTGCGACTATCAATTATGAACACAGAAGTTCGACGGCCTCAAAATGAAAATATTTATCGTGCAGGCAATCTCCCTTTTACGCCCAAAGATATTCCTGTAACGTCTGCGTGTACGTGCGATTGATTTGAAGAAAACGAAACCTGCCGCATGCACAGTGACAACTCAAAAAGTTCCATCGATAAAATTGGCTTCATCGCCCGCACCAGTTGAAGCTTTTGATGAATCTGTTGGCCTGAATTCTTAGGTACACTGTCAGTGTTGAGCCTGTGTGAGGTGTTGCAGGATGAGGCAGGATGAGACTTCAGACATGTTTCTGACTCAAGGGAATGGACAACTCGCTGCCGGTCTGCATCCTGGCAGAATAAATATTGATTTGTTAACTGAAAACTGGCTATTCAATTTCTTGACTTTTGAGTGGCGACTAGCTTATCAACGACCAAGGAATTTCCAGTTGAGTCAGTGGTGTGTCCATAACACTTGGTTAGGACGGAGGTAAACGTACAGGTTTTACCACAAATGACGGCGCCATCTTCGGAGAAATGATCGAAAAACATGCACCAAACAACAGCTAACATAGAGTAGAGCGTGAGAATTTACGACAACTTGCTTTCTCAGCTCAACTAAGGTGTTGAACATTGGGGAAGTCCGCACGAGTAATAGGGTGGTTCACGTCAGAGGCGATGAAACTCCATGGTAACCCACAGAGCAACCCAATTCTTAGTAAAAAAAAACAATGACGGCAATTAGGGAACTTTGGGATGTTTTGGAGTTGGCGTATACTGCAAAAAGGAGATTAGTGCTGATGTTAGATCCAGTGTCAATAAGAAATTAGGGATTAAAGTGTTGTCAAAAATTGTCCCACCGTGAGTAATGTTAATAGGTAATTGAATTACATTCGTCTTCAGAGCCACGCTTTTGCCTTTTTTCGACGACGAATGAGGGTATGTGTGGCTAGTTTGGAAGGTACACGGTTCTGAAAACTTGCATGCACGACGTGTAGTGATGAACGTTTCCATTGAAGGTGAATGTGGTCCGGATGCAACGGCCACAGCGAATTTAGTAGGATTGAGAAAACTGAGTAGCTGCTACTCTTTGATTATGCGACCAGTAAAAGTTGCGCAGAACAACGGCAACGACTGCTTTCAACAAAGAGTCTCATTAATGCCGCTTGTTACACTTTAGCATGGGAAACCTAAATATCCCCAATCTCACGGCTTAAAAAGGAAGAAAAAATGTCGGCGAGCCATAAGAATGCCTGGATTGTTCCTTCTCTTGTATCAGTCTCAAACCAAACCAAAAAGCGCTAAGTCGGATTCGAGGATATTTTTGTCAACGCAAGCAAAAATTATGGGGTACATCCGCAGGAAAAAAAACATGAAGTCTCAGGTAATTTTTGTATTTCCAATCTTGCAGGTAATTTTGGTTTGGATAGAAAAGCCACTCCAAAAGTTCGAAAAATTTCCAGTTGAAAAATAGATCACGTGCAGCAATCTTACTACAATTTAGATTAAAGGAAGTGTATACGAAATTAGCAAGAGCCGTAACGTTGGCCAGCTACCTGAAGTTTGGGCGGTAAAAGGTTGTTCTCACATTTATCTCGTTTTACAACAACACTATGCACCCGGTGTATCATGCAAAATCTACTGTTTATTCTTCTCAGAAATAGCCTTAAATAATCACTCAAAAGCCGATATTCAGGTGACGAGTTCATCGGAGTATATTTACTTCTTTGAAAATGCGGTGAACATTCCAGAGTTTCCCCGAAAACCATAATTGACTGATCTTTGAAAGAAAGCCCGAAATAAGGTCCACCATGCATATCTGCACAGAACTCTGAAACAGACCAGCAGGTTGTCTTAAAATAAATGTAAGTGTGATTGTGCTTGTGGATAAAACATTGGCTATGCGTTTTGTTCTTTAGTGGCAAGGTTCCATCTAATTCCGTTAATGCTACCAGTAAGATGGGAATTACATTTGATTTTCATACAGTAATTAAGGGGGCATTTTTATTTTTGCCTGCATTCTACCTAAGGAGCACGCAAAGCCAGCCAACTGTGTTGCTCACGTTTTGTAGACGAAGTAAAACCGCACCTCCGCAAAATGCAATATGCGTGCTGTCTTTTTTTGGAAGCGGTTGCATTACTACCTGCAGCAGACCAAGTAAAAAGTCAAGGAAGGTACACCTAGAGCCTGCCGATATATTGAGTTATACTGAGGTTGATAAGTTTGGAAGTTCGCCTAGTGTTCTCCAGAAGGCCACATTGTTTACAAAGATCCCCATCTTAGAGTGTGTCTAATGGATTAGAAATATAGATGTTATCGTCTGGGCGCAATACACCCTTACCAAGAATATTTTTTCACGTCATTTGCCATTTTCTGTTCCCGCAGTAAACGAGGGACATTGAAGATTAACGGCTTAGACTATTGGTCACCTGTCACTCCAAACAAACTTTGAAAAATATTGAGCCTGTGTGTTTAGTTACCGCACACCTTCTGGATGCCTGTGCAAGCGAATCTGGAGGCCCAATTCAAGGTGTCAAAATAAATGTAAAGTATGTGGATTGGAATAACGTGGATGGAAATTTATTACCGCGTAGCCAGTGAATATGCATAATCTCATTTGAAACTTTCTGTGTTGAACGGCATGCTATCCATCCCGGTGACAACAGATCAGGACTTAAGCATTAGTCACCGTAAGCACACCCAATGTGGAAAACATCGCCGGATTTCCCAATCCAGTACCTTCGTATGGTATGATGCAGTCACCTAAAATTGACACGATATCAAGCTACACACTGACCAGTTGACTCGCCCCTTGAATAATCAAATTCTGATTGGTTTTAGCAGCACAGCCCGGTTTGTAATTTGCTCCGGAATTCGCGAAAGTGTGTGGTTACTAGCTAGTGATGTTATAGTCACAACAAACAGGCAACACGATGATGAAAGCTGTGGATGTTATCAGGGCTAAAACAAGAGTTACCGAAAAGTAATCTGGCAATTAAGTGGCTTTATTTTATTTGGAAATGCCCACAACCGATCATGGACAAATGAATATGTAACTTTGTTTCATCTGAATATATCAACTTACAACATACAAAATCCATAAATGTGAGCTGACCTCATTGAACCAGCCAAATCAGGCAGTGAAATATAACACTTTTTATTAATTTATAATTTTATAGTTTTATAATATAATTTTATGATTTGATGATTTATAATAATAATTCATAATATATAATATAATGCGTAATTAGTTCTCTCATTTTTTACCAAACCATACAATGTACCTTCCGCTTCCACCCAGAACCCTACTGGACAGCTGATTCGCAGTCCACTTAGGAAGCGTCACGACACGTACCATATAAATGCCGTTTGATGATGACTGATTCAGTAAACATAGACTTAGTAAAGTTTGATCACCAAACGTGTGGAACTGTTTTCCAATTTACTCAACTCTATTGAAAGTCCTAATTGCTGCTTTCATTCCAGCCGCAAACCGACTGGCGCATATCGTGTTGAAAATTCGTTTGTGACGATTATGGTTCGAGTAATCCCAAGGAAACACACGCAGAGTTTTCACGGGTAGGAATGCTTTGGTGGAGGGCTAGATGTTGTGGTAGGTGTTAATTGAACTTTATATCTTACTAAATTCTTGTACGTAAATAAAGGTGCATTTACACTCATGTTATCGCTGCAAGTTAAGGGATTGCTGGAAACAAATGAAGTGAGAGAAACTGTTAACGTGAGCACCTCTGATATTTGCTTAGATTCTTATGCCCTTAGGACATCAGTGAATACTTGAATCTTGTGATTGTGGTAAAAAATTTTGTTTTTCGCCATTGTTTGGGTACGTGTACATACATATGCGGGCGTATGTACGTATGTACTTTCACATCCAAATAAATGACAAACAGTCTGTTTTTCTTTTTGAACGACGCTACATGTAAAACGTTATTCAATATGACCGTTGGGAGCTTTGCAAAATTCTCTGCTTTATTTTGCACCACTTCTGCTCACACTGACCTCACCGACCTGACATTTCAGCCGGAATAATTCAGGCTTGAACAAAAGTGATGTCTCTCTCGCCATCTATCTTCGTTCATGAGTATTCGTAATAAGGTCGCTTTATTATTAAAAATATCAGATGAAATGCTGAAAGTATTAAAACACTCGCTCGTCGGCTCCAGTTTGCGCCTATATACACTAACATATATGCGAAAAATCGCCGGTATACAAGATAGACATCTTTCCGATGCAACGTTAGAAAACGCGACGCGCTGACCTGAGGGAGACGCTGGAGCCAGTTCTCAGAGGGGTGCCGCCATCATTGAGGGAGACGCTCGAAACCATGGGCTGATACAACGCACGCTTATAATTATTCTCAGGAACAGAAATAAAATTGTGCCTAAAGGTTTTGTTTCGGCCATCAAATTCAACACAATAACTGTCGGCGTTCGCATCAAACCAGTTGAATTAGCTGAACTACACTACCGGAGAAAACCCTAAGAGCGCACGTGAGATGTCCTATAACCTGTTTACATTTGTAGTAAGCGAAATATGGTTTCAGGAAAGTGTGTAGTTGGTGGATATTAGGCAAACTGGCCGGATTAGCTAGCGATGGCAAATATGAAACCTTCATTTCGCTCAGATCCCTTTGGAGAAGCAAGTTAATTCCTTCTACGCCAAAGCATAACAAACACAAGAACATAGAATGCATGCAGTATAAGTGGGTTGATTTCACAATCACGCATACTTCGCACGGTGTCGCTATAGGTGGATATAACGTGGTGATTATCACCGTGTGAATCTATTCGGAGACGTTCAAATTCGGCCGTCACTTAGGTGTTGAGTGAGCTGTCGACAGACTTTCAGTTACTCGTGAATAATTGATAACAGTATACGAAGATATTGTCATAACGCATTGGTTATAAAATGTGGTGGCACAATCCAGAAAATTCCATCCCAAATGCCATCTGCATTGAAATCACCACAATTCTGGTTGGACAAAGCCCAATTTCGTTTATCCGAAATTCTCTTCGTAGTTTTGTTCCAAGCGCAAAAATTTCAGCATACGTCTACGTAAGTGAGTTGATATAAGAATGCAGCCGGTAGACATTTGGTAGATGTTCACGTATTATTCGCCCAAACCTTTTGTGGCACTATCCGAATTTCGCCATGGAGCAAATTGATAGAACGGGTTTTGCATCACACCTACCAAACCGAAAATCATTAGGGTTCTCGTACTCTGATATGATAAATGACCACATATTTGCGGGTTAATGGGGATGCAACTTCATTTAGGATCTGTCGGTATCCCCCATGAATCCCACATTTCTCGCAGCTGGCTTGAGGTCTTTAGCGAGAACTATGCGAGCATTGTAATTCAGTTTAGCTTGTAGTCTAGGCATATTCGTCTTCCTAAACGCTGTTAACAAGTATCCTCATATCGGAGAATAGAAGTTGTTTTGCAGTCAAAAAATATCCTTACGACCAGCTAGAGACTGCTCACAGCAGACTTACTTAGTGCCAAACTACAAATAATCTGCACTTACCAGCAAAATATAGAGTCACATAGACCGCAATTAGACCAAACACACGGTATTACGTGGGTCACTATCCATGTACTGGCGGTGTAAGGCTGATAAAACAAACTAATTTTTGGTGTTGAGCTGGTAGTTTGTGAATAACTACAATTCTTGCATCCAGTTAGTTGCCTTGTGCCAAGCCATATCGGCCCATGCTCAGTCAGTCTCTGCGGCAAAAACTGACAAAGTATGGCGTCCTTAAACAGGGGAAATACCCGCACTCTAATTGAAAAAGGTAAATTAACGGTTTTGTATTTTGTGTTCCAACAAATCACCCATGTCGGTTGAAGTGAGAAGAAAGTGAACTGGACGGATGCACCGATTACTCCGTTGTCCGTATGCGCTTACGGTGACCAACAAAGCGTCTTGCAAACTACTCTTCCTACCAACGTTAAGCATATCACGATTAATATCGAAAATTACTATCTTAACAGGGACACAATCACTAAGTGTGCCACGTGGAATGCCTGATTGTTTCTGCATCCAACTTATGGTGAACAAACAAAGAATTTCTCTCTTCTGAATGCCATTGACCAGATTCATCCAAGATGCGCGAATTATAAATTTGTTAGTCGTGAAAAGCGTCACACTCGTATGAAGCCAGAAGCAGAAACACAGGCTGAAAATGTTGGGAGTTCGTGCGCATACTGCATGCTGTCAGGCATCACGTATCCGCTGTGAAAAAGCAGCACAATTAATGCCTATTTCATTCACTCTTTTTGTGACTACTATTTGCAGTCACGCCGCCTATCTGATAGACAGTCACCATTGGCGCCTTCTGAATGTGTGCATTTATGGTGACGCATCGCTTTAATTATGTCGGTCAATCTGGTAATCTGGTATCACTCTCGTCCCATGGCACGTGTTGGGTATCGCCTTCTCTTCCGACGTATTCAATTATGTAACCCGCGTAAATATGTCAGACCATTCCGAGCGTTGTGTGCCGTCAAACGAGGAATTATGTGTGGCATGAAAGAAAAAACGTGCATCAAATCTTTGCGAGCATGACCATTTCTCTACATTCTTGCGATTCTGGTTCCAAATTGAGTGGCGTTTTTCAAATATGCGAATGGGTGGTTGCGTCGGATACTTCTGGCTGACAAATTCCGTCAAATCTTGAACAAGCGATTCTGTTGAGTTCCAAAAAGGTTGGTTTGCAAATGGGTGTATGTCGCTACGTTTTTGAGGTTTGGGTCTCAATAGAACATGAGGTTGATGTAAACTGGGAAACTGCACCTATCTTATGAAGGAAAAACCCCGTCGAGGGGTGTCAAAGCATTTTCAGCAACTTCATGAGGAGTGAATTACGTCTATACATGGATGATGATATCTCGAACTGAAACGTGAGGCGGCCTTGTGTCAACACATTTAGCTGAACAATACCATTAAACGAAATATTCAGTTGGGTCAATCGTGAAAAACAAATTGATTTGCAGTTGAGTGTATTTTTTGCAATCAGTCCAATTGGGATTCAAGTGAAATATAAGATTGATGGAAACTCGCTCAATGCACCTAACCAAGCTTTGCGAATCCGTGCGCTGGCCTCATCAATTGCGCTATGTTCGGAACTAAAACAATTTTCAAGATACGCAGAACGCTCCACAATTTGGGTCCCTTTTCCCAAACATCTAAGTGGCGTGTTTGGTACCTTCATGCTTAGGCGAATGATCTTACACATTTTTGGTGCGGGCGGGGTGTATTCAGTTCACCAAAAACACGCGCCATCTAGACCTTTGTGAAGACTGGAGCGGCATCGTCTCCACAGTCCACATTGACAAGAATGTAATTGGACAACCTAATATTTTACACGTTTCAGTGTGTCTGGTTACCTCATCGGTCGGAAAGTTAAGTAAGAATGGAGAGAGTGGGCACACATGCGAGACACCGCTATGTGCACAAAAGCATTTGGAGAATTCCCCGTACACTCTCACACGTTCAAAAGTTGGGTTAACCAGTTGGGTTCACCGCGCTCAATAAGACCCATTTTTTACCAAAGGGCATCACCACGTACCCTCATCAGTTTTCCTTTTCTCACAAACCAGACAAGTTCTGACAGAAGATTTCAAACCTATTTTTGTACGGTGCGGGTCGGTGTGCTTATGGGTACCACAGTAATCATCATCCTTCGATTTGGACAACCAGCTAGTATATGATACCTGTCCCTTATATTGGTAATTAACCGTTCAGTGTAGTGGTCTCATAGCAGTTTATAGGTGGTTGCGCTGATATAATTGGGTGCTTACTACAGCTTCTTCACTTGCTTGTTTACAACAACTCCACCTTGCATAGTTCACGTCTCCTGATTGCCTGGTGGGCAAACGGTTTGCATGGCGTTATATTACAGCAAAATATCTTTGATTTCACATATTTGAGCTACCATGTTACTTGCCAAGCACATTGGGGTTCTCGGCCGCTTTCCTATCGTCATTTTGAATATGTCTGACTACTTATGCAGCAGCGTGGAATGCTCTTTTTTGTCAAACACATGCACGCTGGGTCTCCCAGGTTCATGCTACCGGTTACAGGATGCACGAGTGGTACATACAGAGCCCACATGAAGTGCCCTGATGGAAGTGACCCGATGGCATTGGCGCTGTGCATGACGACGTGCAAAAGGCCTCCATGAACATGGACCTGGTATGCACTCGGGGGGTTTTAGTGATAAAAGTTAAACAGGAATAGAAGCTACCATATTTTGAAGTTGTAAGCAGGCGGTTTATCGAGTTCAACTGCGATTCAGGGAAATGTAACTGGTTCATAAATAGGCCAGTCTACCGCTAATATGAAGCTATGACTCAAGTGTGGGGCAGCTGTACACCGTTTACATTATATTCCCCAACTTGCAAGCCGTAACTCAGCAAAATGCTCACATGACGCAAAGGAAAATCCTCGCTCCGCCACTGGTGGACGTTTTGTGCTAAGAATATGGATATATCCTACATTTAGATATTTCTTGAATTGAATGCAAACATTTGAAACCTACCATGCTTCTTATCGTAAAGACTTCCGTATTTCCACTGGTGTGGACACCAGTCCGGAGGGCGTTGAAGAATGCTCTTCAGTGCTTAGCAAATAGCTTTTTTAATTAGGCTTGATAATGTACGGTTACACTCGCCCTAATCCTTATAATCCCGAGGATGTGTGGCTAATTCTGTTATCTCTACTTTTGTGTTATTTGACCAAGCAAGCGATTACCGGGTTTGAGTTAAGGCAGTGTAATTTCTATGCGAACTCACCCCAACTAAAGTGTTTCACTTCGGAAGATGCGTTACACGGGACGGATATTCATTATACATTATCATTGTATACATTCATTTTGAACATTTAATTCTACCTTCATTACTCAAAGATTAACTCTCTCCAGAAGTTGCCTAATGAAGCGCTAAAAGTTGCGGCTCGATTCCGGAAGCCGAAAATTTCAATGTCATGTGTCGCTCAGCTTGAATGAGTTACACATTTCTTGTTTCACGTGGTAAGCTGGAACCTTAGACTTGCGGAAAGTACATGTTCAAGTATTCAAGGACACTTTTATCTGTGCAAACTAGCGTTACCTTGAAACTGACAAATGGTACAAACAGGAGCGCTTGTTTTTTTATCAAAGAAAGCCCAGCGCACCATCCCGAAACTGGCCGGAGATATAGCCTATGAGCACCAAGTCTTCTCAAACTATTCAAATATCGGACACACTGGATGCTTCCATCGGCTATAGGATCTGCAGCATTATTTCAGTTAGGCAGTCTTGTCCAAAGCATCCACGTTGTTTGATAAGGTCACTTTTCGCACCTGGTTGACGAAGGGCAATCTTGTTGTCATTATCAGTTTTGAGCACAGAACTCCAACGGCCTCAAGATGAAAATAATAATCTTGAAGGCAATGTTTCTTTTATGCCCAAAGATGTTTCCGCAACTTTTTCGTATACGTCTGATTGATTTGGAGAAACAGGAACCTGCCGCATGCACGGTGATAATTTAAAAATTTCCATCAATGAAATCGGGTTCAGTGCCCGGAGCATATAACCTCCATAAATGTATCCACATAGAAGCAAAGGCTACAAAATGCAGGTTAAGAAAGCCGATACAAAACGTGTTCTTTCGGGGAAAAATAACATGATCGCGCGTACGGACCAGTTGAAGCTTTTGATGAATCTGTCAGCATGAACTGCCTAGGTACATTGTCAGTGTTGAGCCTGTGTGAGGTCTTGCAGGATGAGGCAGGATAAGACTTCAGACATGTTTGCGACTCAAGGGAATGGACAACTCGCTGCAGGTCTCCTCCCTCGCAGAATAAATATTGATTTGTTAACTGAAAACTATCTATTCAATTTCATGACGATTTACTATCGAGGGCAGATTTTCTTTCCAACATTCGGACGATAATATTTGCCTGGAGAATGTAAGCGGTGATGCGGATGCGGCCACATGTGAACGCCAGAAAGATAGTCTCCTTAGAAGTGTTGCGTAAACGGTAAACGCGTAAGGTGTCCCTAGCTGAATGCAACGCTGGGAACTAGATGACGATAAATTTAAATTGTCCCCAAAAAACTAACTGCCAACTTGCTTAGCAGATGAAGGATAGATTTTGCGAGTTTATCAACGACCAGGAAATTTCCGGTTGAGTCAATGGTATATCCATATAACTTGCTTAAGACCGAGGCGCAAAATGCACGTTTTATTACTAATGATGGCGCCATTTTCGGAGAAATGATCAAAAAGCATGCAAAAAACAACATGAATGTGTGAAATTCAAAGGGTCGCGTGAATGAATGTACGGAAATACGGAACGTTTTCAGTTTGTGTTGTGAAAATTGGTTCGGCTAAATCTGGAGTAGGCGATACTTCAAATTTGAATTGCCACTTCTAAAATGAGTCACTCGGTAAACTGACGGTAAAATGATGGGTGGAGCATGAGCATACATGACAACTTGTTTCTCAGATCGAATAAAATGTTGAAATGTGGGAAAATCCGCGCCATTAATAGAGTGGTTCTTGTCAGAGAAGACGTATCTCCATGGTACATCACAGAGTATTCCAAGCCTTGCTAGAAAAAAACACTGACGGCATGAAGGGGAAATTATTGAGGCTTGGAGATGGAGTATACTGCAAACAGGAGATTGGTGCTGATGTTGGCTCGAGTGTCAATAATAGATTAGGGCTTCTAGACTTGTCGAAAATTGTCACACCGCGAGAAATTTTGGTGGCTAATTGAATTACATTCGTTTTCATAGCCAGGCGTTATTTCGACGACGACTGAGGGCATGAGTGACCAGTTTAGAAGGAACACGGTTCTGGAAAATTGTGTCCACGACGTCCAGTGATGAACGTTTCTGTTGGAGGTGAATGTGCTCCGGATGCGACAGAGTACAGCGAATTTAGTCGGATTGAGAAAACTGAGTTACTGCTACTCTTCCATCAAGCGACAAATAAAAAATACCGCAGGACAAGAGCGACGTGTGCTTCCAGTAAAGAGCATAGTGAATGTCGCTTGTTAGATTTTAGCATGAAAAACCTATATATCTTCAGTCTCACGGCTTAAACCGAATGGAGGAATGTCGGCCATTTTCGCAAGACGAGGATTTGATAGGCAAGCCCTAAAATGAGCTAATTCCGCTATCAGTCCTCTTTTGCTTTAGTTCACGACATTTTAAGGCTCCTTTAGTTAGACACATTTAGGTGATTGTCGTCCTGACGTCTAGTGAAGCCTTATACACTTGGCAGCTGACAAGATGCTAGTTCGGCTGTTGGCGGACGTTGTGCGGCGTCTTACATACAAATTAGCGCAGTGCATAAAAGTATGGTTCATATTCATGGAGGGCAAACTCAGCTACTCAACTAATTGCAGGTGTTGACCTGGAGGTTGGCAAACCATAAGAATGCCTCGATTGTTTTCCTTGTATCAGTCTCAAACCAGGCCGGTTAGCGTTAAATCGGATCCGACGATATTTTTGCCAACATGGACGAAAAATTATGGGGTACATCCGCAGGAAGAATACATGAAGGTGATTTTTGTATTTGCTAATGCAGCTGGGCAGTATAATCCACCGATGTGATAACAAAAGCAGGGTGGAGATACTGGAGGCAAGGAGATCAACTCCGATGTATTAAAGTGAAGCACCTTTGCGTAAGTCATTTAACATATTCTAAGTAATTGCAATTGCGGATACTATCGAAAATTGGGGGTTAAACAGAGAAAGGGCGCCTGTGTATGCCGCATGGTTGAAGAATATTACTTACAAAAGGGTGAGGTACACAAAACAGCAAAGAATCCAGAGTTGAATGAACGGAGGTGCTCTAAACATCCTCAAAGAAGTTTATCAAATCTGGATTTATTAGAATATTTATTGATCAAATAGAACACGAAAATCTTAGTGGGCCGTAAGCAGAAAGGAAGGTGAAGAATGGGTAGGGGATCTTACACTGTGTCGGTGCTGGCATGCATCACGCATGCATTGTGCAAAATTCCGCGGGCGTATTTTTAATCTAATCATTTCAATCACGATTTAAAGTAACTATTTGCAATAAAGCTGCCGGCCTCAAAAGCACATCGCAATCAACACCCACTCATTGGGCTTGTTGGTGAAAAAACACCGAAGCTGTATTCAATACGTTTATGGTGTATACACTTCTGACGTATTCTGTAGGACAAACATATACATATATCACCTGAGTACAATAGGTCAACGAGGAGGTGGCAGTGGTTGTAACATTCTCCGCTGACGTTCACTTAGTTAGATTACGTCTATCACGGCATCGGGTTTGTTGTGATGGCAAACGAACCACTCGTGTGACTACTGTCTATGTCGAACAAGTAGGCAATTTTTTCACGTAAATACATGAATATAGTATTACTTATAATGGTCGCACAACTAGCACTGGATATCTAAAAAGTAGAATTTCCCAGTGGGTGGTTGTTTGTATTAGCAGTTCATTCCAGTTCACCCTCATTCGGGAATCTCCGTGTGACCACGAATAGAGACGCCTTGACAGATGTATCGGGCATTCAGTCTTTCATTCGGTTTTATTTAGTCTATCATACCAATCATGAGCTTTTGGCAAACTAGTAGTTTCAGTTTGATGTTGGCAGAATCGATAGAGTGCCGCTTATGCATCATCGAGTGGAATCGGATTTCGACACATAATAATATTTATATAGTGCGTACGGCATCCAGAATTACGGCTGGTTGATTTGGTTTTCGTTTTGTGTGCAACACGGGGCGCAAGCAAACCAGGATCGCAGGGCTGAATTCTTCGTCTCAGTCGCAATATTACAGAGCGTTTCTGTGCTGCACCCACCGGTCAACCATCCGTTTACGACCACAGATGGTCGCGTTACACTGCGGTTCTGTCCAGGAAAAAAAACAATGCGGAAATTGTGAGGATTGTGCAGGTCCGAAAGCTGCTTTTTATACTGAACAACCACGAAACCCCACTATTCTCATCAGCCAATGACAGATAAATATGACCACATTTCGGGTCATCTTCCTATCACTGCCATCTAATAAACTAATTAATTTGAAGAATAGCGACATGTTCAATAAGTATATTCCGTTCCATAAAAAGAAATGCATGTGGGTAAGCGGAGCCATAAAGATGACGTTTTGCATTTGGTGGGACGCTTTTGAGGAACCAGACAGATCGGTCAGTTGAATATTTTCTACCGACAATAATTTGTTTTATCACTACACTGGTTTGTGGAAGAAGAAATTAGTAACATGTAGTTTTTATATTCCCCAAGGCTGCGCTCAAAGGGTAGACATATATTCGCATCCATATTATGGGCATATTTTAACGACGCATTTCCTCCCTCTTTTTGTGTAAGTTCCCGCAATTTCATAACAAAAACTAATATAACTTTCCAGCCCGTGCCATAACATATGTTCGAGTTTCTCATTACCGTTTCCCAGGAATCTCCGTCTGAGCGCTTCCAAATGCACACTTTTTATTGTCCGGTTCCGCAAGGAAGTTATGAAAAAATATTTTTTCTTCTTCGCTTCACCTACAAAGTACGCGCCAGCTATTCAAATGTTCTGCTTTATGGTCGAATATGTAAACAATAAAAAGTACGCGCCAGCTATTCAAATGTTCTGACTTCTGGTCGAATATGTAAACAATATTGTTTCTTTTGTATTTTTTTGAAGCCAAACTCGATTCAGGAATCACACGGTATGAGAGTTCAGTGTACATGACTAGTGATCACTTGAGCAGCTAACGTTCGTAAATGCCGCTCCAGAGCCCTTGTGAAACCTAGTGCCCAGGTTTAATGCGTTTGAGTGGATTAGTCCAACTTTTAGGGAATCCAACTTATGATGTCCCTTAGCTCACGTCGCTTGAGGGTGGGCGCAAGTTTTGATACCACTTTGCCGCTCTAGTTTGTTGCATTATAGTTTTACCTGTTTTCGCAATTGGTAGGGAACAAACTTCCAGCAATAACTAAATCATAGACCAAATAATTTATTTGAGCAAGGCAAGACGTTTGCGTTAAAGGGGGCGGGGTACTTAAAATACTAAGGCATAGCTTTAGTGACTGCTTGAGCCGAAAAATTGGAGAGCTCTGATTGCTTGACATATTTACTTTATACCTTAGTAGTGGTTGCACTTCTCCTCAGACAAAATTAAAGATATAAGTGCCTTAGATCAAACTTGCCAAATACTCATAAACTCAATTTACGAATTTTCGTCTCTCCCTCGTAAACATAAATGCATTTTGCGAAATTTCACAAACGCGAAACTAAGTTTAAAATCTTTGGTTAAAGTTAGTGTTGCTTCCTCCATCGAACACAAAGGCACTTATATTGATAAGCGAAAGTCACTCCATTGAGTAAGCTAGTGTCTGAGCAAATGGCAACCAACTCTAAACTATGGGCTAAAACAAGCCCGGACGTATCTCTACCCAAGTAATTTACGCGTTTGCGCCTACGACACTCAAATTCGACTATTATTTTTTATGGATAAACTCTCACAGTGATTCTTGATAAATGTGAAAATTTCATAGCTTTTACCTCTCACAGGCGCACATTGAACAAATAATTTAGCCACTGGCATGAAGCAGGTGCCGCTGATCTCATCACCCATTTCGTGAAACTACAATTGCTGATGGGCTAAGTAATTAGATTTTGGCTTCCTGACAATTATGCAATAGATAACTATTAAAGGGAAAACGCACAATCGTATTAGGTGAATAGACTGATTTTGCCACCTGTATGCTCACTGAAACTCAAATCGACCTGCATTCTGCGTGTTTGTGTTGAGTACAACCTTAATGAGAGAACCGGCCGCAATTTACTAGGGACCCAGTTAAATCAAACCAAATTTTTAACTGAGTGTAATTTACTGGGTGTCAGTTCAACTTACGCAATATCGGTAAGCATTACCCTATGCAGATTTGCCCCAATAGCAGGCAGATTTCAGCCCAGTGTATATGCGTTTCCATCCAGAAATATATGTTGTCACCCATTTCTTTCACAGTGAGTGCTTGAATTAATTTTACTCCCGCTGCCCATGGATATGTATGTTTAGAGCTTTTGGTAATGTGAGGTACAAAATAGCGTTACGTCATTTCTAAATCAATATCTGGCCGAACTAAGTGCAGGAACTACACTGTATTTTGAATCAAGAATAACAGCACCTATTATGCCCAATTTATTTATCTGCGAAACACACTAGACCAGATAAATAATGTGGACTTTACTCGAAAATCCCCTGATCTTGTAATCAGTTGTCTTTCTTACCGTCGACTTGGGTTACAAGATACCCCTAATGAACTGATTCAGATGCCTGATTAGTCGCAATCCTACAAATCCTTGTGCCACGCACGCAGGACGCACCGGTTCATAATTCCCTGCCGGATTCCGCTCTCAGTTAACTCAGAAAGATAAAAATCCTGATTTATTTTTCTGTTCTAAGTCTACAGGATACTTTCTACAATATAAGTTTAAAATTTGAACGAAAATACTTAACCGCATCTCATATTACACACCCCTGCGGCTATATGATAATTTTTGTTGATATATTCCGGGATACTGCACACAGCATAATTATGCGCGTTCTTGTCGAGCAGCACAACATAAAACAATGAAACGTTCTAAATTCCGTGAGTTATTTTTTTATAAGTACAAAGTATTTGGATATTGGTCACAATCGGGCAGAGTTATCAGCCTCATGAAAATGAGTTTTGAATCCGAACTTCCCATAAAACATGACGTTTCATTCCCAGAAGCCTGCGGTAGTGCTGTTTCAGTGAATAGATATCTTGGCCGATAGCGCCCAGAAAGGTGTTTTCATGTTTCAAGGTAGGGAGTAGGTATTAAATAAGGGATTACAGTCACAGGCTCTACAAGAAGCAAAAAAGCTCTTGTTTCGGGTTTAATTGCGCATGGCACTCTGAGGGAAATGCACTACGGCTTGCTCAAAAACCGCTAGCGGGTGAGTAAAACTTGGGCAAAAAACCTCTTTTAGTGTATCCAATTGTCCCACCGAGATAAAAAAACCCGTTGTGTGATGAGGCACAACATGGCTCCAATTGTAATGAGGACCCTTGAACAAAATGCAGCTGCGTTCAATTTTAATAAGTGCTAAAGGTTTATATGCGGAGACGTGATATTTCACTCAACAAGATAGATTCCATTTCGCAAAGCAATGGAACTGGCCCCACTTAGAAACGCGTCGCGGTGGTGACTTAGAGAACAGTACCGCCTTTATATTCGCGTATTGCATAAACCTACTTTTAACTGATTATTTGTTTACTATTGTTCGTTTCTCATAATCAAAGATTTGCAAATTCACCACTGCTAGTGAGACCTCGGAATACTGATTAGGTGTGGGTGGTGTGTCGGTTGGTTGCAGCTGAGTTGCAGCTTTGGTTTCGGAAGAAAAGTCACTCCAAAGGTTCGAAAAATTATCACATGAAAAGTAGACCAATCACAGCAATATAACAACAATTAAGTTAATGTGCACACGGAATCAACCAGTGCAGTAATGTTAGCCGGTTACGGATATACAAGCCTAATTAGACTCGTATTAGATTTACCTCGTTTTATGTTGTAATCAGCCAAAGATTTACAACAAAAGGTGCCCTGTCTATCATGCAAAAACTATTGTTCATTCTTCTATAAAGTAACATTCAGAAATCGCGCAGTAAATAGTCATTCAAAAGCTAATGTCCCGGTGACAAGTTGACAGAAATACACTTACTTCTGTGGAAATGCCGTAAGCACATTCTAGAGTTTCCACCGCATGAGTACTAATCGACTGAACTTTGAAAGAATGCCCTAAAGAAGGCCCATTAAGATTAACAGCACACAACTTTGAAACAGGCTAGCAAGTTGTCTTAAAATAAACATGGGCCTAATTGTATGCGTGGATAAAAAGTTCGCTGTGCGTTTGCTTGTTATTTGCAACGTTATGCGTAATAACGTCAATCCAGCTAATAAGATGGGAATTACTTTTAATTTTCGTACAGCAGTTTAAGGGATATGGTTGTCCTCACCTGGCTTCCATATCAGAAGCATAGCAGAAGCCAGCGAGTCTTGGAACTCTATTGCCCACTTTTTGTAGGCGGGATAAGCTCACATCTCCGCAAGATGAAAGTAATTGCATCATTTCTTCCAAATGACCAACTAAAAACCCGATGAAGCTACAACTAGCGTCTGTCGGTACATTGGGTGTTACAATAATTTTCAGGAAGGTCGCAATCCTGATAAAAATCATACTCTCAGAGCGTATCTAATGGGTTATAAATATAGATGTCATCATCTGCGTGCATTACGCTGTCAACCACAATATCTTTGTCAGGCCACCCACCATTTTTGACCCCTGCTGGAAACGGGGGACTTTAAAGCCTAACGGCTTACAATATTGGTCATTCGGCCACTTCCACATTGGACAAGGAAACTCCCTTTTTAGTTACATCACACTTTCTGGATGGTTTTTTGATACGCAAAGCGTACCCATGCATACGAATCTGGGAGCTTAATTCGTTTGCTGCTCCGTGCTGTAAAAGTCAGTGTACGTTATGTAGATTTGAATTACGTGAATGGCAGATATACTAAGGGAAGCGTGTAAATATGCATAATCTTATTTGAGAGCTTACTGTGTTAAGCGGTATTGCTAGCCAAGAGTCGCGCTTCGGTCACCTTTAGGAAATAAATGCGCAAACCGTCACAGGAAAAAAATCAGTACAGTAGTGTGGTAGCATGCAACTATCTAAAGTAATACGATATCGAGATGCACATATATATGCACATCATATTTCGGTTGATTTTAACAGTAAAATCTGATTTGAAATATATTTGTGAGACTCCGGGAGACTCCACAGTACAGCGCTGTTACTATTTAATGCGCTTAGTAGTCACAACAAACAGGCAAAAAGAGGATGTAAGCTATGGATGTGATTTGGGCCGAAAAAAGAGTTACAAAATGTTAATCTGTCTGGTAAGTGTATTTATTCGACTTACAAACTCTGCAGTCTTACAGGGATTAAGGAGTCTATAACCTTGTTTCATCTGGATATTTTACCTTTCAACATTTTTAATCCATGAATGTCGACCGACTCCATCGAACCAGTCGGATCAGGCACTGAAATATGAACTCTTTTTGTAACCTGTTTTAGCAAACCGCTTTACTGAAGATCCGCTGTAACCCTTTCCAGCCAGACAATATGTACTAACAGACTACAGTCTTTTGGGCACAGTAAAGTGGGTCTTCAAAGGATTATGCCTACCCCGGTGATATTTTGGCCTAGCCTAACAAGTGGTCATGGATAAGTTTCCTAAATGTTTATTCATTTAACTTAAATCTCACAACAAGCAGATATATCTGAAAAAGTGTTCACTTATTGTATTAAGAACAGAGTAGGCAAACTAAAACTCAAAAACAACGAAATTGTTCGGCGTCCAGCGGAATGCAGGCAACTTGAGTAGCCATACCCATATTAAGTACGTACGGCACATGTAGGAAATCAATATTATCGAAAGCTGCAACTCTCTGCAGAGGGGCCCGTCTAAAGGGTTTATTGCTTTTCAGCCGTATTTACTCCTTGGCCGCTGTCAAAATTCGGATGTCGCTAGTTAAGTTTCTGTTTGATATTCCGAACGCCAAAAACATGCTAATCAGTAACCGGCAAGTCTAGCAGTCAACAGTCTGGTTTTCCAGCGAGTGTATCCAAAAAATCTCGATTGTCTATCATAGATATCCTCGAAATTGATGGCCTTGGTCTATAGGATGATGCTTATGAAGGTAGCAGGAGGTAATTACTAGCAGCCGCAAATGGTGTAGTCTGAAATAAAATGAATCACCATGTATTTGTGCTTTAAATTTGTTACTTGTTGCCCGGTTTTTAATCGGTCGGACACCTGTTAACAATTACATGCAATACATTTTCATAAATTAGGGTGCGGTAAGTGCCATGAAGATTTTTATCTTACATTATACAAGTCTGGAGACCTGATAACGACGCGACAAACGAGCAAAAAGAACACATATCGGCACGAATGAGCTAACTTTTTGGCTCAGACGAATGCGTTAAATCTTAAGATTTTCCGACAGAACGAGGATCGCGCGACAAATCTTTTTCAGTGTGCACAAAAGGGCCTCAGTCTAAATCGACACAACAGGCATCTACGATAATTTCATGCCTTGCTGTGCAATGCTTCAGTGGTTTTCCCATATCACCGATTTACACATCAGGGTCTGATGTGGTAAACATGTTCTAGTCAACTGTAAGCGTTATTCTGATTCCCCCAAAAATTGCATATACCATTCCTCCCACTAGTGACATGTTTTGTACAGGAATTTTTTTTGGGCAATCCAACCACTAACTCTCCAGAGGTTACCGGAAGTATTTCTTTCTGTTTGGACGTCAGTGTTATTGCTCTTCAGCGAAACACTAAATGGACAATAAAAGTTTAAAAATCATGTTGTTGTTAGAAGGTGAATTAATAACACTGGAAAGCAAAATGCAGCCATAAAAGTAGTCTCACTGCAACGACATGTATGGCTTGCTGGAAAGTGGTAACATTAATAAAACGAAGCTGGTTTGGACAAATCGGGTAAAGACATGCAACCATCAGCATAATAATTGTACTTTTGATTCGCCTTTACGTTATGGACCACGGCTGTCTGTTTGAAAAACCTCCGTTAATTGGTTCAGCGACGAAAGGACGCTAGTTTATGTCACGCAGCACTATTAGTCGTCCACTAATATAGGCAAGATGACCACATTTTTGATTGGTCATTTGTAGGTGAGCGGTAGAGTGTTCACTCTCCTGACAGAATGAATTCCTGTTTGAAAGGCAATCGAGCCAGTGTTCTTGATCGTGATGAAAACAAAACTAGCCTCGTTTCCTACAGCCCTATAATTTGAGTTTCAAGGAAATTAGTTTGTTCTGACCGCGTAACTAGCTGAAATTTTCACTCGGAACCCTAAAAAACAATGAAATCAGCCATAACATTCCACGAAATTGTTTTCATCCGTTGATCATGTGATTCGATTTTGAACTGTCAGACGTTTAAGATGCACAGTTTGTTTACACCGTTATACCATGAAGTACAACGGACATCGTTTCCTTGCGTAAAGCTAAACTTAGTAGCCAAAGAAACTTGTAACCGTCAAACCATCACATTATAACTTTCGTTTGCGTGATCCTGTTTATCTAAATATTTTACCTTATTATGGTGGACATATTCAATGTTAAACTAGCAATATGACTGTTACGTAAACATTAGCAAGTGACGTATAGCTGAAAAATATTACTTTGCTTTGAACCTTCAAAGCTCCCAAATATTGAGCGGTGAACTAGCTGGCCTTCGGATACTCAACAAAGTAAAGTTATTGTTGGCAATCTCAATGGAGAGCATACGCTTCTTGTGTTTTTGGGATATTACTGATGGAGCATTTTCTCTGATTCCAGCAATAATTCGTGTCTGCAATAGAGTATGCTGACTAGACATCTTCATGTTAATTTATGTCTAAACACAGTACCTTGTACACATATATTTACGTATCCTAACTTCATTGATATGTGTTGTCAGTACTAGTACGCATTAGCAAGCCGTATATGTTTCTTGATTTTTCATCGCCCAGACGAAAACAAATAGACTGGTTCTAATGCACCCGGAATCTTGTTATGAGCTCAACAAATATTCAGTGAATAAAATATGGAACAACGGTAAAGCGGGCGGCTAATTTTTTTCCTGGGCCGGGAAATGTACAAACCCGAATGACTGATTCTCAGCACGACCTACATGCCGGGTAAATAGGTGTTGTGAGACAGTCCATAGAGCCGTTTAGTAACTTGGTCAATGGACTCATTTTTCATTAACAACGGAAATTCAGCGTCCGTGCAGATCATTTTTACAGCACACTGACGAGATTCGCAGACGTGTTGAAACTGCTACGGCTGTAGGCAAACAATAATATTAGATCGGCTCTCGCTCTATGTTGATTAATCAGTAGATGATAGAAAACAGCGCGTTTAAACTGACCAGTTGACCGGTTGAATCGGTAACACTCGCTTTCATCTCTCTTCTGAGAGTGACCCGGAAGGTAAAGTGCTTACGTGTCGCTTTGAATGCTTCGGAAATGGGCTCATAATTTATTCCCCTGAACAACAGCTGCAAAAAGAACGGCAATTCGTCATCGGGTTTGGGTTAAGGAAGAAACTTACTTTAAACAAGAATACTAGGAAAATGCGTTACGGGAAATGTAGCTGCTTGCAGTTCTTTTAATGCATTGCATTTGATGGTTAAAGACAGGTTTGATGGCTCTTCTTACGGCTGTCGCAAAAGAATGTTGGATAAGGCGTTGGATTTAACACGAACCTAGTTATAAATTTAATTAAATAACGATTATCTACCAGCACGTTAACCGCTTGCGTCAGTTCAATGTCAAATCTATCTGTGGGCAACGACATTCTGCTCGGCCAGATAATGTGCAAATATGGTTGGTTGAAGCTTCAAAGGGATGAAGCTGCGGAAATTCGCGTGTGCATTTAGTAAACAGCTAATCAAAATAAACCCCTGAATTTTCCACCAACTCCAGCATCAAAGAATTAGAAGGCACTGTGAAGGCTCTCGAAAGACGTTTCAATTATCCTTTGTCACCTTCACTAACCGTTACCGTTTCAGAGAGGTTTGGTAAACAATCGGTGGATTTGTTGCTGGGCAACGTTTCGCTTTTGACACAAAAGCTTCGTCAGGCCAAGTGAGTAAGTAAGCAGGTTGATTGGGTTTTAAGGCAGTCAGGGAACCAATCCGTGAGATTTCTAATGCCTAGCCGACTTGATCAGTGCTGGGTGTCAGCCTGATGTTCACGTTTGTTGGCTAGTGGGGATGACTAACATCTACGTTAGATTGGTTAGGGAAGAGTTGTCTTCATGTTGAACCCGGATTGTTTCGACCTTGATTTTGCTGTCTAGGACACCTTAATGGAATATCCTCTTGGGTCATTCACACATTCAGCACATTTTTGTTTGCCTGTACTCGTCGAGGGTGCCTGAACAATTGGTTTGGGAGTGGGGGTGGGGTTGGTCAATTAGATCTTACTCTGCTTGGATTCTGTACTTTTAGTCCCAGACCATTTCACTGATAACCGCACGCCACCTCATGTCATTTCGGTTGATCTAAAACCGCACTCCACACGCTTGCCGGTTCTACGCCTTCTATTCTATTCACGCTGGGATGCTTGGCGATTTCCACCGCCTCGGCCACCAGTCGCTGTGGTGTGAATCTTAACCCCGTCTCAGAATGTCCACATTTTCCAAATCTATCCTGTACCCAGTGTCTAGTGCATGCCCTGCCATTGCCGAATCGTTGACTATCGCCTGATATTTATCTATGTTCCTCGGTGGCCTGTTAATTGATCGCTTATGCTCACCGATTCTGGTGTGCAACTCTCTGGCTGTCTGATCTATATAAACCTTCGTACAGTCGTTATATTTTATTCTGTATACACAGTTCCTAGTCCTATCAACCGGAAGGCGATCCTTCAACTGCACCAACACAGAGCGTAAATTCTTTCCCTTCTGGAATGCTACTCTAATGTTAGTCGTATTCAGTACCCTCCTAATGACTTCAGATGTCCCTGTTTTGTATGGAATGACTGCTGTTCCGATCCACTCCTTGTTTGGCCTTGGTGTTGGCACCAATATCCGTCTTAGTTGCCGCTTAATTAAACCCACAGGTATCCGCTATCTTCAAGTCACTTTTTACCTCAAGTTGTGCTGCTCTTCGGTCGACCTCCTCTGTGCAGAGTGCCCTTACTCTCCTAAACATCGTTGAAACTATGCTAGCATATACTGCTTTTGGATGTGCTGAGGAGTAGTTTAAGACCGCACCACTATCTGTTGATTTCCGGTAAATGGTGGCCCCCACTCTTATGTATCATGCAGTCAAGGAAAGGTAATGTACCCGATGTGGACTCTAGCTCCATGCTAAACTTAATGTGAGGGTCCAAACTGTTATGATATTGAAAGAATTTGTTTACCTTATCTCGCTTTATCACAACGAACAAATCAGCGCAAACATTTATTATTTCATCCACTAGCATGCTTTGCGGTAGAGAAATGCATGCTTCGGGAAAGTGGAAATTATTTGTGCAGAATTATTTCCGTCTCAGGTCTTATTGTCGTCTGTTATTAGGTAAACAAATCACCAAAATCAAATGTTGCAAGCTCTCCGCGATGTCAACGCTTTCCTGTGTTGTTGAGAAAAAACAACATTTTTGGAAGGATTATTGGTAAGGTTATTGCACTGGCCATTAGACGTGAGCACTATGAAGTTCAAATGAGTTTACCTGACATAGCCTGTCTGATGAAATGCCATTTCCATATTATTTCGCTGTAGGCCATCAAACTACAGCTATTTTAGCTGTGAATCCGTTCTACTGTAGAACATGATGTCCTGGCAGAGTTTGTTCTTTGGTCTATTTTTCTTTATATTTTGACACTGCGTGCACGTGGGCTCTGCATTTTTGACAGTTGGTTTTCCCCCTTTATGTTCAGCCCAACGGTTGCCGCGCAGAATGCTTAATCGACCAAACCCCACAAGCCTTTTATTCCCTAGGTAGTCTTCACGTTCAAACTGATAATTAAATTTGCCCAGACGAGTAAAGAAAAGCGAACTCTTATGATCTCTTTGAGACACTAAAAGCGGCAATTGATCCGATTATATTTCACTGTTTCCATAAGACAGTGTGGCAGTCATCATTTTCTTGTTGAAAGTATCCTTGTTTCAAGGCACAATCATCTGGCCCGCAGTATAATTCAACGGCGCTATTTTGTTACTTCTTCCGGGAGCACGCGTGATCGGTCATTTTTAAACCAAAGTGGCGAGCTAAAATACTGTAACTTCATCCGACGTACGAATTAAGCAGTATAATTCTGTCGTACAGACGCCAGTTGAGTTATAAGTAGCCGTTGTTAGCAACAGTCTAGCGCATCTAACATATGGGAGCTATCTTGAGCATTGACGGGGGAGTTCAATATTTTGCCGTATAGTGTACCAGCCCTACTGAAGTGGTCACGCATTAACCATATTTTATGACTTCAATAAAGCTTTGTCCAAGTTGATGAAGTTCAAACCAGAGCCAGAGGAATATCGGGATTGCTCAAAGCACTTATGTGGGTTGGGCAAGCAACATGTTGACAAAATTGATATCGCCGCCCATGGAGTGATACAATTTGTGGATAAGAAATAAATATGAATTCCCAATATATTTTATTGAGCATACTGACTACTGCATTTTCTAAAAGCTCTTTCCCGACCACAAAGCTTCCATTGCTCAGAACCACCTGTGAGAATTCTGAGCACATTTTAGTGACAAATTCTTGAATAAGTAATAAAAGTTCCCTTTTTTTAGGATCATAAAAAAACTCGTCTTTATTTTGGGCAGAATTGAATGGAACTTTAAACATCCATTTAAAAACATCCCGTAAGTTTGCATATACATTAAGAGCAGGCCACTTTGTGAGTAAATTACCGCTTAAACTTCAGGGAGCAAGTGAGTTTACAGTGCAACAATTGGATGACTTTATTCAAAAGGCAAAGACCACGGACATTTTCCTAACCAATTTATTCGCATCCATGTGGCGTTTGTTGTGCTGATTTGCTCGGGCAACACAACCCTGTGACTTCAAATTGGTCGTGATTTTGGCAACCATCTTGGGCATTTCGGAAACTCAGTTCTTACCAAATTTATTGAAGCCCAAAATATGGCTTTTATGTTGAAAACATTCCTCCACGGACCATGAAGTTCACTATAAGAGGCTGAACGTGCAACCTCGCTTAAACATTCTTGCATACTTCAACCAATTTAGTCCTTAATCTAAGTAAAATAACTAATTTCCAGCGGAGGACGAAGGAGCAACTTTGACACCCAGAGTCATGATTGGTGCATGTTTTCTCCTTCAAAAGTGTCGTCACTCTCAACGACAAAAATTGCAGCAACCATCAAGTATGCTCTATAACGGGATTACGCGATCATTTTTCACCGACCATCAAGGCCTAATGAATCTGTTTAAGTTTTCTGATCAGTTTTTTGGAATAACGCACAGTCTGTATCATGCTTTGGGCTGATTGAAACAGCATTCAGGAAGTTCAGCTATTGCGAAGTGTTGAACTCAGCCTAAACTACAAAATCAGACTGCACAATGGCCAATCAAAATACCTTTAAAACGCCAGGAAATAGTGCATCGTAAAAACGGTTACATTAGTGGCTGAAATTTTTGCACAGTAAACTTAACCCTTCCAGCGTCAAAATCCGGAGAGCAATAGCTAATGTTTGAAAGAGGTTAACTTTTTTACACTTCATTTATTTGCCTGGTCGCCATTTGCAAGCGCGGGTTGACGCTGCCATGTTTAAACAAATGACCTCCTAGTCAACAGCACAGAATACGGTAAGGCGGCCTTGGAACTCAATATGAGCTGTCTGTACATTATGGCAAAAGATTTTTGCACCATTCTCCTGCCGACGTAGCTTCATAGGTTAATAATCAATGACAAAGTTGAGGCCAATTCAACATTTCATGGGGAGCTTACAGAAAACAAATACGCAGAGAGCCCTTGATCAAATGCGTGGGACAACTGTCTGCAACAATAAGTGGAACACACCAGGAACGGAGCTGTCTACTCCCGTTGACATAACTTCAGAAAGCCTGCACGTCCCACACGGTCACTCCGTCACGACTATTCCGAAAGCCTGGTCGGTGAGAGAACACAGTATTTATCTCACAAAATTATTTAGCGCCTGCGTTTCTGTGCAGAGCCGAGTATGCAACATTCTGTCTTCCAGGGCGGGGCACACCTCCAATCCTTGCGACCACGCTGGTTGGCATGGGGTTTCAGCTACCAAAGCAGGCGTCCGAAGATTCAACTTGCTGCAGCAAAAGCAAAGCCATGCGACTACAGAAACTGATGTTTCCAGAAATGGCATTTTTAGAGTTCACCGTGCACTAATAAACAAACTTACAGAAGAGTGCTGTAAACCTCCGTTTTTTGTAGCTTAGTATAGGCCCGCGCAAATAACTTGAAACTTTATTATCGACTTATCGAGATTCATTTCTACAAAAACCTGATTGGCTGTACAACTATCTGGATACTCAGCCCTAGGTTATGCTGTCAAACTTTTCACTTGGTTCCTAGTTAAGTTTTGGAGGAGGAACATGCTTCATGCATTTCACAATCCCAAGAAAACTAATAAAATTAGCTTTGTTCTAGACGGTGGTTTCAATGGTGAGCCAAGCTGTATCAATACCAGGGTAGGCAATCATTAACCTTTGTGTCTATTTAACTGCACTAGCTTCACTGGGTATTTCTTAACAGGTCCGCATACAAAAACATGCGGCTGGCGTATTGTTCATAGGCCAAGATAGATTCAAGCAATATGTAGGGACGAGCATTTGCAAGTAGCTAAGGAACGTAAGAAACCTGGCATGGTATGGGATATTATCCAGTGTAATATAATTCCTACCCCACTGCTATCGTTCCAAAAACGATTTAGACGCTGGCAGAATACTTGTAATTATTTGCAAAGCAAAACATCCAAGTAAGTAGGAAGGCGGTTTTTCTTTCACAAGATGTTACAGAACAAGTAAAACAATTAGACGGTTACCCAGTGAGCTGATTCTATATTTCATATTTTGACGACCGGTTCATTTTTTTTACAAAGTAGTTCCGTAAAACCTGAAGAAAGAATTTTCACGTGATACTACTTAATGTTCCACAGATAATTTTCTGGTGAATGCGCAGTTAAAGAATATGTTTACAACACTTCGAGGAAACTACAAAATTAGGGCACAATTCATACCACGTGACTAGCTAATCCAAATTTGTTTAAAAGATTAGGACTGTTGCATGCCATATTTGTTAGTTACGTTGGTGACTTTTCGCTGTTAAAGCAAACGAATTAATAATGGCTTACATTTGAGGACAAGAAATTTTTCATTAATCCGCCCAACCTTACGCTCAAAAGTGTATGTTTTTCCGCATGATCTGCATATACATTTTACCCTGGTTCTCCAAAACAAAACAGGGGTTAATCAATTACGCAATTATATAATCTATACCGGATGTAAATTCGAACGGCTTTAGAGTTTTTTTGCATAGTATACATGTTGAATTGGAGGTTTGTTTACTTTATCACGCCATAATGTAAGAAATTGTTATTTTATGTTTAGTGCGCATCCGCTTGCAGAAACCGTCAACAATGTTGTTGATATTTCCGGTCAGGAAGTCTCGCCTACAAATATTCCGCAGTTGTATCGTGCGCAAATATTATATGTGTGCCACTGCCAGCGAGACTAAAATAACAATGGTGTTTGCAATAAAAGCAACTCTGGCGCTGGAATAAGGTCGCATGAGATTTAGGTGATGAAGTTAAAACTGGAATATGAATGTAAACTGATATGCAGCCCTAACAGCTATTGCATATATTACATTTTGGGAATGAACCGTTTGGTCAGAATATGTTGCCTCCTCTGATTTGTATATGAGCAACAAGTTCAACACAAGTTTTATGGAGATAAAACTTGGCAACATTCATTTTTGCTTGCATGTTAACATCCAACCGCGAAATATTTTTCCATAAACAGCATTACAAAAGATCTTCTCTACGGATGATCGCCATTGCCATTAGAATTTTAAAATTTTTGCTTGCATGTTAACATCCAACCGCAAAATATTTTTCCATAACCAGCAATAAAAAAGATCTTCTTTACGAATGATCGCCATTGCCATTAGAATTTTAAGTGTTTTAAGTTCCTCCATCAATGAATGATTTTGGTTCTACTTAAAGTTATTTTTCTGTCCGAAGAAACGGCAAAAGCTTTTATCAAATAAATATCACCAAAATAGTTCCTTCCTCGGTTGCGAAAGAGAGCCATGACAATAATTTTGCCTTCTAATTATGGGCCCTTAATAATGTAAAACTCTCCTAAATAAGGTAAACCTTTTAGAACATCCAACCACGTTTCCTGGATAATATTGTGGGTTTTGAGGTTGCTTTATGGACGGCTATTCCGGAGGATGCGGTTGTGGTCTATGCAGTTGCATGATTGTCTTCAACATGCACATACAATAATGGTGTCCAAGACATAATTGTTCACATAATTGATCACATTTTGAAAAAACGAGAAGAACGAGTTTTTTTAGGTTCAGACGTTTTATAGATATCAAACCCACCTGTCGTGTAGTACAAACAAAAGCATTGGTGTGAACCAGGTGTTTGGCTTTTGCCGGTTTGCAAGGGCTGCAAGAAGGAAAACGTTTAGAAATTCAAAATTCTCGCCTAAACTGCACTCCTTTGTGTATCTAATGAAAAACTATTAGTTTACGGCTGAGTCTTGAATGTTCCAATTTTAAGAGAATTATGCTGTTATTGCCAATATAACCGTTTTTAAGCAAAAAAAGAAGTTTACTTTACCAATATTTAGTAATTTTCATGATGCGGCCAAGCAATCAGCCCACACAGAATATGCCCATGCACTTACTTAGATTTTGAAGGAAAAATCGTGGGTTTCGACATCAATGCACTCTCTGCATCATGGTGTGTAACCAAAAAATCTATACTGAATTATCTTGCAGTAAAGTAAAAGTCAATGTTTTCAGGGTGCGCGTGATCTTGAAAGTCAACCTGACAAAATATTTTGCTACCCAGAATAATAGCCTCACGGCTCATGCCTTGTTTAGTGGTTTGTATTTTCAAAAACTAAAATTGCTTTGAAGCCATGCACGGCGAAACGATCTAAAATAATGTTTTTTTCCGCAATACAGCTTGGCAAATCTTGTCGCATTTGCAAAGCTAGCAGCCTATTGAACCTTTGTATGCAACCTTATGTCCGCCAGATTACCCGACAAAACCAAATAAAATTCTTACCTGTGCCGGCTGTTTCGGGTGCGCCTGAAGTTGATGATAAAAAGCAAAGCCGCCAAATTATTCCATTCAATTAAATTTATGCATATAGCTGTAAAATAGTGGAAGCACACGACAATGGACTACTTGTATGTAATAACCATTAATTGTGCATGAAATGTAATAATATATTGAAACATTCCAAGACATGTCTGTACATTTAAAGCAAACGATTTGCTGTGGTGTCCTTTGGATTATTTTAAGTATCTGTTTTGAAAAATGGATTCATCCGACCACTAGTCTTCAGTAAATTATGTAGCAAAATTTAAAAGCTTTCGAAAATGTAAGAAACCTTATCAAGAATAGCTGACAAGACAGGCAGCCAAAATATCAGCTAATTAACAAATCATGAAGTCGAAGGACCAATACACGTAGCTGAAAAGGCACCAATCCACTTTATGAAAATTCTACAAAAAGACTTACTCTTCGAGAGCGGTGTATCTGCTGATTCTGCATTTGGAGTCGCTAAACGAGAAATGTGGCAACTTTTCAGGTAGTTACCAGAAAAAATCGCCAGCGTTATTATCGATTCGTTCATTTTTACACATCTCGAGGATGCACGTGGCAAAGGACAGTGTTGCTAAATTATATTTTGTATCTCACATCACCGAAGTTCTTTTTTTTCTTTTGGCCAACCAACAAGTCAGGGATATTAAAAATTAGACTGTGGTTTGTCCCCAAAAATAATTTGCTCACCAAGTCCGTTGCAATTTTATTAGGGTTCTTTAGGACCTAAATGCTCATTAATGCTCATTTAATTAATTAATGCTCATATAATTACTGTTTTGTCTTTACGGATTACAGAATGCTTTGTTCTTTGCTACTTCACTGCAAGCTAATCCTGACTAAATGTTCAATTCCTTAAAAATTGGTCGGAATGCGGCAAAGCTAAAGATTAATTTCACTGCCACATCTATTTACAAGATTTTTATTCAGGAATCCACGACAATATACACGTACATTTCCATAAATTTGATGACGTCTTATGTAAATATGTAACCAAACACGGCACCTGAAAAGCGTTCAGGTTTTATCACAAACGCAATGCGCTTAATTATACCACAATACCGTTCTATTAGAAGGCAAATTGATGTAATAAAACCGAGGAGCACTCCGCAAACATTTTACCGTCACTGAGTTTCGATTCCTAATAGACATGAGCAACCGTTTCCAATGCCAGTGTTGATTCGGTTCTAGCGCTGATCAGCGGGCAGTATTAGCAGTGATTGTGGAATCACAGAAGCATTAGTTTGACCCACGCTGTAACCTAGTATTTTTCTACCTCCTTAAAGTAGTATCACGAACACGCTTGAGGATAAACGTGTCATGCAAAAATTTCCACCCGCATGCGCTGCGTCATCTGTTGTTGAGTCAGTGCAACCACTAAAATAATCTGTTAAATTTTTAAACACGTTGTTCATTAAGGTTATTTTTACTCTCTTCAGTGATAGGTTATAAACTGCAGTAAAGCATCTTCGCAGGTAAAAAACAAGTTTATTTGTTTGCAAAAATGTTTACCGGGTCGTTTGACCGCGCTATGTTGAAAGATTTAACCATTAAACGCGGCATTTTGAAATGCACAGTGGGTACCAATTAAACGAACTTGAGAACACCATAAGTGTGTTAGACGGAAAGAATCCTACCGTGTGGGTTTTCGGTGACAGGCCCGTCTGCTGGAAGATAAAAAATACTGGTGTGAGATTTGTTTGAGTGCATTTGAGCCTACGATCATCTTGAAGATTGGCAGCCAAAAATAGTATCCACGGCAAATGCACTAAAAATGCAGGTGCTTAAAAGGCAAATTCCAACAAACAAATCTACTGCGCATAAATTGGTTACCACGGCATTCCGGTGCAATGCAGAATTACTGAAGAATTTGCCCACAACTCTTTTTTATTTTTAAGCAGAATTCCGTAAAATATTCTGCATTTAGCTAAAATTTGAATATACGTGCGGTTAATCTAAACCCAGTTCTTTTTCGGTAGAACAACAACAGTGTTTTTTAAAACGTTTATCTATTTGACTTTTTCTACAAGACGGCGAGAGAGAATTGCGGCATTTTTTCCTGTGCGTGTTTCTTTCAATATCACTTTTGCCGACACTGTAAACTTTAACGTGTTGACTAAACAGCGCAAGTGCATTCGAGATCGAGAATGACGATTTTTGTTGCCCAGAGATACAACAATCGTAAGCAACCGCATAAAGCTTGTAAAACGCTGCCCGAAAAAAGATGACAAAATTCGCATTGTACCCGTCGAAGCAAAAAGCCTAATGACGTTCATCTCCAGTAATGCCAATAACATAATTTATTCCAAGGCCCGATTTCATGTTGTCCTATAAAATAGGTCTTACGAAATGAACCTAAAAACCACACTTACCTGAGCGGTGCGATGGAGATTCTTCGGGTCTCGCTGAAAAGTTCAAAAAATTCAAATTGAACGATTGTGCCTTTTCTTGTATTAAAATGCATCGCCGTATATCACATAAGCCCAAGGTTTGCGCCATTTCTATTTAAACGAAGCATGCATAAAACAACGTAAAACTGCAGACAATTCTTGACTTTTTTTTCTGAGTCGTGTTATAATTCTGCTCAGGTTGGCGAAAATAATGTTTTTCTTGCAACCCCTGATATAAAGTTACCAAATATCTGTCGGTTTCTCATTCAGTAACACAGAGTTCTATCTTGAAACGGCAAATTACCACGAAAAATGCATTTCTCGAAACAGCAATCTTGCTGCAATTAAAATAACTGTCCATATGGCAAAAATTATAATTTATTGGCATACTGTCTATATGCTCATTACATTTGTGTCTACAAGCAAACGATTCAATTACCAACGTCGTATGTAAAATTGACACGTTTTATGAACACAAAGTTTTTCATGATGTGGTCTTCAAACGCCAACATCCAGTTTAATCGAACTACCAAACAAAACCCAATGGGAACAAACGCTTCTGTTTTCAATAAATAATGGAACAAGTAATATTTTAACAATAATGCCCTAGCACTTGAGCGTAAGCATTAACGATCATTGAGGCACCAAAAGCTTTACCTGACTTGAAAGAACTACTTGATGCATCACAACCATATACCTGGTTATTTTGTTTTGACTAAATGTGTTGCCACACCTCATGACTCTTATGGCGTTTGATCTCTGCTTGAATCCAAATGTCCCGTCTTTGTAATCATGTCATCGATTTAAGAACATTTAGATCCACTGTTATGAGAACAATCAAGGACTGACTGTAACCCTCTTACCAAGCAAGTCACAATATAGCACTTTGTTGCTTTCGCATTGTTGTCTTTTTCTTCTATACTGGTGAAGCCACATCCGTTCAACAAACACCACCATTAGCCTAAAAATTATTTCCAACAAAAATTTAGAAGAATCCTATTACCTCATGCCGTAGCCAAATATGCAGATATATTGGTTACCTTTCCAGCCAGTGTTATATCAGAACCCGTGATCAAAATTGTGGGATAATGCCGACCAACCAATATTCGATATACTATCCCAATCACAGCTTCATCCGTACACAAAAAGGACGTGTTTTCAAAGTTTCACAAACTAAGCCTGATTTGAAACGCAAGCCTCTTTTTGGACTTACCTTTTTCAACTTCAGCTGCAAATTTTGGAAATAAGGCAAAAACTGATTATCAAATCAACTTAATGTTTGAAACCAGATTCAGAGTTGCGTTTCCGTTGCTTAGCTTACTGGTCATTATATCTGAAATATTCTCACTAAAAGCAGTCACGTAGAACAGATTTGGCTCCCCCAAAATTATGAATCAATAAACTGTCTACCACAAAAATTTGTTGCGCTGGAAATAGACCTTAGGTCAACCGTTTTCCCTCCAAAATGGTTGCTTTGCTGACATGAATACTGATTCTAAATTTTGACTTGATGACACATGATGAACCAGCTCGTTTATAATGAGGCATATGGGTTACCGCATTGTGTAATAAACCACACCTGAAATTCCATGAACAAGCAGCACTTGGAGAGTAATTCAGAAAGTTATTTGCCTAGTCAAAGACGCTTATTATGTTAGCACTTCCAAAAGGCCACATCGCTTTGGTGCTTGCGGTTGCGGAGGCTCCCATTTGCACTTGATTTTCTGTTATAAGTTATAAGACGGCGTTACTTTTTCCGTCAATCTTGCTTAAGTTTGACCAATTACCATGAATTAGGTATACTTTCCTGGCAATAATATTAGATGTGCCTTTCTCATTGTCTGGTTTAATTTGTCATTTTGCTGGAAGATTGTGCAACATAGTACTTGTTTTTATAATTAGAAGCCTAGTAGCGTAAGTATGCTTATCTCAAGAAGCAGTTAGCAAATCAGAATAGGCACAAACAGGCCAAACGACAATAAATAGTGGAATCTTAGAACAACTACTCTCCAAAAGCGTGCCCAACCTGGGAAGCACATTCCTAGTCGATTGCATTAGCCTGCACCTACTTTTATCAAAGCATTCTTAACTTACGAAACCTGCTTCCGCAGTCCTTAAGGAACATAATGCTTGTCGCTCCAAACTAGGTATCTGAGTGTTCGCATGCAATGTGGCTGAGGTGTCTTCTCAGTTTGCACCGGTTACTATCGTCTTTATGCAGCGTAATATGGAATTAACTGACTTAACTCTTTCACGGAACATACCCTACTTACTCGAAAGATACTATGTGTAGTGTGGAACAATCACACCGGCTCCACAACTTGTTTATACCTTCATTGTTTCTTTGATGCCTCACTTTTTCATTGTTAAACGCAGATGTATAATATTTTGGCAGCGCAACCAGCAATAGACATGACATTGTATGAATAGTATAACAAGGGTACAGACTGTTAACAAAAGCAAAACCTACTATTTAATTTTGCCACAATTTTTGTAATGGCGTCTGTGTCGGTAGTATGCAACCCTCAATACAAAATATGACATTATACACAGCGACAGCGTATGTAAGTAATTCCGACGCATGTTGCAAAAGGCTCAGACTGCTTTACTTAACACCTCTGCCCTCTACATGTGATGACAGCCTCTAATAAAACGCCCAGATCTGTGTCAATGGCGCGTGCTCAAATTTTGTTGGATAGCAAACGGACTGGATTAGGTATAGGTGTTACGAGTGATTGCATTGGTTTTATATTTGCTTCAAAAATCAAATCTTTAGGACACTGACTTCCGCACACCAAACCTTGCAAAAGCCATGCAAAAGCCTTGCAAAAGGCCACTTAGCCTTGTTATAAAATAAAGCAGATCATTTAGTCGAATATCGCGCAGACAAACGTACTGAGTAAAATGCCTTTAAGTTTATGAAACCTACTGCATATTCATTGTTGAAATCTCACGCCGCACATTCATATTTAAACTGAGTATATGTTTATAGCCGTCCATGAAACTAAACATCTTTGCATGTGCCAGTTTCATTTATTAAAAGAAAAATCAGGCTACGCGATTAGCTAACCTGTAAAATAGCTGAGCAAGTCGGGATCCATCGAAACCGTAAGAATTCACATGTAAAACTAGTTTGGCTGGACTTCTTAATTGCCCGGCCCGAACAAAGTAACTAATCGACATTCATTTCTGAAGGTAAATTAACCAGGTTGTTCTGAGGCTTTACCGCGATAAGTACCAAAATCATTACGTTGATCACAATGCACTAATTATAGTTAATGCTGATATCACTGAACGTTTCAAAAGTAGTTTTGGCTCTAAATTCCTAATAGAGAGAATATAATTATTACCCGTATTCGCAACACGATAACAAGCTGCTAGCACTTTTGTGTGAACAATGAATCCGTACCTAGGAGTTTGTTTAATTTCTCCTGCAGGTTTTCTGTATCAGTTTAAAGCAATCAGGAGTGTATGTATCCAGGTATCCTGAAAACTTATAAGTTTATTTATGTACTTTTATTCAGCATCATGAAAAGTAACGTAGAAAAGAGCATACAATTTATTCAAATGCTTTGTGTTTAGCATTGTAGTCTTTCAGCTCGGAAGCAACCCTACAGAAATGCACGGGTATTTCAGGGAGACTATGTTTATTTTTAGGTTTACTTAATTATCGAAAATTTTGGAGCATTTCAGGGCTTGCAAAACCTTATAGACCTTACCTAGTGGTGCTCCGCAAGTGCGAGTGATAGAAATTCTGTCAGCAGGAGTGCTACCCAACAATTTGCTTGCAAAGCGAAGATTAGAGTACTTAGATTAAAAATTTCTCTATTACTGGACTGCGTATTTGCGTTTACCCAAATATTTTGAATTACATAAAAATGAGTTTGCTGTTAAAAAATGGCAAAATTTTCTGACAAACTTGTGCCTACGAGATCAGCAAAACTGGTGAAATTAAATTAAACGTGTGCTTTTAATCAAGTGGCAGTATACTTATATGGCTTATATAAAATTCCCATGATAATCCCATAGATGATACTTTTGCAGTGCCAAAAATAGAATGTACGGAACTGGTAAACTTTGGCGCTGGTTCCCGATATACCCGTTTATTTATCAGCAAAATAAAACATATATTTAGACCAGTATATACCCTGAAACCACCAGATAATCAGGAATATACAATAACGTTTTTACACTTAGTATAAATGCTTCTATTGAAGTGCACATTATTGTAGACTGTAAAATGTACTTTTCTAAGAAGACGTAGTAATTTCACCACAAAATGTACTGTTCTAAGAAGACGTAGTAAATTCACCAAAAGCATACCTCTTATTTGCTGTAAATGCTCCGTAATTCGTCCTGTATTTATTGAGTGAAGGTTAGTAGATACGCGTGCCAGGTTTGTATAGATCTTAGAATTTGTTATAGACAAAAATAACGGACAGGCTGTTCGGAATAACAGCGAATGCATTCGTTTGAAGAAAGTAGACGTTCTGTGATCCGCTACCACAAATATTTGCTATTGTCTTAGGAACTCGTTTTTTCCACTGATTTAGGGAAGCCAAGTTTGTTAAGCAAGTCACAAAATTGACAGGTTGTTTTGTGAGTGATAATTATCACCAAACCTTCGGTTGCATCATGGTGAAGGTTGACAAATCGTTTCTATTACAGGACAACCTGACTGAATCATCGCACTTTTAAGAGAACCTTCGAATGGGCGTTCAAAATTGACACAGTTCAAAGCGAATTCTCCTGCAATAATGCCGAGTCACTATGATACACGTAATGCTAAAACTACCCGTGAATGTTTCTGACCTAAACAGTGTGTATTTTCACGTCTTCTCTTATTATCTGGAGGGCTCAATACTACAGAAGAAAGTATCCTTAAAACGTAAGCATTTGTATATTAGTTTATGCCCACCACGATTTCTCTTAGATATTATAACTTTACCATGAGTTGCTGCAGTGTCAGCAAAGTTAGCGCGCAATTTGAAAGCACTTTCTGATATTGGTACAAATGCAAATTTATGACACTTTGTAGTGGAATGTACACCCAAAGCCAGTCGATATTCCACACCAATCTTTGCAGGCATCCTCGCATCTTGCGGCCGCGTGGAGCAGAACTCAAAACACTGCGTTATTAAAGCCAACCACGCCCAACAACTACGTCGATGTATCATATTTTTGGTTAAACAAGCGAAATTACAAACGTAGTTCACTTCATGCATTCTATTATTTGCTTGATCACCTTGATAGGTTTCAGCAGGCCGAAACTGCGGCAAAAACATAATTCAGCATAAAGGTTTCCCGAAGCATTTGTGAATCAGAACGTATAGCAAAGTGTCAACCCAAGTGGAGCACTAATAAGCATAGTAGACCCGCTGGATACGCATTTTAAATTTCCTAATAAATTTTTTGTTGCGCACAGGCACTAAGATTTCGGCAATCGTTAAAACCAGCAATGTAGGTGAATTTTATTACGCGGTAACCTGCAGGAATTGCATAAGTTTTCTGCCAAAAATTTCGCATAAACTGACAAACCTTGTGATTTAATATATATTTCTGAATAGCTGGGCATTTGGTAGCCCATGCAATTCCTCCGGTTATTCCGACTATAAACCCTCCCCCAAAAGAACAAGACACAGCTTCCTGGAGATATTTGTTGTAAATAATAATTTAAAAATCTACGCGCACATACCCTGCCAAATAATATAAATTTTCTGTTTATTGTTCGTTTAACATTTGAAATTTACCAAACGTTTTATATTTGTGGTCAATTAATCTAGGAGCAATTGATTTCTTGTGGAATGTCAACTAAATTTCGCCTTGCTGCTTTTTGCAAACTGGTAGGCCTAATAGCCTGGATGAATTAAATTGGACGAAACCGTTTCTAATTCCGATTAGCAGTCATGAGAAAAATCACCGAAAATGACTTGTACTACGTCAATTGAGGACGATTGGAAGTTTATTCTATTGTGTTGAAATTAATTGAAGATACTACAGTAAAACAGGCTTACTTGTCAAACTCATTTCTGTAGCAGCCTTTAGAGCTGTGAACATGGAAAAAATAGTGCCATTTCTCGCGTGCGTTCTTCAGTGACATCCTAAATCTCCCTAGGTGACCGGATTCATCTTCTAAGGACAAAGTCCCCAAACAACAGAACCATATATTTAAGTACTCGTGTGCATTACTACAAAATATATTGTAATTCGCCCTTGGCAATATTTTGCTGCAAAGTTTACATACTAAATTCTGCAAGCATTATACATAGAAACTTCTGACTACTTTTTATCCCAGGCGGTAACCCAGACATCGCGGAAAATTTCCATGTCTTTTCAACTAGTGTATTATATACGTTGCATTTACTGCGAGCCTGTCTGGTTCCACAAGCCCACTCGTTAGAAAAGCTTATTTTAAGAGGGTTTTTATTGTCGCAATAAAGTGAAAAATATTTAATGCGAATTCCTCTAAAATCCGATGGTTGCAAGCAATGACACTGAAATACTTTGAGATCAAATCCTCTTTCATCACATATTTATTGTAATTGATGCCATTCAATATTGCAGAAGAGTACAAAAAATCCCAACATTAGGGCAAACTCCTTTGTGATTGATTCGAAGCTGCAGAATCCTTAAACACTGGAAAATACCGCCGCCGAATATACTTTCCCTGGAAACATTCATTTAAATTTCAATAATCTTAGTAAACGACAAATGTCAGTTTAGCAGTATGGCATTATTATGGAGCCGCAATTTGCGGAACGTCACCATATGAAGGCACAGCAGCTAGAAGATTAGGAAAGTAAACCCAGCTACAACTCGCGGATAACATCGGTCTTTTAGCACGAATCCCTAGTTTACCATGGCTGAATAATTTGCGGGCCGTTTTCAATTATTCGCCCACAAGCAGTGCAACCATTGGGCTGCCAAATTGTCTATCATATCCGCTACCCACTGTAATCATTTGGGTCCGCATAAACGTCTATTTTAAAGAGAAGGGAGAAATATTGTGCCGCAATCAGGTTACTAGGCCATGCGCTGAAACCACACGTAAGGTAATTTTGCGATGACCTTATTATCATAATCAATACGTGGCATGACCAAGTCTGCGCAAATTATTTCACTTTGTTTAATTGTGTGCGACAAACCGCCTTAAGGTTAATGAGTAGAACATAGTAGTATGTCATTTTGAAACTTATAACAATCTAATTTTTGAAGACACGCTGTCTTCCGTCGGTAAGCCAGTTTATCAACTAAGCAGTGCCTGCTGAGTAAGCTAACTCAGTTTGTGTTATGATCGGACCTATGTATAACAGAAATAAGAAAAACCCGTTATGAAGGATATGAGTTTATTTTTTCAACGACGTTTTTTAATGAACGTTGTTGACTAATAACCAAAAATTACAACTAACTGCTAGCAGTCGGTGAAGAAATTGGAATATTTAGGAAAAGTTTCAAGATGCATAAAAAAACTAAGAGCTCATAACCAAACAGTTAAACATTTGAATTACTGACAAGGATGGCGCGGGATCAAGAACTCTTAAGGATTATGCATGAGCAAACTGTCAGCAGATCTCAAGGAAACAAAACAGCCTGTGCAGTGCTTTTTAGCATTTTCGGATAGCCGGTTTCATAAACGGGCAAGAATCCTTACCAAAGTTTATATCCACTTACATTAGCAGTAATCCATAAACAGCTTGGAGCGAAACTTTTATACCAGAGTATATACTTCGAGGAGTAAGTCGAAATGTCTAACCGAGCGGTATTAAAAAATGACGAAGATGATGATAAAGTGCAAGATAACTACACAGCTGCTAAGGTGCGTGCATCACAATCATCAAGCAATCAAACTAAAAAACGGAGACACAGTTCGTGATCCACCGAAGTCCCTTCAGATTCGGAATACTGAAGATTTTTTATAATAAGCTTATGATATGCAGTGCTTTTTGGCTTCTTTCTGGAGGCAAAAATTGTCTAGGGAAAAATCTTTACGAAAACTGCAGTCGGGTATTGTGACACGGTAGCCATTTTAGTGCTGTGGGCAATTTTATATTAATTCACTAATAAAGATAAAGATCGGTATTGACGAGGAGCACAGAAGAATATTTACCATAACCCAGTGGATGTGAACACTAATAAGCAGTATAGTTCTCACCTTCCAAGGTTGTATTTAATAATGGCAGGTAATCTGCGCAGTGTATATGCGAGTGCAAAACATTTAGAAAAATGGTATTCACAATAATCCGCAGCAGTATTACACGAATTGGTAAACTTTCTCTTTTTAAATGAAAACAGCCGATGCAGTGTGTATTTTCCATATCGCGGCTCAGCAACAAAATTATGAGGTAGACAGCTTTAAAGCACTTCCTTAATAACGAGTGGTTTTATACTTCCTGATGCACATGTAGGCAATGGATATGATAAAAACACTGTAGGATGCAAACCACCCGCCAACGTCGGTTGAGACTAGAAAAAATGACGTGCACAGTTCCTGTACTAATATATATATATATATATATATATTTATATATAATACAGTCACCTCTGTGTTTAGGATTATAATGAGACAAACAAACTGCGTCCAACAGATTAGGCAAGATGAATTTTATCAAGTTTCACAGTCCGAGGTTTAAGGTGCAATTTTCTTGATTTCGCAATAACTAACACGGCGATGGCGTAGATATTAGGGCTACCCTAGCAGAAAATTTAAAAAACCCGTGCTGATGGTTGTTGGCGCTGAGTTTTTGTTCTGAGATTGCTCGTCCAAAACGCGCAAATGTGTATCCTTGGCCATTATCTGCATTCGACTATGTATCTCGTAAGTAGAAATTGGTGTCCCCTTTATGAACTAGAACCGGTTTACCGGAATAACAAAAGAGCACCATATATGATGTAAATTTGCTGTCTAGGTTTAGTAACTAAGCTAATCCTAGAGGCAGCATTAGATGCGTTGATTGCAGCTAGCTTATGTGAGCCCGCTCTCGCTAAAGCTTGCGTTACAGCAGAACGAAAAGTTATGGGAAGCGAAGCCCAGGATTGTTCTAACAAATCTTAAACATGCATGTTTTGATCTATATAAGTCATTCCACGCCAACTACTTTCGTTAAAAGGGATTATTTATAGCTTTTTATTTTCTGCAACCCCTATCATGCATGATACGAAAGGTATCTGGTTGCCTGAGCGCACAAACAATCTTTAGAAAATAAGTTAAGAGCTATTTATCCAACACATTAGTCCAACGACAAAACGCGAAATATTTAACGAGCCGAATAACTGATTGCAACAGGCATCTTACGAAGACGCCAACCATTGTGTTTCCTATTTTATTGCGAAACGCCTAAATATTCTATTTTTATGTGTGGTTTACGGAACCGTATAATTTGGACCGGGCAGTAATTTAAGTAATTTGCTCTGCTATGTCGACTCAAAATTCAGTTAGTGTCTATCATATATAATTGTTGATCTCCTTGGGTAGATCAAATATTTCAAGATTTTATATTGACTAGGTTTACAATTGTATTTTCTCTCACACTTTGTGCCATACCACATAATTTTGTTGGAAACTTTGGTAACCGTGTCCGGAGGAAAATAACTGAAATACTGTAAAAAGGTCTTCCCCTGTGTAGATTGTGTGCAGTTGTAGTTTGCACATCCATTTTTATAAAGCTTAAAATCCCGAAGTACTATATACTCATTGAAAAAATGCGGTATTCATTTACTAATGACAGGAATCTGACTGTCAAACAAAGACTGAAAAATACATTTTAGGTAACAACATATCCAAACCGCACAAACAGTGAATGAAACTTACTTTGCAGAACTGACATATGCTGCTCCACTTTACCTGTATTGTATAAAGAAATAAGGTTATTTACTTGTAGTGGCGTCAAACAAAAACGATGCAATATTAAATCGACACGCAAAGCCAAGTTGCAAACTGAAATGCATTACCATAAATCTCCAGTCCACCGCAATAGCGTGTCAATGTTACTTTAACCATGCAAACTCCAAAGATTTCCTCTTTATTGTAGGTCATTTATCCAACAGGTATGTTTGGTCTCCATGATTGCAATTAAGCTATCATATATCATACTCTCATGTGTGATTACGAATTTGAGCCGGCGTGAAACATTCAATATCGCAATTTTATGATAACTCAGTTCAGCTAAGCACAAAAACAGAAAATGAGCTGTTGTGATTCAAACTCACCCAAGGATTCCATTTTTCTGAAAGATCGTTTGATTTGGCCGCCGCAGAGCAGGACAGTCACTTGTGGATGGAGTTATTATGTTAAGTTTAAGTTCCGTGCGGCAATGCTCTCCCTTTCTAGAGAAATTTTGAAGGCCTTAGTAGATGGGGATTGCAAAATCAGAGTATGTCTAAAAATGTTTCTAAATTTTAAGTCGTTATAAGCATGCACGCTCTTATGTACCAGTTTTTTTACATTTTGCAATTGAAAACTGAGCTTCATTTGTCGAAATAAACTTTGCACAGTTTTGCGAGTGCAGGGGTTTTAATTTAAATTGATCCACCTACCTAAACATTTTCTTTAAAAAATGTTGAATACTTGAAATAAAATATTTGGCAAACCCGTACCTTTTGCTTCTGTCAGTTTGTGCATGACGTATACTGTAATCCAGAGGGAGAATGACATCAGACCAAACGTGTGGCTTTGTAGGACAAGTGGCTGCTAAAATCTAGTGTGATTACCTTTTCGGCACTTTTGAATGAAATTTTATTTTAGCGGTGTTTATGGATGCTTGACCTTGCCGGGGAATAAAAAAGTGCAATCGCCAGTCTGCTTGGGGCAAAAATACAGAAACGAACATGTCGTACTAAATATGCACAGAAAGTGCTGATTTCCTCATAGCAAAAATGATATTCATTTATTGTAAACCGCTAAGACTGGTTGGTTTATAAGTTCTCATCTTTACATGCTGTCGTATGCCTTGCTCAAATATAGTTGCACGAGTTTTTTACTGAATTCAGATTTAAACTCAAATATGAATACCTCCGGAGTGTCGTTAAATTGTTTTTTTCTCGCAAAGTAATTTGCATATATTACTCATTGGCACAAACGGATGCAAACCTTACTCTTATCGGAGTTTAAAAGCTCTATTTTTGTATAGCAGCTTAAGTGTAGTGAAAGCCTTAAACCACCAGTATTTTACCTGCCTAAACAAGTATTCTGATGACATTCAAATTTTACATATGCAAGTAATTAATTGATCCCGTTCACGTTTTGTTTGCAGCACACGTTGTCCTCTAACAAGTTATTCGGGACCTTCTAGGTCCTGTGGACTCACAGTAAATATATGGATTTAACTTCGGTGTTATGAAGTTACAAGTAGGTCAACAGTGCTGCGCAACGTATATTTTTCAGGTCTTCCCAAAATTTTGCGGATATCTGGGGAACGGGTAATTCAGTATCATTTTGCTAACGTCTGCTGTGGGATAGATACATTCGCAGTAAACGTTACTTCATGCCCATTAAGGACTCTTCATCATCATTTTTGCAATGGCCAAGAATAAACCCTGTGACGACCGGGGAATATGCATGCAGATAATAACACGTAGAAGTGTTGACAACACTGGTCGTTTGGCTTCACAATTACGTAGCTAGATGCACCAGCTCAGACCATGGCTATACCTGTGTCATTGCATTTTGGAGGAAGTGGCACGAAATTTGAACTTTTTAAAAGAAATACGTGGTATTATTTCATCAGGCTGCTGCAAATTGTTCCATAGCAAAAGCAAAAAATACATCTTGCAAAACAGCCTTATAGTGGATCACATTTGAAATTTCTGAAGTGACAAAAACTTACGCGCCGATAACGCTTTAGCTTTGTCCTGGTTATCTGTAAAAGTTGAACATGAAACAGTATATTACACCTTTAGATGGACTTTTCACAACAAAAGTTTGTGAAGACCGCAAAAAACAACTTTGCCGACTCTCTGAGTTCTCATGCTGCACACGCGAACTTATGGAGACGCGGCTAAGGTTTCCATGCAAACTACTGAAACACAAAGTGATTATCTAGCCTTGTTGACTGTGACGAAACTGGGTATCCAAAATATCATTGCTAGTAACTGGATTGTGCAAATGGCCAGAGAATGTGCATTACCTGACTCTCTGGTTTACCGAATTTCGGAATCACGGCGTGCTAGTGAACAAACTACAGAGAATGTATTCTGTTAAAGTTAGTTAGCTGAAGATAGTTTTGATGAGAGTTCAACTGACGGGAGCTAAGTAGACTCAAAGTCGCACAAGAAAACAGTCCAGCCATCAGTTGTGTTGTAAAACATATAAGCGTGTATTTGCTTCACAACTTTTACATATTTTAAGAACGACGATAAAATGATTCGGCGCTACAACAGTCGACGAAGCGTTAGGCGCTCAGGTGCGCATAATTTATACACGGACTAAGTGATTATTGATCTTAACACAAGGTTTGGTATATATTTATTCCTTGCAATATCAGTTAATGAGCACAATATTCCCTGTGTACATGCACGATTATCATGAACGTATACCATCTCGCATATGTTCAAACTCTCAAAAGAATAACAATATGCACATTTTTGACACTAAGTCCGGCACGAAATGCTTGCTTGCAATAAACGGATTAGATTGTCTGAGAAGAATAAAACGTACCTTCCAAAAGTGCTATTCCTTGACTTATAGTCTCTGGAGATGTAAGACCAAAAGACTAGTAACATTATAAGACTAATTACGCACAATCCCAGAAAAAAATTAAATTTCATTCAAATGCTAATGACCATAGGTTTGTGTAAAAAATTTCGATACGTTCGTCGACTGTGCATGAATAGCTGGAGAGTGTTTACAAAATTTTCTCTAGAAATTCTTTGTTCGCGTAGCTAACAGCAGAAATAAATGTGTAAGGTTTTACGCAGTGTTTCGCCTCAAGGAGCTAACACAAACTTTTGAAACTACTTTAAGCAAAATATCTTCCTCATCTTGGGTGACTGAGGTGACTTGGTTACCTCCTCGCCCAGAATACAGCTGAATTATTTCAATATATCGCTGTCAGAAACTTTCTTAATTAACGGTGTAATAAAGTACATTTTTCTCAGCCATAAATATCGAGGGCATGGGATGATCCCTTACGTACATTTGCAACTGACAATACTTGTTGAAGAACAATGCGCTCATTGTGATAATCGGTGAGATTTAACAAAACGTTTAAATAGTTTTTATCCGACTAAAACATCCCATAAATTTTTCCGTTCCTACTTGTTGTCGTTTTCACCTTTCAATTTTGTATAATATTCCGAGAGTTGCTCTGCAAAGGAAAGGGGTTAAATTCCCTGACACTGCTGACAAGCTATCAAAATGTGGAAGAAAGAACGCCAGGTCTACAAATAATCAGTTAGTTATTTTGTAAGTATTCTTCAGTCAAAGTGTTCACATTTCGAAAAAAATTAAGGCCGAATATCAGTTTTGGAGACAACTGACACGCCTGCACATGGTGCCCTTCCAGAGCATAGGTAAAATCTTATTTGCAGCTAGCTTAATAACACTCGTCGAAGGTTTGTCTTTTCCGATGTGTGCGCCAAATATAATAATAATAAGCGATATATATCAGAAGTTGCGATCTTGTAGTTTAATCCTACAAGCGAACTTAAGGTTGCAGCATAAGTAGATAAGGTACCACAAAAGTTCAACCAACATAACCTGCACCAAATTGCTTGTAAATTCATTGTACATCATTCAAGTCAAGCAGTGTTTTGCGCAATTTCAAAAACACCCGTTGCATTGTGCAATTAATTGTCTAATATTTTTAGATGACATTGCTTCAAACTTACAACAACAAACTTAGTTCCCAGAGCATTATATCGTAATGCTACCAAACAAATCTTGAATCTACATGGAATCAAATCCTTTGTTTGAAGAACCTTTGGAGTTTGCAGCTTATTTAGATGACGCGGCTACGATAAACAGACACGTAGCAGGGTGCTTCCAAATTAATTCACGGTGCTGCGCTGCAGTTGGCTAAAAAAGGGTTCCTCTACAATTCACCAAATGTGCAATGCCGATCTGCTTTGCACGCTAACTTCTGACAGACAAGAGGATTTCTCAGTTCTGAATTAAAATAGTCTGCCATTTTTATATCTCTATTCATCATAATTGTTTTAGCTTATATAATCAACCATGGTATCGTTCACCAGTGTTAAGCGATTTAATACACAATGGCTTTTGGATTAGTGGCTTTCTGCATTCTATACACATTGTTCCAATTCGCCGTATAAAATTTAGCGGTTCTTTTGTATAAAATAAGGCGTCATTTAGCAAAAAAATTTAGCGGTTCTTTTGTATAAAATAAAATAGCAAAGTGCTGTGAAGATTTGGTTTGCGCTTTCACAGTAATATGGTTTCAGCTTCTTGCACAGCTCTTTGTTTGTTGCACATTTGCGGATTCCGAAAACACTCAGTAAGCACTACAGCGACTGAAACGCTCAATAACCTAAAACTTGAAAACATCATTTGCGATATCTTTACCGACAGAGCAATACACTTCCTAAATGCTTAAACTGTGACTTATATTTACTCCAAAGCACACTTCTTAATGTTTCCCTTATCTCATTTTATAGCGAAAATCATAGACAACCCGCGCCAAATCATTGAAGCGTGTACGGAACCGGTTAATTTTGCCGCTACGGTTAATAAATTTCTACAGTGTAAAAGTTGTTAGTCGCTAAGCGACGTAAATTTAATGCAATTACAAACTAAGCGTTGACGTTTATGTGCGCTCTAACTGCGTTTTTCCAAAACGTGCAAGTGCAAATTGCTCACAAAAATCGCCATCTTTTAAAAGATGCAAACGGTGTTCTACCTAACCACAGTATGCTGAGAGTTTGCTCATAAAACAATCATGGAACGTACTTAAATTTTACAATAAAGCTTTCAAGTAAACTATCGAATTCTGACGCCTGACAGACTTAACCTATGACGATTTCATCCATGCCAACAATAAACCCAAAACAACCTTACCGTTTATTTCCTGCAAGTAGGTCAAAATCTGTTCTGAAAATATCAAATGGTAGGGGCAATAGTAAACATTCGCATAACGTAAGCAAAAACAAATCAACACAACTGCTTCTTTGTCGACAACCTATTTTGCTAACGTGATGCTTTCAATTTATGACTGGACTAATTTGGTGACTTAAAATTATTTAGTTATGATATCGTAATGTTTGATTTTTGAGCGCGTCCTGGGCTTTTTATGGTCAACCTCATATTATATTTTGGCGGATACAGACTAAACCCCATTTGTAACCATACGTAATGCACCACTCATAAGGTTGGTGAAAATTTTTCAACAGCCCACCACCGGTTTTGTCCTTCTTAGCGCTCCTCAATTAGGCGTGGTCTCCGGGTTTTCGTCAACCATATTTCCCGCTTGAGATAAATTTGCATGAAATTAGGGAACTACATGCATTTAGTTTTGCAAGAGACGTGCCTGTAACCCAGCTGACGAAATCCACAATACTGTAAGACTTCACAATTACCTCTTCGAAAGCCACATTGCCCTATAATCTCGTAAGTCTTCAAACTGACCCAATTCACCAGGCATGCGTTCGCGATAAAATTGCATCGGGTGCAAAGAGAAATAAATTTTGAAGACAACATTGATTTTAGGGATAGATTATATCTTGCGTTTTGTATAAAAACTTATCATGAAAAGAAAGGAAGTAAATTGCACACGGTGTTTTGAATGTATTTTCTAATCACAGAACACTCGACGTAATGTCCGTTTTTCATCCAGTTGAAACAACTTGAGTTTACATGCTGAAGAAATATATTTTTCCGTCTTTCAAAGTTTTCACTCTTATGCACAATACATGTGCTAAGTGTCGCTGAGTGTTTTATAATCAATTCACTGTTCATGAGAGTATTCCAGCTCTCAGAAAACAGAAACAATCTAAACGTTTGAAAGTGGCATCTAAAATTGCACACATTCACGCCTTTATTTTGTTTGATTTTGCAATATATTATCCGCAATCATTTGCGCAAAATGGTTAAGCCAGGACAATTGATAAAACTTGTGGCTTATCTTAAATGTGTTCTTATCGAATATTTAACAAAAAGCGCATCTTTACCTCCTGACGGATGGTATACATTTATAGCCATCCAATAAATAAAAGCTTACGTGATAACTATGCTTTCGTGCGGTCCTCAGCATCTGCAAAAATATCGAAAAACAGTCAACCTCCGACGTTGTGATTTTACGGTGATTAGGCAAACACGTACAGATTTTGACCAAGGTAGTGAACGACTGTTTAATTAAGTCTCAAAATTATGGGCTCAGTGCGCGCATGTTTTTACGTACACGGTAAGTTTAACCTTATAAAATGCACGACAAATATCACACTTTCACAAAAGTTTATGCAGATTTACATGTAGTTGGGGATTTAATATGCTGCCAAAATATTTGAAACAAACACCAAAAACGTATTTGGAATTGTGCATCCATAGAGCCAACATTCAAAATGCGTCAGGGATTTCAATCTTCATAGAATGTAATTCTGTTGCACTCCTGCAGTCTTCAACTCAATCGGTTATCTTAATCAACGCAATTTTATGCAAATTTACTGCCCTTGATATGTGAGTTGTGCATACGTTTTTTGCCGATACGACAAAGGTATTGCAAGGACTAACGTCTTTTATTGTCCCTAATAATATACGTTTTATAATATATTTGTTGACATGTGTATGTTGGGAAAAACCCAAAAAACCTAACTGAGCGGATATTTTAGTTGCGCTCGGGAAACAAAACTACTTGTCGAAAATTGCGCACACCTTACAATATATTCCCTTACGTATTTATGGCACAAGATGTATGTTCGCAACTACTACGACAGAGGTTGATCTGACTGCACCTGCCTTTTAAAGACAGCGGCCTCCAACTTATGTTAATGTATCAACTGTAGCAATAAACAATCACAAAACCTACTGCTTTGGGCTGCGTTAACCCACGACCTTATGCAAAACTGCATATTGGCTCCTTCTAAGCCCTCTGAACAAACTTTCAATACGCAATGCAATTCAATATTTGGGTTCTGTAGTAAATGCTCGTGGCAGGTTGGGTAAACTCTGCTGCATGTTATGACTTCGGAAAAAAAAGTAGCGCTCGTAACTGACATTAATTGCTTAGAAGCAAACACCTGCAAGACTGCAAAATATTTTTACGGAATTATCAAGGATCCTTTCTAAATTGGTAAAATTGGGGGATTGGGAGGAACCATTCGGGTCCAATTATTCAAGAAAATAACTTGTATTATTAGGGAGATCAGAAAAACCATTAACAAAACCATTATGAAACACTGGACGCACCTTGCAATGTGGTTGCTAGCTTTTCGAATTCGGCTGTGGACGAAGAAGCCCGATTAGCTCAGTAACATTCACGCGGCTTATTTGTCAAGTTCAGGTTAATCCTTCATGGGATGTCGAATAGCTATTCAACGGGATTAAGTTTCTATTACTTTGTTTAGGTGGCTGTGTTCCAGGAGGAGCGGCCATATCTTACTGGATTATTGCTAATACTCGGCAACAATTTTTCGTAACTTGACGGTTTAGAGGTGCAAACACGTAGACCTTTCGTAGCCGTTGCTTGTTGACGTGATTGTGAGGAACGTAGTCATAAATTATACAGTAGCTAATAAAAAGTGACTTTACTAGGCAATAAAACGCAAGGTATCTTAGATAAAACATTTTGTTCGAGCATTTTGATGGCAGTATCTTAGATAAAACATTTTGTTCGAGCAATTTGATGCCGATGTGAAGCGGAAGCCTTACTTGAACAAAGCAGCATACCATCAAAACAACCAGCTAGCAGTTCCAAAATGCTTATCAGCAAGATAGCAAGAAGGGACATGAAACACTGAGTGGGTTCTGCATCGGGCATGAGATGAAACAAATCATGAACGGGTTGAAAATAAGTTTCAGATATTTTGGATCTGCCGCATAGTCACACACATTTATGTTTAGTCATCGCGGAAACGTACGTCTAACTACATATCGCTGACGAATCGGGCATCTTTTGCTAGCCACAACTTAAAAATCTTACACTAATCTGTAAACGTTTTTAAACCTTTCAAATTTTAATCTAAGATAAGCGTGTTTTGTTTATTTAGAGGTTATCGGAATAAATATATAGCAGCATTTTTGCAAAAGTGGAGAAAACGTGGGTCGTGATCATAAGACCATATTGATGTTTTCTTTTATGTTTACGTAAACGTAAACATTAGAACTAAACCAAACATCACGCTTCCCACTGACGTACATTGTAAGCCTTGCAAGTGAGTTTGTATGACGCCTTTATTACGCGAACGGAAAAAACGGAATGAGGAAAAGTGTAATAATGATGAATGAACAATTAAAATTAGTGTGTAGCATACCGTTGCATGAAATGATGAATTCTAAAAGGTGATTTTTGATCCAGTTGCTGTTTGATTTTTCTTCACCGAGAACATTTTCCGGGTCAATTATTACGTTTGGTAAGTTGGTGTGGCATCCCGCATTTTTATTAGATCCTTTCCTTTATCAGTATAACAAAGGGTGTTGCGGCGGACTATAGGCATAAACATAAATTTTGCTAGTTGATGTACACGCAAAGTTATTGAAGTTGAGGTGTTCATAATAAAGCTAAAACGTTTCTTCTTGACGTCATTTTGATGCCGAAAACTTTAAGTCGAAGGCTTTTTAAAGTAATAAACGGCTGTATGAGAAGCACTAATTAAACATCTATAAAATTTACATGTTTCAAGCACACAAAGAATAGATAGATAGGTGGACAGATAATTGTTTTAATGTACGCATATCCGAAAACTATCCTGTGAATCAAAATATGCTCGCGTTATCCGAAACCTTAGCTCGCGGGGCACAATTACCTTAAACATCGTAACTCAAAAAAAAAGGGTTTCCGTTGCCCCCTGTAGCTTTTGGGCGAAACGATGACACAATCTGGAAGGCATAAGATGCCGGTAGCAGTTAGCTAACACCCGAAGCAAACACTAGTCTACATCGTAATCTAAAATAACTGGGATTTGACGTGGCCGTTAAGACGTACCTTTTAATTCCGTCAAATATCCTTGAATTTGTTCTGAAAAAAACAATAACATTAGCTGATTTCTCTGCATTGGATGTCGCTTACAAAACTATGCAGAAACAAAGCAAATACGATTTCCTTTCGGCACCGCCGTTTCCTGCTGAACAAAGAAGCAAACAATAAAAGTGCACACCTTCAATAACATGCAAAATGAACCATTGCTGCTTGATGGAACCGTGTCATTAACTATGTTTGCGTTTCAGTTTAGTCAGAGCCCTTTATTACTATTATAAGAAAACCCTCTTAGTTCCTTTTTTCTAGGGTTAACTTGTTAAAAGAGAAGAATGTGTAAGATTCACGTGGAAGCGTAATACTTCGCTTTGCGGTATTCTTTACAAAGAAGTGTCTTTACAGCTATTCAGTATGTGCCTAACATTAGTAGCAAGGATAGAAAACAATTGTTTGGCAGGAAACTTGGAGTCATTGGTGCGGGATGGTAGAACATACGGCACATATCTAGAATCTCTGAAAACCCAATCAGCTTGATTACCCGCAGATAAAATATGGCATATAAAGTTGCACATATATTTTTACACTTCAAATTCATTTTTGCTTGTCAGCAAGCACTGGGGGAAGCCCGAAATTTCGGCGAAATTCATGGGCAACTGCTAACCCAAATGGTGCCAAGTAAGCGAGTTAGGAAATTTTGTGCTACGATCCGTAAGAATGGATTTTTTGTCAACGCTTATCTGAAACTATCGAACGTTTTCCAAGCTGGATATTATACACTTATCATTTACCGATGGTCCACGTGAAAAGGTAAGTAAAAAAATTGATATTACATGCCTGATTGTCGCTCTGCGGCATTCAAGCGGAAAAGCTTCATGATTTGCAGAATTGTGTGTTCTACGAAGACGTATCTGATCTTAGGAGTTCTTAGGATTATAATGCGTGTTCTACTAGTGCAACAAAAAATATAGTAATATCACGGCTGATATGATTATTCGCCTAAATTAGTTTGCTTGTAATGCGGCCAAAACTGCGCCACAAAAACGGTCACCTGGAAAAATTGGCACTCTGATGTCCCGATACAAGTGGAGACATAACTAGGTGTAAGCTAATACATCTCTTTAAATGTTTACTCAGAGTTTGCACGGTACTTTTTTACGGAAGACCCTATTATGAAACCTTCACAAAAGTGGTTAGTGCCAACATACTGATGGACAATTTGATATGTTAACTTAAATGCCCAAAGCACAAGAAACGCAACCTACGATGAATATTAATTTTTTTAAGGACTGCTGCATAATCTGGACTGCAATTATGATGCCGAATGCAAAATAAACCAAGCAATGTGGTCCTCCTTTGCTATGAACAAAATGCGTACCACCTCACATTCTCAGGTGTGGTGAATTATTATCAAAAATAGTTTTCTAACCACGATACCTATGCCGATACAATACGTCTGCCTGAAATTTAATTGTCACGCACATCCGTCTAAATGTGACAACGTGTTCCATAAGTGTGCCATGAGAAATCCAATAATGATTATTACTACGACTGACGTCGACTTTCTAGTAAGCCATACTGGTTTGATTTGCTGCGAGCCAAATACATAAAATACGCGTAAACCAAAAAAATAAAGCATACGTTTCAATTGTGACAGTCCTTCTGATAGCGAAACATTTGCAGGCCCCGCGGATGTTGCAGAAAATACATGTATTAGGATTCATGTCAAGCATGCTGTTATGAATATGTGTACGCAAAATACTGCACGGGTAATTCTTTTGCTTTCGTTTTCGTCCATTGTGTATTTGATGTTGCTTGAGTTCTCACGGAACCGCGTTTTTTTCTGGGCATGCTTATAATGTTTTCAACCACATTAGAAGCAAGCTTTTACTTTTATATTCAAATAAACAATGGTCAAAGCTTTGTCGTCCCGTTTAAACGGCGATCTTAGCAAGTATTTAACTGTACACTACCCAAGCTTCGTTTAATTGGATGTTTAACGAGACGTTCACAAAAACGTGGCGTACCTATGAGCAGTAGATCTTGGCGTACATATTCTTCGCAATTCTTGCCTATGAGCTGTGGGCATTGTTCGTGAACAAAAACGCTGTTTTGTTGAAGTTCTGCCTAAAGAACCTTATTAGAATCCCCGATAAATACCTATCCCCCTTCCCCGCCTTTTCAAACCAATAGGAATAAGCCTTGGCACTAATCACACCGCTTCAAATCCCAAAACATGTAGTTGTTTACGTAGATGTAAGCTTTCTTCACAAAATGTCACCGACCTTTTTTGCGTGAGGGCCGCGTTTATTATTAAAGTACTGACGACACGTATTTGTATAGTGGCGTGCATGACATTTCTTGTGTAGCAAGAATGGCTTTTCTATGCGAATCTTCCGAGGTCTTGGTCAGGTGACAAGAAGCGTTTGATCGTTTACGTTTTCCTCAATAACTAGAGTTTATTCGGTTTTGTGTACCAACAGCCAACTGTCAGTGTAACGCGATTTTTCTGTTGGTTAAGTTTTCCAACCTACTCAGAGAAAATAATCAATCTGCTGTTCTTGGATGGTTGGCTTTCCTGGTTGGTCCTCCTGTAATACTAAATTCCCATGGTATTTTTCTTTTTGTGCAATTTCCAAACCCAGACTAGTTATCAAGTTATTCACTCGTTTGGTGAAGCATAATATGCGACGTAATAATATATGATGTTCCACTCGACCGGGTGCAATAAAAGTGAGGGTTACTGGAAATGTAAAATATGGCTGTCACATGCATCCGGTATTTTGGGTTGCATCTAATCACTACAGTTGATATGCTCAACTGCCGACTGCAAGTGGCTCTCCGGAAAAGGTTTCAGGATTTAGATGCTAACCTAGCATCTTCGGTTTCAAGACTAACCACATACACCGAAACAATATGTCGGTTTTCTTCTTCGTAAATATTTGCCGTAATTTGGACCAACTGCTCACGCAAATAAAAGCCGCACTTATCCATATGTGCTACTGATTTTACTCGTCCCTGAGGCATAAACACTCTAAGCGTAATAACCACGCTTGTTGTTGGAGTATACCACAGTCGAGGAACATCTGGTGAAAACGTACAATTACCTAGAAAGGAGCGAGCGAAACGTAATGGACCAAGCCAAGGCACCTAACCCAATCCAGGAAAAGCTTCCGTTTTGTGGTACACTAAAAATGTTGTTCAAAACGGCTAGCTCTGTGAACGCTAATAGCGCGCTACTCCACCAATAACGTTGAGCAAAAAATGATTTTAAAGACACAATGCAGGCCTGTGTACGCTTACCTCCGCCTAAACAAATGTCGTCAAGCAGCTGAACAATAATCAGGATCTTGAATATTATGTTCATTGTCATCATTCTTCGGAATAACCTCATATCACAATTTGGCCCATTTATACCTTTCAAACCTCCAACATATATAACTACAAAGACAAATTGTGTCAGACACAATGTCATGAGAAAAGAATAACACCCACTCACACTACTGAGGCTTCCTAGCTAACATTTGGGACTCTGGAAAAGTCAACCAAACAGTCATCATAAAATAAGTCACGTGCACGCTGCAAACACAATCATTGGAAGCCACTCAGTTTTTAACGTAGGTGTGCAGTAATAAATTACACTGTGCAATGCAAGTAGTTTAGTCTGTAATACCTAACTGCCCTAATGCAAATTAAAGACCACCAAACTTTAGCCAGAAAAGCTTCTAATCCGCATATAGTGTGAGCTGTATAAAACGGGTGTGCAGTCCCGAGTGCACAACATAGCCTTCGAAAAACATCGTCACTAGGGTGTTGATGAAAATGCTGACAGATGATACATTAACGTCGTTTGGCCTTGTGTTGGCTGGAGCTGACACTTTCCCTCAGTTAACATTATTTTCATACCTGGAGAATTCCCGATATCTGCTCAACGCGCATCTAAAAGGAAAACGTTGCTATCAAAGTCTCCGTTTATTTCTCACGCGTCTGCTTATCCCATACATCACAGATCATCCCAGCGAGTCTCACTGCAGGCAAAAATTTGCCTATTCCGCTAACGATCTAATTGAAACACAGGTCGTTAGAATCGATAAAAATATGTATCCTTATGCCACGTCAGCGGTGGCTTGATAAACGGTTGTCCTAATAAGTGAAGTTGCCGACTGTGATTGGCTCTCGGAAAACACAGACATCTTCCCACATTTGTAATGATCGTCGTAAGCATTTGACCTGCAGAACGCACAAGAATTAAAAAGCACGCACAGTGCGCTATATTCGTTTGGAATATAATCATTTATAAGATAGTGCTCACGAATGTGGGTGGCAGGCTTTGGCACTACACTGATGTTTTTTACCAAACGCACCAACTATTTTCGTCCATTCTTAAAAATTATTGAAACCCTGTGCGTTTTCATTTAAAAACAGTGATAATCGTGCCCAGTAGTTTATACGATGCGCCACTTGCAATGTTTTTAGTGCTGAGATTCCTCCACGTTTCTCAAGCACGACATCCAAGGGTATATCGCAAATTCATCCACAATCAGTAGCCAATTATTTATACATACTTTTCAAATGTTCTTCCGTGATAACATTAATCAACCGCTTAGCGTGTTATTGTACATGGATTCAAAAACACATGACAGAACTGAGCAACAGAAGGCGCCGCATTAGGTTTTGGAACAGAGCATAATTCACTTTATCGTACAAAGACCGCAATGCAAGGACCTGATAAAGTCATCAATTTTCTCAGCTAAATACGATCAGCCAACGCGGAGATTCGTCTGCTAGCTCAAAAATTCAGTGTGGTTCGTTACCTAATGCAATGTCGGCTTAATTCGGAGTCGCCATGGAACATTGCATGATATGCATAAAGCAAGCATTACAAGATATTTATTGAGAGCCTTTACGAACGATTTCATTGATGTCATGAAGGTAGATTTTTCTACGTTTAACGTCAATATCCATTAAAAGGAAGTTATTTTTGGCGTTCATAACAGTGCTACAACATTTTCATCAGACAACAGCTTAAAATCGATCAATGTACGAGGGCAAAGTGAGACAGAAGTGTACTCTCCACTCCACTCATTTTACAGATATGCAACGCAATGCAGTGCTTCTAAACTCCCAGAGCTAACCACAAAATTGCACACGCATAAACCAAATAAGGAGCACGATATTGATGGTAGAATAAAACGCTGGCCATGTCCCCGCAGAGCAAGTTCGGTGGTTTTCAGTGCTCACCTACCCACTTTGATTTTGCTGTCCCATTTTCGATATTGAAACAAGAAATTACAATTACAAGAAACTACAATTACAAAACAAGAAATTACACGTTTCTATAAACGGGACATATGTACATTCATACTATCTGTTTTCAATGTCGTTTGCTACTTGAAATTCGCTGAAGCCTTTCAGCGAAAGACTAGGTAGCACAACACCAAACTGGAATGGGCCACAATATTATAATTATAATATTACAATTGCCACATAGCAAGATAGATGAGGGTAAACGGCACAGGTAGATGAAGGAAAAACTCAGGCAGCTCAGTGGTTTTAAACTGCCGACTAAGTCAGCAACGGTCGGTGCTTCCTAGCTTGTATGTAAGCTTAAAAGCCGTTTAGACAAACCAATAAGGTTTGACTGCAAGATTATTTTGTCTATGACAGTAATTTAAGCGGATGTTATTTGGTTTGCGTCTCTCACTAGCGCCCAAAATGAGGTCCAGACGTTGTCATTCAACCTGACAACACCAAAGGAAAACCAGCCGAAGTAGTTTCTGTTTTGGGCTGCAAACGTTGGCTCGCTAATGGAACTTCCAGAGGTATTTCAGTGCCGTTTAAAGAATGAGACCAATTTTCGAATTCGCTAAAGTATCTTATAAGCATTTGCGTGGGGCATAGTCAGAGCGATGAGTTTTTTTTAGTAAAGCTTGAAGTTGGTAAGTGTTGGCTGAAACTAGACCCCTCAAAGTACTTCAGCGCGTCGCAATCATTTGGCTGCATTACGCAACCCGGAGCCACCCAAAAGCGTGATTTGCATACGTTAGTGACAAGTTGATTGTATAAGTCCTGTTCCGTGTTCAGTTGATTATATTACGTACTGTCTTGTTTCTACGTTGCGTGAGTCATTCCCAGACACCACACCCGCCTATGAGTCCAATGCAACGTGTGGATATTTCAGCAATTATTCACAACCCTAATGTTAGTGGGGAATTTAATACTCACGGCGACCTTCAGTGTCACAGCTACACAAGCTCTTAGTTTTGGCAAAGTTCACTTACAATGTTGAATTTCAATTACGTGCAGAGGGGACCAAGATTTTATGTGATGCTTACCAAGGAGGCGCACACACCGTAGACTTTCAACGTGAGGTTCAGTACCTGTGTCAGTGACTGAACGAGACATTGTGATATTTTGGAGAACACGATCGCGGGTGTCAAAAGAAAAGTAGTCATTTAGCATCATTCTGAAGGTAACCTGGTGTGCGACACTCAAATGTGTGCATAGAATCTTTTCAGCTGTGTGTCATAAACTATACGCCCTTACTAGCTTTCCCGACAGTCGATACCCACCCCGTTGAGCAACGGGCGTTCCTCTTTGAGGATTTAATACCCTTTTACAAAAGTTACACACTTTAATTATGAAATCTGGCTTTACATTTTTGTATGCTTACAAAAAATAAAGGACCAAAAAAATACGCACGCTGTCACGGCTTGGAAGCACTGATATCAAATTGAATCAACGTCAGCCCACACATTTTCATCCACCTGGCTTCACAAAAAGGGTATTTGAACATGCTAATGGACTAAGGATTTGCACCAAAATGTCTTTATGCAGCTTCTAACCTGAGGCCTTATTCAATCGTTCCACGGACGCTCAAGATTTGGAGTACGTCTATCGTACTTACCACTTTGCATACGGCTAACGTTTTCTCCCTGTTGATGTTAGAATGATTATTATACCTGCCACGTTATTTGTAAACAATTTCTGCGCAAGTTGCATGTATTGGACGTTATATCTTTCTGAGCAATACAATTTTTTCATCGTTTGTGTAGGTGTGCACGTGTTACATCACACTGATTTGCGGCAGCCGAAGCAAATCAAATGCAAACGTTTTGGCGGTGGCAAAACGATTGCAACCATTGATTTCGTTTCTGTAGCCCCCATGTGCTTGTGGTGCTGCGACCCAGAATGTGCACTTATTCGGTTCAGTAGATAAGGAAGTAGCCGTTTGTGCAGTAGGTCTTGCACAATTGGTCTTGTGGGACGTTTTCAACATGCAGCATAACATATTGCCGGCAACAACGTAGAAAAAGTTTGCCGAAAAAGAGCAAGTAATAGTTATTGCTGAAGACAGGTGTCTGTTATTGGCCTTTAATTAGTTTGGTAAGAACACAAGAAAAATACTACGTGGCTCGCGGCGCATGACAGTTTACATGGAAAGTATCCACTGAAAGTTTGCCTATAATCGTCACTGCACTACTCAGCAAAGGATCACAGATGATGTTTATTCCGGTGTATCATGCGGTTTAGAATGTACGGATGAATAGACGTTTCCTCGTACACATTTCTTTTTACTGAATGGCCAACGTGACACCCATGCTCGACATTCTAAATTCCAGAGGTTGGACGTAGAATATATACGTTTGGCATAGAATTATTTTGAAGGTTTTGCAGAACAAAACTCACATCTGGCACAAAATCCAGCGCGTATCATGGCGGTATGGTACAGAGAGATTTCTTTGGTTTCCAAAACCACTAACAAGATTAGTCGTTTTAAGGATCTTTAACGTGAGTGCTCAGAAAGGATAAAAGTTTGTCGTAACTTCCAGAGAATCGCGTTCAAAAGCTGGAGTTCTGGTGACTAAATTTACCGCCTGCGGCAAACCCGAGGTCAGTATAACGGGCAAGACAGCTTAGCACCTGGCGAGGGGTGGAGTGAGCAGGAGGACATTTACGCCTGAAAAACGTGTGTGAGCTTATTCTTTTGATGCTTTGATTCCTGACAGATTCGTGCCTTGATAACGTCACAGGTATTGCCAAATATCCAACGAAAAAATGATTTGCAGACAAGTTTTGACCAGATATTTGACCGCCCACCTGCCAATTAGTAGCTGGCCCACTAATGCTGCAAAAACAACGCTGAAATTTGGGTACAAATTCTTTCCCTCCCCCGGAAGTCGTTGAATAAAATCCAAGCTCCATATTCCGGTGGTTCTGACACTTGCTTAAGTAGTATTAATATTCTTTGGTCACTGTCTGTCCACTTAAATAATGTCTAGTCTCAAAAATGGCCCTGTGCAAGAACAAGGGAGTAGATCGCACTATTCAGCGATCGAGCCAAGAAAAAATATAGAAAAACGGAGAATGTTTAATTTTGCATTTGAAGACAACAATGCATTTGTAAACAATGAAAACGTGAATTAAAGTACCACAAGGCATATTGGGAAACGTGGCAGATGACAATCAATATTCTGTATTTAAAAGCGTATTTCGCACAACAAGCGAATTCAGGTCAGCGCGAGAGCTTGAAAAAAATTGTTGACCCACTATGCATGAAAAAATTTAGGGTTTCGAAAAAGCAGAAACAAGTTCGAATCTAATTAGAAGAGCCAAATTTCCGTATGCTCATAATGCTTCCTAAATCCGCAACCTAGCGGGCAAAAGGTACAAAGTTGCACATCCTAACCATAGAAAACCACCGAAAGAGTTATCATTCAAAGTCACCTAATGCAGACAGCATGTATTGAAAATCCAAAACCCAGATTAATCAAGTTAGTGTGCCAAGGAAGCGGATTTAGCAGGACACCATTGTACCGTGTAGAAATTGCGACCGCAGCATTTTGGCACTTGCGACAGGTCTTTGGTAGCCTCTTGTAATTAACACCATTTAAGTTCAAAATGACGTCAAGCGACGTCCACAAAATGTCCTGACAGCTGGGCAGAGTAGTTTGGGTGACAACTTAACCCACCATATATCACTCACCACTCGGGACACTAGATACCAACATCAAACTGGAGCTTGGACAAAGAAACCAGTTTTCCCTCTAAAGCTTTAGTTTACATGTACATTTCAAACTTCATTATGCTGTAAAGCCCAACATTATTCCACACTCCTCGTTCAAGAAGAATACAAAGTCTTCCGTCAGCGGCTACACCCTCGGTATTTGTCTGGCTTGTAAGAAGACAATGTTCTGGAACCAAATAGATAAGTCGACCGTGGTACTGCTCTTCAGCAAAAACACTGTCGGCGCATGCCTTACATTCTGGTATGCCGTTTTGACGATTGACTGTGATAAATGTTCTGGTCGGATCGATTACTCATCTGTTCTATCTGGTCCAAGAGCCGTAAGGCTCTGGTGAGACCTGGAGCCGGTAAGACTTTGATGAACCTGAATATCAGCCATGGGTTGGGCATTTGTATATGCAGGAATTAACCAATGTGTTCCTTGGCCTCATACATGCGCCCTATATTATCAATCCGTCAGTTTTCTTATTATGTTAGACTGAAAAGTTGTGGGGGCAAAGTGCGCAAAATATATGAGACATCTGGTTTTATACCATTTGAGCACACATATTTATAACTCTCAGAAAGCGTTCCACAATATTTATTATCTGAACGTAGTGTCCCCTTTGATCGTCAAAAAACCTGTGCGTAAAAGTTGGTTGGTTTTAAGAACGTCTGCCCTCGAAAAGCGCTCGTGGGAATTGTGTTGATCTCAGGAGTGCGGGGACTTTGTCCTAATGCCTTCCATGAAAAAAAGACGATGAATTTCGCAGCATTTTATATAAGCAGTAAAATATGATTAGTTTTTCAAGCACTTTTTGTGTTTTAAAAAGGCCATTGAAAAAAACAGCAGTTTGCTTCTCTTCAATCTCCTGAACGGGGTTCAATATCTGTTTAAACATAAAGTCCTCTCCATAGAATTAATGGACTATGATTTGGTCGACCAAGGGTTCCTCACGGTAACTGTTGTGGTGAATATGAAATTTACACAGCAACTGTTAAATCTGGGAAGCTCACGTGCAAGCGATGTTAAATTACAAGAAGCGATAGACTGCGCATTGAACGCTGGTCAGGTTAGGAGCCACGTTACTACATCCTAGAGTAGGACAGATGTACGGCTAAAGTAGCTAAGATTGATGGCCTATGGCAGTATCCTTTGGATTCGGCGCTTCGTCATATAGGTAATGTCGGGTCACAATTATCTGAACTTAATATTACTCAAATTAAGGTGTAGGTGCATTGATTAAACAGTTAACCATCCCTGAATGTTCCTTTTACTCAACAACACAGCAAACCGTTGGCAGTGGAATTCTTGAACAATATGAATTTGTTGATTTCCTCAATTCTCAAAGCACACCGCAGAGATCTTAGACAGAAGTATTCCTAACCACATACTTCTAGATATAGACATTCCTCACGCCGGAAGATTCTAACGGATGGGATACAAAAGTCCGGAATGTCCGCACAACCTGCGGCCACACTGACTCAATATATCTGACAACACAACGCTCCACCAACTCCTAACTAACTCTTAACAAATTCGCGCCGTAAATATGACGTTCAACTGCCGTATCCTACAAAAAAATCGACTGAGCAGCCAGCGGTCCTTATCGTTGTCCCGTACTCAGAAACGTTGTCACAGGTACATTAAATGTTGGTGGACTAACGAAGATTATACGTGGCCGATATCATTGGCGAAATGTACATGGTATATTTATGCCAGTATCAAACGGACTGGAAATAAATGCTTCCCACGCCAACTGAAGCGGAGCAAATCATTCAGTTTACTTCACCACAAAATCAACGAGTTTATTTCAAAGATCCAGTTACTGACAGCTCACGCAAACTCACATAGCTTCGTTCCATTAGGCATGAATCAAACCAGCTTTGCACGTTGTCAAACCGAACGAAGGGTGACTGCCATGTAGATAGACTTAACAGTACTCTCAAGCAGAAGGCTAACGAGCTGCGAAAAAATCCTCCTCTAGATGGATTTCTGACCAGGATCGTTTTCCATCTAAAGTTATATCCAAAGGACTTATGCAAAAGCCGTAGAAGAGCCGCCATACATGTGTGCTTCAAAACAAATTCAGGAAAGCTTGCTTTCTCAGATGTGGACAAACTGTGCACCTAAAACGTCTTCCAGCCTAAAAGCACTGTAGAGCTGACATATTTTGGATGATTCTAAACTAAGTAGATCCAACCTTTGCTTGCACTATGACTAAATTGGGGATTAAGTAGTACCGGGCGATCACATCCCCGCTGACGTTTACTGCTATTTGGCACGTTTGCTGAGTAAGGTGCAATTCGGTAGTGCTACGATACTTGGCCTCGCGTGTTTCACCGCCGCTAAACCAGTAAACTAACGTTTTTTCAAAAGCAGTCATGGTCCAAACCTTCAAGACAAAACTAAATACACTTATTATGCTACTGATTAAAGAAGAATTCTATCGATTTGTCTAACCCAGCCCCATCTTATTATGCTACTGATTAAAGAAGAATTCCATCGATTTGTCTAACCCAGCTCCATTTTTTAATATTATTAGTTTGCAGGAAGCCATACATATTGCTGCATTGAGACTTGATTTCATGGTTTCATTTTAATGGCGAACGGTATTAATTTGGCTTCCTGTGATAACCAACAAAATGATTTTTTTAACTTGTATTGTCCGTCTGGTGCCACGCTGCAAATAGTTGTATTGATGTCCTAACAGAAGGGGTTCCTCCGGTAATCTCTACAGAAAACGTTTGTGCTGCGCACAAAAGGGTGTCAACGGTTGACGCATACTAAATCGCACAGCAATGAATCGACTTAGATCGCTGTCTTATTGATTTGGACGGAGGCCACCACGCTCTCATTGACAGAATTTGATGCACGCTTAGTGTTTTGGCGGAAAGTTACTTGTGAACGTCTACAGTTCCACTAAAATCACCTGAGACAAACAGTTAGCTCATTTGTGCCAACATGCTATTTTTTCCTCGTCTATCGTATTCGCTAACAGGTCAGACGCTTATTCTAAGGTAAAAAATCTCCCTGGAATTTCACCCCAAGGAAGGTCGTGAAATGTCGTGCTAATTATTTTAAAAAAAATCCCGACTGATTACCTGCCGGGCAACACGCAACATGCTTGGATCACAAATACGTGACTTTCCATTTTGTATCAAATTACACAATTTGCAACTCCGTTGCACATCACCTCCTGCCACTTTCCTAAACCTTAGCAGATGGACCAAACCCACCAAGTTTGAGGATTAGCTCCAGGTTATCTATGAATATCAATTCAGATTCTCTTAGATACAGACTATTGTCTGCAAGATTTACCGGTTACAACTTTGTGTGCGTCTGTCGTGTGGAATCTCAGGAATTCACCAACAGTTACCTAGAAAACAAGGAATTTCATTTAGATTCATGTTTTTCATGCCGTCAGAACCCTGATATTAGTTTCTGTTGAGCACATGAAAAACTTATCTGCTCAATAAACATACTGTACCCTCCTGTGGTACACGAAAACCTACAAAACCTGCACGCATAGCATTTTCAGTATCACCCAAAACATTGAGTCGGCCTGATCGTATAGTATTTGAGCTCCACTTGTGAAGATGACGACAATACACGGTGGTGAAATAAATGACGTTATACCGGTATGATTCAATGTTACGTCACGCTCAGAAAACATATTTGTATCCAATAAAACCCATTCAAATTACCGAAATGCTCAGAACCAATGAAGATGTGTGCATTTGTAAAGGGCCATGGGTTCTTCAAAAGGTTTTTAAATATTTTTTAATACTGTTGCAACAACATGTGCGAGCCTGCCAAACTGTTAGGCTCATGTCGCATAAAAATTCCCCAAGCCCATATGGAGCTAAATTTTCACTGCGTTCTTTTAGTGCTCGACGAAGTGTCAGATGACTCGATTGACTGCTACCAAAGTATGTAGAATGGTTTTTCGTTAAGGTTTTTTTCTAAAATGCTGAAGTTGAAAAGGTTTTTTCATTTACCCGGTAATAAGATGATCTAGGAAACGTTACAATATTCTGTTCTGATTCAGACAATACTGACGAGATGATTGTCAAAACAGAATGACCAAATTCTGTGAGATTTTGAGGCCTGCTCTAAAGAAAGTTACCACCACTAGTTTATTCGTTAGGGAGCCAATCATCTTATGTTCCTACTTTCAGCGCTTTTTCAGTGAACAGCTGATAATCCACAAGCAAGAAACACGCAAACCAGTAAGTGGTGAGTCACACAGTCCATAGTTTATTCCGCTATCAGCTGTATCTATGGGAACCTGAATTACCATCCATGGATAGCTCAAAACCGATTCCCAAGTTTCATGAATTAGGTTCATAGGTTTATGTTTGCGAGATTACCAGGAGGTGCCGAATAACAGAATCGCAATTAACGTTATTTGGTAGAAAAATAAAAATCATGTATTTAAATTTTCATCAGTTACACGCTTACGGACAATTATTAGCAGGACATGTTGCGACTTTGATTGAGATAATGTGGTGGGGAGATTCTTACCATAAAATAACGAACCGGACAAACGAGAAAGACAAACAGATATCAGCACAAATTAGCTAAGCCCTTGGCTTACCGACTGCATTGAAATCCTGGACATTCCCAAGTACATTTTCGCCAAAACGATAAACATACAAAATGACCTCTGTCCCAATCGAGAAAACAGCAATCTATGATAAGTCGATTCCTTGTCCTAAGATATGTAAGTGGTTTTGTAGAATCCAAGTGAAGTCAAAGTGTTGACCGATAATAAGATCCCGTGCAATTGTACGTGATTTTCATTTTTTCTATAGTGTTTCGCCAACTATTGGCACACTTGTGTGCCAGACACTTTTTCGAAGGTTTAACCACAAACTATCTAAAGATTATTGAAGGACATTGATTCTATTGGGACGTCCGTACAAATACTTTCCAGCGCGGCACTAAATAGGCAATACAAGTTTAAAAATTACTTTGTTGGCAGTCATAGGACGCTAGATTAAAATCATTTGCAATAAAATGCCACTATAAAAACTAGTCTCCTTGCAAAGATATGTAGGGCTTGTTGGAAACTACCGGTTTTAAGAAATGGGGCTGTTTTAGAAAAACGGATTAAAGTCCTTTGTAACCATTAGCGTAATAGATGTACTTTTGATTTTATCCTAGAGTTTCGGACCCCGACTAGCTGTTTGACAAACCCTAGCTGATTGGTTTAGTGACAGTTGAAGACAAGGGCTCAAGTGCCCTAGAACTACACAATATCATCCCGCTCAAAAGACTCGTAAAACTGCAGTTCAAAGTTCATGCGCGTAATGTGTTTAGAAACTCCCTGCCCAGTAATTCCTAACCTTCGGTTACGCCGAACTGCAAGAAAAGGTATATCACAACTAAATGAGTCCCTCTCTCCTAAAACCCAAAGAAGAACAATTTGCTTCTCTCAAATGGTTTGAAAGGTAGTCAAAAGCAAACAACTGTACCCTAGAGAAGATGGGTAAGCTACATTTCGTTTACCATTATTTGTCAGGCAGTGGCAGTTTCTCAGAGTTCTATGCATGTTTTTGAAGGCCTTAAATTGCAATGTATAACCACATGTTTACACGAGACGTGATAACAGCCCCGATTAACTGAAACGACCGCAGTAGTGCCAGTGTAATAAGGATGGCCCTTTGCCGCTAATCCGTTTATTAGTCTAAGTAAACAGATGCAAGCCATTGGATAGGAAAGTAAACATCACATCTGCACTTTGTTTTTAAAAACTGAAAATCCTCACGCGTTTCCTTGAACTTCCATGCGTATTCATTGACTGTCACGCAATTGGAAACGGACGCTGTACAGCAGATCTTAAGGTTCAATAATAACCCGCATTAGACGCGCCTTCCATTAGACGCGAGGTCCAGTTACTAGTACTCGCGTGCCGCATCAGTAGTGCCACCATTACTCGTACGAATATTGATGGTGCTTAAACAAACCCGATATAATCGCCCTCTTTATCTTGAAACACGGAAGAAAACAATCACAGCTGGAGGCATTTAAAAGAGTTTAGTTGTATTTTGTGTATTCCGTCCTAATTAAAAGTATGGAAGATGTTATTGCACATCTAGGTAACATGAATTTTCGATACAAACGCAAAACCTTAATAGACATAACATCGACTGCGATACGTGTGATTTACTGGCAACATGGAAATATTTATCATTTTTGTCCGCTGTAGTATGGCTAATTACACGCCAAAACCAAACAACGCGCACGTGTCTAAATTAAATCCTGAAAAATAGCCACCAGAAGATTTATCATGTGACCTTGACGGTTGTTTGCTGCAGGTGTTTCGCTTTGAAATTAACCTAAATGGAAAAGTCACCAACTCAAGACTGTTTGCATACTCCTCCGCGCTGCAAAGTGTTCGTCTTTTGGCTTACTAACAAATCCTTCCACTTCTAATATTTTTTGATGATAAAATTGAGGATGCAATAAATTTTGTCATTTGTTTCAAAAGGATTTTAAGCTGAGAGACGTTCAAGGTGCGCAGTTTGTTCAAGCATGTGAAAGCGATCCGACATAAAGGACATAGGACGCTGTATTATTGACGTAATCTAAAATTAGTCACAACAACAATTTTAGTAGGCTATAAAACTTCTAACCGATGTAAATCAACGTGCAAATTATCACATGGATAATTGTTATCTGCCAGTCTGTGTTTTGTTACGTCATCAACACGCTCAGGAATCTGAGACTCACACGATTCTACTTAGCTTGTCTTTTAACTTATAACATCATTTTGCGCAACCCGCCTTAATTAACTTTTTTCAGTCTCTAAAGATATACCTGTTTAAGGTGGAACGTACAATTTAACTGTTACGTAAACATCATCAAGTTGCATAGAAATGGAGAAACAATTTATTTATTTATTGCTTAAGCTATTTTTCATTTTGTCATTATTATTAATTTTTTTTATTTTAAACCAACATTTTAAATTTTTGTTGGTAATCTATCTGTACTCTTCGGCCTTATTTATGCGAGTATTGAAAGTTTGTCAGGTTTCACAATCCCTATTGAGTTCGTAAGCGTTTTGCATTGTTTGGGCCGCAACTCTGGAGCATTCTCCTTGAACACAGCAATGCATTGTGGTTGTAGTACCGTCGTGTTGACCAGACTTCTATTTGTTCCTTCACGTCCGAACGTAGTGCTTTGTACACAAATACACACACACTGTTGCCTCATGTGTTTTGATAATTAAAATTCGCTGCTAAGCCAAACCTGCTTCTTGAATATTTCCATCGATTACACAATAACAGAGGGACGTGTATTAAAGATTTCCGGATTTCCTTATGGGCTCAAAATACACACTTCGTGAAATATATATCACATTTAAAGCAAGCAGCAAAAATCGGTTAGTATGGTGGGAAATATAGAAGCATATGCAATTGATTGTAAGTATTTATTATGTCCGGGATAAAAGGATGCTGTGAGACAGTTCGTAGAGCCATCTGACAACTTATTGGGTTAACTCCTGTCACGTGACCAAAGTAGAGTCATTGTTCGTGCAAATCCTTTTAGGTAGCACCCTGCCGGGCTTTGAAAAAGTGTTGCAACTCTCGCAAATGTAGTCCAGCAACACTGCTTAACCGATACTAGCGGTATATTGAATAAACAGTAGATGACAGGATACAAAACGTTTCGGTTGATCACGTGACCGCTGTTCAACAAGTAAGATGGGTTTTGAGCTTTATTTTGAATCTCCTTGTCCGGCGGTGCCCCGACGAGACAGATGCTTACTTTTTCGCTTTGAAGTTTGCCGCGTTCGGCTCCAAAATTTTTCCACCGAACAACAGCAGCAAGAAGAATAATGTATCGTATTATGTATAAAGCCAGCATTTTCTCTTTAGGTCCAAGTTGAGCAAGGAGACTTCATTCCTATCTAAAATCCATACTAGTATTCCTCGTCAACCACCATACAAGGTAAAAACAATTTTCGAAAGAGAGCCAGATGGTTCCTTCCTCTGTGGTATCCCTTTTTGGGAGAGTTGCCGTCATTGAATTTTGTGGGCCGAAAAAGACGGTTGGATGAGGCGCCGGCTGGAGCTTTTTCTTGGTTTCAAACGTGTGTAGATAAAAATTAGCTTGTAGCACATTAGGAATTGGCTTCAGTCATGGGAACGAAATTGGCCCAGTTTGAGTATATGTAAATCTGATGCCTCAATGGCACGAAACTATGGATGTTGATGCGCGCATTTAGTAAACAGAACTTTGAAAATAATTCGTCGATTTTCTGACACGTCTAACATTCGACAAGTATAAGGTTTTGTCATCCTTACTTTTGAAAGTGATGTTCACAGAAGGCCATGGTCATTTAAATTTAGTTAGAACAACGCTTATTTCAAAGCTGTTTGATAATTGCATAGAATATATTGTACGCGTATCGCCGACAATACTGAGCACGTCGAATCCCACCTTCAGTCGACCATGTTCCAGTTTATTTAAAATTAACTAACAGAACAGGGTAAAGATGTCAACTCAGTCGATTTGCCGGTACTTAGAATTATACGTTAAATTTGCAGCGCAAGGATGCTGGTGTTTTCGCCAGCTTTTTGCCAACTAGGTTTAATGGGACATAAACCGATGACACAATTGGTGTCAAATCAAAATATACATGAAGAACTTGCAGGAAACGGATACCCAGAGATCGTTTAATCAAACACCTAATTTAATCGCCTACGGAAGCAGGCACAATCACTCAGTAGCGTACTGTCTACTTGCGTCAAATAAACATTTGGAGGCGGTGACGCTTCTCTTACGGTCACACGGTCGCGAATGTTCTAAAGTCACCATCGGTTGTAAGACTCACAAAATTAGTGCGTATCTGCGTCGGCGTGAGGTTTCAGCTGTCAAATTTTCGTTCAGCGAAACAAAAGCAGAAGCATATGTCTAGAATAACCAGTATTGTCCCAAAAAGATGTAATTTGAAGACAACTTCCCATAAGTGGTGCAAAAAGCCTTTGCATTTTGCTGAATATAACTCAAAACCTGTGTAACTTTTACGAAGACAACTTTTCAAAATCATTTCTAGACAAAAACTCTTTATCTGAGCCAACATTTGGGTATTCACCCTGGACTCATGCTGTCAGTCATTGATTGCTAGATAAATTACGGAAAATCAACGCGGCTTTTGCATTTCCCAATCACAAGAAATCTAATGGAATGAGTTTTGTTTTAGATGGTAGTTTCAGTGGTAAGCCAAGCAATAAACAATGTCGTGGTAGGCAATCATTTACCGTCTTTGCGCCTTGTCTATTTTAATACGCTACTTCCAACGGGCATTCCAAACTAGTAAGCATACGAAAACACACGGCAGGGCAGTCGTCATGGGCCCAGATAGATTCAAGCAGAATATGTACGGGACAGTATTAGCAAGTAGGAAGGGAACCGGAAAACGTAGGAGACTTGACAAAATATGGGTTATTATCCCGTGTAAAATGATTTATCTCCCATTGCTAATCGTTCCAAAAATGATTTAAAGTTTAGCATTTGCATTAGCTTGTAGCGCAAAAACACAAGAACCAATAGGAAGTTATTTTTTATTTATCAGAAAACGTAAAACAATTAGACGTTTAGTCATTGAGCCGAATCCACAAATGATGGGTTGTTCCCCGGTTTATTTCGCTATAATGTGACGTCGTATAAGCTGAAAACAGAATATTCTTGTGACAGCAACCATTGCTTCACAGTAATCTTATAGTGAATGAACAATGTGACTTGACGTCATTTACAACACTTTACGTACAATACAAAATCACAGCAAAAAACTGGCCACTTCATAACCCGTGACAAGCCAATCCAAAGTTTAGTAAGCGCTGATGCATGTTCCATATCTAGTTATGGTAATAACTTTAATGACTCTGCTGTGGAAGCCTACCAAGAAGTACCATCTTAGAGTAGGAAACAAGAATTTCCCCATTAATCCGCCCAACGTTGTGCTTACAACTGTATGGTTATTCTAATAAGATGGGCACAGAATGTACCGTTTAGACTAATCACCAAGGTTCGGTAGAACAAAATTTAACTAAGACACCTAATAGTTGGAGTTATACCGGCTGTGAACATAGAGGGTTTGGAGTTCTTTGCACAGTAATTATGTTGAACAAAAGATCTATTAACTTTGTCGTAGCTCAGGTTTACGTGGATTGTGAATTCAGTTAGGTGAGAAAATAGTATTTTATGTTCGGTGCGCCGCAAACTCCAGACAGTGTTGAAAATATTTGTATATATTGACGTTACTGGTTACCAAGACTCGACTACAAATCTTCCATGGTTTTTTGCACGCAATCATTATGTACGGTCTCATTGTCAATGAGGATAACAAAAAATGGTGTGTAAAATAAAGACATATGTGACCTAAATAACGTTACCCCTAATGTAGGTGATGAATTTAAATCTGAAACATGAATGTTAACTGATATGCCACTATTTTTAAACTTCTTAGCATAAATTATATATTATAATGTTTTCGGCAAATAAATGCAAAATTGGGACCAAAGAAAATCGTTTCAATCTTTCTCTCGTTAGCTCAAAAGCGTGAAAAAATGGGTTTTTGTGATGAAACGTTTTACAAATCTTAAACCTACCAGACGAGGGACAAAAATGAAGCCAATAATGTGACCCAGGTATTTGGTTTATGTCGTTTTGCAAGTCCTGTAAAAAGGAAAATATGTGGAAAAATATTTTTATTTAAAGTAGCATTCATTTATACAAACCGCACTAAGTAGTTTATTGAAATTTATTTTGATTTGCAGTCAGCAAAAATATACGGAGTTACCCGGCAATGAGATGAAAATCACTGTTTCCAGAATGGTTTCAATCCAGTGTATCCTCAAATTCAGCCTTCTCCGAGACAATTTTTGACTACGTAGACTGACGTAGCTTGGTGCAAACTAAAAATGTTATAACATTATGGAGAGCAAAATAATCCACAAAAATGTTTATTCCGTAACATTACTCGGAGAATCTAGTTGCATATATTAGGCTAGGAGCCAAATTACTTGTGCCTGTTGGACATTTGTATGGAACCTAAATTTTGCTGCATATCATGCAAAATTTTCTGACGTAACCAAATAAAACTCTTACCCGTGCTGGCTGACTCAGTTGCACCTGAAGTTAGAAGAGTTTTTGAGTTTACAATAAAAGGCAAGGCACAAGAACTATCGTTCCATTCAACGTAACCGACAATATACAAGGCAATGTTGATGCAATTTGCACTACGGTCCTTTTTCGTGCGATGATCATGCTCTCCAATATGAGTTGCCCAGTAACTTGGATTAGGCTAAATATAGGGTAAATATCCTTTCATATATGTTTTAGTCACTAGTATTCCTTTTTGTCATCGCTTAACGCCACATCATCTTGTTACGATCATTTGGTTGGGTTATTGCAAAAGTTCCCAAACTTTGTCAGGACATACTTCTGAATGTGAACGTTTTATTTCCCGAAAGCTTTACAGCCATACAGTGAGATAGTCTATCTTTTCGTTAATCAATAATTATTTTTCGCTTATTATTATTATTTTTTATTTTATTATTATTATTATTTCGCTTCAACATCCATGCTCCTTGAAAAGGCGGTGTTTTCGTAACCTGCCGGCTTTTGCATGTTGTCAATATTATTTACTCGTCAAAATTTTCTGGTCAAAATCATTACAATTGACGATTACTTAGTTGGGAGCCTATAGTGAAGGGCGGTGGCTGACAAATAATATTACTTTTATCATCTTTTCTACTGTTCCAATAATTTTGCCGCAAATTTATCCAAAAATTTGCATGGCTCACTTTCCGCAGCTGGTTACGAAATTGGTGATCATTTGGTTCACAGAATAACAGAAGGAACAAAATATTTTTGTAGTACTCTACAGGTTCGCAGACACAATTATTCACGTGGGACCTGTATCATAATCCAACATCCATTTCTTTCTGTCTTTTTAACACATTTAGGTATTCTTTTTAAAAAGTGTTATTATCTGACCTCCAGACGTCAGCAAACTGTGGTCAATTTTAACAGTCCCGAAAATGCGGATAAGCTATTGAACAATAACTCATATCACGCAGCTGAAAGATTAACTGATAACGAATTCATTAAATCCTTTACCAAACGAAGGTTGTCATTTTAAATACAACTCACGTTTTGAGCCATGTGTATCTGCATCTGGAGATGCTGAACAAGGAATGTTTTGGATGTTTAGTCACTTTTCAGCCAGTTATGAGAAACAGTGACACCACGGTTATCGATGTGTTTATTTTTTACCAGCCTCACGACTAACGTGATAACTCAATATGTTGTGTATTTAACATGATCCAATTCTTCATTTTGCCATCCAATAACTCAGAAATATTTAAACTCAGGCTCTCATTTTGTCAGTAAATCAAATCTAATTAACATAACAAAAATATTTTGTAGATCTGTAGCAATTTTACTAGGATTATCTAGCACTCGAGGAATCAATGTCTACGTGATCAATGTTTCTAGCTTCTTTGATTAGTGGATGCGTGGCATTGTGTTCCGCTTTAAGTGTAGCTATTCCGTTGTTGATCATCAGATCGTGGCCAGGTGTTCCTATTCATATTTATATTCGCGCCGGAATACGGCGCGCTCAGAAATATCCGAATTTCTCTGTGTGCACAATGTTTGTGGGTTCAAGGTTAGGGCCATGTCCATTTACTAATTAAGGAATCTTCATTACAATGACCAAATATGACAATCACTACTAATGATATCGTCTTTTTCTTGCGCTTTAAAATAGTGTCCTCCAATTGCGAAGATTTGTGAGTTCAATCTTCGCGTTTCCTGCGTAATTTGCTGGTGAGAAACGTCACAATATCCTGACACATAATGATGTAAATATCTGGAACTGTTGAAGCAATACAAACGCGTGTGTCAGTGGCGCGCATTGTGTTTCCTGATACGCAAAGATTATGGATGGATGTTAAACAACACGTTTTACCCGTATTTTTGCATACCTATATGCACTGCAAATCCCTTGAGATTATGACCATTTCTATTCGTAAGATCTTTTTTACCTTACCTCCAGAAAATGAACAGTATAGTAGCAGGGTAGGTCTTTCAAGATATTTCGGGGCACTCAAAGCAAATTATTTACCACATTGCTGAATTAAACTACTAATTTCACATTTAACTAATTAAGTTGATTAAAAACACAACGTCACACAACGAACAACAGTAACTTAACAAGCCAAGTAGTTTGCTTTCCGACGTTGTCTTCTTTGAAGCCTTTTGCACCACTCATCTTCATCAGGATGGTTAGCCTAATGATCGATTTTGCAATCATAATCAGATATATTCGGTCCATAATATAGGATAAAGCCCCATTGCCACAGAGCTTGCTGGACGTAAAACAATCAAAAATGTTTATCAAATAAGAATTCAATACCAAAAAATACCCTACAAGGCCAATGAAAATATTTTTGTCTTATTTTGAACGCACAACTTCTCGAACTTGACAAGGACCCAGCGGTTGATTTTGATTTCAAAATGTGGCCGACCAGCTTTCATGCTTATTTTAAATCTGCGGAAAAAACTGTAGAGTGTTGGAAAAGTCAATTAAATGAATTCTTCTGTTGGAATACTTCGGTTAAGCCCGTTCTGACACAACGGCTACAAAGTATGCCCACCCTGGGAGTGACAAGAGACGATTTAAAATATTTCGTGGCCCCACATGTAGATTGGGTAGACATAAAACTCCGGAAAAGTGAAACCACATAGAATTTCATCTGGATAAAAGTTGAACACTTTACTTCTTCTTCTATGTTTTTACTGTCCAGGGGGTTCAAGTACACACCGCACTCCTACAGCTTATCGACATGTGTAGAGAGTGCAACTTGCCTAACCCCATGGAAATTAAAATAAATTGCGCTACCGGAAGGCAAGATTCGTTTCCATGTGTGCGCCACGCATAACATAGTAAACCAATCAGAAATAACTACAGAGTAGTCCAGTATCCTGTTATGAATAAGGACTGTACATAGTGTCAGCCTCTATCCGGATAATAGGCCATTATACACTAAATGGATTCGGAAGATTACAAATGCTTGGGTAAATGCAGGGCAGGAGTATTCACAACCGGAAGCCTTGGTCTGCCTTGATGGTACCGTAAGACAAAAAATGACGTAAGGGTCTGTGCTTCTACTTGCTCCTGTTAGCGCACACAATGATTAATTTTCAGGGACTATCTTTGTCTCCCATGGACATAAATTTTCGTAAACACGCGGATCATCTTAGGTGAGTTCTACGTGAGTCTTGCCCGCAAATCATTCTCAAGAGCTCCTTTTTTGAGCCGCCTTCCGTTCTTAACGAGCAATTTTTCTTTCAGGACACAATCCTAGGAAACACTAAAAAAATTTTAACTCCACCCGATGAAGGATCTAGTGATATTTTTATGCATTCTTACTTAGGACTGTAAGGTTAACTGCGTATCTCTTTTTTATACATTCAGACTTCGCGCGTTTACCTTTTGAATGCATTTATATAAATGGAACAAAGTTAGCATCACCAGAGCAGTTTCTCACAAAAGCAACTGATTTTGACTACAAAGAAACTCACACTCAGGTGAACCTTGTGGAATTCCTCTTGCAGAAGCTAAATGGAAAATGGTTCAAGATTGTGAGGCATAACCAGTTGGTTTCTACACTTGTCAGCATCGAGTTCTTCGTTATATATCTTCCCAGCACAGCGAAACTCAGTGGATTGGGTCCTGGTATTAAATTATTCCAGAGCGTTCGACTGCTGTAAAATATTATCCGGATTTGTCACAAACAAAGGAAGCACCCGAAGAACTTATTTTCTTTACACAATTCTTTGTTGTAAACATTTCGCAACTATTTTACAACAATATCTAAGCCTTTTTCTTTCCTACCTAACGGCTTATCTTTTAATTCCACCTACCACTATAGCTGGCTGATGCACAAAGAAGCAAGCACATTCGAGAATCTTCGTCCGCTCACATTTCCAGCCCAATATTGGCAATAATGTTGGGATCACAATGCTGTATTACACATTTTACAGAAGCACGACATTTGAAAGCATCAAATGAAGTAAAGTGTATTTTGGCCCTAATTACGAGCATAAATTCACATACATATCTACTGGGCATTTGCACGTACAATTTTTTAAGTCCGAAAATTATCGGTCGTTTCCTAACTCCTTTCAGTAGGGTCAGTCATGTTGTTGAATCTTGTTGAGAGTTTCAAAGACACCTTGTTGTAAGGAGAAGGGTGGTCAGTTGGGAAGGATTGAAGAGAGATGCTTTCCAATAATACATCTGATGACTAGTATTGTGATGTGAATAAAGCTTCATCCGCGCCAGAGCAGATAAATATAAACGTAAACAACTTGCTAGGATTATCTCACATATGTTTGGTTCCGTCGTTATCCCAGATGCTTTATAAGCGTTCGTGGCATTCCTGAGAAATATCTTGACAAACGCTTTTGAATTCTGCAAAAGCTAACAAAAAATTCACTTTTGGAACAAAAGGTGCAGTATCACGCCTACTCAAAGTCAGGAGGGTTTAGAAATACAAACATTCTGCAAAGATGCAGCTCAAAAAGATCATTTTACTGTTTGAGTTATTTTTCAAGGGATAGCTACAGCCAAAATATTTCTCTAGTTGTAGTGTTTATGATTGCAAATTGAAGGGCAGTAGCTCATTGTATTAAGCAGACAACTTGTACACAAAACTAAGCACACATTTTCTGTATTAAGCAGATAACTTGTACACAAAACTAAGCACACATTTTAAAAGATTTGACCACAAAGAAGTCAAAAGTGCCCTTTTTGAAAAAGTGAGGAAAGTGAATCATAGACGCGGTGTTGCGATGAAAGCAAAGCGGGTAAATAAATCCTGTGTTCCGCAGCCTGTCATCACTTAGTGTTTCTACCACGCAAGCGTTAGCTTATATACTAGATAACACCGGGGGGATAAAACCTGCATGGTCAATTGAAGGTGATCCTTGTCCGTAAGTGCCAATTTTCAGAAATAATATCCGCAGATTACTGTGGGTAATTTTCCTGTAAAATGAATTCGTATACCTCTTCAGCTCAAATTAACTCCGTTGCGCACGAAGATGGATGCGTTTTATACATCTACGATGAAAAGTGGGAAAACAGTATATCCATTCATCTTAACAGCAAGAACACCAGTGACATCGGCGCTGATTTCACGTATGATTGCTTAAAGTACCCCACACAATTAGAGAGGTTCTGGAGAAAAACAACTGCTTCCTGGTTTAGCCGCCTGCATTTTTGTACTGAGATGTAAACGTACCTCCTGCGACCAGCAAAATACATCATTCAACTCTGGACGCTTCACAGTTTTCTCTAAAATGTCTGTTATTTAGTTCAAACTACTAAAGTGCACCAGCATAAAACAATTTTGCATTTATCTTTTAGGGCTCAATAAATATCAGTGAACGGTACATTAAATTTTACATATAATAACGCCAAGCGATACCAAACCATCACTAGGTATTTACAAGCACAAGGCATTCTGTTTGGCTAGCAAAAATCTACGGATATCTATGGTGTTTTATCAGCTTGCGGATGAAGCCCAGTTCGCATATATTTTGTTACCTCCGTGACTAGAGAATAAGGCGCAACGTATTTTTCGCTTGCATTCTGATGCTTCTTGTTATCAACTTTTGGCAAGATTCAGCGTGTTTGCAGTTCCCTCTACTTTGTAAGATACACAACACTGGTGACTTCCAAAAGGATAAAATAACCGCATGGTGTCTCATTTGCTGTCAATTTATACTGATTTTCCCTGCTTACACGGATGACTTATGTTGCAATCATAAACATGCTTATTTGGGATTTTGAGTTTGTGCAAGCCACGTTCATTCTATTGAATACCTGGATACCGGATTGCTTCTTGATTAATAAACAAACTACCAGACCTTCAAGACAAAAATTTAGCCGACCAATTTAAACAACATTAAGCTATCAGTTTTAACGCGCTGTTGATAACATTAGGTTTCTAATCCCTAAAAACCACCGATTTGCATGAACTTATTTTAAGCTTAACTTCTAAAAACCATCGATTTGCATGAACTTATTTTAAGCTTAACAAAAACTGCATTTCGTACATTGTAGCACTTGGAAAAGAATGCTAAGTTTCTCAGAACAGAACAATATGTGCGTGGAAGCGTGGACAAGCAAAACCATAAACAACATTTCAAGAATGGAATGGTTCAACAGCAATCTTTAGAAGCCATAGTGAATCCCATTTATTTGCTGGCATGCTTCTGGATAAAATTTGGGGATTATCACCTCCGTTTCATGAATTATTTATCCAGCAGAGAATACGTGTTGTTAGTAGGCCTTAAACACTGTCCTACTACCGCGAATGTTATTTTAGGAGCTCACCGCAAACCAGCTGGCTCTTAATGAGTGTACTGAAATGTAATCTGCAAGCGCTTGACGCAAAGGGTTTTAAAATGTAAGTGATGATTTTGAATACGCACTGCCTCTCATATATTCAAATTTTTAGCACATACATTCAAACTGAGATACGATACCCTGTTCCAGAAGCGCGCTGCATTTTGCAATATCCCAACGCAAACCTCCTAAACGTTAAATAATTGTACAGCATTTCTGTGCTGGCAAATTTCATCCACATCTATGGCTCACAATTTATGCAACCTAGCAATGTAAAGACTAACAGACATCTATCAAAGATGCGAAATACCTACGGCTGATGTACTGTCTATTACACATGAAAAATCAAAAGAAATTGCTGGCCTGCCAGGCTTCAATGGCATTGGCAAATGCATTTTGTTTTTTTGTAGATTTGTACCTACTGCTTCGTGTTACACAACTTGATCAGGGCCTTTCCTCGGTTTGAGTATGACATTGTTAGGTCGTCAAACCTGCCAGTTCCCACAGAGCTTGTTGTTAACTGAACACCAATCCAAATCCATGCCGTATAGTTAAAGTTTTTTTATAAAAGAATCCGCAAAAAGGAGTACGTTGACACTTTGTTGACAACCAAATGGAAGCAAGAATGATCTAATACACTAACTACGGAACTTGGGGGAGCTGAGAAATAATACTGAATTATGCTTGAAGAAACACTGAGAATCCCTGCGAAAGATCAATTGGTCCAAAGCTAAACAAACTGACCGATCAAGGCGCTAAAAAGTAATCGTACCTTCTATTTTCGTTAGTTCCTGTTTTATGCCATCTAAAAGAGATAAACGCAAACTTTTGTATGCCGGAAGGTGATGAAAAATTGTGTAGCTCGTCAGATCAAATTAATATATGCCGGAAGGTGATGCAAAATTGTGTAGCTCGTCAGATCAAATTAAACACAGGCGCAAGCGGTGTATATCTCGTTGCATGATAGCGCACGAGTAACAAAAAATGCGCAATTGTGTTACTTGTAGCTTTAGACAAAGAAGCCGCAGATTTTCAGAATTACCAGCGGAATTCAAAACTGATCTGGTATGCAGGTATATATAACAGATAGGCCACTATTTGCCAAGGATCGTTTGATATGGAATATGAACCCAGTATACATAATTTTGCACGGATACGCCCAGTATCGTTTTCGAGTGGTGTCCGCAACACATCAGTAAGAACGCTTTTGTCCGTACGCAATGGATGTTACAATTTTGCATGTTGTTTGCCACCAAAAGTGAAAGTTTTTCGCGTTGTGCGATTCAATTTCTACCGTCCTCAAAGGTAAAAGTAGACACAAGACTAAGAGATCATGTTTTGTAAGCCACTTGGTGCACATACAAACTATGGGCAACGAATATTGTATTGTTTAAGAGATTTCCTTGGAAAATTACATTTAAAATATTTATTTGGGGTCACAGTCGGGCTCTCAATTATAACCGGCGAGCAAACACAATTTGAATGAGAAGAAATATTTAGCAGCGAGCACGATATCTGGAAGTAACATTTATGAGGTATGCGATCGGTTTATAAATCCCCAGTTTGGTTGAATTATTATCAGAATAAGATGATTGTTAACCGGGTTACTTCAGGCCCTCTCTTACATGGGTGGGCAAGGGCAGTCAGTTCCGCTTTCAGGCAATCGCGACCAAGGATGTTCCGGTAAGGCTGCTTACTTCGCATTTTCCCAAACAACAATTGTCATCCAGGACAGGTCAACCCCAGCCGCTTGCGTTCATTAAACATTTCTTTTCGCATTTTCCCAAATAACAATTGTCATCCAGGACAGATCAAACCCAGCCGCTTGCGTTCATTAAACATTTCTTTTACAATTGACATCAAAACCCGTAATGCACCGCAAAAATCCTAAATTCCTCAGAGAATACTAAATCCATATCTAGTCGTACTAAGTGTTTGGCCACACTTGGGAGTTTTGTTGTTCACTTGAACCTGTGTGCTATCAAGTAGGTTTATTTTGGAGAAAGATATATAAAAAATGCTGACAGCACGCTTATGTGGTAATTTCCATGCAACAAAACCCCATTAAGAAGTATTCACGGACTCCAAGATCTCAAACTGTTTTGTTTACTTACCGGCCGACTTGTGCTTGGTCATCTCAAAGACACGCTACGCAATCCAATTTAGAATGCTGAATCCTGTCACTTTTGGCGTGAGCGGCTAAATATACTGTGTTCGGCAGAATAATTCATAAGTTACCTACGTGCAAAAGTTCTAAAGATCCATAGAAAATTTGGCCGAAACAATGTATGTAGTGCTCATTATTTCCTCTCTCGCAAATTTTAATCCGTGTTTGCGATTATAACAGCAATTATAATAGTTAATTGCTTTTTTATCATGACGCCCCAGTCCCAGAGAACAATTGGCTAAAACTGAGTAACGAGATCAGCTACGGGATGTTTTTGAATAATTTGACCGCTTTGTCGCATGCAATTCCAGTTGGCTGCTACGAATGATATATCGAACAACTATAAGCAACACATCTGTCCACACAGAACAAGTGTTACCCTGTTGCGTGTCACCGGCTTTGAAAGTGGCAAATCCATGTCTTATCATTTTCCCGGATAAAAACTAAAAAACTTGCACCGTTTCTGTGAATAATTTTGATGGTGGGTATAAACTATGAGTGGACAATATTGTGTACTTTTACAAGATTCCCAGGAATATTGCACTCTAGACTTAATGCAAGATAGATTCGTGCACTTACGCATGACCAAAATGCCAGCGAATCTTTAGGTCCTAATGAAGGTTTTCAGTTTCCGCAGTAACGAGTCCGAGGTATTTTGTGGCTAAGTGTTCACTATTATTGTCAACCTCACGTATGCTGCTCGTATAACAAATTAAACTCGGTTGGCTTTAAGTAAATTGCAAGCAAGCTAACCGAGGGCATTTCCTACTCGAACTTGCTTTTAAAAATACTGCTGAAGACAGCATAAAATGGCCACCAAAATTGGGTGCATTTAATATCTTGTCTGATTGTCTCCAACTAACCTCATTACACAACAAAAACTAGATTCAGCGTACACTGGTATACGAATGGTATGTCTCAGTATCATACACAACATTTTCCGCGGGTTGATTACCTAAACTTGGGGATTTAGGTGCATATGGTGACCCATATTTTCTTTCCCCAGGCCTACTTTAGAGAACAATATAGAGAAATAAACCACAGTTTTATTTACCAATTTTCGTAACAGAAGATCCCATTAAGCGGTATCCATTGATCCTACGAGCTATTAAATGTAATTCTATTTTGTGCAGAAAAGATTTGAACTCTCGGAAGCTGGTTTTTACACAACAATTTTGTTTAGAACACACATCTCTCTTACCCGAAAGTCCTAGAAAATTAATGACTTAATACATGCTTGTGATAATTTCCCAGCCTACCCAAAAGTCCTAGAAAATTAATGGCTTAATACATGCTTGTGATAATTTCCCAGCGGTAAAATATTTCTCGCCGGTTAATTTATTCTTATCTGTGTGTGCCATTTTTAAGTGGGGTAGTTTCTATGGTAAGAGTAATTGCAGCTTTTTCGCGACGGCCTGGTCTGCCAAAAAATCATAATCGAAATTATGCTACCAAACTGGCTGAAGAAGGTTTCATTCTCGTATACCAGATATAACAGATGCTGTGGCAGTTACTGCAGCAGAAAAAAACAGAAGCTACGCTTTTTGGTGGCTTGTTTGCAAACAACGGTTATGGGAGCTTATATTTTATGGATTAGAATGAACCACATCAGCAGCTATCCTTAAAAATGTAAGCAGTATTTCAGTCACGTACAATGATAAGCCAGAATATAACTGTACCTTTTATTTCCTGCAACGTTTTTTGTAGGCCAACTGCAAAATGCGAATAAAAATCATCTTATCATAAAGGCAGGTGAGTTTAAAAATACTTTTAAATGTTTCACGGCTCAGTAAAACAGTTATTATTTTAATGACTAATAATTTCAACACAAAATTTCTGTGTGTAGTCGCGTTCCTCTAAAGTCCGTCAAATGTAATGTTCTTATGTGCATAACGTTTAAAATTTCAATAGTTACTCCGGCGTTCCGCAATAATGCATTTTTTCAATTTTATGGAACGCCCAATGTATAATATCGGATAACTAAATTGAAGATAGCCTTGTGTTTTTATAGTTTTAGGGCAATATTTTGCACCCATTTTTAGCAGGGGCGTCCGTCAGCTTATCAAAATTGCTTAGTGCAATAAAAAATTTTAATGGTGTTTTTTTATAATTACATAAAGCATTGGTCATCAAATACTTGCGACATCTTACACATCAACTGTCGCTGGTAAACATATTACTGAAGAAATCATCCGTAGCTCTAAATTGGTAACATCCATGATAATAGCACATACACTACTTCCTCACTGATGTTCAATTGCAACACCTTGAAACCGTAGACATGCCACAAATGACAGCGCTCACGGAAATAAATCGTACCTTTTGCGTCACCCAGTACTTTGATGGTTTGTTCTGTATGTATTTTAACAAAAATGGCCGTAGATCGTAAGCGTGCTTTTGCAATAGAGGCATGCAGTCTTCAAGTTAGAATACATTTACTTAAAATGCCTGCCTGTTCTATTACCAAGCACATTGTCTGCCATTTCCGTCAGTTGCCACTGTACTCCATTTAAGCCGCATGCCTGTGAGTTTAGATTGTCATCTGGCTGCGGATCTCTAATGGCAAAACAACACACAATGCCTGCGGCCGAGCTAGCCGCACAAAACAGTTTCTACAGCCATTGTAGGCATTAGCTGAGCTGACGTTGACGATATAATCGTGTACGTATGCTGCTAAAAGTATTCCATTTGAGAAATTGATGCTTTCGTTTTTGGCGCGGACAAAGCACGCCATTTTTCCAAGTGCATAAAGCAGTATGTAACAGCTACACAGATTCATGACATATTTGTAAATCAACAATTCTATCACGTTCCTCAGCCCGTTGATGGAAAATTCCAAATTAAAACATAGGTAGACCAAGTATCAATGCTTGCGTGAAATAAAGTGCTCTAGATCGTCTGGTATTTGGATTTTATCCACCTATGTAAAAATCTTTTTATGGTCGGCGAGAGTATTTCTGATGCGCGATCGCTCTTGGACTCCATCGTAGTTGCGTATATTAAGCAAGTGTGTGGGCTGTGAATCGACAAACACAGATTCTTTTTTAGTAAAGCACGTGATTTCCAAGTCTTTAGACCATTCAGATTTAATGTATCTTATTGCTTGATTATTGACGTTTCAAAAGGCCATCTACGATTTTCCGGCGCCAATTTACTATGCGCTCGTCGATGGCCCATGTTCGTTTTGTAGTTCTAACAAAGTTTTAAATTTTGCCGTCCTCTAGACATAGCTTCTAGGATTATTAGTAAACTTAGCGAAATTTAGCACTCTGTTCTTTTAATTACTCAAGAGCAGGAATTCCACGTGCTTGGCGTCCATCTCCTTTCACAACGCAATAATGCTGCACAACAGCACACCATTAAAAGGAATACAGTTTACAGCGATAACACAAGGGGGTAAATGGTCGACAGTTTTGCTCCGTTGTTATGGCAGCTGAAGGAGAATACCGGGAAGCTTAAGTTGGTTGTCGTTGCATACTATCCATGAAATTTACTCAAATCCCCCAGGATTCAAGGTAGCCACGGCAAAACGCGCGGTTAGTATTATGCCCTTCTCTACCCAAAGTCAGGCATAGGCCGGATATTGCATCCGCAGCCATTGTTGCGTACAACAATGGATATATCAACGGTTGCTTTGTTTTGTCAAGCATTTATCTGTTTGCTACGCGGTTGTAAAAGTCGAAAACAAAAAGCAAAATGAGAGAAATGTTAAAGTCCTTAAACTTTCCACCCAAGATTTAGGCACATAATAACAATTACAAATTATCTGCTTATACCAGAGTGTGCATCACCCGATGGAATTGCATACAAACTACATGGATGGACGGAACTGCGAATATGTCTGTTGAGCATAGCGGTCGATATTCAAACGCTATAATTTTAAACGGCTGACGCACATTTGGGACATCTGTGTAGTTTAGGTTTGACGCTCACACATAGGGATTTTCTGACGTATTAGTGCCTCTAAAGTGCACAGATCAAGAGCTCTTTAATTCAATGCTTAGGTGATGGTACAGTATTCGGTCTCTATTTCATGTCTATCATCTTGATTTTCAATCCGATCAAAATAAGGCATAATAACCAGAACGCGGTGTGTTCTCTGTGTTTCTCCTTGATTTTTTAGCTTTATTATTCAAAAAAGATAAATTAGAAATCAGTTGGTTGCTTGATATTGCTGAATGGGGTTAAATTTGGTAACCTTTCTAATAAGACCAATCCACGGGACAATTTATTGTGATCAAACTGATATTCTGAAAAGTGATGCCGTTTAGAGGTTATTTTTAGCACCTTGGGTAACCTTCAAGCTTGCACATTTGGGGACCCAGCTCATCTCACCAACACCCAGCAATTTCTTTCCATTGTAGGGAACAAAGGACGCTCTCGATAAATAACACTACGATAATACTGCTAGGTAAGAAATATAAGCGCATCAGGTTATTGTTTCCCATAATAAACAGGTGACTAAAAAGATGGCTTTTGCTCTAAAATGTTGATTTTTTATACTATGATGTTCAAACGTAAAGCACAAAATTGCTAGAGTGATAAACTGCGCAGACGGTGCATCTTGGGAGGGGCAATTATGATGACTTTCATATGGACCTATCTTACCACCGTACTACTAAGCCAAGCATTTTAATTTATAAAAACAGTGAAAAACTGATGTCTACTACAAATCTGTCAATGTAAACAACCTGAATAACCGCTTTGTCCCTCAAATGGTGATATTGAACCCTACGTAAAAAATTGGAACGATGTTGCACCCAACTGTGGTCCTACTTTAAAAAACACTATGCGCCTTTGTTAAGGATTTGAATTTCAAAATCCGAAATCGGTGTTTTAATTCTTATTAACTTGATTGGAGATTTGAAAGATAAAGTTAGTGTTCCTAAGAAGATGCCTTTAATTGCTGAATATAATAATACCTACCAATTCCATGTCATCGACATTTAAACAATTGTGGATCCACAGCTTTCAAGCTACATAAAACTGGTTGCTGGCTTAACGTTTATACGGACATCGTTCATTTCTTCCGAAGGCTTACTCAAATAAGAACTATTGGCCGCCTCACGTATGCATTTTGGAGTCCACTACTATAAACATTTAAATTTTGCACTAAACGAATGTCGACTTTATTATTTTTCGATGCAGATTTTGTGCGTTAGTCAACATACACCGACTTACCTGCCAAATGTGTATTTGTACCTTCTTTGGCTTCTGCAGATGAGATAAAAGATAAAACGGGTTTTAAAGTCATCATAAATTGATTTTTGTTTAGAAGTAATGGTTTAATGCGTCGTATTCTTTTTGAACCCATGGCTTGTAAATCGATATGCAAGCATTAAATAAGACCAATGTATGCTTATTCAAGAGACTCTGTGACCAAATGTTTCTAGGAAGAGTTTAAAGCGTCTTTTCTTCAGGCATCAAGCACTTGTTTTGCTTTGATTAGGATACAAATTTCAAAGTTGTGCTACGTTTTCTGCGTGTTTGCTTTGATCCTTTTAATAACCCATATTAAACCGGTTTTATGTGTTTTCATAAATTACTGGTTTGAAGCAGGACAATATGCCCCATTGTTTCACCATTAAGAACTTTTTAGCCGGCTGCGTGACTGAGCAGGAAGCTAGTTTATTACCACACCAACATATTGTGGTTAGTGCCCTTAGACAGAAAGGACTTTCAGAGTAGCTCTTGGCCGGAAAATTAATGAAAATAATTTTAGTTGAACACACTTATCACAAGTAATTTTGTACAGCATGTTGATGAAAAATCTTTATCTTCGACGAGTGCATTTATTTCCATGTGCCTTTTTGACACAAAAGTTTCGGGCTGAACACAAAAGCGGCATTCACAAACTGTCTGAAGCAAAACGTTACAGAAACCTTGGACAAATACCTGGTTCATACACAAATTCTGCAGGCAAATTATACTCACAATGGACTACTTTAAGATGCACAAATTGCTCTTCTATCGTACGCTTTCAGCAACTCGGCTGGCAGACATCTGTGGGGTTCCGACGTAGCGGACCAAACATTTGCCCAAGTCTAAAGATGCGCACTGTGCTTCCTACGTTACTCTTTTGCGTCTAACAGCTGTAAAAACAATCTGCGCATTTTGTTTCATTTTGTTAACCTTAATGGTGCTGCATATCACTAGTAATAAAGCCTACCTTACAATTTGTTGCAAACAATTTTTTTCCAGTAGGAAACATGCAACCAAACACATAATTCTGCCAAATTTCATAGCACAGTTCCAATTCCTGAATAAAACTCAGCTGTGCGCTAATTCCAAAACTTACGTCACATTAAATATCTCCAGGAGCTCAGCTGTGCCCTAATTCCGAAACTTACGTCACATTAAATATCTCCAGGATAAGCGCTAACTTGAAGATTAATAATGCACTCCAACTCCAAGGCCTATGCAGCTTGTGACAATAAATGGTTAATCCAGTGTTTGTTGTAATGATAACCCGCATTGATCCTGGCATTTTCGATAAAGTAAGTTTGGATCACAAGAGGAAATTAAAGCAACTTTTGGCAGCTGATGGCTGCAGTTGGCATTTTCAGCCGGTCCAATAAAGCTTATACTCAACGCGTATGGCAATTTTCCTAACTAAGGTATCCGAACATTTTGACGTTCAACTGCAGAGAGGATGCCAGGACTTCTCTTATGTAGCTGGAGATCATTGAGGCACAAAAACTATTTAGGTGTTCACAGGTTGACTCAAGTGCTTGACTTTTTTAACTTGCAGTAGACACGTTGTATCCATCTTAAAGCATTTTAATTTCTAGACACATTGCATTCATTTTTAAAATGTATTGTGGCGTAAACATGCGCTCAGGAGAAACCGAAATACAGCCCTGTCATTTCAAAACTCCGGTTAGAAAAACCTCATCGAAAAGTCATATTACGGGCGGATTGCCATGGTGGCAAATGGCAGCCGTTTTTTTATAAATATAGAGCAATAACATACTTTTTAGGTTTTCGTCTAATACTTTTAAGGCATCTGTAAATAGAAATTTGTTTATTTGCGTTCAACGAAGGCTCATTTGAACATTTGCAGACAAGTAACAACAAGATATATCGTATATAGTTGCGGATTATATCGTAGTACATTAAAAAAATTTCAGTGTTATATTTGTGTCTGGCATGATTGCTATTTACAAAGTTGTACGTGAGAATGAATTTCTCTAGAAATTTATGTGATGGCGTCGTAGTTGGTTCAATGAAAAATGACAGGAATTTGCGGTGTTCTTCGACAAAGTGTTCATTGGTGTTTGAAGAAAGCTTCAACTGCAACCGTGATAAATGTTTCTTTAAATTATAATTTTAAACTTATGATGTTATTCTTCCCGAGGAATATGTAAACAAGTGCACATAACCTGAACATAACCTCAACTTCACAATGAATAAAATATCTTTCATCAGTAGAAAACACAGTTAAATTTCTTATGCAAATAATACATACGATTTGCAAGTATGTGTCCAACTTGCCAATTCACTTTCACTTAACGAGTAAACTGAAACAAATGAACAGATTTTAGCAGCTCTCCTGCAACATTCGCGATAAATCCAAATGCCTAATATACCTAGTAGCTTTATGATACACCTCAGTGTTCATGAGTCATCAGGTTGGTTCGGAAGCAGACACGCGAAATTGTCCCGTAGCAATATGTCTTAGGAAACCTGAAATTAACGCAACATTGTGATATCGTACGTTCGTTATGTGTAAAAATGAATGGCCACATTTTCTTCCAGAATGGGCGGTTAATCTGACCACACAAAACATTTTTGGTGGTTTGCACCTCTTGACCTTCCGTATTATTTTAAGTCAGCTCCCTGGTGTCCTTTTATTGTCCATGTTTACACTGCCGTTACGACAAACTGTTCGCACACACAACAATCTGTTTGATGGAGCGTTAAGGCTAAATTATTTCTACTCTAACAGGAATAGCCATGTTTTTCGTCCCATTTGCATTGTCCTCGTTTTTCGCTCTCCCACTTTCCTAAGTGTTATTCGGCTCTGATTCCAACCTGAATGTATTCATTTAAAAAACAAGAGGTTATTATTATAAAACGTTGTGAAATAATCAACATAGAGCAAAAAATGACACCTACCTTCCAAGTCTGATAATTTTTGTTTTACGCCCTCTGTATGGATAAAACAACTGTTTAAGGAAGTGTAAGAGCATTGACATCTCCTGCGTTAAAGTCTACAATTAATGACGCAAAACAAATGTTCGTTACGTTAATTCAAAAAACCTCCGTAAAACACCTGACGGTTGAGTAATTTTGGTTGAATGCGCAAAAGTAGTGAAATACAGCAACATGTAAGGACTCTTTTAACCAATTTCCACTAACGTTAAATGGAGTTGCATGTAACTAAATGCCTTTGTCGGCACAAGCTCTGAGAGAAACTATCTGCTCTACGGCAGATATGTGTCACTGACTAGCCAACATAATGAAACTGATGAACTTATCGCAATTGAATAGTTTACAGGGCATTTTAAGGAATTTTTTCCACATTGTCTCGCCCGGTATTAGCTAGTTAGAGTTGCGGAACAGCGCGGGCCGCTATGAAAGACAGCGATGAAACTCATTTATTTGTTATGAATTTAGTTTTCATGGCAAGGTCTTTGTTTGGCTAGACATACTAATATATTTTTCTGAAATAAAATATTGCTGGCTGCAAATTTTCTCGGACACCCGCGTTTCTAAATTTTTTTCACAAAATGAACGTCCAGGATATCTTTGCACAGGATACAACAGTAAAGGACGGTTACAAAACGGGGTTTTGCATAAACATGCTTCTCCTAATTGGTGAATAATTGTACCGTAAAAGACAGGATAATCTGGAAGTTTTAATTAAAAATCCGTTTGCCCTTTTACTCTCAATATTACTACCTTCATTATTTGTATTCATGTGAGTAACGTACAATTTATTATTGAATCAGGCAACAAAGAAATTAATTTTTATTGCATACCATCCATTTGCTTAAGCACATGCAGGACAAAAACTGTTGATTGTGGAAAAAAGATTAATACGGATAAAGCTAACGCAAACAACAAAAGTTTGCAGTCGCATTGCTTTTTTTATTGATTTAGCACTTTGCTTTTCTTGAAAAACAACTCTTTTAATAAACTTCAGGTGCGACCCCGGCAAGTAGCCTTGTACGGAATAAAATGCCACATATTTGTTGACCAGCTAAGGACTTGTTAATTCGTTCAAATAAGGAGCATTCTTCAAAGTTTATAATTCCTCGCAGCTCAAAGGTACCCCCTGGTTAAGCGGGGATTTTACGTCGACCTTTTATATGGGTCCCCTCAAGTCAAAGCGAAGGATCCAGAAAACTTATATGCAAAGAGTTTCATCACCTCCTATATTTTATTGAACATAATTTTTCAAGCAACACGTGGCGGAAACCTGACTCCTTATTTTAACACTGCATTAAAAGCTTTGAAGATAACATCGCCTAAATCTTGCTGATGTTACAGAATGTTTTGTAAAAACTGTAATATGCGTCCTATAATTGCAGGGGTCAAAGCGATTAGCAACAAGCGTAGGTGGCATTCATTGGGAATATTCTTCAGATAAATCTTACTTGCCGCTACAGCCTGAGCTTGACTCTTGTATTCTGTCAAATATGTTGAAGGGATTTGGTATTAAAGGCACGAATATTTAATGAATGAAAGAAATAAAACCTGAGCTATATGGCTACCAAGACTTCACTATTATTTAGGGGTACATTTATCTATAGAAGACAAATGAATCTAGAACACGCTAAATAGAGCTAGCACACGCGCACGCAAATCGAGTACGTATGCAGTAATAATAACTGTCTAACGCCTCTAAAAGGCTTTGCTCACCAATACACGCGTGTAACAACACTGTTGGCGATACCACTCCAAGAAAATAAGTCTGCTTAGACCGAAAGTCAGCCGAAATTTAACAGTGCACACGTAACCTTGCGGTGTCAACCCTGATGTTGGATATGGCGCACTACATTACAAATATTCCCAAATCGGCGTTCTTGAGTATTTTGTACGCAGCTGTTCTGCAGATACTCGCAGCACTTCGAGTCAGTGAGGCAGCTAGGACTGCCTAAATATGCCATCTTTTGCAACTCACCTTTTGTTTATCGAAAACCGAAAAAATATTTGGCGGTTGAGTACATTTCGTTGTGTGAGCTCGGATAGGATATATATGGCAGAAGTTTTCCTTAGAGAGTATGTTTACAAAATTGTATGGCTTTATGCAGTCAGGGGCAATCGTCGGATGATGCCATGGTGTCTCCTAAGTGACTTCCTAACCAAGAGTTACATCTAAAAATTAGTAAACTCAGCTGGGTGGAAAGTTGAAATGCTATATTATTTAAGTTGGTTTTAAGACTTTTGGGCTACCGTCAGACGTTTTTGTGCTGCAATGATCATGCGGCGTGTAAGGGTTTCGCAACAGTATTTTCAATAAACACAGTAGCCCACTGCACAAATCCATCACAAACGGATGTTCTGCGTCAAAATACAGGATTTACGGATACCCAAATAATCTGAATGTGTGTGATTATCACATCTTTGCTGCCGGCTAGAAGCTACACGATGGGTAGTACCATGCTGACAGTTTGCAAGCGTATTTAGTGTTTAGTCTGCATTTTAGCACAAGAATAGTTACCACTGTATCCAGAAACACGTTAAGTTTTTTGCTTGCACTAGCATGAATTTTGCGCTCTCTACATAATGAAAATCAGTGGTGATATAAAAAGGCATAAAATGAACACACGTGTCAATCTAACTGTATATGAACAAATTGCTGTTGTGAGGAAGGCTCAAAATAACCAAATATTTTAGTGTTCGGGTGCCCTCAACCTAAGTGCTACGTGATGTGTTGCCTGTAAATTGGTTTTATCGCTGGATTTACCAGTGTCTAGCGGGGGGCAAATCAGCATTTTTGTATGGTTCATTCCTCTTTTTTGTTATTCGAAATGCTTTTTGAGAAGTTCACCTTTATGATAATACGTGGTAAACAATCAGCTTGTTAAGATAACCATACCTTGGACTTCCGATATCTTTTGTTGTATGGTGTTTATAAGGGTAAAACAAAAAGAATTTAAATACTTTTAAGGCGAAAGCATTCATTTTGATGCCCGATGCCAGAAAATACTTCGTGAAAACATTCTATTGAATGACACGAGAGTGTCATAGTATGTGCATAAAAACTAGTTCCCTTGCAACCACTTTCGAATAGTTGCAGATCCAGATTTAGGTAAAAGTGGCGGCGGAAAATTAAACCTCGCAAAGCAAACGCGGTTTTTTCTGATCAGGCTATCACAATTGAGCTTGAAAAGGTATTCTGAATGTATGCTGCTCAGACTCCAACACTTTGTTGCTACAAGCAAAGACTAAGTAGAACGTACCAATAATCCCCGAGAGGTCTTCGATTAGCTTGGCTGTGGAAAATCAAAAATAGCGAGGTGTACATAGGTTTAGAACTGGTCAAATGTAAAACCTCACACAAGGAGAATAATATCAAAATCATTATTATAACCTTGCAAACAAGGTCATCATCTCGAATATGATCAAACGGTATTCCCAATTAGGCTAAGTGAGAGTGAGCTATTGCTGTAAGCGTATAACGCACTTGATTAGCAACGACAGTGCGCTGGTTGGCAGGAGGCATCAGAATGTTTGTTTCTAGGTTGCACACGACTTGTTTTAAATACTTTATACGGTGGATAGGTTAAATTGTTGGGCAAAATATTTGCCTGACATTCTTTCAAGGTTTAAACTAATAAAAATTTGAGCCCCATCTGTATCCAAAAAAGAGTACAAATAATCGGTAAGCAGGCAAATTTGCAATAGAAGCATATGCTTTTTTCCGCATCATGGATGCCATTCGCATAGCAACCGCCCCTAAGCGCCAAGTAGCACACCCCTCCAAACGTTACAAAATTGACTGAACAGGGCTGTGTTCTCAGATTGTTCCCAGATGTTTTATTACAATTTTAGGTTTGCTGAAGATCCATGGCTCTATGCTGTACTAACGGTAATTAACGCAACAAAACATTGCGGAGGTTGGTTAACCATAGATTACCAGGTTGTTCAGATGCGTCTCACGGTTGTTTTTTGCTTCAAGACAAGCAGTATTTTTTGCCAATGCATCGCTAACTAATCGATGAGTACTACTTTGTGATCTAATTAAATCCAGGGCTACAACCTTTTGACGTCCTCAGGCGCGTGTGTTACAGTAATATAAAACTTTTATGGGTCTGTGCTTACTAAATATATGGTTACCGTTTTTCTCAATTAAATGCTAGCGACTGCCGCTCATCATACACTATGTCTGCAGTAAGTCTGAAAGTTTCTTGCTAATTTTGTGCACTCATTTAAATGGAACGTGACTTATAAACAAACTTCATGCAGCAAGAGCACTCCTTCTTCTCTAGTGGCTTTTCACGTTCCAAAAAATAAAACTACAGGAACACCCTGAAACAAATGGTACTTCTATTTAATTCGTTTTCTGTGATTCCGTAGCAAGTATCATTTTCCACTCGAAAATACAAGTGCTTGTGCCAACTAAAATTTCATGTGATGCTCTTTTGTGTGATGCTCTTAGGTGTAGCGTCTTAAATGTGCCTGCCGCCGGAAGTTATTTTTACAAACTTACCGGTAAAACAGGCGCGGAATTAGCAAGCTTACTTCCTTGCCCAAGGCACGAAGGCTGCTGGCACATGCATGGTGGAATGACCGGTTTTCCTTTAACCAAATGTGAGCAGTATTTGGATTGCCTGCTCAAATTTCTCTCGCAGAAACGGCTAGTTCTAACATTTAACCACGAATTGTACACCACTCCTAGAAAAACTGCAGAGCTTTTAAAAGAAAATTTTGGAACTACATGGTTGCAAAAAATCACGACAAGTATTCCACCCCTTACACATATTTGTAGCTTTTTAATACACTCTGCAGATGTAAACTTAATAAATCATTTGCCTTTTCACCCAAAATGTTGCATTATTTTTGAGATCACAAAGTTTTTGCTTAACAAGACCCCAAAATCTAAATGTCGGAATGAATCATACCTTTTAGCTGCATCAAATCTTGCAGTAACAATTCTGTCGATGGGAGATCAAAAGCACGATATTACATATTCATCCTACTTAGGCTTGAGATGAGCGTAAAGAATCAAGAACCCAAGTGGAACAACAAATACCGTGACCAAATAAAAACGCATTATCAAGCAAATGTCCTTATATCTGCTACAGTGTCGCAGGTTTTCTCAACGCCGACAACCTCAGTTTTGATATTTTCGTTAGATCTCACCACACATCTGCGTTAATTCACAGGCGAGTTTCCGACAGTGAATTGGGGCTTTTATTATATTTGAGTTTAGTGTTACCCCTTTGGTTACACGCTGTTGTGTCATATGACTACCTTTGTCTAGGCCAAAAGTAAAGGGTAATTTTCTCTCAGGTGATTGCAGTTATAACAAATATTTTGTCTATTCCAATACGTTTACCCCCAAGTGTCCAGACAATTCACATAGCCGATACGTGGACCAAACCTGTCGTACTTGGGATATACATCTGCATTATCGGTGTCCGTCTCTGATATCCCGTGGTGTTTATGGTGCCGCTTTTACCCAATTCTATTCAGTCATGATTTCCAATCATCAGACAGATCCTTTGAGGGCTTTGGTTTTATCCGGCTCTGTCCCTAAAGCCAATCGTTTTCAGTTGAGATCCGGTTGAGCTAACTGTTGTAGTGCTTAAATAACCCAACCTTGTTGGGGAATTTAACCTCAGAATCAAAGTTTGGTTGCTCATAAGGGCCCATAAAACTTAGAATTGGATGTACGTTTTTGGCAAGTCTTTTGCATGCGTACTTTTATTCTAGGGAGACAACTGTTTAAACATTTTCCCACGCATTGGTGCTTTGGCCGCATACTTCTGGATAGCATAATTTTCCAGGTAGTGAAAACTGAGTCGCCGTATAATTTAATTGGTGAACGTATCACTCCTGTTAATTACTAATCATTACCTAGGACAATAATCTAATTTAGTACCATATAAAAAGCAGGAATGAAAAGATGCTGGTTTGCCCTGTAAAGAAACTATACCTGCCAATTTTTCTTTGGTGGTTTGATCGGCGCTCGCATGTAAACAAGGAACCAGATTATGATAGCGAGGAAAAACATTTGTTCAGCTGAAGCTAACAGTTGTCCCATATTTGCAACGTCAGCCAAATTACAAAGCAAATTATCATGTAAATACGTTTGTGTGTGCGCACATTGAGGAAGGAGCACCTGCATGTAGGTGCTGCTAACAATGTGCCGATCCTGAATTTACCTGAACTTGAGGTCAGGTGGTTTGGACTGGCCAACAGTCCGTGCGTGTGTGGGTTTTCTCCGCGATCATCACCATCAATAACTATGCCTACCCGTGGTACATGTTGATTCCATGTGTGCCCATTATGTAATCCGCACTACAAAACTCCATACCGTTCGTATTTATCACATCGTCACATGACCCGTTGGGTTTTCTCAGCAGGTCAGAGTAAAATGTTCCCCTTTTTTGAATTATTGGTATGTTTTCTAATCATAAACTTGATGTACTCTTTTAGGTGGCTAGACAATTCAAATTTAAAGTAAGCCTTAAAGCGGGCATCATGTTTGTTCCGCTAATGGGGTAGAATTATTAACCCACTCCATATAGTTTCTATGGTACAGAGTAAAACAGAATTACGCTAAAGCGCCCAGAATCGGTATATCCTGGACACAAATGTTCACGGCGATGTTATGCAGGGAAACGACGAATCATAATGCGCATTCATGGTTCTAAAAAAATAGGCGATGACAGATATCTGACACAGCTTAGTATAAAGACGGCCAAAAACCAAAAGTATGCAGGCGCTACACAATATTGACATTTAAGCGTTTTAAGTAAGACTAACTGAGGCCCTGCACTTTTGCCCGTAAGATGTTGTGAAATCAACCAGATTTAAGCAGAAAATAAAGTTCCATAAGACCCGGATTGAAAACGCCAGTCAAACGTATTTTAAGCTAAAAGTTATCTATGTGAGACCACACATACTAACTACAATACAAACTTGATGCCTCTGTCATCGGCCACGAGGAATTCCTTCAGCGAGCGACGCTCATCCGCCCGAGGAGTTTTTCGGAGTTTCAAAATTTCGCTCAAATTTTCGCTTAAGAATAGAAACATTCATAATGAGCCCTCTACGGAAGTAATATATGTGATCAGGAAGGAGTTATTCCTTTCCATTCGTAGGAGATTGCCTTTGTGTCGACCAATTTTTCTAGTTTACAAGAAATTTTGGCACTGAACTTCTGGTCACCCTGCACTGAATGCCATAAGTGGCCCTTCGAAATTTAGGGGGCTGGTGCATTTGTACCCGTATGTTTACGTTATAGTTCATTACAAAATAAACATAATTCTTTATGTCAACATAATGAGTTGCTTTATTGTCAGAATTATGCATACTTTGTATAGTTTCTTGCGCTTTCAATAATTTTTCTGCAAAAAGAATGAAAGTTTATTTATTGCACGTCAAAATATATGCATTCTAGATGGTCTTATGCGCTTCCCTGAGAACAACGGCTAACAAACCATTGGTTTCAATTCAATTTCTTTATTTTGCTCTAGGATATTAGGTATATGACAGTTCCGTTTGAAATTCGTTTTACATTAGCCATGCAAAGAGCTTGGTTTCGACAATGATGTAATACGCAATCTATAAACGTTGCTTTCATCAAGCTATACAGCTAGGTTTTACCATAAAAAGACTTTCCGATTTTGAATCGGTTGTACTTTTAAAGAAGCAACTTCATGTGACTGCAAAACAGTTAAATGCAGCCACACATTTTTAAAAGAAGGTGTGTTATCTGCACTCTTAAATCGCTTTTTGTATAAAGTGGAAGACGTGTTACCTCCTTCGTGGCGTAAACGTTTCTATTGTAGGCACAACCATTTTCAGAAAAAGGGCACCTGCGCGTTAGCCTACTTTTTGTGGTCATATGTAATTAAGATTCTAATCGTCCATGCTGTTGATGGACAGAGAAAGCCTATGTCGATGTTTCAATTAAGCCACTGGAGAACACGATGTCCTACCTAGGAAAAAAGCCTCTAAGGCTTTACTTCCATTAGGCAGTATATTTCAATACGTAAAGTAATTGTCTTCAACGGTGTCTAAGCAGTTTGCTTTGCAGGGCACAAGATGTTGATTTACAGTTTTCTACTGCAAGTAAGCCTGTGTAACTCAGCGTAGTATAATTTTGTAGACGCAAAATACATCCTTAGATGTTTTAGTGAACACCCTCTGGACCGGACAGGTACTGCAGCCTACCAGAGCCAACACTGAAGTACGTAAAGTGACTCCATGCTTTGGAGTTCCAGGGCCCTACAATGGGGGCAGTCAAAATACAGACATAGTCAGCTCTTTTATGTAGATATATCAGGGCGCTTAATTTATTTTAATTAGCACCGTGACCATCTACCCAAACGAAAGTCGCTAAACCTTGAGTTAGTTTCACTAGTTAACTAAAGGTGTTAAATTCCCTCACAAACGGCTAAATCACCCCATGTTTTGAGCACTAGTAGACGGACGATGACAATGGCTGCCGAATTTTGTGGGCTTGGTTTGTGATCCTTGGTATAATAGTGCAACATAATTTCCGCAAAGCAGAGGGGATAAGAAGACGCCGGTAGACGAACCTTCAGTGATCAGGTTTTACCAATAAGTGTTTCGTTTGAAAGCTACTTACCGTGTAATGTCCGTAAAAAGTTTTCGATGTCCCCTAAATTTGCCGGGCAAATAAGATTTGATGGTATGAGTGATGAACACCAACTTTAACAGTGTGTGTTCGTGGTCACATACCAAATAAATGACAAATAAATTCAAGTTATTTTACACGTTGGATTTGTGGACACGCGCACACATATCGTACATAGGCACTGATTGCGTTTGCAGTTTCATTATGATTCGGGCATTTCCTCCGCAAACATCAATAAACTAACAGGATTTAAAGCATTCGTGTATTGTAATGGTGTTAGACGCTCCTTAAGGGAATTAAACCACCTAACTTGCGGCCTTCTTGCGGTCCCATCTTTTGGCTAGAGTTTCGAACTGCTCAAATATACAGCAATACTTTCTGTCAAAGAATTTGTTGAGTGTATCATTTCGTAAACTGATGGATATGCTTATGACTAAAATTAACTCCAATGTATATATATATATATATGTGCTCAAGTTTAAATGTAGATTATACATTACGTGACAAATTACATCATTGGAAACGAAAAATAAAAAACACCCTGATTTTGCAAAAATGAGGTCTCCAGGGAGAAAAATTCACGTAGACAGAAATTCTTTGCGGCAAGATAAAACTAAAAAGACCACTTTAAATCAGCTTGTAAATCTTCCTGGAAAACAATCCGTTTCAACAGTGATGTTGTCAGCTAATCTCACCAGTCCCTTCCTCTAACACCAAAAAGAGCCCACCATCGGTGGTTACGCAATATAGTTGCTAATTTTTTTAAAGCCCTTGGTAGCATTGTACAAATTTTTTCTCAATAACTCGGAGATATAAGAGGTGATATTTATCAAGGAATACGGGTACAAAATGTTTTCTCCAATAGCACTTGCATTGATAAATGAAAAAACAAAAGAACTGTCATTTGAATATATCTAAATCATATGCGCATCAGAATAAGAAATGTGTACCCTTCAAAGTTTCCAGGTATTTGCTTACGCTTTCTGAAAGTAAACAGATAACATCTATACTATATATACTAAACGTTATTTCCAAAAACATTGCGAAAAGAACAAGAAATCCAATGAATCGTTTGGTAATCCCTGATCTCACACAACTATGCGCTGTGCACAACACGGCACATACCAGCTTTTATCTTACACCAACCTTGGTGATTTCTTCTTACGTTTTGTCTAGCCTCCCAGATTAAGCAGTGTATATTTCTAATGAGCTTGCTACATTTTCTTCAGTTTGCTGCAAGAAACGAAATTCGATTGACGGTGATTCTGCCAACCTTTTACCGCCTAATTATTGGTGTATGATGGAAAACATGGCCATGCTGGAGCTCAAAAATGTTGCGTAAATGAAACACAATGGTTTTAAACGCACGATCCTCTGTGCGAAAAATAAAAGCACCACAGTTCGTTCGGGGAATGGGATGTTTGGGGTGTACATCAACCATTAAACGCGTGCTAATGTGGGATATGGTGGTTTGTTCATATTGTCGGATGTGCTAATGTGCTATTGTGGGATATGGTGGTTTGTTCATATTGTCTTAAAATCACACTTCGTAAGGTTGATGTAAGTAGCGCAGTCATTTTTGGTTACAGGGTCGCACATAACCTATTGGATTGTTTACGCCAACTAGCAAGCTGTAAAAATGAATTATGGGTGAGTATAGTGCACCCGAATGGCCAGAAAGGACAGGAAATAAGTGCGAAATTCATTAAGGACCTACATAAAACAGCAAATAGCTTCACATTAGTTTATTTTGGAGTGTAAATCCTTAAATTATACGTGACTTTCTATGAGCCCTCAAATGCATTTTAGTGGGTGCATGAAATACACGTCATGACTCGTGGAACACAACAGTTCCGAATCTCTTAAGCACTTTGAAAATTAAATTGATAAGTCGTGAAAGGCTCCAGATCAAATTTGTGAGCATTACATATGTTAAAAATATGCAGCAATGTACTCCTTTCGGGTGACCAGATTAAGTTCTCCTTTGTGACTATTTGACATGTTGATTACATCTTTTGGAAGTTCTGAGTATAATTATTGGACATATTTTAAAATAGAAACATGTGGGTTCGGCTCAATTTTGTCTTGCAAACTTTCCCTCGTAAGCCAATACTAATGGGCTTGGCATGAATAGTGTTTTCTTTCTCTTACATTGTGCTCCACCCCTACTCCTCGTCTGACTCCCCTTTGGTTAAATTATCCAATAAATTTCCCAGTAAATTAATAAATGTTTTTGTTTTTCACGAAGTTTCTGGGCAGTAAGTTACCTAATTTCATGCGACTTTTATGCATACAGTTTTGCCGTTCTAAAAGTTTTCGTGTGGTTTGCTAGCTGAAACACTTTTTTCTTTACGTAAATATAACATGTGACGGCGCAAAAACAAGTCGCAGAGGCGCATTAGACACAAAATCTATCCAAGTGTGTCTTGCGCTTATAGCACTTAATTGGCAATGCAATTCTAAATCTTTAATTGCTAATCTGTTAGAGAAAGTTTGACTTTGGCAAAAAGTAAATGTGCTTTCATTGCTGTTGTTTTAAGAAAAATGAGATGAATCGTTCATTGCAAAAAATAGATTTCTTCAGCGTTACTCTAGAGATGAACCCTCATGCGTGGCACCTGAAAAAACGGAGTCCAGTTTTTGTCATTTATCTCGACTCAACCTGGCGGAACATTGTGTGTCCGAAATCCAACTGGCCAAAACGCTCCATCTTCCGTGTGGTTTGCAACACAGCTAAGATGACACAATAAGGTAGCCTCAAGCCAGTCATGAATTTTTCAGTGCGGACGTCCTCGCGGTCAACTTCTTGTTGCAGGTATGGATGGTGTTGGCTACGGCTGATTTCACTGCTGACGCAAAAGTGTAACTTTAATGGGTTTGTTCAGCAGCATGCCATATGTGACCACTGTTGCAAGGCTCTCCCTTCAGGCGAGTGCCGTTGGGCACTCACATGCACGCAAGTGCTCTCATTTGATTTCAAGCACCAGGTGGACGTACAAACCAATATAACATTTGTATTTCCCCGTAACTGTGCCGCTTCTTGTTTTGGTTTCTAATCCTCGACTTTGTGTATAAGCAGACAAGCTATCAGCTGTAAATAAATTCTTTTTATTGCATCACCATCTCACCTGGGTATGCTTTTTGCTCAGGAGGTAGTTTATTATGTCACATCACTTTGCTAGAAACATTCATTACATGTTGTTTCTCCCTTACCATGAAAGTTCCATGCCACTGTTCTAACGCGCAACCGGCGAGGCGATTATGCACGTGTGTGTAATCGAACTTACCATTCAATTTCAATAGCGCTTGTGATACTTCCTCCGAGGTGTCGCCTTAGGAGTTGAAAACATGAGGTTAATACATGCGCAAAAGAAGTTTGGTTTGATAAATGACAGGCTATATTCTTCAACTAACTTTATGAAGGTTAAGCATGGGGTAATTTATGTGGACAACGTGATCGAATTATCCGAAAAACGCGCTTTAATTTGCCGATTTAGGCTGATGCAGAACCGGAGTAATTTGCGAAACGTTTGCAAGCAGAAATATTGCATGTTCAGTAGGTTGCTGAAAATTTGCGTTCTCGCATTTGAACCGAAAAAATGTGGAGATACACATGAGCAGTACATTGCACTAAGCCAAACATTACGGCAACCCTCTGCCACACTTAACATTTTGGACCAAATTTACAGAGTGTTACAATTGTTAGGTTTGCATACACTTATTTTAGAGCACGCTCAATCCTCAATGTTTAAAACTGGTTATGCAGATAACTGCATAAAATGTAATTAATGGTACATCGGCCTGTTAATGATTTCTGTGAGTTTATAAATGAAACTTTCTGGCTTGCGAATCAAATCGAAGCCCAGATTTGTCGACTTAATCATGAACAGCAAAGCCCTACAATTGTCGGACTTCCTCTTCCAGTGATGAATTCTTCCCGCAAACAAACAAGAGGATAAAGCCTCTCTAGTAGGGTAACCGCGGCGTTGTGGGTATATAGTAGCTTGCAGTATTTGACAAAATATTTGTTTTCTTGACGTCACTGTGGACGTCAAGTGATTCAAGAAAGCCGGATAAATATCAACTGATCTGTCAGAACTGGATCGCATTTATTTGTTGGCACGTTAACTCGTTCGTCTGGTAATTTTCAAAAAAACAACCTATGAATATACGTATTGCTACGTATAGCATATTAAATTGTGCATCGCCCTCCGGAATATATACTAAAATCTGCACCAAACTGCCGCATTATCTGTTTTGTGTTTTAACACATTCGCCACCAAAACCAGCCCCTAACGTGCGACTAACCAGCCACGCCTACATAGATTTTTATGTACGCAGCAGGATAATCCCAGCGCTATTGACCGATTTGCCTGGCTTCATCGGCCCACTGTGAGTATTTCAGAACTGTCTAACCCTCTGGAATGTAAGTCAGCCAGAAGTTTAGTTTTTTATGGTAGTCCCCAATAACGCCTTTGCAGTGGCCTGATATTATGCGATCCTTGGAAGAAATTAATTCACGTTTTCTCCAGCTAAAGGAACACGTGGCCGGGTTTTGCTAACACTAGAATTTTGTATAGAAAAAAAGCTACTTATTTTCCGCCGGCAGTCAAAAAATACAAGGAATGTCCCTCTAATACGTCATGCTGAGTAACAAGTACAACTTACCTTCTGGTTTTTGGAGTGCTGAAGGTTGTGAAACTATATATAAAGATAAAGGTTTTACTATATTACCCGTACAATGCAACGCAGTTTTTATAATAATTTTGGATATCCTGGGTGCAAAAACTATAGCCGATTCACCAATACTGATTTTTTTCTCACAAACCAAAAATAAAGTTTTCTGAGTATGTCACACCCGTCTAAGGCAGAAACATGAATTAAATTGGCCACCTTAATAGTAGACTTCATCTAAATCTCTCGCGCGAACTGAGAGTTAGCCTGCCTAAATTGCGATTTCTCGGTTTCTCTATCGGTATACAATCAAACCGCCCCCTTGCAGCTTTTATTCACACATCGCTAGCTACACTGCTTTGCGTTAAGAAAATGTTGAGTTAGTGGGTAGAACTCTAATGCCCAGAGTTTGAAAATGTGTTTTTATGGACACTCCAACCCACCCTGATCATCTGAGTTGTATGGTCCAGATTAATTAAGAAGTTTAAGCCAGAGCATGTGGACAAATTCGGCAGGCCCATCTAAAATAATCCAAAATAATGCAGTTCCCTCAGTTCATCAGTTAGTTGATCTAGACATTCCTCTAAACGAAATCAGGAAATGGTGATAATCGTTTCGTAAAAACGACGCACACGCATGTTGCCAAGCACTCTTACCCAAACTGTCCACATTGAGCAGTTGAATGGTAATAAGGCTTAGAAAAATTTGTTTCATCTCTATAATTTTTTTGAATAATTCCGACATCATTCCAAAGCCTAGTTATACTTCCCGCCCCCTTCGGATGAATGTTTTGTAGGATACACAAAACACAAACCCTCACTGCACTGGAAGACCGCCGTACGATAATCAGTCATTAAGGGATTTCCACACACAGTTGCTAGTCGGCCAATCATGTTTTATGCCAGCAATTGGATGTAATTGACGAGCTGAGGCGTTTCCTTCTTCTGGCAAGGATGAGCTTACAACTTCATCCACTTTTGCAGTGCATTATTCTGTCACCATTTTTTATCAGAAACGCCCAGAAAAGTTAATCAGAGTACGTCACATTATCAGGGATCATGTGCAGCCACTCCACTTATGAGGCGACTTATGTGATGAGAATCCCAGGTTGTTTGAATAAAGCAACTACGCAACCTGGTTTAATCAATTTTCGTTGTATAAAACTCACAAGTGCCTTAATGTGCACCTCCTGTTTCTTCTCGAAACAATTTGTCTCAAACATAGTGCTTTGAAGATTGATTGTAAATTCTCCCGTTCTTCAAAAAAAATAAGGGAGGTCTTATTACAATCATGCGCAATCATGCCTAGACTGTTGACAACCTGAACGAAACGAATTGTGTCCGCCGAAAATGTATAAATATGGTGATTTAGTTTCCTTGTACAATTCCTGCTGTGTAAATCAGAAGGAATGAGAAAAATTATACAACTTTCATTTGCCAGTTTGCCTCTCTCGATGTAACTCAAAAACGCCGTGAAGTTTTCTGAATGGCTTCTGAGTGGCTCTTATTTTGTCGCACAATAAAACAAAAAAATAAATTATAAAATGGTTATGCGCTTGCTTTCAGTCTGATACTTTGGGTCTATTCCAAAAGCCTTAGAAACGATTAGATGTAATCCAACTTTTCGTAACCGCGACTTTTAAAAATAGCAGCTTGTAGTCTCAAAATCCAGAACGACCTTAATTAAGACACACCGACGGCATGAACGTGGTCTGCAAAATAAATTCAAAATTAGCGACAGCATTTCTAAATCCGCCATCCTTGAGAGCTTGGGACCAAAACGCCGTCCGAAGTATGGCATCTTATTTTAGTAGTACCCTTATTAAGGAGAGCTTGGCATCTTCCATATTTTTGAGACGACTGGATGAAATTAATGTTCGCATTTTTCATAGGTAAGTTGACCCGTGCACGATTCACATAGATGCCAAAACATCACCGCTTTTGTTGAAGCCCTAAAACTTTTACAAGTCAGGCTGCTTTAAATAAGCACTGTGGCTTATTTAATCCAAAAAAGACAAGGAAAGAAAGAGCATCACGGGTCGTCCGCAAAATTCATAAGTCTTATTTTCGACACGACTTAACTATACTACTACTATACTACTGTGCCTGAAGTGAAATGAAACTTTTGCCATCCTCTTACAAACTGGTTAATTTTTGCCGCTGTCGATTTTGGCTACTCCCACATGTGTACGACTGTTAAGGTATCCTAGCCTCCGCATTCCTTAATGAATTTTTGATATGGCACCGCGCACAGAATGCTATCTGCCGCATTGTTTTTGGGCGGCAAAAGACGTATTGCATAACTCGCAACGATCAAAGAATCAGGCCTTTGAACTTTGCTAGTCAAAGCCTCCTATACACACCATACAGGGTAGGGAAGGTTCAAAATCTTGGCTAGATGGGGGAATTTTTCATTACGCGCACGAAACACAGGGACTTACTGTAATGCACCGAACAAGCGGAAGAACCATAGCTAATCACAATCACAGGAAAACTTCCAGTTACTGTTTATTCACACTGACATAATTGGTATGACCAAAGCTGTTCATCTGTGTACAAGGCAAGGCGGTTTCTAGTGTTCGAAATGGAACCCACAAATGCCGTGTAAGCAAACGGCATGTGTTACTACCGTATCCGGCTGACTCAATTTAGCGTGGCCGTCCAACGCACGATCCGACAGCAATTTACCGAGGAAGGCGTCGACAAAACTGTTGTTCTTTTCGTGGTCATGTACGTTTTAGTGTACCTGCAAAATAACTGCAATCTGGGTATTCTTTTTTTTTCTTGTAAGTACCACCACCAGGAAGATCATATTGATATCTACCATCGCGATTCTCCTCTCTTTATGCGGTAGTCTGCCAATTACAATGAGAAAATGAAAGCAGATTACGCCTGCCTGAAAACACGTGTTTCGCACATGAATTCCTAAAAACAGCTACCTGAGAACAACTTACTTAGCGTGCTTCTTTTACTTGAAGATATTTACCCCTATAGTAGTATCAACTCACGAGAAATAAAAAGAATAGCGGCTAATCAGTAGTGCAAACAGGGCGCGCAACTTTAAAATGGGAGGGCCCATATAGCCTCATATGCGCATTCTGCAGCAGCAGCGCACTACCATACTGGGGAAGATCTCTACGGAAGCGTTTGCTACAGTATCCCATTGAAACCGAAATGGGACCCCGCCAGGTATAGTATATTGGGAAAAAGAAATAATGGTGAAACCCGATTTGAAAATAGAAACGACGGTAGAAGACCTCAACAAACGGGAAACGGATAGTGTTCTTATATATTCTACATTCAACTTGGCCTTCTACACAGCACAATTCCTCATTAATAACCGGTCCGGTTGGCAAATCAGGCAACTCAGTGTGCCAGCTAATATTTCTTGCGGAACTTGGAACTCCTACGTGCTCTGCTCACTATCGTTTGGTCACGGAGACTCAAGAAAAAGCAAAACTGCCAAAATAATCTATCGATAAAGTTGAGCACATTTAAAGTTTGAATAACTAAAGCGCCCGTCTTTCTCTTGCTAATCTAGATAGGTTGAGTAGTGAGATAAACGTGATTCCCCTGCATCTGAACAGCCGCTCTAGTTATTTTGGCAAGTATTAAAAAACCAACGTGGCAGTACTGCACGCGCAACACAGGGCGTCTTTCGAGGTCACGAAAATACAATATGTCGGCTGCGAAGGCGTAAATAAGCACAGCTTTGATTCGAAACAGGTGTTGTCACGTAACATTTGACAGTTCCGTCAACGCCTAGCCAAAATTCACTGACTATTTTGACTGCTTTCAGGGTGACGCCCACAAGATGAGTCACTGTGTTTAAACTAAAATGGTAATTCCCATAAGAATCCACATTTGCATAAACTCAATTTTATCTGATTGAAAATCATTATTTTGTGTCGCAGCACCATAATGCGGGTTGGGATATAACTTCTGACCTGATCATTGATACACTGGAAACCGAAAGCATGCCATCGAATTTCGGTCACTATAATATATGTCTCGGCATTCATAAATGAGGCTCATTCGCTCACTGTCACCCATACGCTGCAGGTTTCTGGTGTAGCTCCGCGGATTGTCCTGTTACCTGGAAAGACGCTTGAGCTAGTTTCCTTTAGAGTCACATCCACGAATGCTGAGGTACCCTCGAGATAAGTGGCTGATCAATGTGGACTTTATTTTGTTTGCCTAAATTTCGACAGTTATACCAAACAATGCGTAGTATATGCCCGTAAATTTGGCAAACGATCCATCGAGCCGTTGCTCAGACGTTTTAGTTCACTGCATAAATTAGTTCAGCGCAGCATACTGTGCAAAGTTTGTCTCGGCGTTTAAAATGTGATCGCGCATCTCCTCATGTTAATTTTGGTTGAGTATCACATTTGTTGTTTCTGAGTGCTCTATTGGCCAAATGTCCTTCGATACCGTTTTAAAAAGACCTTATTCGGCGCAACCAGCGCACAAATATATGGTTTTTAACCTTCAAAACAAATCTGAGCCAAAAGCGGTGTATGTGGCCAGATAGAACCAGGACTTGAGGAGAAGCAAGAGTCAAAAAGTTCTGGACGAACTCGTGGACAGTATATGCGCTCGTTACCGGAACTTACTGCCCGTCAAACCCGACATCTATTAATCTGCCTTAACTGTACTGTCGCCCATGCATTGGAATATTTTTCAGTGAAATCACAATCATTGGAAAACCACCTTATGTAAACGTAAAACGGAAGTAAAATTCACAAGAGTCTGCTGAAGACATGAAAGCAAAAACCATCAGCGGAATCTTGTCAGGCTGGTACATCCCAAAACCAACGACGTCGACAAACACGGTTGAATGAGTAGCTCAAGGTAATCCATATCAAAACTGACGATGCTCAAACATGCGGCTTGAACACCGCATGGTTCTACGTCATGCTATATGCAGTATTTTGCTGCGGAGTAAATCGATAAGTGCGTCAAGATGTTAACTCATTGATAAACGGGGAGATGATGCAGGTAACAATCACTGTTCCATCCGCCTTAGGTCGGCTCCTAGCTTGTAGCAGATTTCATCACGTTTGCCGTCCCATTAATGTTTCAATCGGAGGCCTGTGTGCAGCACGATATATGTGCCAGCATAGACCGTCTCTGGCCACTTACCATGCAAAGCTGAGTAATGCGAAATTACCCTGCATTTTGATGCTGATTCATAATGTTAAAAAATTGTGGGGGTATCATAGCGAGTTTTTTATGCAGAATATTTTATGTGCTCATAAATAACCTATACTATCAATTACATGAAGTAAAATGATACCTTCCTGGTTAGTTTACACTTTTTTCCTCCAAACACAAGTTTCCACAGACGGTATTGCTTGCTCCAAACGAGCAACTCATATTTCTGACCAAGATTTACCATGAACAGCGACAGCGTTGAACAGTGTTCATTCAAATGTAGGTGAGAGCGTTGCAGTTCATGTGTATCAAACCTTTCGTGAAATAATTATAAAATCATCGGGAATTTTGCAAAGCGAATACATCCTTTTAAATAAAATATACTTATCTACAAAGATTAAAGTTGCGCAAAGCCCCAGTATTATGGTACTTCAATGCCTTCGGTAGTGTGTCGTGATTTTTCATCGTAAAATCCAACAATCGACAATCATGCAGCTAATGATGTGTATTCACGACTAGCATTCTGCTCACGATATAGACAAATAAATTCCCCACACACAATAAAACCCCATGGAAAGGTAAACAATCTACGAAGTGAATGCGTGCTTGAAAAACGAGAAATTTCTTGCAAAAAGTGGATAATTCAAAACCTTCTCATTAAATTCAAGCACATTATCCCATAACGCCAACAATTGGATCTACGATAGAAACACTTCCATGTATCTTTGGAGTTTCTGTGCAACAAAACACGCACAAACACCATTTTGTCACTAAAATCTGTGGTAATTACTCGAATTCTCACATACAAATTGTTCGAAATCCACTCGGCAACTCTAAAAAATTCCAGAATCACAAATTAACTATAAAATTGTCAATATAGCCTGACCGTGAAAAAATTAATATAAAACACTGGGTACGGTGTCACACTTGACTCACCAGAGGTGGCGATTTCAGATTCAAAATTTAAAAGTACCGAGAGTATGTGCAGATTGTATCAACTGTAGGAACTTTAGTAACCGTGGACGGACTATCGATAATACGGTTTTGCAGAACTCTCGTACTCCCGTCCAGGGGCATTTAGTCCAGAACGTGGAAGCATTGGGATTGAGTATCCTCTTATAAAAACTCACTAGCATTGTACATCCTTGAACAAGCCGATCGGATCTCCAACCGCAAATATGTGACGCCTGGGGCAGTACCGTTTCTTGGGTGCTTGTGAATCTTAACCTCTGGACCCGTCAACCTATTCCTGCTACGACGATTTGGTGAGTTTACCCGTGTATTGCTAGTCCCAGTCACTTCACTTGGTCGTCGTCATGTCCCCGTTTGCAATCGCGATGCCGACGCAACACACAGTATCACAATGAGCGCCAGATGTTCATGCAGACTCCAACACTCCAGACTCCAATACACTCCAACCGACAAACATTTGATTTTTTTATCAGCTTGCAAGCAAAATCCGTCAGGGTATGCTGCACTTTACAAGGGGCGACAGTAAACTGCAAATAGTGCAGAACAGAAAAGCTGTTTTCCGGAAAATTTACGCCGCCTTACAATCAGCTCTCCCTCGGGATGGGGAACAGGAAATGGAATGTTTTTTTGGTGAAATACACTTGACAGTAAATTATTAGTGTTGCTTTGTGATTCAGCCGCATTTCACGTTTGAAAACTGTTGACGTTTTATCTTGTTGTTAGAAGAGTTATATTCTGTATGCCACAACAGTGTTTGGGAGATCGTAGAATGCCTTCTTAAAAGTGCACACCAGAGATTAGTCAATTTACGTTGCATATGTCTTCAAGATATCTTGAAGCATGGGTTGCTTCCGCAATTTTATTGTGTATCCCGCACGAAGATTACAACTTTTGGATGTGCACCTATTAGCCGCCATTGTGACGCCAAATGTGTCAAACGCTCACCGTTCAGGTGATCACCAGAAGCACCCCGCAAACGCTAGTCACCTTCAAACATTTTACAAAACTGGTGAGAGACATCACAGCTTGAGATTAAACACCAGTAGTTAAAAACTAATGGAGAAGTGTGCCAGACGTATGCTGCAATGCCGCCTACGAATTCTAGGGATGGAATGGTTAATTTGCTGCCCCGAGTCTTCATTTTTATGATAACCCAAAAGAGAGAAAACAAGAATTTCAGACAGAAACCCTAAGAGGATAATACCTTCAGCAATTTCAATAAGGTTTCTGATCACATAAATAACCAATGCTTGATTTGCGTGCTTTTAGGGGAAACACTTGAGTCAGGTATGTTAAGGTGGACAGCATGTGTTCTGGAAGAACAACATCTTGGTGCGATATTTTGTCCGATCACTTACGGCAGGCCAGTCCCAGTCCCCATGGGATGAGGATTTTCCCCAACATTGTAAGGTTGGCGTATTAAGAAAATAAAGTGACCAGTTGATCCCATGGTTTTCCGTTTTCTGATAACGGTATGGTGAAACAGCCAGTCATGAGCTTTTTGGACTCATTTCAAATCCGACTGGATGTGAGCACCCTCCAGCATTAAAGATCACCTAATACACTGAGATATTATCCCTAATTTTTTAACCCCCAAGGCACAATAAATACAAACTGTCGACCACTTTTTGGTGTGTACCTAGTTGCTTGTGGAGTATTAACCAAAGAAGTCCAAAGATATCTCTGTCAGACCACAGGTCAACCTCAACATATATCGCCTATCGAACACACCAGTGCGAAACTTGGTCTTCTGGGTCGATAGTACAGCGTGCACGTTCGTACTGGACCTTACACCGTTAGGTTGTTTACAGTGACCACAGGTTGCTTTTTCCGTCTAGTGTAAAAGCTTCCACACCGAGTGAAAAGTGGGGCAACTTTACAGCAGCCAATGTGAAGGGTGATTGCGACAGAGAATTTATACCGATTTATTGTCTCATCTGTTCTTCACGCCTGCCAAGCCGTTTGGGATTATTTGTGTCACGGCAAAACGAAAAAGGCGCTACACTAAGAAAACCGTGAAATAGACGTCCCTGATACAATTTAGGCCCGGACGCTTCTAAACATAGAATCGCAAGCGAATTTATCCCAAGAGATAATCCTGTTGTTAAAAACCGTTCAACACAAACCGAGCTGACCACAGGGTACACTTGAACCTGAGAGGAAACCTCAGACCAAAAGGCGGTAAAAGGAGGTTGCCGCCGGCATTAGCATAGGCAGTAATTATAAAAAACACGAAAAGCCTGGCTAAGCGTCAACTAACTGAATCTAGTAGGTGTACTGGTCAGCCGTTGTGCTGGCAATTTATCACATTGGTTCCGTATACTGTTCAGTAGGCTAACCCTTGTCCTAAGCACCAAAGCGTAAGCAAAAGTATGTTACCATTTTTATTCCGCACAAGACTGGGATCAGTTTGTTGAAATTCACATTCTAGTAAACATTAACCGACTTGGACAACTTCCACGTTTTACTAGCTTTCTTTTCGTCGGCGTCGTATGATACAAAGGCCAGCCAGCAAAAGATAACTGATTACTTATGGCGAAATTTGGGATGCAATAGGTCCAACCTGTGCTAAATTTCATCCATGTTTTCCCCTTTGTAGTGAAAATGTTCTTGTAACCTTAACAGGCTGACCTTAAATTCTCAACGGAGGACACAATGGTGTCTTCTACAGCAGTGAATGCATCATCGTTTTTATGACAAAATAGACAAGGTAGATAAAAATAATATTCCGATTGTGTTTTGTCTACAAAAACACACTTGAATCTCTAACAAAAAGAGTCATGTTTTATTATGCCGTAATAAATCAGGTAAACAAGAACGTTTGTCGATGCACTTGAATATCGCCCAGTGATGTGTGTCCGACTGTACTACCACCCGCACAAATGATGTACAAACTGTCGCGTTCACACATCCACTTTGAGCGACTTTCACCAGAGTGCCTCTGTGGTACGTGCAACCCAACCCATAATGAGTGCACTGACTATGAATGGCGTATTTGTTAACTCTGGGTGCGCTAGTACATGTCTGAAATGTGTTCAGGTTACTTCTGCAAGTAAAAACAATCTTCATTTTCGATGTGGATGAATACAATGCGATACAATAACTACACTTTACTCCCAGCAATTGGCCTCAGAATTTTTTGCTAGGCAGAGCACAAATGGTGCTCCCGAAAGAGCAACACAACAGCTCCTCTATCACAAAATTGTTGGTTTTCCTTTCTAAGTCAAACTGGTGATTTCCAATGGCCGCATCGTCTAGTCCGAAACACGAGCAATCGACAATATTCCTGGTTGTGGGATGTAAGACATCAATAATTTATATGTGGAAATATTTCGGCTATATCACTTTTGTCATTTCAAGTTAGCCGCGTCCGTTTGTCAAGATTTTCAGTAGTTTCGGTTTGAAGCAGGAAGAACTCTGAATAAAATCTGATTACCGAATAATCTTTGGTAGTTATGTGTTATCATATTAGTCTTTTTAGCCAACTCACCCCTGTGAAACGTTTAGCGAAAACTCAGTGCCGCTCGCTTTAATGCCAGATAAATGCGCAAATGAACGCATGACCGGGTTTGTTACATTACGAATCAAAAAATAATTTTATAAAAACGTTTCAATATATATTTTGCTTTTGATTGCATCGTTGGTTTTTTTTCTGCTGGCGATGCACGAAACCTGTGGTTTAAAATTTCACAGTACACTACCAGTGTGGCTGGAAGTTCTATCGAAGTATAAGGCTGCTACGTCTGAGTGGGCTACAAAGACTTTTTTCTCAGGAGACCAACTATGAACGGATTCCTGAGACTACAGTGAAAGTCTAACAAATGGCAACGTTTTCCCTATCGGTTAATGCCGGAAGGAATATGACACAAAGATATGCATACTTTCACAAAATTGTCAGTAAGGAACTGCAAAATTTCCTTTCCGAAGACAAATAACATCCTCGCGTCAATTAAACGGTGAAACTAAACTAAAGCATGACTGCCGGAATTATAGATTTATAATTCCCTCAGAATGTCAAGGCATTTAACCTATTACAGAAAGGTGTCCAAGTTATTTTTTGCTGCGTACTGTTTGCCAAAAAAACTCCGTATCACATTGTATGACATGCAAAAAAGAGTAGTTTATCTCCAGTGATTCAATGTTTCCTGAAGAGGATAGCAGCTTGCAGTGACCTGACTCATGATTGAAGGCGGGTGCGCCGTAGTAAGGAAGTGCAATCCGACAGAGGTTTACACGCACAAGTAACGTTAGAGTAAAACACTCAGTGTGATCACACATGTTAACTCCGTAAATAGATTAAACGGCGAAAGAATCCTTTCACACATTTGCAGGAGAAAAAAAACAAAACAGATTTCGAACGTAGCACCGAGTACATTGAAGACGTTATTGAAGTCTTCGCGACTGGATTCGTCTTCGGTTGGTGGCCTGATGTAGTCCTCAGCATTGAATCTGTTTGACAAACAACTTGTTGTTGGCACGAGTTTTGGAAGTTTCGCTCGTGGAGAGATCCAATGACAGTGCGTCGAGAAAAGCTTACTTGATTCCAAACTATAGATGGTTCTGGCCAAGCTAGATAAATTGCAAATAACAATTTCCCGACGCTTCAGCAGCTTGAGGGACTGTGGCTTATTCTGCAAACCATACTTTTCTGTCCCTTGCCCTCCATAGACAAGTTATTACCGCGTTTCAGCTCAAGCAGTGCGGTGTCAATATGTAATGGACGCACGCAAATCTTTCAGTTTGAGCAACAAGTTTTAAGAGGCACCGATGGGGTAATATTGATCCAACCTGAACTAATACTGTGACCTGCGTCACTCAAAGACCAGCCCTGTCTAGAAGCTGCCCAATCAGGGGCTCAGAGCTGAGGCTCCATTCCGTATGCTGGATACTTGAAAATGACAAGCAGAAAAAACAAACAGTCCGGGAGCTTTGGATATCATATATCAAAGGAAGTCCACCGCAGCTCTTTTACGGAAAACGACGAATTCTCCCGGAGAACGAGAAAGAATATGCTGCAAGCCGAGCGCATGGAAAACGGCTAAGAGCTGAGCTTCGCCTTTGTAATGCGTGCCTGATTTATATGTGACTGAATAGAGTCTAAGCCTGTGTGGCAGCAGTTATTCACTTTGACTACTAGTGCATGTTTTAACTGTGACACTTCAAAAATGGGACTGCTGGTACATGTGGCGTTTCTTAGCGCTAAGAAAAAGATCAACCTGGGAGAATATCGTCCCCCGTTGAAAGCACTCCTGATCTTTCCATGTTATTCCAAATCTGGACATATGGATACGAACACATGCTTTAGAAGATGCTTTGAATTTATTCTCTGCGAACCGACAAAGAATGAAATTTTAGCCAGGGTTCTACAAGTATGAAGAGCTATAAGGTTAACCGATTTATGCTTCGTGAATATCTAGGCGGGTCAGAGAATACTCCTTGTGGGATGAAAGTGAGAGTCTTCTGCATTACGCTGACCAACTCCGTAGATGATTTGGTGGTGTTATAAACTATTTCAGGTAGTCTGTGCATCAACTGGTTGTTAGACATGCGTATCCAGACACAACCCTACATTCTAAAGGCTGACTTTTGGCCGATATTTACGGCATTGAGCTTCCCCGTCCTGGATTTAAGATCTTTTGACAATCTGAATAAAAACGCTGCTGAACGACGTATGGTTGGTGAGAAAGATCACGCTTACAAAGAACAGATTTGACCGAGTGGCCGGATATGCAGATCGCCTTGTAGACAAGTTTCCGAACTTAAACGAAAACAAACCCTTAAAGTACAGCTCAATATTTTGAGTACAACTATTTAAGTTGGTAATGGTTAGAGTTCGGGGCACATGCTGGTGGCCTTACCCGTGTGGAGGTTTGAAGGTAAAACGCAACAATTAGGAGACAATTGAAGAAGCATATACACAGCGAGTGTACTAAGCAAGTGAAGGTCAGCAAGCATTTTTCCGAAAGACATCGCACCAGAGTCGTCTTTCAAGAGCCTGTTTGGACTACAATACTCCGATCCACACCTGCCTTGTGTGTGTGGACGGCCTAAACACGTACAAGCCAGCAAATTTGGCTGAAGAAATAGTTTGGTAGCAATATGCCTTGGACAAACTATTCGAACATCCTACAAGTCGGACGGCTACAGTAGTTGCGGCGTCCGTTTAATTAACTGGTCCTGTCCAACATGCCTGATTTTTTTAGGGAGTGCCGGCCAAACATCACGTTTTTCTCATGATTACCCAAACAATCAGAACAGTGAATGATCAACAATCAAAAGCACAGTCTTCCAGACAGTCCTTACACTTTGTGGCTCAAACGACCTACCTGCAACTATCTTACGCCTACAGTGGGTCCGTTTTTGGGAAGGGATAATCAGCCACGCCCACAGCGAATAGTCGGCAAGTTTATTTGTTAACCTGCTGACCAATGCCACATATCTTGAATCTCAAGGCCAAATGTTGTAAGAATATTTTTTGGACTCTAGCCAGTCCGAGGCGTCTTACTCACTTCTTGTATGTTAATTACTTATCTATTTGGGACACCCATCAATAACCGCACTCAGCCTTTCCTCTAGCACCTCATGCTTGCTAAGGCTTCCTTCACTTATAAGCCTGCCAGCACCAGTCCAGCGATGCTTAGCAACACCTAAATCCAATTAACTGATAGTACCACTACCCCTGTCTTCCTTCAAGTGGTTGATTTCCTATCATCCCTCCCCTCATTTTGTCCAAAGAGGCAACTCGCAGTCGAAAGGCCAAGCACTCAATCCTATCACTACTCAAGGCTGGTCGATAGAACGCTGCAACTAACACCATACTGCTCGGCATTACTAACCGACATTTTCTTGTCCCACTCAATAGCTGTCTTTCCTCTTCACTCCTAAAAGAATCTCAGCTTTACAATAACCTGGCAAATCTCAGGGCTCGTTTACATAAGATGAAGAGCAGACTAGCATCCTACCGAGGCATAAAACCAACTGGTTGCTTTGTAACTCCTGATACAACGCGTGACCCAAGAGATCTTGTAAAAGCCTCAGTCCTTATTGACAAACTTTCCTCCGAGATTAGCCAGGGAATTGGATGCCATGACCAAGTCCTAATATACAGTGCCCCTGATTGCATCCTGACAACATGTAACATGCATGACAGCCTGCACAGCTCGACGGATGCGGAAGTCGAAACCCTCCTTACATTGCCCAATACTAATGCCATTCAGAGATGGAAACGATGCAGTGCCAATGCTAACATCCCAGGCCACTCTGTCCTCCATCCAAACATTCCAAACCCTGAGGTTTAAAGCTCCGGGCAAATTGACTGCAAAGGCAGCTTGCAAAAAATTCACACCCCAAATTTCTAGAGTCGTACACTGATAACTAGCAAACGGATCACTCTTCCCTTCGCTAATCTGCACTAGTCAATACTCTCTGTGAGGCTCAATCACAGACTTCCCTTGCAACACACCCCTTGAAAAATCGCCATATCGCCGTAGACACGTGTGCATAACGGCCGATGGACTCCTGTTTCCAAAAGCAGCTTACCGAGTCTGACAACTGTTCCGGCCTCATGTATATTCGCTTCAAGTCTTGTTGGGCTCTCAACCGCCCCCGACACGAACGTGGTCAATTCTTAACCGGTCAGACTTCCAGCTGCTCCTCCAAATGTAGAAGTTGATGTGTTTTCCCAAACTATCAATGCTCCGGCACTGATGCTGTCTCTGATTATCAATATCCTGAAATTGTTCCTCGTCTAAACTTGCTATCTCGTGGCGCTGATTTGTGCCACTGTAGCACACCAACCTAACTGACCGTCTCAAGCCCCGCAACCACTGACCTCAATTGCGCGGACAAAATTCACCGCTGATACTACAAATGCGGCATCTCATCAGCTCTTACCCGGCGCTGCAATCAAAAGTGAAAGCATAATCTCTTGATCCAGACCCCTTTACCTAATGACATTCGGCCTCTCTCAAACATGGCGCTTCCTCGGGTTCAAAGACCTGCTCTCAAAGCCCGGTACCGTACGCCCTCACCCGCACCAACCCCACAAATTCCCACTTTTTCCCTTCGTCTAAAAACCCAACCGTACCTCGCATGGTACATAAATACACCTGCTACCTCCACGCCATACAAACCCCATCCTTAGAAGGGTCTCTAACCCAAAACATCGTTGCTTAACCTTGGTCTTTATCAAACCCCGCCCCTGACCACTAGCACGCTATTCGCCTGAGAGTCATATTCGGTGAATACCCATTAAATCACGGCCTCCGCGTATTCCAAAGCCACGTGCAGCTCCACCACGTGCTTCAAAAAACACGTATACACGTCGACCGGTGGCTAGCTCTAGGATTCATCTGCTTCCACCACCTTGACCATCCACTTTTGTCTCACCTGAACACCAGTTTCGGCTACCGCCTATCCCCCCACCTCCTTCTGCGCTACCGCTTCCTCTAAACTTGCTGCCAATGCAGAAGATAAAAGCCAAAAGCTCTTCATTCAACCTCATGCCTTCTCCCCAAAGACATTCCTTAACCATACTGAGCCTGACGTTGTACATCCTGCCGTGGGTTTACGCGTATTTCAACAACCATCTACTTAACTACCGTCAGTGCTGGACACTCCTCCTTGGACACTGAACACACCCACTGAGCCGTGCTTCGTATTACCCCACCTCCACTTACCAAATCTCCCTATTACCAAACTCCACTGTGGGTGATTTTATTAACTTCCTTCTTAGTAATGTTTGCTCGCCAATGAGCTTGTCAATAAAGCTGTTGAATGCCCATCCATCACTGCCAAAGGTCAATCTTCTCCGAGGCATTAGCGCCATTGCACGACCAAGTTTGATTTGTGTGGTTGAAACATGGCGCATAGTTGAAACCCTAGACATGGCTTTTTAATTCCTGGCCATACTACTCACTACTCTGACAGAAAGACCTGAAGGGGCAGTGGTTGTGTCACCTTTTTCTAATTAGAACTTCTTGCAACCCCCATTGATTAATTTACCCCAGAGGAATTCCAGAGACCATCTGGATCTCTACAAAACAGACCACAGGCGACCTGCACTAGTAGCTTGTATCTATCTACAACCAGACCCTTTCCCTACCTCCAGTGCTGACGCGTCCCAAATTATCTTGACCGCACTTGCCATTTATCACTTATCTAAATGTGTGCTGGGTAACTTCAACTTACTGGATATTTCCTGGTCTCATAGTATGGGCCCTGCTCGTTAAGCCTCACTGCCCAACTCAGCGTAGAGGGTTGGCGCCAGATTGTACTTAGCCCCAGTTGTGGATTACATACCCCAGACCCAATATTTCCAAACTATGGCCACCAAGCTACAGCCCTAGATAATCCAAGCTTCCCAGGAAGTGCTCACTGCGTAATTTCTTGCAACGTAGTCAGTTATGGCCTGACCGCTCCTCCGAGTCTTTCCTTGTTTCACCTCTTCTCTCCAGGTATTCGAAACACTTTTTCATCCATGTTGGCTTCCCGAGACTAAAGGGACTTCTTCCTGTCGACACCTATGACATCTACCAGAGCTTCTTGATCGCCCTTCACCTTGTTTTTTTCATAAATGGCTTCCATCACAGTATCTCTCGCCATGATACGTCACTAGAATTCTTGGGTAAAAAATACACCGAACTGGCAGAGTATATGTGAAATATCACAAGTTCTCACCAATAGTTTTCATCAGTAAGTTCTCACCTAAACGAGAGCCCTTCTAGATGCCTCTCAAAAGCCGGAAAGAGAGACCCGATCTCAGAACCCCTTCCTACTCTAAATTACCAAGCCGACTGTTCCGAGGGCGTTGTACTCCAAAACACTATCTTAGTTGCTTGTTTGCGTTCCATCTCTGGCTGCCCAATTACCGATCCTGTCAGTACATCAGAATATTTAAACGCTCACCTCACTAGCTGCTACTTGACCCTTCCTCCCATATCCACATACCGCATTCCCCACACCGGCGGGCCGCATATTTCCCAACACCTAACGGCCAGGGTAGCCACCCGTCCCTCAGTAACGGAACCATCCACTCACTTATGTTTCTGCCCTTTACCTGAATGTCAAGAACTTCAGTTCGCGGGGGGCCAAGGGCTTCCGTTCCGTGTTCTGAGATAAGGGGCGCCAAGAGATCGAAACCTTTACCCTGAACATTTTTACCCGCTCGATAAAGTCTGAAATCGTTTTCTCCGAGTATAAGCAGTCTATAGTCCGCCCGCATTTTACCTCATAATCTAGACAAGCAATTTTCAACTACAAAGGAATCCACCATATCTCCCTTTAATGTCAACCCTGAAACGTCTAATCAAAGGTCGATTATCCAAGTGCATCGTGGCTATAAATGTCTCAGATGACCGGTAGTACGGATTCCTGTCTCACAGATCCGTCAGTGACTGCCAGCTTCACTTCTTTGTGACCTTTACAACAGCTTATGACGCCGAGTACCCCAATGTAATCGTTTACCCCGATGTCCAAAAAGCTTTTGAACAGTATCTTAATGCATCCCTGATACATTAACTTAGTATTGTTAGATTATCGGGGCCTATTTTAGTGGTTCGTCTCTTACCTATCTGACAAGGTGTAATTATCACAAATTGGAGACAAGCAAGCATTGTCCAACGAAGCCTACTAGCCCCCATCCTTTTCCTACTGTACACCAACGACGCACATTTTACATCTTCAAAACAGAGTAACCATTCTTCTCTTAGCAACGTAACCGTCTCCCTAACTGATGGGTCGGGCCTTCTCCAACCCCTCAAGGGCTCCGTCGTGCCAGGGTGCGACGAAATACCATCCCGTGTCCTGAGACATTTCAAAATCCTTCTTCTAAAGCTTTCAATCACTCAGTCAAAATCTATAATAGTCTCCTCCTCATGGAGCAAACCTGTTTTCCGCCCTCGTTTTAAATCCGTATCTAGGCAAACTACTTCGAACTACAAGGTAATTCATCCTCCTCCTCCTTTAATACGAATCCTTGATCGTCTAGTCAAAGGCCCATTAACCAGGTTCCTCCTAGCTACAAATGCTATAGATGACCGGCAGTACAGGTCCCTGTCTCAGAGATCCATCAATAGCCACCAGCTTCACTCGCCTGAAACCATTACAGCAGTCTACAATGCCAGGCAGTGCATTGTGACAGTCTATTTGAATATCCAAAAAGCTTTTTACCAGGTTTCTCATGCATCGCTTCTGAAAAAAACGTAGTTGTCTTGGCATCACTGGATCCTTATTTTAGTGTTTCATCTCCTACCTACCTGATAAGGCACAGATAGCAAATGGATGGCAAGCAATCATCCCCATTATCGATCTCCAGTGAAGTAATTCAAGGGAGTGAACTGGGCCCCATCCTCTCCCTACTGTATTGACGGATTCACGGATTGATACACAGGATCGAGGCTTTCGCCCAAGTTTCCCGGGTCGGTATATCAACAATGCCCTCGGCGTTGTGTCCCATGGTAAGCCATCCCTATTTACCAACGAACTAAAAATCACATACACCTTTTATTCTTCTACAGAAGCGCTTGCCATTCACCAGATTCAACGACTTAGACTTACAAATTCGCTTGTCGAATGACTCTGGCCCAAGATTCTCTTTTACAAAATCCCTAATAGCATCCTGCTGCTTTTCTCTCCCGGCCGATGAGATTAAAGTTACTAGAAAGCCTGCCTCTCTTTCTATAGAGATCAAAGGGCTTGTTCTCAGTTGCTTTTGTACCTTTAGTTTTTCCCACGAAGTCTAGTTCCAGGTTGCCGGATCACATAGGCTTAGTTTTTAACATTACGCTCCCTTCACTTTCGAGACAAACTGTTGCAAGTTACAAGCTACGCGTGGAAATTTCTCCTTAATTCTCCTTAATTTATACCCAGAGTGGTATAATAGCACTTGAAGGCTTTCAACGCTCATTCGCGAAAACGTTGTTTCTGCAGTCCCTCTCTCTCTTACTATTTTCGCTGTCAAATTTAAGGCCTTGAAACACTATGGCTTAGATAGTTTAAGCTACGTCCAACTCCATTACACCGCCTGCTGCACAAAACTGCCTTTATAGCGGAAGCCAGGCCAAAAGTTAATTCACTGATTCACTATAGATTCCGCAAATCCAGCGGCCTCTCAGTGCGCCCTCAAGGTCCTATTGACCTACGCCAATACTAATTTGAAACAATCTTCCCAAGCAGCTGCAAAATGACACGCACTGTCATACTTTTCGCAATACTTGGATGAATTCCTCATTTGTAAAACTGCTGCCGTCTTACTTGATACCTAGCTACCCCCATCTCCTCCATGAATCGGGTCTAATGCATATTTGTGCTTAGCGACGATACATTTGGTGGACAAGTAAAGGATCCCGTTATTACATCCTGCTAATCCCCCCTGACTTATTTCAATTCATTGTAGCCTATTAAATGCCAGCTTTGTCTGAATTTGTTTTGTTACTGGCCTGGTTATTTTTCCCCAGACAACTTACACCTCGCTCTAGCCAAGTCACTGCCTTGTATTACACTATCAATTTTGTCTAAGGACTGGTTTTTTGGCCTAGTTGCAGCTAACTCCAACTAGGCCGAAGTCAGTGTTTTTTCATTACTGGAGCGCATCGTACGCCAGAAAATATGTACAATCCATCTCACGATATGCACCAAAGCTCCCTAAGCACTCACACGTACAACACCGTGGTACAACTCTGCTTGACATCGTACCTCAAGCAAAGGTTCAGTCACCATTTAGCCATAGTGCACTAACTCTGACTCTCACCATTACAGTCGCATTGTCCTACTGGTAGCTGCCATTTCAATTGCCTACTCTGTGACCTGTCTTTACCAGCGTCTGTTTGCTATTCGCTTGTCCAGAGTGATTGAGCTGGTCCGGCGTCACTCCCTTTCCCCGACCGAGAAAATATCTAGTATCTGGAGTACTTTACTGATGCACAAGCCTCATTTACAACCGCTTGATGTTTTTAAACTCTGGCACTATCGTTTCCTTACCTGTAATTGAAATTAAACGCTTTATTTGGCCCCAGCAGTTTCCGAAACGCGTTCGTTCTAGTCTGCTAAACCTTGTTTTAGATTCGAACATCTTGGTGACTTCCATTCTGTACTCTTTCAAATCCAGTCAACAACAACAGTGAGACTCTACAGTTTCACTGTGCACCGTGATTCTGAGATTCCTGCTACCAGATATCCGTACTGTTTACTCCCCTACTTCGTCATCCCCACTTACGCTTTTCATGATCCTGGCTATAAGCCCAACAGTCCACGGTCGCAAAGCCCAAGCGGCGGTTTTAGCTTTCAGTTCAAATTGACAGGCCAGATCGTAGCACTTTTCCTGTCTCCCCAGACCCGTTCTTTTGGTTTTTCGTTTTCCGCAATTCGAAGTTTTCTAATCACGTGCCAGGTAGGATTCCTATTGTTTTTCCTTCCCGCGTTTCATTCTTCCCCGCCATCTTCAATTCTCAACGACCTGATCTTGTTTCAGATTTATGTGGTCCTCAAGAGAAAAAATTCCTGATAAGTGTTCTTCTGCCCACGCCAGTTTGAGCGTGACCAAGTGTACATCAGATAATGCTCAGTTCTGGTGACGCCGTACGTTTTCAACACAATCCTCAGTACCCAAGACCCCCGCCGGTCCTGAGTTTATTCATCACAGTGTGATCATCCCTGACAGTATGCCACCCACTTGTTGGGAGTAAACGTTATTATAACTGTTTTGGGATCCGGAGCCAAAGGAGTTTCAGCTCCTCTTCCCTAAGTCTCCCATACTCGGTTTGAATGTAACTGGCGGTTTTCTCTACTGGCACGATGGCGATACAAGGCAGGTAATTAAGTCCTCATGAACACAGGTGTACAAGAACGATTTCTGACCCCAGATTCGATTTTGGGTGGTAGCTCGAATGTACAAATTAACGGAGATCATTCCGTCTACTATTGTCCTATAGTTTATTTTTGTCGAAGATAATTTGCTGCAAACAACAGCGGGGGTTAATACCGTAAGTTTCGCAACATATAGTGAATTAACGGGGATTTGGAACTACACATTCGTGAGACGCAGAAGCTTGCTAGTGGCGGTTGAGACAATCCAAAATAGCTTCATCAAAGGTAGGAGGCATGAGAAGAGCACGAAATAAGACAAACCATTCCAATAAGGCACGTTTACTTGATTGAAATACATGGCTTGTCCCCTAATACTGGGTCATTGGTGAAGCAGTTTGACGCAGTGGCCTCCTGATTCTGTTGTTTAGGAAAGGGTAAGTAATATGCTATTTGTCAAAGATGAATAACTGATGTGTCAGTGTTAGGAGCACTCCAGGATATCTATACATAAGTAATAATAGAGTAGGACATTATAAGCAAGGACTCAGTATGTGAATGGCTACGGAGATCTAAAATTAGGTATTTCGAAGTAGGGCCTTGAATTTTTAAGCCATAGCATGCGTGCCGAGCAAAAGCGTACTAATAATGATCTGTTGCGTCCACAGCTAGACATTGCTTTCCTGCTTAGTCGACAAAATCCACCCCTTCGTATGTTCAGTTACCTTGCTGTCATCCCCTTTTATATCTTTTCCATTGGACATCGTTTTAGGTGATGCCTCTTGAGGCACGCTAGGAGCTACTGTTCTCATCCTATTCCATCTTCATTCTTCCCCTTCCCAAGCTTCATCCTTCGGTTGTAGTTGCTCCAAACGCCCTGTATATCCGCCATTCATTCAATCCGGCTTGTCTCCGGTCGACACCCACATGATTCCCAAACTCAACCGAAATTTCCCGTGACTCTACATTGGCCTGACTCTGCCTGTAACAATCTCCTTGTCTAACTCAGATTTAGCTGCCATGTAAATGCCCATCACCTGTCAGATTGCGGTAACCGTTAAGGAGCTGTCCAAAAACTGAAGTGCCAGTGCAACGATGGCATGACACCGACATACCCAGCCTGCTGGTACTCCCGCAGCTATTTTCCTCCAGCCCTCGACCGTCGCCTGTCGCCCACTTGAGTCTGTAAATGCAACTGCGAACAAGCTGTTCACCCAGCCTCAATCGCCTCTACGACGAGTTCATTCTCAACCGCTGACCCTTCCGTTTGCATATTCAACCTACCTGGTTTTCCGCTGCAATTTTAGTTTGCCCCTTCCACAAGTTCAATTTAATTTACATGGTTCGTTCGGCCCTATGCATAGGCACCACCTTTTCATCGAAACGACCTTTACAGCTGACCTCTTTACAACAGTGACCCCAATGAGTGCACTTAACCTCAATGTAAACCATATTTTTGAGGCGAAACTTGCCATTTTTCTCCACTTCGAATTCTTCCATCTCCATCTCCATTTTTTGCATTTTGTGACCCTGACCATTTACTCAACCATCCAAGGTCATTCACGCCCAGCAATGATTTTGAGTTTTGGTTCATGTAAACCGGCTTCATCATTGAACTAGTCATACTTCAAGCACATTGTCCTTGTTTTCTTAGTTCACACGACCTCTCCAGCTTTTCGCGTAATAAGTATATCTCCTTGGTTAAACCTTCTATTATTATTCTATTACTAAGCGCCCAGAAGATCAGTGGTCTCCCGTTTATCCATGGAAATTACAAGCAAAATTTGTAAAATGCTCTCAAAAATTAAATGTGCAGGCTGCTAAATTTCATTGTACTAAGATGGGTCAGGGAGAACTTGGGTCCGGAACTCATATTTTTTGCGCAGACATACAACCTGTCGAGGGTCATAGGATGTACATTTTGCGATTGTAGCTAGTGTAAAGGGGATTGAAGAAAACTTGAGTTGTGTTACAAAGTGTGCGATACACTGGAAGCCACAAATCGACACGCCAAAATGCCAGGTCACCAGCAAAGACAAGAACGCAAATCCTGGCATCCTATTGAACATACTTTTGGAAACGCTACTAGCGGGTTAATTGTGGCACAAAGATAAGAGCAGACTCAAAGCCAAGGAAGCTAAGCACCGAGACCACTAAGAGTGGGGCTAAAAGGCCGGATGTCTCAAGCTGACGGTGGCATGTCGTAAATCCGATATGCCTCCACGCATCGTGAGCCCCTAAAGGAGCCTAAAGTTCGGGCATCTTCTCCCCATTCTCAGAACAATGTTCTTGGTACGGAAATTATCCGGCGAGATTTCACGAGTTTATCCCTAAACTGAGGGTGAAAGGCTGTTCTTCCAGGCTAGACAAACTCAACCCGTTCTTATCTTTAGAATATTAAAAAGCTTGTCCTCTACAAAGTAAGCGACTAGGAAATGCCTGCTTATGTTTGAAAAGTAGAGTATGGTTGCTTTCACCTCGTTAATAGATTAGCTAACCACCAAGCGTTAAAAAAAGTCTAGGTGTTGGCACGTTTAAGCTAAAATTCGGGGCATAGAATAGGGTTTTCCTGGACTCAATGGATAGAGTCTGAATCTTAACATGTTTTTAAAGATCAGGGTTCCTTTAGTTTTTAACGTTAGTGATAATGGTTCTACCTTTCGTATGCCCTTTATACTAGATTTTGTTTTCACAGCCCTCAAGCATGCCATAAGCAATCCTAGGTAAGTTCACGCTTTTTTCAGCATACACTTTGCCACGCAGTCTTGAATTGGGCCCAACAATAAGGCTGAGAATGTCCTGAATAACTTCCAACGCATACCTGGGCATGTCACCCGACGTTACCCGAACATAAATAAGCACGCTGTAATCCAGGTCCCGGCAAGCCGCCGCATTATAGTATCAATAAAAATGCTCAAGAAGTATGTGCGCAAAAAACTGGAAAATATTTGGCTTGAGATGACATTCATGCAACTCAGACTGGCTTTGAGGAACGTGAGCAGGCTACAGAAGTGAAATCGCAATTTGTTCTGTTCATAGAGGTACCAGGTGTTAGCTGGTTGAACTTTTCATTCCAATATAACACGTGTGGATAGGTTTCTATTAGAACTCACTTCAGTTCTGCGGTGCATCCACTCATTCACATTCATGAGTCAAATTATAGCAGGCTGCTCTACTTTGCAATTATTGGCGCAAGAAAATAGCTGTCGATGAAACGAAAGTCATTGAAGGCAAGGTTTGGAATGCAGTGGTGGGCTTGCGAAGTTGGTAACATTTTGAATGTACAGGTTTGTGGGATGACCAGATAAACGTATTGTCCAGCGCTGGCTGCCTTCACCTTGGAAATGAGATGCATTCCACAAATTAATAGGCGCCTACCGACAATGAAACTATATTACATTTTTGCGTCAAAAAGACCAGTGCAAACGTTACACTTAATTTGCAGCACCCAAAAACGTCGGTAAACCTTTTAAACGCCTATAAAGTTTAACCACAATACACTAAACGGCCGGGGTAAAATGGCCTCTAGAGGCCCGAAATATGCGTCTCATTGATTCAAGTAAGGAGATGCGAAATTGGCTTTCGCCGGACGATATATCGACCGATCTCAAACGACAAACCCGATGGTAGCCGTGGACCGGTAACTGTGTCTTTAGACGCAAGCCAATTCAACCAAGGGCGACCCCAGAGTGCAACGTTTACTCAACCGTCACAGACCTGTGGAATTATCTCTGTTTATTCCCTTAGCGGACAGTAAAGGTGAAGCAATTGACTCCGCACCCCAGTCACAATCTGTGAGCCGGATTGAACCAGACATGCGGGCGCAAGTAACAAAGTTCCCCAAGATTAACTAAAAGCATTGAGGTCGACGTCATTGACTGCTGAAAGAGTCCCACAATCACTAGTTTGTTAATCAGGACAAACTTGACGTTGCGCTTTCACCTAATAAAATAGCTGTAGTCAAGAGAATAGCGGAGGGTCCTTCATAAAATGCAAAACTACCATCCTGCATCTTCACCCAATCAAGATGGGTTAGTTTAGCCCTATATCCAGTCGTCACTCGGCCTGAGGGCTGAAGCTACTGCAAGAATCCCACAAACACCGAGGCGGCCCGGCTGGCCGCGAGTGACCTGGGAGTGCGTACAAACGCAAGAGGAGAGCGGCCTCCGACAAGTATGCCATATAGACGTTGCCCACTCGGAAGGCAACTTTCTTGATTCAAAATGCATTTTACTGCGAGAACGAGCCTGTCTGGATTGCCACCTAAATAATTAACTTTGGATGGTCCCATCCAAAGCACAAGTGATCCGCCAGGTCCGTATATAGACATCTTGCCGGCCAAACTGTGCGTGGAGCCCCATGGAACCAAAAGAAACCATATTCACTGCCAATCTTTAAACGGTGACGGAAACAGGAGCCAGTAAGTTGGCGCGGCACGAGCTACAAGCAGTAACCATCCTAATTTTGGACCACAAGGCGGAAGGTGTGTCCCCAGAATACAAAGGATCCGCGGATTCCAAGATGAAAAACTCTCTGCCAATGAATATCAGGCATTGGATGCACCAAAACATGAAACAGACAGCAGCGACGTGGGAGTCCATTTGAAGCATAGAAATCGAACCCAGTGTAGAACTCTCAAATCTGCCGACCGCTTTGATGGCACACTTCGGTTCTATCCAGCTTCGGGTAATTTTCCATGAATTGCATCAGCGTTCTCAGTATTCAGCAGTTGGCTTGCCTTGAGCAAGTGTCCGCAATAAGACAGAGAAACCTAGCTCACGTAAGTCAGGTGATCAGGAGATCACGGTAGACAGCTACTTCATGTTTCAACCTGACTCATGCGCAAGAGGGCTTCTGGAAAGCTCAATAATTAACTGAAGCCCTACGGACTCTGACTGTCTTCTTCGACACCAACTATGCACCGTTTTATGATGCTCAGTATATTCAAGTCACTATTTGTGGAACCGGTTCCCCTCTCCTCAGCGCCGCGTGCCATTTCTCATCGTGTCTGTCGGAAAATGACCCGTTCCCCATAAAAACCACTGAGCAACCCTCCTACGGGAAAAACTTTATGCATATCCTGCTTGTTGGTGATTTTAACGCTTCAAAATCCTCCTGAATAGATTTCTACTGCACCGGGTCTAGTGGACATTTTAAATTGGCGCCTACCAAAATCGTCTGACTGAGCGTTACAATTCAGCATTTCGTCACACCCGTCGGCTAAAGCGTAAACCAAATATTATCCCTGTTGTATTTCATTCTCATCAACGAAATATGCTTTGTTGAGTAAATGTTAATAAAGGTTGCATTGAGGCATGGTGACAGCCGTGTGTTGACCTCTGTTTTAACCTGCTAATGGGCTGGCAACCCGGAACCTCAAACAGGGGTTCTGCGATGCATACCTGCTGGGATGAGACGCACAGGATTATTTTCCGGAAACTAGCGCGCGGTCCTATTGGCCAAAGTTACCCAGAACTATTCAGTGCCTCGTGGGAACATAGTACTAGCTCTTCCTTAAAAAGATAACTACAGGATGCGCAGAAGGTGAGCTGGCATTTCGTAAAATACGGAACCACGCTAACCCAGCAGTTCACCGAAGAAACACAGGGAAAAAGGTTACAGAACTGGACCTTGCCTTGAAGAACAAAAATATACCTTCTAAGTACATGAAACACCGTCGAAGAAACAACCCATCTGTCTTCTTGAGGTGTAGAGAATAGGAACCCGCGAACGACCCAGTAGTGGTATCTGAAACCTACAGAGCGATCTCATCACATCTAATCTAGGAAAATTGTAACTACGATCAGCTTCTGACAAACGTGCTCTTCACTGTGGAGGGCAATGTCAATTCTTGCGCAAGACAAACTCCTCCAGCGCGCTGGGGCAAAATGAGGTCCCTCCAAGGATCCTGAAGGAAACGTCGCTTACACTTGCAAAGCATCCTCAACTGGGCTGTCGCCAGTCGCTCAACGGAGGCAACCTTACCTCTGCTTAGAAGCAATTTTCCCGCCAATCTACAAAACTGATGACCGACCATCGCCAGGCAGCTATTAGCCTATTGGCGTACCGTGCATGGTGACGGAACGTACTCTTAATCGGGCCAGCTTAAATAAACTCAGTACCAAAAACCTGGCATTCCCAGTGACACAAGAATTATTTCCAAGCCGTTCTTGCGTGAATAACGTGCTCGTGTTTGTGGACAGTAGAACCCAAGCCAATGACGAAGAAATCATTTCGGATGCCATCAGATGAAACATTCCGAGTGAAAGTAGGCACGACTTACTTTTTTCGGCACCAACCTCTATTACGGTTCCTCCATGCTCCAAACCACTGATGTGTTCGATCTAGGGCAGCGAAATTCCGATTGGGCTTTCAAGCCCGTGTCTATATCTTTCGGACTTGATATCCTTGAGTTCCAACACCAACGCCCTCCAACTTGATGTTGACGCCGCAAAGCAGTGATCCCGAACTGGCACCTTCCTCCAACTAAGGAGGAGTGTGCTCGTATGTCGTTCGGAGGAAATTCAGCCTACGTCCTCGTTCACCATTATGAGAATGGAGCAGAAGATAATACTAAGCTACACACCAAAACGGATTTAGATATCTGGCACCCTTCAAAAACGCCACTCGTCTCCAAAGCCGTTCATCGCTCTAAAGAGGATTCGTCGCACATTCTCCCGTATTACTTGAATGGACTCCCTGATAATCTATGGGCTTCATCAGACTTCGTGTATATGCCAACCAAGCTGTCCATTCGCAAAGCTAGAAAGAAGCGGTCCTCACTGAGTTTGTCCAATAACCTCCTACGAAGATGGTCTCTGGCCTCAAATCCTCTAATTGGGAAACGCATCCGCGGGTGCTTGAACTCTACTCCGAAGTAGATCGTTGCCCGAGAGAGGGCTTAATATCAAATTGAACACTGTTTGGCCGACGGGTTCTTCATCGTTGACTCAACTCATACGCGACAAGAAAATGGTATGATTTTCAAGCTAAATGGTGTCTCGTTAGGTAGTTGGCACGTGGGTTAACCTTCCTCCGACGACTGTACATGCTGCATTTAGAACCCACTTCAATGCAACATGGAATGGTTTTTATGTTAACTATTGCGCTGAGAAGCTTACTGCCAGCCGCTGAGAAAGTAAAGATCGATGCTACCACCTTTTCGCTTGTGCCTCTCATATGAACGCGAGTCACTGAACAATAACAAAAGACAGACTCAGGAAGCTTAGGCGATAGCCTTGATCCTGTGTGACCGGCGAGGCTGTGGTTACCTACGGGGTGGCACTGACAGCCCATGAAAATTGTGTGAAGCACATCTATAGAAAATTCGTCCGTTACAGTCTTAAACCATCCAAACTCCTAACCACCGTTTTGAACGAACCTTTGACGAATGAAGTGGAGAGCCACACCAAAGATTGCCTTGTGCATGTTTTAACGCACTAGTTCTCATTGATGACCTAGTCTGTTAATGGCGCAAAATTGAGCGCATTTTGTGTTTTCGTGTGCGATGAGTTGTGTTCTGTTCAGAGCAAGGCGGATCATTCCGTCCATTCGAAGATGGCAACGGATATCCGAGCCAAATTATATATCCGCTCGTACAAACACTTCCATTTCGTCGCAGAACCGGCGGAAAATAGAAAAACTGATGGTAGCCAACAGAGGTGAGAATTGCTGACAATGATTACGTACTACATCTGACTGCTGGACACCATTAGTCTCTTGTCGCGAAGCTGATCGTTCCTTTTTATATACTGAGTGCAGTAGGACCATAAAGTGGCTGTAACTGATGAATCTTTCCACCGACACATCCTGTAACCAAAACGTCTTCAATACTTTCAAGGTTGCCACTGGGTATTTCTTTTCCGCATTGTTTTCAGTTGTCTTTAACTAATCCAATTAAACTGACTCACTTTTCTGAACCTTACGTTGGCATTAAAAATCGGAGGATCCGGTGAATGATACCTGTTTGGAGAGACTGGTGAGATTGTTTTTCAGAAGTGACTCGTGTTTCTGAATTGTCTCTCCCAAAGGTATAGGCATGCTACATCCTTCTGTTAGGTGGCAAATGATGTTTCCGGAAAGCCATGCTGCGTATAATGAAACGGAAGAAGGGTCGTAAACGCTGATCGACACAATGTGAGACTCAAATATATTGAATGGCAAACTCAGACTGACTAATTTTGACAACTACTTTGCCTTTCGCTGACTATTTCTGTTTTGGCCAAATTTCCTCCGGTATGGCCCGGTTGAAGTGAACAACTTGATCATCAACCAGCAAAATGCATCTCTTCTTGGATGGAACCCATTCGAGGCAAGCAGTATATTAACACATCATGGCACGTAGTGGTTAACTGTGGGGTGATTGACTAAACGAACGCCGAGGTGTACAACTAGGGCTGGGTTGTAGGTGCTGCTGACCCGTGCCGAGGCTTACTGACACTTCAAGTTCGTTGCTGGAACTAACCGAATTTTGCCAACATCAGTGCCATCCCATTTTCGCTAAGTTCCAACCCTTAAAGCAGACTATTATCAACCCTAAATGAATTGGCACCGGCGCCAAGTGTTAGCTTCATCACCAAGAGCCTGGAACTTATTGTGTTGTGATGGTTTGTGTAACTGGACGACCCACTGAGCTATACTTAGGGTGTTCGTGCGACAATCGCAGTCTCTCATACAAGGTTGGACAATCGTTAGAGGTCTGACAAACACAGTCCCCTGGTTCCCCAGGTTAGGGGTTGGAACACGTGTGGCGATGTCTTCCTTAAAAGTAGTAAGTTACTTGCGTTTGTAGCCAAACACCACTGCCTTCGGGTCAGACTTCTGAGACGAAGCCTTCGGTTATAGACCCTAATCCTCCTTCTATCTAGGTTTAGGCTTTCTGGCAGTATCCCACTCCAAGTACAACAGAGAATTGCACAAATGCGGATAAACTCATGTCACATCGGCCGTCGCCTGGTGCCATCAGACATGTCGTCTTACTTGCTGCAAACATTGTGGCGAAAACAGGCCACTGCTGATGCCTCCCCACTTCCTCTTTTACACACTGCTTGTTCTTCATCTCCCCACTCATTAGTTACTTTCTCCTTGTAGGCCGAGCAGTTAGGAATGATGAATACGTTCGGTTTTGCAAGCAACATCTGTGCGTCATCCTGCGCCGATATCCTCAGGCATCTCGAAATGAATATGCAAGCCCCGACGCCCAGTCTCTCCGGCCGCCTTCAATGTCCGCATGCTGAAACAAGCAGGACAACAAGCTGCTCTTGATTTCACACTGGACTGACTTGGTAATAATAATAATAATAATAATGCTATATATCAGAAACAAGAATTCAACATGCGAGCACAGTGGTTGAGCTAACCGCCCCATCACTCTCCACTAACTTCCGGATGCTCACTTCTGGCGATCCAAAGGCTGCCGTGACGGAATTTGTAGAGGTCGGTGTTGCCCTAAGTCATCGGGCAGAAGGATCTTTTCTTGACCGGATGGCTGTTGATAGTCGCCTCTGCAGGGTTCGTCTGAAAACGTCTGTGAAGAAGTCTCGCAAAGGGGACGTTGCTCAACACCTGCTCACGCCGCAACTGACTGCAGCTCTGATCCCATCAAAAACAAGTTTTATGACGCCCTGAATGCCCCGTTGCGATAATCTAAAAGCCCAGATATCGTTATGGTTGCCGGAGATCTGAATGCAAGCCTACAGCATCTCGGACTCAATTAGATGGTCGACATGGACTGGACTCAGTATGTACGGAGAATTGCAAACGACTGCTTCAGCTGTGTGCTGACCGCGGACTGCTTTTATGCAGTAGTAACTTTCGAAACAGCTGAGGTCGTCTGGCCACATGGTGTCCTACAACGGCGTACTCGCCACGTAAGCAAATCGATCACATTGCCATAAGTTACCGATGGTGCAGATCAGTAACTGGCTGCCGCTCGTTTTGAAACATGTTTGTGAATTTCGACTACGCACTCGTCCGGAGTTGATTCTCCCTTCATCTTTCAAGGCCGAATAAGGTGTGGACGAATCGCCTGGTAACTGAGATACCAGCGGATGCGTATGTTGGACGAACTTACCAGAATCGTCTTCTAGAGTGTCTTCTAAATGCTCCATCATCAAATGTGAGCTCACGATGTGACGAGACCGCCACCTCTTTGCACAGCGTTGGAAGTTTTGACTGTGGCACTGCACTGCCAGGCGCACCCAAGTACTGAATTTCAAACCGAACAGTTGCACTGAAGAAATCTCGAGGAAATATTCCAGCTGGTCCCGAAAAGGACTTGACGCGATGGATTGTCACACCTCAAGTGAAAGTGAGCGTGCGAGTCGACCGTAAAGGCTCGTTCAGGTTCGAGTCTGAGCAGAAGGCAGGGTTTAGGTTATACTTGAAGTGATTGCACACATATCTTCTTCAGTGACATAATACATTGGAAGCGTGGTTTGCAGATGTGTGTTTCTAGACAGCGTGTGCAAAATGCGACACCAATAATGAGATTCATTTACCCTAGCCATCCGTCGATGTTCAACGTCTATCACCTGACCTTCATCTCCGCAATAGCAAATAACCAATCGGGAAAAAACTTCCTGACTCTTTACCGGCTGCCTTCGTCAACTGATCGACACTCCAACTTAGATTCATCTTGGTAGGTAGGCCCGTCGTCTTGTCTAATTCAGACAACCGAACGGACACGTCTTCTCTCCCTCTGTGTCCATCATTGCTCGTGTGGCCGAGGCTTCTGGCACCCAACTACACCTTCACCTTAAGTCTTAAGTTCACTTGTAACGGAACTTTCATCCTCAGCTTCGAGTCTGGTAACCATCCGAACTTGGAAAAAATGCTTCTGCTAAAGTTCCGTTATACTTCCGCATTGATCTGTAAGGCATTTAACCTGTATTAAACGTGATATGTGGAGAGAATGGATCCTATACTCAGATAAGTGGACAAGATTCAAAAATCTGAAGAACAAGACTGCTAACTGTTATATTGCCAAATATCTGGGTCGAAGCTAGGTAGAATAAATGAAGACAATCGTGAATCAAACGGTTTGCATACATTTCTAAGCCAATAGACGAGTAGCTAGAACCAAAAATAGGCTTTAGCGACAGAAGACACCGGAACGCAAAATTCAAGCAGGCCTATTGTACATGCTTATTGTTTGAAATCCGTTGAATTAAGCTTCCTGGAAAAATTCCCGACGCCATACGATGTAACAGTCTGGTTAGGAGTGTAAATAAGGCCAGGTGCTCTTTGCGTTCCTTTTTTCTTGCGATCCAACGGGTCACATGCAGTTCAGTTTACAAGTAGAACCAAGGAGGCTTAAACCGGGGATATTTTTTCACCTAGGCTGTAATCGTCACTGTTTCGAGCTAAAAGACGTATTATCAACAGTTCAGGGCTTAGGTCAAACAAAGCCACGCCAAACGGACGATATAATACTATGTAGCAACCTTCGAGAATGCTTGTGTGAGAAATGCTGCGGGAGACAAGGACGCTGCTGCAATACGCTTTAGAAGGTTGTCTTATTAATCAGTAAAACAAAGCACTTGAGCTGAGTTCGAATCCTAAAGTCTTGATCACCTAGCTGAACACGATATACCCTGAAAATGATTTAAAGAGCATTAGTCGTCCGCCTGAACGTCTTTTGAAACGCCTGCTATAGGTAAAATGTGTAATACATAAAGTTCCATAAATTGCGCGTAATACAATATGCTTATTGAGGAGACCTTTTTGGTTCCCATAATCAACGAGTACCTCCTTTGAAGTGAGCGCGCATGCTTCTGGTTCTTACATGAGGATGCTATGAAGTGCTAGGCTCGTGTATGTTGAAATGTACTTGCTACACACGTCTGTATGGTTTTCTAGGCAACACCCTTGATAATTGATCAAAACAGACAAGCCTTCTAACGTAAGTGGACAGTTGTTACCCTATAGCGGATCGATTCAGGAACGGCGCACAAGGTCGAATGTAACAAATGAACGGCATCATGGTTTCTCGAACGGGATTATCAGGCTCTCTTGTATCAACAACTGGTCACGTCGCAATAGAAATCTTCGGACTGAGAGTGGATTAACTTATGGCGGATAAGTAGTTAATTTCTTAGTGGTAGAGAAGTCATCACATGGCAGTTATTGTTCAATTCCGTCGGTTGGACGTTTCTGCCTTTGCTGGTTGAAAGTATACAAAAAGACCTTCACCTATTGCTAATCCGCAAATTTCCAACTAGTTTGGTTGGGTGAAGCCGGGGTGATGTACTTGATCCTTTCTGTAGTGTATCTGACAGGAAAGCTCTTGTAACTAGTTTGTTAGTGTGAGTGTTAATAGGACCGTGTGTTTTGCGGACTGCACTCATTTACAGACCAATTTAATTTGAACAGAATATCCAGCTGAATCCCAGTTGAATCATTCACAATCATCTTTAACCGTAATATATTTTCCTGTAGGAACACTACTCTTAAGGCTACTGTCGAAGAGTTTTCGCTAACATGGTGAGTAGTGCTCCCTCAGGAAGATGGTGTGCTAATTTTGCGTATGTCCGTCAGTCTGCTGACATGAAAGCTAGTATGAGTTCACTGATATCTACTCACTCAAAATTGTTCACTTGTTCTCATCCATCTGGTGGAAAAACTTAAAATTTCCCCCTCAGAACAGTGTTTAACGAACAAAAACTAGGATTGGTAACTTTGGTTCCTCATCCAGTACTTTTGAATTCAGTGTATTGTGAATTCATTTCTCCGCTACAACGGTGTCATTACTGGATCAGATATTATCTTTTAATAACGTTTCCTCGTGAGCGGTTACAAGCTGTGCGTAAAGGGACTGTCTAGGGTTGGACAACCCGGAAAAACCTTCTGCTTCCTTTGGTTGCATGGAACGCAGGCAACAAAAGGGTGTTACAGATGAATGAAAAGGACTGAAACTGGTAAACTTTATTTGTATGACAAAGGTTTTCACTATTTTAGCTGGTTAATGTATAACCAGATGGCCTCCTTCTGTCATCATTTCGTTCGCTTGAACAGAGTCGGAAAGGAAGAGACTAAAACAGTAAGACAGATGAGACAAGTTCAAAACCTTTCAGGTTACCCTCTCAAGGTTTCAAGATTTTTTGCCTCGCTAGAGTGTCACCATTATCCTTCTACTTCGTTACTCTTCTGTATTCTGGTTGGTTGAACATGAAATCAGGTCTTGGGAACTCAAAGAGGTTCTACGAAAAGCTACGTTACACTTTTACGGGCAATCTGATCGTCTTGCTAGATTGCTTTAGGCTACTGTATTTAACAATACGTTCTTACAAATTTTTCTGACGACAAAATGTCCTTCAGGGACGACCAGTCGGACAGTGATTCGATAATTAGTGAGCGTGTACCATCTGTGATACTTCTTGCAACCTGGTTCATGGGGCTAACAAACAGCTGTGCTGAATTTTGTTGAGTGTGTAGTTACTTGACTTAAGTATGAGTGATATTCCACATAAACTTTCAGATAAACTGACGTCACATTGTGCCCAAAAGCGGAGGAGAATTGTGAGGCTGTGTAATCCTTGTTGGGAATCATCAGCATTGTGCAGTTGACGAACATCCAAGAAGGTTCACACTTCCAGCTTCATGGTTGGGCCAGCGGCTAGTCAGCAGTGTAATTAAGTGGCACCCAGACGAGATAGAGCGTCGCACCCTTTGAGCACAGAATCCGGGGGAGGCGCTCAAGCGTTGACTGGTTAATTTATTAAGGATACCTCAGCTGGAAAGTTCATACAACTTGTGCCGTATTCTCCTATCTGGGCTAGCTAGAAATTGATGCAAAAATCAGGACATTTGGTGGTTCTCACCTGAGTTTTCATCCAGTCAGGGAAGCCAACCTGTGCTGAAGGGCCGAAAAGCTGTTTCATCCTTATTGGGATTCATCAGTTGTGCACACCTCGCAAAATGCAGAGTTTCGAGTCCGCGATCTTCCATTCAGTGATTGAACACTTGTCAGTCCAACCTCGACTGGCTGAACGACAGAGCGATTAGCTCTCACCTAGACAGGACATACAGGCATTCATTCATAGAGTCATTTGAATCATGCAAATCACATCACGTGACCCACATATTGACATACCCTTCGAATGACGACTTCTCAGATGGAAGTTTCACACATCTCCTGAAATCACTTTTCCTCTGAGCCAAGTATAGAGCAGTACGAGTGTGATGAGGTCTGGACAGTGCTTCTCATCTTTTCAGCATAAATTGACATCACCGACGGAAAGAAATCCCACTTGAAAAGATGCTTAGGAGTTTCGAGAAATACACTCATTTTCAAATCAGTTTGGTTTTGCGAGAGACTCACCTGGACTTACATGAGTAGTGCATTACGTACATACATGTATCGCGATATCTCGAATATCGTAGCAACTGGAACATGAGGCGGCCTGGTACAGCACATTCAGTTGCCTGGAAACATCAAAAACGGGAGATTCAGCCGGGTTTCAGATGAGTCTCTTGCAAAACCAAATTGATTTGCAAATGAGTGTATTTCGCTAATCTCGTGCAATTTGGGTTCAAGTAGAACATAAGGTTGACGGAAACTCGGGGACTGCGCCTACCTGGTGAGCCTGAAGTGGAAGGGCGAAACCGGTCGTGGGCTGTCGAGGAATTTTCAGCAACCTTATGAGTAGTGCATTACGTATATACATGCTTAGGAATTGTTGTTAGAACAGTGAGACATGGGGCTTTTCACACGGAATTTCGTCCCGCCTTCGAGCTCAATGTGAGTGGTTTTAACTCACTTTAATACTCCCTTCTAGCTTTTTCCAGTGCAACAACTTTTAGAAAGACTTTAAAGTATCCGCAACACAAGTAAAAGTCGATAACAAACTAAAGGTTACATTCAGCATTTGAAAAAAAGACTTTAGCTTAGTTGGAGGAAAAGCCTTACAAGGCGGACCACGAAGAATAGCCAGCCCAAGTTTGTTTCCGAAAAGGTTGATTTCTCTTAGGAAGTAAATCATAAAGTTGAAACGCTTGATTCATTCTGACTTAACCTCGTTTTTTTGTTAATACGAATATATATAACTATGGATTATAATTCATATGGGAAAATCAACTCTGTCTAATCAAGCAGCGCTCCTGCGTCACAGATGAGACTTCATTTAGTTTCCTGCGAGATGGCTCAGCGGTTAGAACATGAACTTACTGACCAGAAGGACCGTGGATCGAATCCGACCTCTGCCTCTCGACTTCCCTTGTCTAGGCTTGGACAACCTGGCAGTATCCCAGCCCTCGTGCTTCCTTCAGGTGGCATGGCAGCCAGGCACCGAAAGGGTGTTACAGCTGAACGACATACTTCCTGCTTGTTGGGCCCTTTTTGACCCTTTTGCTCAAAGTTCTCATTCACCATTTCACAAAGCCTATTTGTGTCTTTTATAGTTAGTTTGTCACAACTGCTCCCGATGGACAAAACGTTTGCGGTTTGCGGAATTTCAAAAGCTCCGAAGTCAAGTTTTTTTCTAAAAAAAAACAATGCGATTAGTAGTTCCGGATTCAATAGAGCCTTCGCAGCTGTATACACCGGAAATAGGTTCTGCGGTCAGTCACCTGAAACTTCCATCCAAAATGCCACACCCCGAACACCCACGTGATGAGCCAGAACAAGGACGAACAACCACGTGTCACGCGGTTCTTCTAAATCCGACCGAATTTGCACTACAAACATCCGGTCGAATTCCGAACGTTCGTATTGTCCAGTATCACGTCCTTCCCGACAATCGATGGTTAATCAACTAACACATTTAACCGTTCGGTTAAACAGAGAACAGACTGCTGTCTAGATAGTCCACATCTGTAGTTAAAACTAAAGTTTTATAGTAGGGGGTGTTTTCTCAGAAACCGTGGAGGATTTTGGATACTCTGGATGTGAAATTGGGACAATTTTCTGCTATCAGAAGAGCATCAGTGAGGCTAATGATTACACCTTTCACCTGATGTACTCACCTGTATCGTACATGTAGCGGATATCGTCACAAGGCGTTCTGTAATTTTCGGAGATGGTGACCTCATGAACTAAGCGCCACAAAATATGCACGATTTCCTGTTGCCTAGTTTCCGAAATACTTGGAACGGCCTTGTTCCGGAAGCCCCAACTTATTCAGCTGTTTGTTTGTACTAAATGCTAAGCAGATTTGTACTTTCCTGGTTCGCTCACGGTTCAGGATAGGGATTGTATACTAGTACAACCATCGTCCAACGTAAAAGGCTTTATACAGGTGTAAAATTACAGGAATAACAGTGTTTAAGTTAAAAGCGATTGTTCAGTGGAGGTCTGTATCGACAATTCTGTGTCAATGCCCGTCGACTTACCTGGACATGGGAGTTGACAATGAATCTGGGGAAAAACAACAAGACACTAATATACGTAATGAACTACTCATAAGGTTGCTGAAAATTCTTCGACAGTCCGCGGCCGGTTTCGCCCTTCTTGGTGTTCATCAGGTAGGCGCAGTCCCTAAGTTTGCCTGGAAACATCACAAACGAGAGATTCAGCTAGGTTCCAAATTGATTTGCAAATGAGTGTATTTATCGAAACAAGGCACTAACTTTACACGGACAACTTGATTTTGTTAAAACTCCGAAAACTGGCACATTATCCACTTGGTATTATTTAAGAGGTTGATGTTTGGAGAACAGCATTCATTTGTTTGTTGAGTTGGCGTTAAATAGAAGTCCGATTAAATCTCTCTCTCTCGAATGCGCCACACTAAGATGGCCTCGTTTTGCACTAACTTCTTAGTTTGCAAGTAATTGATTATCCGAGCAACCATCACGTGGTGGGATAAGAAATGACGCGATAACTAAGTCTGATTCACTCCAAGATGAAAAACCACCGATGACCTCTTGAAAAACTTTCATCGAACGTTCTAAGGAAAAATGGTTTGACATTCCGAGTGTTGGCTTAACAGAAACATTAGGTCACCTCACATAGGATGGAGACTAGTCGCTTAGCTCTGTTTATCACTTTAATTGACAAACGACTGCCGAACTCTTGACAGAATTACTGTTTTGTCAATGCTCTCTCTTCAGAGGTGAAATCGTGGAACAGGGTCATTTAGCTCTCACTGGATTTTACAAGTAGCCTCTCTGGGAATTGTGACTTCTTAAGCAAACGGATCGAGGCGTTCATTTTGTGAGTGGATCACATTTACACAGTTTCCGTAGTCTGCCTGTCCGTCTATCTATAAATCTATCCATCTATCTGTCTGTCTGTCCGCCTGTCTATCCGTCCGTCTCTCTGTCTGTCTGTCTGTCTATCTATCTGTTTGTCTGTCTGTCTGTCTGGTTTTGAGGTACGGTTTTGATTAGCCTCTGTACCAAAGTCTCTTGATCATAACGAAATACAGAAATAGTGTAATCACTTGAAATGACATCAGAAGTTTATACTAAGGAGTTCGTAATCTCGTTTATTGTCACTCGTTCTATGATATCTCAGCACAAATGGACTTTTTTCGTTCCATTTCTCCGTCAGGTGATTAGTGAAGTGACACTTCTTCATTTGCTCTTGTTCTCTTCAGGGGAGATTGCGGTTCGTGTGTTTAGAGCCTGTTCCGAACTTGGGATCCGGACAGTGGCAGTATACAGTGAACAAGACAGACTGCTTCTACACCGTCAAAAATCCGATGAGTCCTATCTGATTGGGGAGGGACTCGCCCCAGTGGATGCCTATCTAAACATCCCCGAGATAATAAGCGTCGCGAAGGTAGGCTATTCTGGAATGATGGTCACAGAAAAAGCGCAAGCAACCATGCTTATCATATACAATTATCTTTAAAAGGCGGTAGTTTGCAAGTTTTTGCTAATTTTTCCTGTCAGTCCTTTCCTACAGCAGTAGCACTGATTTTCAAGAGTTCATGGTGCTTGATTTTATCGGCTTTGCAAAATTGGTCTTATCTTGCGCTTTTCTTCTAAAACTGACACGATAAACAAATGCGTCTAAATAGCTTGGACTTTATAGTAACTTCAACGCCGAAAAGACAACTTTCGGCGTACGATGTGCCTGATCACGATTTGTATGAGCACAACAAAAACGTATTACTGCCGCCACCCCCCCTAAAATTTCGTACCCATGAGTAAGACAACATGTTTACCAAGACAGATAGATTGCTCTGTCTTGGTTGCTCTCACTTGGTCGTGAGAATCCGTGGGGGGATAAAACGAATCTGGAATGGAGTAACTCTTTACAGGTGATATAAATCTAGGCGAAACACGCTACATGTAAGGTTTTTGAAAACTCTTCGACAGCTCACGACCGGTTTCGCCCTTTATAAGGCCCATCAGATAGGCGCAGTCCCCGAATTTTCCATCATCACTGTGTTCCGCTTGAATACATTGTGTTGTGAAATTTGTCATCCGTTTCACCGTTTGGCAAAGTGTCGATTCAACTGGTCGCTGCTTGTCATCTAGTTAGCGGTCTTTGCACCGTCATGCAAGACACGACCTTCTTCAGTGGATCTGGTGGTTTCCAGTGTGTGTAGAACAAAACATGGATGTTTTATCGTGTTCATTACTGACGGAAGTTTGCTAGTATCCCAGCATACAAGTTTGGTAGAACGCATTTAACTGCAACCCCCTTTGTAACTGCGGGATCGACTTCACTACAAAAGTCGTCTGGTAAGCTTTGATGAAACCTTTATGCTTGCACATTATCCCATAAGAAGGTAAACCAATCAGCCGGCCAAGTTTGTGCCGCTTTCACAACTTATAGTGATTAGAAACGACGCTGGGCCAAAAACCGTGTTCAAAAAGCCATTTCATGCTAACCACAATACTAATTGTAATCACTCGGATGAAGTAACTTTGCGGTGACTAGCTGGGAAATCACCCAAGGTAAGCCCGAGGACTGGGGTACTGCCAGGTTGCCTCAGTCGAGACAGGAGAAGTCGAGGGGCAGATATTCTATAACCTTACCTTCAACATCTTGAAGCACCTGCATCAGGCTATCTTCAAACTGTTGGTACTGAAATGGCACAACCAAGTAAAAAATGGAATAGTTGAAGGCGTCGCTGAGAGAAACCAATCACATAGGCTTTGAATTTAACCTCACCCATCAGTCAAGCTGAGCACGCGGGTTGTCAAGGTCATGTTTAGACCAACTGGGTGACAAACATGGTTGCATCAACTGGGAGCTTACCCCCATGGATAGTATTCTTACAAAAGTAAATCGAGTGGTGGTACAACTGAAGTACTTGTCTGTTTCCCCTGCTTATCGGCAATCCAATCTATTGGCAATCAGCTTCGCTCACCAAAGTGATTAACAGACAGGCTAGTTGTAATAGATTTGACAAAATGACTACCCATAGGTGCCAAGTGAGCCGTCATCATCATCATCAGCTCTAAAAACTGCGTACTTGTTGTACAGTAGTTATACCTGCCACAGTTTCGTTCGCCGATAATCTTGGGAGGTAGGGATGAATAGGTGGTACACATCGGCGGCCATCACCGATATAACTCACATGAATATAGAGGTTTTAATGAGCTTTTCATTGGGGAGATCTGGATTGGAAGTTACGTATTGAAAGCAACACCTTGGTTGTAGGCGCACCATTGATCGCACGACTGGGACATGTCTGCCAATATCTCTAAGCATTGATGTCACCTGTCCAGGGTTCCTCATCTAGTAAGACGGCAGTGACCAGCACAGCCGAGTTTGCCAGAAATGGCTATCATACTTTGTTGGCAAGCCATTGGCTGACCTCCCTTGGCTCGTTTCCATCCTTCGCATGGTAGTACGAAAAGGCCTGTTCGAGAAAGCATAACATACATCAAGCGCAACCTGTGGAGTGTAATTAGTCCATCTATGGTATGGGAATTAGTTCTTCCAAAAATCGTCCGTGCTTCCGCAGCGCTTAGTCGATGCGCTCACCAGAATCAGGAAACGCTCAAAAGACATCGACGGTCGTAGAGTTCAATACTTTGATATCCTCAGCGTGCAGGTTTACATTTTAACTAACAATGTGGAGTACACCATAGTATCGAAAACTTGACCCGTGAGGGAAAACCCGATGTCACTCCGGCGCCACTCCCGAAACCTGCCCTAAAAAGAGCGCTAAAATCACGAACTCTTCAGATGTGAGTAGCTCAGCTTACTTCGCGCAAAATGTGGGTTTAACAGAGAGCAGTATAGGTTATTGAGCCTGTGTGCAATAAATCCACGCCACTGTGACAAAGTGACCACCATACCAAGCGAAATTTTCGATCCAAAGGTTGTAAAAGAGGTTATTCCATTCAGTAGAAAAAACTAGCTGAAAAGGGTTCTGATTCCGACATTGATGTCACATTAGAAAACACTGTCTGAGATGCCATGATGTCGTCGTTCTTGACAACTGCCCTATTTCAACCTTAGGAAAACAATGTGGATGCCATACATCCAGGGTATGGATTTCTCAGCGAGAGGTCAGACTTTGCAAAAGCATGTGAAGATGCGGGAATTATCTTTGTTGGCCCACCGTCTACTGTTGTCAACAAGCTGGGGAACAAGGTAGAGGCGCGGCAAGCCGCTGTGGATGCCAAGGTTTCGGTAAGTATGTTTTTTTGTCCGGCTAGGTGACCTTTCAGTGATGTTGCAGTCCGGTAGTCAGTCCTCTTTCAACCGCATTGTACAAGTTCCAGGTAAACCTGACCAATTCACACTTTGTTTGAAGGAACTGTAAGATCACTCTGAGTCAACAAGGTAACTTTCTGCAAATTAGGAGTAAAACACACGAAACTGCCTCACCTTTTTGACTTGAATTAAAGTTGACATTCAATTCTTCCCTATTTTGATCGCCGTACCTGGTCAGCGTCTAACGTGTATAATCATACGAGTACTCAGGACTCATTGTTCATAACGCAATATGGTGCCTTCAGCTACCCGTTGATCAGTTCATCGACAGGACTGGGCTGCGTTCAGTGTGCTTCTACTAAACCCTTAACAGCAAGAGCTCTCGGTCAGCTCTGTCAAGTAAAACATAACGTTATTCTTCACGTGCAACTGTCGAGTTACGGTACGGTGGGACAGTCATTTCCCACCACCTTTGTCATAGAAGGTTACTGTAGAAAATTCTTCTCCGCTGTCAAGCGTTGCGTGTTCTCACTTCCCAGTTCGCGAACGGCGGGACCTTTCATTAGTTCAATCGCGAACGGTTTGTCTAAACAGCGCATGTGAGTAAAACCGCTGAACGAAACGCGCTTACTAACTGGAAGCTACCGAATTCAGAGGCGTGGCTAGTGAACATAGATTTTTTAGAGCATTACTGCAAGATACGTGACTACCCTCATCTGGGTGGGTGACCTCCACGAAGTACGAACGACCTGATGTGGATGAATGGCCGGTTACACTGCATAGTTTTAGTTGTCGCATCGGTAAGTCGTGAGAAACGCCCTCTGAATCAAACTCATTTCGCAATCATGAAAAGGACTCAGTAGCCTAACCGAAAGAAAAACAGGAATTCCAGTATAGACACTACTTATAAGGTTGCTGAAAATTCTTCAACAGACCACGGCCGTTTTCGCCTTTCTTGGGGCTCATCAGGTAAGCGCAGTCCCCGAGTTTCCGTCAACCTTATGTTCTACTTGAACCCAAATTGCACGAAATTAGTGAACTACACTCATTTGCAAACATATTTGGTTTTGCGAGCAACTCACCTGGAACCCGGCTGAATCTCTCGACAGCCCACGACCTGTTTCGCCCTTCTTGAGGCTCATCAGGTAGGTGCTTGAAAACATCATAAACGAGAAATTCAGTCGAGTTCCAGGTGAGTCTCCCGCAAAACCAAATTTGTTTGCAAATGTGTGTATTTCCCTAGGAATTCCGACATATTGGCTAAAGATCTTCGTGGTCCTTAAATGAAAGAGATCTGGTGATCAATGGATAATTCCGGTTACGGTAAATATCTTTTCCAAAAACTATCGTTTACCCTCAGTCTCTGTGAAATCCTTCTTTTGGAGGTAGGTTCCCCTTACAACTAATTTCACCCAAGATGATCGCCGCAACGATTTTCCCTACGTGGATTAAAGAACTGATAGCTAATGTCCTGAGTAAAAAAATTCTAGACGAAATTAAGTCATTGGGCCTGTTAAATTCTGTATAGATTGTTCACAGGTGTTTTTCGTAATGTCCTTGAATCACTAGAAGTACAGCAGGTGTTTTTTTCGGCCTTACAATTCTATTATCACGCACGAGTGGTCTGCCTCAGAATAGGCAAAATTAACTGAACAAACAGGACACAAGTCAAGTGAGTCACACCTTCGTCCGGTTTACATATCCTTTGTTTATCCTTTGATGGAAACTTCCCGGAGGATGTGTGAAGCGGAAGGACGTGAGGTCAAGGTCATGCTATTGATGAGCCTAGACCAGGGCGCTGATTGGTCCTGTGCAGCTGACTGAATCGGGTGTGATTAGCTATAGGCAAGGTGTACCAAAATGTGCTGTTTGATCAGGCTAGAATTATTAGAAAGGGTTTGTGGTTTTGTTGTTCATTGAACCCATTCATCCACACAAGACGTTTTTCATCGGGCGTAGCCCGTTAAACGGGTATAGGTGAGGTCAGTCACGTAGCTAGCTGGAACTTATGTGCCTAAAAAAACTTTGAACTTGACAAGTTCCACCTGTAAGGCGTGACTCGTTCAGGTTTACGTTGATGGTGCTCTGTTCAAACAGTCAGCCGACGGCCGAATTGTCATATTATTTATCTTAAGTATTAACTTACCTTCATCAGGAACCTAATGGTTATCTAACCACTGGATTGGAGTTTGATTTAGACCGAAAATGTCCGTCGATGTTTGGAAAGCTGAGGCGTCAATCCTTTCAAAACATCCGGTCAAACTCCGAGCACGTGGGCTGATAGTAACCTTAATTCTCTGTAAGGATTACCACACAGTTCTCGCATGTAGCATCTCAGTATTCACTAATATTGTCAAACTCTTTCATGCTGTTCTTCGTGACTTGAAAATATCCTGCTTCAAATCACTGTACCATGGACAGTCCTGACCCAATCACTCTGATGAGTCTGCACTTAATTGGAGGGGGAAAGCACTAGCCTTGAATTTCGCTCTAATCAACAGTGCACTTTCATGGTCGTGCCTGCTATTCAACTCAGAGCGTGTTACCACTCCTCCACCAGTCCAAACAGGACGCGGCTAAGTTATCATCACACCTGAACCGGTGTGCGTGTTCGCTCGCGTGCGCAGCTCAAAAGAGACGTCAATTCTCTACACATTCCGCAACCACATACAACAAAACGTATTCTGTGGTGACTCTACAACGCGATCACTGAGAAAACAGTATTTAAAAAAGAACGGAGGGATGAACACAGTGAGAGTTTCGTTTCAGTGGAAGCGTACGAATAAGGGTGCATGATGCGTGCCATGGCGACGACTTTAGCTTAATCCATCTCAAATTTTTCAGGGTTGTCTCTGTCCATAGGGAAATGCTGACCTTAAGCACGCGATCTTCACCTGACGTGGTCAGTTACTTTCACCCTCAAAAAACGGAGCAGTAAACACCGGCTTCTAGCTTTGTGGTATTCGTTCGATTACCCACCTGACATAGTCACTTGCAAAGCCGGACCTCTTCGGTTACATCCTTATAAAAACTGGTGTTGCCACCTAAACCTGGGTGTAAAACTCATGATTTACCAAAACGGGTTACTGATACCTCAAGTACGGCGATACCAACCTCTCCACTGACCAATCAATGGCCTGAAATTCCTGTTGGATATTGCATCCTTCCACATCGCACCCATGTCGCCGGTATCAAAATTACGCACTACTGAAATTCACTCATATGACAACGAACAAAATTGTGGCCATGTCCCTATTTAAAGTCGTTGGCGCTTTGTGCACCCGGTCGAACTGTTGGCAGTGCCAATGCTGCCGCTCGTGGTGCAATCTTCGACCACCAGTAATAGGGGTTTTGTGGACGTCAGTGAGATGCACATTTCTGAGGACCCTTTGGTATTGACTGGCTTCATTCACAGGACGAAATGTCCACGAGAATTCGAGGTATTTTTAAAGAAGTCTGGTGGCGGTAAGTCACCCCTAGTGACACAAACTGTGCGTCTCTTGTGCGTTTCCAGATTATCCCTGGTAGTCCCGGACCAGTTACTACCGTGGAAGAAGCAAAAAGGTTCACGGAAGAACATGGACTACCAATAATTCTGAAAGCCGCTTATGGCGGTGGCGGACGTGGGATGCGTGTGGTGCATGACCGGAAGGTGAGTCACTTAAAGCTGGTAAGCAATCGGTTGGTATGCGGTTGTGAAAGTTAGACAAAAATTCTCAGTCACACCATCAAGTGAGTTATCAGAGGTTGTTTGTGCTGTTTTTGCTATTTTCTATTACTCCGTATGTTCCCCTAAAACATAGCCCTATTTCACACCGTTTTAGCTTACAAACGAATCTGAACAGATGTGCGGATGAGTAAAGTCCAGTGAGCTCTGCTTTCGTGCAACCATTGGGCATGAACTGTGTTTCCAGGCGTCGAAATAGTGCTTCACTGCATGCATTCAGGCCACCTACTCATTGCGTGCTGATGACGAAAGACGCCATTTCTACCGCTTAACTTTAGGATGCCTCATCTCTGACCGTTCATTTGTACTTATTCATACTATCCCACTGCATGTACACATCGTTACAGGACACTCAGGATGCGGTTAACAGTGGTATCTACGGCAGGTTCTGCAAGATGTTTAAAGTACTCGACATCTTTAGAGATTGTTCTGCGCATCCCTATCATCAGTGCCGTTTCTCAGTCCGAGTAAATGAGAAACTGTTCTGATCAACACTTCTTTCTAGCTCAGTATTCACTGGACTGGCAAAGTACCATACTGCAGTTGTCCACAGTCAAGTACCAGTCAAATGGAGCCAGTGTATTGGGCATAAGGACAACCTTCATTTGTTAACTCGGGGACTTCAAACTGATCGTGCTGCCGTCAGATGAACCCTTACCAGTAGGCTGATTCAATAGGTATACATAAACAAGATGTTGTCACTCGGTATCACCGCCTGTTACTGTGAGGTAGGCCTTCAGCATATTCTATAATCTATCTGCATGAACCTGGTCCAATATACTTATGGGTGTACTGAGAACTTTATCTGACAGAACGAGTCGATATGGGTGATGACTTCAGACGTTCAGGTCCTCTACGAACCAATACGTTGAAGGAATAGCGGCCATTGGTTTCTGGTAAATCGCCTGAGTTACTTATTATTGGGGTCGACAGTTGCTGTCCGTTATCAGTCAACTACTCATAGAATGTCAACAAACAAGTGAAGTTCTTTTTCGACCGAGAGAGGACCTCCGAAAATGATGCCAATGTGGCGTTATGTCACTGCAATCCCGCAGCTCAGTTATATTGTCTACCTATGTTTCTCCCATAAATTCAATCCTAGCGCTTGGAATGAAAAGATGTTCTGGACAGCGGATGATAGCCTCAGTCAAAAACACAAGACACGACTTAACGTTTATATTACTTCGGACAAGGAGTGTAGAAGCGCTAAAAGGCTGCGGAAGAGTGTATGAAGATATATGGAATACCCAAGATACCGCGCTGCGAACCGAGCTCCGGTGGCCTGTTCTTACCACTGAACCTCAACACTCTGACAGTCGACTTCTCCGTACTATCAATGAATATCTTAGTGACTTTCGAATGGAGCTTCTTCACTGTCGTGTCACGGGAGTCACCAACTCAGACCTCTGCTCAGCTGCGCACTTGGTGTGTTAATATAGCAAAGTGGGCCGAATTTTTGCCAGTCCTTAAAAAACGACGCGTGCGGACCGTAGAGGTGTCCTGTTCAAACATCGCATCCTCCTTTAAACTAGTGATATCCAGTGGCAGCCATAAGCACTCTAATATCTAAGTCCTGGCTTTGTCATACCAAGGCCAATTATTTATTCCGGAAGCTAACAGTATTTTGAGCTCTGTTGCACCAGCATCGGGTCTGGAGGGCAACTTGCCTTTTGGCGCTGCCACTAAAAACATCCAGAGAACACTTCAAGACGTCACACTTTCGGACTGCAAAAAAAGGGATTTTTTAGCTTACACAGGGTCTGAAGCTGAGTCGTACTATTTTTAACAATCAGAACAAATTGCCTTCCGATCAGAATGGAACTTATGCATAGTAGACAGATGTCAGCCTGAGGAGAGCAAACTCTGCTTGTCCTCTCCTGATTTGCAAGAGGAGATTAATGGATTTGGTTTGTTAAAAAGACGGGGACATACATTTGAGCGGCGGAGTAGGTTTCGATAACCTTGGTGCCGCGAGTTTGGTAGAAGATTCCACAAGGAATTCACTTAGAAGAACATTACAGTGGTTCTCACCTTTACTTCATCAGGTGATGAATTTCGTGAACCACCCCGTCCCAAAAATACCTACTGAAATGACCACAGTGCAGTCTTGACCGAAATCCAAGTCCTAGAAATACACTAACTCCCCATGTGTGCTATGGCACCGGTGTCCATGAGTCCAGATTTGGAAGATGCTGGGAGAAAATGTCAAAGAACTAATGACCAAATGAGCAAACGTTTATCTGCGAAACCATTTCTTGACGGATCGTTCAGCTGTAGCACCCTTCCGGTGCCTAACTGCCATGCCACCCAATGGAAGGCAAACGTTTATCTGCGAAACCATTTCTTGACGGATCGTTCAGCTGTAGCACCCTTCCGGTGCCTAACTGCCATGCCACCAGAACGAGGCACGAGGGCTGGGATACCCAGCCTAGACAGGGGAAGTCGAGAGGAAGAGATCGGGTTCGAACCCCGGAACTTAGGGTTAGCAAATTCGCGCTCTAACCACTTGGGCCATCCCGCCCCCCTTTTGACGAATATATAGCCAAGAATCAGCTTGAAGTTGCCTTCTCATGGGATGCTTTGATATGTTTGTCGCATCCCTCTCTAAACATTTCCAATGTTTGCATGCCGTTTTACCCAATCAGTGTTCTTGTAAATCCTGGTTTTCATTTCCTCACTGTATCGACCATCAGTTGACTAGAAGGAAAGCACCGTGGAAAACACAGATGGTCCGAAAGTTTGAATTCAAGTTCCACATTGTCCTCAACTTAAAGCGAATATGCCTTGTGTGTTGTGTAGTATCCCCCCCCCTTCAGTCCAGTGGATTCATCTTGATTGTTATTGTATTTTTTGTTCTTCCGTTCGACTACTTTGTTCGTTTCGGTTTCAGGCCGTTGCGGAGAACTTCGAGATTGCATCCTCTGAAGCAAAGGCGTCGTTCGGTGATGGTGCCATGTTTATAGAAAGGTTTATAGAACACCCTAGGCATATTGAAGTCCAGATTCTGGGTAGGTCTTTTTTTGCGGAAACTGGTTCTGACGTAGGTCTCTGGGCCAGGCTTTTTGAATCGATGTGATAATTCGATTTAACCTATTTAGTAGCCACGTTGAATTCGTATGGAACGCGTGTGTTTATGTTACAATTATTCGCGTGGTTTCGTTTTGAGACAGAATCATGTAATTTTGACAAGCAGGTGCGAATGCACCTCTGTTGTGAACAAATTATTTCGAAAACCATTATGGATACCGCTTCAGGAAAGTCTATCAAACCATTCGCTGCTTCGTGATACCAAAAATTTCATCGCGGAGACAAGTCCAGGCAGACCAAATCATGTTAGACGTCGGTTACAAGCACCTGATGGAAAAATTGTCCAAGTGTAGCACCCCTCGGTGCCTTCACCCGAAGGAAGCACGAGGGCTGAGATACCAGGAGCATTCGAGATATTGGGTTCGAACCACGGACAGTACGTTCACACCTTAACCACTTAGCTGTCTCAAGCTTGGTGGTTAGTATGCATGACTAAGTTATATGAACGATGAGTTGGGAAGGATAACCCAACTAACACGTTGAGAGATGTAGTCTCTATTCATGTAGGCAGGCTTGAGCACCATCAAAAACCGTGTAACTTATGGGATGTGCTATAATTGTAAAAACTACGAAAAACATCACAGTATACCCTCTTTACAAGAGCATCCTCGGGGTCATTGTCTGTGCGCTTTTTATATGTCATTCCATTGTTGTAAAACCGGACGCCCATCAGTACACCTGTCCCGCTGGTGGTTGGGACGCAGCAAAAAAACCTGGGTCATTGAATTTTTCCGTTAGCAATATGCTACCCGTTCTAATGGATTATCTAATGACCCTAACTGAGCACTGATAGAGGCCAACCCCCCCCAGTAGTCTAGCAGACGTACACACACAAACATGTACAGACGACCCACAATCCTGGTGTTCCTTGACTTCAATGGTGCGTTTGATTCTGTCGATCGGTCATTGCTGTTAAATATACTTGCTCAACAGGGTATGCCCCAGAAGTTTGTAAACATAATCCGATCCCTATATTCACATACTTCTGGGCGGGTGAGAGTGTATGGTGAGCTCTCCAAAAGCTTCCCTACAAAAAGTGGTGTCAGACAAGGATGTCTACTCTCTCCATTTTTGTTCAGCTTCGTTATTGATGGACGCTGGAAGGTCTTCAAAACCACGGTGTTCAAATCGTTGCTGGTGAGAGCCTTGTCGATCTGGAGTACGCAGATGATATCGCCCTCATCTTTGAAGACGAAAGTGAAGCACAAGCCCTGTTGAACAGACTGACCACCATCATAACATCTTTTGGCATGCGCCTTGCACCTTCAAAGTGCAAAGTCATGCTTCAGAACGTGCAGTCTCCGGACATATCCCTTAAAATTCAAGGAGAATCACTGGAGATTGTGGAAAACTTTACATACCTCGGTAGTTGTATTAGCTCTGACGGAAATGTGTCTGATGAAGTCAGTGCAAGAATCTCAAAGGCTCGAATCACGTTTGCTAATTTGCGTCAATTGTGACTAGATCTTAGGGTCGTGTGTACCAGGCTACAGCAAGGCTGCGTTGTTGTATGGGTGCGAGACATGGCCTCTGCGGACAGATGATGTGAGGCGTCTCCAGGCTTTCGACCACGGTTGCCTCAGAAGCGTGGCTGGTTTTGGATGGCGTCAGAGTGTTAGTAACGAGGTGATTGAAAACGGGTATTTGGTTGTGCTGCAGGTACTTCAATTGTGGAAGTCATCCATCACCACCAACCACGATGGCTCGGTCATGTGCTAAGCATGCCGAAACACCATCTACCGAGACGAGTGTTGTTCTCCGCGCCTCCTTCAGAATGGCGCAAACCGCGAGATGGACAGCGCATGACTTGGCAAAAAGGCGTGAAAGAGATCACGAAGAGTTTAGGTGTTGTTGGTGCTGTACGCCTTCCAGGATGGGGTCCCCGTGACCCCGCCTGTGCTTGGCTGGAGACGTTGCAAGAAATGGCGGCTAATCGATGTCAGTGGCGTTCATGCTGTCAGTTTCTTTCCAGATTGTCTGATTGAGCGGTTGGAGGTGTAGGCACCTCAGAATGCTTGACATAGGCCAGCACTAGGTCCCCTCCCTCATCCACTCTTTTTCTCTTCTTTCCACTCTAGGGATTTTAATACACATATATATATGAAATTAGAAGAACTTTATGGTTGTACGGCAGTGAAGCATCAGTGTCAACACTGACGTTGCTGCCTTTGATGATGATGATGATGACTAGCAGAGTTAGAGATACTCACAATTTCAAGCTGCTGTAACCATCTAAGTCCAAGAAAACTTACTGAATGCGGATCAAGCACGCTGCTGGTTAGCCACCCGTGACCAAACGGTTAAACGTTCATACTTTTAGCCGGAGGTCGCGGGATTAAGGCTCCCTGGGGTTTTGTGAGGTGCACATTGCTCATGTTTCTCAATAAGGATGAAACCGCTACTCAGTGCTCCTCGGTTTCCTAGCATATGTTGGCTCCAGTTAAAGGACAAGATATGCTCTAGTGATTCTGAAACCCTCAAGCTACTGTTAGGGCAGTTTCTTCGAACAATAATAACTCTTTCCCAAGTCAAGGCTGGTTGTATAATTCAGACAAGTCCAGTCGCAACGGTCAAGTAATGAAATCGATTCGCTCAACATTCGGCCTGCACCTCTCCCCCTGGGATGTGCAACGGTCAGTTTTTTATCGTAAGCTGACAAGTGGGTTACTTGTTTGCTAGAAGTCACTAGAAAACACACTATCAAGTGAACCTCTGAATATTTATACCTTTGATGAAATACTGATAAAAACACCCGACTCGAAGCAGGATCGCGTACTTCTACGAATGTAAAATTTGAACAAAGCCACCACGAGATGAAAGTCGTTAGCACCAAATGTTTGAAATGTTTATTCAACTGAAAACCGCCGTCAACTCCTGAAAAATGACACATGGGTGATGCTACTTCAAGGTGCTTTGCTCTGAATTACTTGGGTATATGCCCAGTCAGTTTTTGGCTGAAGAATCTCGCTGGCGCAGTTGAATATCGATCCAAGTAGGATTTGATGAACACAGGAAATGTAACTGCCCAGTCATCTTCACAAACCCTTTGAATACGCTTCAGAGAGAGCACATGCTTTTAAGGACATAATTCTTCAAGAAAGCGAACGATTACCATAGGGTAGATCTGCCCGACTGACAAGGCTGCATCAAACTGCCCGTTTAAGAAGTCTGGAAAATTTACTACAGTCTTTGTCACATCGTGGATCGATGGACACAAACAAATTTCCGCAATTTTGTACAAAACTCACCCATGATAGAAAAAATGACGCCCATGTGAATCAGTGATTGGAAGACCGAATGACGAGATAAACTTCAATGTGGATGACTCTGTTGCAGTTGTTGTGAGTTCAGTTGGTAGGGATACTAATTTAGCGCTGTAGCTGATGGAAAAGCGGTGACAACATGGCAGTGGTTGACAGTAACACACTGAACAACAACCGCACCAATGATCCATTTACCTGACACTAGAATATTGCAATAGGTTTGATCCACCTCACAAGCGCGAAACTCAAAAGGTGTGGTAATTGAGTGCCCCATCTCATAGACTGCTGGCACATGTCTGCAAGGACACATCGGACCGACGCGTCTTCTGATGAACCAGCAACGGTGACTGCAATGAACAACTGGGACGGTTTTAAGCTGCATTCGACCCAACAGAACACACGTTGCACTAAACTCAGGTTTTTCATTTCTAATCAGAAAAATGAACTGAAACATAGTTAGTGTTGGGTTTAGTAATCTGAGTTTGAAATTTGCTAACTATGGTCTGAAAGATGTTTTTGACATGTTGGGTAAAAGTAGGATCCGACTTCATGGAATTTCTCAACTGCACCGAGTTCACAGTTATCCTATCCCAAGTTACAAACTGATTGATTGCCCCAGTTGCTGGTAACACGGAAAATGGTTGGGACTAGGGGAACGCCGTAATTTATGTTGTGTGGCAGCAGATTTGCGCGGTCCGTTGACCAGCCTGGCAAAACGGATCGATCAACACTGGGCTTGTGTTTACACCACGTTGGTTGGGACCTATCCTCCCCTGTTTCGGAGCAACTGTCCTGCTTAGCCTACACACCAAAGCGAGAAAGTTCCAACTTGATTTTTGCTACCACTACAGCTCAGCAGTATTGTAGGCCTTGCCAAGGTTTGAACTCCAGATAGCTGGCATGCAGAACAAGTGTTTATATTCACTTCACCAGCTTGCATAACAGAATTATCGCGTTTGAGCTCGTGAATGTGTTGAGTAGGTTATTGGCTCCTGTATCAAGGGATGGATTAGCACAGTATCCATTCCAGATAAGGCAGGAACATCGGAGGTCACGTGAAGACTGTTGAATTTAGCCAACATTCGAGCAGCGTTCCAGAAGGGAAAAACTTTACGCTCAATTTTGGTGCAATTGAAGGGTTGAAAGAACGATTGCATTCAAGTTTACAAAGGACAAATAGCCAGAGGATTGCACATCAGAATTGACTAGTATAAGAATGGGACAAACAAACCAAGTGGTTTTCAAAGACTCGACAGTGGCTGCACACGCGCTGAACACAGGACATAGAATGTTGAAGTCTGCGATTCACACCACAACGCGGCTGATGGCCGAGGTGGTGTGGAGCTGGTAAGCTTACGGAGAGCGGTTGTGGATAAGCCGAGTTGACACGTAACGGTGTGTAGGTGTCACTGAACGTAGGGGCAGAAATCTCAACCCGACTAAATTTCACAGAACCCCTTTCCCTCACACAACTATTGTAGCACCAGCTCATCCACAAAGATGGACAAATAGTATAAACGGCATTCAAAAGGAATCTTTGCGTGAAGAGAACCGGAACACCTCGACCCTTAGCTGGAACCAAATTCATGTAGGTTCCCCATCAGTCTCAAAACTTGCTGACCCACCTTAAAAAACAATATCTTTTTGTCGTCATCTAACACCGATGTAGCCTGACTCAACTTAGTGGTTCTCCTTTCATCTTAGATGTCGACCAACCTGGTAACCTAGTCACTCGGCTTAAGGAAGCCTTTGTGTCAAAGCGACACGCCGCCCAACAATAAATCTACCGACTGTTTCCCAAACTTTTCCGCAAATGAGGAATGTGTTCTTTGTCCAACAACTCCAACGATTATGTAGCAACTGTCCCGATGGTGTCGTTTGCCAGTCAGATAGCCCCAGGCGCTGCCAGTCATTCAACTAAGGCAGACAGTAAAATGCTTCTCAACCTCGGATGATTACTTTTCGATTGATAAAATCAGTCACGACCACTTCGAAATAACTTGAATGGGTTGGAGACAATGGTTACACAGTCGACAATCTGTGCCCATTCCTGTGAACCGACCTTCTCAAAGCTACTCCGTACCTGATTGGTCTCAATCGAAAATAGGGGTCAAATAGACGTAAGACACTACTCACAAGGTTGCTGAAAACCCCTGGACAGCCCACGACCGCTTTCGTCCTTCCATTTCGGATCCATCAGGTAGACGCAGTCCCCGAGCTTCCGTCTACTTGAACCCAAATCGCACGATATCACCGAACTACACTCATTTGCATGCCAATTTGGTTTTGACAGGAGACGCACCCGAGGTCCAGCTGAATCTCTCGCTTATGATGTTCTTAACCAACCGGATCTGAAGCAACTACATCATAAACGAGAGGTTTAGCTGGATTCCAGCTGAGTCTCCCGTCGAAACCAAATTGATATGTAAATGAGCATATTTGTCAAAATGGTCGAAATACTCTGTAAACGGATGGGCCAAGGCGAACATCACAATTGATCAGTCTCATAATCTTCGTTTCTAAAATCCCGCCGGTCTATTTGCTTCGCATCATTCATTCTCTTCTCAGCCGCCGATAAACGTTTAAAACATATTTTGATACGTTTGATTATATTTACTCTTCATAGGTGACAAATACGGTGACGTTGTTCATCTGTTTGAACGAGACTGCTCCGTCCAACGGCGACATCAAAAAGTTATCGAAATTGCGCCTGCTCCCTACCTGGATTCAGCAATTCGCAATTCCATTTTACAGGATGCTGTACGATTGGCCAAGTTTGTTGGGTACGTTCACGATCACATGAATGGTTAATGGCTAAGCATAGAAAAAGGTGACAATGGAACTATTGATTTTTACATCCAGTCAAGGGGATGAATGACGAGGTCACGTGTGATATGTGTGCTTGTGCTTGTGTGAAGGAGAGGGTGCTGTAAGTCACATGACAAATACGTCACACATACAGCCCAACCAATCGCTGCCTGTCTCTTGTCAAAACGCTCAATAGATGTAGCGAACAAAATTGTACAGAGAAAGCTGAAGTTTGATTTCAATCTATCCAATAACTCACTCAACAGACAGTAACGTTTCTTGAAAACCTATCCAAGCTCTTGTCCTTTTTGTTATGTGTGCGTGTGCGTGCCGTACTTCGGCAGCCTAATGTTGTCAGCCGATTCAACGACCCGCTGATTGAAAGTGACACCCAGCAATGAATGACAGGCTAAGGTCATGTTTTCACCGAGATGAGTGTAGATTCCTGCATTTAGTTCCACTGCAGCACTTCAACTGCCAAAGCCATCCTTACGAGTGAACTCATGATGTAAATCAAAAGCCTAACCAGGTTTGGTGTGCATCTCACCTACCTTGACGAAAGCAACTTTCACTGTGGAGGTAGGACAGTCTTCGGGTGTGGCCTGTTTGACCAGTTTTACTTTACACATTTGACGGTGCACTAGACCTGTGAATACGGTTTCTTACACCCAGAGATGAGATAATGAATTTCCCGGGGTGGTTATTAAGGCAGAACCCGTCGGATTTTCCCGGAAGCATTTCTAACCTTTGAAAAAATCATGTTTAACCTGAAAAACATTGTGACATGGACAGCCGTAGAAGAAACCGTTCGGCTGCTGGAGGCATACTCTAGGTCTTTCGGTATACCGTGTAACATTGATGTTGGGTGGGGTACCCTGGATAGTTTCACGCAACCCGGTCTGTCTGCAGAATAGTTTTACTTGGAAGTTTGATGTTAAATAGGTATTGATGGAAAAAGACATCGAATGACCAGAAATTCTGCGGTTTTACATTTCGCAACACCATGTACAGCTTTCATCCTGGTAGAAAAATTGATAGTCATTACGCACGCTTGATATCACTCCGCTAGCAGGGGGAAGAGATAGCAGTTATCATAGGTGCCCTACATCGACTACCAGACTGAACCACCCACCTAATGGTCAGTTCACCCAAGGTCATCTCAGCCTGCTAGCCAATCAGCATTTTCTGGTACACTGACCTATTTGGATGGATCCTTTACGATTCAGAAGCCTAAGCCAGCTTGACATCAGGTTGTTGCCACTGCTCTCAACGAAGATGAGCGCAAAAGAACTTGGACAAAGGGGCGTACTAACAAGGTTAATAGCTTAACTGACTGTAGGCGTTCACTGGTTTGCGGTCCGTCAGCCAAGACTGATCAAACTGAAAGTCTTGATGTTAGAGCTGCCCTTATCTTAGTAGCCACTTCGAATTCTGTTGCGCAGTTCGATATGTGCTGCTGTTTACAGTGAGCAGATCTGTCAATCGACTGTCTCCATGTGTTCGGTCTTTCGGAAATAGTGAGTGACTACTCTACAGTTTTCTGATTTTGGTTGAATTTTCTGCAATTTGAAATTAGTTGCTCCAGTTCTGTCCTTTCCCGTTAGAGCCAGTGCCCCCAAAGCTTGTCGCTATGGCGAATTCAACTGTTACGGTTTGAAATCTTACCTATCAATTGAATCGTAACAACAACTCACCATGGGAAGTCAGAAAACAACAAACATTTCCCGTAAATCCTGAGATCTAGGGTTATTTTTGGATCGGCGCCAGAAAACCTTCATTTACCTGGAAACTCCTATTGAAAAAGCCCCCAGAGATCAGGCAGCTAGTCGACTCACATCTAGTCAACAATGATTGATGGTTGGGTTGGTTGCAGTTAGGTTGTTCGTTTGCCGAGTTCTAACAAAGCGTCCGCTATTGATTACTTGTCTGTACTTCTACGAAAAATAAGATTTCAGGGAAGTGGCAGCTATGGCTGTTTCCGATTGTTACGGGAAATTCCCGAAGAAACACTTGTTTCTTAAAGATCGTATGATTAAGTGAGTGACGTCGTGGTCAGTTACTTCCGACTGTACGGTTCAAACATAAAGTTCATTTCTGAATCTATGTTGATGAACAGGCTGGCTTTCACAAACCAACTCATCATGTTATCCGACAGTTTAGCTTTGAGAAGCTTGTTTGTTTCATTTTCAGATTTTGGCAAGGTCCATCTTCTGCGATGGTATAGGAGAACCCGATGTTTGATTTGAAAAGCTTAGTTTGGTTTCCAGAAAAAAGGCAGGAAGTCCAAATGTGGAGTTGATGTACCAACGGAATAGAACTAAGCAACATCCAGGTGGAAGGAAACGAAAGGTGTAGCCGTATTTTTCCCTGTATCTTGGCTTTCTAAAGAACACAACTGACGTAAGCTTACCTGAGCTTACCTGGTGGACATTGACAAAGATTGTTACCATTGGCATCAATCGCACCGTCCATTATCTTCATAAGTTATTCAGGTAATCAGTCCCTCCCATTTGAAAGACTTCCGAATTGCATCAAATCTCCTCCAGATGGAGGTGTTCTTTTGTGAAAATGGCGGTTTTGAGAGCAAGCGCCCATGTGCTTGATTACAGAGCGTTCACTTGTGCCCAGATATTGTGAGTACATTTCATATGAGCATCCGTAATGAATGTTGTATTTACCAAATATTCTTACACACCTAAAAATGAGCAAAATGAACTCCATAGGTTTCACGGGACTGTAGCATCTGAGTCGCGAGGAGATTAACGTCATTTTAAAACCAGCCGGCCGCAGGCTTGAATAGAACTCACGCAAGAAAACACGTGTGCAGTGGAGATGTGAAGTGACGTGACCGGGATATCGATAAAGGTGGAGTTAACGTAAAATATCCCATTTCATTTCTGACATCCATATCGTCAGCCCGCATCACAAACGGGTCATGTTTTCACAACCATGTTCCATATGATAATTCTCTCTTCTAATGGCTTGCAGTTTGTACTACACGGATCCCAGTTCTATCAGGTTCTAGTTGCTTTCGACTGCAACAACGGACGCACAGTTTATTCAACAGTGCGGACTACTTCGACCGGATTATTTGGGTGTCACCTGGGCGAGTCATCGAAAACAACCTTAAAATGACAGTAAAGGGTTCGAAAACATGTGGACTGAAATGAGTGGGGTTCGAGCTAACAGCCAACCGATAGCCAGAAACATTCGAACAACTCAGGAAGGGAGAGAGGTAAAATTCACTAAGGAGTGTAGATAGCGGGTCGAACTAATTCAGACGTAGAGCGGGCGGATTTTGAGCCGATAGGAGCTTGCAGTAGGCATTTTTCAGGGAAAAGGGGAGTTTTTTAGGCGTTTTAAAGTGGGGCGATAGGGTTTTTCTCTTTTTTAGAGGGATTTTGGCCGAAGGGCGGCCTGCGGTAGGAACTGGTATGCACGATCTTCATTGTCTTGAAATGCCCGAGACGCCTAAAAGTGGTCAACCTTACCTATTCCCTTCGAAGGAAATGGTTCACCACCTGCTGACACTTTTGGAAAAGCCATTCAAGCTTCTCCGCCCCGAAACGGAGAAACCAGGATAACACAAAACTACTCATAAGTAGCAAATTGGCATGACTGCCTGCATTTGTGCGATTCACAAGAAGGATTCGCCTCGATGAAAGTAAACAATAACACTGCCGAATTTAGGACGAAGAGTTGAGGGAGGGTCCCCGTGCCTCGTCGTAGAAAACGCCGCACAGCGATTGACAAAACGGAATGTGAGTTAGTGAATAACGCAAGTCAGGCTTAGTGGAACCAACTCGACCCCTAACGAGCCATGAATTGGCTAAATTTCCCTATTTACTCACATAAGCTGTGGACACCTCAATTTTTGTCGCACAGTACACCAGAGGTAATCAGATGAGCTGCCAAAACTCAGAGGCATCTAAAAAACCTGCCATTGTTTTTCATTTCGGTTGAGGGAAGGAAGGATGAGGACTTCGGCATACCTGAATTACATATTGCTTGCGAATTTGTCCAAAAATGATCAGCATACACTGTATGATAGCGTGAAAGTTCCCTGTTTGATAAAGGCACCTAGATTGGAGCACGAGGTTTCCCCCAAATCCTTCCAACAGCATGCCCCGGAACTCACTGCGTTAAGAAATCAACAGAATAGCACATAACTTCCCAAGAGGAGTTGATCTTCTTCAGCGTATTTTCAAACTGCACACTTGTATTGTTCTTCTTGTCAAAAAATCCATCAGCGCCAGGTTCATTTCCACCTGTGTTGTTATGTGAAAATAAGCATTTTGCGTCCCTTATTTTAGTTTGGTTGCATACCACCAACAGTTTATTGGACATAGCCAGGCGCAAGCTTCCACATTGCAGGTTGGGAGCATCCGGGGACTAGATCGAGTCAGACACTGTTGGCCCCAGGGTTGCACCCCAGTGATCATGTTGAACGTCAGCCTACAACTTTCCCAGCCATCCTAATTGGGACAAATGATAAAAACAAATCAAGTGATATTTTGCTTACGGTTCTTCTAAGTGGAACGGGGGCCCAAAGGATTGTTGTCGAAAAATTGAGAGCCGCCTGGTTCAGCCGGTACGTCGGATGCCTACTCTCGCTACCCTACGTATTATCTCATGTAATCAAGTGGGAATGTAACAACACCAGCCAATGTCTTGTCGTTAATGCGCTATCGGGCTTATGGAGCAGTCATCACAACCTAACGTTGGGTCTATTCTCTTCGGCCCACCGAGCCACTGTGCTCAGGACGGTTCTTGAACAGTGTTTTAGTGTTAACGGAAACGGTCTGGACTTCAGGATTAACACAGTTGACAGTAAAATTATGCGGACCTGATGCATTAACCAACTCCCGAGCGGACAAACTGACAAAGTACAGTCAGGTCAACCGACGCTGCACGACAAGCCGAAAGAGCAACCCTGACCCCATTTAGAGCTTCATGAGATTGTGCCACCCTATGAGGCGTTTGTTCACGCTGTTGGCTGTGCGTTCACCACGTCTACAGCTCTCGTCGTTTTTTGATTCGCTACGACGCCGACGAGTCTACCCCTGCTTGAAGTGGGAACGAGATACGCCGCAATAATTTGAGCGCACCGACTAGTAGTGTCCCACATGTAAGCTTCATTCTGAAAACGGGTTTGAATTTCGTATATATCCAGTGTCTATCAATAACAAACGGAACGGAGGAAACGAAAATTTATCACTTCGGTGAACGGAGCCAGAAAGTAACTTCAAGCCTGACGTCTTCATTTATCCTTGAATCCTTGAAATGTATTCTACCTTCCTCTTGTCTTTTTAGGGAAGGCCACGTACATTAAGAATCTGTATGCGTCAACTTTGGTCTATTTAGGGGAAAGATGAATTCTGTCTGAGCGCGTCACTGGCTCAGTTCTAACTTCAAGAAAGCTAAGTTGAAACCTGTGTGACTTTCGAAAAGAAAAATCCTATCCCGAACGCCTATTTGCATTTTCTCGTAAATCCTACTGAGTGGGTATACAAATTTACTATCGTTGTTTTAAATTCTCCTAGGTATGAAAACGCCGGAACCGTGGAATTCTTGGTGGATCAGAAATCCGGAAAGCATTACTTCATCGAAGTCAACGCCCGTCTGCAGGTTGAACACACGGTAACCGAGGAAGTAACCGGGTAAGTCTCTGTCTGTCTAGGGTTCGGGTTGATTCTTACCTTAAGTATGCGGAGGTAACTGTTATAAAAGACACTGTTCTTCTTCAGAGTCGACCTTGTTCAATCACAAATTCGAGTCGCTGAGGGTCACTCCCTGCGTGATCTTGGGCTTATTCAGGAAGAAATCAAACCGGTCGGTTACGCAATACAATGCCGAGTGACGACAGAAGATGCTAGCAAATCGTTTCAGCCAGATTTTGGGCGCATTGAGGTAGGTAATTTTTTCCGAATCGTTCGTTTTCCTATTCTATCTGATACGAGTAACCTTGAGAAAACATTTTGAAGGAAATCCACACCGTCAGAAGTTGCTGCGACTCATAGGGCTTAAAGGGACCTGGTTGTCATTTGCGATGCATATGTAGAGAGTTCCTTACAAGCAAAGGCCTATGGTTTATTCGGACTCTCTGTTAAACTGGCGAGCTTTAATGCTTATGCTTGATGGGGCAAGAAATCAGGCTTTTTTGAGCATCATGTTACTGTACATTCCTTGTTTGTACGGATTTACTACATGGGAACCAACTAAATAACAACTAACAAAACAATCTTCCATCTCTAGCACCTTTCCGGCGGCAAGCCAGGAAACACGAGGACTGAGATATGACCAGGTTGTCCTAGCCTAGACAGGTACAATGCGTACGTTAAGGTTAGGTTCGAACCACGGACCTCCCGGTCAATAAGTTCCCGTATCAACCACTGAGTCATCTCGAGAGTCAGTCAAATGACATACCTCCGGTTTAACTGTTTTCCTAATCCGAACGACCAGTTTTTATGTGGGGGAAAAAAGTCCAACTAGAAGTCAACTAGGTGTCAGAGGTAAGAGCCATCTGAGAAGATGACTTACTCGGGTACTCTCAACTGGACTTTGATAGCTTAGCACGCAGTGTATCCTTGTGTTTCCCACGCACGACAAGTAACAACACGTAACAGATTTTTTTCATATTATCAGTAGCTCATGTCAAGCGCTGCCAAGCTGAATCATTTGTGAGCTAAAAGAATTACATGAGCAAGTTGAAATAGACAACCCATTTCAAAATGAACTTCATTCAGGGTTCGCAGTCAGTGCTTTCAACTATCTGGAGCATAACAAAAGCTATACCTTCAGTTCTGTTATTTTTCACGGTGCAACAGGCCATCAGTGAATAAATAGCTTGATGCTGCCTTCATACAATGGATGGAAGCCCGTGACAAAAGGCTCAATTCAAGCAACCCGGGCAGCTAACACTGTGACTGAAGAAAGTCACAAAATAGTCTATACCCCTGTGCACCAAAGTTAGCGTGTTACACAGAATGGCGCCATCAAACCGAAAAGAAGGCAATGTATTGATTTTTGAAGAATGCTTCATATAACGGCAACTCATCGGTAGGATCTTGCGGATAAGTAGCGATATAGTTGAGAAGGAGCATCTCTGTTTCGTTGATGAGCATCCGGGAGTACAACAGGTGAACGAAATTAGACAGTTACACTCATTTGTGCTCTCTTCCGCAAAAACTGGTAGTCAGAACGTCGACTGTGCCAGTCCAGTATCGCTCCTCTATACTTACTAGTGAATCGGGATCTTTCCGCGTAGAAATCGTTTTCTAGTTTACTATCTGCTCCTTAAAGGAACACCAGTCAGTGTCTGTCCATCAGCAGCTTAGCAGAGACTAAAAATCAATAATTCTGCCGCTGGATGTATTACGCGTCCCGCTTGACACATGACAATATATCTGAGAAAGGATAGTTCCATGACCTTGAGGAACTCCAGAGGATACTATGCACCGCTGCTGCTGCCCGCCGGCAATCAACGATGAGTGCACCATGCCGTAAAAAAATCAGTTCTTTGTCAAGAGTGTTGAATGACATCATTCAGGATATCAGAGGCAATCAATCAATGTGTCGTTTCTTCTCATCGCCAGATGCAATGATGTTTGTCGCTTCATTTGGTGTCTTTTCATGTGTAGCAATAAGTCATCAACATATAACATGTCTACGCTGGAACGTTTCAGTCTACATAGATGATTCAGACCATGGTCATTGATACACAAGTGATGTTTACTCTGCAGATAACAAATACTATGTATGATGTATTGACAAGCATCACCGAATAAGGCTTACTTACTACCGAGTACTCTTTCTAGGTTACCTACCAAGGGGTTCTTTGTGGCACGCGCAGCTTAGCAACGGTTGGTTGGACTGGAGAGCCCCGGTGACTTGGACAGTTTCGTTCCTTGGAATCAGAAAACAAGCATACAAGGGTGCCTAGCATCAAAAGCTTGAAATATTTTATCAGTGGATCTTGTAATGAAAGCACTGCACCTCTTGCACAGCATGCTTTGATACAATACGTACCACGGGGGTTGTATCAAGCAAAATCCTAATCCAGAGTGCTCCAACATTAAAGCGGCATGGTGGTTTCTCCGAGACACCCTTCCACGCTGTTCGTTTGAGGTTTTTTTCTCCAAAGTCACTCACCAATTCCGCTAAAAGACAAGAACAGTCTGTCCGCGTTGATCTCATCCGTGACTGCATACCCCTTCATGTTTGCTACTGGCGTTTCCTACGTCGGTTGTACGCCCCGTCAGCCTACCACTCGCATCCTCCGGTCAGAAGCACAGGATCACTGAGGTACGCCACTGTTACTCACCCAGTTAACACAGACCACAGGATAGATACAAACCTGACCCATATAGAGTTCCCCACCAGTAAGCTACATGTGTGCAAGTTAACGCAATTTCCGAAAACACATGCATCTAAGTGTTTATGCATGCTTACCGTGGAAAAGATTGAATCAATTTGTATTATACTGAACGCAGACAATCATCTTTTGTTCAACTGGTCACATATCCAGGACAGGATGAATGAACTCCCAGGTCAAACATCAGTAGAAACAATTCAGTACATTGAGACTTGAATGAGGCCAAAAACATCGTCTGCTGCCTTGCACTTGTTTGCTGGTTTTTTGTCTTTCCTAAGCATTGAAAACATTGTTCATGATGGTCACTGGACGACTAGCCGGAAACTACTATTAGCTTAACATTTGTAGTATTAAGGTGTGTTCGGAAAACAAAATAATTTGCTGTGAAGAAATCGTTACCGGGGACCAACATTTTCTCCCATCGACAGAAAGCAACGGGAAACGTTTATGTCCGTTGTCTCTGATCCGAGGCAGTCATATCTTTCGAGCACGGTCAAACGGGGATCTTGCGGATAAGTAGCGATATAGTTGAGAAGGAGCATCTCTGTTTCGTTGATGAGCATCCGGGAGTACAACAGGTGAACGAAATTAGACAGTTACACTCATTTGTGCTCTCTTCCGCAAAAACTGGTAGTCAGAACGTCGACTGTGCCAGTCCAGTATCGCTCCTCTATACTTACTAGTGAATCGGGATCTTTCCGCGTAGAAATCGTTTTCTAGTTTACTATCTGCTCCTTAAAGGAACACCAGTCAGTGTCTGTCCATCAGCAGCTTAGCAGAGACTAAAAATCAATAATTCTGCCGCTGGATGTATTACGCGTCCCGCTTGACACATGACAATATATCTGAGAAAGGATAGTTCCATGACCTTGAGGAACTCCAGAGGATACTATGCACCGCTGCTGCTGCCCGCCGGCAATCAACGATGAGTGCACCATGCCGTAAAAAAATCAGTTCTTTGTCAAGAGTGTTGAATGACATCATTCAGGATATCAGAGGCAATCAATCAATGTGTCGTTTCTTCTCATCGCCAGATGCAATGATGTTTGTCGCTTCATTTGGTGTCTTTTCATGTGTAGCAATAAGTCATCAACATATAACATGTCTACGCTGGAACGTTTCAGTCTACATAGATGATTCAGACCATGGTCATTGATACACAAGTGATGTTTACTCTGCAGATAACAAATACTATGTATGATGTATTGACAAGCATCACCGAATAAGGCTTACTTACTACCGAGTACTCTTTCTAGGTTACCTACCAAGGGGTTCTTTGTGGCACGCGCAGCTTAGCAACGGTTGGTTGGACTGGAGAGCCCCGGTGACTTGGACAGTTTCGTTCCTTGGAATCAGAAAACAAGCATACAAGGGTGCCTAGCATCAAAAGCTTGAAATATTTTATCAGTGGATCTTGTAATGAAAGCACTGCACCTCTTGCACAGCATGCTTTGATACAATACGTACCACGGGGGTTGTATCAAGCAAAATCCTAATCCAGAGTGCTCCAACATTAAAGCGGCATGGTGGTTTCTCCGAGACACCCTTCCACGCTGTTCGTTTGAGGTTTTTTTCTCCAAAGTCACTCACCAATTCCGCTAAAAGACAAGAACAGTCTGTCCGCGTTGATCTCATCCGTGACTGCATACCCCTTCATGTTTGCTACTGGCGTTTCCTACGTCGGTTGTACGCCCCGTCAGCCTACCACTCGCATCCTCCGGTCAGAAGCACAGGATCACTGAGGTACGCCACTGTTACTCACCCAGTTAACACAGACCACAGGATAGATACAAACCTGACCCATATAGAGTTCCCCACCAGTAAGCTACATGTGTGCAAGTTAACGCAATTTCCGAAAACACATGCATCTAAGTGTTTATGCATGCTTACCGTGGAAAAGATTGAATCAATTTGTATTATACTGAACGCAGACAATCATCTTTTGTTCAACTGGTCACATATCCAGGACAGGATGAATGAACTCCCAGGTCAAACATCAGTAGAAACAATTCAGTACATTGAGACTTGAATGAGGCCAAAAACATCGTCTGCTGCCTTGCACTTGTTTGCTGGTTTTTTGTCTTTCCTAAGCATTGAAAACATTGTTCATGATGGTCACTGGACGACTAGCCGGAAACTACTATTAGCTTAACATTTGTAGTATTAAGGTGTGTTCGGAAAACAAAATAATTTGCTGTGAAGAAATCGTTACCGGGGACCAACATTTTCTCCCATCGACAGAAAGCAACGGGAAACGTTTATGTCCGTTGTCTCTGATCCGAGGCAGTCATATCTTTCGAGCACGGTCAAACGGAATGCCACTACTTCACAGCTGAGACTCCCCAAGTGGGACTGCAGAGAATCAACAAAGCATAATGGAAACACGCCGATGCTGGCTGAAGGTTGTATAATTGACCGGAACGTGTGGAAATGTGGAACAGAATCGGCTGGATAAACATAGCACAGAAAAAGCTAGATAGCCAAGTGGTTTAGGTGCGAATATGCTGGCTGGAAGGTCCGTGGTTCGATCCCAATCCCCGGAGGATCTTGACTTCCCCTATCAATACTTTGACAACCTGGAAGCCCTCGGGCTTCCATCCAGTGGCATGACAGCTAAGCAATGAAAGGGTGTTACACTTGAACGGGTTTTTATACACCACAGTACCACATGGTCAGAAAAGTCCTGTGTAGCTTAACGAATGGCAAGTACACGGTGGATGGATTATCGGTCAGCGTGGCGGTTGGCTGAGAATGATGTCCTTCTGCTTAGACAGTAATTACAGTAGTTCTATCGCTAGACTCACGTGTTGTATGCGTAGGGATGATATGTTTGGCTATCATAACCCTGCCATGCGAAATTGGTGTAACCTTTGTTTTATTTGGGATTAAAGTGTGTTCCTTGTGTTGGCATCCAAACAGCAGGCTTGAGCAACGAAACCCCAGTTTGTCGGTACTGCAAACCTGCTATGTTGTTTCGGTCAACATAAAGTCTATCCCTACGCCAACTCCTGCTGCACATGTGTGGGCACAATGGCACTGACGTTGTTCAGCTGTCTCAACTAGAACAGATTGATGATTATTTGAAGAACGAACATTGCATCCTTGGGCTTTCATTATGGTGATTTTTCCTGTACTCTCTAAGGCACACAAGAATCGAGCTCTTGATGCGAGTTGATAAGAGCTGGACATACGCTCTGATGGGATTTTTAGTTTTCCTGATTTTTAGTCGATTTATGGTTGAAAGCATCTGATATTTAGAAGAAGGCCAGTCGTTTTGCTCCCAGCATCAGTATTACCATGCGCCCCAGCGATTAGCTGATACAAGTCACCTTTGTTGCTAGCAGATACTTCACCGTGATCAGTTGAATGGTCTTGGCGGCCAGTTTAATTTAAAGCCACTTCACGTCGAAATTGCCCATATCCATCTTCTCATTTGGTTTCCATGTTTTTGGTGAAGTTAGCACTGAGTTTTAAATTCACTTTGGAATACTAGTGCATGTGTATTGAAATACAATCATTCTCTCAAGGTTGACCACTAACACGGTGCCGACAGGAGACTTAACTGATACTGCTGATCGTGAAATTCTTAAACCGGCTGTACGGCGGAAAGCTTGTTTCAGGTTGTTGTTGTTGTACGGCAGCGAAGCGTCGATGTTGAACACTGATGTCATGCTGTCGATGATGATGATGATGATGATGATGATGATGATGATGATGATGATGATGATGATGATGAATCAGGGTTAGTCCATGTGTCGACCAGCTCCCGAATGACCCGGTTCACACAATCATTGTGATATGGTTGATCGGAGAATTACATACTTTTGCGGCTGAAAAACCGAGAGTTAGCCTTTGTAAACACGGGCCTATGAACTTAAAACTTCCATTGTATTCTCCGAAAGCTTCCCAGAAGAAAACTCCCAACAAGGACCCTATGCTTGCTGGGAGGTGATGCCGTATTACACTGATTAGCACAGCAAACTTACATCAGTCCTTGTGAATTCTCTGTGGGGCTTACTCGCTGGATAAACCAGACCCTTTTAGCCACATTGCACATACAGTTAACTCTATCTGACTGCTAGCACAGTGAAGCATAAATGCAAGGTCATACACGGTAAATCACGTGAGATGAGAGGAACCGCAATCACCTGAGCGAAGTTCATTCTGCATTTTCCGTTCTCTAGGTCACAGCTGCTACACATGTGAATACTAGATGGTGAGCAAGCTTACAAGATATTCATCGCCTCGATGTCACCAGACAATAGACCGCAACAGTGGCTGTCATCTAGATCACGGCCCAGTGATTTTAGTTTTAGCGATCAAACAGAACCCAACGGCTCTCAAATTTTGCTGGTTCATCGCAACCCTTTCTGGTAGAGAAACCACAGTCCTTTGAAGGACATTTTGCGAACAAAGCTGGTTGCGTGTTTGCTGCCGTATGTCTTCGTAAAAGACAAACAGAAGTCCTCTGTGAAACGCCAGCTACAAAAGTATCCTACTAACCGAGTGAAACATCCGTATGACCACTGAATCAAGCACAGCGGCCAATCAACAATCGAAAAGGAGTTATTACTTTCCGATTCACTAGACAGCATCAGTTCATCAGCATGGTGAACCGGTCTTGTCTTAGTTAATGTGGAAAACGAAATAGGATTGTTTAACATTGCGGCCGTCTTTATCACCTTCCAGTTTGTGTACGAGCTAGGCTTGTATTACGCACCCGTACTCACAAACGTTCGTTGGTCTACCCAGCCTGAAAGTACAGATGAGTATGCTAAACATCAGTCAACGTTTCCAGTCAGGAGTACATCACAATTGCATGTCTCATACATCAACATGTGCACCCCGAATTCGTCGCCGGATTCACCCTATAGTAGACCGTTTGTTCACAATTGTAGTCGGCTGTCATGTGGTGCACAAGCCCGAAAACGGTGTCCATCTGTGGCACTTTTTAGCACATGGCAGGCTGCCTGCTGCGCAGTACCGTGGAGCGCAGAGCCTTAAGGTAGCCTAGACTAAACAGGGTGCATGCCTTTCAACTGGCTCGGTGAAGTCTACGGCTGTTAGTACTTCAACTACCGGTTATTTTCCGTTCTTCGAGAAAGTGTTCGTTGGAATTAAGGGCAGCCAAGAATCTGACGTTTTAGGATCCATTGGTTCTTTAGAGGGTTCTCCCAGATAAGGGGTATGAGGTGAACAATGTTTCTTGTGAACGTCTGCAAAGCCTCGTCCTACACGTATGAAAGCACTATAGGGTGCTAAAACTCGATGACTAGTCCTTAACTCGAAAAATGCCACAAAACACACGGTCCTCATAAAAATGCGTCCAAACGAATGACATGAGTAGTGTTATTTGAAATTAAATTGCATTCTTGGTCTTCAGGACTTAGAGGTTTTTTCTCGCCTAGTAATCATGTGACACCTCTGGGGTACACGCAGTTTTTTTCAACCTATTCGTCAACAGCTGTTTGGACATGTATTCAGTAGAGCTTTGGGCTTTCAAACATCTCTTCATTTGCTTGTTTTAGCAAATGCCATCATTTGCGATTACTGTTCCCCCCATAAAATCCAGCAACGTTTTTGACTAACGATATGTTCCTTTGCTTTTCAACCCATAAGTTTGCCGGAAACTCATTGTTTTGATGTATGCTAAAAAAGATGTATTTACTTGGATTTTACTGGTTTTTCTTGTTATTACCAACTCAGTTTGCAAATGAACGGGTTTCACCAGACATTCATTTTGACCCGCCTCATATACTTTTTCAAACAAATACCCATAAACGAGGTGTGGTAAAACAGTAGCACAAATTTCTTGAAAAATACTACTCATGAGGTTGCTGGAAACTTTTGGAAAGCCTACAGTCTGTTTTTGTCCTCGTTCGGGCTCATCAGCTAGGCACAGTTTCCGAGTTTCTTGTCAATCAACCTTACTTTCTGCGTGAAGCTACATTGTACGAAATTCGCGAAACATACTCACTTTCAGCTTGAGTATCCCGCTGAAAAAGAATTATAGTATTTTACCGTTATCATAGCTTGTTGGAAGTACCAACATCAATGGACAATCAATGGGCCGCAACCTTGTCCCACAATCGGGAAACGAGCCAATCAGAGTGCCGACAGGGGTGTGAACTTCACGCCCAGCTTACGATATACTGTGTGCCATATGTTGAGAGATAATGGTCCCGATAACGCAGATTTCTTCCTTCGCGAATTGCAGCAAATAGGGTTGGTTAGTGTTCAGGGTTGAGAATTCCCAGAACAGAAACCTAAAGGAGTAGTCGTTTATGTTAACGTAAAGTATGACATTTCCGTTGGGCGACCGAAGCTAAGTGTCTTGGTCCCACCCCGTTAGAAGCCGCAGAGCATTATGCGCAGTTCCAAGGAAGTGAGTTGAAAGTAAACCCAGGTTAAGGGAGCTCTGGTATTCACTGCCTAAACGAGACAGTGACATGTTTTGTGCGCAAAATGTTCCTAGATTTCATCACTTGTAAATAGTTCATATCCACTTTTTACAAGCACAAAAATGACCAATCTTGAAGTTGCGCTCTGTTGATAGTACTATCGCTAGAAACAGTCTCCAGTGTCTCGGGTTCGAAGCACACTGATTTAGTGTAAAATTTTGCGTACAAGGTAGTATTTGTACTGTCAGTTCATTTTATACCTTTGGGTGGGTAAATTTCACAGTTTATGGGATGCTTTGATCCGTCGGAACCAAAGTTATTGCTGATGTGGTTGAAGTAATACCGTATGTGCGCAAAGAACCCTTTTGTCGATGTGAGCGGACATCAAAATTAGTTTTTTTTCTACTTCAGTAGTGATGTTTAGATGGGGTTTATCAAAATCAGCGACTCAAACGTTAGGTTGTGATTGCATTCCAGGTGGTTTATCTACAAACTTCTAGACACGTTCGAGTTCTTGTCACCTTTATTCTCGGTGAGAATGTCCAGAACAATAAATGGGATGTTTATTGGCGTTGTTGCGTCAGTTATTAGCCTAACGATAAGCTCGATATTTGCTCATACGGTCGATAAAAGGAGCCTCTCTCCTCCAAGTAAGATTAATTCCCTATAAAGACTATCGTCCCCATGAGCAGTCTTGTCCAGAAGAACTCCCTCAAGTTCCATCTCAAACACCGACTTTCATTCCCCGGTTTTGGGATAGGAACAGCGAAACGTAGAGAAGCGTGAAAGAAATTGACCTCGACGGAACAAAAGAGGATAGCTACAATATAGGGGTTTTCTCGTTTCCCAAGGCCTGTTTTTCTCCTTTAACTAATGTAGTCTGCACCTGTAAGGAAGCAAAAAGTTGCGGATCAAGAATACATACTAATGTGAAGTTACAGCGATAAGAACGGGCTGTGTGTCCAACCTGGGCGTTTAGTTAGTGTCAATTCAGCCAGTTGCTTGACTCACGTGAGTCGTGTAGTCACGTGACTCACATGTAGTCATTATTGTGTCAGCTTTCCATACACAGTAAGCGCGAGTTATTTTCAACTGTGCATGATCACCTGTCAGTTTCTGCAATAAGCTATTGTAATTGTCTGTTTTCTCTCTCATACCACTTCACAATTCACGACGCCTCTGTGTTTTCGTCAGCCAAATTTGCGTCGCTAGATACATTGTGGAAAGTCAGTCTTCAAATTGCTGTACTGCGTTACGTTGCAGAATCTCGAAGTAAGTGAACTGTATGACGAGGCTAAGGATAACTGAGCAAATCTGTACAAACGCTGGCCCGCTGCCACCACTTGATGACGCGGAACTGTGAGGTTATCTTTAAATCGCCGTCTTATGTTATGCAGGCCAGCTAGATGTATCTCGTCAATTGTCCGGTTTGATTGATTGCTTACCCCAAAACATCTGTTTTTACGCAGTACAGTTCGGTCTGCTGTCAAAACACTGTTGATTGTTTACATTTGATGAAGTGCCTCGTTGTCTGAATATTTCAATGGTTTTCAAGAGTATATATATAGGGTGGAGAACATTGAGGTTTTCGGGATTTCCTTGTCAGATAATTTAGTGTGTAGTGGTTAAAATAGGGACCAATGGTGAAACGCACCACAAATATTGACTGACTGATGAAAAAACAGAGAAACATGGCCAGCTGGTTGTCAGCAGAGCCAAAGTCGCACGCGACTGTATGCCGTAAGATGGCCTAGAGTGCCGGGTCACCTGACCAAGATGGGCTCAGATATCTTACGAATCGTTTGTTACAGCCTGGTACCCTGTTACGACTGCTTGCGACTGTAGTCAAGCCGCACCGTTGGATCGATACCGGCAGCCAATTAGGTAATAAGTAGATTATGTAAAACGACTCTTTTGGGTTGGTCACGTGGCCGGTGTCAACAAAACGTGACGCAGTTGGTCACTTTTCCTCTTGAGACTATTCAGCCAGTTCTTCACCATTCACTTTCCATTTTCTAGGTCTTCCAAAGTGGGGAAGGTATGGGAATCCGGATTGACTCAGCCTCTGCCTTTGCCGGGGCCGTCATCTCTCCCTACTACGATTCGCTTTTGGCAAAAATCATAGCTCACGCAAACCGATTTCCTGACGCCACCATGAAGATGCGCCGTGCTTTGGAAGAGATACGCATTCATGGAGTGAAGGTAGGTCATTGAAAATTCCATGGATGTTCACAGCAGTTCTGTTCAGCTGATATCTCTGTTAGTTTCACAACGGCTTTTATCGTGTAGTTTGCATGCGAATAAACCGACACTACTTACCTGATTCCACGGTGACATATCGCGTAGTCACTCTTCACGCACCCGAATCAGCTCTGAGGTCACAGCATAGTTACTAAGGCGGCCGGCAACATGTTAACTTTTTATTTTGGCCTTCCAGAGGATAAAGTGACCATCCACGCTTCCTCGTCTGTGACAAGGTTCTCGCAGCCGTGAGAACAATTACGCATCGATTTAATGTTGATTTCGATTACGAAACGTTGTCCAGTGAAACAATATGGGTTTCCGTACGTCGACCGAAGGTACTCCACTCCCAATTTAGACCGAGTTTTTTTTTATTTCTGAGGCCATTGGACACCATTCCATTCCACTCTGTGGATTATTGTTCCACCGATTTCCATCCATCTTTCTGTATGAAGTGTGGATAAAGATGGCGAAATCTGCCAACAGTATTATACACAGGGTCATACGGACGAATTACGTAATCTGCCCTGCATGTATGTTTGTTAATGGTAACGTTGCAAAACACCGCCTACGTGTCTTCTACTGCAAATACCGGTGAACTTTTCATATGTGGGAGCACCGGAACCTCCAAACTCCATGTGAATCTATTTCAGTGGATGATTCTAACGGGCGCTTCATCGGTACTAAGGTCGCTAGCCAGTTGACTTTCTGACCCTAAAGACCTCAACCAAACTCACTCAGCATGATAGACGAAATGAACTAAAAGCGGTCTGTCCCTAAAATCGCGTCAGAGAGCAAAGTGGCCAACAGGGCAAAACAGATTTGCGTCAGTTATACTCGGGTGTACAAAGATATCGAACAGAAAACGGGCGTAATCGAACAGGCTAGTATCGGATTGAGCTTGAGTACGAAAAAAGATGTACTGGAAGACATATCATGAGCGCAGACTTTAAAAACACTCAAGCACAACGAGGTTCTCAAGTCTCTGGTTGAACGAAATGACAATGTAAACTAACGCGCATATTTAAAAGGCGAAATTTTGGACGACTTCTTGGGGATCACAGCTGCGTCCATGTGTATTTCGCCAACAGCAGCCGGCGGTGGGGGATTGGAAACTCTATTCCCTTCCTCGGATCGATAGTATACCTAATGCCAACAGCAACCGGCGGTGGGGGGTTGGAAACTCTGTTCCCTTCCTCGGATCGATAGTATACCTAATGAAACCTCTGGTTTCGCCCTTCTTAGGACCTCATCAGCTTGGCCTAGTCCCAGGATCCCTATCGACCTGATTTCCTATTGAGACACGTGCGTATGTTGCGATAGACATTCAGTTAAAAATTAAGTTAGCGTTGAAGGCAGACACAACTGAAATTTACCCGTTCACAAGGGCGAAACCGACAGTGGAGTGTTCAGTACTTTCATCGACAATGTAAGTAGTATTGATAAATTGAATATTGCTCTGATTGAAACATCATATTGAAGCGATAGGAATTCAGTTTCCAATGCCATCAACACCAATCTTAATGAGATTTTATCGTACAAATGCTGTATTTTTATCTGGAGCGAGCCCTCGAAACAGCGCCAGTTTGCTTTTCCTAACACTAGTTGCGCAGAGGGGAATCTTGTGGCCCAGGAATAGGTCACCGAAGAAGGACTGCTTGCAGGAAGCGATCAGAATTACCCTACCCAAAAATTACTTTCATTACGAGAGACACTGTGTCTCCCGAGCTCTCTATTTTGAAACACAGCGTAAGCTACCATCACCATGCTAAATCGAAATATAAGAGAATATGTTTCAGGTTACCGGGAGCCAAACAATTGGCATACATCTTAATGTGTTGAAATTCCATAAATTGCGCATAAATCTGTATACATGGGTTCTCTAGGTCTGTTAGGACCATTCCGCTCCATAAAGCGCTAGATGCTGATCATCTCTAGTCACGTCTGCAGCATTTCAAAACTTTATTTTATCTTGAAACGTCAGCAATCGCGATAATTTTGGAACGAGAACGGCGAGGGTACCACACTTGTGCTTACAACACCTCTCGCCGATCATCAATCAATCAGCGCCCTCGCTGGCTCTGAAGACCTCGCGCGATACCTCGCTTGACTACCCACTTACTCTAACCCGCCGACCACAGTTCGGCGATTCCTATAGCTCTATAGAACGATAAATTGGTCTTCTTTACAATGAAGATGCCGCTGATTGTCTAGAGTAGAGACAAACAACCAGCCGTACAGCCGGTACTTTTGGCGTCAGCGACGTCATCGTTTTCAACACCTTCACCATCATCATCAGTGTTATAATCATCATTGACACCCGATAAGGACACTGGTGCTTCACTGTCGCACAGCCATGTGACTTTATTTAAAAGAAGCCTCGCCACAGAAAGCAGACGGACATGGGGTATGGATGAGGACCTAGTTGTAGCCTACGACCTAGCCAACACTCAGTCAAACAATATGAATATAAACTGACAGCATGAGCGCCACTGACATCTACCAGCCGCCATATTGTTCAGTGTCAGGGAGGGTCACGTGGATCCTCCCCGGGAAGACTGACAGCACGAATGACACTCGTCATATCAAACTCCGTTAGCCTCTAGACACGGAAACCAAGTCTGCTCTCGGAAGTCCGTAAGTCACCATACTCTGTGGCCAAACTGCCGTAACTTGTAACGCTGGATGCGTTATTCGCGTGAAATACCTCCAGCCCCACCAAATCCGTTTCCAAATTTTTTGGTTCCACCCGCGTCCAACCACAGACGTATGAAGACATCCCAGATCCCCACCACTAGTTGCTAATTCTTACAGCCATACGACAATGCAATCCAAACTGTAGTCTGACATACACGTCCTTTGAGACGCAGTGATCTACCTTTTTGATGCCACATTGGCGGGAATTGGCTCGTGAATTGAATCCATCGGTCGGAGTTAAAACAACTTTCCAGATGTTATAGGGTTCCACAACTTCCAGTGTCATTCTCGGAGTTATGTTAATGGACTGTAAATCCTGCAGCCCAACCCTGCACTTTGTGCGCGCAAAGCGAATGCCAAAGAGCTGGATGACCTTTGTAAGCTTTCCTAGTAATGCTTGTGCGTTCTGTTCTTGTTCGAGAATGATAACCATGTCCCCGTATATTTTGGGCCATACTTTCTCGCTGAACACTGATACTCTCTTAACTTTTCCTTTCAGACAAACATACCTTTCCTAGTCAATGTATTCAACAACCAAAAATTCCTCTCCGGAGCAGTGGATACCGTTTTCATTGACGAGAACCCGGAATTGTTCAAACTGCCTGTAAGAAAGCAACGAGCACAAAAGTTGTTGCGGTATATTGGTGAGTTAATTCGGCATGAGGAGACACCATCCCAGCCCATCCAACAAAACTTTGTTCGTTCAGGTCGCATCTGTTAGTGAAAGCTCTTCGGCAGCCAACGACCATCCCTGGGGCTCATCAGTTCCTCAGTATGCGGAGATCTTATGTTCTAATTAAACTCAACTTGTTCGCAAAACAATTAAACCAATGATCATATTTTCGACTCAGATGAGTGCGACACTTGAGGAGCCTGTGTGTGTGAAATTTCGAGCTGTTATCTGCTGACGTGTGTTTACACCGTACTAAGTAGTAGGGTGTGCTTTTCGCTCAATTAGTTCAAGGCGGTGGAACGTTAAGAAATTTTTTGCGAGGTTTTGTCAAGGTTCTCGTAACACAAAAGAGAAGTCACTAAATTTCTTTCGTATCCAAGGGATGCTTTCATCCGAAAACCGATTTTAACGAACAATGACGACGGAGTAGTAATTCTGTCACCCGGGGTTGACGGATTCAAGTCCATCGTACGGCAAGCTCATACCTCACAGGATGTTCAAGAACAAAACAAAACGAAAAGCGAAATATAGAAATGGTCAGTTTGGGAAGAGGAAACAGGCACTTAATGCTAGGCCTTGATTTCAGAATTTGCTGGCCTGTCCGAATTGTGTGGACAACTTGACTACTTGTGAATGGTCGGTAGTTTATCCCGATTGGTCTTCAGCAACCTTATGAGTAGTGTGTTGTATCAGTACCAACTGAAACCAGAATGGTGATTTAGCCTCACCAATCCATCACCAGCACCGGCGTTGTATTAATAATCTTTGTGTTCTTACATTGCTGAGCCACTGTTCACCCACTAAGTTATAGGATACTTTGCACTAAGCTGTCCACTCGAGTGGAAATTCAGTTACGCTTCGTTAGGTTCTATACTCTGGCATGGACAGAGTTCATCATCCTGAACTGCCCTTTTTCACGCCTCCAGTGAAAAAATTGAAGCGGTTGTCAAAGGAAGCTATGCTAATGTCGAACCTGTTCCGGAAGAAGACCACGCAGAGTTAGAATTCGTGAACTATATTGCACCGCCTACGGTTTAGCGAACAGACTACGTGCATGCGTTGTCTGTCTTCCTAGTACCTACTAATATATCTGTATATTCAGCAATGTGTCTCGCACTGCCGAACTGCACAGTGCAGCCGAGTGACCGCTTGGACACTATGGCAAGCCTGCACAGGTCGTTTGGTGCACTACGATCATTCGACACTTGTAGCGTTACGTTTAGTGGCGACGGCAGTTTCCGAAATGCAAGCACCAGGATGTACAGCGTATTCTGCCATTGTGAAGGAATTGCTTTGGCGCTCGGATATATATATATATATATGATTGTTTTCGGCTGTATTAATTTTGACCAAAAGTTCACCGATTGCCGAAGGAACGATTGATTTGAACTCTGCAATCACGTGATTCACATGATTGCCTTACCACGCCCTGCGTGCCTTCTGATTGGACACTGTTATCGAACGGTCACTGACCTGAAGATGGGATGTAATGGCGCTGGCTGATGTTGAGGTTCATAGCAAGACGAAGACTGATTAACACTAAAACAACTGAAATACAATCCACCAATCCTGTAGACCGACTGCGGTCAGTTTTACTCGCATTTGGGTGATAAACATTTGTGAGTAGCTTTTGTCCTGAATTCTAGACCAAAAATTCGACTCCTTTTCTCTGACTTGTCAGAACTTCGTGAGCTCAGCTGTTGAATGCATGATGACGGCCTAGTTTAGGTGTTAAGGTATCGCGGCCTTATAAATAGTAATCGGTTGTAGGTATCTCTCACAATTGATTTAGTGATACAGGAATACCCGATCCGTACACTAGAGATAAGATTGTCGTAGCTGCAACTGGGGTCTGATGCGATAGCTTCGGTCAGAAAGAAGTTTGGCGATTGTGATCCCAGCAGGTGATCCTTTTATCCAGGTCAGCCGATTGAATTTAGAAGAAGTTCATCTTGGTGGTTCATTCAGAGTTTTGACGCTTACTGTACAGGTAATGGACGGCATCTTCTCCAATAACGTCTTGCACGTCATTTATTTCTAGCTGGCACAAACCTCCACCAAGAACACTCAGACCTAGTTACCGGGAGGCCAAAAACTGCAACAAACCTTGAAGTCAGCTGATGGGTGTGGCAATCCGCCGGTTTGTGTTGAAAAGTATAGAAGAATGGTGCAGCTGTTTGACCCTTATTGGGAATTATCAGCTGTGCGTACCTGACGACAGTTCTGTAGGGAGATCCAAGCTGACGACCTCCAGGCTAGTAGTCACCTTTTCGCTATATTGGGTGCTTTTCTCGGCGTACCGGACGCACCGATACCAACTGAGTGTCTGAACTCTACTCTTCAACGTTGGCTACAAGCAATCCTAAACTGCTGTGTTTACAACGAATGAAATTCACGACAAGACAGAAGGGGCAACAAGGACGCAACAGGTTGCACCAAGAGGAAGTAGTGCCTATATCGATGAACACAGGAAAATGTACTGGATTCCTTGTGATCGATGGCTTCCTATTCTTTTCTCCACTAAATGTATATGATCACAAAAATGGTTTTATAATTGTCGTAATTAATCTACACCTGATTGTATTTTTATCGAACGCTTCAAACCTGATTGTATACAGACAAAACTGTCCAGGAGATTTGAGACTTAGAAGTTTGCTGCTCTGAGGTTTTCTGTCGAACGTGCGTAACCTTTGTGTTCTCTAGACGCAACACACTACTTATAAGGTTGCTGAAAGGTATTCAACATCCCACGACCGGCTTCGCCTTTCTTCAGGCTCGTTAGGTAGGCGTAGTCCCCGAGTTTTCGTCAACCTAATGTTCTACTTAAAAGCCAGTTGACTGTGAATTGCCAGCTTGTTGCTGTCCAAATGATGTAGTCTAGTTGTGATTATTCCAAATTTTTCGGCCCGCCTTTGCTCCAGCAGACAAGAGTGGTGTTTGAACATTTGGGGGCGGGATTAGCGCCCTCGACCAAGTAAATTTTTGAGCTAAAACTGAGTGCTTAGTTGTGCAGTGTTAAGCTCAACCGTAGCCATTCCATTCCTCCTGCCTCGAAGATTTTGTATGTCAAAACGTTTACGGCACTGTATGGTAGCTAAACAGCACAAGGATAAAACAACTGGATAGTTCGATTATTCTTAGTGCCTTTCTCGGTCTTTGGTGGTGGGTCAAGTTGTGTCAGGGGCACCGGAACTCAAGGGCTTGATTGCTGTAATTAGCATAAACCTGATGTTCGATTGGCTGATTGGTCGTCCCTGATTTAAGTTCTCCGACAAATCCCTGTTCCACCAGCATACTAGATCATAACCCGGTGTTCTTCTACTGCAGAGTACATTCTTCACACCGTAACTTTATGCCACTTGTCTGTTCTTCTCTTTTCAGCAAATGTCTTGGTTAATGGCCCTTCAACTGTTCTCGCAACTGACCTCAAACCATCGCATATCGAACCCCATGTACCTTCTGTTCCCAGTGGTAGGTGTTTACTTATCAGTTCTCTCTTTTTGACGCAGATTTGCCCATGAAATAAGCTAAATCTAGCACAAATCTCCGTCTATCGTTCAAGTCCATCGCACGAAAAGCATTCGGTCAAACGAAAAACACCACGTCAGTTAACTGGATTATGAATACGGCATAAAAAAATGAACCTGTCACCTAACTTCGGGTAGAATTTAAGATAGTGACCCAGAGGCAGGTCAAAGCTTAGGCGGCGAACTTATTAACCGGAAAGCTCGTGGTTTGAACCCAACATTGGCATCTCGACTTCTTCTGTCCAGACTTGGTCGATTAGGCAGTATCTCAGCCCCCGTTCTTCTTCTAGGTGGCGCGTTAGTTATGTACCGTAAGGGTGCTACAGCTGAATTATCATCTGTGATCATTTTATAAACTACTTTAAGCAAAACACATCGTTTTAGTTATTGTTCTTATCTCGTTATCCACAGGCACGGCCAAACCAGCTCCACTTTCTCTGCGTCGGTACAGTATCCGTCATCAGGGAGCGCCTCTGGCATCAAGTAGATTCATACTCAAGGGGACGTCTTGCAATCCACTTCAGCACACCATCACTTTCCGTGGTCTTTTTTGCTGTTGGGCATACTCATCAGTACTGTGAACAAGGTCATGTAGCTGTCAGTAATTCTCCAAGTCCCTCTGAATAACTGATCAACCGAGTGGCAGATGGACACGCACAGGTGCTCAAATTTAGGGACCAAACACAGTTTCCTGGTTTGGGTTGACCCACAGCTACGGCACCCCTGGAGCATGTAAAGTTACAAACTAAACGACGTGTTTGTTCTCTGAGCAATACCATGTTTGCGTATCCGCTGCTATTTGTTTGGTTGATCATCCAAGTGGTTATAATGAATCAATAGAAGTCACGTGCATTTATCGCTGGTGTGGTCTTGTCCACCAATCATATCTCTGCTTCAAAACGTCGCAAATTTAGGAACAATTTGGAATCTCTAGAATCAGTGTAAGGAGCATAATTCATGTAGAAACGAAATTCATTGTGGCACGTTTGGCGCTTAGAAATTTACGGACTTTCCATCAAACAATGATCTAGTCGTAGATCAGGATTTCATCATCCTGGTGTATGTAAAACAACTTTAAAGTTCAGAACGCAAGTACTGGAAAACTAACTTTTTCGAATACAGACTGCGGGATTACAAAACTAGAGGTGAGCGATCCATACACTTACAAGAAAGCTAAACCGAAGTTCGCGAATAAAGCTGTGAAAACTGTTTACATCATCATCCACCTAGCTGAGTGGTCAGCAGTCACGTGGGCAGACCAGGGACGAGCGTCCTCTGAGTACATAAACTGGGGTTGTGTCAGCGAATCGCAATTGTCCCAGGTACGGTAGGTAGATAGACGCTTGGTGGAATATTAGACAAACAGTGTCAAAATTAATCACGTGACTTGTATCGGCCAAGTGATCGACTACTGCGCTAGTAACTGTCTTCCTCAGTACACCTATCGGCTCAAGCGGATCATTCTCCTTTACTCTCTTACATAACTGTCGCGGCGTGTGCCTTACGTCCACCACCGTACAATGGCAGCTGAAAGAGTAACTTAACATGATCTGAGCTTGAACCGGCGGCTTATTTTTGAGAAGTGGGGCTTCATCTGAGTAGTGAGTGAAACGGGTGGAAGGGTCTTCCGCAGTGTATGACGTAGACTCCGAGTCAGCTAGTCTGCGACTAGATCCCCTTTGAAAAGAAGACCGATAAAAGCGTATTTCTCTTCGACTTTGACCAGATTTATTCGCCAAGTTTTAGTAGCCAACAAATGCATGCAGTCCAGACTGAGAACAAGTCGCTAAGTATCTTCAAGGACATTCAGATTATAAGGACATGCGTAAGGGCTCTAAGTGCTTCGACGTAAGGACGAACCAGTTGTACAACACTTTCAGAATTTGGAACAAGCGTTCAACCTGAAAATATCACCACTAAATGAACCAAAACTACCGTCAAGCAGCCTGTACTTCCGTTCTTTTCAGGAAAACCTGCCCGCGGTTGGCGTGACGTTATTTTGCAGTCTGGCCCTGACGGTTTTGCCAAGGCTGTCAGGCGGCATCCACACCTTCTACTGATGGACACGACGATGCGCGACGCACATCAGTCGCTACTCGCAACCCGAATCCGAACGTTCGACATTGCTCGAATTTCCCCATTCGTTGCTCAGGCTTTTCCGCAGTTCTTTTCTCTGGAAAACTGGGGAGGTACGTCAACATTGCTGTCATTTTTTTTTACTGCAATGTGGACTTCAAAGGCAAGACTGGTCATATTTGCTCAAAAGCTCTACAGTCCCTCGTAGTCTAACTAAGTCTCGATTTCTATAAAGCATCCGTTCTGGATCTACACAGTGTCTGGCTATATGGCACCTTCGGTGGACACCGAAACGTATCCTCAAGTGGGCTGTCTTTTTTAGCGATATGAGCCGTATCTCAGACTCTGTGGGCCGAGAAAATTAAATTTCAGTCGCATCTGGTTGTTTCAGACGGTTACTTTGAGCTCGCCATGGAACATGTTGCTTCCCTTAGAGGTTTGTGTCCGACATTCACCGCCCTAACACATCATTAATTGAGAAACACTGGTGCGACAAACTCAGTCAGTTATCACTAAGTGGCACAACATTCTTTTGGTTTCTGTTCACCTGTTTTAATTCCAAGGCGCCGGCGACTATGAACGTGATCAACAAGGACGATTCGCATAGTTCATTCGTTAGGCCGTTGCATCGCGTGCAGCAGCAGCGGTTCTGAAGGGTAGATTATGCATAACAGCAACTTTATATCTCTCTTTTAATGGACAGCATGGCACCTAGACACCGAAATGGTCTGACCGCTGAATGACGTGACGAGTTTATGTGTAGACCCCATTTCAATTGGCTTCCACTCGGTTTGGACTGACTACTCACTAACAGACTTGTCGGATGGACACTAAGGGGTTTCCCAGCTGAAAGCATTGCAATTAGGTTCACTTTGTGGAAAAACGTCAGTTCCGTAGTTTTGTGCCTTAACAATCAGACCCCATGATTGTGCACGGCGAAGCTCCGGGCACTTGATCTTTTCGGCTCACGACCCCATGGACCGTAAACTCTCTACCTACAAGTTTGAATTTGACTACCTAGTAATCCCGCCGCAGTGCAGCCGGTTGTGGGAAAGATTTGGTCTTATATTCTGGTAAATCAGTGTCGCACTTTTAAGATTTTTGGGTTCCTTGACATTCTGTGTACTGTCTATTCTTTTAAACATTACAAATTAACACGACGCGCCATTCTCAAAATATCAAAGTTATATTGTCACAATTTGATGTATCGAATTTATTGTTGAGCCGCACCCGGACTATATCCACCGTTGTTTTATGCAGGTGCAACCTTTGATGTTTCCATGCGTTTCCTTCATGAATGCCCATGGGAACGTCTGGAACAACTTCGTGAGGCGATTCCGAATATCCCCTTCCAAATGCTTCTCCGTGGTGCCAGTGCCGTGGGTTATAAAAACTATCCGGACAATGTGGTACACGAGTGAGTTTTTCTTGGTTGCCGCCTTGTGAGCTCACTCAGTAACACCCTGTGATGAGACTTCGATTTGCCCGTCCGGACAGCACCTCCGGTTTGAGTGTGCGAGATGCATAATGGCCGTCTACTGAACCAAACATATCTTCCTCGTGGAGGAACCAGGAAGTTGGCTCTTCTACCCGGTAAACTGTTTTGGGTGTCACCTGACCAAAAAATGTCGCTTCGAAAGGCTACCTCAAAAAGGCCTGTTCCAAGAGGTATCTCCACCAGGACGTGCGTGTGTACTTTGAAGCAAGATCTGTGCCAGTTGGCAACACAGCACTGGGTCTTAACACCTGATTCATTTTCTTTTTTTAAACTTACTTCGAAGATCTGTGTTTGAGCATCTACCAGTAGCTTGAGGTGGCTCAGTGGTTAAGGGACGATTTTGATGACCGCAATGCTTGTGGTTCGAACCCAACCCAGTCACCTTGACTATTCCTTAGCAGGATTGGGCGACCTGGCAGTATATAAGCCCTCGTGTTTCCCTCGGTAAGCATGGCAGGTAGGCGCCGAACGGTTGTTACAACTGAATGATTTGCATTATTTATTAAATACAAACAAGAAAAAGAATTCTTACGAGATTATCGTCGTCGAATCTTAGTGAACGGACAACTTTCTAGGCTACCGTCGATCGAGACCACCACCCTGATCTTCAATATCTATGTAAACAATTTGGCTGCAAATCCCAAGCAAAACTGCACGATATAGAAACACCGGTGTGTCTTGACTGACGAGCACAAGGGATCCATCCAGATCGCCAAGGGTAGATTCAAGAATGGGTGGTTGACAAACCCCGTCAATTCTACCATGCATGGATTTCAGTTCATAGGCAGAGTACTGAAGAAGGCTTCATGGACCAGTCGCAGCTGACTGATGCCGTAAAACACCCCGGGCTTTAGAACTAGACGAGTTACTTATTGGGAGTTTAAGAGGGGGACAACTACACCCGGGGCAGTTAGTAAATCTCACGGGATTTTCTGGGCTCTCTGACACAGTTCACCTGTGGATCAAGGTAACTGTGCCACTACTAAAGTTTATCTCACCCGTCTTGCAGCACGGAACATTGACGTACATGAATTGTGCGGGGGACAGAAGTTCACATGTAGAATAATGATATGAGGCTTGAGAACTCTCGGCTTTGGTAGTCACGTGAAGGGTGAAAGCAAGCCAGGGAAGGTCAAACAATAACTAGGCAGCGAAGTATAAAAGTCACCACCAGCTGCGCTGGTCACTGCCGTCTTTCTGGATGAGGAGCCCGAGACGGGCCACATCAATGGTTAAAGACACTGTCAGATATGGCCCAGTCGCGCCCTCAATGACGCTCGTGCATCCAACCTATTGTCTTCAGTGCCTAGCCCCCTTCCCAACCCCACACTCAGCAGTCCTGTATTCACGCACCAATTTATCATCTCCAGCTTCCAATGCGCAGCTACCTACCCCAGCTCCCCAAATCATCAGTAAACGAAACTGTGGCAGCTACAACCACTGTACGAAAAGTACGCGGTTCTTACAGTCCATAGTGATAATGATGATGATGATGATGATGATGATGATGATGATGATGATGATGATGATGATATGGTGATGACGATGGAGTCACTGCTTCGAACCCTACCTATCATGTTCACCTGTCTCGACATTCTTGTTGGTAATATCTGTTTTCATAGCACAGGCAGCTCAGTCTGTTTGAAGCGCAGACTGCCGACTGTGATGTCACTCGTCAATAAGGCAAAGATGGTTACAACGCAGAGCTCCAAGCTTAAATAGTCCAAAAGTGTTCTCCCAACAGCAGCTTTTTGTAACGATTTTTGTGATAGCGCTGTGGTGCCAATCACCGAGTTGGTTTTCAAGCGCTTGTTCGATGCATCATTCCGGGGTGCCTCACGGGCGTCCAAAAGCGGTACGGGAGAGGGAGGTTCCTGTCCTAGACTCACCCCGATTTCAAGAACTAAGCACGGTCTGATCTGGAATCGGCGCATGCCGAATTAGACAGAGCTTCAATTAAATCTAAAACCTGAAGGTCAGTAGTCGGAGTGATACTGCTCAGTTGAAATGGTTCTGCCGGTAAATATGCGTACATTAACCAACCGTCACCTCACCAGTGCCTGGTTCTTTATTTTACTTGTTGGTTCAATGCATTTTATATGACGACGATTTTTAAGCAAATCTCAAGGTTCAATTGACAGTAGTTTTTTAAATCCACACTACTCTCCCTTTCGGCTCCAGTCAATCCATTGGGACTATACCAAAGTAATGAAGAACTGCACATAAGTTCCACTCTGCTCAGATCCCAACAAAAGTGCATTCCACATCCATGCCGAAGACCTCACACACGAGGAGAGCAATGTACCTATTAGGTGAACCTATCTTGGGTCGTTAGGGAAAAGCGTAGGATGCAATCGGGTCAACTTAGTCTGTACTGGTGAGGAGGTCCGCATTCAAGAGGATCGCCTAGTCTTACTGAAACCATGTATTTAGCTTCATGGGGCTTTTTTCATTTTTCAGTAGTAATTGGCATAAAATCGGTTGCTTAATTCCTCCGCAAAAGCCAACTGCTCGACTCCTCTCTTTGTCTTCAGATGAGTTGGCTGATCACTAACCGGTTTATGTCCTCGAACTATTCGTCTTCTATGTCAGAGGGAATCTATCAGTAGGCTACCACCAGTATTCACTGGGGATGTTAATTACAACGTTTTGGATTCACCTTGGAAACAATTTGATGATGTTTCGAAGACTGACCCATTGGACTCAGTGTTCCTGGTAAAAATGGAGAGGCAGTTCACGGCGCGCATTTTTAAACTGACCAATCGCCAGAAATACTTAGCCGAAGCTGTAATGATATCCAAAGGGAATACTCGTCTATTCACTCACTGTATGAACAGCGTTCACTCTAACCCATGAGGAAGAAGTCATAGTTGAACACCTTGATTGCACGTACTGCTGACTTAAGTGGTATCTACAAAACACCCACATGTTCGGTACAGTATGTGCAGTTACCCAGAATTATGAACGGAACTCAGTAAAAAAACACTGCTTACAACATCAAGGCGGTTTGTACGTTAGGTTGTCGCCGATGTTTTGAAACGACCCAAACAGAACTCGAACAAATCTGGTAGCCTTCACGTTTCATTAGAATATGCGATGAAAAATCTGCACAGTTGTACAGACGTAATACACTACTCATACGTTTTCTGAAAACTCGTGGACAGCACACGACCGGTTTTCCCCTTCCAATTCGGGCGCAGCCCTAGAGTTTCTCTCAGTGTTATGTCCTACTTGAACCAAAAGTGCACAAAATTCGACTTGTACACACATCTGCATACCAACTTGGCTTGGACTGGAGGCTCACATGGAACCCAACTTAAGGACATAAACGAGAGATTCAGCTGGGTTCCAAATGAGTTACCCGTCAAAACCAAATACGTATGCAGATGAATCTGTACGTTAAAGCACCAGTACGCATCTCACAAAAGTGCAATAGGGAGTTTAGAACCCGCGACCATTCGGCCTCGACCAGTGTGAGTAACCCTCACTTGGACAGGAAATAGCTTTACTCACCCTTCACTCACATAAACCACATCACGTGATCACGTATTGACCAGTAGGAAAGTCGGAGTTTCGAGACCCGTGAAACGCGCACTGCTGATGACTCCTAACAAAGATGAAACAGCTGCATGGCTCTTGTGGGCTTTTCAGCTTAGCTTGGCCTCAGTGACCGGACGAAATCTCAATTGATAAATCAATAGGGAAATTGGTTTTGACTTCGTGACTATATCCGCTGGTGGAATGCGCAATGAGAGTGACCGAAGCCGCCTGAATAGGTGAAAGTTTGTTTAAACTCTCGAACTGAACGATTCGTTGTTTTCTCAAGGAGTGTGTGTGATAACCGCTCGGAAATTTCGAGTCGTGATTCGCCTGCAGTGAAATTTATTAGAACGGATTAAACTTTCATGCTATCATGAGACTCGGGAATGGAATAATCCGCTCTAATTTTAGGGTACGAGTCAAGGGCACCCGAACTGACAGGCACGTGATCTAAGAAAGTACGTACAAGGGACAGCTTTTGAAATCCTACAGCTCCATTTTTCCGAAGATAATAAGATTAGTTAACGACTCTTAATACCTTTTCAGCTAAGCTAAACGATTATCGATCATTTGGAAAACTTTCACCTCTGCTGGTCTACCTATTTGAGCTTCCCTCGAGTAATTGAGCTGAAAGTAACTAGAAGATACCTTAGTACTGTACTTCAAAGGAGCCATGGAATCGCCTCTCTGTATGGAAAGTTCAGTTACCAAGCGCATCAGGAATGCGCCCTGTAGGTGGAGCTTCGTTTGGCTTTCGGCTATCCTTGCTAGCCTTGGATAACATTGCCAAAAACCGTTCACGTCTACCCGATTCACGAAGAACAAAAGGTCCGTTTGTGGGAACTAAAATTTCGGAAGATCTTCTGAACCCATTCGGGCTGCCAATCTAATGGTACATTTCGTGAGACCGGGGAAAACTGGTCACTTTAAAGGGGGAGCACTATTGGAAGAGGGACTGGCTCTTTCTCTTTTGTATTCCTGGAAGTCCCTTCTTGTTTCAGGCACTTTCGGGCTCGTTAAAACCATCCTCTCTGGGAAGAGCTGAGGATGAATCCTGACCAAGCCCGTTGTATATCTTTTCACAGCTGATCGTAAGAACACTTGATTTTTTTCTGTTGATGTTTTTGAAGGTCACAAAATTGTACTTCTTCTTCTGTGTTTCTTTACCACCCGACAGATTCTGCAAAGTAGCTGTAAAAAGTGGACTGGACATCTTTCGCGTCTTTGACTCTTTGAATTACATGCCCAACCTAGTCATCGGAATGGAGGCGGCTGGGAACGCTGGCGGTGTGGTCGAGGGCGCGTTTTGCTACTCGGGTGATGTGTCCAGCCCAAAAGAACACAAATATACGCTTCAGTACTATTTAGACCTAGTGGAGCAGTTGGTGAAGGCTGGCACCCATATTCTGGGTATAAAAGATATGGCAGGTAGGTTGGATAATTTACTCATTTTGTGAAAATATCGTTTGATCACTTTTTCTGGTGTTAAGGAGAAAAATTTGTAGTAACTGGGATAAATCGAAACTCGGATGGTGTGGGCTCCGGGATTGTCTTACTGTCTTACTTAGTGGCATGTAACATGCCCCCCCCCCGAATACAGTCAAAATGGAAATCAGTAGGAACAATCGAGTACGTTCGGCTCCGGTAGCCACGTGATCAGAATTTTTGTGGATATACATCGAAATACCAAATGGTAGATGATACATCCATCCGGAGCTTGTTGTACTTGATAAAGTAGATACGTTTGCTGCTCGAAATGTTTTTGTATATTATGCATTTCTGGTGTTTTCAGCGATAAAGCTATGACATGTATTCTTTCGGATAACTCCCAGGAGTTTCAGAGGCGCTTTACTAAACATCTACTTATCTCTCCATACGAAACTCAGTGTTGTCCTGACATGCAGATTTTTTCGTTCGTGTTGTACCCCTCACCGGGCAAGATTTTCGCTTGGATGAAACAACGGCCTACTGTTCCGGTGGTTGTATTATTCACTGTATTGCGCAACAGTCTATTGAAACTGTTGTATTTGAGTAATGGGAGCAAGCCGCGGATGATTGTGAAATCGATATAGCCCGCTCCAAACCTACCGGAAGAACTGCCTTTGACGCGTGGACGGGGAAGTATTTTCTGTTTATTCATCTGTGTCTCCATATCAACTCCTGCGTGTCCTTTTGACCTTCACTTTCCAAGGGCGCAGCATGATTTCCCCGTCGTTTGTGAATGTACTAGGAATCGAATAATCCGAAGCTGCTATTCGCTGTGCCGTATTGACAAACCACGGTTTTTATTTGAATAATTGGCACATGAAAAAGACCTCTCTAGGAGTGTCATTTATATGAATACTCCACGTAATTGACTATTTCAGTTGAGAATTGATTATTTGTTTTGATCAAATTCTTTTCTTGCTACTTTCTTTTCAATCACAGGTTTGCTCAAACCTAAGGCTGCTCGACTTCTGGTGAGCGCTATCCGTGATCGCTATCCGGATCTTCCAATCCACGTCCACACCCATGATACTGCTGGTGCTGGTGTAGCGAGTATGTTGGCAGCCGCTGAAGCCGGAGCAGACGTCGTCGATGTGGCGGTAGACAGCATGTCGGGCATGACCAGCCAACCCAGCATGGGTGCGGTCGTTTCCAGTCTACAGGATACTCCGCTGTGAGTTCGCCCGAGCGTACCATACAAGTTGTAGGTACTTCGCTAAATGGATCAACACTGATTAAAATTTTAGTCAGCATCAGGTCAAACAAACTGAGAAGTTCACCTTTGTTGCGAGTTCTCAACTTTCCTTCAAATTCCTCGTTCCTAAGAATGAGGCCTTAAAGACCTTCTGCCAGTTTGATCTAAAAGTTCCAAATGCAGTTACTTCGTTAGACACTGCTACTACTTACAACCTTCTCGTGCGCGTCACTTTCTGTGGGTTGCTTTTTTCGGTCTGTCTGAGATACATCGATTACATGGGCACCGAGGAAACGTTCCGACGTTCCGAACTGCTACCGCCCAGTAACATGCTTCGAGCCCAGCCTAGACAGTTTTTTCCTACTCTCAAACTCTATTAACAACGTGCAAACCCAAATTGCTTACGTCTTACAACACTGGTTTGGAGCTTGTGTTTTCGCAGGATAGTTTAAGAAACCCTTGGTTTATTAGTCCGTAATAGATTACACCTTGTTTCACTTGATATATCATCGGTTTTTACGGAAGAGTTGCACTAAACATAATGTACCTGCAGATAAACAATCGTTTGAAAAATATCTCTGTGATAACGGAATGATGTAATTTGGACTTTCCGAATATCAGTCCAGCCGAAACATGCGGTGGCCTTTGTGTAGCGCACTCATGGACAATTAGTTCAGCTAAGATTCATGTGGACCCCCCGTTTACATTAATTTTATTTTAAATCGAACACTTGTTTGCAATTACATTCAACATGGTGTTCAACCAGGACATGCGACTGATGAAGCTTCATGGACTGGGCCTATTTAGCGAGTTTTAACAAGACCAAAAACATCACTGAGTTACCAGGAATTTTCATCGACCTTGTGAGTAGTGTTATGCCAGGCGAACCTAATGCAACTTGAACAATACTGTGGTCGGCGCTTTCGGTGCATCAGTCAACACCCTGTTCTTTCATCCCAAGCTCCTCAGTCTGGTGTATCAGCCCGTTCGGCTGACCCTTAAATTTGTGAGTGTGTAGCAACAAAAATCCAAGCGATTTCTTATTTTCTTGCAGAAAACCACTCATCAGGTTGATGAAAGCTTTTCGACAACCAAACCCCCAAGGTCGCGTCAAACTTGTATCCTACCTGGGCCCGAAATTCGCAAAATACATCAATTTGCACACCAAGTCGGTATTCACGGGAGAGTCAGCTTAATCTCTCTCTAGTTTGTCACATTCTTCGGCTGAATGTTCTGCACACAAAACGCCTCATGCTTCATTTGGTACGGCATTCTAGATATGACATGAAGTAAATTATTCCAGAGTTTGCTCAAACCCTTCGAAAGCCCTTCAGGGCTCATCAGGTAGGCGTAATCCGTCAATCTTGTGTTCCACCTGACCCCAAATTGTAAGACACAGCACCGAGTCTTCAAAAACAAAAATTGGGCGGCACATCTGTTGGAGTGTAGGTTACCCCCGGAAAATTCCGTTGACGATTCTGTCATCCCGTGGTTACTACTGGTGCGCCGTTTTGGAATTCAGAAGAGCAAAATTTTCGAGTTTGGTCTGAAGTACTATCCAAAACCCAAGCGTGGTAATCCAATTCATTCGGAAATCACATTGAAAAATCTTGCCCGTTCTAAGAGCTTGTTGTGAGTTTTTTATTTTTTCGCTGAATACCAAAATGTTCAGAATACTGAGCTGAATGGAGCATCCAACAAACAAATACTTGGTGACATCAGTAGTGATGTGTGGACGAAGACGATCTATTTTTTTCAGTTAACACTATACTAATTTAAAGAAGTAAACGGAAGAACCATAAAAGCAAGAAGATAGAGGGCGCCTCATGGTAAACATGCTTGAACTGGGGAGATCAGGGTGGTAGCCTATCACAGGCCTATCATAGGTAGCCTGATCTTGTGAATGACGATTCGTTGTGGGAGCTCCAGATGGTTAAGACGCGATCTTACCGGCCGTCGTTTGGAACTAGCCTCTTCTCATGTCTGGGCTTGGGCAGCTTGGCGGTATCTCAAGCCTTGTGCTTCCTTCCCTGGGGCATATCAGCTAGGACCCGAAAGGGCGTTACCCCTGAACGATTTTTTGTGTGGTTTATTGTTATGACAGATTGACTCTGTTTCGGATGTCGCAAAGCATGTGATACATGCGCATCAGCACCTGTCTCGACTTTGCGAGACAAACAACCCACACGTTACTTAAACATTCAAGAGGATGTGCCACACCCTGAAATGATGGCTGGTTTTGTGCTTTGCGCGATCGATTTATTCACCGAAGTTGTTAGGTTGTCGAGCCGAGCCACACCTACTTTCAACGCTTGAGTGCATAGATGTTGTCTGGACCAGGCTATCCAAAGCATTTATGGTGCGACTTTTCGCCGTGCGTTCAGGCTGCGATCGGGCTACCGAATCGGTACAGTGCGGAGTGAACTATACATGCCAGTATAGTCAGGCGTGACAGTCGTACTCAATGAAATTCCAAGCCCTGAACTATACTGAAAGGAGCATGTTTCTCGACAAATAGTCTGAAGTGCACACGAGTTGGGTTCTGACGGGGGACTCAACTGAGTCCAGATCAAACTCTCGTTTATGATGGTCCGCTGCACCAGGTCATCTCATGTTTGAGTTGGTGCGATATTTGAACTATCGCAATACGTTGCGATTCAGACGCACTACTCATAAGGTTGCTGAAAACCTTTCAACTGTCGAGGCTATTTCAGCAATCTTGTGAGTAGTGTGCTACGTTTAAACAACAATGTGTTTCTCCATAATTTCAGACGCAGAAAGCTGAGTCTGAATAAGAAACCAATACAAGGCGGACGGTGTGCTGCCGTCCCGTATTTCGGTTGGTATGGTGTGCAGGACATCAACGTGTATTTGCTAAAAGTACACACCAATTACCCCAGCCAATCATAAACGAAAGATTCGGCTGAGATTGATTTGGCTCGCTCGTTGACAGCAGCTGAATTTCGTCAGGGAAGATTGCCACCTTTTGGGTATAACTTTGATAAATCTTTACGGGCTGTTGGTCAAGATGTGGATCTATGAAAGACTTTGTGCGAAATGTGATGTTCTGCTGCTGAGATTGAGGATTTTACCACCTAAAATGACATGATTTGGCTCATTGAACTCTGTTTTGTAAGCTCGCATGTAGCTGGATGACATACCAAGCAGCGAATATCTTTTTTCCACCCGTGTCGGCAAATTTCAAAAAAGCGCGTACGGAAATATCTCAGTAGCAATGTTTCAATGTTCTCCAGCACATTCTTTGGAAAAATCTTACTCGGACCGGTTTCCCTATTGCAGCGATACACAAATTTCTCGAGAAAATATCTCAGCCTATTCTGCGTATTGGGAACAAACACGTCGGTTGTACGGGCCGTTCGAATGCACAACCACAATGCGTTCGGGGAACGCAGACGTCTACGATAACCAAATCCCCGGTGGACAGTACACAAACCTGCAATTCCAGGCTTTCTCACTCGGACTTGGTGACCAGTTTGAGGATATTAAGAAAAAATATTGTGAAGCAAACGAACTAATGGGTAATGTTATCAAAGTAGGTTTCGTCAAGGTAACACTGTGTTCATCTTTGCCCCACTGTTGCTAGGGCGAGGTATCCAACTTTTCCAGGTTGTTAGCCTTCTGCATTCCTAGGGGTCGTGAATATGTGGTTAGAAAAGTATGAAAATGCCGAGTGTCAAAATGCCACTACCGTTTTCTGGTAGACGGCAATGATCAAGCCAATTTGAGGGCAGACCTAATCAACAGTACTAAATCCAAAAACTTTCATTACGACTCAGTTTTTCGGGCTCGTGTTCTAATCGATGGAGAGAAGGCTGAGTCTAACTACAAGCCTGATAAGCTCCACTACACCTCATCAAATCAATCAAACAGTACATGCAGCAGAAATAGAGACAACAGACAGACTGGCGGATATTTTGCACGAAAGCCTCGTCATGTAATTGCTTTAGGGTGCAACAGTGTTATCCGAAAACAGAGATTTGGTTGGAGCCAGGTTGTTAGGCTACCAGTGTAACGGTGGATACTACTGATGAGGCATGTGAGTAGCACGTCTTCTCGTAAATCCGCTTTGCGTCTCTTGAAAAGTGAGATCTCTTACGGAATTTGTGAAGTCTCTTTGTAGTATTTGCCTGGATTTGAGTAACAGTCAATGAATATCCAGAGAAAGTTCAGGAAGACGTGTTCAAGGAGAAGGTGGATATTCAGTTTTGTAAACGAGATGCATATGAGAGTTTTTCTCCCTTGTTCAATAGTCTGTAACTGTTAAGTTGGCGTTCTCAAACAGACAACTTCGCAGCGAAGGCCTTCCTTTCACCAGTAACGGAGTTTGCCAAAATAGCATTGGACCTCAGGAACAAAATCCTTAGTTTTGCCGACCGAGCTACAGTGCTCAAGAAAGTTCTGTTTAGATGTAAGTAGTTGCGGAACTTGTATAAGTTCCGTTCACTAGACTCTCGTTTGAGCAGTCCTCATCCCGCCTGGCAAAGTTATTCTGGTGTAATACTGTTATTAGAGGTCATCAGCACTGCATATCCTTGGTCGTGCTTGGGGTTTGAACTCCGGATACCTGACATGCGAGGCGAGCGTGTTATCACTATTCATCTACGGGTGAATGTGTTCACACATGAGCGATGTGGCTGGTTAACCCGACGCCTCGAAAGACGACCCAGTAACTGTCCTGGTCTTTTTCAATGGATTGACTCGCCTGACAGAACTTCCCAGGCAGGATGCTTGAAACCTGCTGGATAGGTGGTTGCGGGTTATGTAGGATTCGTGTTCACATGCACCATCCAATCAGATTGCAACATTATTCATGCTCTTGACTTGATTGTGCTTTGCACTGACCTCTGCAATAGCCTATCAGAAATACGGAGGGTCATTTATTTCTACGAAGTACACGCATTTGCAAATTAAGTTGGTGTTAACTGACGACTCAAATGAGTTCCACTCACTCAAACGATCTCTTGATTGTGATATTGTTCAACTAAATGTGTTGCACAAGGCCACCTCAGGCTCAGTTGACATGATATTCAGCATATCGCAGAACACGCTACGAAATACACTCAATTGCAAACCGGTTTGAATTTGACAGGAGATTCACCTGAACTCAACTAAATCTCATGGTATCCTTCAAGTGAATGCGCTGCACTGGCCTCCTGTCTGAGTTGGCATGATATTTGGAATACATTTCATAGAGAAAACACACCACTTGTAACGCTGTTTTCTTATAGATTTTGCTACCCTTATGAATAGCGCATTATGTAAAAAGATGTGGCCATCTTTGGTGAGCCGACGATCGGTTCAAACAGCAGTGAAGGCCGTTAGGCCCGACTGACCCTATTTGAAGTAAAGATCATTGGATAAGTGTATCCTCCAGTTCTGTGGAAGTCATCGGTTTGTGATAGTCCCTCTGGCTGCAGAAAAGGTCAAATCAATTGTATGTCCGTTTTTACTTCAGCCTTTCAGACTCGCAATGTGGCCCAGGAAATCAAGATTTTTGGGTTTTGATACGAAAGACATTTTGTATTATATTTCTCCAGCTCAGGTTTTCACTACATGCTGCTAGCTTAGTAGCACACTACTCATAAGGTTGCTGAAAATTCTTCGACAGCCCACGACCGGTTTCACCCTTCTTGGGGCTCATCAGGTAGGCGTGGTCCCCGTGTTTCCGTCAACTGTATGTTCTACTTGCTAGATTAGCCTAACACAGTTTTTCTTTGTGAACGTTTTGCTAACCAAGTCATTCATCTCACACGTTTCTCACCCAGGTCACACCTTCTTCGAAAGTTGTCGGCGATTTGGCACAGTTTATGACTCAGAATCAGCTCACTGCAGAAACTCTGTTAGAAAAGGCCGATGAACTTTCCTTCCCGGCTTCGGTTGTTGAGTTCTTCAAGGGTGAAATTGGGATTCCCTACGGCGGATTTCCGGAGCCTTTGAGAACAAAAGTGAGGTGTTCTTTTTCCCATTCTTCAACAGCTTCCCAAAAAATCTGTACACGAGGCTGGATGGGCGTGACTCAGTAGAGCCGGTTTTCATGTGGTTCGATTTTCCCCAAACACTGTTCTTCACTCGCGCTCTCAGGTCAAGTTTTCACCCTGGATCATGACTGCTTCCAGAAACAATCGTATGTTTAACATTCCTGGTCAGGATCGGGGCAAGCTCCAACAATAGCTGAATACGGCTACCTGGTTATTCAAGGTCACACATGCGCAGACTATCTTGTGTCCTCTGTCACGTTGGCTGCGAACGCATACCGTTAACGCGACGAGATGAGGCCACAAAGAGTTGTCAACGAATTTAAGATGCCTATGGTTGACTGAACGGATTCGTTTGCGCGTGCATTCGTTTGCGATGACACATACTGTGATTAGAGATAACCCGTATGAAGATCCCTTCAAAATGTGTCGTGAATTGTTTGGTCGTCCAAGTGAGCCAACCAGGACTATGCTCAACCTATAGATAAAAGTATTAATAAGCCGCATACTGAATACTACTCAAATGAATGAGTTAACTGACTAACAAGATGAATTAAGCCAGACTTTACTTCACATCAAAGCAAGCCGTATCGTCTCGATTGAAATCCTTTCTGTGAGTAGCTGCCATGCAAAAAGAATCACGATGGCTGAGATACTGCCATGGGCTTAGGAAGCAACATTCAATAAGTCAGTGTTGAGTTTGAACCACAGACATTCTTGTTAGCAACTTAATGTTTTAACTACTGGACCCTCTCTCTAACTTACTCGTCTATTTGATCGACGAATTTAAAATCACGTGATTTACAATAACTGAGCAAAATGACATGAAATCCGACAACTGAGTAAAATGAAATTTCCACTAACTGTCGAGATTATGCAGACGAATGGCTTGATTTCATCCAGAAATGTCTAGCAATCGGTCATCCATGGGTACATTTTTATTTTTTGTACTACTGTTATACTGCATTAGTAACTCCCCATTGTCTTCTCAAAGTGTAGGTCTATTTTACGTACTTACTCTACACTACTACTACTAGCCAATGACTTTGTAATGAAGCACGAAAGCTTTTGTCGGTCAACTCAGTCGCGTTGAGTTGACGAAGGCGGATGTAACGAAGGATACTACTGATGAGGCATGCGAGTAGTCTATGGTTGGTGTCCAAGCTCCGCATATGCTGGAAAGTGAAGTTTATTGAGAAAATTGTGGTACTTCTTCGCAGTGTTCGTTTACATTTTCGTGATAGTCAATGAATATCCATGAAGGTTCAAGAAGACCCGTGGGAATGTTCAGTTTTTAAAACCTGTGTAAATGAGACGTTTACTTTCCCGTCCAATGGTTTGTAACTGCTTCGTTGGTGTTTGCTAATAAGTGTCTTCGCAGCAAAAGGCGGCCAACGACCTCCCAACGAAGCATAAAACTACTACCAGTCAACTAAGTTGCGTTCGTAAATGCCCTCTTCCCCGACGGGACTGAATAGTGACCCTGACAGATATGGCTCTGTCGCGCTGTCAATGACGTCGGAGCTATCGCCTTCACTGCGTCACACTCAACAACTATCAGGCCAGCTACACACAACCATTCGATATCAATAGACTGACAGACGCGGATCTCACTCTCTTATTCTCCTTATCCTCGGTGAATGAAGTTGTGGAAGCTGGTAAGACTATACTCCGTTGCACAAATTGTGAGCTGAAAAACTGAATTGAACTGAACTGAACTGAAATCAAATCAAAAAAAATGAACTAAACAGAGTTAAAATTGAGAGAAAGGGAACTGTATCCTGACCCTCCTGTCTCCGAGTCAACTGCTTGATTGTGGCCTCCGTTCAATTTCTCGAGTGGAATCAGTCCCTTGCCCAATAAACCATCTGTATTTTTCACAACCTCACATCTGGGATGATAAATTCCTCAGTTCTGAAAAGTGTTGCCTACTTCTTCGCTGTGAGCCACTGTTAAAGCATCGGAGTGAGAGGGAACGAGAGAATGTCTTGTTCGTCAAGAACTAATAGTAATCGTTCAGCTATAAAATCCCTTCGGTATCTAGCTGCCAAGCTACCCAGAGGAAGCCCGAGGGCTTCGATACTGTCAGGTTGCCAAAATCTAGACAGGAGCAGCCTGGATGCCGGGGTCGATCTCGAAACACCGGTTAGTAAGTTTTTGCCCCAACCACTCAGCCATTCCGAGCTTATTTATTACTTGTAGCGGAATAGTACGTTGATGTTGCTCACCTATTTTGCCATTGCTTAATCCCTACCCAAGGTCATGCATGGTAAACCAAGTCTGGCGGAACGACCGGGAGCCTCTTTGAAACCCTTGGACATGGATGAACTAAGAGCCAGCCTGAAAGCCAAGTTTGGACGAGATTTCGATAACCGTGATTTACTGTCCTCCGCCATGTATCCTAAAGTGAGTTGCTCCTTTTTCTCTGTTTTATATTCTCAGAAATCATCATCATCATCATTGAAAGCAATGAAACAGCGCCCAATGCCAAAATGTCCCATCTCCTTAAATAAAACTTTAAGGCACAAGGTGCCTGCAGCATCGAACAGCACTACCTGTTTCAAATAAGGGCGCGCATACAATGCCAGGCACTACGGCTGAGAACTGACCGTCTGGTGCCTGTGTGACTGGGTGGGCACCGTTTCCCACGCGAGCTCCAGTCATATTCAGAGATGGTTACATAAGCCAGAGCCTGGAGGGTCCAAAGATCACATAGCACTCCTCTGAACAATTACTGCCTTCATTTCGCATCGTCATGGCATGGTCTACATTCCGCACGTATTAATCGAACAATCGTAATGTTGGTACTCAGTGCCCGACCGTGTACCACCTCGTAGCGTACAGGCTGCAGTCGGCTATATCTCACCATGCTATAAAGGCGAGCGATGGGATGGCTGAAGGCTTCACGGGCCTCGGATCGGACGGGCCAAGTTAAATACCCATAAAGTAACACCGCTCTTACACCCATCTTGTGCGCACAGCCTTTTAACTTCAGATAAACTGGTTTCTAAAGCCATAAATGATAACACTTTTCGTGTCTTGATAGTGCTTAAATAGACTTCAACTGTTGCCATATAATTACGGTATATGCAGCTGAGATGACGCGTGGACCGATCAGCTAAATGATTCTGGGTTTTTTTGAGGACCATGAGGTGAAGGACAATCGTAAAACACAATGCAGTGCGTGCCAAACACGGAACTGCTCTGACATTCCGCTTCTGAGAGTTTATGATGGCAGCTTATGGTTGAATAACACAACAATATCTTCCTCATGGTCCAACTACTTTGGTTCCGCTTCAGGTGTGGTTCATGAACATTTGCGTACTCCAAATAACACTGACATCCAAATGGACAAGACAGGATGGGTGGGACAATAAGCAGGTCCCCACACATCGCTTGAGTAGCGGGAATAAAGTGCACGAACAATATTTACCAACTACCATGGAACCCCCTTCTGGTCAGATAGAATTCCACAGAATTGAAGTCTACTTTTAGGGTGCTACTCAAACACTTGACCTTGTGTAAAGATGTTGTCACCGCCCGTAGTCAATCCTGACGGAAATCTATCCCGACGCCCTCGGACCTGTGTCCTGGGTGAAGGAACACAGGCATGGCAATACTAGGGAAGTAGGCAGCTGTGATACGATCAGCCTGAGGCTAATAACTCAATGGTTGGAACTGTCAGTTCGGTTTATCTATCCCAACAGCCTGATGATATCTTAAGACAGAATGGCTCATTAGTAATGAGGATTCAAAACTCAAAGGCCTCGACAACTGGGAATGAAGAGGTCGAATGAAGAACACGGACGCAGGGGCGCGAGGTCAACACAACCGTTGCTGTGTTTAGTCCATCCGTCGTACTAATTGCTGGTTTCTTGTGTATTAGTTTTCCAATGTTATCTTTGAAAATATAACTAACAGAAGGCCTTTGGGGTGCGTTCTTTGAGAATTTCCATGAATTCTTGAGTTTCCCATCCTACCAATGTCTACACGCCGACTACTTCCAAGATGACATCTAGCTCTAAAACATGGGGATTCAGCGCTTCACAGTTGGATGTGGCAGTGACTCTTCTAAGACCCACTGGTTTTTGCGTGTGACATCGGAAACATCATAATTCAAACTTAATTCTTCGTTATCTCGTCCCGCTTACGGATAATGCCCTCTGAATAGGTCGCACATAGAGCATTTGGTTTAGTCCAGCTCACTTTATCAACTGTAAACCAGAAGTACATTGGGGAAACCTGGGACTATAGCCTGCAGCTACAAGAAGTTTCCGTCACAAAACGTCTAGCTCGCTCCTCAGGGTGTGCCGAACGAGGCTGATTTGTACTAGTCTATTTATCTCAGAATGAAAGGAAGTCGAAAATTCTCGTCGCTATCAGTAGCGGATGGCCACGTGATCCACTTGACTTGAAAAAAAAGAACACGCCAGATAGCACAAGGTGCCCACTTAGTTGAGCTTCGGGCTACTGGGAAACAGCGGATGGTTGGTACAAGCTTGTACAGGGCTCTCGCTGCTTGCATCACGCTTTGTATTGATAGTAAACCTACTCGAAAGGCATGTTTTTGATCATCGTGGGAGTCCTACTTACAGTATGTGTGCTGTAAACATGTACCTGTCGCAAGACACATCAGCGATCCCACAGTAGTAATTTTTGAAAGATACGCAGCATTTAATTTTTCCAGGTTGCCAATTTAGCTGCGGGCGAAAACCGTGCACAACTCCACAGTTTTCATGTGCTAACCAGACTCAAGTTAGACAAGAAATTAAGATGCTTAGCATCATGGCATTTTATCGTATCAATTCATACCACTACATTTTTTACGCAAGATTCATTATGTAATAAATAACAAGGCCGCTCCTGTACTCAGATTTAGACTATATACTTGGGCAGTCCCAGGTCAGCCTGCCCTTTCAATATATTTGGATAATCAATGTTTACGAGATTTATTCCTTTTCACTGCATCGATGCGGCAATTCGGTTGTCACACTCGGCCTTCCTGCAGGAGCAGAGTACTCCTACTGGTTTCCAAAAAGTGAGAAAAACACCGACGAGGTTCACCGTCATGAATCTGTAACGGAGGCGTTAGGTCGGAAAAATCATAGGACGTGATTGAAGATATCCGTGGAAGTCATGAGAAGAAAGACAAACATCTTGTTCGTTGCCTTCTTTACTTTCAGTTATGCGAAGCATGTCTCCAGGTTCGGTAATACGCGACTACGATCACATCTTTGCAGTATCCTGGATGCAGCCGATAGATACATCAAGAGTTTGACCTGCAGGATTTAAATGGGTGAGCACAGAAAGTTGCATCAATCTTTCCAATGAGCTTAGTGCACAAGCTATGTGAATAGTCACGTCCGGCCGACGTATTTCATATGCGAAGACAGTTTCTTTCAGGAGATCCTGCACGAGGAGTGAGTCATCATCGGATATTTTCGCCAATGAAACTAATGTACACCGACAAGTTCCTCAGGCTGGGTTCAAGTGAACTCGATTGAATGGTCTTTCATGACTCAGGTTGAATATAGATGAATGATTGTCATCATCACTCCCTGTTGAGTGACTAAAACTAAATTACCTCGTTTCTGGAAGTTACCCAGCCATTCGCTCTCCAGAGCCCTCCACCACTAACCATCCCCCCATAAAGGAAGACACCTTACACCCACCTTTCGGTGAAGCTTGTTTTTAAATCGTTTCGAAACGATTCACCGCGAAGTTTCCTTTCGCTTTAGGGGGAAAGCAGCGAAGTTCTTCTAGTTGAGGTTGAGATTTTCAGAACGCAATTTGACGAATGAACGTGTGTTTTGCCACGCCAACCGGTCACTCTTAAGGCAATAGCCACTTACCCTCAGCGCACCTATTGGGTCAGATTTCAGCGGTCACCAAATCAAGATATTGTGCTTTTAGCTGTAAGTGAATGCGATTGTATCGTATTAACCGATTGTCTTCTATTGACCTGACCATTTCCAAATGTTTTTTCTTCCAATTTATCACAGGTGTTTGAAGAATTTGAACAATTCCGACAGCAATATGGTTCGGTCGACAAACTTCCAACACGGATTTTTCTCACAGGTCCGGAAATTGCCGAAGAAGTTACGGTAGGTTGACGTCACGTTTCAAACGTTTGAACTTGACATGTTTCTTTGTTCCGGCTTGTGTATCAATCCTGTAAACAGGGGATCCGTTCTATATCTACCCCAGTCGGTGTAGGCTCCTTCAGATCTTACAAAAATCTTGAAACTCAAGCACGTGTTCGTGACTGGAAAGAACATCCTGTGTTGATTGGTCTCTAGCGCTCTATCCCAGCAAGAAAGAAAGGTCACAAACGAATGGACTAATTTACCTGTCTCCAAAAAGACAGATACGTCGTGCTCAGAATTTCAACTGTGTCCTTGACAGTCAACGTAACTCACGAAATCTATGAACTACATCATGGTTACCTATAGCTGCAATCTTTGCTAGGTACTTCTGAATTCAAGCCCCACACAAAGCACCAGAGTTTAATCTTGCGTTCCATTGTGGGATACTGTGAAACCAACCCAGATGACTGAGTCTTTGGACAAGGACGTTCGTTGTTCACGGTGACACAAGTTTTATCGCACTTTCCGGTGAAATCCATTCCGACAATGTCTGATTCAGTCCATAATTTGCGAATTTTTTCGCGGTATGAAAACTTAAACGGTTCGAATACACAACCTACTTAAAACAACGACTATTGACATTGTAAGAGCTGTTGTGAATAGTGATCCTCAATTTTTGGTACACGTGACTGCGTTGGTCATGCGATTTAAAAACGACCTACATGCCATACGGAATACTTTGATGGGCGTAAAACTTTGAATCAGTAGCCATTAGTTTATCGTTTCAGCGGGGTTTAGTACACAATTGGTGGATTTATTACTGGGCAAAGTTTCGCTTTTGACACAAAAGCTTTGCCAAGCCAAATGAGAAAATTACCATACTGATGGGGTTTTAAGGCAGCCAGGGAATCAATCGGTGAGATTTCTTACTACTTACTCAGTGCTGGGTGTCAGTCTGAAGTTCCTGGTTGTGGGATGGTGTGGATGACTACTACTTGCTTTGGATTCGTTAAGGAAGTTTTTTATCAAGTTGAGTCAGGATTTTAAGGCCTTGTTTTTCCGGTCTAGCACACCTTATGGAATATGTTATTCCGTTGGTCTGTGTGTCGACTGAGGGGTGCCAGGACAACTGGATTGGAAATCGAAGTGGTACGCAAATAAATGTATTTCGCCAATTTCTAGTAATATGCTCTCAAGTAGAGTCGAGGGAAACTCAGAGACTACGCCTACCTAATGATGGTTGTGCGCTGTCGAAGAGTCTTCACCAACCCTATGAGTAGTGTGCTAGGTATGTATAATGTATCGCAATACTGGCGCACTCTACAAACTGTTATGTGGAGCGACCTGGTGCAGCGCATTCACTTGAAGGTGATTGACCTGGGATTCGCGTGGGTCTCCCGTGAGACCAAATTTCGTGTGCGAAAACGTCACAGGCTGAACAGGTCAGTCTGTTTTTGTTCAGATAGACCTTCACAAAATCCAAATTTTGAGCACTTTTTTGGCCCTGCTGACCTTGAAATGTGTCAGGCTTCTCCTACTCTTCAATGGAAAATCGATAATGAGGCTTGATAGGCCAATGGCACACCACTGATTTATCATTCCAGACCCAACAACTTAAGGGCAACTAAGTTAAAGTTCACACTGAGAATTAGTAAATTCACCTTCTCTTCGCATTTTACTGAACCATTTTGGGGTGTTGAGCACTTAGATTTGCCAAGAGGTGCAACTGATTGCGACAAATACATCCATTTGCAAATCAATTTGGTTTTCACGGGAGACTCAAGTGAATCTCTCGTTTAGGATGTTCTTCAACTGAATGTCTGCACACAGGCCGCATCATGTTTCGGTTGGTACGATATTCGAGATATTTTCATAAAGGAAACTATTCACAAGTTTGCTGTCGAAGTGTTTTCAGCAACCTTGTGAGTAGTTTCCTTTACGAAAAAGGTGCGACGGATATTCAAATAAAAATGAAGCATGTAGGGTCCACTCCGCCGTTAGCTAACATTGAAAAGTCGATTTTACGCCACCTGATTTCCATAATAATTGGGCGTGCAAGAGAGTGACATGTAAAAGCTTTTTGCTGGCCACCCTTCTCTTAAGATTTTCCTCTCAGAAAGCCACCAAAATACCAGATTATAAAGCATACATCTCGACTGTACTGTCCTCCGACTTTAGCTATCGAAATCGTCCCGAATAGTTACACTGTCCTCCGTGTGGCATCAGCCAAATTTCACTCAGAATGTTTAAGAGACCATCAGCAGCCACGAAGACCCACGTCCATACTTTTATTCTGTGTTTTTATCGCTGAAAAAATATTGTGCTCGGGTTTTTTCTCCCTTGTCCTCAAAATTTGGCCTCAACATCTTTAAACCATCTGTTGATCATCCCTTCATTAACTAAGGTGGTAAACTTGACCTTCACTTTAGTGTCTAAATAATCACTCCTTTCCCCCTGAGGAACCTCTTTTTTAAACTTTCGTCCTCTAAAATTCCCCACCTCCAAATGAAACACGCTTCAAAAAGGGGAAAGTTTGCCACGAGGCTCTCGCCTCACAAACCACACAGCAGTTTTGAAAACCAATGTTTGTGTGATCCTTCAAGTCAGGAGGAAATTAATTCTTCCACCAAGGTAAATCGGTCGAAAACATGACAGAGAAATAGTTTCCAAGCTTTTTTAGATACTTGATGGAGGAAATTACCTTTGAAAATGTTGTGTTTGAATACTTGCTGCCTTGTTTTCACAATTAGGCTCCAGAATCTTTGGACCAATGGAAGATCCAAACAAGTTATTTACTAATACAATCAGTAATGCACTGAAACATTCAGCAGTTTTGCTAGTATGGAAATATCAGCACCTGGTTCCGGTCCACAATCGGCAGTACAGAAGCCATCAGCTACGCATGCGCTGCGTCCACAGACATGATGACAGTTTGAAAAGAATCATTTTGCCTCATTCATTCTGCTCTTAAAACTTTACTCTTCAACTGGGGAATGATACTTCAACGGCCAACAACCATATAGGGAACTTCGCCCTTTGCAGATGTGGTGATATGATCTTGAGGAGCTTGCTGTTGTCCAAAGAACCATGGCCGATTCTCTCTTCGTATAAGTGTCTGGCTTTTTGGCCAAGAACACGTCCTCTTCTAGGCTTCAGTCGGTGCAAACCACCACTGCACATCAAAGGCGCTGCACTCTGTAATGAAAGGCTGGTGAGGAGCAACATCCCACGGTGTCTCGAAGCATCGCCACTTATCTCTGGTATGATAAAGATTTGCGTCTGTTCTTTGCACTAAAAGGTAAGATTCAGCCCTGCAGGCCTTTCAGTCTTGCAGTAATTTAGATTTGCCAACTGATCGTTAGTTTCTGGGATGGGTTCTAAGAAGGTCAGGTGACTGACATGTCCTTTTTACTAAGACGCTTGGAATGTATATATATATATATATATTGCTCAGCTGTAACACTCTTTTAGTGCATAACTGCCTTGTCGCCCGAAGGCATAGATACAGAACCGGTCGAGATGCACAAGTTGGGTTCGAACGACGAGCCTTCCAGTTAGTAAACGTGCATCATAACCACTGAGCTACCTCAAGCCCTCCTACTTAGGTCCAAAAGTACCTCTAGGCAGGACGATTAGCGGGCTAAGTCATAGTTTGGGTGTTTCGTTTGACTGATATGGAATAGCATTCCTATTTGTAAATCGCATCGGGGTCGAAAAAAATTTACAAGACAACCTCTCCTGTGATTGGTAAAACGTCAAACCTTCAAGCTACCAGGTGAAGGATAATGCTTGGGTTATTTCATAACTGTACTACCATCATTTATAGCAAACACCTGCTTTTTCCACGTTAAACTATCCTGGTTTTGTCCTTGATCTGGTACAGGTCGAGCTTGAAAGGGGCAAGAAAATTACCATCAAAACACTAGCGGTTTCTCCGATGCATGGCGGGAAACGAGAGGTGTTCTTTGAAATGAACGGACAACTTCGATCGGTGCATATTACGGACAATGAAGCAACCAAGGTAAGCTGCTTTTCGGTGAGTTTTACACATGCGTCTCCGTGATAGCTGGTTGTTTCACTCTCGGGAGAATCAGTCAGAGTAAGTAAAGTAAAGTAAGGTATAGTAAGGCTTTTGGTATTTTGAAACGAAGTTTTCCACTTGCTCCTGTCCTCATTAAATTACCAAGAGTGTTGTTACCAAGTGCTACTTGTACATCGTCATGCCAAATCCAATGAGGAGACATGCCGAAGCATTTCACAGCCAAATAACTTGCTTTATTGATGGAAGTGAGTGGTAACAATCTTCACCACGTCTTTAGGATAAAGACTGGATGACAGTTATGTTTGCCGATCAAATTCTGTGAGCTTCCGAGAAAGATGTAGGTGGCCCTAAAGTCTTAGAAGACCACTAGTTTGTTCGCTGGGCTAGTTGATGAAACGTACTGAGCTAAACTTCAGTGATCGGAACAGCGACCAAAAGGCTTGTCAAGGGGAAAACGTCGCTTCATGGTGGCACGAGATGTAAGGTTCTAGCGCTCACCAGGTGAGCGGACGGGTAGGAAGTTGCCCCGTATGGATGACTGGAATCAGTAGTATCTTTCGTAACAGAGCACAACAGATGTAGTATGGTCGTAAGAAACAGAATCCAGTTAGTCCTGGAAAGCAGTCCACCATGTTTTTGGCCATGACTAGGATCCATTAGGTGGATGTAACAGGACCCGTCGCCTTTGCATTTCACCAAACGTTTTCACCCCGTATTGTCACGCATCACCCAGCCACCAACCTAATCCTCTTAATATGTGTTGTTAGGAATCCCGCATCAAAGCGGTTTTAGCACTCGCAGTTAGGTGCTACCACGGCCATGAAGCCTGATCTGCACGCGATTGGCCAGGAGATCGAACCACTTCTGGTCCAGCGTCAAGGCGAGCTTTGCTTGGACGAAAGTGTGGACCCAACGACCAATCATTCTTCAGTATCCGCTGAATGCTTGTTGCCAATACCGTGTCCAGAAGGCGAGGAATTTTCAGAATGCTTTCGCCTTATGCACTTTAAATATGCTGCATTGTGCGTGTGTTTCTGACCTCGTTTTGGGCGGTTACTATAGGTTGTGCACCTGTGGTGGTTCTTTTGCCGAAAACGCTGGCCTGAAAGGTTCTGACCTAGAAACGAGCTGAGGGATTACTGCTATTACAGTGATATGGTGTCATCATCCTAACTCTTCAACAATTTCTTCACAAACTGAATGCTTCTAAAAATCAATTTTTTCCAATCTTTTTTATTTGGTTCATTATTTTTCTCAGACAAAAGTAGTTCATCCAAAAGCTGAACCAGACGTGAAAGGATCCATTGGCTCACCTATGCCCGGCGATGTTGTTGCCGTCAGCGTGAAAAAAGGGGATACGGTCGAACGTGGACAGAAATTGGTTACGATATCAGCTATGAAAATGGAGACCGCAGTCACTGCACCAATAGCTGGACGTGTCAAAGCAGTGCATGTTGAAAAGGGTATGAAAGTGGAAGGTCACGATCTATTGCTGGAAATAGAGGAATAGGCGATCGACTGCGATTTTCACCCCTCGCTACATTTCCAGAGCTTTCTTCCCCTTCATCCACACTTCCAATCACAGTACCTTCTCGTTTTTACCAACTCACACTGAATCATGTCGACTCATTGAGAAATTAGCTTTTAGCAGTATTTCAGGGTTTGATATTTTGACTACATTTTCTTATGTATTCGATCAGACGTAATGTTTTCAATCTACTTTAACTCTTTTGGTAATTCAGATTGATCAGTGTTAAAAAAAAGAACGTCTTCTTTACCATTCGTTGCGTCCTTGTGTATCGGATGGTGGGGGTCGAAAAAAACGACGGATAAATTTTCTGGCGGTGCGAGAGGGCTTGTTAAGATTTCAGTTAAGATTTCACCGTGAAGTTAACCTATGCTGAAAAGAGCTACTTCGTCCTTGTTGAAAATCATTAGCAGTGTGACACGTCACAAAAGTCCAGTAGGGAGGTCGGAACCGCGACCTTCTTGGTCAGTGGTTGAACACTGGCCACAAGTGGCCGATCAACAGCGCGATCAGCTCCCCATTTGAAAGAATTTTACAATATGAGTGAACTTTCTCTCTGGAAGGTCGTCACTCAAGGAGCCAGTCAGACAAAAGTAACCACTTGATATGGTCCTGAGATTGAGGCAGGATCGGCGCTACGTCCTGTCCGAGTGAGAGCTAATCACGTTTCTGTTCAGGCGCTGGTGGTTTAGTGTTCAACCACTAGCAGTAAAATTGTGGGTTCTAAGCTCTCTGTGTTCCGTGAGATGCACGCTGTTGATGGTTCCCATCAAGAATGAAACAGCTTCCCAGTTTTTCAGCCTACAATGTTTTCATTGACAGGAAGGAATTTCAGTTGAAAATAAATTTACATTTATAAGTTTTCATACAACAAGTGGACCTGGTTGATCTGGCCTGAAGCAGTCGCAACATTTCCGGATTGCTTGGGGTCCGAAATCCAGCCAATAGAGCGGGATCCCATAGCAAGGCCACAAGGCCACCAATCAGAGGAGCTTGACTCTGAGTTCACATTGGATCCCATAGCAAGGCCACCGATCAGAGGAGCTTGACTCTGAGTTCACATTTCAGACTGAACATTACAAGTGACATAAAGTGTCATTACTTTAACGCTATTGGCGTATTTCCTGTAAAAGTTCCGACAACTAAAAACTGACAACGCCGGCAAATTCCCTGCGGGTTACAGCCTTGCTCTCCTTCAGACATCTTGAATTCACAAGATTTTGTAATTTTGAAATGCATGACTCCATCATCATGTGGTGGGTGTCATTTCCTTACCGGGAACATACGACGAACTGACGAAGCTTACCATTTCCTGAGTGAGATCTTTGAACGGCGGCATTCAAACGCCATTTCTTCTCTGCGCTAGGTTCTTCTGGGAGTCCTTCTTGTTCTGTAATGAAGACCTCCTGGAGTCCATTGGAAACTCTTGTTTCTTGTTTGATAGCTATTTGGAGCGTGAGATTTACGAGTCCTGTTTTTCGTTGGCTTGCATTCTTATATATTTGTATGGGAACAGAGTAATAAAATAGGTATTGCGTGATTTTTGTAGTTTCTCGGTACACACTGACACCTTCTGAACTGGGGTTAGCAGACTGTTAACCTGCCGATCTCTTTGTTCTCATGGGAATCATCCAGATAACCTGGGAGACTAGGAATATTTTCGAATCCTATTTATATGTAGAATTTGATGTTCAAGTGGGAGACGATACTGGTTGGAACTTGGGTCCATCCCCACTTGATGAAACGCAAACAGAACAAAACATGTCACGAACTGTTGTAGGTCTTTCGGAATTATGGAAAAGGACCAGTGCGGTTTCCGTGCACAGGTTTTAGCATATTCTTTGGTGGAAGGCTTTCTAAACACCCCACTCAGTGGTATCAATTCTATTTTCGTCTCATTAACCCTCCGTTTGTGTTGGTCTGATGAAGAGGTCGTCCAAAACATACAGCTTTATCGTCTAATACTATGACGTCGTATACGTTTTTGTTATGTCTGCTGATTCGCCAACCTGTTGTACCTGACTGCTGACCCGCTCCAGTGCCTAATGCCGGAAAAAAAAGACAGAAGGGAACAAAACAGCTATATTCCGAACAAACGGGTGTGAGTGCGTGCGAGTGCGAAAATACAACGGTCTCAAGCTAGTTATAGGAGGGACACTGTCTAAATTGGTCCAATGCGGACGCGCGCGGTCTGGCCTTGGTACAAGGCTGCGAAGCACTGCATATTGCGGGGGCGTTGTCTGACCTTGATCAACGCTGACTCGCGCTGCCTGGGTTTGATACAAGGCTGTGAAGCGCTGTATATTGAGGGAGCGTTGTCTGTCTGGTCAATATCAAGCAGAGCTGAAGGTCTCAGTAGATTTCGGGCACTCAGTGGTTGCTTTCAGGAATCTGACCTTCCCTACTAACAACAAGACAAGAGAGTAGAAAGGACAGAAGAGTCAAAAATCTCCGTCTGACATATAATCTTCCTCCCTGGAGGGGACCACCTTAATGGATCAACCGCGGACTGGTCCCCTCAGAAGGCGAACCAATCAAAAAACCACACATGAATTATTTACACAAAATTAATTTCGTTACCCTAATGCACTACTTATAAGGTTGCTGGAAATTCTTCGACAGCCCACGACCGGTTTCGCCCTTCCACTTCAGGCTCATCAGGTAGGCGCAGTCCCCGAGTTTCCGTCAATCTTATGTTCTACTTGAACCCAAATTGGACTAATTTCGATAAATACACTCATTTGCAAATCAATTTGGTTTTTGCGAGAAACTCCCTTGGAACCCAGCTTACTCTCCCGTTTGTGATGTTTCCAGGCAACTGAATGTGCTGCACCAGGCCGTCTCATGTTTCAGTTGCTACGATATTTAAGATATCGCAAACGGGAGATTCGGCTGGGTTCCAGGTGAGTCTCTCGCAAAAACCAAACTGATTTACAAATAAGTGTATTTATCGTAATTTCGTTACCATTGTGCTGGTACACTAGTCTTTCTAAATAGCTATCATATTCTGAGGATACTTATCTGGAGTGATGAAGTCGTGGTCTGATTCCCCCAAAATCTCAGTCACACGAAGTCATTCTTCCTTCTGAATGCTCGTCAGCCTCGCGTTGAATGGACCAATCATGGCCGAGCATTTCGAGATCCGTCCAATGAAATTCCGAGTTTCTAAATTGTTAGGTCCTCCATGAGTATTCACGGTTGGGTAGACAGAAAAGGTGACTAATCACGGGTTCTGACAACCAAGAACAAAGTCCAGCTTTCGTACTGGACCCTCTAGAAATGGAGACAGCTTCATCGTTTCTTGCCAATGGGACTTCAGTTGAGAACCCTTATAGCGAAACACCGAGAACGCCATTCAGTTATGAAGATGACGTCATCTGGTATGCTTTGAGACTACTGTGTGCCGTGACTCAAGGAACCAGCTCACCAGTTACACTCCTTACTTATATCTTGGTGTGTTAAAAAAATCAAGCCATGTAATGCACCGATTTTTCTCAGCCTTCAATGATCGATGATCCACCATCGAATAGGTTAAGTGCTCAAAATGACTTTCCGTACGCTGCTACAATGGCAGCCATTGAGCACAGGGTTTTTCGTTGTGCTACAAATTGATGTTTGGCCAGGGGCCACCAAATCCTGTGGCAGCCACGTTAAAAGTACCCGTATCAAGTGCTACACTATACCCTGTGATCCTGGCTCGGTTGCAGTCCCCCGTCAGATATTCATATCGCACACCTGCATATAGAAAGGAAAAACTACTTGTGGACAGTCTTCAGGAGCTAGAATAAACGGGGCTCAGGAATATTAAAGCGCTCAGTTGCACATCAAATTCTCAGGGATTTTTCGTCCCCTTTTCTGAGAAATTTTGAGCAAAATTGCTTCAGGAACAAGTGCGATCTGAGGATGGTCACTCCTCAGAGTTGGCTGTTCATATGACATAATTAGTGTCACTGACTGGGGGACATTCTACTACGTATTAAAAAATGACTAACGCTCAGCTAACCAGAATTCCACTCTACAACTAAAACAGTGTTGCTCTGGTTCACACAGACGAATGACTGATCGAAATACGAAGGCTATAGACGCGATATGTTGGCTTGCCGTGAATGAACTCTCAAAACGATGATACTGGTCATGAATAGAGATCATTCCACATATTCCACAACATTGCCGATAGAGATCATTTTCCAACGGGCCTTATATGGAAAGACAAATGTGTTTAATTCGAAACCCACGTGTGGTTTAGTTGATTCTCCTTCGTGCTTTCTAACATTTGGCTTCTCTGATTGTCGTTCTATTTGCCGAGCTTGGCAACTGGATTCCAAGTGTTTCATCACCAGTCGGTGTAATATGATCAGTGCGATCATTTCACATCGAGCAACCAAGCAACGCACCCGAACTACCTATATTCAGAAACATCGCCGGCTGGTTTGGCTGTTTTGCCTCCCTCGTATCTTGTTGAGTCAGCGGTAACGCACACACTCACACATCCTTTACAGTTTCATCTCTCAAATCGAGGCAGACCCTCGTGTAGAATGGGCGTGTAACAGGTTGAATGTCTTATAAGCCTGGTGGAATTAAACCGAAAAGTTCATGGAGTGGGGGGGGGGCGGTTCTAAGACCACAATCCTGCTTAACCGACGGCCCATGATAGGGGGCTGGAGGTTAACCCTAAGAACTCTCAGTGTATGCTGAGCCTGACCAGGTTGCCGGCAACGTTAATGAGGATGATGTTAGCCGACAATCAGTTTGTTCTTAACAGTGGTCCTAGAAAGCTCGTTCTAGCACATTTGTAAGCTTAATACTCCAGGATCTCCAAATGTTTAAAGTAGATCATCAATTCAGCATCCACCCGAACAATCAAATTTGTATAGCACTCCAGTCAGTGCATGTATCCGGACGGTGGTCATGGTCGGCCGGCAACAGATGGTCTCCACTACAAGATTCCTGAGACGATATGGACGGGCAACCTAACAACGGATATCAGGGGTCATTGTGATAACAAGTACATGTAAAACATGAGCCACAGACTCTTAGCAAGGCCTTTCCCGTTTCCACAAGGGACGTCCCGCAAATAGTCGGGTATTGAAGTCAAGTGTTTTGTTCTGTTGAGGACAGTTGTGCACTTATTTACATCACTAGTTCCTCATTCCTGTCCAGTACATATTCTCCAGCTTGTTCTAAACAAGATATCTCGGGAATGCGGCAGTTTAGTTCTTGGACATGACGCAGTTCATTCAGACGACTCAATTAATTCCACATAAGGCTGGCTGCTACTGGAATGAACGCTGCCGCCAGCCCCGACAATCACTGGTTGCCTTGTAAGGGTCATAGGCCGACATGCGACGACAGACATCCGGTGTCCGTTCAAAAACCGAATCCTAAATACAACTACTGTGAGCCGGCGTGTTACCACTACTCCACCAGCGCACCCTGAAAATTGAATTTTCACGTCTGAACAGGCGAACGTGTTCACGCTTGCGTGATGTGATTGATAGACCCGACAGCTTATGTCAATCGATTGGCCCGCCTGTCAGGACATCTCAGTCAGCTAGCACCACAGACGCTTGAAGGCTGCTGAACAATTTTTGAAGAATGGGTAAAATTATTAGCAGAAATGGATAGTTACAAAAGGTTGCTGTTGCCCTCCTACATCCCCGCGGCTGTTTTGGGCGTGAACAAGCAGACACTGAATTATGGGGATATTGGTAAATCATACTTTCTGAGAAATAGTCCTCCCCAAGGGATTTTTGCGGTGATTCGGCTGCGGTACACAAACGACTGCATAAGCAAATACCGATGTACCCATCTTAGTTCCAAACTACAAGACAAAGAGACATATGACGACATTTGCTGTTGCGGATAGATACTTTCGATAAGGTCAGCACAATCAGGAGATTTACTGAGTTGTGGTTCGAGGCGTCGGACGGACCAGACATACCTCTGAAGGGTGAACATGTTCGCTTGTTCAGACATGTAGCTTAGGTGCATACTGTCTACTCTGGTGGATGGGTAGAAACATGCGTAAACAAACGAATAACAAACTTCTTGTATGCCCAGAATCAATCGCCTCGCACCATGGATCTCATAGTTTAATGATACAAAACTATAGGCTTTCAGTGGGAGTGTTCGCCACTCTTTGCTAGCTCCATTGCATATTCACATGTGCTCGCTGGTGATTGGTCCGCTATCTGATTGCATTTGGGGTTGGAAGTTCTCTGTTTTTTTTTCACGAGGCCATCGATCGTTTTGAACGGCAGCATTGACCGAAACAGGTGCGCGTTGCTGATTGGACAATTGGGGACCCATCTCACCTGTTGATTGGCTTGAGGGTATCACTATTGGCCGATACTGTTTTAAGCCTCTATCGTAGTTAATTTTTTCTCAAATCTCTTTCGTTCACTTAACGAACCAAGTTGTAGAAGTCTCTTCTAGCAAGCACTGTTGAACAAAAGAGCTTGAGTTGACTCCGTAAATCTTTCTTAGTTTCAGTGTGGTGAATCAGTAACCTGGGTAGTATTCGGTTAATCGAATGCTCCAAAGTGATGCGGATGCAGGGCTTGATGGCGCTGTTCTCGTGGCAAGAGTTAAAATCTAAAGCAATCGGTTGCCAGGGTAGTCGTTTTGGGCTAGGGTCTAAACAAGCAAACAAATAAATGTTGGAAATTTATACGTCATGAGTGATTGTGAAACCATATAGTCATAGTTGGGAGCACAAAAAAAAGAAATTAATGTCGTCTCGGTTGACCACGAAACATTCGTCCAGTTCAGTGAACAAACCTATGACCATCTACGCTATCTGAACTACTAACACTCGCCTCAGTAGCATCTGTCGAGACCATCACCTCTGGCATCGATCTACAAATTTTTTATTCCGGGCTTCAAGGGCTGGAGGGAAGATGAGGATCTGCTTTTTGAATATAGTTAAAGTTCACAAGTATCTGAGGTAAAAAAAAACCCCTGATTGGTGACATTCATAAAGCGTCACAGCGAGAAACGGATCCGACATCCACAAGAAGAAGATGACGTCGCCGAGTTCCCTTTACAGCGGAAAGAATGAGTCTGCTAGGACCATTCCGTTCCATAAAACGCTAGATGTTGATCATCTCTAGTCACGTCTGCAGCATTTCAAAACTTTATTTTATCTTGAAACGTCAGCAATCGCGATAATTTTGGAACGAGAACGGCGAGGGCGTGTTAGATTCGACTATATTCTCTCCCTTAAACCTACCTCTCACCGAGATCATCAATCAATCAGCGTCCTCGCTGGCTCTGAAGACCTCACGGGATACAAGTGACTACCCACTTACTCTAACCCGCCGACCACAGTTCGGCGATTCCTATAGCTCTATAGAACGATAAATTGGTCTTCTTTACAATGAAGATGCCGCTGATTGTCTACAGAGTAGAGACAAACAACCAGCCGTACAACCGGTACTTTTTGGCGTCAGCGACGTCATCGTTTTCAACACCTTCACCATCATCATCAGTGTTATAATCATCATTGACACCCGATAAGGACACTGGTGCTTCACTGTCGCACAGCCATGTGACTTTATTTAAAAGAAGCCTCGCCACAGAAAGCAGACGGACATGGGGTATGGATGAGGACCTAGTTGTAGCCTACGACCTAGCCAACACTCAGCAGCGGAAAGAATGAAGCAAACACGCTTGTTTTGCCCAAAAACCTGCTGATGACCTGAGTGTAATCGATCGATGTCTTCTTTTGCAGTTTCAGGTTCACCTCGGTGAACATTTTCGATGGAGGACAGACGTGTTAGATTCGACTATATTCTCTCCCTTGAACCCATCTTATGGGGGCAAAATACACAGGAAAAAACTGCAAAATCCTATCGAAAATCTCCACAAAGCTGGAGGATCAACTACGTTTGAACTACAAAGGCAAAAGCCTGAAGGAGCTCGTCGATTGCCCAAATCGGGGAATTCAGGGGGTTAGACGTAGTCTTCAAGTTTCAATCAACCTTATAGTTTATGTGAAAAACAAGTGGCAAAAACATGGATTTTCTAATAACTAGTGCATTCATTTAGAAATTGTAAAAAAAAGGACAGGCGGAGATGCACCAGAATTTTCGGACTGATGAGGTTTAATCCACAACTACAAGAACCACGGATACAGCCGAGAAGAACCATGAAAATTCGTGTTCCAATGTTCTCTGGCTTGGTTCATATCTACTGGCTCTTATGGGAGAACTGCTGTTTGTAAGTATCGATCCACACTTGTCACAGATCTGCATCTATGATTCGGATTTCAACTCACGCCCCTAGGAATTTCACCATGTGACACTAGGAATGTTTTGGCAAGAAAGTCAAGTTTGAAATGTCACCGACTGATATTTGCACATCGCGCTCGTGTGGATCGTACGCCGCACGTCGTTGGAATGATAACCTAAGCACGGTATTCTGTCAGTTTGTGTGCTTCACACATAGCGCATTGTGCAAAAGGACACTGCTTGTTCAGTTTGAATAAGAAATGCTTTTGCACACAGGTACTGATTAACGTTTTACTGGGACCTGCTGGGAGTAACAGGACTGAATGCACAACAAAAAGTTGATAAATGGTAGTGTGAGGAGCTATGGTGATTGCCGAATTGAGATCTCCTCCTGCAAGTGGAGCCAGTCTACGCTGAAAAGCCGAGAAACACGGTACGGTTCTTTCATGCCTTTGTGGGCATCATCGACATCTCACGAAATTACAGTAGGTAGTCTCCAGCCCACGGCCCTAGGGCTGGTATTTTCATTAAGTCTTACTTAGATAGAATATAAAGCTATTCGTCCTGAAGTACAAGGATCCAAGGATCACGTGGTGTCGTCTGGCTCTTTGAAAGCTCGAACGTTTGTGTCCAGACCACTGTCTGGGAGAACGCGAATTCGAGACTGCCTGCAGTTTCGTCAGATGATTCCTATAGAAGGAACGATGCACCCAGCATAAATTCTTCTCACTTACAGGACGAAATTTCAACTGGAAAACAGCACTGAGTAAAACACGACCAGACAACAAGTCAGATGCCTTTTTCGTGGGGCCTGGTTTAAAGTAGGCGAACGGTCATTCATATTATACTTGTTGTGAGAGAAAACGGTGTGCGTTCGTGATTGAACACTAGCTAGCTATTCGTAATGCACTACTCATAAGATTGCTGAAAATTCTTCGACAGCCCACGACCGGTTTCGCCCTTCCACTTCAGGCTCATCAGGTAGGTGCAGTCCCCGAGTCTCCGTCAAACTTATGTTCTACTTGAATCCAAATTGGACTGATTTCGATAAATACACTCATTTGAAAATCAATTTGGTTTTTTGCGAGAGACTCACCTGGAACCAGCTGAATCTTTCGTTTGTGATGTTTCCAGGCAACTGAATGTGCTGCACCAGGCTGCCTCATGTTCCAGTTGCTACGATATTCGAGATATCGTGATACATGTATATACGTAATGTACTACTCATAAGGTTGCTGAAAATTCGTCGACAGCCCACGACCGGTTTCGCCCTTCCACTTCAGGCTCATCAGGTAGGTGCAGTCCCCGAGTCTCCGTCAAACTTATGTTCTACTTGAATCCAAATTGGACTGATTTCGATAAATACACTCATTTGAAAATCAATTTGGTTTTTTGCGAGAGACTCACCTGGAACCAGCTGAATCTTTCACTCTTAGTCTTAGTCGACAGTGATGAATGGAACCCATCGTGAACCATCTGAAGGATATAACCAGTAAGAGTATGGATGTCCCACCTGATGATTTCAACGATCACTAGTAGAGTAAAATAATCGGTATTCTTTTCAGTCTTGCGGAGTTGTGGTCGGTCTCGGTCGGGGAGGCTTTCGGAGGACGTTCCAATTTCAGGTTTTGTCATTGCCGCAGAGGAGGCAAGACGAAAGGAGAGGGCGTTTGTTTTTCAAAACTGGAACATGAGGCGGCCTGGTGCAACACATTCAGTTGCCTGAAAGCGACTAATACGCTTTGCGTGGGCAACCGCCTTTCGGTACTTTAGATGCCCAGCTGCCAAACAGCAGTGCGGCAGACTTCATTGGCGATGGAAATTCTTTATAATTCGGTAACACGGACGAAAGGAACTAACTACACCACCTTTTCGGGAAAAGAGTATAATTTACCATTTAACTTCACCTAGAACTCAGGTGGAGCTATCTCAACTCCTAGCACAAATTTCTCTCTCAGCAAGTCGTCTGTTGGTCAGAATAGCAATAAATCAAATGAATGATAACCGAAACGCCAGTTAATGTTACTAAGTCGGTCTTGGTCCAACCACCCTTGGCCCACTAGGCTGACGTAGCTATGCGCCTGGCTTCTAGTCGAAAGTGTTCCATGGAGTTACACTACTCATTAGTAGGCAAAGTGCGGTCTTGCTCACAAAAAAAGAATTCACCAGTCTTCGAAACCATTTTGAATTTGCCTCAGTCCTCATAAAACTTACTGCTTAGAGCACTTTATGGCTAGTCATTTTCATGCCAATCCGTCCAGTTTTTCAGCGTGTTTGAAGTCGCCCAGACTGTCTTTGCGTGACGCTACAATGAAGAACGAACCCCCTCAGATCACTGAGTTTAAGCAAGATTCATTGTTTAGAATTCCATCGGAGATAGCAGACCAACTATGCCTTTAAAGCTCTCTACACCGGTGACGTGGCCGTCGTAAATTTTTCTCCGCCTGAAACATATACTTTAATTCAACCATTACTAGGGCCGCTTAGTTAAAAAAATCGAATATCTTGGCACACTAAAACATGGGACGCAAATTCACTCCCTTTTGGCCACCATTTAATATTTCACTGTCAAGCAGCTGAATCACATTGGCAATGCCTGTTCTTCCGAATTGCCTTCTAAAGTCCGTTTATAAAAAGCGACTCTCCTTCGGCTGTTCAGCTTCGGTTTGGAGGACGAAGAGCGGAATCCTGATGCCGATACAGGAAAGACACACATCGGCGAAATAAACGTGGTCACTGGTCTCACTCTACTTAATGGTAACCCCAACTTCACCCTTGAAACCATTGGAACTCCAAAGGCTACTTACTAGCAAATAAGTAGGCAGTTAATCTGCACATTTGTGCAATGATGAGCATTCCAAGATTGTATATCGAGCTGGTAGTGGCATGGGGAATTCAGCAACATCACTCAAATCTACATCAGAAAGAGCATTCGATTCTTCATTCTCCCGTAGTTTTGTGGTGCTGCGGTGTGTCTCCGTCCTCTTGAACAGGGTATGGTCGCAGCTCTTCTTCCGGTTCATTGAATGATTGCTGTTGTAGTTCGGGATTTGATCCGTATATGTCCCTTTCCCGTACGCGCGGGTTTCCAAGGTCCCATTCACCTGTGTTCATCCAACTTCGAATCAGCGTGACCCTCAGGAGACTGCAAGTAACACATGGGATAGCCAGGTAGGAACGATGATACGAACAGTACACAGTTCAACGGAATACCAAAAGTGCACAAAGACGGAACTCCACTTAGACCTATCATTTCACTTTTGGGAACCCCCGTCCTGCAGATCAGCGAAAGACTTATGGGGAAGATTGAAACACTAAATTTCTGGATCACAAAATACAATCAATAATGCTGGTCGGTTTCCACAAAAACTACGGAATATCAGTATAGACGACAACGAAATCATGCTTTCACTTGATGTCACACAACTGTTCACTTCAGTCAACCACAACCTCGCCAGAGGAATCATAACAGAACTGCTTCGGAATAACCCGAACACGACAGGAACCATGAAACCCGAAAGTCTATGCAAGCTGTTGGACTTTTTAATGGATACATATTTTACCTTCGATGGACAAATATATCAACAGCTGAAAGGGACTCCAATGGGATCTCCATTGCAGGATTTATCCCTGTGACGGTAATGCAAAGATTAGAGCGCATTCCAAAGCTATCGATCCGCTACGCAGACGACATCTGTGTCATCATGAAACGAGATTCAGTACACAATACGCATGAACTGCTCAGTACCGCGTTTGAAGTTATCAAGCTTACAATCGAACTGGAGAGGAACACTCAACTACCATTCTTGGACGTTTTAGCGAACAGAAAGGTAGATGAAAATCTGGAACTCCGCGTATACCGAAAAAAGACACATACGGATCAAGTAGCGAACTGTAACAGTTATCATCCAATGAACCACAAGAGAAGTTTGAAGAAGAGGAGATTGCAACAATAGCAACAGCAAGAACAAGTCACCAGACGCGTAGTTCTGCCCTACATCAAGAACATATCAGAACTCGCAACCAGGTTATCAGCTCAAAAAAGAAACCCCGTGGCCCACAACCCGAATGCCACTTTAGGGAAACCGATCTTAAGACCGAAAAACAACCAAAACAAAGCCAAGAGAAACCATTTGATATACCAAATCAGCTACAATAAATGCAACAAATTCTACGTTGGACAAAGCGAGAGGAAATTATGCACACGAATAAAGGAACACAACGCGGCCGTCAGGAGACATGATCCCCTATACTTGATATCCAGGGGCGAGATGGCTCAAGTGGTTAGAGCGCGAAGTTACTTACCGGCAGGTCCGTGGTTCGAACCCGACCTCTGTCTAGGCTTGGGCAACCTGGCATTACCCCAGCCCTCGTGCTTCCTTCGGGTGGCACCGAAAGGGTGTTACAGCTGAACGATCCTTGATATCCATACACGAATACCAAGAAGGCCACAAATTGAATCTGGAAAACGCAAAAATTTTGGCATACGGAGACACGATACACGAAGGGAACTTCTGGAATCATGGTGGTCCACAGCTGATTCGATCAACCGTTGCACTGAACTGGATCCGATTTATGTACTACTGCGTGTAAATGAACATCTCCACCGGAATAATCAAGGGGTACCGAATATCGGATTCACAAACCAGGAAGAAAGGAACTCCTTGGAGCGGGTGAAAAAAGTCAAAAGCCGGAACCTAGAGGGGTAAAGGACAGAGGTCACTCTAGCATCGACCAGAGTACGAGGACACGGAAGGGCCAACCTCAAAGGTCACCTCCTCATTGATAAATCAGGGTAAAGGACAACAGGGCGACCAATGGAACCGCCCGATCGAACAGCTAGTCGTGATCGAAAGTGAGCCCCGGCTGGCCGCACGTATATTAACACAGCAACATTACGCAAAGCACAACCGCCGGTCCATTGCTACGCTACCCTAGGCTCCCTAACATAGCACTGGTGATGTGATCTCGACTGGTGATGAAACGTTTACAATCAAATTGCCCGGCTCAGCGAACAAATCGGAGACCATCTACGCTACCTGGACCACCAACATTCCCAGCTATAGCTAAGCATTCTTTGTTTAAATGCCTTAAGAAATAGAGAAACGACACGGTAAGAACTGCAGGATAAACTTGTTCAGTCACCAAAAGATATTAAGTAGTGCATGAAAAGTTCCATCAATTCACTTCTTCGATCATTTTGAAGAATTCACCCAACAGGCGTTTCATATGGTTAAATTGCAACCTCTGGATGGCGCCCACATCCCTTGCTTACTGGACCTGGCAGTGAAAAGACCCGCCTGACAGAAACTGTTGAAAAATCGCGATGAACCCTGATTTTTCTAGTCATCTTCCTACCTTCTACAACACAAACGTGCAAGGTGGTCAACGTTGCTATCGAATGCCCACTTCCACTCAGCAAAAGGTTCTTCTCCTTGGGGGAACAGTGACAAGACCCCTGGTCCATCGCACCTTAGCATGTTCTTTCCCAGGAAACTCCCTCCACATTTTTGCTGCGAAAACCAGTTTTCACTTAAGGTTGTTGTGATCTCGGCCTATTCCTCAGCCAAGAAGTGAGGGCATGGTGTATTTCCTTCCTTGAAATTTGAACTGTAACGTAATTGAAACTTGACTGTTTAACATATGACCTTACGTGTGCACCTCTATCTCTCCTCAGTACAGGTATCCCGGACGAGCCACCACGAGCGCCGGGCAGGAAGGAGTAGGCTGCTTGTACATCCCCCCCGTGAGTGACCTTGGCCTGTTTTTCTGTACCTCACGTGACGTGTACCCGTTGTTTCGGTTTTGGGTTCGGTGTCGAATATACGTGTGTGTGCAACGCGGTCGTTCTGCTTCCCTATCCGTGCTTGCTGTGTCTGAGTTAACCCTGTGTATCAGTTGCCTTCCAGCGTACTGCGTCGAGACTCATCCACGCTACAGAACAACTGCCATTGCTTGAATTGAGTGTCATGTATCCTGGCTTCCACATACTTATTCATGTTTATTCTGGATCAGGCGCCGGTTTATTCTTGCTCCGGGCCCTCAGAAATCACTGGGCATCTCTGTCATTCATGTAATCTTGGATAGACCAACGTGCAATGTTCATTCTGTTCACGCCCTTTTTATCTATTGTCGTTGTACCTCGTTTGTTTGCTTCCACTCAGTCCGTACCTGCGTTTATTCGGTACCGAAAAGGTTGACAATGTACTTATCTTCACTCAATCGACTTTCTGTTCCAGTATTAGACACTTTCCGTGTACTGGACCTGATGTGATGACATCAAATGAGAAGAAACTGCAAAAACACACAGCAGCTGACATACCTAACTTGTCGTCATAGGCGGAATGTTTATTGCAGCCTTACGCCCAGACCATATCAGGTTTTGCCTTAGACACAGATGTTCTATAGACGTAATGCACTACTGATAAGGTAGTTAAAAACTCGTCGGCAGTCCACGAACGGTTTCACCATTCCACTCCGGGCTCATCAAGTAGGCGCAGTCACCGAGTTTCCGTCGACCTCATGTTTTACTTGAGGCCAAATTCCACCAGATTCGACTTATACACTCATCCGCATGCAAGTTTGGCTGTGACGGTGGACTCACTTGGAACCCAGCTGACTGAACTCGACGGTGTGCGGGATAGTTACATTCCAGGTCATATTCACATGTAAAACGACCACGGACTGGGATCACAAACACTTTTTGGCAAATAAAATGACATACTATGGCAAAACCAATTTCTAGTGCCCAGAAAGGCAAGCAGGCAATATGTCGGGTCATTTCGAGCTACTTTTGGACACAACGTTATGTAACAGGCCACTTCTGCCGGTTGAGGGTGCTCATTCGTCATGCGGCTGTTCGTATTGGTCTCCCAGCTGGGCGGTGGAACAGTAATGAACAAGGTGTGGTTAGATGCGGACGCATTAGGACAGTGAATGTCTTGAGCCGCGTGTGTTTTTCTTTCCCATCTATTCCTCAACCAGTTGTTTCCATAAAATCTTGTCTGCTACACTACCACACACAGGCAAAAAAATTCCATTCAGATACTGGTTGTTGGTTAGGCGACAGCTGATCTGTTCACCGTGCTTGGCATTGACTTGCAGACGAGAAAACATCATCAGTGCGCAGTTATGTGGTTACATTCTCTTTGCCTTCGTGCGTTTATATAGAATCCGAGGATTATCTGTTACCTCTTAACGTGATTGGCCAGTTGGGGGACAGCTTTTCGTGAATTTATTGGCCCCTTCGGGATCTCTGTTGCACTCTGGTCTGCGTTCCATTGAGTTGATTGGTTATTCCATTACCTTCCCTTTAGTTGTTCATCCTCGTCACTCTTGTTCAGTCATTGTTCTCATACTGTTTGGACCAACTGCCACGATCCCTCAATCTGGCTGATTAAATTATAGAGGCCTGACTTCCGTTCAAAACTCGCATCGGCCGGACCGATGAACTTATCAGACCGCGGTTACAGTTGAATTTCGGTTAAGCGCCCTTTTAAGCCAAGTTAATTTGCGAACAAGCCTTTACCGCTCTGCTTGTTCAACCTGGCTTCAAGGTGGAACGAGCAAAACTGCTAGTGGTCTATCCACATTTTTATCCAGCTCATCATTGGTGTCGTATCCAGGTTCGTTTAGCCAACAGCTCAGCAAGATCTTGCCTCAGAACTTGTGCGTGCCAACCAATCATCTACCGGTGTTTCTCATTTCCTCGCTAGCAGTCATGGCACTGCCGAAGGTCCATTTGTCTCGTTGGTCGCCTTCCCCGGGAACTACATGTCATAGCGTTTGGGAGATTGTTCGGCCTCGACGTTCCATGATACAGGTCTCTTTTTATCGTTACCGGATAATACCTCCTAGTGTTTTACCGTGGAGGTCCGGGTGCACTTCGTTTTGATATATCTCGAGACCAACTCTCTGCGCAGTCACTTAGGTGCAGGTTGATTAGACCGCTGACCTGTTTCCCACTGTAATGGCTTACTCGGACCAGTTCATCTCCGATCTGTTTTAGTAAGGAGATTACACCGTTAGCACATTGAACTTCTGAAATGTAGGAGCTTTACAAGAAAAAATAACATTCTACAACGTATATACGTAATGCACTACTCATAAGTTTGCTGAAAATTCTTCGACAGCCCACGACCGGTTTCACCCTTCCAGTTCGGGCTCATCAGGTAGGCGCAGTCCCCGAGTTTCCGTCAACCTTATGTTCTATTTGAACCCAAATTGGACTGTTTTCGAGAAATACACTAATTTGCAAATCAAGTTGGTTTTGCGAGAGACTCACCTGGAACCCAGCTGAATCTCCCGTTTGTGATGTCGAAGAATTTTCAGCAAACTTATGAGTAGTGCATTACGTATATACATGTATCGCGATATCTCGAATATCGTAGCAACTGGAACATGAGGCGGCCTGGTGCTGCACATTCAGTTGCCTGGAAACGTCACAAACGAGAGATTCAGCTGGGTTCCAGGTGTGTCTCTCGGAAAACCAAATTGATTTGCAAATTAGTGTATTTCTCGAAAACATTCTACAACCTTTTCACAATATGTTCAACCTATCTATTCGAGTGGAGGTGTTGCGGAGTGGCACAGAGATGTCTCCACTGAATCCAACTTAGCGAGTTGTCAAGGCTTGATCAGAAAAATGGGACCTGTTGTCAGGGTCGAGAACAATCGGCACTCCCTCGTGGCTGAAAAACCTTCCTCAAAGCGCACTTGGAAGATTCCACTTGCACACTTTGTGGAGACGTTTAGAACAAGAATCACTAATTGCCAGAATATAGTATCGACTCAGGGAATGACTAAACTAGTCTGTATGACCTCTTTACTAAGCATCGTTTGGAGTGATCAGGACACCAACTAGAAGAGACTTTAGACTGGAGGCTAGCCCGCGAGTCAGAATTAAGTGTAGGTCGGCCCCGCTAATAGCTTTGTCGTTCCCAACTCAAGATAATCATATGTACTAACACAGTATTGCATGGGATAAAAGGACTCACCATCCTGTCACCAGGACACACTATTCCGTCCGGAATGACCGACCAGTGATCTAGTCGAACAAAGTAGCGCATAAGTCGTCGGTTTGTGTCCCAACGTTTTGACATTGCATTTAGCAAACGACGACTCAGACAGCCAATAACCCCAACTTTTCGACATTGCACTTAGCAAACGACGACTCAGACAGCCAATAATATCACGTACCGATTCAGAGCGATTCACAGGTAAACGCTGGGTTAAGGGAGCTAATCACATCAGCATCGACCTAACAAGGGGAAAACGGGTTACCAAGGAGATAGTTGGCGTGCCTGCTTTGCTGAATATCATCATCCCTTATGCTTACTGAAACATTCCAGCCTGGAACTGTGGCAACAACGGACCTCGCTAAGTGCTTTTTAGGTAGAACATAAGGATGACGGAAACTCGAGGACTGCGCCTACTTGATGAGCCCCAAGAAGGGCAAAACCGGTCGTTAGCTGTCGAAGAGTTTTCAGCAACCTTGTGAGTAGCGCAGTACATTTAGACAGCACTCACTTAGTTGTAATCTGTTCAAAATGCAGCCCAAACTCCAAAGAGATGTTTTTGTAGACTTTTGATGGTCTGATAGACCGCCAGAGCCTCTTGACGCGTTCTGACCTAGTCCCGGTTAGCTGCCGAAAGTTTCTGGATGAACACAAATCATTGACGTCCTTTCGTCTGTGCACAACACCTGTTAGAGAGGCATTGGTGATGAGCACGAAATGCAACTCTGGCAAAAAGGATGTCCGAACTCTGTCCATTCGTAGGAACGCGGAATTGCTCTAAGGCAACGCCTATTACAATCTAGCGAATCAACTAATGCAGCAGAAAGTAATCCAGAAACTCGACAACTACTCTCATTTGCACACGAATTCGGTGTTGATGGGAGATTCGACCGAATTCAGCTTGATCTCCCGCTTACGATACGGTACGCTTCAAGTGAATGTGCTATACCAGGCAGCTTCATGTTTCGGTTGCTATGATATTTTAGTTGGCGCAATACACACTACTCACAAGGTTGCTGAAAACTTTTCGGCAGACCACGACCAGCTTCGCTCTTCTTGGAGCACAGTCCGCACCTTCCAACAACTCTATGCCCCGCTCCAACCCAGTGCCAATCACATTTCATTCCAAACACTCGAAGATGACTCCGGAAAATATGCAGTTTTTAGGGGGTGACAGCTACCTGAGAACGGAGGAGCCGATGAAATTTGTCATCTTGGTACACATGAACACCTTTCAGTGCTTGGATAGTCGTATTCATAACTTGTTGAAAAAATGGCTAGGCAGATGCACTGTCTAAATGGTAGGAACTTTCTTCTGTGGAATCCCAAGTGTACTCATGATTGGCAGTATGGAGAACGCATCATTATATGGGCTTTTAGAATATGAGTACTTAAGATCGATTATGGGCAGTTATCTAGAGCTAGGATTGGTCCTTTAGGTCAACGCAGCATAGACTTACATGATACCCGAAATCACGTGAAAAGTAAACACTCTGTAATGTGAGAAAGGAGAAGGTGGGAGTGGTTGAACGGCAGGTACACGGGTCACGGTACCTAGTGAGTTAGGCCATTGGTAAACAAGTTTACGGAATCGTGTTTCCCGGAGGTCGACTCCAGTCCATAGGTTGCACAAGTTTCTTTTGGACACAAAGTTGTGTTTCACACAGACGGATTCCAGTTGCCTCCGCAAATGATAATAGTCTGGATCGCGCCCGTATGATCGGTTCAGAGGTACCCGACATATGACGTCGAAAACGTGCTCTTTGTCGATGAAATGACTGGTATCGGCCAGATGTGACGCAACTGCATTTGGGTCCGGTTTCTTCCAGCTACCGCTCAGCGAAGCAAAATTATGCTGTCACACTCGGTCCGATAAATGTCCTGTCGTACGACCAACGTACTATGCTCGTTAGGGGCATACAAATAACTATACAAAATAGCTAGTCGTAGAACGTGGCAATTTGCACTTCAAACGGAACCTGATAGTAGGGCTGAAAGTGAAACTCGTGCTTAGATTATCAGTCATATATGTTGTATCAAGTCCCAAGTCCCAAGTCCCAAGTCCCCTGGTAACTAGTTCAGCAACAGAGTCACCTTTTAATGAGAGAATGATGGAGAAGGGCTTTTTTTCCAGCTGAACATTATTTAGTCTTGTGCTTATTGTGTATTGTGTATTTTTCAGTACAAACCGTTCAGGATATCCGTTCTGCAAAAATGTGCGTCCTGAAAACTCCAGTTCTTCCTGGAAACAGTCAGAGAAGCATATATTAATTGTTCCCTTAGTCATCGATAAAACAGCACACCTTCGATGTCATATACTGGGCTCTAATGAGTTAATCACGACTGGCACGATTCAAATTATTGCCACTCTCACAGGCAGTTGACTGCGTGATTCTCAACTTTGCGTCCAAAAGAAACTTGTGCACTCCGTGAACTTTAGCTGGCCTCCCACTAATATGTCTGCTATTAACCTCACTCAGTTAACCCCGTGACCCATTGACCCGTGTACCTCTCATCCAACGTTCTTCTTTTGATTCCACCAGAGAGAACGTACCCGTGAGTTTCACCTTAGCTTTTCACGTGATTTCTGTCATTATACAAATCGGTGATGTATCCAGAACTAGTCAGCTTGTTTAATATATATTGCGGTTTAATCGTTGTACACATCTTCTGGGGAAGTCACGAATAAAACGAAAGATTGCAGTAGTAGCCAAAAACACATGGTATATTCGAGCTGACCTTCATTGTCATGTAAATTCATGCTTCTCTTTTGGAGTACAATTTACCACGTGTCTTAGATACGGGCGCACAAAAACTGCATGAAAGTACACGCCATTTAAAGGAAATGGGTCTTCTAGTTACCTATGGTTTTACGGACGAAATCCTCATATCACCCTGTACGGGGCTTCAGAAGTTCGTGAATCGGTAATGGATATTTGGGTGAAGGAGATATGATAATCCTACATTGTATTGGGTCCCAACACTGGAATACCAGTGGAAAGACCTTCAGTTTTTGGACATCGACGTCTTCGGCGCACTGCCCGAATCTGGTGGGAACACCGGATCAGAGATGCTGAAGTACGTCGAATGGTATTCGGGAGAAATAACTCACCCTCGATAGATGAACTGATCACACTACATAGGTTACGCTGGCTTGGCCGCGTTCTGCGCATGCCAGTCGACCGACTTCCTCGCTTCCTCGAAGGGTTCTATTCGCACAACCACGTGAAGGGTGGAAACGAGCCAGAGGCGGTCAAACAATGACTAGGCAGCGAAGTATAAAAGTCAGTACCAGCAAACTCAGCTGCACTGGTCACTGCTATCTTCCTGGATGGGGACCCCGAGACGGGCCACATCAATAGTTGGAGACATTGTCAGATATGGCCCAATCAAGCCCTCAATGGCGCTCGTGCATCCAAGCTATTGCCTTCAATGCATAGCTCCCTTCCCAATCCCCACACTTAACAGTCCATTGACAGTGCTGTATTTAAGCACCAATCTATCAGCTCCCGCCTCCGATGCGCAGCTACCTACCTCACCTCCCCAAATCATTGGTGAACGCAACTGTGGCAGCTACAACCACTGTACGACAAGTACGCGGCTCTTACAGCTGACTATGATGTTGATGATCATGAGTGACAACGAATGAATTTATCGACCACTCATATTTATCATCAGAAATCGGGACATCACGCCGCGCAAGAAGTGGCACAACGTAGAGGTTTCTGAAATGCAAGATTCACGCATGATCGTCTCAAAGCTGTTTCTAAAGCAAACGATTCGACTCTACCAGGATAACGGCATATACTACTGTTGAGGCATTCGAGTAGTCTGTGGTCCTGTCGAACCTCCGCCCCGCGTCTAGAGGAAGGTGAAGTTTATTACGGAACTTGAGGAACTGCTTTGCAGTGATCAGCATTCATTTATCCACAGGGTTAATTACGTTTTCAAACCTTCTGAATATGGTCAAGCTTATTGAGTATGTAAGTTTGACAGGAATGTATTGGATCACATGGATTACGACCTTCGACAGACTCACTGCTATTTTGGGGGAACATTTGTCCAATTTTTTATTCCTAATATTCTAACGATTCTACCTATCTCTGCTCACTACGATAATGAAATCGAATCGGATAGAAAAACATACTACTCAAAATGTTTCTGGAACTCTCTGACAGCCCTCTAATGGTTTCGCCCTTCTTGGAGCTAATCAGGTAGGCGCCTTCTATTCTTGGTCGGAAGAGGACCAATAGGAATGAGAGACTCAGGTGGATTCATTTGAGTCTCGGGTCAAAGCCAACGGGAGTATTTAGAGAAACATGGAGGTGACCTCACGAGTGTCAGCTCCGTGCTAGCGACGAGGGTATCTTACGACTACTCGCAGTGATTGAGGTCAGGTTAAGCAGCAACGTCAGTAAAAAGGAGTTACTGATGAAGTTATGAATGGCTAATGCCATCAGTGAGTCGATTGCTCAGCTACAATCAGTAGATTGCATCTGCGGTTGATTACTGTACACCTTGACTCAGAGCACGTACGAATGACTGGCACTGAGCAGGCTCATACACATCAAGTTTCAAGATTCTAGAGCTTTACAAACGCAACCGTTATCAAGTAATAACTGAATACCAAATACTTTGTAGTCATTCGTGCAGGCCTGGCACATCAGTCTAACATAGAAAGTGGCAGTTTCAATCATTGCTGAAGTTAACTATGACTGTGTTTTCTCATGTAAGTGAGTGTAGGTCGATATCCACATTGATTGATTGATTGTTCAACTTGTCATTACCGTGGACTTTTATTCGATGTACCATCCGAGCTTCAACTGAACAGAGGTTGGAATTCGGAACAAAATTCACGTGCGACTACTTTGCGAAACCGTATTTGCGATTGGTTGTGACCTACGCTAAGGCTGATATGGACCAAACATTGATGTTAAGAAACTGAGAGATTTTTCCATCTCTTTCATATCGATTTCTTTGTTAGCTGCCTTCCATTTGGGTCCTCAGCCTACTTTTGTTTTGTCCAGGGCTTGTGCGTGTCAGACCCAACAGGGCCCCAATATGTCCCCATTTCCTTTCCTCCTATTGATGGTATATTTTTTGAAGACATTTATTGATCCGAATGCACAACCCCGATCCTGAAGGAAGATAACCATGGTCATCGTTCTTTTCGCTGAGCTTGGTAATTTGATTTCAAACGTTTTGTTACCAACCTAGGTGACGTCATCAGTCCGCAGTGAATTACCGGTGTGTCATAGTGTGTTCGTGTGCGGGTCTACGATGATGTCACCTCGGTTGATGACGACACGTTTGCAACCGATTTTCTCAGCTCCGCGAGGAGAACAAAACCACCTATACAACCTGAGCTACCAATACTCCCATTTGCAGAAAAGGTGACCATAAATTCTTCCTATTTGTTCCTATATCCCATCCCCTCTTTCATGAGAACCCTGTTGGAATTATTGGTGAGAAACTACGTTTCGCCTATCCAGTTCGACCTATTCACTGTTTGGTAGCCCCATTTGGTAGTCAATGCTCTGACCCCCCCCCATGTTGCAGTAGAGTTGGTTTGGGCCACCCGACACTTACATCAGGTTTCACGGGAGAAACGCACCGTAACAGCTGGGGGTCCACTAATATTCTCAAATAGTGTGGGGAAATCACTATTCTTGAGTTGCACAAACGATTTATCAGACTGAACATAGAAGATCCATTCAACTCATTTGTTACCAAGAGTCTCGACCGTGGAACGGTTAATCTCCTGTTAAACAATTTCCCTGATAGAAGGCAGCTCACGACTTGTAGAGGGTAAAATAATTCATCGTTTCCATAACAAGTGAAATGCACCAAGCTATTGGCACTGTTTTCGACCTGGAACGGCAGATTAAGCCTCGCACCCCAGGCAACGGTTATCCATCACCTCAGTGAAGTCATTCTCTTGTATTCCAGTATAGTATTATGGTACAGCTTACTATCGTCTCTCTCTCCTCTTTAAATGTACCGAAGTGACTTGGCTTTTCAGAAGAACGTGGTAAACAATATAAGGATTTATTGATCGGTCGTTTATTCCAGTGTTTTATCCACCAACCACTCCCATTAACCAAGTTGCCATGATGAATAAAACAATCACAAATTAGTGGTTACTTAATTAGCTTTCAGAAGGTGAAGTGTCTTTGCACAGACGTAACACACTACTCACGAGGTTACTGAAAGCTCTTTGACAGCCATATGAGTAGTGTGTTATGTCTATGCAATTTACTGCGACATCTCGAATATCGTACCAAGTGAAACAGGAATCGGCCTTTGTGAAGCACGTTCAGTTGAAAAATATCATAAGCGAGAGATTCAGTCGAGTTTCTAGTGAAAAACAAATCGATATGCAAATAAGTGTATTTGTCGAAATCCGTCCAACTTGGGTTCAAGTAGAACGGAAGGCTGACGGAAACTCGGCGACTGTGCCCACCTGATGAGCCTGAAATGGAAGGGCGAAACCGGTCGTGGGCTGTCGAAGAGTTTTCAGCAATCTTGCGAGTAAAGTGTTACGTTTATACGATTTGTCGCGATACTACCGTATCGTACCACGAGAAACATGAGGCGGCCTGGGGCAGCACATTCGTAAACGAGAGATTCAGTTGGGCTTCAGGTGAGTCTACCGTGAAAACCAAATTGAGTGTATTTCTCGAATAAGGGGTCTTTCTTTCCAACCAATTGGAAAATGTTTGGGACCTATCAGGTAGTCATCGTTTCACTGAGGTTTGGTAAACAATCGGTGGATTTATTGCTGGGCACTGTTTCGCTTTTGATTCAAAAGCTTCGTCAGACCAAGTGAGTAAAAACCAGGCTGTCTTTCTGTTCCATCCACTGGAGGTTTCCGAGTGAGCCGATCAATAATCACCTTCTTGAATGACCCCTGTGCTACCGATCATGTTGTCATTTTGAACTGAATGGGAAGAATTTGAGCAAAATTCCAGCTCCTCTAAAGAAATACCCAAAGATGGACATTTCGACGTCATTATTTATAATTGCTTTAGTAAAAGGATCACATGGTTCTTAATAATCTTTCACTTGAGGTCATCCCATTGATGCGGTTTAGTACTGGCAGTCCGTTTTGTCAAGAACCAGTTACCACATTCGATACAAGGTCAAACAGGGGGCCACTACCACACCAGCCTACGTGTTAACTGATTTTCCCAGTCCTCAAGCATGGCTTTTATGATAAACTGTGACCGTTTTTGTACCGTGTATTACATCATAATATGTGCGTTTCATCTGTTATGTTTTCTAAAAGACCGACTGTTGAGAATCTTCTCACGAGAGCATAAAGCTCTGAAAAGCCACGCCTGACAATAACATCATTCAGGTGTTTCCGATACCTGTGGAACTGTTATGGTGAGCGTGTTCATTACATTCGAAACATCAGCATAGCAAGCCTCTTATTGGGAAGCGATAGCAGGTACCCATTGCGCCTTGCATATACTCAAACCCTGATTTCCAAGGACTAGTTCTCTCGTTGTTTACAGCCTTCCAGGATGTAGAGGGGAACAAACTGGTCAGATTAGGAGAGCCGTGATATCGTGAGCCAGTCGACTGAAACAATTAACTTAATTGGCTTGACAAAAGATGGTCACAGCTGTGATGGTTTCGTGGTTCGTATTGCTTTAAACACCCGCCAAATCAGCCTTTTCAAGAACTTTGTTTATATGGAGATTTCCCCCTGTAAGTGACGCTAAGCTATGCTAAAAACCGACGATCACTGCACAGCTGTTTTATCTTTGTTGGGAATCATCAACACCTCAAAAAAATTCCAGGGAACCACTGGCCCGCGACCTCCCGGCTAGTAGTTTGAACAAAAACGTTCGTCTCTTCTACGAGCAGCTGGACAGCTCACATTTGCCTGTAGATGAGTGAAAATGCCTTCTGAGAAGTCATCATTCGAGGAGCCAGTCAGTACGAGACCATGTGATGTGGATTCCATGACTGAAGGTGTGGCGCCAGGTCAAACTTAAGTGAGAGCTAATCACACTGCTGACCAGCCAGTTGTGACTAAACGGCTAACTTTTCAACCACTGGCAGGAAAGTTCGCGGACCCGGAGTTTCGAGCTGCTGATGATTCGCAATAAGCGCGAAAAAGCTTCACAGTGATTCCAGAATTTCCAGCATACATTGGTTTCATTTACAAGATGAAATATCCAATCTTAAAAACTTTCACGAACGCCCCCCGAACTTAAGGGAAGACAAATTAGCTTTCCTCGGGAATCCGCTGAGTCACCGGCAGTCACTAAAGAATAGAACAGAACAACACAGGATGAAACTCCCAACACTGTGAACTGCACCAAACACACCGGTGAAGAATAGAAGCCTTGAAACTATGCAACCACACGCCAGTGATCCAGACAAAATCGATCGTTTTGACGAAACGATCAATGGAGAGCGAAATACAGTCATTTGCAAACAAATTTGGTTTTGCGAGAGACTCACCTGGAACCCAGCTGAACCTCTCGTTTGCGATGTTTCCAGGCGATTGATTCAGTTGGGTTCCAGCTGAGTCTCTCGCAAAACCAAATTTGTTTTCAAAGGAGTGTATTTCGTGCAATTTGGTTTCAAGTAGAACATAAGGTTGACGGAAACTCGGGGACTGCGCCTACCTGATGAGCCTGAAGTGGAAGGGCGAAACCGGTCGTGGGCTGTCGAAGAATTTTCAGCAACCTTATGAGTAGTGCGTTACGGATGAATGGAGAGTGTGTGAGGTGGCAAAAAGGTCTAATTAAGGTATTTTCAATGGTGAAACCTCAATGGTGTCCAGATAATGAGCAACGTGCTAATGAGCACTAGGCAAAAGTGAAACTGAATGTACGGAAGAACTCATTGGTTGGACCGTTACGTTGTGATCGATCGGTCCGTGTGGCTTTGGCACGGACTGCTCAGGATTGAACAAACTCGATCGATGGTTTGATTTTCTGCCTACTGATGATTTCGAAGCGCGGACAGATCAGGTGCCGTGACAAAGCTTTGTGTCTACAGCGAATATTCCATTCGTTGTGGTGGAACGTGGATTTGCTAGTGCTACTGGCGGTTTCGATCTAACTGGAAATCACTCTCAGGTGAGGGTGAGAGTACAATGATGACGATACTACACGTTAATAGTCTCTCACGAGGTTCAGGCTCCCAAGGTAGGCATAACCATAGCATGGCTATCGCGGTTTACTTGAGCAACGTTGTTCAGTTAACCACACGGATAAGGTATTCGGAGAAGACACTGTCGTACGGTTCAGAAAACGATCCGCTGTCCTGAACAACTTTGTCAGATCGATTCCTGATCGTAAAAAAGCCAAAATTGATAGTACAGTTTGAATGTCACCGTGAGTGTGAATATCATGCGGTAACCCCTCCCCCCCCCAGGTCAAAAGACCCTGGAAAGGCAGCGTTCGATTTACCCTGGGAGAGCGGCAGTACAAATAGAATCTTGGTTAATGGGAATACTGTTGTGAATTCTACTGGAATCGTAAAGGTGGAATTTACCATACTGCTGTGCGCTCCGTATTATTATACGGATAAGAATCACGGCCCCTTCTCGCTGACGACGTCAAATAAGATTTCACTGACTGACCATCGATTTCTTCGGAGCAGTCCGAGTCTAACGGGAGCGCCGGATCAGTAATGCCGACGTACGTCGAATAACCGATCACACTCCATAGGTTGCGCTGGCTTCACCACGTGCTCCGTGTGGCAGTTGACCGGCATCCTTGAAGAGCTGTTTTCGCACAACCACACCAACGGTGGAAACGAGCCAGTGGCGGTCAAACAATAACTAGGCAGCGAAGTATGAAGGCACTTACCAGAAAACTCAGCTGCGCTGGTCAGTGATGTCTCCCTAAGTGGGTACTCCGAAACCGGACACATCAATGGTTAGAGACATTGCCAGACATAGCCGAGGTGCGCTCTTAATGATGATCAGGCATCCAAGCTATTGCCTTCAGTGCATAGTTCTCCTTCCGATCTCCCCAGTGAAAAGTCCACTGACATCCCTGTATTTACGCATCAATGCGTTGCTATCAATCCTACCTCCTCAAATAATCGGCGAACGAAACTGTGGCAGCTGTAATTACTGAAGGCAAGCACGCGGTTTTCAAAGAGGATACTGATTATGACGCGAGAGTGACCACTCCTCACAGAAGTCTGTCTGGTTTTCTTGTAAATATATTTCGCTGCAGTCATGGCATTCGGATCTAACAGGTGCGAGTTGATTGAATAACTTTCGCCACTAGCACGCAGTGACCCCTAAGGGGTGAAACAGTGGAAATAATGACTAAAGTTGGTAGCAATTCTCTCCTGGAGAGGACAATTTCTGCTCGGGGGATCGGGTAAAACGATATGTTCAACTGGCAGCTTAGTGGTCATCAATTTCTAAAGATGTGGTCGTGATTTACCATCGCATTTTCGGTGCTGTTGCTGTCATCATCATCACCATCATGGACAGCGCGACATAAGTGTTCAACAATTGTGAAGAAAGTGTGGGTTGGTGTCGGCGAATCCGTAACGAGGCAGTTAGAAAGCGAGTTTTCGGTTGTGCAACGGGTACTTCCATTGAAGAATGTGTCCAGCACCAGAAGCTGCGTTAGTTGGGACATGTGTTGCGCATGCCTAACCATCGTTTGCCAAAGACAGTGCTGCTTTTCATGCCCAATTCAGAGTGGCGGAAGCAGAGAGGTGGCCAACCCTTGACCTGGCAGAAGGGTATGAAAGAAATTTGGGTGCTCTCGGTGCTGCTCGCCTTCCAGGATGGGGACCGCGTTATTCCCACTGAACCTGGTCGAAAAAGCTGCAAGATATGGCTGTTAATCGATGCCAATGACGTTCTTATTGTCAGTTTCTATCCACATCGCCTGAATGAGTGTTGGAGGTTTAGACACCTCGGAATGATTGTAGTAAGCTAGCGCTAAGTCCCTTCCCCGTCCACCTTTATTCTTTTCTTCACAATAAGGCTTTCAAATAAATCATGGTTGTACGGCAGCATACAATCGGTGTTGAACACTGGTCATGCAGTCGATGATGACGATGGTGATTATTGTGAAGAAAAGAATAAAGGTGGACGGGGAAGGGACTTAGCGCTAGCTTACTACAATCATTCCGAGGTGTCTAAACCTCCAACACTCATTCAGGCGATGTGGATAGAAACTGACAATAAGAACGTCATTGGCATCGATTAACAGCCATATCTTGCAGCTTTTTCGACCAGGTTCAGTGGGAATAACGCGGTCCCCATCCTGGAAGGCGAGCAGCACCGAGAGCACCCAAACGTTTCGTAATCTCTTTCATACCCTTATGCCAAATCAAGGGTTGGCCGCCTCTCTGCTTCTGCCACTCTGAATTGGGCACAGAAAACAGCACTCGCTTCGGTAAACGATGGTTCGGCATACGTAATTCATGGACTTACCAACGTAGCTTTTGGTGAGCGTTGTTGTCGATTATGTTGAGCACTGTAGACATGGGCGTGTCGAAATGGAGCACTAGAATCCACACGTGGTAAAGAGCCTCAGTGACTCATTGTTAACAGACAGATTAGAAAATCGATTTTGGTGACGAGATATTCGGAGAAATAGTGGATAGTCCCAATCTCGATAAACGATATAGTACTACAAAAAACGGGCGGCAATTGAAGATGGAAAACCCGAATGAATTACTAGGATCGTAGACGCAATCACCGCCGTTCGTTTTGACAAAACATCTTCTGAGTGAAAACACTCCAAAAAGATCATCAGACAAGTTTTCTTCTGGAAATTCGTTCAACTCCTAGTCTGAAGAGTTCATGTCTTCCTCGATATTCCTAGGAAGTGTACCGTTGATGGTACCCAATAAAGATGAAACATTTGTTGTACAGGGTACAGAATGACAATATAAAACAGCCGTTCAGATGTGACACCCCTTCAGTGTATGGCTGCAACGCCACCGAAGGGAAGTCCGACGGCTCAGATACCACCAGGTTGCCTAAGTCCCCCGTGAAAACCAAATTGGCGAGCTACTGAGTTTAGTTCAAAAGTTTCGTGCTATTTGGGTTCAAGTGGAACATACAGTTGAAGAGAACTCGGGGACTGTGCCTACCTGATGAGCCCCAAAAAGAGCGAAACAGGTCGTGGGCTGTCAAATAGTTCTCAGCAACCTTGTGAGTAGTGTAAGTGTATGACGCCTTTCCGATGCGCGGCTGCCGTGCAACTCGAAGTTGTTACGAGAGACCAGACAGAAGCAATCGGGAAACCAGGGTTGGGTTCGGAGCTATCTCAAGCTCTTCTTTCCGGATATGCATCAACAGTTGAGTAGGGAAACCCCGCTCCCAGATAACAGCTGTTTCCGCCTGTACTCTTGTTCCGCAGTCTCACATGTTTCATTAACCCAACTCCTATGAGTAATCCTGGGTTCGCAAAACTCGTCAGATACGGAGAGAATTGGACTTGGATTTTAACGCTTCTGGATTACACTGTGATACGCACAAAAGGTTGTTTTCCATTCCACCCCTTTCTCTCCATTCCAACCACATACTTGTCGGGGTAGAAAACAGATGTCTCAGAATGTTGACAAGCTGCAAGTAGGTCCATTTCGTGTCTAAAACAAATTTGCATGGTTCAAGGAGTCGAAAACAGCCGAGTTCGACAACGGATGGCGAGGTAAACTAGCAGCTTAGTTAGGATATGCCCACTAGAGTACAGTACCAACAAGGAAAAACCAGGAACCAAGTGAGCAATAAGTAAAGTACCTGTAAATGAGAAACGGATTGGACCAAAGTACACGCAGATGTTCTGACAGGTGACAGCGTCTGCGTCACGGTTTGTTAACCAATCACAGGTTCTGAATCTTCCCAATAGGTATCGTAACAAGTAACTCCAGACAGAGTTGAAGAAATAAAATTTCAGTTCAGTGTCCACGACAAATTAGTGAGATTGTAGTCAAGAGTCGGACCAAAAACTGGACTCAGAATGAAACAAACAATAGAACAACGAAGACTGGCACTGCAACCGTTAGTGACCGATCACGCAGTCCGTGCTCGATCGAGAAGTCATCCAAAGAATCACAACAAGCAAGGATAGTCAAGTTTGCGACGGGTTGACGACGTTATCAGTTGTTGCCCTGAATGTCTTTGAGAATTCTGAGCAAGTAGAGGAAGAGGTTCAAAATGTCCAAGTATAAATCGATACACGCGACGATATAGTCCTCTGGAGAACAATGGTGCATGATCCGGTGTGTATCATATATGATCAGTAGGCTGAACAGCAGAGCTCCTCCAATGGAAAGCGAGAATTCAAACAGCGAGGATCCCAGAAAGAACTGTGTGAAAAATGAACTGATTAAACGTCACGAAACAGAATAACAAAAAACAATCAATCCTCAGCCATTGTTTCGAGTAATGGTTTGCCTAAGAACTAAAACACCGGACCGTGCGTGAACCATAAATCGTAACACCTTTCCGGTGCCTAGCTGCCATGCTACCCAAAAGAAGCATGAGGGCTAGGATATTGCCAGGTTGCCCAAACCAGACAGGGGAAGTCGAGAGACAGAGGTCGGACCTTCCGGTCAGTAGATTCGCGCTCTAACCACTTGAGCCATCTCGTGAACCACGGGTGGTTTAGGACAACTAGAATAAGAAAGAAACCAGACATCGGTTTAGTTTTATGTTTTCTCTACCTTAGAAACAACGGATTGGCCAAAACTTCGTCTCGTACCAGATCCACTCTAGGAGAGGTGTGGATTCTCTATTGTTCCACCTAGTGAGTCGAGCAGTCAAGCTCACTTCGTAGTGCATCGGACGATCTGGACAGAGCCACCACTAAGAGAACATTCAATGCAGCAGTGGTTCCAGTTGCTAGAGATTCGTCGTCACGTGTTGGAAGCGATGGCCTAACCCGTGCACTGATGACAAATGGATCTGTTTCTCCAGTCGGGCAGGAATTGAGAGCTCCGCGATGAATATGAGTACGGATGACAAGAAAAGCAGCTGACCACGGGAGAGAGTGCCCTTCAAGTGGGATCTGAGCGGGATTCCTAGGCCTTGTAACACTAATGATATTAGTATTCGATATAGTACTACAGTTACAACGACAAGTCTGGGAGGGTTGTAGCATCTTTCATCAAGTTGTTCTACGATAACTATTTCGTGAGCAGGCTTCCACATCTAAGATCCGTCTGACGAGATAGCTCAGTAGTTAGAGCGCGAATTTACTGACCGGAAGATCCGTGGTTCGAGCCCCACCTCTACCTCTCGACTTCCCCTGTCTAGGCTTGGGCAACCTGGCAGTATCCCAGCCCTCGTGCTTCCTTCGGGTGGCATGGCAGCTGGGCACCGAAAGGGTGTTACAGTTGAACGATCCGTCTGACACAGAAACTTGTACTGTTCAGGCACGCCACTTATGAGACGTTACTGACACGTACGGGCTCAGGAATTACGCATTGCAGGGAACCGGTAAGTGAGATTTCCAACAAACAAACAAAGTCAACTATGTCAGGTGACAACTTTTGTTGTCTCGTCCCTAGGGAGCAGGTAGGCAGGCACTGGTTCTCACTGACAGTATAGGTACAATCGTCCATATGAGCTGGACTCCCAGATATCCTAAAACACATGAAGATTACATTGAAAGTGAGACCGAACTAATTTACACATGAGGAGATGCGGGTTAAGCTGGTGTATGTGTGAAACACGCGATACTTCAATACGTATAGAATTCGGGTCGCATACGCTACCCTATAGTTTTCGCAAACCTCTTGTGTAATGAAGAGCTCATGACTGACATCAGTTCTTACTTACAAAACAAACGCAACAGTGCATACCGAAGATCTCAAAATGGATCTTCAAGTGTGATGACAACTCAGTACCTTCACTGATCAAGTACTACACACTCTCAGTTTTGACGAATTCGAACTTGTTGTCCTCCATTTCTGGAAAGATCACGATTATCGTGGAGTTAAATGAGCCCATCGGTGCCTAACTACTATGAAACCCGAGAGAAGCTGAGATACTGTCAGGTTGTCCAAGCCTAGACAGGAGCAGTCAAGATGCTGGAGATAGATTCGAACCCCGGATCTTCCGGTTAACAGGTTCGCGCCTTAACCATTGAGCGACCTCAAGCTCAGCGAGTCAAATACTCATTTTCAAATTGTAATGGTGGGATCCGGACAAGTTCCTGGCAGGGAGAACCGTTTTTCAGTGGAACTGACCATAAAAGCCACCGCATCCAAGTGTAGATAAACTTGGATTTTGTTAGAGGACTCAAGGACCGACCGCAGTTTCATCAGAGAATGTAGGCAGAGTAGTCCTCAAGTTCACGAAGAGCCCTATTCAGCAATGCAACTCAATGAGCTAAACCAAGGTGCTAGAAGTCACGACCACTGTACTTCGGTTGTCTTACTACATTCATAAACTCCAGAACCGATCATCTGCTACAGTATTACGTTGTCACACACATAGTTGTACCGGGACACTCACAAGGCTTTGCAACAGTTCATCATTTAACTGAGTCTCTCCGATTCGAACGGCTGGGTAGACTGTAGATCCGCAATCGATCTGATTGCTCAGCGGTTAGAGCGCGAATTTACTGACCGAAAGGTCCGTGGTTCGAACCCCACCTCTACCTCTCGACTTCCCCTGTCTAGGCTTGGGCAACCTGGCAGTATCCCAGCCCTCGTGCTTCCTTCGGGCGGCATGGCAGTTAGGCACCGAAAGGGTGCTACAGCTGAACGACTCGATCTGATTGCAGGAGTACGTCGCGCCGTCCAGGTAACGACGGCTGTATTGCTCCGTCAACTAAGGCAGAAGTCGTACTCAAAGAAGTCGGGAAGTACACGCGAGTTGCGACGGAGAAACCGGTGTCCGAATTGGCACCACTGAAGTTTTACCTATGGCTTGCTCAGGTTCGAAAAAGTACTACTCCCGGGATGGAGTTTCAACCAATACTTACTGAATACTCACGCAAGCTTGCTTATCGAAGGTTGCTGTCGACCATGGATGCCTGCGCATATCCGGTCCACTCGACCGCTTGTTCACTTGATAAAAAATCGTGAGACCGTCCATTCTGGAGAGGTTGGTCGACGACTTACGAACTTAGGTGGCCGAAAATCAAATCCATTTCCCACAGATGAGGGTGTCCGTATATCAGTAGAACTATTTTAGTCTGGCTTCCCCTTGTACGTCGGCTGCACGCCCACTCCCATCCAGTGCAAGTAATCCAACGATGTGAGTCATTCTACTCGCTGCAGTCTCAGTAAACCCGAGAAAGCTCAGTGGATAAAATTGATCAGATGGTCAGTAAGTAAGATCGAACCCAGTCGCAGAATCTCGTCTGCTCCTGTCCAGGCTTGGACAACTTGGCAGTATCCCAGCCCTCATGCTTCCTTCTGGTGGTATGGCAGTTAGGCACCGATAGGGTGCTACAGCTGAACAACTTATCGCTATGAAGGAAATACATTTGAAGGATTCTCTGGAATTTTCCGCTGAATGCTGTTGGTGTTTCTCACATGACAGTTTTTTGCTCAAGGCTGTCACAGTCATAGCTATCCTAGTTAGCCGCACTAGGGTGAGAAACGTCGTCGTTGTTCTTGTGTTAAGTTACGTCAGAAGTTATCTTAATAGCCGAAAAGAACGTCGATTGGACGGATGTGTCACGTACGGGCTACGACGTAATCGAAGACGTGCCCTGATTGGTCAGGATGTTAGATAACCAGGGTCGAGCAATATAGCTCGGCGGTTCTCCTCACGAAGATTCTAGCGCAACCTTGTGGAACATTCTGTGATTACCCTATAAACAAAGTTCTAATAATCTTCCTTTGTCTCCATAAAGGGGCGCCTGAGTCTACCGTGCCTTCTGATTGGCAGAGTAGGAAACCAAATTCCGGCCTAGAGGTTGCACCACCGTTTACAGCACACAACAGCAGTTGACTTACGTTTATTGGACCAGCTATGAGGAGCAGAAGGAGTGCCACGCACAGTCCGGAACCCCATTGGCTGAAGTCGCGTTTCGTTTGGAAAGTGTACGACATCAAACCGAAAGTTGCCAAAGCGGTAAGGCCAACCGCTTGGAGTACTATGGTCCCGGAATAGTGGAGAACTGAAGCAGAAGCATTGAAACGTTGAAAGATGAAGTAAATAGTTCCACATTGAACAGTTCTCAAAAAAAGTATCCCGCCAGGAGAGAGTCGATCGCTGAACCACACCAACAATCGTTCGTAAACCGATGTATCTCCACGAGCGCGGGGAACATAGAACGCTCCGAATAAGCTCGGGATATAGAGAAAGTATCACACAGGAGGCCGGTCACGACTACTCTGTTCTTGTTAGGGTTGTTTGGGAAAATGTCAAGGCATTTAAAAAGTTATATTGCAACGAACGGCCGTTCACACCCAACAATATTTGTAAAACGAAAAAAGGCGAATCCGGAGAACACAAATGCTTAGTCGTCTAATTTCACCGGCGATACACGGACTGAGTACAGGGACAATTTCTAAATTTTCCCTGGGTTTATCAACAAAATCCCCATAAGAGTCAAAGAGAAACCTTATACCCAAATAGCGTATTAATGTCATGAAAGAAACCCTCCCCAAGGGAACACCATATATTCCAACTCGTGAAGGTAAATTGGTCCAGCTTACTAAGGGGCTGGTGCATTGCAACACAGTAGGGAAAAGCACCACCAAGTGAATAATAACCACGTTTCGAACTGATTACTTTATCTCGGACCGGTATTGCCAGGTGGTTTTTGCGACCCGTGATTATTTTTCAGTTACTTCCATCGACCATCAATTCATCGGGCCCTCCACTCAACGATCTTCGACTCGCCAACTTCGACTTCATCGGACACCCGATTTATCGGTCTAATTTCGCTGTGCGGGGCAAGGTAAGGCAATCGTACAGCGAATCTGATAGGAGCTCGCTAACCGGGCTAAAATAACACCGGGCGCGTGATGACTTCGTATAGACTGGCTGACTGTCTCAGTGTGTGACACATCAACCGGTAGTTACAGTTGAGAGCACAACATTTCACACGCACCGCACACACACGGTGTCAGATTTAGACGACCAGGGGCGGTTAGTCCAATACTTGTCCACGAAGCATGCAAGCCTTTACTAGTCAACTAAGCCACGTTGGTGCCACCGGATGGGAACTCAGGACAAGACAAACCAAGAATTGGTGACCCTAATAGATAGGGCTGTCACATAACCGATGACGATCTTGCACCAAAACAATTACCCTCATTGTGTTGCTCTCAGTCCTTGTCATACTGGACAAACAGAACAATTTGACATCCATAACCTGACTGGGACATCGCCTCCAAAGCGGGGCTCTCAGTACCTCATATTGTCCCCCAGCACCTGGAACCGTTGCACTTCGGTACACGGTTCTTAACTGGAAAATAATCGATTGCTTTGCTCCTGAAAAAAAACATCCACACTAGGCTAGTAAAGAAACTGTTAGTGTTGTGCTTTCCCACTAATAATCAACCCAGATCCGTGCTCTCTTTGAATGGTTGGATGAGAACATGAGATATTGCAAGTCGACTGCAGGCCAACAAACCTCGAATCCATAATGAAAAGGCTGGCGAGAATGGAATCACACAGCCCCTGAACAGCGCATCTCGGCAGAATACTGAGCTGGCTGCAATAAGTGAGATAGCTACGTCAGAAGTAATTGAATTCCCGGTGTATTGCAGAATGCAGCAGAGAGGGGAAAATAAATGAGACAATTTCACTTCGCAGCCACTGAAGGTTGACTCGTTGACACCCGTGTTCAATTACTATGAAGTATCCACCAAACAGTAATTTTCTAGAAAATGCGACTGGATAACTTTTCTCGTGAGGTGAGTATGAATAGGATTTTATGCGAAACGTTTAGGAAAACGAATCTGCCTGTTCAGTGATATCAAGCAGAACTATTGTTTGAAACGATCTGAAATTCCAGGAATGTATTCAGAGTCGAAAAAGTAAATGCCTAAGATTAGTTATTCCAAAATTCCCTTATATCCTTGCATTGTATTGGATGGAGTTACGTGGACGCTCAGACATTCAGGAACACTTCAGTGCCCCTCCACCTTCGAGCGTCCCTCGTTGGGGTTATTGTACGTCGGTCACACTTAGGTAAGAACGACCCGATCCCCTACGTTCGACTTAATAGTGGAACTTACCGTAGTACCAATAAAGAACGTGAGCATGCCTTCTAAAAACAAAGTACTAACTGGTGCTCACCTATTGACCCGACAGCAAACGACTCCAACAAAGTCTGAGAAGGATGGGTAAGAAGCAAGAACAGGACTTACAAATCCAAAAAGAAGAATATAGTTGAGTGGCGTTTCATGTTTCTTGAAGGCAAGAGCAATGAGGAATCCGAAAGCCAGAAACGCCGACAGCAGCGACAAGCCACTAAAAGATGGTACACAATTAAATCCAAACTTACCCGAAGGCCGAGGCTTCTAATAACGGCTGCCTTACATAAAACATTGCACCAGCGACTAGTGCTGTGACAGCGAGTTGCGTGAACAGTATGCCATATACTTTTCTCAAGAAACCTATAAGCCGTAATTTGAGGTGTCATTACAGTTTGGAAAACTCGCCATTTCTTACGGAAACATGGGCTTGTGCCACATTGTTTCTGAAAGCAAAGTCCTTCTCAAGAGGATGTGATGGAGCCTCGATATCAGGACGCACCGAAGACATGGCAGACGTCAAGCAAGTACGTTGTTATTGTACTATGCAAGCCAATACACTGAAATGAATTTGAAAAGCTGTCGTGAACCAAAAGCCGATATTCAACACTTCCCAATACTTGGGATTTAGGCTAAATGCCTAAAACCTCACGTGTATATGAGGGGAACCCTGGTAATCTTGAACAATCGGATCGTCCAGCTGTAAAACTCTTTCAGTGCCTAGCTGCCATGCCACCCGAAGGAAACACGAGGGCTTGGATACTGCCAGCTGGCCCAAACCTAGACAGGGGAAGTCGAGATGCAGAGGTCGGGCTCGAACCAGGGAACTTCCGGTCAGTAAATCCGCGCTCTACGTCGTCTTAAACCAGAATTCAGACGTATATAAAGCAACCGAAAAGACGACAACAACCTCGTCCCCAACTGATTCGATGACACCAACATCTGGCCCAATAAATAAGTCAGACAACAAACGGCTCAGTAGTGGCGTTGACGGACTTCGATTATTGGCCTATCGGCCAATGTAGCATGAGATTATTTGTAAACGTGTGGTTCATGGTTGTAAATAGGCCGAGATACCGTTAGTGCGCACAGACGGGAGCACAACTAGGGTCCTCATTTAAGGCCATTGGCTCAAAAGCCACCGCAAGGCAGCGGTGGTTGGCGTAAGACCGTCAAAGCAGCTTGCATTTTTAAGGAGCAAGACGCTGCATGTGTTACAACCTCCAATCCGAAGGACCTACATACTATGCTGGTCAGATCTCTAACCACTAACCAACCTGGTACGACAGGCTATGTCACACGTACGCCCCCCCCCCAGTAGAGCTCAATAGGTCATAGAGGTTCACAAATCGTCACATAACTCAACACACGGCCTGGTCTTTTCGAGACAGAGTGATCTTCTGGGCGGTATTATGAATCTATGTGGGATGCAAATGCACACACTGTGTTGCATGAACTGAGCACCTGTTTCATCATGCCGAACGGAAGCAACAGCACACGTCACCGATTTTCCAGTTAGGACAATACATACCTGTCACACACAGTTGAGACGAACCGTAGTCAGTGATAGCACAAAAACTTATACCAGTATAGTGACCATTAACAAAACGTCGCCCTCCTCAGCAGAGTAGTTCTGAACCTAAACAAACATGATCTCCCCTTATAGCCGTCGGATGGTGCCATCGGTAGAATCGCTACCTTGCTACCTTTAGCGGGGCTGGCAGGCAAAAATATGTCAAAGTTGATACTCTGCCACTTTATTCACTAATGTCTTCAGACTCCCATCCTGTCCATTTAATGGTCAATGCCCTGCATTACCCGGCTACAGGCATATCAGTCTTGCATCCAAAATGGCGAATAAAAGCGCCCTGCGCTCGCACCAGCTCCTTTGTGTCCGCTCCTCAGGCATACCCTTCCCATATTTTTCTAACGAAATCTTGAGCAAGTCAGCCAACAAACTGCACTTGTTCCTCCTCTTGTCTAGGATTGTGCAACCTGGCAGTATTCCAGCCCTCGTACTTCCTTCGGGTGGCATGGCAGCTAGGCACCGAAAGGATGTTACAGCTGAACGCTCATCTTTATCTATCATGTCAACAGTAATATGAATTCTCTGGCAATGAAGCTAAGACCACTTCCATAACGCTGCCGCCGGAAAGTTTCACCACACTCTGCAACGGGCTGTAGCAGCACTTAGGTAACTCTCATGTCCTCGGCTGAAGCTTCCCAAATTGACTGTATCCTCATTCAGATAGTATCCCAGCCGCCGGGAGTCTCGACGTAGAAGTGGGACGCTTATGAGTACTGTTAAGGCAGCAGAGGATATCTGCCTTCCGCAGGAATTTCTCAGAATGACTTAGTTTTCGCCTCTATCCTTTAACAAGGCAGGGGAAGATACTCAGTACTAGGCGCCTTTATTCTCTCAAGAAATTTGACATGGTTTTCGATATCCTTCCGTTAGAATCAAACAGTTCACACTTGGTGAAAAAATTTGGTGGTGCACTGACCATCACCATCATCATCATCATCATCATCAACAACAACAACAACAGTAACAACAAAACAGTGTTCAACACCAATGTTTCGCCCCAAGAAAACTATCACGTATTGTGTAGAACAGGACATAAGTGGATGGGGAATAGAGTATTTCAGACGTCATTCCAGAGAACTTGTTGAACCATCACCATCACTGGAGACACCAACATCATTGTTGACAATGACGTTTTACCGTCGTACAACCGCAAAGTTTATCTAGTTATATTTAGAGCCCTAAAATGAAAAGAGTGGCTGGAGGAGGGGAACCTTGTGTTGACCTATCGCAAACATTCTCAGGCGCCCACACTTCCAAGTGCTCAGCACAAAGACCATGACATCGATCAGCCGCCATTTCTTGCCAGCAAAGCGCAGGAAGGATCACCAAGACTTCATCCTGGAAGGCGTACTGCACGAACACACAAACTCTTCGTAATCTCCTTCACACTCTTCTGCCAAGTCATACGTTGTCCACCTGGAGGTTTCCACCATTCTGAAGGAAGCGCAAAGAACAACACTCGTCTCGATGGACGGTGTTTCGGTGTTCGTAGCGCATAGTCGAGCCACCGCTGTTGATAGTGCTCGAGGTTTTCTGCGATTGAAGTACTTGCTGCAAAACCAAACACTCGTTTTTAATTACCTCATTAAGGACTCGTTGACGCCATCCGATACAAGCAACGCTTCTGATGCATCAGTGATAAAAAAACTGAAGACGCCTCACATCCTCCGTTCGCAGAAGTCATGTCTCGAAAGCATACAACAATACGGTCCTTGAGCCAAATTGCCGACAGGTGGGATCTCCTTCCTTGGCCCGATAAGGAACGGGGATCGCTGTGAGATACAGCGGGGATCCGAACGGGGCACAGATCCATGATGAACACAAAATCTGAAGTGATAGCGTTTCCGATTACGAACCAGACTTTATTTGACCGACTGGCTAGGTTCGCGCTCGTGACTTACCTAAATAGTTTCTGCTGATAGGCTTCGACAACCGGAAAGCGCTTATCACCTCGTTCCAAAAAAACGCTCTGGAACACGGGCACGAACTGAATCTGAATCGTACATGCGTTACAAAAGCAGCGAAGGTTCTAGGCATATGGTCGTAGTCTTTAGCAATTGCTGTATGGCTACGATTTAGATAGCACTACGTAACACCATCCTGACAATTATGCTGAAAGGTTGTGCTCGTGATAAATGGAGGGTGATCAGCGCACAGTTGTATGAAGCGACTGTTGTCATCGGATCACAAGGCTTAAACACCGAAACTGCTTCCACGATGGCTCACATTCTTGTTGAGTCTTCCCATTCGGGACTTCAAATCGCCATGTAAATTATCGATGTATCCACTGAAGTATCCACTGAAGTTTCGGGACTTCTCTGAATAGGGAGATTGTGACAGTTGGCGTACGGAGCGATAACGACTGGATTTTGGGTTTGAAATCGTTGGATGCCGGAACAAAACCTGCCACCTTGACGTGGTGGTCGCGCTTGAGTGCTGCAATGATCCTGCGGGCTACACTAGCTGGAACTTCTTTCCACAAGGTGCAACTATATCAGGAAGGCGGAAGTAGCGCAGTCTAAGAGCAGTGGGACCTCGTACCACGAGTAATCGTGCCACAACAGCATCTGAGGGAAAGTCGTACTGTTCTCTGCAATAGAAGTGTGATCAGCAAGGCATCTCCCCAGGCGGCCAGCATGTCCATATTTAAGGAAGCAGCGATGCTGCCTTCCCCTGAGAGAGGACGGGTTAGAAAAGATCGGCCCTAAAAACCGCACACTTTGATCGTCCAACGGTTAACCGTGACCGCCGGCGCATTAGTAAACACGGTCAAAACACTTTTAAACAAGAGTCCGGTACTGCTCAAAAGGCACCTGCTGCGCGCAGCTCCACCAGCGGTGAGACAGTAATGCCTTACTCTCTGCGCCTTCGGGTTGGGCCAACCCCCTGCAGCCGAGCAGGTAAGATTATTGAGTCATCAGCTCCTGGAAGGGTCCCCAAAGAAAACCCCACATCCTCCGACTGCTTCATGGATCAGACTTGAGTCAAAGATTCAAGGTGGGACACCTCAACCAAACCCGCTTCCTCAGCCTGGGCAACCGGGAAACAATTTGCCTGCATCGTTCTGTATCCAACAATGTCTCTCCCCAACCCCTTCCGACCACACAAACAGACATTGCTGGGTCATTTGACTGTCAGTTATCTGACCGATGGGCTTTATGCTCATGTCCATTAAAAATGAGCAAAATAACACGTTGCCAAATCCTTTTTACATAAGAGCTTTTAAAGTCCATACTCTATGTCAAATTGGCAAGCAGATAAAGCTCCTGAGGCCCTATACTTTCTTAGAATTGATGTATACTGTTTCTCCGGAACAAGCATAGAAGACCCAAGCGTGGCTATGCATCTCAGAACGCCAAGGATGAACTCGGCTCTCCCATATTTATCCCTCTGCGTGTCCAGTGATCCAGAAGCGATGACTCGCAGAATATACGGCGTGAGAGTTGCACTCAGCCCAGAGCTGAGCGCGCTTTGCTGAATTGCATCCCATGGAACGGTCATCTTTGTGCTGTCCGGTTGTCCAACTCAATTAAGCTGCAAGCCCCTCGATGTAAAAAGCGGTGCCTACTTGTAGGGTCGGCACACGCCCCAACGAACTGCAGTTCTGACGCTGAGAAGGATACTTTCATCGAGAGCTTTCCGGACTTATTCGTGGAGCAAGAAGTAGACATTGTGGTCTTTCCAGGCGACATGAATGCTTCAGTTGGTCGTCTGAGTTCTTCGGAATCACATTTGGGCGGTCGATTCGGAGTCGGTGCTCGTCGCACAGACAGCAGAGAACGACTTATCCAATTGTGTGCAGATCGTGAACCGTTTTTTGCTAGTACGAACATTCAGCACGAACGTTCGCACCGAGTAGCCTGCGTTCACCAACTGTAAAGCAACCGTGGACCCAGTTGGATCCCGTGGCCATCAGCTACCTGTGGAGAGCCATAATTCAAGGCTGCCGTTCCCTATGAGGAACACTTGATTCCGACCACATGATGGTGCGTGTCACCTGACAGTTCACTTCCCTTCAGGCCCTCGCAAGTCAACAAGAGGCATGCCAATCCACCATCTTCGAAGAACTACCACAGCTGAATAGCATCGATATGAGCTAGCTCAGGAACCCTCTATAGTAAACCAACACTGCACTCGTACCGAGAACGTGGATGAAGCATGGCAAGGTGTGAAAGGAGCTACGCTAGTGGCGTTCAATGGAGTCTGTCCGACTTCTCTGGTACGACCAAATGACCATTGGACATCGTAGAGATCGCCAGTCCTGACTGACGCTAGGAAATCCATACCAGCAAGCAAAGAGTACGACGACGCACACAAATCTCTCAAACGCCCAATAGTGAAGAGTCTAAGGAAAGACTGACGATCTTGGTGGACATCGAAAGCCCTGGAGATAGCTTTTGCTACCGGAAACAACCGTGCCCTATATCAACCGATACGGTCGAATGGTCCTAGGAAAGCAACGGTCAGTTACAACGATAAGTGAAAAAGACGGCTCAATAATTCACTCGCAAAAATATTGACCGGAAAGATGGGCCGAACACTTCGCAGAACGGTTGAGCTGGTCTCCTGCAACACGGTCTGTGGAGATAGTGCATACGGGCGAATGGAATGTAAACCTTAATCGCCCGTCGGAAGAAGATATAAAGTGCGAAATATTCGCACTAAAACGTGAGAAGGCACCAGGACCTGATGGTCTCTATCCAGCCCTGTTTAAAGAAGTCGGAGAATCCCTGTGACCCACTTAACAAAGCTTATTGGTGCGATTTGAGGCGAACAGAAAGTGCCTGCAGAACGGGGCATGCCGACAGTTATTCCTATCTTCCAAAAAGGGTACGCGGACGCTGTGTGAAAACCACCGTGACATCAGCCTGGTAGTTGTGGCATCGATAGTGCTCTCTGGTCTTATAGTTCGAAGGTTAACTGAGCACAAGGACAGTCCGAGAAGAACAAGTTAGGTTCCGTCCTGCAGGAGGATGCGCCGATCACATTTTCACCCTCCGACAGACTCTGGAACTGCGACACTGTTTCCGGCACTCAACAGTGGTTGTCGTTCTTGACCCCGACCTAAAGCTTTCACTTTTTCATGATGGTCGGCCTTCTGTGCTGCAATGATCTTGTGGGCTGTACTGGCTGGAACTCAGTTTCTAGGGGTTTAACCACGCCAGAAAGGACAACGGAAAGCAGCCCGACGAAGAACGGCGGGTCCCCGTAATACGAGGAATCGTAGTACGTAGATTACTGCCCCGCGCTGAGAACGTAAAGAGGCGTGCTACACCCTTTCTCGCTTGTGCGTTTCAGGTGAACGGAAGACGCTCAACAAGAACAAACCCGACCCGGGAAGCTTGGGCAAAAGGCTCGATCGTGTGTCAATCAGTGAGTAGTACGAACCCAAGGTAGACATCTCGGCCGCTCCCCTCTCGGCTCGGACAACTTGGCGGTCTCTCAGTCCTAGCACTTCTTTTGAGTGGGACGGTGGCTGTGCACAAAGCGTTGAAGCTGGGCGATTATCCGCTGAGTACCGACTCCTAATCTACCACCCAGCCGTTCTTAAGGGCTTGGTCGTCCAAGTTAGGCGTTCATATCACCCGCCAGGATGACTATACTCTTTCTTTTACTGAACGAGGTAGTCTTGAATGATGTAGATAAAACCGACCTCCCTCGGTCTCAGAACTGCAGTCTTTTGGGGCGTGCGCTGACACGACGAATGGACACCGTTTGCCGCACCAGCCTGTATTGATCAACGCAGACAACCACATAGCGAAAAGACAACTGTTTGTTGGATCCAGTTCGGCGAGTCGCTTTCGGCTCACACTTAGTGCAACTCCCACACCACGATGCGTTGCGTCAGGATAAATAGATATCCTAAGAAGGATAAGCTACGAAAATGGTTGCCGGCCTCAAGTCCATGAACTACGAAGCGTGTCTCGCGCTGCTTGACCTCTATCCCTTGGAGAATCGTCGCCTCCGAGGGGGCTTAATTCTTACCTACACTCGGTTTGAACAAGGCTTGGCCAACAGGTTTTTCACAGTTGATCCAGCAAACACACGGCGAGGACATAATAAGAAGATTTTTACGCTCAGAGCGCACACCTTCGTTAGGCAAACTTTCTCATTTCGGGTAGTTGCTGTGTGGAATAACCTTCCTCAGACGGTTGTCCACGCTTCCACTAGAACTCAATTCAAAACACTATTAGACACATATTTATGCGAGTCCTCGCACTGGCAAGCATACTGCCCCGCGCTGAGAACTTAAAGGGCAGTGCTACACACTTTTTCCAGTTATGCCTTTCAGGTGAACGACGGCCGCTGGACGACAAGAACAGAACCGACCCGGGAAATTTGGGCAAAAGCCTCGATCCTTTGTACCAATACTTGAATCCGTGAAGCGGAATTCCAAAACGATGGGGCCTTACCGCTCGTAGTTAGGCGCTGCTAGGGCCTCGAGGCCTACGCCGCACGCGATTGGCCAAAAGACGGGCCCTTACAAGTCCAGCATAAAGTCAAGCTCTGATTGGTCAAAAGCCTAAATACAACTCCCAATCATGCTCCAGTATCCGCCGTGTGCAGGCTACCAGTGTCGCGCCAGAAGGCGTCAGGATTTCCAGAATGTGCCGATCCTTAGAAGCGCACCCCAAATTTCTCTAAAACCGCGCTTTGAACGAATTAACCGGTAACGTAGCGTTTTGGCATTGGATGGTGTATTTTCGAACACTTAAAATCTCCGCAAGCAGCAGTGATTTTGATGGAAGTTGTTTAAAGGTACTAGGGACCACTATGGGCACAGAATTCGTAGTTTGATGACTACTAATTGCTTCTCGTGTAGTCTTCGTGAAGATGGTAGGAAATTTGGTGGAAAAACTGTGATTTCTTCTACGTGTACTCTTCTGTATTTGATTCGAAAAACATCTGAAGAATCTGCAATAATAATTATGCCCTCTATGTCCTCGCAAACACAAAATGGAGTACCCACAGAATTTTCTATCGATGCGGCAGGCGTCCCGCCAAACAACGCCAAGGAATTCATCACAGCTAGCTAGTTTTTATGCTGGTCAGCACAAGATATAGCAGGTGCGCGGCGCGATTTTATCTTCATCGGTATACTGATCTCTTGATAATGTCATCAAGAATTAGTGGGTTTATTGGACAGAACAAGCAGTCGGTAAAATAAAGTGGCCAGTGCCTTTAAGTTCTGGCTGACCCCGTGCATGAACGTCTTGGGTGAGTCGGTTGGGGTTGTCATGGTAGTTAGGATTAGCCAAAGAATCGTGACATATTGCGACCAGCATGAATCAAAGATATTCTTCGGTCCAACGACGCACGCGGTGGTTTATTGCCACCATTCAAACGAGGCACTAAGACAGCCGTGTCTATACTGGGGACACAGCCAGAAGTGGTCACACTTTCCAACTGCTGCAGTGAGGCAAAACTACAGATTTCAAAAACGGTCATCGATATTCGGTGTAGATGATACTCATGCGGTAGATAAGAACGGGTGTGGGCATATGTGATTACGAGGGACGTACATTGGTCAACCTGTGAGCAACTAAAGTAGCTCCGACAGTACGGGGACATGAGTGCAGAGGAAAACGTGAGATGTCTGGTGGTGTTGTGTTCGCAAGATGAGGTAAATTCAGAATGGCGCAGGTACAGCTCTTTGTGTTCTCGGATTTCCCCTCGCGTGAGATTATATGGAAAGCTCTCCAAACGCTTCTGTACACAAAGCGGTGCCCGTCAGGGGTGCTTACTCTATCCATTGCTATTTGATATCGTGATCGAGGAGATAATGATATGAACGGCGAAAGGTTTTCTCAATCCCGAGGCAGTGAGAAAGCGAGTTCTCGGTTGTGCAACGGGACTTTTATTGAAAGACGTGCCCGGCACCAAAAGCTGCTCTTAATATACCATTGTTTGCTCAAGAGAGCGCTGTTTTCCGTCGCCAATTTAGAGTAGCGGTGGCAGAGAGGTGGCAAGCCCTTGACTTGGCAGGGGAGCATGTAAGCGACTACAGGAAGTTTGGGTGCTCTCAATGCTACTCCCCCTTCAGGATGGGGACCGAGTGATCCCCCTTGTGCCTGGTTAAAGAAGCTGTACCTTGTAGCCGCTACTCGACGTCAAATGCGTTCTCGTTTTCATTTTCTATCCGGATTGCCTGAACGAGTATTTCTAGTAAGCTAGCACTAAGCCCCTTCCCCGTCCAATTTTATCCTTTTCTTCACAATAACGCTTTCAAATAACCCATGGTTGTACGGCAGCAAAGCATCAGTGTTCAACACTGATCTCGTGCTGTTCGTGATGATGATATGGCTAGATAGTGACCGGAAAGGCCAATCAAGTATGGTATGAAGGCGCTTCGAGAAAATGGATTATGGGGAGTTCGAGCTCATCGACCAAATGGAGAACAAGAGCGGGAGTGGCGGAACTGTGCGTTGTATCTTACTCGGATGTGGATTGAGTGGTAGTTCTTCCTGTACGATAAGGTAAAGTAAAACCTGCAGTCTTCAGCTAGATCATCATTCTTATCAGAGACCGTTAGATCGCGTCAGGCGTGGCTGTCATCTTTTCGGATATTGTAGGCAGATGTGTGGAATTGAAGATGGGTTGCAATATTTCGGTATAAACGACGAGCTGGATGAGGCCAGACGGATATGACAGACGAGACAGACATGGAATGGAGTCCTAAATAGCCAGCAACTTCCAAAATGTTGTTTTCTGATATTTTGAAGCTTTTTTGAAATATAACCGGATGCTGAATAGCACAGAAGCGTCGGTTCACAAACTTAAGCACGTTGGCTGATCCGTTTTCCAGAACTGAGTCCCTGGTTGGTGAAACCGCTACTGTGGTTGCGTATGGAATGGTTACAAGTTATGATAAGGACGACGGAGCTGTCTATTCTCTTAAGCCACACTGAATCGGTATCCGGGAGCAGAAGTGGAGTAATGTTAGGATTTAGTGCTCTCGGTGAGCAGATGTGACACCATGTACTCGTTTACACACAAGAGCGCTACGGCTGCATTCATGGGTGCACCTTTGGGGACGCATGTGGCCGTTAGATCCTAGGGCTGAAGTCTATGCCGCTCGGTCACGCGACTGACAAGTACATTCCCCTTTTTAGTTTGAACTTCTCTGCGTCTAATAGTGCATATGATCGCGGAATATCGCTATCGAAGGGACGAAGGGACCAACTGAGCAGTTAGTAAACCTACCTACATAACAGTAAGAGTCGGGCTTCAGCGTGGATGCCGATCGAGAATTATGTATTTTCAGCGATATTGCGGAAGACATCCATGAGTTGTAATTGAATATACATTTTTCCTTTCAGAAATCCTGTCGAGTGAAAGCGGCTTCCCGAAAACGAGCACTTGGTTGACCACACATTACTTTGTACCGATGTGTGGGGTTGGCAGACGGACGACATGTATTGATATGAAGGACTGCCATTGGCCGTCGGATTGGCCTAACGTGAGCAGTTGAGGCCTCATATTCAGCCGCGTGCATGGGTTCGGCCCGGGTAGTTACGATAAGTAGCCGAGGTAAGCGACAACGCGCACAATTATGAATATAACAGGCCAACGCTGGTCGTTGGATTGGGCTATCACGCATTGGTGAGGCCTCTTATTCATCAGCCCGCATAGATAATGGCATGTTTTTTTCATATAAGTAGCAAACATAAGCGAAGACGCGTACAGTTGAATATGACAGGCCATAGTTGGCCGTTGAATCAGGTTACCGTGCATGGTTGGGACCTTATAATCAGCGTCGCACTAAGATATGAACCTAGCAGTTACGACAAGCAGCTAAGTTAGACAAAAGCGCGCGCTGTTATCACGATGATCGGCATGGGTTGACTTCGTTTTCCGTCAATGTGTTTGGGCTTTATGACGTTTTTCATAAGCAGCTGGATCATTTCCAATGGAAAGATATTACTGTATTGTTAATTAACATGAACTTATTTTATAACACTGCACCATCTACTGACTAGTTGCGCATATCAGAGAATGGAGATCATCTTCAGGGGTGCAAACCGTCATCAATACTGCATAATTCATTGACCACTGTCGATGGCACCACCATACCTGCGGAACGCGTAGCAAACCCCGTTCCAGAAGGCAAGCAGCAATTCTGATGGACAATATGTTGCACGAGCACACTCCCAAAATTATTGTGAGTGGTCTGATCGCACTCCGTTGCACACCGCCACAAAATCAGTGGTGCTGTGATTCGATCACAGTTAACTCGTTGTCCCTTGGCCATACCGCATGTTCTTTTGTGAAAAATAATAAGCATAGGCAATGGATGGTTAGATATTGCATCCAGTTACCATGCCACTAGTGTTTACCGGGATCAGGTAAGATCCCGTCTAAGACGCGAGAATTATTGAGAGGGCCAAATCTATATGGCGACTGGGTAAACCCGCGGCCGAAGCGGCCCGCGGTATCGAGGCGGCCCTAAACGAACGGAGCTGTGTACGCGAGTGCTTTATTTCAAATGTGCGTACTGCAGTCCGGAGTCTGCTGCAGGGGTGACATATCGAATAATGTCGTCTCGCACAGTGCGAGCACTCGCACCCCATTTTGACTGCACCCTTACGCAAAGGATGCGCTTATGTCGACCTGAACTGCACGATATCCGTGGGTCAATAGTAATAATAATAACGTTCATTCCAAACTTGTGGGAGGCGTGCCGTCGGGCATGATCATAAGGTTAGAGTCAGAATAAGGGCATAACTGGCGGAACGGTGAGTACAGGGGGGTTTGGGAAGAAGGACAGCGTCATAGGCTGCAGGCTATATCCGATGTAGACGTAGTCACCACTTAATCGGCACGAGCAGGAAAGCAAAGTTACTGTGCTCTTTTTTGGAGAGAACATCGAGCAAGATCAGATCGTTAGGAGTTGAAGATGGCAGGCAAGAACAAAACGAGGGAAGGCAAAACAAGAGACTTCCTGCGTGACATATGACAAGAGATATGTAGGCTGTAGAAAATCAGAAACCAGAACATCAGATCTGGTGCAGCAGCAGAGTTTGCGCCATCCAGCCGATCGAACTGAACCGAAGCCTAAAAAACCGCTGAGGCCTCGTGGCCTTGGACTGTTGGGCTCATGGCCAGGGTCACAAAAACGTATGTGGATATGATGAAACGAGGGAACATCAAAGCGGATAAATGGTAACAGGAATCTCAAAAACATGGTATACAGTGAAACCGTAGAGACTCACTGGTGTCGCTGTTGTGGAGCTGAGCACAATAGTTTTTTGAAAGAGTGAGATGGTGGCAGCACACGGGCCAGAACACGTACTGTATAGGAAATTGTTGATTTTTTATGAGAAACGCAGACTGAAAGTCCACCGAAATGGCTACATTCGAACGAAAGGTTCAGCAGTTTGCAATGAACATAACATGAAGGCAGATGGGGCCAGGTGAGGAACTTATTCGTATTTGCAGTTGATAGAACGAGTGGGTGAGAGAGTACGGTCGAGATTCGGAAGGAAACCGTTGCGGGTGTACTACCAAACTGGGTATGGCAGCGCCGTGCCGTCATTGGCCTAACATACTTCAGTTTTCGGGCAGCCCCGTGACGGACATCACATTTGAGGCCACTGGGCTGGGACCTACGATTCTCTGAGCGTAGATAACAGCCATCCAGGTCGTCCATACTTGATAGTGCCGGAGTTCAAAGCTTGGGAAGACGAGAGAATGTAATGAGATTAACAAAGCATGGTGGGTTTGAGGAGAACATCGGGGAAAGACTTGACGTCTACCGCTATTAGGGTGGGGACAACAAGTGATTATATGAGATAGGATAGGGATGGATTTGTACTTAGTAGACTGGGGGCCAAGCAACGGTTGAGTTAGCTAACCTGTGATATTAAAGTACGAGTGATCTAGTGCAAACCGGTATCAGCTCGCAGAGAGGTAGTGGGTCAGGGAAATTAAACGTATGAAGACTGATGGGGATGGACTTCTGAAGTGACGGGCTAGATTAGCTGATATTTGTTACTTGCGCTTGGCACAACCATAACCTAGAAAGGAAAGTAAGCCTCAGGGAAATAATCACCAGTCCCCAGAACACTGCTATCAGCTTCAATTTAACAAGTGGTGCTTGGCGAGTAAATAGCCGTTGGGCCCTAGTCTTGAATGCTGGTAGTGGAGGGTTGCGAACCTCTGTAAACATCTATTTCTCATTTCATATGCTCACTCCTGGGAGTAGCAGGTAGGTGCGTGTGTTTTGTTTGGTTGACTAAGTGCGCTTTGGTGCGGTACAACCCCAGTTACGACGAAAGCAGCTACAGATCGTACGTCGAAGTAAGCCAGGGGCATCACAGAATCTTCAGGCTATCCCATCTGTTTTTTTAACGGAGTTCTTTTATTTTTTTAGTAAACGGACGAAAGCCCAGTTTGTTCTTTTTTTTCATCGTCTGTAGTTTATAGCTCTGCCAGTTAAATGGCACAACCGGGACGAGTCCAGCCCAGCAGCAACAAACAGAAAACAACAGTACTCTTTTGTTGATTTTCTGGATTAAAGGCCATGCTCGCCATGCGATGGGTGAGGCACCCATGCTACAGGAGGCGCGACGGGTAAACGAACGCAACATGGTGCAACGCAACACGGCAACCCTCCCTGCAGGACGTACCGACCACCGCACGAGGTTCTCATCCCTCATGCATGCTGCCAAATCTGCAAGGTGGCATGCCACCAAGCAGTCATAAATGCGGCTTGTGCAGTAAAGAATAATAATATTAATAATAATAATAATAATAATAATAATAATAATAATAATAATAATAATAATAATAATAATAATAATAATAATAATAATAATAATAATAATAATAATAATAATAATAATAATAATAATAATAATAATAATAATAATAATAATAATAATAATAATAATAATAATAATAATAATAATAATAATAATAATAATAATAATCATGGAAGCTCTTTTCCGAAGAGAACACTGAGCAAGGTCAGATCGTTAGGACTTGAAGGTGGCGGGCAAAAACAAAACGAGGGAGGGCAAAACAAGAGGCTTCCTGCCTGACATATGACAAGAGATATGTGAGCTGTAGAAAATCAGATCTGGTGAAGCAGCAAAGTTGGCGTCATCCAGCCGATCAAATTGAACTGAAGCCAAACAACAACCGCTGAGGCCTAGCGGCCTTGGTCTGTTGGGCTCATGGCCAGGGTCACAAAAAGCGTAAGTGGGGATGATGAAATGGAGGGACTAGCAAAGCGGGTTAATGGCAACAGGGATCTCGAAAACATGGTATACAGTGAAACTGTAGTGACTCACTGGTGTCGCTGTTTGTGGAGGCGGGCATAATAGTTTCTTTGGAAGAGAGAGATGGTGGCAACACACGAGCCGGGACGCGAACTGTATAGAAAGTTATTGAATTTGGTGGGAGGCACAGTAACACAGAGATGGTTAAGTTTGAACCAACAGTTCAGCAGGTTAGAATGAATGTGTCATGAAGGCAGCTGGGGTCAGTTGGGAGGTTTGGTCGTATTTGCAGTTAATGGAACGAGTGAGCGAGAGGGCACGGTCGAGAGAAGGAATGGAATAGTTGCGGGTGTGCTATCAAACTGGGTATGGCATTGCCGTGCCATCATTGCCCTGACATGCTTTGGTTTTTGGACAGCCCCGTGACGGACGTCACATTTAAGGTGAGTGGGCTGGGGTGTGCAGTTCTTTGGGCAGCGGGATTCATTTCAGGCGGGCCGAGGAAACAAGGTGGAACGAAGCCGATATGGAATCGCAGGTTTTTTTGGTCCGCTTGAGGATCCTGTTTTTGTAGATCACCGATACACAGAATTTTGGCACGAGCTGTAATTTGTGAAACTTGTCTTTCATCCAGTGTAATAATAAAGGGTAATTTATTGTTCAGTATTGACAATTATGTACATCTATGTGAATGACTCTCACTCTTAATTCCGCGTAGCTAGTGAGGATATGGCGATGTTCCACGGCTATATGTATGTGAATTTTTATCGTTCTAGTAAAAGATCATTCACAAGAGGGAGCATAACATCAATAAGCCTGATTCCGCCAGAAGAAGTAACAAAACCGTCAGAGAATAAGGTCACCGATTGCCCTCCATCCTGGTAATCGTAGGCTTTGTCGCTTACCTTGGCTGCTAATCGTAACTGCCAGGGGGTATCTATGTGTGCTGCTGAGTATGTAGCCTTAATGGAGCCTTAATCCAAAATTCAACGGCGGCACTTTCTCATTATCGCCATAGGCCATTTCGCTCTGCTATGCTCACTCCTGAAATTAATAAAGCCACCGTTTGCGAATTATTTTTATTTGTTTGGTACACCGGAACAAGCATAAAGTATAATCATTTCTTTTTTGTTTCCTGTTATCTGTTTTCAGTCGACGTTGGGGGTCATTATTCGGCGATTTTGTTGACGCAAACCAGTTTGAAGCTGAAGAAAAGCACCTTCAAGGCTATCGTAAGGGCGATCTTGCTCCATTTTTGTGACAACTGATCCCCAGAATTCAAACGTGTACACATCGACTTAGCCGTTGCGAGTGGGTGGGTACCTGGCGTCGATTCCATTCTGCTGGAGAAGCAAACTAGGCTATGTAAGACTTGGAAACTCAAATCAACGAGCCCTCATTCGATTTCAGTATGTTACACTTATGTCTAAGTTACGTCTAACGTACTGGTTTTCAGCAAGTTACCACATGGCAAAAAAGGCGACCAAAACCCTAAACGTCCATGACTCTTGCTGCAGCTGTTATCCATTAGGCTTCTTGGTATTGGTGGACCTTGTGGAACGTGCTCGCGACCAGTATAGCCTGTGGGGGTAGCTGCACGCAAGCGCGACTCTAGCATCAGGGAGCAGCATGTTCGGCTGTGTGGCCCTTAAATGGCCCTGGGTGGCATTTACCCACATCAAAATCAAGCGGATTCGTCCATTGTCGCAAATCGCTACCTAGGTTTGTAACAATTAGCCCACAAAATTGAGGCTCTTTCTCTAAAACAGTGGATTACCATTTGCCAATCTATCATCACAGTGGAACACAAGTTTAGCGGCCCACATCTCGGGTAAATATGTTGACTATCATCGTCTCACTGCCACACCATCTAATCTTCAGATCCATGAAGAAGCTCAATAGTTTATGCAGATGCGCCAAACGTTTGCTTAATTAGGAAAACTGGTTCTATGATTGAGGAACGTAAGGCATGCAGATCATGATGACCCATGCCCTTAGATCGTGTTTTCTGGTGCGCTGCTGGATATCACTCCGGATCCGGATCAAAACATAGGAGCTCAGCGCAGTATGCTTTCTTATTTTTGTCCCAGGGAGGAACAAAACTAAAATGTTTGAGCTTACAGTACGATGCTAGTAATAATGTTTCAGATCGCCACACAGGGACAAGAGACTGTGATAACTGTGAGGTTGCACAACCAATGTCCACCTCATCAGCCAGATATAGGAAACAAGTACTTCATCCCTGTGCTCTAAAGTGATCATATACACAAAATATAGATTTCTTACTATTCTTTGAAAAAGAGCAGTCATGATTAGCGCCTGTGGGGCCTTTTTTGCCACGCACCCTTCGTCGCTTGCAGCTGACAGCGGCGAATCACTGACTGGTGGACCATACTCTTACATTTCTGTTAAGTTCGCATAGTAGCTCCTATTTAAAATACAGTCATCTTCTAGTATCTTTGAAGCTCATGCTTAGCCGTTCATTATCTTTCTTCTATCCATCTTTACATTAACCTAGCTTTGCACAACGGAGACCCTCTGATTTGATTCTTTACCTGAGCTAAAAACTGTTACCGCCCCATACCGGCAAACGGTGTCTTCGAGTGACGCGTAACACCAGAACCTCCGGGAAGGCAAAACAAAGTCGAAGCTGGGTTTCTGTACGATACTATCAGTGTAAGACAAATTCATAAATTATACGAACCTCGACAGTAGATGCTGGTCTAAAACAAATGGTCTAACTGGACTACGAAAGTACCAACCATAGGAGCAAACAGGCTCCCACGTGGGACAGCACACGTGCATAAAGTCGACCACAAATGGCGGGATGACCTCAAGGCCAAAGGAGTGAATTGGTGAGGACAAGCAAACGCTAGTTTATATACACGCTTTAAACACAACAATGGAGCGGAGGTTTCAAATAGGGGCAGAATAAACGTGGGGAATTTCAAATGTCAACGTAAAAGACGATACACCACCCCAGTCATCCCCTTTTAGATTTTTTCAATTGAGTGCCTCCTGGCACTCATCAGATGATACTGCTCTCATTCTATTCCTTCCTCATTCCATCTCTTCCCAAGCTTCAAACTTCGGCTGTAGCTGCGCAAACGCCCCGTGCAACCGTCATTCATCCGATTTGGCATTCTCCCGATCTACGCTCACATCTTCCTCCTACTGACTGGAAATTTTCCGTGACTTTACATCGGCCTGACTCTATCTGTGTCCATCTCCTCTTCTAACACAGATCCAGCCTTCAAGGAACTGCGTATCGCCTGTCCAAATGCGGCAAACCTGACGAGTGTTACGAGGCAGTCCAGAAACCGAAATGTGTCAGTGCAATGATGACATGGCGCTGTCATATCCAGTCTGACGGCACTTCCGCAACTGTTTTCTTCAAAATCTCGACCGCAACCTCTCGACCACTTGAGCCTGTAATCGCAAATACAAACAAATTTTTCACCTGGCCTCAACCGTCTCGTTCTAAACAGCTGAACTTATCGTTTGGAATTCACCAACCTAGCCTCCTGCTGTAATTTCGGGTCTCCTCTTCCAAAAGTTCAATCCCCCTTGCGGTGTTCGTTTAGCCCTATTAATTGGCGGTATCTCCCCATCAAAACTGTCCTTTACACCCGACTTCCCTGCATCAGTTACACCAGTGAGTCTATTCGATTTTAATTTAAACCGTATTCTCAAGACAAAACTTGCCATTTGTCTCTGGAGTAAATTCTTCAATCCCCATCTCTATTTTCGTTTTTTGTGACCCCAGACATTTACTCAACCGCCCAAGGTTACTCGTGGCCAGCAACGGTTTTTAGTTTTAGTTCATGTAAGCCGGCTTCATCTTTGAACAATTCGTACCTCATGCCGACTGCCCTCGTTTTTTTGGTTTCCATAACTGCGGTGACTCTTCACGTAATAAACATGCCTCTTTGGTTGTACCTTCCTCTCCGCTGTGTATTCGCCCGCCGCGTTCAGGTTGTAACGACTCGATCATGTCTCAATCGGCATGCTCTCTACATGTTGGGAAATAATCCTATTATTATTATTGTAAACTCCTGATAATTGTCTTTCATTTCTTATGCCGGTTTACGCGTGACCAAGTCTATTGCTCATTGTTTATGACTGCTTATTTTTTGCCCAATCCCCAGTACCCACCAACCCCATCCAGGCGTGCTTTATTAGGACTGTAATTGCTTGATCATACCTGACGGTATGCCACCCTCTAGTTGGGACTAAATATTATTATTATGGTCCTTTCTCACCGTGCATTACAAAGGAGTTCGCTGGATCTCCCCTAAATGACAATGTCCGTCATTCAGAGGAATGTGCACGTCCAACGACCACTGCTTTGCAGCGTCTATATCCATTTGGAGGACAATGGCTTTGGAACTCCACGATTTCAAGTCGTCCGCGTAAAGTGAACGTGTAAATGCAAGAACATCTGGAAGGTCGCTGGCGTATATCAGAAACAGCAGTGGTCCCAAAACGGAGCCCTGAGAAATTCCAATGGAGACCGGCGCCATGGGTCGAGACCACTTTCACTCTGAATGATCTGATCTGTCTGATAAGAATGCCTTGATCCAGTGTAGGAGTTTCCCTTGAATACCGTTAGACTTGAGTTTGTGGAGCAGCATGACGTGTGGGACTCGATTAAATGCTTTCGAGAAGTCGAAAAATATGGCATCTGATATGAGTCCCTCGTATTTTGTTTGGGTTAAGCTGTTCATAAATACGAACATGTTCGTCACACAATGACGGTTTGATAGAAATCCGTATTGAACGGGAGATATCAATTTGTTGGAAGTAAGGTGATCTAGGATGGCTCTTTTCGGAATGCGTTCCATCACCTTGCACGGCAAGCTAGTGAGGTGTAGTAGCTGTTTCGGTGTGTCAGAGAGTTTGCGCGTGTGCGTGTGCGTGTCCGTTTGTCGTTCCACCATCGATCTGGCGTGTGACTTGGGTGGATGATTGGGTGCGTGTCCGATTGATTGACTCGTGTGAGCGCTGTGGGTTGACTTGATATATACTCAGATGTTTGCTGACCCGCCTCGTTCTCTCGACCGTGCCCTCTCGCTCACTCGTTCCATTAACTGCAAATACGACAAACCTCCCAACTGACCCCAGCTGCCTTCATGACACATTCATTCTAACCTGCTGAACTGTTGGTTCAAACTTAACCATCTCTGTGTTACTGTGCCTCCCACCAAATTCAATAACTTTCTATACAGTTCGCGTCCCGGCTCGTGTGTTGCCACCATCTCTCTCTTCCAAAGAAACCATTATGCCCGCCTCCACAAACAGCGACACCAGTGAGTCACTACAGTTTCACTGTATACCATGTTTTCGAGATCCCTGTTGCCATTAACCCGCTTTGCTAGTCCCTCCATTTCATCATCCCCACTTACGCTTTTGTGACCCTGGCCATGAGCCCAACAGACCAAGGCCGCTAGGCCTCAGCGGTTGTTGTTTGGCTTCAGTTCAATTTGATCGGCTGGATGACGCCAACTTTGCTGCTTCACCAGATCTGATTTTCTACAGCTCACATATCTCTTGTCATATGTCAGGCAGGAAGCCTCTTGTTTTGCCCTCCCTCGTTTTGTTTTTGCCCGCCACCTTCAAGTCCTAACGATCTGACCTTGCTCAGTGTTCTCTTCGGAAAAAGAGCTTCCATGCTCGTGCCGGTTTAGTGGTAACCACGTTTACACTGGATACAGCTCACCGCCTATGGCGCTGCCCTTTTTCCCCACCCAAAACCCCCTGCACTGACAGTCCCCGCTGGTCAGGCATTTATTCTGACGGTAACCTTATGATCATGCCTAACGGCATGCCCCCACAAGTTGGGGATAAACATTATTATTATTATTGCAACTACGAACGAACTTCTTACCCAGCCCCAACCGTCCTTGGGAAGTCCTACCCTTTCAAAATCAGCCACCTTCGCTGGCCCAGCTGGTAGTTGGTTTCTAGGTCAACCAACAAATTCCACCCGTTTCTGCTTCCGTTTACGCTGCTTCCATCCACTTTTAGATTTTTCAATTGACACCGTTTTTGTATGACGTGTGCTTGCACTCACAGGACGCTGGTGCTATCATCCTGTTTTTTCCTAAATTCCCCTCCTTCAAAGATGGAAACTTCGGCTGTAGTTGCCCAAACGCCCCGTACATCCGCTACTCATTCAATCTGGCTTGCACCTTGTCTGCACTCACATGGTCCTCCAACTGATTGGTAATTTTCCGTGACTCTTCATCAGCTTGACTCTATGTGTGTCAGTCTCCTCGTATAGCCCAGGTCTAGGAGCCACGAAAATGGGTGTTCCCACTCCGATTGCGGCAACTTTGACCACCTTTACGGGGCAATCCAGAAATAGAGTAACCCCCGTACAGTGAGGGCATGGCACTGCCATACTCGGTCTGAGGGCACTCACGCAACTATTTTCTCCAGAATCTCGGCCGCAGCCTCTGGCCCACTCGAGCCCGTAATTGCAACCATGAGCAAGCTTTCCACCCGACCCCAACCGCCTCCGGGACGAGTTCGTTCTAACCCGCTGAGCCTTTCGCTCGGATTTAACCAGCATGGTTTCCTGCTGCAATTTTTGCTTTGTCTTTTCTACAAGTTCGCTTTCATCTACGGTGTTCGTTTGGCCCGATGCCTTGGCACTATCTCCCCATCGGAACTATCCTTCACACCAGACTTCCCTACATCAGTGGCACACCAGTGAATCTACTGGTATCTACCAGTCTCAACTTAAACCATATTTTTGAGACAGAACTTGTCATCATTTGGCTTCACTTCGAATTCTTCCATCTTCATTTCCACTTTTGCTTTTTATGCTCTCAGTCATTTACGTAACTGCCCAAGTCAGTCGTGGCCAGCAACAGTTTTCAGTTTTAGTTCATGTCAGCCGCTTCATCTTTGAACCCATGCAGACTGTCCTAGTTTTTCGGCTCCCAAAATTGCTGTGATATTTCGCGTACTAAGCATGTCTCGTTGGTTGCACCTACCTCTCCGTTGTGTTGTTATCTGCCGCGTTCAGGTTGTAACGACTCAATCGTGCCTCAAGTGGCATGCTCCCTACAATTTTGGGAATAAACCTATTATAGTTTTCGAGTTCAAAAATTTCATTTACGGTTTTCGTTCAGCCCTATGGATGAGCATTATTTCCCTACAACGACGACACCAGTGAGTCCACTTGGCCTCATTGTATACTGTATTTTTCAGAAGAATCTTGCCATTTATCATTATTTCGAATTCTTCCAGCTCCTTCTTCATTTTAGCCCTTTGTGACCCTGGCGATTTCTTCAACTGCCCAAGGTCACTCATGGCCAGCAACTATTTTCAGTTTTAGTTCAAGTAGACTGACTTCATCATAAAACTAGTCGTAGCTCATGCCCGATTTTCCTGGTTTCCTTGGCTCCCGCAACTACGGTGACTTTTTACGTAATAAACGCACCTCATTATTTGTAACTTCCTCCCCGGTGTGCTGTCGCCCGCCGCCTTCAGGTTGTAACGACACGATCATGCCTGAATTGGCATGTTCTCTACAAGTTGGGCGATAAACCTATTACTATGGTGATTCCCAAACCATGTTGTGGCCGCCTACACAAAACTGACCGCAACGTCAACGTGGTTTTTGGGCCTCCGGGGTGCCATGACCCTGCAGGCTGTATTGGAAATTTGCGTTGTTTCAAGGGGCTCAACCATGTTTGGTCATACCAGAAAGGCTAGCAGATAGCGGATGGACTAACTACGCCCGATGTTGACACTGTTGGGAGATCATGTTATTCTGGTCAGATTGCAAGTTTTCTCACTTGTGACTACGCCGTTTGCAAGACAATTGAAATCCATTGGGATCCTGATTTCATTGTGCTACGACACGGCCAAATAAGACAACCTCCAGTTTCGTTTTACGTGAGCACATTACTTACGATCTGTGACAAGTGACGGCCACATCTTATGTACGGCGCCGTTGAAGCAGCTATCCATTCTTACCTAAGGATTTGCAATTAGTACCATATGAATGACTGTGGTTTCTTTTGAGTTCTGGTTCTTTGGGTGGATCTCCAAGGACCCAAACATGTGTAAATGGATAAAAGATTACCGAAAACACGTTCAACCCAAAGTTATGGACGAAGGGATACAAACGGCGCGTAAATGTTTTGTTTTTTATATTCTAGGCGATAACTCCCTATAGTAACGTCGTGCGAGTCAGGACTGACAAACCCCAGGCATTGTTGCCCACCTGGTACTTCAAAGTCCCGATGAAATTGTTGGCGGAAAAAATCCAGCGTGAATGGCAGCCAAAAGATGATTCCCGCGAATGTTGGGAGCTTATATCTGACATCTACACTAATATACAGGCTTGATGGCACAAACGATGGGTCTTAAATGTGGGATACTCATGCGGAATGCGTAAAGTGAGGCAGCTGCTTCTCATGTTTTCCAAGTTCGGTGCATTTTAACACTAATGAGGAAAGTCCCAATGACCGGTACAAAAACTTCAACGTTACACAAAAATAATCACCGGTAATCGAGCATAATGAAATTTGGCGAACTATTTTTAAGCAGGCCACGTATTGCTTGGAGCCGAATAATCAACAAACGTCAATGCAAAACCCCTTTATTATGTCAAAAAATATTATCGTCACTTGAGAATGACGTCGGGTATGCACAGTCCTATCAGAATATTGCCTTCGAAAATGCCCAGTTTGCAGACCACCTTAGCACCACTAGTGTTATAATGGTTCCCCAGTAGTTTAACGAACGCTGCGCACCTTGGAAGCCACACACTTTCTCGCCAAAGCATGTGTATTCATCAAAACCCTTGGTAGAATTCAAATCCTCACCCCTGTTTAGACATAATGTTGAACTTCTTGTAGTCCATTGTGTTGGGTCACATGGTGCTCATGGGCATGACCTATGTTCGTATTTATGGACAGCTTAACCCAGGCCAAGGACGAGGGACTCATACCGGATGCCATGTTTTTCGACTTCTCAAAGCCAGTTGATCAAGCCTTACATGTTCCGCTGCTCCACAGACTCCAGTCTTACGGGATTCAGGGGAACATCCTATATTGGAACAAGGCGTCCTATCAGACAGATCGTTCCGAGTGAAAGTGGGCTCGACCTATTTTTCTCCGATGCCGGTCTCCATTGCAGTTCTTCAGGGTGCCGGTTTGGGACCACTGTTGTTTCCGATATAGGTCAGCGACCTTCCAGATGTTCTTTCAAGTCCATGTCTACTTTTTGTGGACGACTTGAAATCCTGGAGTTCCGATGTCAGTGCCCTCTAAATGAATGTAGACGCTGCAAAGCAGTGATAGTTGGACTGGCACCTTCCTCTGAATGACGAAAAGTGCGTCCAGATGTCATTCGGAGGAGACTCAGCGAACTCCATTGACCTGTATAATGAAAAAGACCAGAAGACATCGCGAGGGTGAATGCTAAAAAGAACATGGGTATCTGGCTCTCTCCAAACCTGTCCTTCTCACTGCACCTTGAGAAATCGGCTCAGAAGGCGTTCGCTGTTCTACGGATGATTCGGCGTACCTTCTCTCGTATTACTCGCACGGACTTCCAAATACCCTACGGGGCCTACGTCAGACCGCTCCTTGAATATGCCAACCAAGTTTCCTACTCAGGACGCACGAAATGCGTAAACCTCATTCAGCGTGTCCAGAGAGCTGCTACGAAAATGGTTGCAGGCCTTAAATCCGTGGACTACGAAACGCGTTTCGTGGTGCTTGACCCCTTATTCCTGGAGTATTGTCGCCTCCGAGGGGACATAATTTTCACTTATTCTCTGTTTGAACAACGTTTTGCCAACAGGTTTTTCACCGATGACCCAGCAAACACACCGCGGGGTTGGTAAGAGAATTTTCAAGCCCCAACGCACACTTTTATTGGGTAAACTATTTTCTCATTGCGGGTAGTAGCTGCGTGAAATAACCTTCTTCCGACGGTTGTCCAAGCTCCTTCTAGAACCCAGTTCGAAGCTCTACTAGATACCTATTTATGCGAGTCCTCGCGCTGGCCATTGCAGTGGTTTATCTACCCAAAAAGGCTCTTTCCCACGAGTGTGTGAAAAAGAAATAAAAATAAGAAGGCCGAATTGAGCATACAATAATATGAAGCTCAGGTGGAACAGGCTCACTACAAATTGTCCGCCTTAAAATAGTTCATCGTTAGTCCAGGTCAGGGAATAAATAGTAATCCCGTCATGGTCGTCCAAGGGTCTTCTGTTGAACAGTTCTCACACATGATAAAATCCGAAGGTAGTCTGAGGTCTTTTCATACCAGGGTTTGCACATGAAACTCGCGAATGATCGCCGTAAGCGCGAACGAAATCAGAGGAGAGAGTCGAAGCACGTGATCACGTTTTTATTGCGGGAAATTGCGCAAATGCGCGCTTTTGTGGTTTTCGTTTTCAAACAAAAAACGTTCATGCAATTGACAAGACACGGCACAAGCATACTGCCCCGCGCTGAGTTCTTAAATATCAGCGCCACACCCTTTTTTACTTGTGCCTTTCAGGTGAACGACAGCCGTTGAACGAGAAGAACTACAATGACCCGGAAACTTGAGCGAAAGCCTCGATCCTGTGTATCAATTTCTGAATCCGTGAATCCGGGACCAGACAGTTCAACTTATGAGTGACACGCTCGAAAACAATAGTTTCCGAAAAATCTTCTCAGTCACCGGACAAATGTGCCTTGAAGTGGTCTGGCTACTCAAAAGCTATCTTACCAGGAGTGTGGCAAAGAAATTAAAACTATAACCATAGCTTGAGTATACAATAATAATGAGGTCAGATGGAACAGACTCACTAACAATTGTTCTCTTTAAAATAGTTCGTCGTTGGCCCAGGTCAGAGAATAAATAACAATCAAATCATGGTTGTCCAGGGATCTTCTGGTGAACAGTTCTCGCATACAATAAGATCCGAAAATAGGCTGGAATGCTTGATACCAGAGTTAGCACATGAAACTCGTGAATGACTGCCGTAAGCACGAGCGAAACCAGAAGAGGGAGTCGACGCAAGTAACTACGTTTGTAGTGCGTGAAATCGTACAAGTGCGCGTTTTTGTCTTTTTTTGTATTCAGACAAAACGTTTATGCAATTGACAAAATACGTAATGTTATAATGGAAGCAAAAGGACAGTAGAAAGCACCGTAGTCGGCAAGTACTTAACTTACGCCTATTTTAAGGCCTCATTACTACCCAAAATAAGGCGATGCCAGGCCTAACAGTCATGACTCGGTCGTGAAATGTCAGAAAACGGGACACGAAATAGTGTCATCACACAGAGCTCTGATTGGCTGAAATTGTGGCCCAACTGCCAATCAGCTCCCGGTATCCCCGGATTACGGTCAAGGCTTGCGGTCCCAGAAGCCGTCCCAACTTCAGAAGTGCTCTTGTCATGTTCACTTTAGAAATTACACGCTTTACGTGACTGGTCACTTATTTTTGGCATTTTGAGCTTCATGACCGTTCTTACTGTGAGAGTCCTCCACTATATTACCTTCGGATAGCCTTGGTTACAGGTCAGGCGCGGTTGTAACCGGAATGTCTATCCTGTTTCTGACCATCGCTACAAACTCTACATATAGTTCCCACGGAATAGGCACCATCCCAGTTCTTCTTGGAAAACCCAGAATGATGTAGCTCATTTCTCCCCGTCACAAATTTGGAAGAGTAGGAGTACGTTAACGTAATCACCCTTCCATCAACGCGAGATAATTAGTCCATCTCGTTCACCGTTCCCGTCCGTTCGTTGCCCCTCAGCTTCCTAAAGTCCTCTATTCAGGCGTGGGACCCATGGTTTAAGTGTGATGACTCATCCGTAGAAATGTTCCGTGACGTGCAACTACGATCATTCCGTCCTTTCTCCTACCGTCAGCTTATCCTTTCCCTCCAAATAATGACGTTTCTGTTTTTCACCTTGTTCTTCGAAAGAGCGCTTCCACCAAGCTTTTTCTCTCGTCTGCAATCTCCGTAATCATAGGCTGCAAGTCTTCTCTAGGTGGCATCCCATGGTGATCTTTTAGAGCGGGCCTCTCGAAATTGTAGCCTGTGCCAAGAACCTTCACACTTTCAAACCTTGGACCGGCTCTTCACGAATTTTTCCCCCATCATTTCACCACATTTCCACAACCTCTGCCCATCTTGCTATTGCTGTACATACACAATAATTTTAGATTCCCATAAGTGCACCGTGAACTTCTTTGGTATATCCTGTATACACTCAGCTAGTATCCCATTCCCTCCTATAGACCCTTCAACTGTGGAATCATGCTCTTCGTTCAGGTCTCCCATGAGCCCCAGCCTTTACGAATGGTTTATTCTCACCTTAGTCGCATAGTCTAGCCGTCGCTCTATTACTTGTCACTCAGTAATCTTCGTTTCCCCTATTAAGGTAGTCATAGGTATGCTGGGCATCTAGTTACTCAACTTCATCGGAGATTGGACCGCAGTGCTTCAACCTCCTACTGCCTGTCCAAGTCCAGATGGGTCTGCTCACAATTCGACACGTTAAAGTGTATTTTATTCTATTAGATACTGCTAACCCTGTTTTACTCGGTACTGTCATTACCAAAGGCTGCTTTCTCGCTTTCAACTAGTTACCTCGAAACTGAGGGCAGCATCGTGCACCGTGACTCGAGTCTGCGAGCGTCTGGCTGCCTACCTATGTATGGACCAAGTGAACATTTATGGCACCTATTCACTTGTGTTCACCTTCCTTGGGCCAATTTGTCATATCAGGCAGAATGAGCGGTGGCTGTCACCGTCCAGTCAGCTTGCTTGCTCCAACGATATTCTGTCCTCCAAGCTGTCGGACATATAATTGTTTTTCGCTCCCCGTTGTAAGAAGAGTCAACGTTAATATAGTGCCGTGTATACATCAAATGAAGGCTTCCAATCGATATCTACGACCAGTTGGTATATCCAGTTCAGTGCGTGTTGAATGGACGGTCAACGTTGTTCTGTGCCTTTAGGATTCTTCTCATCCAGTTACCTTGCCAAAATCTATTGGAAATTCTCAGACGTCCCTGCTCAATTACATCGGTAATTCTTAACCCGTTTAGGTTGTTTTTGCGGAAGTGCATAGCTTGCGCATACCTTAACATCATCTGATTCCACGTAGTTGTTCCAGTGGTATAGGCGGCTTTGTATGCAGCTTCAACGCTGACTGTTGCTGACGACGTGTTTCATCTGGATCGATAATTGATTAGTTGTTTGCAGGCGCCAAGTAGCGTGGTGGAGCTTACGAAGTACCTACCAAAAGGTATACTTGGTTGTCTGCACACATCTAAGAGCCGCTCGTCTTCCTTGTCACCTGGAGTCTGTACCAAGCCAGTGAAACGACTGAGATTGGACTTTTCTGAGCTAAAGTGGCAGACCAGCGCGTTCTGATCCTCGGACCATAAAATAATTTAGCCTACTAACACTCGTCAAATGCAGTCGTAAAGTTGAGCGTTAAATTCCTCCTCGACGGCTTCACAGCTGCATATAGTCGATCGGTTAGTCGAGACAGCAAGTGAGCAGTGTTTCCTGCGGCAGTCCCGTTTAGGTTATTCTACTAATCTCACTGTATGCAGCCTGCTGTTGGTAAGCATCTAATATGGGAGTGCAGATTCCTCGTCTTGACTGGTAGCCATCCCTAGAACGCCCAAACATGTTGGTGATTCAGTAGTCATTGGATCAACTTGAGTGATATCATCCTCATTATTATTATCAGCTGTAAGAAACCGCATACTTGTCGTACAGTGGTTTTAGCTGTCCACCGATGATTCAGGGAGGGTAGGTAGCTGCGCATTGAGGGCGGGCGCTGATAAATTGGTGCGTATATACAGGATTGTTATGTGGGGGTCGATAAGGGAGCTATGCATTGAGTGATATATTGTTTGATCGCTTGCTGACAAAGGATTCAAGTGGGTAGCTAGACTCAATTCATATAAGCGGACTTCCAAGAGAACAGATGTCCACATTGAGACCTTCCAAAGTTCTGGCCAGGACTACCTGTGGTTTTATTTGTTTGAGTATTCGAACACTGCATGCAGCTAGTGTGGAGTGATCCTGTGGTGTTCGGCAATGCAGATGAAGGTTGAAGTTTCGGAAGATATTGTTCTTTTGGAGTTCCGGAGAGTGAGTATTTTTTCATTAATTCTGCTGTCGTATCTCTGAGCAGACATGATACTCCCAATCCTTTTACAGACTGAAGAAAAAAGTCCTGCAGGGAAGAAGAGTCCCGCGGAGGGTCTGTTGAGTAGTCTTATCGTCAAGGCAACAGGCCAACGCATGCCGTTTGTGACCCAATGGATATTAGTGACAGGCACAGTTTATGCACTGTACGGATGTAGACCAGCCATACAGGTTGTTAGATGCATCCCCGACCAAACTTTTGCCAACTAGTCTCTTTTTTCCCTACCCTTGTGTGACTTCATTTCCAAAGAGATAGCTCAGCGGTTAGAGCGCGAGCGTATTGACCGGAAGGTCCGTGGTTCGAACCCTGCCTCTGCCTCTCGACTTCCCCTGTCTAGGCTTGGGCAACCTGGCAGTATCCCAGCCCTCGTGCTTCCTTCGGGTGGCATGGCAGCTAGGCACCGAAAGGATGCTACAGCTGAACGATCATTTCCAAAGTTACGGAACAATAGCACTCCATGCGTCGTCAATTGGTGGTTTGAAATCAGGGTTTTACTAGCTTCCGGACCTGCTTTTCATTCCAGGCTGATTTTCAAGTGCCCATCGCCAGCCATAGTTGGGATTTCTAGAAATACTATTGTTAAGGTGGTCTCCTATTTGGAGCCCACAACTACTTCTCCATAGTTCTCAGGTTGGCCGTACCATTGAGCCTCACGATTACATGACAGTTAGGCGCTAGTGTGTGCTACCGGTGTATTATTGTCAATCATTATGCATGGCCATGGAGGCGGAGCATCTCGTCTCACCTTCGCTACTTCACTTCATTCAAAATAAGTGTATGCTTCACGGCTACATCCATTTAAACTGTCTAAACGTAGTTTTACTGACTTTGTTCTGCTCGCTTTTTAACCGAACAACCCGTTCATTCACGTCCAGCCACCGTCATTATGTTCCACTCCTACAACAGGCCTGAACCGGATGTTTCTTCTCAAAAACAATCTGCCCCTTGGCCATGCTGCTCCCCGTGCTCTGTAATTCTCAGCTTTCATCTCTTTAGACTTCCGATCAACGTACGTTTGAGCTCACCGTGGTTTATTTTCCGGTGTACTTTCACGTGTCAATACTTTTTATGCCTAACTGTGTGCCGTTCCCTCTCTAACCCACCTCGTTCAATGAAAAGGCGGGGTCACCGTTATTTTACGACTGTTAGTTTTACCGCGCAAACTGATGCAAACTGGCTTCTTGGCTCTTCACCACCTATCACTCATCCTCTCCTAATTCTTCCTCACCCCACTTTCAGTCTTTTTGGGTCGAATTTTTTTTGACCCGTGTGAGATCTGTTTTGCCTTCATTGCTCCCTCCATGTCAGCAACGCGCCTGAACTTTGCCTCCCCTTAAAGATCATTCGTCGCCACGATTGAACTCGGCATTCTTGGCGATTTCAGCATCCATAACTTCCAGTGGCTTACTGAACATAAACTGGCCAAGCTGATTACAAAGTGGGCTTCTTTTCCTTTACTAACGGTCCTTGATAACTCGCGGCTATCAAGCCAACCCAAATGCAAACAGTGGTTGTAGCTCCCACAATGTCGGTGTCATGCTGTCGATGATGATGACGTTGTGGCTGTCAAGCCGGCCCAAATGCAAACAATGCTATTTCCCATGCTGGACTTTTCTTCTACTCACCAGTCTTGTGAATACGTTAGTTCGCTTTGCCACTGCTCTAATTCAAATTCCACTGTCTGCCTTTTAGAACCAGAGTTACATATATGTATACAAGTGAAATTTGCATCTTTGTGTAACTCCTCAAGCCACACCAATTGATGTCTGCGCGAAGAAATCGTGCCCCAAAGGGAGGTGCATATTCGTTGGCGGAGCCCGTTTCACACGGTACTGTATTGTCAGATGCGCATAAGCGCCAATGGCTTGTTGGTTCGCCCATCGCTCAAGGTGGTTTTGGGTGCATTTATTCAGGTATAATTCACGCCTCAGCATTTCCTGAGCTGATGTATTCATTTTAGTGCAACTTGTCGGTGAAAGAAAGGAGAATTTTGTCGCAAAAATCGTATGTGGCCAACGCTAATCTCTTTACCGCTGCTTTCAGGAACCTCAGCAGAATGGTCCACTGTTTACCGAAATCCATTTTTACATTCGGGCGTGCTCTCAGGAATCGAGTATGTTTTGTCGGAACATTCTAGAAGTAGCGGAAAAGTGGTAGCAGAATCGTGTATTGGTGTATTCAGTCAACTTTGTGTTGACGTCATCAGCCACAGTACTTTACCTTACTTTGCTTTACAATGACTCCCTCCTGGAGAAGATTGAGTAGGCTCCAAGAATATTTTGTACTACGGCCCCTCCATGTGAAGCCTGATCAGTATCAAGGTCCAACCGCAGCGTCATCCAGTTTCTGTTTCTTTGCTTGATGCTATAGGTCATTAGTTCGATTTCACTCCCAGCTGTTTAAAACCATGTGTTCCAGTTGTTTTCCTGGGCTGGGGTAACAGGGAGGGTTTGTCTATTTGGAAATATGGTTTGCGCGGAATTTATCCGCAGATCAACAGCCACTTAGTCTAAAACCAGTGTCCACACTGTTGTGGTTGACGTCGCTGGATCAATTTAGTAAAGCGTAGCGTGTGACAACTGCGTCCCCTGGTACCATCATTGGATGCTCTGTCGTTCTGAGCCCGAGATAGCTCAGTGGCTAAGGCATGAACTTACCAGCCAGAGGGTCGTTCGAACCCGACCTTGGTATCTCGACTGCTCTTGTCTAGGCTTGGACGACCTGGGACCTTCTCAGCTCTTGGGTTTCCTTCGGGTGGCATTGCAGCCATGCACTGAGTGTTACAGCTGAGCGATTAATATTATTATTATTGCTGTTACTAATATTACTATTATCTTCCTCCGCTTCCAGTTAACAAGTGGATTGTACAAAATAGCTTGAAATTTCTGGGCATTCCTCGGTACGTCAGTAGTGGTCTCTTCAGTCCTCCTGGCAAAGCCTCCTGTCGCTTTTTAATAATGGATCGTTTTGCTGGTGACCTGGAGTCCGTACTCAAGACGAGAAAGCTGAAGACCGTGAATGTAGTCCGAGCCGCTTCCCATGTTGTAAGTCACATGCGTTGTCGCACCATTACTCATTGCCTGATTCCAATTCGCTGCTGGACATCTCGAGTCGTTCCTACCCACCTTTTCGCATGATTCAGTAGAATCCTAGAAATGAGTGGATGTATGGTTAAGGTGTCTTAACAAGGGTTCATGATCCTGCGAACTGCATCGTGACATTGGTATTCAACGCTCGGTGAGCGGTAGATTTCCTGGGCGGTTGAAATGTCCGTCGGGTTGTCCGAAGAAGTTTGTCTACGCATTTGGTATAATGTACAGGAACATCTCAACATGAAAAATTACAACCCCTCGTTTGACGCCAGTATTGGCATTAATCTTGTTAGCTAGCTAGCTCAATTATCCCTCACTTTACGGCTTTTCTTCTGGCAGCTGATTAGCCTTCAGATCAAAATCTTGTTTTGCAATGGTAGTGGAACTGAGGTATAGAAATTCATCCTCGTTGGAAGTCATGAACAGTGTGCACCTCCGAACATCTTTGTATGTTTTAGCCCATACTCTGGATGGGCGTTTGAACGACGGATGGCTGGTCAACACGGTCTTTAACTTACACGAAGACATGGCGCCACCTGTCCTTCAATCACGTGACCCGGTGTTGACGAGGGAAGATTTGTCCGTACTCACCTCATTGTTTAAAAGCCTTGGGATTCTTAATATGTGGCTTCTCTAGTATTCATCGTTTTTGCATTTACGTCTAGATTTCCACCCGGTCGCTTTAGTTTGTACACACTACCATGTTCCAATTAATTTGCTGTCGATGCCTCGTACAGTCCACTTGCCATTGAGCTCTGTGTGACGACAGTTGTGGTGGTGGTGATTATGAGCAGACTCACCGTATAACAGCCCTTTACTGGATTTGTGTCACCCCAAAGAACAATTACAAATCCGGAACTCACTATGCTCTGACGATACTAGTGGCTATTCAATTGTTCTGAGTCAACTTTCCTTAAATTTCATTCGGTGTGCTATCCAGTATCTTGTCAAGTTATTCGACCACGATGTCTGGTATGATGTATACATTCTCCCTTTTTATGCAGAGATTAACGTCTAGTAATTCTATTCAACAGGGTCCCCATCTAGAGTTGAAATCCCCCTACCTAGGGGGGCAATTTTGACGGGGACATCCAAAGATTGAGGTCACCAGTTATGGAGAACTTTTCTTCTGCCAACTTGCACCTTTTGCTCCTATATACTGAGCGAATAAAGGGATTACTCTGTGTCAGCTGCAGACCCAGCTGAGAATCTCGTTTATGATTCTCTCCTATTGAAAAAAAACCTTTCAACTGTATCACTCTTCATGTGCATAGCTGCCATGTCGCTCGAAGTAAACACGAGGGCTGAGATACCGCCAGGCTGCCCAAGCCTAGACAGGAGCAGTCAAGACGCAGAGTTGGGTTGGAACTGAGCACTTCTCGGTCATTAAGTCCGCGCCCTAACCACCGAGCCATCTCTCCCACTGAATGCGCTGCACAAAGGATGCCTCATATTCCGCCTGCCACAACATTCAAGGTTTTGAAGTACATTCTGCTGGAAACGGTCCCTAAGAACTTCCCCACATCCGTTTTTGTCGCTCATGGGGCTCATCACCTAGGCACAGTCCTCGAGCTCCCGTCATCCTTATGAGTAGTATCTTCATCCAAGAAACTATTCTGCCATCAACATTACATAGCACCAGTCTTCGTGCAGCGCATTCAGTCAAAGAATACGTTAAACGCTAGATCCGGCTGGGATTTTGTTGAATTCTCTGCTAACATCAAGGTAATTTGCAAATCAGTGCAGTTCGCAATATAAGGTTGACGGAAACGCCGGGACTGCGCCTAGCTCAGTAGCTCATAGCAGGGCGAAACCAGTCTTGGACTTTTCAAAAGCTTCCAACAAGTCTTTGAGTAATGGAATTAATTTTATTCTCGTCTATCGTGATGACATGCAGGAAACTACTATCGTTTGTCATCTCAGAGGAAGGCGCTTTCATATTGGGACAGTTATGATTTTAGCTCTTACATGCCTGGCGCACTACTGGACTTCATCCCAGTTAGTGTTTACCAACGCCCCCCCCCTAAGTGAAGCTGCTAACTGCCTGCGTAATTACATTGAAGCAGACAACTGTCAGTTGCCAATTCCAGCCAACGAATCGCGAGAGTCCCTCTTGGGATGCGCACAGAAGATGCAAGTATGGTTTAATGGCACGGTCTACCTTCAAACTGATGGCGTCATCATGAGCTCAACAACTGGCCCGATGCTGGTCGGCGTTTTCTTATACGCAAACTTGAAATTGCTCTCTTATAAACAAGCACAGAGAAGACATAGTACTACTGTTGATGTGCGGACGACGTTCTAGAAAATAAAACCGAGATGGAATTGCTTCAGCAAAATTCAATAAGGCCCACACCCCCATCCAGTTCACCTCGGAAGGAGAAACCGACAACTTTTGCGACTTCCGAAATGTTGGCCTTGAACGACATCACGATGATGTACCGGAATCCTACGTTGTCCGGGCAATACGCCACATTTGACATCTTCGTTCCACTAAAATAGAATCGTAATCTGACTCACAGCCTTACCAACAGGGCGAGAAAAATATGCTCTGACGATGCGCTTGAACGGGAAAACTTGGCTCTCAACAACGTTCTGAAGGGCAGCGGTTTCCACGATAATTTTATTGGGAAGCATTTGAACAGGAAAGAAGCCAATGTATTAACACCACAGCTGAAAGGAAGCCCGTGTACATTAAGCTTCCGTTCAAGAGCGATATCCCAGCCAACCTAGTGAACAGAAGGCTTTACGCCAATTTGATCAAAGCCTTCCTGGCAGCAACGATTGGAGTCTGGTTCACAAACAATCGTTTGGCTTCCTTTATTCTCACACAGATAGAGTGCTTGTCCACGCCCAAAATACGTTGGTGCACTCAATCGTTTGCTGCTGTGTAGCGGATGCACGACGAAGCAACCTGACGAAAGAATGATGGAACACAATCCACTCTGGCCAGCTTGTGGAACTCAGAGGACGATAACCAGCTCAGTCGTGTAACATCTAGCAGGCACGACCAGTCTCCGTGCTGTTTACAAGACTCCTGTTAATCAACCAAGGTCGGTACAGCACCGCACAATCGGAGTGGCTGAAGCTATCGTTGTTATGACCCCATTCTTTGTTGGCAAAAGCACTTTGCTCGTGTGTTGGACTTGCCATCGTCTAGCTCACCTCTCCCCACACACATCCTGTTCTGAGTACACAGCAGTCATCCAATTGATGACTTGAACTAGCTGTTCCTTGACAGGTAGTCAATGCTGCCTTCGCAAATGCACGACTTGAAAAACCCCTACTGAAAACATGTTCGTCAATTCATCTTTGCTCCTATACTAAATGGGAATTTCCGAAAAACCTATAATTCAAACGATAAGCATGCTCATGTGGAAATAGAAGGAGGGGGTTGCTTGTCTCGTATATGTCTATGTAGTTTTCCCATTGTTACGGGAACAGAGGTGTAATCCACAGCGGTCAAGCGAACTTCACTCATGACCATCGTTCAGCTGTAACACCCTTTCGGTGCCTAGCTGCCATGCCACCAGAAGGGAGCACGAGGGCTGAGATACTGCCAGGTTCCTCAAGCCTAGACATAGGAAGTCGAGATGCACAGGCAGGGTTCAAACCACAGACCTTCCGTTCAGTAAATTCGCACTCTAACCACAGCCATCTCGCTCATGACCATGGCTCAGCAGCTCAGCTACTCTCTGTTAATCACTCTCATTTCACAGTTGTTAGTGGGCTGTACGAACCGCCTCACCCGTTTAGGAAATGTCCTGGCTATTAGACGGTCTTCGCATTAGGCGGACGGTTTTCCTACCTAACCAAATCTCGCACGCGCTCCCAAATAACTTGGCCCAACACTAGTTGGGTTGGTGTGATGTGGTTCACCAGGAATATAAGAACTCACATCGTAATAATTAAATCAATATGAAAGTGCTTTCCTCTGCGATGACAAACGATAGTAGTTTCCTCCGTTTCATCACGCCAGACAAGAATAAGGGTTATTCCACTACTCAAAGATTTGCTGAAAGTTTTTTGGAAAGCCCACGAATGGTTTCGCCTTGCTGCTGGCTCCCGAGGTAGGGGCAGTCCTTATGTTTCTGTCAACCCTATGTTCCACTATGATCTATCGCTCTCTCCTTTCGTATATTCCACCTCCGTGCCATTTTCTTTTCAATGACCATCATCGACAGCGTGACATCAGTGTTCAACACCGATGCTTCGCTGCCGTACAACCTTGATTTATTTGAAAGCCTTACTGTGAGGAAAAGGATAAAGGTGGACGGGAAGGGGACTTACTGCTGCCTTACTACAATCATTCCGAGGTGCCTACACCTCCAGACACTCATTCAGGCAATCTGGATAGAAACTGACAAGAAGTACGCTACTGACATCGGTTGTCAGCCATATCTTGCTGTGTCTTCAACCAGGCGCAGTGAGGATTCTTTCAATGAGCTGACCAAGTCAGTTGCCAAGCTCGGCGAACAGATCAACAGCCACCTAATCAATAACCAATAGCTGACCAAAATTGTTTTCTTCTACCCTCCTATCCCGCACGTCTTGATATCTTCCCTCAATGGAGCTTAGTGTCGTTCGATTTTCCTCATGATTTGCTAGTTTCTGCTATTCCCCATGTATTTTTTGGGTAGACAGCGGAACAAGCTGTCATAAAGTTTTTTTAAACTGACACTTACTGGATTTATTTGAAATTTGCATGACTTCGGATGTCCAGAAATCTGATATAGCCATATCTAAACGATAGACGACTATGGGTCCTTCCCTCCCTGGTGATCCGCAGCGCGGGGTTTAGAAATTTCCTTGACTCATTCATTGCATCCAACCTCTTCGCTTTCATTTTCAGTTAGATGCGCTCGAATATTTGCATTCGAGGGACTACGCACACGCTGATATCAAAGCATCAAATCTGCTCTACAATGATTCTTTCGAACAGGTAAGTCCAGACAAATGCTGATCCTCTCCGTCTAATCTGAACAACAGATCATCACCCCGCGGAGTTTGAGGGCTCCTCTCAGTAGACTCAGGCTTAATGAGGAAACTATCTTAGGCATGGAAAGAAACAGGATGTACTAGCTGACTTATTGCATGTACACTACGTTAAGTTTGGTGTTATCGCGTGGGAGCAGCTGTACTCTTTGTTCCGTTTACTGACCTGGGCAGTTTTGTTGCAAACGTTTCGTCATCATTGATGCTTAGTGAGTTGGTGGACTTTGTATTGCGTAGGCGCTGTGCTTGTGTTTGTTGACGCGTGGGGTGGCGGCCTCTGATTGTGATTTGTCTTTTGAATGGTGGGGCCTGTTTGTTGAATGATTGGCTAGTTCCCTGATTGGTCGGCGCCCAGATGAAGCCGTTCTCTCCCCTCATCAACATGACATGTGTAAGGACGAAATTTCCATTAAAACTCCAAAATCTCTTCACATTACCACCTATTTTGACCTTTTTTACCCCCGGCACATTCACCAATACAGGTCACGCTGGTTGACTTTGGTCTTGTTCACCTGTTCAGGATTGGCGGTGTCCATTGCCAACAGAAACCTGATCCCAAATTCAAGCACAACGGCACTTTGGAATTTTGCTCGAGAGATGCACATACGGGTGAGTTGTTCAAGGACCCCCGACACATAACACCCGTATTTTTCTACTGGATACCAACGGAGTTGTTATTTGTCTGTTGCAGGATTACCTCCGGCCCGTCGGGGAGATTTGGAGATTTTACTCTATAACCTGATCCACTGGATCGCTCGATGTCAGCCCGGTGCTGCTCAATCCCATTCGGCAGGTTTGCCCTGGGGGCACCTTATATCCGGTAACTCTTGGTTTCCATGTTGACTGCATTCTTCACTACTGCAACGCGGTTGTATTGTATAGACTTAATATACTACTCGTAAGGTTGCTGAAAACTTCGACAGCCCACAACTGTCTTCGCCCTTCTTCGGGCTCATCAACTAGGCGAGTTCCCGTCCTCCTTATGTTCTACTTGAACCTAAATTATACGAAATTGGTCTTGTACACACATTTGCATACCAACTTAGTTTGGTATGAAGGGCCCTTTTCATTACACTATTGCTCCAGCCATGTGGAAAACCGTGAAACTACATGATTCCAGGAAAGTTCGGTCGTTAGTCGGTGGATTTATTGCTGATTGACCAAGTATTATGCGTTGTTTCTAGCCCACTAGCGTTTTTCCGACCCCTTCCACTTTGCTCGTACAATAGACTGCAGTACGCTTGATGCTATGTCCTCCCTTGTTCACGTCCTTGTTGCATCTCTGGACAGTGGTGGCTCCATAGATGAATGAGTTTTTCTCAATGGAACACACTACTCAAATGGTTGCTGAAAACCCGGGTGTTTATCAGTTGGATCGCGAATTTACTAACTGGAAGGTCCGTGGTTCGAACCCGACCTGCGCCTCTCGACTTCGCCTTTCTAGGCTTGGGCAACCTGACAGTATCTCAGCCCTCGTGCTTCCTTCTGGTGGCATGACAGTTAGGCACCGAAAGGGTGCCACAACTGAACGATTTTTCTACGAATGCTGCCATACAGGCTGGTATTTTACAGAAACATTTCCCTCGTCAGTTCTCGTAGGTTTTCTCTTTCACACTTTCCTGCTTTTCGTAATCATTTCAGACCCAAAACTCCGACAGAATGTTCCGGATCGAATCAAAATGGATGTGGCTGCTTTGAAAGAAAAGAGTATGCAAAATGTTGGGGAACTCTGCGCACACTCGGGATTGTCTTCCTACACTGGTACGCCTGGACCTGACGTCCCTGTTTTTTGGTGGACAGAGCTCATCCATTTTACCCCTATGGTTTATTTACTAGTTTTTTCCTACTTTAAGTGCAGGTTATGTTCCGCGACCTGTTCCCCACCCCGGGGTCTCAACCGCTAAGCGATTTGGTTGGGTTTGTTCGCGAGTTTCGGAATCTTCCAAAAGTTGGCTAGTTGTCTTCAGCTAATGTCGGAAGCAAAGGACTCTTTGTGATTATGCTGAATTAAACTTTAACAGGAAATTTATGATCCAAGAACGAAAAGCGTAGGTACTGTCCCTGCAACTCGCTTTGCAGGATGGGAACCGCGTGATCTCCATTGTATCTGGATGAAGACGCTGCAAGATATGGCTGCTAATCGATGTCGTTGGTGGTCTCTCCAGGTTGTCTGAATGAGTGTCTGGAGGTGTAAGCACCTCGGAATGATCATCGTAAGCTTGCACTAATTCCCTTCCCTCGTTCATCTTTATTCTTTTCTTCACAATAAGGTCTTACAATAAATCCTGCTTGTACGGCAACGAAGCATCACCGTTGAGCACTAATGCTATGTTGTGGATGATGATGACTGTGGGGAACAGCCGCCCTTGCTGGACCCATATTTCTGTGTCCACCTGAAATTGTTCTTGTTGTACGTCATTCAAATCGCTCAAGGCGGGATTCTGGGTCGAAGCTTCTATCAGTTTGCCACAAAGTAGATATCTCAAGGATGGATTTTCATAGTTTCGCGTTCAAGGATTATATTGAGACATAAAGATTTAGTGCTTCTTCCATATTCCTTTCCTTCCTCACAAACATGCTGGTTGTAGTTGCAGCACTCTTTGCCGAAGAGAGTGCTGTTTTCCTCGCCCAACTCAGAGTGGCGGAAGCGGGGAGGTGGCCAACCCTCGACTTGGCAGAGGGGTATGAAGGAGTTTACGAAACGTTTTGATGCTTTCGGTGCTACTCGCCTTCCAGGATGGGGACCGCGTGCCCCCCACTACGCCTGGTTGGAGACACTGCAAGATATGACTGCCAACCGATGTCAGTGGCGTTCTTGTTGTCAGTTTCTATACAGATTGCGTGAATGAGTGTTTGGAGGTGTAGGCACCTCGAAATGATTGTAGTAAGCTAGCACTAAGTCCCTTCCCTGTCCACCTTTATTCTTTTCTTCACAATAAGACTTTCAAATAAATCATGACTGTACGACAGTGAACAGTGTTGAACACTGATGTTATGCTGCCGATGATGATGGTGTGCATTCAGAGGTTGCGTCTTAGAAGAACCTGTTATTTTTCTTGTATATGACCCTTTCTTCCACTTTCTTATCTGGAGATCAACCATTTTTTCGCTTTGGCAATTTAACCCTCTTCGGTTCCCTCTCACAGAACTTTCTGCGTTCGCACATGAAATTGATCGTTTGGCTTATGATGAAACTCCAAATTATCGGCGGCTACATCAGCATCTGATGGCAATCTGCAAACAGACCACCTCAACTGCTGGTGCTCGGAAAGTTGGGCCGACTGGGAAGCGGTCCAGTAACGAGTCCCCCTCTGCGGTTAGTTTCCATGTATTGTGTACGCTATAACTTAGATGTTTATCATCCAAGTTGTGCGCCAGAATGGGCCCGAAAGGCGTTGGTCTGAGCACTCTTCAACTGCTTATGTGAACCGTTGGAGTAAAGTCAACCGCAGCCAAGTGTCGGTAGACGTTCCGCGCATCGGAACCGAATTTGAGTCGGACCCTTATGACAGTCTCTTCAAGGGAGGGGGAAGTTGTACATTTCAACCGGGTTTGTTGTTCTTTTCGGGCAGCTGAAATATTGTCGGTCTCCTGCTTCGTTTTCGAACGCGCCTTCAGGAGACTTTAAGACGGCATTGGCTCGCCTCAAGGGCTCGAGATAGCTGAGCGGTTAAGGCGCGAACTTACTGACCGGAACGTCCGTGGTTCGAACCCGACCTGCCCATCTCGACTGCTTCTGTCTAGGCTTAAGCATCCTGGCAGTATCTCAGCCCTCGTGCTTCCTTCGGGTGGCATGGCAACTAGGCACCGAAAGGGTGTTACACATTCAGCCGCTCAATTACCACACATTGAGGTGTTCTTGTTTGTACTATGGCTTCGTCGAATGTTCTACCTGTTTCAGGCAAACAAGCGAACAGCCTTGGTAAGTAGTAACATGCCTTCTTGTCCAAAGTCTTGTGAAATAAGCTCGTTGATTTATACTTTTTATACAAGATAGAATTACGGGACGTGTTATTCGGCATCGACACACTGCCGACTGACTCTGGAGGAATCCTGCATTTTTCGGAACTCATGTGTCACTCTAATTCATTTTTTATCGTGAGTTGGGAAGGTACAACCAATTAGGTGACATTTCCTTGGAAGAACTCTATTCATGAGGTTAGTGAAGACTCTTCGACAGCATACGACAGGTTTTACCTTTCTTGGAGCTCACCAGCCAGGCGCAGTCCCCGAGTTTCCATCGACCTAATGTTCTACTTGAACCCAAATTGTACGCAGTTCGCGATCTATGCTCATTCGCACACCCATTTGGTTTTACCGGGAGACTTAGAATATCGTAAACGAGCGATTCAGCTGGGATTCATTTGAGTCTCCCATGAAAACCAAATTGCTATACAAATGAGTGCATTTCATTTAGCCCATAATTTGCCCGCACTGTCACAATTTTTGGTTGTTAGAAAGACAGCTTGTGCTATCTTCCGGAGACCAAACATAAAAGTCTGGGGAGAAAATCTACATTTTATGAACAAATTTGTCTCGGTCCATTTTCTGAATAAACCAGATAATGGCCACTCGTTCCGCTATTTCGCATCCGACTTGGTGGCAACCATGTTTCCGCACGTCTTCCCAGCTACCTATAATTCCAAGTGTAGGATGAAATGAATAGCCTGTTTCAATTCTCTCTTCCCCCGTTGCACCCCAGGTGCCCAATGCCCAATCTATCACAGACACGGACGTGCAATCTTCCACGAAGAGAACCACACCACTGGCCTCCAAGCGATCTCGCGGTCGTCCAGTGTCGACGTCAAAAGTTTGCAAAAACTCAACCACAACAACGCGATCGACGTCTGCCAATGCAGATGGAAAGTCGAAGCCAGCGACTGTAAGGTATGATGTTCCTGTCGCCTATTGCTCCTCGGGACGCAGATTTAATGCCATTTGGAATACCTTGATTTCCCGAGTCTTGTGTTCTTACACTGCATCGGTAAGATCTTTGTGGAAATTACTTTGATCTCGAAATCGCTCAGTGGTTACGACATGACCTGAAGGTATGTAGTTCGAACCCAACCCCGGCATCCCGACTGCTCCTGCCTAGAATTGGGCAACCTGGCAGTGCCTCAGCCCTCGTGCTTACGCTGGATGGCAGTGCAGCTAGACCACCGCGGAAATCGAATAAGTGGTTAAATTAGTTGCGCGGAGGTGTACCACCACCCGCAGTACAGCATGACATTGTCTACGAAATTTCCATCCCGCGTTCGTATGACACCAACATGACGTCAATTTGTGTCAAGGGAAGATCCATTGCGATCTATAATACTTCACGGATCATAGACGTGGCCTCTACGCGCAGAGAACACACGAAAGGTGTAAGTGTTTGACCATTGGCGTCTCCGAGGCATTGGTCTGGTCTGGTGGGAACATCGGATTAGTAGTGTTGAGGTACGCCAGATGGTCCTAGGAAGGAGGAACTCCCCCGCGATAGATGAATTACTCACGCTTCATAGGTCACGCTGCTTAGGTCATGTACTTCGCATGCCAGAAGAGCGTACGCCTCGCAGAGTTCTTTTCACCCTGTCCTGTGCTGAGTTGAAGCGACCGAGAGGTGGACAGTGTATGACCTGGCAACGAAGTACGAAAGCGCTAACCAGTAAACTTAGTCGGGCGGGCAACTGCCGCCTCCCTGGATGGGGACCCCGAGACTCAAATCACCAGTGGTTAACGACACTGGCAGAAATGGCCCAATCGCGCAGTCAGTGGCGCTCGTGCATCAAAGCTATAGCCTTCAATGCGTAGCTACTCAATTTCCGAACATACCTTCGCCTCCAAGGCTTCTTTTTACGTTCCACATTTCCGGTGATCGAAACTGTAGCAGCTGGAACCAATGTGCCTATGGTACACGGTTTATAGCTGATAAATTGAATTGATTGATTGATTGCGTTCATATGGTTCGTATGGCATTAGTTACTGGCCGACGCGAATACTTGGAAAATCTTACTGTCCAACACTGTGCAACACCACACACACCCTCCCTATCCATAGACGCATTGGATCACTTTCCAAAACAGCTTTTCGGGTTCGTGGATTGTTCTGCCCGCCTCCTTGTGATGTGACTTACACAGCCAGACTACATCAGCCATATAAAACAGATCTGACCCGAATGTATCAGTCAACTTTCCTTATTCGGCAGCAGGTAACCAAACAATTTGGTTGTGCGTTGCTGAGATCAGCCTCACTCCAAAGACTAGTAGACAGTGTTAAATGCAATGGAAGTTTCAGTGAACAAAACTTGTGTGCGACACAAATAGATGGGAAAAACAAGATTTCAAAAAACAAATCAATCATTCAGCTGCATCACCCATGGGGCGAGATGGTTTAAGTGGTTAGAGCGCGAATTTACTGACCGAAAGGTCCGTGGTTCGAACCCGACCTCTGCCTCTCGACTTACCCCGTCTAGGCTTGGCCAACCTGGCAGTATCCCAGCCTTCATGCTTCCTTCAGTGGCATGGCAGCTAGGCACCGAAAGGGTGTTACAGCTGAACAGAATTTGTATCACCCCATCGGTGCCTAGCTGCCGTACTACCCGAAGGAAGCGCGAGGACCGGAATACTTCCAGGTTTCCCAAGCCTAAACAGGGGCAGTCTAGTTGCCGAGGTTGGGTTCGAACCACCGACCGTCCTGTCATCATCAGTGTTGGTAACAACAACACCGGTGCCTCACTGCCCCACAGTCGTGTTAATTCATTTCAATAAAGTCTTCCAACAGAAAGAAGAAAGAAACGGGACATGGATGGAGACCTAGGTGTAGCCTACCTACACCTCCAAGCGTTCAATCGGACAATCTGGACAGAAACTGTCAGCAGGAATACCACTGACATCGGTTAGCCGCCATATCGTTCGGCCAAGCACAGAGAAAGTCACATGGACCCCATCATGAAAGGGAAACAACATCTAACCTTTTCATGACGTCCTTCATCCCTATCCGCCATGTTAAATTCTGTCCACCTCTAGGTTTCCGCCACTCTTAAATTAGATGCCGTCAACCCTATACGTAGTGTTATGCAACCAGAAAGGGTGTTTTTTAACGATCGGAAAACGAAATGCTGCCAAACTAGTAACCTCTTGTAATCTCAGGTAATTTCTATGTTCAAGACTGCTCTACCTGTCGACATCCTCGGGTGCTTCTGACATGGTTAGGCTAATCTCGTACGTATGGTCTAACTGAACTTCTATCGGTGCACCTTCCCACGTTCCTGGTTAAAAATTCAGCAGGAAACGTTTAAATCTCAAGTAGAACAGTTTGGGTGAGTTTATTTGCTGTTGATCAGGTGATCTGTCCGCCAGGCTTGGCAATTGGCTTGCAAATGTTTCGTCACCATGCGAAGACAGAGGATACTATCGATCACTGTCACACTAATCCCCTCGAGAATGATCTCTATCTGGACGGCGGATCTTCTCACGGAACTGGCGCTCACCTTATTTTGTATACTTTTGATTGAGTTCCGTCAGTTAAGTTGATTTAAATCAGCCGTGACACGTTTTTCCGTGCACAACTGCCATGCAATGTCAAAAGCAAACAACTGAGATACCGGTGAAAAGGAAGAAGGCCTTCGCTGTGGAGTTGTTTGTTAGAGAACCACCAGCTTAGCAGTTACAGACGATTGGACAGGGGAGCAAAATTCTCATATGCATCTCGTTTACAAAACTGAATATCTATCTTCTCCTTGAACGCGTCTTCCTGAACTTTTCTGGATATTCATTGACTGTTACTCAAATGCAAGCAAATGCTACAAAGCGACTCCACAAATTCCGTATTAGATCTCACTTTTCAAGAGACGCGAAGCGGATTTACGAGAAACCACACTACCCACATGCCTCATCAGTAGTACCCACCGTTACACCGGTAGGTTGCCTCACCCCTGACCGGATCATACAGGCGTCTTAGGTTGATTCGAACCACGAGCCTTTGACTAGCCGTCCGTAACCCTATTTCGAGCTCCGGTTTTTCCTTTGAACACTCACTCGTATCCGCCGCATCGACTTTGTTTGTGGTTCATAGTGTATTGCGTGGCTGGACACGAAGCGTTCACTTTTCATTTCGTTGAACTGTCCATGGATCGCACTACGGAATCACATTCCGTCTTCCTGTCCATAAAATGCGGAGGACATGGCCCACGTTTACATGAGTAGGGCTGTAGTTGCACTGGAGAGTGTGAGTAGCTGTCACCCACGGTGCACTGGTGTTAGCTGCATTTTGTCACAATATACGTACTTACCCAACTCCACTCGATTTGTGCCACCGTGGGCACATTTTTCCGGGGTTATTAGTTCATATTTAGAAATCTTCTGAGGTCCTGAGAGATCCAGGTACATTTGTGAGTTTAACACTAGCCAGCAGTTGTAAGGAAGCGACAATGGGATGAATTGACTGGTTACTTTTGACGGATGTTTCTGCCTTCTCTTCCAAGATACCTCATGTTGTACTTTCAGCTTCTTTGATCTCTATGCGCTGTCGGGAGTAAACGCAATGCAAAGTTTAACCTTTGATTTTGTGAAAGTGACATAGTCCTATGCAGTAGTACCATTAAGAGGACCTACAACGGAAACAGGGGTCGTTTTCCTGTCTTTAGAGTACCGTAAAATATCGGGGGACAGGCAGCTCCTTTGAGTATACTTGTATGTGATCATCTCGATTCGTGTTAAAAAAACTCTAGCTAGGGAAGTAAAGTATGTTCTTCGTTTTCATCTGTGTCCGTGTCCTCTTGTCTCGTACTGCCCCGTGACTGCTATTCCGGTATCGCCTTCATTTCCCCACAGATCTGTTAGAAAGATCGCGCCTCGAACGCCAACAACTTCGCCCATGGTTACGTCAACCACTCCCAATGCTGCCCCAACTTCAACAAGTTCATCCAGGCGACCCTTGGCGATGTCGCCTTTAGTTCCCAGTCCAAATCCGGTGAGCCTACGGACGGACCGTATCCATGATCTCTTTCCTGATGACGATGATGATATGAAAGGCCTGCAACACCGTACGGAAATAAGCGAGTCTCCAAGACTCCCTAAGCCATCCGGCCGGAAAGTTTTGACTCCCTTGAACACGCCCGTAGACAGTCGATCAGCATCGACACCTCATTCGTCAAATAACCGACGGCGATCTGCATTTTGTCAAACTTCTCCTGAACTTTTATTGGTGGCTAAAGCGGAAGCCCTTGGTCGAAGGGCTGCTGAACTGGCCAGTCGAAAGGTCTTCTCAAAACACTAAGATTATCTATGTGAAATATACGTATCTATGTTTCTACCATTTGGCTTGTTGTCATGAATACTTTGAGGTGACGTCTGTCCAACTCCAGCTTAAATCGTAGCATGATATGGAGCCTCTTGTTCACTTTCCGTACCATTTCGTGTGTCATGGAATTTCTTCCCGAATATTTTGAACCAGAAAATGCCCCCACGAAATACACTCACTTGAATCTCTCGTTTATAATATTCTTCACTTCAATGTACTCAACGCACGAAGGCCACCTCATATTTCAGTTTCATTCAGGAAGCTATTCTGTGTTATCTCGAATAGCATACCCACTGAAATTGTGCAAACGAATGCAGTTCGCGAATTCGGATTCAAGTAGAACTTAGGTTTACGGAAACTCGGAGATCGCGCCTACCTAATGAGGCCCAAGAAGGGCGAAACCGGTCGTGGACCGTTGAGGAGTTTCCAGCAGCTTTGTGAGGTGTTTACTCTGTTATGATGCCCTATACCCGCAATTTATTAGTTACGGGTGAAGGACAAACGTGTGTCCCTACCAGGAGAGCCGTTCTACCGGAAGGATTTCAGTTATTGGTTCATATTATAGCGGACATCGCTTCACCCTACTCGTACTCATGTGAAGATCAACTACGTGAACTTTTCTGGGAGGTGTTACTAATGCTTAACGGACGCAGATGCCAGACGAGAAGAGAACGTTCACGGTACGCAAATTTGAAAAGCCCACTGACCAGGTTGATCCGTGTCGTGTTCTCCTCACTTCACTCTAAGAGAATTTAACTTAATTTACGCAAGATCTCAGGCTTTAATTGGATTGTAATCAGTGCTGATCACTGCTTTTCGTCGGCTCCATTAGATATTCGATTACGACTAGTCCGTCACCTCATTGGTCATGCAAGGCTTGGTTGATATCACCAAATCCTTGTTTGCTCGTAGACGCCAATTGTGTTGACTTTAGTCTCGTGGTTCGGAACTTCACTTGTGCGCAGGAACTTATTGTGGGCGGTGGCTGATGGATAACGATCAGCTTGCAAAGCAGTGGTCTTACCAAGGTTCTCTTTCGCAAGATAATCCCTATTAGGCGAACCGGAAGGCAATCGTATACATACACACGCATGTACGTCTTCGTTCCTTATCCCAGACGAACCAATCAGACTGTATTCCTGTTGATCTCGCGTTTTTTGTTATTGGCGTGACCGAATACACATTCGCATGAGTACGTGTAGTCACATGGTTGCTTTGGGTCTCGTCTCCTAAGTCATCGGAGCGACTCAGCGATGCTACATTTCAATTCAGCTCAAGGGAAAACGGTGTCCCGTTTGAACCCATTTACAACAGCTCCTGTGACAGTTGTCAAACGACCGCCGGACCTACCAAATGTATGCGTATGTGTATGCGCGAAGTATATTCTCGAAAGTAATCGCCGATTCGAAAAATGCTCATATTTCTTCAGATGATTACATTTCACTTGAAAGCTCTGTACATGCGTTACATTCATGGGTCGTTCGAGTAGCGATTCGCTTTTCCAAAATGAGTGCTGAGTGATTTTCCCGTTTACTGTGTTAATTCGTCGTTAATAGGAGAGCCAGTTCCAAACGTAACTGGACTACACAACTACCAGTAGAGAGACAGATTTAATTGGTTGTTCTTCACTTGCCTTTGACAGATAAGTTCTATTTTTATCATCACCATTTGCCCCGCCTGGAACTTTCCACGCCAGTTCCAAACGTAACTGGACTACACAACTACCAGTAGAGAGACAGATTTAATTGGTTGTTCTTCACTTGCCTTTGACAGATAAGTTCTATTTTTATCATCACCATTTGCCCCGCCTGGAACTTTCCACATGAGCTTTATAAACAGCCCGTTTTCGGCTGCACATGGCACACGCCTGTACGCGTCAGTGTTCAGTAGATCAGCTGATTCGCACATTAATTAGTTTTTTCTGGCTTGGCTAAGCGTATCACGTTATCAAGCAGCTATCCAGACTCGGGTTCATGGTATTAAGAAGGCGTTAAGAAAACTGTGGTCCACAACAATGATGTTGCAAGAAGTGTGAGTGGATCGTTAGTTAGTTCAGCACAGTCTTCCAGAGTATACTCAGCCAAAAATGCTGACTTTCGCCTAGCTACTGATGAGTTTGGCAGTAGCATGTAGCCTAACCGAAATCCATTGCGCCGGAGCTGTTCGCACGTTTGAGAGTAAGACGGGTGTTTTGCCAACAGTGTTGCTGTTGTCCTGGGACAATAGAATGACTGCCACACGGCCATTCGCTGTATCTCACGTGATAGAAATCACACCGAATTGCAACCAGGACTTTTGCAGGTAAACTAACATTTCATTTGATGAAGATTTCGTCCCGCCCATCTATGCTGAAAAGCCTAGAAGCACTGTACAGCTGTTTCATCCTTATTGGGAACCATCAGCAGTGCGCATCTCACGAAACTTCGAAAAGTATGGATCCAGCGACCTCCCGGCTACAAGTTGGAAGTCTTAACATTTCGGCCACGAGCCCCTGGCTGATCAGAAGTGTGATTAACCTGCACTTAGGATATGGTGCCATTCATCCTTCAATCACAGAAACAACATGACGTATTGACCAGCTAATCGAGTGGAAGTTTCACTCATCTTGTGAAATTATTCTTCGTCTGAGCTACTTCTAGATTGATAGTAGTCTGACGAGATTTTGGAGTCCTGGTGGAGGTTTCATGTTGTAAGTGAAGCTCATCTATGGTGAAAAGCACTGTGCTTCCCGGCTCGTTAGCTTACATTGGCTTAATTTACAGGACGCAACCCCCATCAGAAGTCCCAATTCTCCTCACGTGACCAACAACATTCCATCTGTCGCTGTTCTGAAAAGCTAGTTGAGTGAGCACCGGACTACAACCCCATATTCGGGTGGTTTTGAGTTCACTTGCTGTCGCGGATCTGCGGACATGTATGATTCCCATTCAATTACTCTTTTCAAGGTCATCCATCCTGGGACCACTGCTTTGTGAAAACTATTTCTGGCCTACTTTGGACGTCGATTTGTCAGGGATACAACACTGTATGACACTCCCCACCGTTGATACATAGTTGATTTTCTAAAACATTTTACTCGATACTTTGGGTTGTTCCTGAAAAATATGAGATTACATAGAGTGCGAATTACATTCGAGTTGCCACAGCCCATACCTCACCCAATTTAGTTTGGTTTGACCCGATTGTGCCAGGTGAACACCTAAGAGCAGGACAGACTCTGACAAGGGATTTACATCAAACATTCATGAGACGACACCCACGGTTTGACTGGATTTGGCGTCCCAGTCTGGTGTATGGGACCTCTTGTCTACCAGATCAGATCTGGTCAGACGGGAGCAAGCCGGTATGAGGACAATACAGCGTCCGCACACGCACATTGTGATCGTGAGAGAGTGAACGTTTATGACGGACGAGGATTTCCCTCCTCTGACTTGGAACAAACTAGGCTTCCATGGTTTTGTTCCCGAAATATTACTTTCTCGATGTCATGCATTACGACAGGGGATGTGCGCTCGATTGAACCCAACCCGATACGCACAGTACACATCCACTCAAATCCGTGGACTGAACCATTTGACCACTGTGATCCTATTCATCATGCATGTATGGTCTAAGTATCATCGGAAGCCTCCATGCCATCTTGTTCACGTGCCACTCATTACTCCTGAGTGGCATTTTATTCAGCTTGTTTACCAGGCCCCGTTTACAAGAAAAGCGCTTCGGATAATGCAATTTTGTTAATCAGTACTTAGCGAGGAAGGTGGAAGGCTTTGGAACTCTTCTTCAGCTTTCTGACTACTTATATCGGGGCAAGTAGCACAATGAACAATGACTGCGACTAAGTCCATCAGAGGACAACTGGCTGTTCATTCGTTCATTGTGCTGGGCAATGCGGTTGCGAGCCAATCGAGGTGACGTCATCAGTGTGTCGTGAGAAAAGCTTACAAAGGAGTCGTGCATATCGAAAACTATTCCACTCCCGTAGTCAACAATCGAAAATCTATGTTTATTTAATCGTGAGAAATTCTTCCATAGTTTATATTCACATGTTAATCTTAATCGATTTGTTCTGGTCACCTCCTGATCACCACTGGCACTCTTTTTGTTCGGGTGCTTTGCTGCATAACAGTACAGTGATGCGAAGCTCCAGTTCCTCAACTTACATTTCTCAATATCTACCAGACTAGCAAATAACACGTTTTCAGAAACGCAGACGCCGAATTTTTTGGACTTCCCACTCAAATCTTATTCTTCATCTTCAGGAGTTTTTGCATAATAATTGCATCATAGAATTACAGGTTGAGCAACGCGCATGACAGCCCTTGAACACCGGACTTATCGACACCTTGTCTACGCACAAGCCTGCTCGGCCCTTCGATTACTGCATTCTGAAACTCTCCGCTCAATTTCAAACCGTTATACCACGGTTCTGTCGCTTTTGCATGTACCAGTGCAAACATGCTGCCCACCTGATAACCGCAGTTCACTTAGAACAGTGCTCACTCCCATGCATTTATCGATTTCTTGCCATCCCAATGTTTCAGTATACTGTGAGCATCTGTCAGTTAGTTGAACGGTGTTTGAACCGGTGAGAGGAAGGCCTTCGTTGCGGAGTTGTCTGTTTGAGAACACCAACTTAACACTTACAGACTATTGAACAGGGGAGCAAAACTCTCATATGCATCTCGTTTACAAAACTGAATATCCATCTTCTCCTTGAACGCGTCTTCCTGAACTTTTCTGGATATTCATTGACTGTTACTCAAATGCAAGCAAATGCTACAAAGCGACTCCACAAATTCCGTAATAGATCTCACTTTTCAAGAGACTCGAAGCGGATTTACGAGAAGACATACTACTCGCATGCCTCATCAGTAGTATCCACCGTTACACCGATAGTGACAGTCTGCATCACACTCAACAGATTTTCATCTTTCTTGCTGAAATAGTTCAGGTGACACTAAAGGTCTGGAGAGACCTAATGAGCCAGGTAAAGGCTGAAATGAATCGGTTGAACAGGACTTATTTCGACGCCTGGTTTGGCAACAGAAATTACCGTGGTATGTGGAAAGCCAATGTACTCAAAGCACATTCAAACCGTATTGATCATGAATTCACACACATGGACTGATCCATAAACCCAATTGGATGTTTCTGTGACGCATGTAAATGGGATTGCTTTGAAAAATGATGTTTCAACTGAAATCAAGCAGGTTATGTGGTCCAGAGTCTTTGTTGTTAAAAGTATGTGCGAAAATGCATATACATAATGCACTACTCATATGGTTGCTGAAAATGCTTCGACAGCAGCCTTATGAGTAGTGCATTACTAAGATACACATATCGCGATATCTCGAATATCGTAGCAGCCGGAACATGAGGCGGCCTGGTGCAGCACATTCAGTTGCCTGGAAACATCACAAACGGGAGATTCAGCGGGGTTCCAGCTGAGTCCCTTGCAAAACCAAATTGATTTGCAAATGAGTGTATTTATCGATATATGCGAACATCCTCAACAAGCCAATTACAGCTCTGTTTCATCACCGGAAGCATACATGATTGCGCGATTACGGGGGCCAAACGAACAAGGAGCCTTGAGGTATTGACTGACTGCCTAAATGTCTGAGTATAATCTAAGTGAGACCGAATTCCGGTCAGTTGGCCAAAGGTGCATAACAGTTTGTTTACCAAAGGATGCTGGCCACTATCTCACATCTTTGGCATTCGGTTCCGTCAGAATTTGAAAGAACGACTGAAACTGTGTGTTAGCTATCCGCAGGCCATACGATTGTCTTTGACAAGGTCAGTCGACATTAGCTGTTATTGCCGATAGACACAACGAGCATTGCGTTGATCGTGCTTGTGATCGCTAACCTAACCTAGTCCAGACAACGAGCCGGTCGTCTCACATGTGGACATGAAAGTATTGTGTCAGCGGGACTGAGTCAGTCCTAGATACAGAGGATCTCCGACGGTGGTATTGTGAGGAGACGCAATCCAAAAGTCAAAGGTAACCGCCTACAGTGTCCGCCACACTTTTATCCAAGGAAGTACGAAATAACCGGCCTCTACATGGTCAAATGAACACCAAGGAACGGAACTTTGACAGACAGATGCACAGGTATTTGGACACTGGCTGAAATTCCGAAGGAAGGAGTACGAAGCAGGATGGTGTGCGCAAAACTGCCGCGATTTGATTTTTGTTGGTTCAACAGGAGATAGACTGAGCCTGAATGTGCAATCTTGTTGAAAAGAAGACGGGGATCTGGCTTACCCCCAACTGACAACGTGAGCAAAATAACACTCACGGGGATGGACTCGAACGGCCGACCTTCCACTTACCGGATGGCTTCCCTACATACTGGGCTATCGAGGACTCTCGCGCTGCCTTACGCCACATGCCTGCCCATTGAAATAACCATTGACACATGTCACTTCCACTGGCGGGCCTCTAGTGTGAGTTCAACAATGAGCTGGACATTGACATCGTCCATATAGCCCAGGGATGTGGTGCAAAATGCTTGAGTGTAGAGGAGAACTTGGTAGATGCTGAAATGAGAAGTCCTAGCACACATAGGATGAGCACAGCCAATGCCACTGATGGTAATCGGACGTCGTCCAACCCACTCTAACTGACGGACTCTAACTGCTGGTGTTCAATCAGACACGAGTGTGGCGAATCAGCGGTGACGTTCAGCCACATTAGCATGAAGAAGAGTGAGCGTCCTCGTTAACTCTATTAGTAAGGCAGTTATCCGGGTAAGCAGGAGGTCGGCGGTGTAAGTCCGTCCCCCAGGCGTGTTCTTCCATTCATGTTACATGCTTTTGAACTTATCATTTCAACAGCTTTTGACCTGTTGGACTGGGTAACAGAACACACTGGTTCTGCAATCACTGCGATCGTATTTGCGCTGGTCATCCAGAACGGACTGACCATCAGGGAACACAGCATCCATCGGCAAAATACCGGTGGACCAAATAGGTCTTACCATACCTATCTTGACTTGCTCAGGTTATCAGAGCATGCAGTGGTGTCAACCATCATCCTATAGAGTAAAACCACAGCAAGCGTACTGGTAACTTAGACCCTCAGTCTACCCGAAGCGGATATCATTAGGTTGAACTGATTGTTCATTCCGTGTCTGTCCGGAAAAAAACCGCCTTACCACTCTGGGCGTTCCGGAGTGTCAGTCCTGTAACAGTCGGTTTATCTATCCGGACGCAAATCAACAACTGACCGTGTTTTTATGCCTCTGGTGTGTCTTGGGCGCGGACTATCACCCAAATTTAACGTAGGTTTCATGAATTGACAGTTATAAGCCATCATTGGGTCTTCAGATCTACATTCCTCTGCTGATCTTCGGGTTTGCACTGAATGCAGGAAGTTTCGCTGAACTATAATCACATGTGTTTTACCTATTTTGTGAGAGAGTAAACCGGTGGCGGAGCGCGCTAAATTCGGAGACCAATCAGCGAACACCCTCCCATTTATGCTTCTTCGGAAAATACAACTGGCCTGGCAAGTTGCAGAGATTAGCAAGACGCTTCACCGATTGTTTTAAACCGTTGATAAATTCTCTCGTGCTTCATTATCCTGCAATTAGCCTTCTTGCAAAGGGCTGAACCTCTTGCATTCATCCGTTAACTTTGCTCTTCTCTGTGGAGAGATAACTTGGAGGAACTGACCAAAGTATTCTTTCCTGAGACGGAGCCAGCAAGAACAGAATTTGAAGGGGGGAAAAGTTTGTTTTCCCGATTCGGCATTCGGTATTTGTGTGTGTCGGGTGCATCTCTCACAGAATGTGTTCATTACAATTGGGGTAGAAGTTCTCTTACTTTCAAATTCCTGATTGCAAACCGGTCCAACTAACAAAATCCGTGAGACCAAAAACAACCCGTCTGACTTGGTAAAGCGTAGGTTCACATAAGCTATATTAGTAACCGCGGCGCGGAATTCAACATCCGTACAGCAGGGCGAGCGGCCTTCAAACAAGCGCAACGTGATATCGCGTGGATGGTATGGTTATTCCAACTCCTCTGTCCCTATACTTCATATAATCATACATAATGATGTTTGGTCCACATTTTTACGCTTTTTCAGGAAAACATGGACGCCTCACAACATGCCAAAAGGAAAGAATGGACGGTTTTTTATCTCTTCTGAGACAGAAGTGAACTACAATGTATTTTGAAAGGTCGTCCGTGGCCAAAAATGATCGGCCAACTCTCCAGGGTCCTCAGACCACCTAGAAGCTCCAAGTGTCTGGTTGAACGTGTTCTCCCCCAGGGGTTTTTCTCTCATGAACTGTCTACAGGACAGTAAAGAGATTTTCGTAAACATTCTTCCCCTCAAACTGGTGACCAAAGTTGTTATTCATCTTCCAGGTAGTGACCGGTTCCGTTGTTGTTCCGGATGGCAACGTTGTTCCGATTCTTGGCTCTTATTGATCAAACCACAGCAAAAGAGAACACCGTCGTCATCATCACCACTAACGCGTAGCTGAAAAATATGTTTACTTTGCACAATGTGGCTATTGAACACAGCTTTGCACTGTGTCCTCCCTCATGCTGCTCTTGCTAGCGCTAATCAATAAGTTGTAAACCACGATCTCTATTTGGTCAGTGCTGGGTGAGGTTTTTGTTGTCATTCATTCTCGTCTGTCAACCAACATGTGCAAATCTAATCGATGCTGAGTGCTCTTTTGTAGAACAAGTTTGCATAGGTGACGGGTAGTTTTTGAACACCGGTTGAATTTCATTCAATAAAGCACTTTAGTGGGAATGCTGAAGTAGGTTACCCACAATTAGGGATGCACATGGGAACTAAAGTGCAGGATATCCCTTCCACAGCCTTTTCAGATGTGTATAAACTGGAAAACCTTATGTCATGACGTTTTGATATCTTGCCAGCCAGCCCATGCACGCTGAAAACTCTATCCTGGCATCAAATTACCATTGACTAGAATGCGTTTCTGGCGACGGAGTAGCACAATGGGCAACACCAATCGGAGTGGTGATTTGTTTCTCCACCTTTATTCGGCCGGGTTGCTGTGATCCGCACATTGGATACAGATCCTCCCGGATGGGTCAGGTGAACACCAATGGCCCCACGTCAGCAGCGCAGGGGTGCTACAACAGTTGGACAGAAAAGTACTTTCCACCAGGTACAGCATTGCCGACCAGTGTTCTAGTGGACCTCTTTTCCCTCCCCGAGTCACCTTCTGGCACTGGACTGATAATGGACTTTTTACTAAGTGAGAAGCAGGGTTACGGATCTTTTCCAGGTAAGCCCCGCGAAAAAATTAACCCTCGCCACCCAAAAAAGACTAGAAAAAAGAGAATATGAATTTGTACTTTTAGTTTTTATTGAAGAGGGTGAAATTGGGACATGTCATTAATAATTTGCATGAAAAGGTCCGTTTTTCGGTACCTTTGCCTCCAAACGAACTCACACAAGTAACTGTCCACTAAAGATCAGTGCGTGCCACAGTGGCGTTTATTCTGCATCTTGTAGACGTGCCAGCGATTCGATGGTTTGTGTGTGTGAGCTCCAGTCGTTGGATCCACAAGTTTTCGGTATGATTAACCGTTTGATGAGTATAATTCATGTCAATCATCGTTTCAATTCCTTCGTATGATGCCCACATATCGGAGATGATGATTGAGCCGGGAGCGATGCAGGCCTGGCTTGTGTCTATCAAAGTGGCCGCAGTTCGATCTGGCATTGCATACATGAACACCTCTTTAGTTTCCCGGCAGATCCCTCCGAAAATCCACTGCTGTGGAAGGACTCGCCCTGCGTAGTTTTTACGGCGAGATATTAGCGTTTCATCGATCTCGACGTGTAGACCTGGGCCGCCGATAACTGTTGGAGTCTGCAAAAGCCGCCAAACTTTTGGACCAGCAATAAATGAATAGAATTACTGTCCTAAACTCCATCCTAGACCGCTCCAGCCAAGTTCCCTTTCGAAGATCGACACTGTCGTGCATTACACCTCCACCTGTCAGAAACAGGTACAGTGCCGAGAATCTCCATGAAGAATTCTCGTATAGAACGAAGATTATCATACAGTTTACAACCACTATCTTACTTTGATTAAAGCCACTTGAGGATACGGTCGCCTGTTTCGACGTGAAAAGTGAAATGCGCCAAGTGTGCCCTGTTGGGGTAGGGAAATACACTGAACTTGCACCTCATATTTCCGGCACGGCGAAGGGTATGCACTGCTAATGAGCTCTAACAGGGGCCCAGTGCTCAGCAAAATTATTGCTTCGGGACAATAGAACGATTCTTTATTTAAACCGTTTGGGTAAGTTAACATTCGTCAGAGACCAACCAGGGTTGCAGTCCAATCGACTGGCTCTCCAAGGCTCTCTAAACAGGCCTCTGAACGGACGCATTGGGGACGCGCAGGTCCTACCAACCGATTTAACAGCAAAAAACCACACGATAGAGTAGTTTTGAGGTTGCTATTAGAATTGAATGTGTGAGGGGAACTTCAGGAAGAAAGGTACCACTGACATCAAAACGGCCGACTTTCAGTCGATCCGTTCGACAGTTAGTATGTCTCCCGAACAATCAATGCTGGAGCTACGGGTTGCAACTCATTCTTGGGAACAGGGCTCCATCCCTTGTCTTTCGGTTTCTCTCAGTTTCATCGAAAGATGCTCGGCAGAACCACCAAAAGTATGCCTGTTTGGCTTAACTGAAGAAAACTTGCGTATGGCCGAATCGTGATAGACATCCCTGACGCAGGAAAGGACAAGAGCTTGGAATTTGGGGTACATCTGTCCATTCAATGGAATTCAGGGAGAGATGTGGTTCTCACGAATACAAATAGGCTGGCAAGTAGACAGCGATCAGACAGAAATGGAGAACCAAAACAGGAAACGTCGTAAGAAGACTGACGTTTTGTCGTGGGTCCCCTCTTTCACAAAAAAATGATGTACAACCCAAGAGGGAATGAGTTACACACTACGCAACTCGTATTTTCAAATTATGGATCTTGAACCATTCGAAAGCACGTTCATCACAGGCTTCAATCAAAAGTTCCATCGCAAGTTAGTTTGCAGTTTTGCGTTGTCGTTTTTTACCGAACTTCTTCACTAAAGTACATTTCCTAGCAAGACATCAGACATACTGTGTAGAAGACAGCTTATCAGTAATGCCAAACTATCGGATTCTAGGAGCAGTGACAAGAACTAAGCTCGACTATCTAGATGTCTGAGATAGCACCGCCACTTGACCGTAGGTCACAGGGCTGTCGATGAGTTTTCGTCAACTTTATGTCATGTGTAGTGCCACAATAACCGGCCTTTTTTGCTGCACGTGACGAGACATTTATGTGACTCTCTCCTCAATACCAGTGTAGTTTACAACTGAGTGTAATTCTTCAAATTTGGTGTTCAATCCGAACAAATCACTGGCAGAAACTCGGGGATTATGCCCCCATGATGAGCGCAAAAGTGGACAATCGATGAGTTTTCATAAAGCTCATGAGTAATGTGTTATTTCAAGATTCCAACTGGAACTAAGCCCCAATTGCGAAAGTTGAACACTTCTCAGTGGTGCGAGCACACGGTAGAATTCACTGTGGCAATACGACTTACTACATTTTTGTCTCAAAGCACAATTTTCCACCAAATCTATTGGGTGCTCAGTCTGTCCAAATGGTTGTGACTTTTATGCTCGCATAAGTATACGCATAAAAAAGTACCCTTCACCCCCCACCCGCACGAAACACTTTGCGATCTCTGGAGAAAGGGTGTGCCAACCCCAAGCTGCAGACCACTGAATTCGCGAATGCTGATTGACCATTTATCAAGAAGTATGCGCCTTGTGCGACCTAAGTTGGATCCTCCAAGTCAGCCTTTGCTGCAGTGTCTCGAAGCCTTGCACCGATGTTCAGTTTTCTTTTGAAAACATTCGTTGTGATTTTGTTTAGAGATTCAAACTCGGTAACGAACAAAGCTGGTTTTCTTGCAGTTTATTGTTCACCGTCTGGCTGGAACAATGGAAATTTGGCAAATTCCCGTTGTGATTTGCTTTTTTTTCGTTTTTTATGGACATTTTCTCCGATTTGACCGAGCCCCTGGCTATCGTAACCAAAGTTGTCGAAACATGGATATCCGTTTTAGTTACACAGCCTCAAATTTCTATGTGTGTCTCCGAAACCTAGGCTTGTTGTAGTATCCAACGGCTCTGAGACGTCAAAACTCATTGAATGAGTCGCGGTCTTGAGCAGCAGCAGTAGCAGTTGAAAATTTTCGTCACAACATTGGTTTCTTAGGTTCTGACAACCACTCATCTGACCTTGTGAATCCAGCATTGCGATTATCTTCCGTCTCGACGTGCACGAGCATGACAGAACAGACTGTAGTTGCCGCGCTTGAATAGGGTGTGCCACTTGATTGCCTGGAGAAGTTTTTTGTGAAGAAACTTGCTAAGTAGTCCTGGTGTGTTGGCTTGAACGCAACTCAAGTCTTGGAGTAGAGCACAGGTAAGACTTTTGGGTTTTAAAAGACCTGCGAAGTTTTCTGATAGAAGTGGTTGCTAAAACCCCGTGACACTAACAAAAATCGATCTGCTCTGAGCAGGAGGCAACTGAGAAACTAACCTAGGTATTCACGTGAGATTACACCCTGTGATTGAAACCAATCTATGTCGGAAAGCCGAGAAGCACTGCGCGGTTGTTTCTTCCTTATTGGGAATCATCAGCAGTGCGCACCTCACGAAACTCCGGTAGACAGCCTCGAACCTGCAACCTTCCCACCAGTAGGTTAAACACCTAACCGTTCATTTAGGGATGGCTGATCAGCAGTGTCATTAGCTCTCACTTAGACAGGATATAGCGTCACTCACAGTTAAATCAGGGAAACCACATCACGTGTTCATGTATCGACTGGCTCCTGGAGTGACGACTACTCAGATGGAAGTTTCGCTGGTTTTGTCAAATTGTTCTCTCTCAGAGCTACTTACATGTTTAATTCGAGAGAATGACTCATCGGAGGGTGACGTTTGCGGACTTATACAGCTGTTCTACGCTGATTGAAGTGAACCTTTCTGTGAACAATAGTTTCGTCACACTGAATGAAAGTCCACTGCAGCGTGTTACAAACACACATGTTTTGGTGCTGAGTAGACAGTGAACTAAACTCCAAAAGAGCATGCTGATTTAATTTATTGCAGACTGGGTTGTTGATAGCATTAGGATCGAGATCAGTTGAGTACCACTCAGAGTTAAGGTTAAGAGTTTTGATAAATCATAAAAGCGGACGAAATGATACAGCGGAGAACGGAAACGAATCACTGACCTCTCAGCCGAGTGAGTTAGCAACCAAGCTCCCGGGAAAGTTTGATATTGGCAGACGGATTTCACGGGTGACTCATCAAAACAGCAGGCACTCTAGCCCGATACACATGTCCCAAAAGACATGCCAAAAAGGCGTTTTTCTAAACTGAAATGAATTCTCTTTCGAAATCGGTGGAACCTAACGGAAATGAAAGTCTCTTTAATCGTGTATGAACCCCAATTATATGCGTTTCTGAAAAAAAACATGTGTACTGTCGTCTGTGAATCAGCGATGCGGCTTTCAGTGGTGGGATTTCTCAGCCGGTGACCACATAACTGTGAAGGGAAAATTCGCATGGTCCAAGTTGCAACCCTGGCAAGGCTGGGGAGAGGTGTCCCGAAGAAGGCCACTGATGGCCTTATCGCCTCTGAACAGGCGACCACCTGCAACTAATGAAAAGCTATCCAGCAGCTTTAAAGTAGCCATGGTGTACCCATGACTGGGAAGTCCTGACGGGCGGGCCAATCGGTCGACGCAGCCAAGAGAATTACTGGGTCGCCGTTCGAGCCGTCGGGCAAACCGGTCGCATTCCTTAAGGGTGAACACGTTCGCCTTCTCAGGCGCGATGATTAATGCACGTCCAACCTGCAGTGAGGGAGTGGTGGGGCTTCGCATGTCAGATGTGCGGAGTTCAAACCTCGACCGGCGCTGCTTTTCAGCTCTATTAAGAGCGAGACTCGCGTCCAGTCCATCCTCCTTTTAGTGTGAACTCACGAGAATAATTGCTCCGGGACATAAAGAGAGCTGTGTGGAACGAGGGCGATTTGACATGGATATATGTGTATCATATGTTCAGTTGCAAAATTCATCAAGTTGATGCAATTCCCTTGTATTTGTTTATTCGACCAGCGGCACCCTAACGAAGCTTTGTACTGGTCTGCAATTAAACAACTTTATAGATTCCGGATCCACAGCCTACATCAATCAGTGTTGTACGGTCTGCTACAGAATTTTACAGATTTCCAATTCACAGCGTACATCGGTTTGTACGGCCACCTTGTCGTGTCCATGCACGTTGCGGGACTTGGTTAACAACAATCGACTTTGTGCAATCCTGTCAGCTCGATCGTCCGGGTTATCTGATCCGACAGCTATTCGATTTTTTCTACCGAACCGCAAACTAAACTAAACTAAGCCGCAACCGTTTTGATCGAAGTCGTAAACTATACAACTCCTTTGCACGTTCTCTGCACGGCCCAGTCAGTTTTGTCTCACTATCAATGTGTGTGCTAGTCGTGAATTTCGTAAACACACGGGTAAAGCTCGGTCGAATATCCAGTCCAGTTTGTGACTGATAAACACAGACACAGTCGAAGTAGCACTACTTACTGTCGGGAAACTTGCTAACTTCATTACTGTTTACCGTGTGCCTCACGATCGAACAATGGCCAGGATACACTGATCGTAGCATTTTCTGTCCCCGCTTCAGGTGCCACAGTCTTCATGAGGCAGTATACTGCCCTAGCCGGCCATAGATCCCTCTTTGAAAGAGTGCGTTACGTCTAGACAACAAAGTATTGCGGTATCCTGAATATCGTACCAAGTGAAACATGAGACGGCCTGGCGCAGCACATTCAGTTGAAGCCGACCATCACAAACGGGAGATCCAGCTAGATTCAGTCAAGTCTCTTGTGGGCAAATGAGAGTGCCTGTCGAAATCGGTCCATTTTGGATTCAAGTGGAACATAAGTGTGACGAAAACTCGGTGAATGAGCCCAAAGTGGAAGGGCCAAGCAGGTCGTGGGCTGACAAAGAGTTTTCAGCAACCTTATGAGTGATATGTTACGTCTACGTCTTATTAATGACACCCACCTGTGCAGGCCAACCAAGGAGAAGAACACTACAGAGAGCTCGTTGCCAATCGCAGGCAGAATTTCGAGACAGCCCCTCAACAGTTAGTTGACCACAATCGACAACTGTGTCACAGGTATTTAATGTTCAGCATTTGTTCATCCTTTGAAGAACCAGCAATACGGGAAGCAAACGAATGACATCAAAACTGACCCAGATTCTCCAAGTTTTCTAAATCCCTGACAGCTATTCATTCCATCCGCGTTTCCTTCTTGTCATCATCGGAAGCATGTGGCGTTGTTTTGTGCCTGTCGAGGCCCCCATGTCATTTGTGTCAGGCTCCAAGGTACCGTCCCGAGAAAGCGCAGTTCAAAGTTGTTCGTATTGTGAAAGTTGTCTTACCTCCAAGCAAGGACACCTCCAAGAATAGCGCGACTTAGGTGGCATCTAGTTTAAACCACTGCCGTGCAAATCAGTAATGCCATCAATGTAGCAGAATTACTGCAGATGCGAAATTTTGAGTAAGGCAAATAGATTCGGTTGCACATCAAGCTGGTTTCGATGGGAGACGCACGTGGAACCCAGTTGAATCTCTCGTTTATGATGTTTATAAGCAACTGAATATGCTGCACCAGGTCGCCTCATGTTTCATTTGGTACGATATTAGAGATATCGCAATACGTTTACAGACGTAATACACTACTCATAAGGTTGTCAAACAGTTCTCAACAATTTTGTGAGTAGTATGTTGCGTCTGTTTGAGTAAGACGTCCATAGTCCAACTATTGGCGACGGGAACCAACCGACTCATGAAACTTGGACGGTTCGCAAGCCTATTAGGATATGATGCGTACACGTTGCAAACCATATCTTTTAACCAAAGCAGCTTCAAAACACCACATCGAAGTGAGACCGCTTCAAAATGTGCAACTTTCACTATCCTCACAGCGCTCTATCGGAGGAAAAAACTGATGAAACGCTAAGGTGTTTGGCCCCACAAAATCTAGACTTTGAATTGTAGACAGATTGCATTATGTTTCAGACATCCGTCCAATGAAATCATGTCTGACTGTGAAGAAATCTGGATTGAAATCCCCGAACAGTCCGAGGATGTAGTGCTTGATCCGGGGGGCCATTGCTCCGTTCGGCGAGGTTGGAAGTTATCCTGCAACAATTCTGTCTCCAGTTGAGGAGACATCATCAGTACGTAGTGGAGTCTGTCCGGGGATGTGGACAGCGGAGCGCATGCTATCGCGGGAAATCCTTGCAACTTTTTAAAAGTTTCGTATTTTGTATTTCGCGCCTTTTAACAACAGTCACATATAAGAGTGGTTAATCTTGTTCAGCCAAGCGACTGAAGGTAAAGTTGTTAGACTGTCGCTCAAAAGGCGGCACTTTCAAGATGAATACGACTTGGTACCCAAGATCTGTGCTGTTTGGGTGGGGGAAGCCCTACGCTCAGAAGTGTCACTTGAATCATTCACTTGAAATCGGGTAGTGAACATGATTCCTGTTTCCAATTTCACACTGTACCAGAGAAAATTCCTGTAGCGACAGAAAGCAGACCGATGTCACCAAGCCTTCCTTAACCAATTTACTACGTGCATAGTGATTACTCATCGATTCTGGATCTCACCCTTTTTATACGGAAATGAGAATATATCCATCCCATAGGTATTCTGTGCGACTCAGCCTTACTGCCACTCGAGAGTAGGAGTATAGTTTATATTCTGAGCGGTCTACGCCGTAGATTAATGTGGCACTGTTGAATGACATTGAGCCCCCTCCCCCATCGTTAGTAACGACTAACGGACTTCTTCTTTAAGGAACGAGATGGCCCGAGTGGTTAGAGCGCGAATTTACTCACCGGAAGGTCCGTGGTTCGAACCCAACCTCTGCCTCTCGACTTCCCCTGTCTAGGCTTGCGCAACCTGGCAGTATCCCAGCCCTCGTGCTTCCTTCTGGTGGCATGGCAGCTAGGCACCAAAGGGGTAGTACAGCGGAACACTTATTTATTCTATCATTAATACTCCTTTAATAGTTTCGAGTTGGTTAAAACTAACGTTTTTAATTCACCTAAACTCACATGAAGATTTTGAACCAGCTCCTCCTCCATGGAAACCATAGCAGCACTGAGTTGCCCCCATTTTCGATTTCAGACACTGTTCTTCTGACTGCTGTTCACACGAAAAACAGTTCTCCTGAATGGTGCACCGTTGCTCGAGGCTGACCTTCAGCTTACTAGGAAGCGACATACGATACTGCACCTGCTAAGTGTAAGATAAAGCAGGCTTACTGTTGCTGCAAGTATCCGTTAACTTGATCCATTCATATTCGCGATTCCCCAGATTGCCCTGGTCATAGCTAACTGATCTGCTAAGTAAGCATATTGAAACACTCGGAAACCTTGTCAGAACTCGGTCCCATTCTGTGTACTTTCACTCAATAGCGGCGTCCTTTATTCGGGGGTCCTTATGATATGAAGCCAAGGCTAATTCGAGATCTTCCCCTTTTGAAAAGTTGTGCCTTCTTTCATCGTTCATTCGCCGGTGAGTAGGGCCTAAGTTCGATGCGCGAAACAAATTTAAAAACACTACCAGTTGAATGCCAACTGAGGATGAAAGAACCTGTGTAGTTGAAATCTTGAGAACCCAGTCGCTTTTCACGTGAATATCTCCCGTATACTGACCACTCTCTGTTCGCTCGGAAAACTTCTTGGATCAAAGACCTTGGAAAGATCTTTCAGCGTTGTGATAGATACTCCTCATGGAGACTCCGTCGCGTAAGTGAAGGCAGTCTATGGCGAGAAACCGAGAAGCACTGGCGGTGAGCGCTGTACTTGACTAAATGCGAGTTGATTCCACCGCCGATCAATCGTTTGAGACCGAACGTTCAAGTGTTCAAACTACTGGCTGGAAGGTCGCGGATATGAGACCCTCCCACACACACTGGAATTTCGTGATGAGCAGTACAAAGCACGGAAACTGTCATTAGCATAGGCAGTTATCCCATTACCTGTGCTTTGTATCTGGCCATAATCTTAGTGGATACATCGGATGAGCTTTTGGCTTATAGCGTTACGTATAAGACCAGCTTAGTGGTCAATTGGAACCTATCTCGACCGACGAAACAGTTTATATTCTCATCCTATGACAAAGGAGAACACCTAAAACGCTCAAAAACGGTATCCTAATCATAAGTCATGCCAGGACCGCCCCAGCGCAAACCACGAGACGACGACAATTCACATGAAGCCAGTTGAGCAAAAGGTTCTCGGGATTTACGGTAAGCAACTTAGCTTTGACCTCCGCAAGCATGCAGTTCAAAAACAGTAAATGTGGAAGCCTGCAATTCTACACAACAGTGATCCCAAAAAGAGGAAGCGCGGAATTCGGAATGAGGCGACCAAGAGACGCGTTTCGGGTGAAGTGTAAAGTCACTCAACTAATGCATCCAGCACTGCGAGTTTGCTTGGCTTGGCGGTGTGTCATCCATGCCGAGTTACCGTTTCCTAAGAGCAGCGCTGTTTTCCTTGGCTGGAACCGGAAGGTGGGCAGAATTTCACGTGGCAGAAGGGAATGAAGGATGTCAACAAATAGATTCGGTGTTGCTCGCTTTCCGGGATGGGGTCCACGTGACTCTCCCTGTGCTTTGCTGAAGACACGGCTAACCGGTGTCAGTGACCTTCATACAATAAGTCTCTATCCAGATTGTCTGACTAGGTTTTGCAGGTGTGGGCAACGCTAATGTTTCTGGTGGGCTAGTTCTATGTTCCCCTTCCCTGTCCCATTTTTTCCTTCTTCCCATCATAATGCTATTCGAAAAAATTGACGAGTTTACCTCAGTGAAGCACCGGGGCTCTCATCTGGCGTTTTTATCCGTTATCACTATGGCCGAACCGCCGCGGAAATGCCGGAAAGAGGTACCACCTTGGGATGCGTGTAGGTCGGCGAAATCGTCCGCGATTCCCCAAGAAGCACAGAGTAGCAAATCCGGGGGGTTGCGTGTTATCAGCCACACCTGTACCAAAGAACAGGTGAACATGTACACTACTTGAGTATCCGGTTACAGTCGGTTGTTGTCGCTCGGCTCTCGTGATTATCGCGATTGTAATTCTGCACGACTTAGTATGGCTGACCTCAAGCTAGCATACCCTGAGGCTAGGTGTACCGTAGATCCCAAGACACCGGTCTATTAGAAGTTCCGGCTGGTGTTGTTATTGGCATGAGGGAGAAGTAAGTAACATCCCCGAAAGATAAAATATAATAAAACATGGAGCAATACACTACTCATAAGGTTGCTGTAAGCTCTTCGACAGCCCACGACCGTTTTCGCCCTTCTTGGGGCCCATCACGTAGGCACAGTCCCCGAATTTCCGTAAACCTCATGTTCGACTTGAACCCAAATGGACAGATTTCGACAAATACACTCATTTGTATATCAATCAGGTTTTGATGGGAGACTCGCCTGGAACCCAACTGAATCTCTCGTTTATGATGTTTTTAAGCAACGTCTATACGCCTATACAATAGATCTGGGATATCGTGCCAGCTGAAATGTGAGGCAGCCTGGTGCGACACACTTAGTTGCTTGAAAACATCAAAAATGACAGATTCCGCTGAGTTCCGGGTGAGTCTCCTCTCCCATGAGAACCAAATTAGTATGCAAATGAGTGTGTTTCGCTGAAAGCACAGAGCACCTTGATGCTAGGTAGGTGTCCTGATCAATTCTGCTAAGACAATTCACCACCCGTGAGGTTTCCGAATGAAACAAGCAGCATCAATTGCATCAACGTGAGGAACAGTCGTCCAGAGATTTTTAGGTGTTCAGATTCCTGTGCGTGTTGAACCCTATATGGGTGTAGCTCCATTTGGACGTGACGGGCTTCGGTCTGTGTGTATCTGTGTTTGTGTGTGTGTGTGTGTCTGTTTATTCAATGTACTACTTATCATCTCGTCACAGCATGTCAGTCCTAGGTACCATCCATCATACATTGCAGGTTTTTCATTGTTCTTGTGTTCACAAACCAAGCTTTGTTAAACTCGCTCACGTCCGCATACACGACACTCCTGGAGCGTTTCTGTATTGTTTGTTTAGAAAAGCTAACGGGTGACCGATGACGTAGAGATAAACAGGCAATCTTATCGGTTACTAACACTTCAGGGTCATAGCAAAAGCCTAACAGGACTAACCATGAGCCGTCAGTTTAGGGAGTTAGTCGTGTTAAAGCGGTATAGCCCAAATTTCCGCATAAAGTAACGGGTCCATGGCTTGTAATGAGTGTGGTTAGCCGTGTGCTGGTCAACCTTACCCACACTGCAATGTATTAGCTCACTGAGTCCCCGATGTGACCCCAGCTGTATAGTCGGCAATACGGATGAATGACTATGCTCGTTTGGACGATTACAGCATGTGGAATGACCCTGACTGTAAACGCAAAAACCGATCAGTTGAACACCGAGTGCACGCCAGGCTGAGCTTACTCACCTAGGGGATGCGTTCCCGTCCACGATGACGGTCAATGTATATTCCGCGCTGAACAAAGTGCATCAATTTGTCGAAATTGTGTATGAGCATGGGTCCCAGTATGCGCCTTGAGGTAACCAATACATATCATAGACGTACTGTCATCCGGCGTCAGAAACAATGTGAATACTATTTGGAAAGATCCAGAACCACTCGATAAGTCATCGGTGGGTTACACAGTTGAGCAACGTTTGGCTTTTGACACATAAGCCTCGTCAGGCCAAGTGAGTAAGTTGTCAATTTCTAAGACAGACAGGCAACCAATCAGCAAGGTCTCCTCTCTAAATGGCATGTTGGAGGGTGTTGGATATCGGTTAATGTAGATGCTTCAGTCTTACGATCGATGGGCTGAGAAGGGATTTTGTGTCTTTGGTCTTCCGATTCAGAAAGCTTCACCGGTAACTTTTGTCGGTTTGTGTGCGTATTGCGGTCATTTGTCTAGGAGATGTGATTACGTGAACTTTTGGTCGGCTTGAGCTTCCAATTTAAGTTACTTCTGATGATAACCCATCTTCACCGAAAACCGCACACCACCGTGCGTCAGCTCTACTGATTTGGGACTGTGGTGCACATGCTTGCCAGTTCTACGTCTTCCAGTACATTCACACTGAGACAGATGCTTGGTGATTTCCATCAATCTCTGTGATGGCCCAAAAGTCACCACCCTCTCAACCTATCTTGTACCGCGTGTCTAGCACATGTCGGCGATTGCTGAGTCTTTCGTGAGCGCTGGACTCTCATCTGCTTTCTCGGTGATCAGTTTATCTTCCTCTTAAGCTCTCTAGCCGTCTGTTTTATACAAATTTACTTAATTTTGTAGACACAAAGCCTGGCCCTGTTTAGTTGGAGACGATCCTGCATTAGTGCGACTGCCTTCTGAAACGCTGCTCCTATGTTAGCCATGTTCGGGGTACTTCGGACGACTTCAGACGTCTCCGATTTATATTGGAACAACAGCAGACCAATCGACTTCCGGTTGGGTTCCGTCGCAGATATCAATGTCCTTCTTAAACGATGCTCATTCAAGCCAACTGAATAATCAGCGCCTCAAAGTCTGCTCTTTACCTCAATTCGAGCCGTTGTCCGATCAGCTTCCTCAGTACAAAAGACCCTTGCTCGGTTAACTATTGTGGAGGCGAATACCGACCTACTATGGACAGCCCAAGTGTCAGCTGGCATCTGGTTCACTGTGAGTTTTTAGTTCCCCATCAACCTTATGTGTCATACGTTCTAAGAAGGTAGGTAGAGTACCCGAAGTTGACTCTATCTCCATAGTACATTTCTTGTAAGCATTTAGGCTAGTCAGATGACTGTGAAATCCAACGAACTTGTCTCGTTTTATAACGACAGTTGTCAACTCCACAACTCCAAGATATCTTGGCTGGGTATGCAAACCCGACTGAAGTTTTCTGTTCCAAGTATTCCACAAAGATATTTGACAAAACAGGGGATATTGGAGATCTTCATTAGTAGACTTTGTCCTTGGTAGGATACCATATAGCCCAAAACGAAGTGAGTAAAATTCAGACAGAATTTCATGCCTTCCACCATTTCATCTGCGGAATGCTGTGTTCGGAGTTTTCCAGAGTCCCCTTTCGGTACATTCGGATATGATGGCTTGACGTAAAAACTCGCAAGAATGTCCTATCGTTCCACAGAAAAACCTAAGATTTTTTTACAAAGTACTCGAATCATTGCCAGATTCGTGGCAGGTATTTTTATTCCCTCACCCATCGGACTTAAGATTGGGGCATCCACGTTAGCCGACAAGACCTTTTAAGTGACCTTCAACACTGATCTAGCGTACCAATCAGAAGAGAGCTTCCTGATTGGTTGTCTGTCCATCTTAAAACTCGACCGAACTGGTAACCTAGGCACTATGTCTGACAAAGCTTTTGTGTCAGAAGTTATAAATTCACCTCATATCCACCACACCCTTTCGAAACGACTGTAAACATCCGTTTGAATGTCCTACCAGTCAGCAGATTTGAGGTTTGTGTTGTGGAGACTTCGCGTGTAGCTCTTCTGGGTTCCATGGAGTGTCATTTCCACGCCTATCCAGCCAGATAACACTCAATAGTTACAGATGACGAAACAATTCCACGTAATAGACGAATCATAAACGCACCTCCTCACATCCATTTGATAAATGTGCTAATCAGAGCAACGTTAAAGATTTGAATAGATGCGAAGACACCTTTTACCAGCTAAAGCAGGTCGTCGTTGATTAGCACACGACTTTATGAAACACCAGCACCTTTGACATGTGCTCAGTCATGCAGTATCTAGGATCTAGGTGGTTACACGTGACTAAAGTACTGTGCTCATGAATTAGCACCAACTTTCAAAAAATCTAGATTCAATTAGGCAACCAAGCAAACACCCCCACAGGCAAACCATCTTCAACACGCGGTTAAAAGATTCATCGTACCATCAAGTTTCTGTATTGTTCAGTTGTAGCATCCTTTCGGTGCCTACCTGCTATGCCACCCAAAGGAAGCACGAAGGCTGCGATACTGCCAGGTTGCCCAAGCCTAGAGATGGAAAGTCGAGATGCAGAGGTGGGGTTCGAACCATGGACCTGCCGGTCAGTAAGTCCACGCTCTAACCACTTGGACCATCTCGCACCATCAGCCATTTGCGAATGCAGAGGGAGAGCTTGGGTGTCAGTGAAGCTGCCTTCTAAAACTTTCGTGAGGGGAAAACATCTCGAATAAAACCACAAACTACATACCAGTGAAAGGAAGAAAGCCTTCGCTGCGGATTTGTCTACTTGAGAACGCCAACTTAACAGTTACAGACTATTGAACAGGGGTGAAAAACTCTCATATGCATCTCGTTTACAAAACTGAATATCTATCTTCTCCTTGAACGCGTCTTCCTGAACTTTTCTGGATATTCATTGACTGTTACTCAAATGCGAGCAAATGTTACAAAGCGACTCCACAAATTCCCTAATAGATATCACTTTTCAAGAGACGCAAAGCGGATTTACGAGAAGACATACTACTCGCATGCCTCATCAGTAGTATCCACCGTTACACTAGTAGTCGGCATTCAGAATAGGTGAAAAAGAATTTTCCTGCATTTTTACACTTTTTTCCTGCCAAAGACAGGGTGCAGTGCAACCACCGAGACGATGTCAAATCAGTCCGGTTCCTAGGGCCACGCTTGCCAAATTCCCTGACTAGTTCACAAAAGCAAGTCTGTATCTGACCACGTTTGCAGTCCGTGTAAAAGTATGCGTAAAACTCTTCAAAAGTTTCCGTATACGTCAAGGAGCTTCTTTTTCTCCACCTCTATTTCATTTCCTGATGGACAAAGGTCGGAAGGTCTTCAAAAAAAACGGTTTTCCAAAAGCTACTGACGAAGATCCTGTCGATGTGTACTGTGCAAACGATCTGGTTCTCGTCTTCGAAGACAATGAACTGATCAATCTTCTCCCGTCCTTTGGCATGCACTTTGCACCCACAAATTCCCAGGTCTTGTTCCAGGACATGCAGCCACTGCACAAGCCAATTACCATCCAGGGAGAGGTATTGGAGTCGTGACAGATAAAGTGAATGCATGAATCTCCGAGACTCGGATTACATCGGCTAATTTGAAACACCTATGACGGCAAAGCGGTATCTCCGTGAATCTCAAGAGACATGTGTGTCAGGTGACAGTACGGGCTGTTTTGTTGCATGGCTGTAAGACATGGCCTGTTGGAGCAGCCGAATTGAGACGTTGTCTCAAGACCATAGCTTGGGTAGGCTGGTGTCGGCGAATACGCAAAGAGACGATTAGGAGTGTTCGGTTGTGTAACACGGTCGTCAGCCGAAGAATATGTTCAGCACCAAAACCTGTGATGATTAGGCCATGTAGTACGAATGCCGAACAGTTGCTGTTTTCCGTGCTCAATTCAGAGAGATGCGTGTCGGAAGCTGCTCACCCTTTTACCAGGCGGAGGAGTATGAAAGAGACAACGGGCGCCGTGGGTCTGACTCGCCTTCCAGAGTGGGATCCGCGTGATCCCCGCTGTGCATGGTTAAAGACGCTGCAAGATATGTGTGCGTGAGCTGTCGAAGGGTTTTCAGCAACCTTATGAGTAGTGTAGTACGTCTTTTCATGTATCACGAGATCTCAAATATCGTGCCAATTGAAACATGAGGTGGCCTGGTGCAGCACATCCGGTTGCTTAAAAGCCCCATAGACGTGAGATTCAACGATTTTGGTCCTCGGATATCACCTCGGTTGATGAAGGTATGTCTGCGACCAAATTACCAAGCTCAGAAGACAAGTGAACCACCGACCAAGTAAACTGTCTTAGCTACCAAAATTTTCATCCATATTAGTGAGTATAAATACTAGGTTATTCAGTACCTTCGCCAAAGTACATTTCGTCCAAGCGTGGGAACTGGCATGTGAACACATGGTGGGTTCAGTGCAAACTTTGGTGTCCTCGGTAGTGTGTTCCAGATACTGGATAGCCCATTCCAACCGTGTAACGACGGGACCAGGAACACAGTTTGAATCGAATTTGTCCTCACACGCTCACTGTTGGCTTCGGCATCCAAGCACGTGCTGTTGCGTGCATCCTAACGTCCAGTCAGACCAGCAACCGTTCTCTTGATTTAGTGAATGCAGTCGTCGGGTCTAAACGTCAATTGTTTGACACTGTAGGTCACTAGTTTATGGCCAAATTTTCAAGTCTGACCTGTTTCCAAGCCAAAGTACTAATCACCGTGGAAACTTTTTTGTTAAGTTCCACCTTCATATTCGACTATGGTTCGGAGCGAATCACGAATGAACACTATTCTGATTAGAACACCGTCCTCTCAAAATAGTATTCGTATATTTTGGGTGATACCAGCCGAGTCACGTTTCCGACGTTGATTGATTATCTCCTAGTAAAGAAGAGAAACTACCAAATCTCTCCATCCTCATTTGCTGCGGACACCCCATCTCTGATTTCCCTAGGATGCCGCGGGTTAGTTTTTTGATAGTCATGGTAAGGGGGGATGAGAACCAGGAGTGTTACTTATGTTAACTCCATCAATACAGGACCGAGGAGATATGAAGTTCGATCGGTGAATCATCATTCCTCATGTTGATGCGGAGCAGTATTCATCGATTCGTTGGTGAACACCACTCACCTCACACCGTACTCATCCAACACTCACTGGTTTTCCGTGTCCCGCGTCCATTGTTGAGTGACACTCAGTTGACCCGATTCAATAGAACCCTGACAAAACATCACCGCGATAGACTGAATCGCCGGTTCATTTCCAATTTCCTAAAAGTGATTACGCTTAAATTAAATTCACAAATATAAGCTGAAAAGTCGCATCCATCGATGCGTATATATATATATATAATATATAAATACGAAGTTCCCCTAAAAATGGTATTTTGAGAGTCACATCTTTTGTAAATTTCATCCATTTTCTTACGGAAATGTGTCTTTTGTGATCTAACCACCGGAATCCACCTTGTCCGACGTGTTCCAGTCATTACTCACAGTCCTGAACCACGTTTTTCAAAGAATGAGGCTGTTGCGACAAATGCACTCATTTGCAAATCAATTTGGTCTTCACGGAAGACTCAAGTTAACCTCTCGTTTATAATGTTCTTCAACTGCATGTGCTCCCCACAGGCCGCCTTATGTTTCAGTTGGTACGATATTCGAGATATCGCAGTATATTTTCATGAAGGAAACTACTCACAAAGTTGCTGAAAACTCTTCGACAGCCCACGACCAGTTTCGCCCTTCTTCGGGCTCATCAGGTAGGCGCAGTCCCCGAGTTTCCGTCAACCTTATGTTCTACCTGAACCCAAAATGCACGAAATTAGCTTGAACATATCATAAACGAGAGATTCACCTGGGTTCCAGGACTATGCCGTGGATGTCGAAGGGTCGGGCAGAGCGATTTAGGGACTACCCACATAAACCTGACTGCTTGGACGCTTAGAGTTTAGTCGTAGGTCATAGGCACTTTCGTAAGTGAAGCATGCAAATTCAAATCAACCGTATGGAAGATGGTGCTGCCAAACGAATGAGGCAGTGAATCATGATCTATGACTTTTCTGTGGACAGTTCTGCTCAGTTAAGCCGGATGTGAATCTGCTCAACAGGTCACAAGAACGATCTTATCAAAGGATCACTCCCCCCTAAAAGGTCACTCAACCAATTTAAGGATATTTGCGACTGACCTCAACACATAGTTTCAATGCCATGCTTAATTCTAACAGTTTCTACCTAATCAGTCCTGTTTCATCCCTCGGTTTCGTGCCAGCTTTGCCATTGGCTATCCCATGATTCGTCTTGGCGACAATCGGCAGGGCACCGACGCCTAAGCCACATAAAATCCAGCGAGGTAGATACCCTCATGTCCTGGAATTCTCGCCCTATTATTCTGCAACTAAAGAAGAATTTGTTACATCCTTATTGACGAAACATTCGATGTTCAACTTAGCAAGTTAGGAGCCGACGTCTGTGATGAGATCACGGACCGGTAGTGCGATTTTATGGAGCAGGGACAGAAAGATTCAGTCAAGCATAGGGTTTCGAGCTTCAGTGGTCGCACACTGTTAGGCGGAATTCCACACCGATACCGCTTTGCCGCTCGCTTTTAGGCGCTGCTACGGCCGAGAAGCCTATCCCGCAGAAGATTAGCCAAAAGTTCTGGCCGCTTGCCCGTCCAGCAGCAAGTCGAGCTCTGATTGGTCGAAAGTCTGGACCCAACAGTCAATCATGAAGCAGTATTCGCCGAATGCCGATTGCCAATGTTGCATCCAGAAGGGGTCAGAATTTCCAGAATGTTGTCGCGGTTCAGACAGACAACTAAGTGGAGAAAAACACCGTTATTACGCGCGCACACACACACACACACGGAAACAAACCGCAACGAACTTGTGCTTTTTCATGGTCTGTGCAAATCTAAACACGCATATCTCAGGTCACCAAACAAGTAATGCAAAACCTTCAGGCTACACAAAGTCAGACTATTTGAATCAGATGTTCCAAGTCGTCCACGGTATATTATTAGCATATGTTCATTCCGAGCGCGTCATGCACTAAAAAGCACAACAAAAGAACAAATCTCCTTGAACTCCTGATGCAAATTAGGTTCCAAAGAAGAGGAGGCTGAGATTATTCCGCGTATAGTACTTGATGCAGAGTCAGGGCATTCATCTCAAGGACGATTAGTGCAATACCGTTTAGCCTGGGTAGCTCGATAATACGACTTGAATGGGTCGGTCGGAAATGACGTTGCAAGATGCAGCGCTGATATAGAGTGACGTGTCTTCCAAAAGGTCACTCCACAATCATGCTTCGTGATTTCCACTAAGTTGAGCAGGCACAATTTATCAATCCATACGTATACTTGGAATCTGACGGCCATGGGGCACAGATCCCTTTATGTGAAATGCATTCAAAGTTCCTAAAAGCCTCTCACATTTACCAAGGGATCATTTCAATTCCTAGCTTGTAAGGAAGTTGTATTTAAGTTAGTCCACTGTTATCACAGGCTTCCAGAAGCTCAGAGTACGACATTGTGGAAGAATCCGGACTATTTTACCGCTTGTTTCAAATCATGGCTAGTCTACAGTCTGTCTCTGAAATATACGAGGCGATAAAAATTGCCGGTCAGTTAAACAAATGATGTGTAACTAAGTCTAATGGAGCCCTGACTACGTTCGTCCGCAGTGGAAAAGACTCCATCTCCAATGGGGCTACTAGTCGTGCCTGGAGCTCCTGTGTACCAAAGCTCCGGAAACTGGCAAGCATCTAACTTGTGTCTACCGCACCAATAGGATCTAGCCACACAAACAGCGGGGAATGGGAGCCGGACGCAAGACCAGAATCCAATGTCGATCGCCCAAATGTGACCCCCGTGGATGGCTCCCGTTCACATATCGCCTCTGGAGGTTTCCACAGTTAATCAAACACAGAAACAGACACACAGGGACTCACCCAAGCAGTCTGAGTGATACCAGACATTAGAGCGAACATTGCGATCTAATCCATCACGTCGAATGACCAACCAGTTTGTCATTTGTAAACACTACCAACTTATTTCTCGCTGAGATGGTAACACTAATTCTAACACTGCTGATGGGCACTCCCACGTTTCCACACACACACACACACACACACACACACACACACACACACACACACACACACACACACACACACACACACACACACACACACACACACACACACACACACACACACACACACACACACACACACACACACACACACACACACACACACACACACACACACACACACACACACACACACACACACACACACACACACACACACACTTACTATGCCGAACGGGGAAAGAGTATACCAAATATTGTCTAGACATACTACTCATGTGGCTACTGAATACCTCCGGCCTCGTCCTTCTTCGGCGACATCAGGTCCCTCAGTTCTTCTACATGACGAGCTCTAATTCACGGACTATCGAACGGCATGCGGCAACCGTATGAGTACTGTGTTCCGTCTAGACAATGTATCTCGAATATCGTCTTGACTGAAACATGTAGTTGGAGAACATCACAAACAAGAGATTCAGCTGAGGTTCATTTGAGCCCCCTGTTGAAAACAACTTTGTTTACAAATGAGTTTTGGCGTATGTCAGCTATTCTTATCCAGTCGCTCCCTAGTGCAGGACGATATCCGATGGTGCACGAAGATCTCGAAATCATTGTTTGCGTAGTTTTTGCCACATTCTTCAGGCATGTGAGACACCAATAAAACTGGCCCGTTGCTGATTGAAGTTTACAAAATCTAAATGATTGTTGATAGGTCAAACATGGTAACAGATTGTACATACCAAAGTGGTCCGGTTTATTCGAAGTAAACCGGAATTCCGAGAGCATGAATAGTTCGTGCGTGGTCCATGGGCAGTCAGGCAGACAAGCATCTTGGCAATTGGCTGTGAAAAACCCGAATAAAGTAGGATCAACTAGGGTTATACTTTGGTATTCCACGGTATAGGTTTTGTAAATAGGAACGTTGCGAACGCTGAGCAACTGACTACTATCAAAAAGTAGCTGACTGGGGTTTTTAAAGAAGTGGACCTCCTGGCATTTTGGAGAACTAAGAGGAAATGTTCCCCTGACCAGGAGACAATTTCATTTGGTGTACACGTTGAACTGGCAGACGCACACGGCCACGCCGTGTGCATCAGCATGTTCACACTGCATTAGCCCACCACGTACAGAAAAAATGGGAAGATGAAATCCGCTGTTGGTCAGCAATGGAGAGTTGAGCTGACCACGCACGGCTGTGGAATGTGCACGATCAGTAAAATGGCACTTGGCAAGCTCGGCCAGGTCCTGTCCACCGCCTGCACTGATGAAAGCTAGATTGCCTATTCACTGTTGTCTCTACCCCAGGCATGTTTGCGGTCGCCACTCGCCATACGGCCCTGGCGCCTGCATCCAGTGCTGAGATAACAGAGTGAAAAAAACAAGCAACAAGGTCTACCGAAGAGCGCAAGTGGTGATACGGATTGGTAGGAATCCTTTTCCAACACTATATCTGCCCCAAAATTCAGGGGTATTTTTTAAAGCGGTTTACAACCAACGATTGGGCGGCTTAAACTTGGTTTCCCCTCTCTTCATAGCAAGTGCTATTTCAGTCAAAAATTTTCCAAGCGGGAAGAAATTTCCAAACGGGAAAGATCTTGATAAATACACTCATTCGCATACAAATTTGGTTTTCACGGAAGACTCATAAAACTTTGCTGAAGAAAACCAGAAATGAGGGATTCAGTTGGGCCTCAGGTGAGTCTCCCGTGATAACCATATTGGTGTGCAAACGAGTGTTTGTCGATTTTTCTGCAAGTTAGATTCAAGTAGAGCAAAAGTTTGAACGGAAACTCGATTACTGCGCCGCCTCATTAGTTCCAAGAACAGTGGAGGCGGTCACGGGCTGTCGAAGAGTTTTCAGCAGCTTTGTGAGTAGTTTTTTAAGAAGAGATATTGGAGCACTGAGGACCTTAGAAAACTATTTGAAGATGAAACAGGTGAGGTCAGCACAATCATTTAGAGGGGTGAGTACAGTTGTTTGATTTAATAGGCCTGAAAAGGTCAAACTCAAGGCTACTTTAACGGTCATCGGATTGTCACGCAAGCACCAAAAGCATGGCTGGTCTCAACATGGCAACCTAGAGCGAACCAGATTTTGAGTTAGTTGGTTAAATTCTGAAAATACAGTGGAGGGTTGGGACGAATCAATTCTAGAAACAATATTCCTCAACAAGCTGACGTTTTCTGATGAATGGCGCCATCTTTGTTTGGCAAAAGCTTTGGCTGGATATTAAATATGTTTCTCTTTGAAGCGCACTTTCAGAGACAAGTCCAAAGACTCTGTTTGGAGAGATTTGCAAAGTTAATCGGGCCTAATGAGCACCTGTTCACGTCACTAGCACAGGGGTCGAACGAATAATAGCGGAAGCTGGAGAGTCGGCAAAAATCAGACAGTTACGAAACTGGAATACAAAAACTTTAGAGAACAAGAACAGTGACTTAAACTCGAGAGTCATCCGGCGCTTTTTCTCTTACAAAAAACTTGTGACCGTACGGCAGCGAAGCACCGATGTCGAAGCTGATTTTGCTGTCTCTGATGAGAATAATATTGGTGTCACTATTACTAATCAGTGCGCAAAGTACTAGGTTTGATTAACGATTTCAAGTGTGTCCGACGGAGTGAGTAATCCAATAGCACGTTTTTCTCATCAGGGGACGAATTCGGAAGCGTCCTGTTCGGACCGATAGTTCAGTGTGGATATCGGTCACTCAAGGGCACACAGCAAGATTATTTTACCGTATTTTGCTGATCATGTATCGGCACACGCGTTGAAGCCTGAGGCAGGTCATGGTTTCCAAACAGCTTGACCGAACTCTAGAAATCTCAAAATCTGTGCAGGTGCATATGTCCACAGCCCAAACGCATTCGTTGCACTTGGTCTCGAAAACACATTGTCGATGACTCACGTGTTAGGCCAAGCTGGTAGGCAAACGAACGGCCGCATCAGTCGATCGATATGGCTCATCTGTGATCGTGTGAAGACCGGGCCGTGGAGAATCGACTCCAATCAAGTGTTGAAATGCTGATCACTCATCACTGCGTTGGGTTGGTGGTTTGCGTAGCTTGTTCCTCAGAACGCAGTTAGGAGTTGCATGACACGCTGCTGAAAGCAACAAGTAAGCCACCTAACCGATTGCGATGAACTTTGGACTACATGTGTAAGGCTAGATCTCGCACAAAGTGATGAAAATATAAACACTCAAATACAGGCAGAAATAATCTTCTTCTAATGTTTCCGATTGCCAAACCTGCTGCTATGAGCAGATTTAATCTCATCCTCTTATGTACGCAAAAACGATTCGTGACCAACATCGCAGTAGCCCGGTTACGCCATAGTCTTTTTTACCCCTCATTTATACCAGGCTTTTATAATAAATTTCGAATTTAAGCTGAGTGTTCTTCATTCTGCGCACAGTAATTATAATGCATTTTCCCTGGTTCACTCCCGTAATACACATTTGTGAGTTGAAATAATAGTTTGAAATGAATTCTTCCTCCTCGTAATGTCCTCGCTGCCAATGTAAATGAGGCAAACCACAGAAAAAGGAAATGGGCGAACTCCAACTGCCTCTGCATGACATGAGCTGCCCGACCTTCACCCCTCAGTTGTTCCTAAATAATACTCATACCTAAAAACACAGGAGTAAGTTTTGGGATGTTATTGGCATGCCAACGCGCAAGACTTCCGCTCCTTTCAAATTTATTTGGGTGTAACCAAAATACGGGAATGAGACAAACTATCAAATCTGGTTGGGAGAACGAGTCATCGTTTGTTTATATATTCAGATAATAAACCTGATAATCAACATGAGATCGAGCTGGCTCAGTGCGAATTCACTGACCGGAAGGTCGGTGGTTCGAACCCAACCCCGGCACATCGACTGCTCCTGTCTTCTAGACTTAGGCAACTTGACACTATCTCAACCCTCGTGCTTCTTTCGGGTGGTGTGGAAGCTAGGCACCAGAAGCTCCAAGTGGCTCAGTAGTGGTGCTGACAGACTTCGACTACTGACATGAGATTATTTGTAAATGTGTAGTTCATGGTTGTACATGGGCTGAAATACTGTGTTGCTCGTCAACATTGCATCGTGAGGCGTTGATGCGGCTCGAAAAAATATCCTCATTTTTCTCTATTTTATCTGTCATACTCAATACGTATCCTCCCTGTGATCGCCTGGTAATTCATGACAGTTCTGTTAGGTGAATGGAGGTTCCATCCTGATAGGGAAGCCATCTATCCAGACTCGAACCCACGACCTTCCGGCTGGCAATTTGAATACCTAACCGTTTCGCCCAGAGAGCCTGGTTAGCAGTGTGATTGGCTGTCACTTAGATCAGATGTAGCATCACTCATTCTTCAGTCAAGGAAACCACATCACATGACCACGTATTGACTGTTTCCGCGAACGACCACTTCTCGGGTGGAAATCATCATGCTTCCATCCTGTCTAGATGGGAGCTAATCGCACTGCTTGACTAGCCGCCCCTGGTCGAACGGTCAAGTGTATTCAACCACTGGTCGGAACTCACCACTTGAGTTTCAAGTGGTGCACAGTGCTGGTGATTTCGCAGAAGGCTGAAACCGTTGTCCGTCACTCCTCACCTTCTCAGTATGGATTGCCTTCGTCAAACTACCAGCAGAAATAAGACATATCCTGTATTGATTAGATTTATTACTGACCCAAAACACTAAAACGTATCAAAATGGCAATGAATTTCGCGCTGGTTTGAGTACTACAAAGCGTGTAAAAATAGCCAGTTCCAGGTGTAAAATCATTGGAGTAGTGTTATTGAGCAATCGAATAGTGTTTTGGGGTGATATAATTAATTTAAATTAGACATAGCTAGGTGGGTTTTCTTTCGATGCCAGGGCAGCCTTTTCATCTTCCACGCTCGACGTGGCCTCGTGTTCCTCGATGTGTTTGACATAGTTGTTGTATAGGACAGTGACAATCTCCGCGGTGATTACCTCACCGGCATTCAGTGCCAGCATGCGAACCAGGAAGACACCGTCCCGACGAAGATAGACATCAATGAAATCATCCAAATCCGCGCGAACTATTTGCGTGCCTTGTCTGGAAAGTACACCTTTGATGCGCAAGAAACGTTTGATAAAGTCTTTCCTTCGTGGTGCAATGACCATCCTGACCAACCAAATGCAAAGGCTGAGGACACAAGCACCAATAAGGAACATAATCCAGAACCAGAAGAAAATATAGATTTTTTCGTTCAACATATTGATTGGAAGTGCGCATTGAGCCGTGTAGGTGTTCTCCACACCAACCAGACGAATTCCTGGAACGCGACAATAGGCAACTCGTGGAAATAGTATTGTCTCGGGCCAGTCACGTCCTTGTCGTATGTGATTGGCCACAGTCAGTCCGAAACCGAATCCATTCAAGTTCTCGTTTTCGTTTGGCACGACGACAACTAATGTGGAAAGATCAGAGAAAAACCAGCGACAGTTAGTGTGTGCGTGAAACGAACTGCTGGACTGAGAACAGAAATATTCACATTTCTAGGTACTAGACGATCAATCAATTCAAGCAATGTATCAGCTATAAACCGTGTACCATAGGCACATTGGTTCCAACTGCTACAGTTTCCATCATCGGAAAACGGGAATGTGGAACGTATGTTCGTATGTGAACGTATGAAGGCATGTTCAGTTTGTTCGGAAATCGGGTAGCTACGCATTGAAGGCGATAGCTTTGATGCACGAGCGCCACTGACTGCGCGATTGGGCCATTTCTGCCAGTGTCATTATACGTTGGCGATTTGAGTCTCGGGGTCTTCATCCAGGGAGGCGGCAGTTGCCCGCCCGATTAAGTTTACTGGTTAGTGTTTTCGTACTTCATTGCAGTAAGCAGTCAGTACTTTTGAGGAATTGACATGGGTTTTATCAGAAACTGGTTCTAACGGCTGACTATAGGTTGCCAGAACAAAATTCTCAGTACGACGATTACCATCTTGCGTGTCAAAGCGGAAAGAAGTGAGTGTTCAAAAAACCCGTCGGGGGTGGCGGGCGGTCTGAATGCAGCGAGCATTGAACAAGTTCATCTTGACCACCGGCATGGGTTATTCAAAATTTGGTTCAAGGTCGTCTTTGTGGAGAAAAGACATGGCTTCAGACGGTACGAGAGATTAACCGGATGGCTCAAATGGTTAGAGCGCGAATCTACTGACCGGAAGGGCCGTGGTTCGAACCCGACCTCCGCCTATCGAATTCCTGTCTAGGCTTGGGCAACCTGGCAGTATCCCAGCCCTCGTGCTTCCTCGGGCGGCATGGCAGCTAGGCACCGAAAGGGTGTTACAGCTGAACAGTTTAGTTTTTCTACTTGAAACCAAATAATCATTCATTTGCAACACCTTTGGTTGCCTAGTTGCCATGCGACCCGTAGGAAGCATGAGGGCGAAGATGGTGTCAGTTTGCCCAAGCCTAGACAGGATTATTCGAGAGGCAGAGGTGGGGTTCGAATCAGTATGAGTTGGCGCCATAAACACTGAGCGATCTCGGCACCCTAATAGATCTAACTATACGTTTGCACATAACTGGAATGACACAAACTACCTGTGTGTAGCGGCGCTTGTAACTGTGTGAGTCCATAGACTCGATGTACATTTGGAGGCAGCGGATAATAGATGGGCATCTCACACAGAGGTTAAGCCATCTGACACTGGACTACACGACTACACGTCGCCAACTCTCTCTCTTTTTTCTGTCTTCGCCTTCCACGGATTTACAACAATCTTCTCCTTTCCAGTAACTTTTCCCCTCCTGAGTGCGGATAAGTGGAGGAAGCGTTCCCTGTAATATCATCTTTAAAGATTCCAAAATATTTCGGAACGTTCCATCATCTGCTCGACATGGATTAACTATGTTTTAGCTGGACTTCAATGCATGTCGAAACGTTCCCCAAACTTTCGGAACACAGCGGTTTCGTATAGTATTTTCATTATGCACAATTAGGATACAAACAACAAGTGAATGCTCCTCATCAGGATGACATTTCTACTTAAGACTGTCAGATATCAGGACAATTTATGAGGAAACATCTTCAGCCTACTAGGGCGGGTACTGACTGAAGCTAGGAACTTGATTTGAGCACGTCCCAGGTGGATTTCGACGCAGGCACTCACAAATCACACGAAAGAAATCAATTCTATCCCCAGCGGTTCGGCTTGGTGCTTGTCCCAGACGCGTCAGTGTTCACATCACGTGCCAATCACGCGGCGCACCTAGTTAAAGGATATCCACCTGATCAGACATTTGTGAATTACTTACAGAAGAGCGATGTTAAACTGTTCTGGGCTCACCAGAATCAGTTATTTTTTTCACACATGTAGAATTTTCATCGGATATGGAGATACTATAGTGGGGATATGAAGGCTTCGTCATCTACGAAGGTGTTAACAATGATACCTTGGTGGAAAGATGGGCTCGGGACAGTGGTGATTTACCTTTGCCCTGTTCGTTACTTCAGTATGATCCTGAACTGTTTCGTTCGTAGTTTATTGTTGAAAAGGGGTTACCGTTTACCATGATACATACAAGAACAGCATTTTGTCTCGGAAATCTTCAGGTGAGAACCAGGTAGAGGTAACCCTTCGGTATTTTCGAACAGGTAAACAAAAGGGTTACCGGTTTCATACAAGCGACCGTGATACAAACAAGAACAGCATTTTGTCTCGGAAATCTTCAGGTGAGAACCAGGTAGAGGTAACCCTTCGCTGATTTCGAACATGTAAACAATCAATACTGTTGGTGATACGTCAGTAATGTTGTTTTTTTGTGGCTATAAACAGCTTTCAATTCCTTCGTTTCTTCAAGTTCAGCCTGAGCGATTTCTAGATTTCATGACTCAAGCAATGTAACTCATACAGACGTTGTTCACTTTTATCGAAGCCCACCAGCTGGACTTAGCACATCACGGGTGATGTGTTGTTCGATACTCCGGTTGACGGATGTCATCTAGAGCAGATGAGACTGAGAGAGGCACGGTGAGATGGCTCGTGATGGTAGAGCTCGTCCTATCCTTAAGGTGACTAAAAATGATCCGCCGTTTGAAGAGGCTATCGAGGCGACCCAAACGAAACCCGTCGGTTGTAGGATGATCACATCTTACTACCAGCTTGGCTTTCGTTTCGCAGCTAACGCATAATGGCAGTTTCAGTTAGGGGCTGTTCCAGTTAGGTTGGGTGCGAGACTAGCACAGTTTGTACAAGGTACTGTGATTTCCCCTTAGATAGTCGTCGTCCAGCTGCAACACCCTTCCGGTGCCTAGCTGCCATGCTACCCGAAGGAAGCACGAGGGCTGAGATACTGCCAGGTTGCCCAAGCCTAGACAGGGAAAATCGAGTGGCAGAGGTCGGGTTCGAACCACGGACCTTCCGGTCAGTAAATCCGCGCTCTAATCACTTGAGCCATCTCGTCCCTTCCCCTTAGATAGGATGCCAAAATGATACGTCAGTAAGGTCAGATTCCTGAAAGTAATCCCAGAATGCCCGGAACCTAATGAGACCCTAAAACTCCACCAAAATCCTAATACGGAAGCTGGCAAACATCCAGGCAAGTCAATCACTCAAGCAATTCAGCAAAAGCTGATGAGTATTCAGGCACGCAACAGAAGCACGACCGACTATGATAAGTGTTCAGACATTTCATAGAAGCACGGTCGATGTTGATGGGTGTTCACTAAACGCCGATCAGACAGCCTGGACCAACGTTAGAAAGTGCCCTTTAAATAGCGCGAGGCCCCTTGTAACTTTTGCACTCGCTTGTTTGCAATAAAGCTGTGGTGTTATTTGGTGGAGAGTTTTTTTCCGACACAAAGGCACTGGAGCGGAGAGAGCAGTTAGGCATAACAAGATCTAACAAGCTACAGGTGACTGCGGAATGTGTAGAATCCGTGTTTCAATTCACCATCGTTTGAGCAGTCCTTCTCCTGTTCTGACACAAGTATTCTTGTGAGTTCTCGTCAAACGGGTGAAGCACTGGACTCGAATTCTGGTCTCATTGCAGTGCGTATACTTGGTCGGGCCAGTCGGGGTTTGAACTCCGGATATCTGGCATGCGCGACTAGCATGTTACCTACAACCGCTCCACCAGCACAAGCGGGAGGCATCTGAATTTTTACGTCTGAAAAGGCGAAGTATTCATGCTTGAGTGATGTGACTGGTTTGTCAGGCGGCTAGGACTACGACCCAGTAACTCTCCTGGATGTGTCAACTGACAGAACCGCCGTCAGGACTTCCCAGTAAGGTAGAGCCACAGAGGCTTAAAACCTGTTGAACAATTTTTGATTAGTTATAGGTGTTTGCGAGATTTGTAGAATTTCTGTGGATGAGATTTTAGCTCACTAAATCCTCGCATAGCTCTGGTCGGATTGGTCAGTTCCCGCAACCGTGATTTGCAAGCTAATTTTCCCCTCTTCAAAAAGTACGAACTGATTCTCCACCTCGATGCTAGAGCTCAGTACCAGTTGCTCGGCCAATACAATTTGTTTGAATAAACAGAGCTCATCAAAACGGGACACTGTTGAAGAGGCAGTTGAGCGCTCGATAGTGGCATCATCATCACCATAGTCATTGACAACAACACCGAAGAACAGTGAGTGAGTGCTTCACTGCCATACAGCCAGGTAGGTCTATCTTAATAAAGCCTTGAATGGGAGGGGAACCTAGAGCTAGCCCACCACCACAAACATCCGAGGTATCTACAGCACTCAATCGGACAACCTGAAGGGAAACTGACAGCACGAACGCCACGGACATCAGTTAACTGCAATGTCTTTCAGTGTCTCCAACGAAGCACTCTGGCCTGGAAGAAGAACAAACAGCCAAGCTCTTCGTTCCTTTTGTCATGTCAAACTCTGCTCACCTCCACCCCTTCGAAATAGGGAAGGAAAACAGCGTTCTTCTCAGCAGTTGGTAACTCAGCGTGCTTAAAACACGGCCCAGTCAACTTAGCTTGCATTGGTGGATGCCGTCTTTGAGTGGAGGACCCTCTGTTTCACCCGAAACCCACATGCTGATTACCTCATTCCGATATCGTTGGTTCCAGTCTATTCCACCAGCCGAAGATCTGAGTATGTCTCGGAATGCCCTCAGAAACCCAACAACACCTGGTACGAATCGCCAAAAACGATCCTGGGCTTACTGACTTTAAAATGAACAGCGTTACGAGGTTGGCAAGACCAGGCAAATTTACGTCAGCTACAGGCATCCTTTTCATTCACTGAAGCACTTGCTGTGTTCATCTCATCTGGTTAGTTGAGCAACAGAGTTGTAATCATCTACTAAAACGGTGTCAGAATAACTCTTCAGTTATCAAACCCATCCATTATAAACGGCAGTTGATTTAGTTGGTTGCCGATCCAGCCTTCTCCGCTGCACAGCATTGCTCTTAAAGGGCTTCCATGGAGGTATAAAAAACGGGACTTGAACCCTATAAGAAGAAATGATCGGAACCGGTTAAGGAACTCACATTTCAGGTTCCCAAACACCCATACCGGGAGGTGAGGCTTCGCTTACCTGCTCCATCACTATCGTAGGTTTTTCCCAACTCCATCGATTTGTGACCCGAGCTGCCGTCCGCATAGAAACCAAGGAAGCGTTGGATCAAGTAGACCTGTAATATTGCATTTACGATGGTGAGAACTTTCACCAGCAAGTAGGAGAAGACCAAACATGTTCCCAGACGTTTGCTGACCACGCAAATTCCACACATCTCGTAGGCACGATGTTCCAGTCTTCGACGCGCTGAAGGCTAGGGGGAGAATGGAACATTGCTTTCATTAGAAGCAAGTGGTTGCCGGTTAAACAGTTATATGTGTGTTAGTAACGCATGAGGTAGGATATAGTTGTTGAAAAACTCAACGTTCTGGAACACGTTCAGCTGTAACACCCTTTCGGTGCCTAACTGCCATGCAACCCGAAGGAAGCATGAGGGCTGGGATGCTGTCAGGTTGCCCAATCCTAGACAGGGGAAGTCGAGAGGCAGAGGTTGGGTTCGAACCACGGACCTTCCGGTCAGTAAAGTCGCGCTCTAACCACTTGAGCCATCTCGAGCCATCTGGAGCACGAAAGAAATCCATATTTATTGTTGTTGTTTGTTTAAACCACCCAAAGGCTTCATCAACAAGGAACAAAATTTTTGTGTGCATCTCCAGAAATAAGGGAATACGTTACGTGCTTTGTAGGAAAACGGTTGTGAATAAAATTCAAAAGTAAGACAGCCAGCAATTCATACAAGCAGTGCATTTTCCTTTAGGATAGTTGGTAATCAACAAAGCAAACTTTTACTCACTGGCCTCAATTTCCTTTCTTCTAGCTGCAAAAAGGAATGAGGAAACCACTCCTGATTAACCACTGCTCAACGGATATTTAAGCTGTCTCAACTGTGTAGTGTGTTAATTTCATAGTCATTGTTCTAAGTGGGATGATCTATCACAGGAAGTGACTGGACAAATCAAGCAGTAATATTTCTGACACCAAAGTGAACAGCCTGATAATGAATGCCTTAAATATGATTGTGGTGATGTGCCTTCTTTGGATAACAATGTTTGGGTCAAAAAAAGCTTAGCTGCAAATAATAAACATACCTTTTGCTTTATTTACTAAACAAAGTCCATATAAGAGGCAGATTTTTAATATATCCATTTGTATACATAAATTTCAAACAATACGTGTTGCCAATTGCCGGACAGCCTATCATTAGTGGCCGTTTGGGGTTCTGTAATTACTGGCAAGTGCAAAATTTCTTTGTTTGTTCATTTTTAGGGGCGATTATATTTCTTAACACTCTGGTGAGCAATCTGTCCAAAAACGATATCACAAACGTCAATAAAATCTGCTAGCCAGCACCTCCAGCCAGGCATAGGTGGAGCCACGTAGCCTTCATCCATGACCGCGAACAACACCGGTGAAACCTTCCTCATATTTCTGTCTAATCATCAGCAGTGAGAACTCCATGAGGTCCTTCTTACTCGAAAAGCTCAACAGGTGGACTCTTCACCAAAGCCATGCATCAGCAAGCTGCGGAGCGACTTACGGAACTGTTATTTTCCAAAGATTTCTATAAACAGATAAACAGTGAGACATTCTGAGACACGGCTATGCATTTTGTGGTCGCAAAGCCCATTTCGAAAGTCAGTTTACCGGCCTCTTCCGTTCACCTTCAAAAGTTACAGTCACTGATTACTCCGGCTCCACGAGACTCTGACGAGCATCGACTGTCACATTGGATAGTTGACCATAGTCCACCTGTTATCTTGTCAAATCCCAGACGATGAAGTTAGTGAACACTTGGGCGAGATGGCCCAAGTGGTTAGAGCGCGAATTTACTGACCGGAAGGTCCGTGGTTCGAACCCGACCTCCACCTCTCGACTTAACCTCTCTAGCCTTGGACAACCTGGCAGTATCCCAGCCCTCGTGCTTCCTTCGGTTGGCATGGCAGTTAGGCACCGAAAGGGTGCTACAGCTGAACGATTTTTACTATTATTATTTACACTTATCGGAGCTTTTAGAGAGAGAGAGAGTCTCTGTACCGTCGTACACATCCAAGCTTGTAAGCTTGTTGATGTCAAGGGGAAACTACGTGTTGACTGCCGCCGTAGTCATACTCTCGCTTGATTTCATCTGCAACACAGAACATTGACAACAGATAACTCGAGAGCAGTGTGCCTAGAAATCCCAATACATGGAGCTTTGCAGAAGACCTGAGAGGCACCAATAAAGCAAGTCCAGACTAAGCACGAAAGTCGGCTGATTTCCAGTTAGCCGCCTACTCGTTACTAAGTGACTGCGTTTTCCTATTCTGCTCACCGAAATCATCAAAGATGTTGCTCTGAAACGCACGGTACAGCCATCACCCCTGACTATTAATCAATCCATACTGTCCAAGAGACCTTGCACGATAAACACAGGTGTAGTAACTTCAGTTCATAGATTTTGAATGAGTTGATACCCGCATAGTATCAAGGTTGCACCAAGTAATCCACAAATTAACCTGGTTGGACAGCGGACTCAGATGAATTTCGACTGAGGCTCTGGTTTGTACTATTCTTCCGGTGAATGTGCAGCCCATTGACCGCCTTATGTTTAAGTTGGAACGATATCCAACAAATCGAAATATTGATTGTTGGTCTGTTAGCCGAGCTTGGCAGTTGGATTGCAAACGTTTCATCACCAATCGAGGTGACATCATCAGTGCGGGGTTGAGTGGGTGTTTGACTAGTCAATGGAAATTCTGGACAGCCCACGCTCGGTTTTGCTCCTATTGAGGTTAGTCACGTAGGGCCGGTCCGCGAATCCCCATTGGATGTCAACATCCGTCTAACTCGCCAATCAGTTAATGTTCATGCATACACTCGGTTTGGTGTATGAAGGGGAAAGACAAAAGTTAACCATCTGTGCGAACAACGTCTACCTGACGGGCACTCCAAAAGGCACAACGGATAATGGATTGTCGATAAGTTCCCACCACACTCACCAGTAGTGTCACATTTACTGAAAATATTTGGACATCGTTCAGCTGTAGCACCCCTTCAGTGCCTAGCTGCCACGCCACCCGAGGGAAACACGAGGGCTGGGATACTGTCAGGTTGCCCAAGCCTAGACGCGGCAAGTCGAGAGGCAGCGGTCGAGTTCGAACCACGGACCTACCGGTCAGTAAATTCGCTCTCTTACCACTGAGCCATCTGGCCCCTTGGACATTCTGAATAACGTTCAGAATGAAACGGCCCAGATGCAGCATAATCAAAATAGTTTCAATTGTATTTTTTATTATTACTGATAGCAGTACCCGCTTACCCTGTGACAGTCTCGTTGACCATCGATCATATCTTCCAGGAACTCGGCCACACGCTTCACCTGCTTCTCACGAGCTCCTCTCTCTGAGGTGGCCGCCTCGGCTGCGGACTTCACTAGAGCAAACAGATCACCTCCGGATCGTTGAGCACACACGGCTTGCCAAGCAATGTGAGGAATGTAGAACAGGATACACTGTAGTCCAAGTACGAAAGGAACCCATTGGTAGTAAGCTGAAAACGCGCAGCGGAAAGATGATAAGCAGAGGGTGAGCCGTAAGCAAATCTGTGGAGATGTGAACATAGTGTTTTGTAGCGGGGAACCGGAAGGACGTCCGTAAATGTCTCCGGAATTTGTGACGACCTTTACCAATGATAAGTACACTTTTAAAGCGGCAGACAGGAAGGTTGGTGTTATACAACCTTCAGCAGATTGGGGGGAGCACAAAAATTAATACAGAGTAACTCACAAAACCCCGCCCACTCACAACGATTTAAAAGCATCTGCTTGCACAACCAAAAGAACCACAATAAATATCGATAAAATATAAAGAATGGTTAAGCTGTAACTCCCTTTCGGTGCATAGCTGCCATGTCAGCCGAAGGAAGCAGGAGGGCTGAGATACTGCGAGGTTTCCCGAGCCGAGTAGTCGAACTGATGGGTTCGAATTAACCACCTTCTGGCCGGTAAGTTTACGCCTCAACCTCACAGGGACTTATTGGCGCTTGCCAGTGTTGTGTTTAGACTACCTAGACCTGAAAATTACAGTCCTAAAAAGGAAGCTATAGCACAGATTCTCGGAATGTGACCAAAACAGATCAGATTAGTCATCCTCAGTTGGACAAGCCCTCCTGAAAAAGCTGATAAAACCCAACAGATATTTGTGTCCTTATATGCGTTTCTAACAACAGGGGTTTTGGATCGAGATGAATGAATCGTCAACAACGCGAGACGCGCTACACATTGTCCCCATCCATGAACGAAGAACACACAAGGGGAACGGCGCAAGTTGTCTCAGTCGGGGTGTGGTAATTCATGGGGGGGGACAGTTTGTTTGACCGAACACACAACTGGTAATACACATAATACAATGAAATGCTGAAGACAGGTAAAGGTGAAAACAACAACCATCTGCTTATGGAGACCAAAGAAAGATAAAATGAGCGTCTTGGAGGGGGGAGGGTACTGCTCAACTTACACAACCTGAAAAAAGTGCTAAAATCTCAAGATCCGGACCAAAGTTGTCGCGTTATCATTATTAATTTGTCCAACACACTTTTACTATCGTGTTTGTTCAGGTGGCCGCTGAGCTGCTCGCCAAGCTCGGCAACGTTTCGTCACCAATCGAGGAGACATCAACAGTATGCGGTCGGGTGGGTAACTCTTGCTTGAATTTATATAGTTTTCAAAGGCTGGCTGATAACTACGGCTGTGATTGGCCAACTGAAACATATCTTTCCCGAAGTCCCATTGATCCAGGTCGAATTACTTTGCGTTGTGGTTTGTACTCTTTGCACTCTGTTGGTGAACAAGTGGCTTCCGTTCGGGTATAATCATTCTCGCTCCGATTGGTCGGCTCCAACTTGTATTGCGTCGTGGTCTGTCTTCCTTTCATTCGCTTGCGGTTTCTTGGCGAATAGATCGACGATCACCTGACCAACCACCAATGAAAGCAACCAAGCTAGCCCTACTCTGGTACATTTCCAAACTTTCACTGCCACTAGCACAATACGGTCAGCGACTCGGCACCCGAATCCGGTTTTAACATCTGCGTGCCCAACAGCCCACTGTAAAATCCGGTGTGGACAACTAGAATGCCTACCTGCGAGGGGGCCCACTGATGGCCCGTTAGTGAAACATATACGGAGCACCGAATTATGGTTAAGCAAATTGGCGAGCACTCTCTCGACTTGGTCCGCCTGATAGAGCCTGCACAGTACAGTTCTATGCACTAAAAAGTTCAATTTGTTAGGGTGGGATGTGAAGTGTTACCGGTTCTTAGCAAGCCAGCGGCCTACACTAATAATAGGCTATGACCAGGTCACATGTATATGGTGTACTACTATGGACAAGATTTTCATGTGACTACACGCAACGACATTTTAATTCTTCGAATCGATAAATGGTCTGAGTGTGCAAGATATGAATGAGTGCGATTCTTCCGGCTTCTAGTAACTCTGAGGTTATGAAAGCTTCAAAATGGTACAAGAATGCCAGTTCTGACACCAATTTAGTGTCCAGTGTTTAAAATTGGATAGCTCACAGAGACGACATATCAGTTTAACCCCGTTCGGGTAGACAGGTGATGTAGATAGAACGCGTCAAATCCTCACCTTCCTTCACAGTTGCTCATAACAGAGTGCTTGCAAAGTTTCAAGGTACACCTTATAGCTCTGTGTTTTCTCATACACGGAAGTGCGAGTTATCAAAGCCTCAACCAGTCTGGTGGCCTTAAGCTCCTGAAAATAAGTTAAACCAAAGTATAACCAAGAAAAGTGCCCTTATGGACTAGTTAGATGCCGTTTTCTCGGGACCCCAGTGCCGAGTGATGCAAGAGCTTAACCTCTGAAATATGGCGTGTACTCTGCAGAGAAACTGGGACCTTTACTGAGACGGAGATGGGTCATCCTTAACTGCCCTGATGTAGGGATGACGTTCTTGTCGATCTCACCTGTCTCTAACACAGAAACAGGCTCTCAAGCCATGGGAGTTCCCCCCCCCCCCTCATGATTTGGGTTACTGTACGTTCCCTCAGTTGTTCCCCGTATCATCCTAATGACAAACTAAGCTCTATCAACCCCCCCCCCCAAAAAAAAAAAAAATTCACCTTTCATCGACGCTGAGTATAGCGCACGAACTTCTGCTAACGTCGTTCAATGCTTCGTGCGCACACTCTACTCAAAGAAAGAAGGTTTCTGTGAGGTTCGAACTCGGCGAACCTCGAACCACTTTCTAGCCACATCTGATGCTCAAACGCAAGTTAACAACTCCGTTCCACATGCGAAGAACGTGTTAACCAATCAATAAGGAACCGAATGAGTAGTCATCGTTTCAAAGAAGTTGTTTGGTGGGGAATCAGTGGATTTATTGTTGTTTATCAGGAAACAACGGACACTGGTGTGGGGTCTTAAATTAATCGTCAGCACCTCCGAGGGCAGTATAGTATCCTAGTACATTTTCATCCATGCTTAGTAGGGTATGAGTACTGTGTACAGAGGAGGTCGACCGAAGAGCTGCACAACTTGAAGTAAACGAGAGATTTTAAGACATCAGATATCCAGCGGGTTTAATCAAGCCAGATATTGGTCCCAACATCAAGTGCCAACAATGAATGGGTCGGAATAGCAGTCATCTCTTGAAGTCACAAAAAGGGTGTTGAATACGGCTAACATCAAAGTCACATTTCAGAAGAAAAAATCTTTATGCTCAGTAATGGTTGATAAGACTTGGGACCGCATGAAGGTATACATAGGTCAAACAGCCAAGTAAGTACACGCCAGATAGTGTTAGCATAACCGGTGAAGAAACAGACCGCCCAGAAAACATAGTTAAATATCAAGCGATAGTTACAGACTCAGCAATGGCAGGGAATGTACTGGACACCGGGCATACACCAGATTTGGAAAATGGGGAAATTTTCAGAGCACGACTAAGGTTCACACAACAGCGATTGGTGACTGACGCGTTGGAAACAGCCAAGCATCGCAGCGTGAATAATGGAACAGGTGTCGTTCATCTGTAGCACCCTTTCAGTGCTTAACTGCCATGCCACGAGAAGGAAACACGAGGGCTGGGATGCTGCCATGTTGCCCAAGCCTAGACAGGGGAAGTCGAGAGGCAGAGGTCGGGTTCGAACCACGAACCTTCCGGTCAGTAAATTTGCGCTCTAAAAACTAAGGCATCTGGTCTCCAGAAAAGGCGTAGAACTGGGTAATGTCTGGACTGGTTCTGGTTCTGTCACACTGAAACTGCTGAAAACTTCCGTGAACAGCCAATTCAAGTGTTTTGTTTAGAATACCCTGTATTCGGCGGCCCTTCACACAACGTGCAGTTGCCGAGCGAAGCGAAGCTTGCAATTTGGGTTCAGGTAGAACATAAGATTGACGGAAACTCGGGGACTGCGCCTACCTGATCAGCCCCAAAAAGGGCGAAACCGGTCGTTGGCTGTTGAAGAATTTTCAGCAACCTTATGAGTAGTGTATTGCGAATACACATGTATCGCGATATCTCGAATATCGTAGCAAATGGAACATGAGGCGGTCTGGTGCAGCTCATTCAGCTGCCTGGAAACATCATAAACGCGAGATTCAGCAGGGTTCCAAGCGAGTCCCTCGCAAAACCAAATCTGTTTGCAAATGAATGTATTTCGCTACTCTCTGATAATAGTTTGAGCACTTAACCGTCAGGCCACGAGGGACTGATCAGCAGTGTGATTAACTCAAACCTGGACATTCATTTCAAATAGTGGTCCCAGAATAACTGATCACCTAATAGACCTCACTTGTGCGGACTTTGCATTTCAAAACGACTCATTGTGTTCAAGTGTCCCGCTGCGGCATTGAGTAGCTTTTTTGCCTTACCAATACGTGGACGTCACAGATATAAATCGATCCATTCTGTCTGAAAGCGTCTTTGAAACGCTGAAAAACAAAAGGGTATAAGATAACCACTTATTTAGTCATCCTAGAAAGCCAGAGTGTAGACGAGTTGTGCACTGAAGCATCGGTCCAAATGCGTGTCCATCATCGAGGCATGCCAGAAAATAAGCGGACTTGAGGGGCGTCAAAGAAAATCAATATGGGCTCATAACTAGTTTGATGAACCCTGTTTCCAGTGCGTGCAGAGAAGATGCTAATCGGATAGACAAGCTAGAAAATTTGCATACATCAATAATTCCAGATACGGACTGTAGTGCAGACGGGGCGGGAGCGCACGCACGCAGAGAAACAGAAAGAGTACAACGTGAATTCAATGTGCTTTCATCGATAGACAAAGCTAGTACGCCCCGTTATGGTCTGATTCCGCAAATTGGACCAGCAATTCGTTCTAAGCAGTTCAATTCGGAGTAACACATTAGTAGAGAGAGAGCCGATCACCGTTAGTCGAAATCATGATGCAAGTTACAGGAGAACAAGAATCGATCCATGAGAAACATTTCTCGAAGAGTCTCTGTAGTTTTTGAGTTGAACTAAAACAGGAAGCCGCTGAATGCATGACCACGTTTGTATGCTCACTAAGGCGTTATAAGTTACAGGGGTACGAGCCAGTTGTGTTTACAGAAGCTACCGATGTGACAAACACCGGCTACAGACGATCACTTTATGGATATTGGGTCAAGAGAAAGACGGGGACCATACGAAGGAGGCATTCCTCCATGAAGGTTGCAGCCAATCCACCAGGACTCAAGACAAGCTACTCAGAAGAGAATCGATGGCTGAACACGACTGTTGTGCCAAGGCGCTTTGTTTTGCTGCGAAGTTAACACCTGGAGGTCTCCTAGGTTACGAACTCAATGATTCGTTCATCTAGACTCCAACAAATTATGTTACATTCTTTGGCCGCTTTACCTTATTTGACTTGCGACAAACCTGGTGTCTCCGGAGTGCCTCTAGTGTCGAATAGCAGACACAAATGCAACGATCTTATGGCTATACGGGACATAAACGAACGATTGGGGCAAAACTGAGGAAGAAGTTGGTCAGTTCTGCAACTGAAGAGAACATTTGAGGCAAAGATCGCAAAAATGGCCGTTGGTTTGTTCACTGAGCTCGGCAATTCGGTTGCAATAGTTTCGTCACCAGTGAGTCACCGCACTTTCACCCCCAACGCACAGCTCGCCTGGTGATAAAAGGTTGCCCGACTCAGCGAACAAACCAACTGCCACTGTTCAGTTCCGGTGAAACGGATGAAACCAACCACAACTAGAGTATGACGACCGCAAGACTAAGAAAAAACGTGAAAAACCAAATCTTAGAGCACACACCAGGATACTCTTACTGCATTTCGGCGAACCTAAGGTGAGATGGGGGCAAAACATTTCAGTCACGAACACAGCAATCAATCTGTTAGTGGCTCAGAGGGAATTTCGCAAGGTGAGTGAAACTTTCATTCTGAGAAGTCATCACTCGAAAGGCCAGTCAATATGTGTTCACTTGATGTGGCTGCAGTGACTGAATGACTGTCCAAGCGAGAGCCAATCAAACTGCTCAGCAGCCACTGGTGGCCACGTGATCAACCACTTGCCAGATTGTCGTGGGTTTGAAACTCCCTGCTGGAGTTTCGTATGACGCTCAAGGTTGAGGTCTTCCAACAAGGATGAAACAGCTGTACAGTGCTTCCCAGGTCATCAATATAGATTGGCATCAGTGACAGGACGAAATCTCGAACCAATTTTTTTATGAACTTGATCATGAGAACCAGTGAAATGCTTAGAAAACTGAGTTTGAAATGAGAAATTGTCTTCACACGACCTTACTGATAGGGTGGCTGAATTATCAGACAACGTTGTAGCATGACGGTGTGAAAGTATTCCTGAATCGTGCCATTCACAGCAGGATGGAAATTTTTACACGAACTAAATTCACAATGATGCGTACTTTGTCCGATAAAGCCTGATTGTCAAGTGAGCCGAAGGAGAACACAACTGTCTTGCTGTCACAGCGGAAAGAACACAACAGCAGTGCTTAAAACGTTACTATTGAACAGCTTGGTGAAGCCAACTGACTGAACAGATCGAGGCTAAACACGGAATGATTGTGCTACCACGTTCACTTCTACGTTGGTCATATTTTTACCGTCTGAAGTCCGTGTATCCTCCAACCCCCTAATCCTGCAGAGGTGAACCTGCATCGAGCGGAGCCGAGTTCCGGTGTAGAATCATTGGGACTGCATTTTTCAATCGACCACAGTTTCTACAACCAACTCCTATTTCTTCAAGAAGTGACGTCACCATGACCTCCGGTGCACTTTTAGTGAACTCATCCGTACTGGCCTCCTAGAAGTGGGATTTGGGAAGACTACGTCAGCACACCAGTTAGTTCACTCGTGTGAATTGCAATGATGAAGACATACTTATCACCATTTCGATGCCTAGCTGACATACCACCAGAAGGAAGAACGAGGGCTGGAATACTGCCAGGTTGTCCAAGGCTAGACAGGGAAAGTTGAGAGGCAGAGGTCGGGTTCGAACCATGGACCTTCCGGTCAGTAAACTCGCGCTCTAACCACTGAGTAGTCTCGCCCACAACGAAGATGAAGTTAGTATGGGACTATGACCCACTGCGAATGTTGAGTTTTAGTCGCCAAGATCACTCGTCCCACAACCAGAAGAAGGCTCGTGACAAAACTAGGAAGCATCTCGAGTCATTACGGTATTGAATCGGTACCAAATGAAAAACCATTTTTGTTACCACGGAGAGGGGAACTGATGTTCGTCAGGCGGGACTACCCCTACCTTCGTCCGTTGTTGAGAGGTTAATAGGTGAAACTAATTATACCTGGAGAGCATCAAGGTAGTTGAGCTACCTTTTCTATTGATTGTATCTAGAACTGGATTATCCAGCACAAGAGTCAACAATCAATAAAACCGGAGTTCAAAATAGCACAGTGGTTAAGGCATGACCTTACTGACCGGAAGGTTCGTGTTTCGAACCCGACCCCATGTTCTCGACTGCTCCTGTCTAGGCCAAGGTAACTTGGCAGTATCTGAGTCCTCGGTGGAGCACCGGAGGAGCACTATAGCGGAACGGTCAACAAAAACCTTAAAGATGTTCCCCCGCCAAACGTGATCCCCCCATTGGTAGAGCAATTCTCGACCCGTCCAACCATCGTGCTGTCTAACAGGACCACCCAGTGCCCATGGATTACTGACTTACTAATTCGTCGAGTGGCATCGTACAAATCCCAGTCCTGCTCCGATGATGGCGTCCGTTCGTCTGCACGCAACGGGATGGTACCATGTACCCAGCAATAGTCTGTCAGATAGTTGTTGAAATTCTCCCCGGCAGGTTTCACCGGAATATAACAAGAGATTGCGTTCAATAGATATTGTCTTGCCGAAATTATTATGGCCGTTATGAGAAACAGGATGCATGTGAACAGGTTGAGCTGGTCCGCAAAATCTTCGATTGCCACCCGATTGGTGTAGGCAATGGAGTTGTAGAAATCGATGAATTCTTTCGCAACCATTGCGTGAATGTAAACTTTCCCCGATTCTCAATGCCTTTGCTCACCCGGCTGTCCATTGCACAGTTCATTCGACCAGTACCAATTTATACTAGCTCGGAAGAAGCGGCCAAACTGTTAAGGTCCAATCGGCGTAGCCTGATGATGAACAGCTTTAAAGTAAACAAACGATCATGTTGGTTCGAATCGGTACACGAATTGTGCATCCGTGTGCGGAAGTTATCACCGAACCGACAAGGTTGTTTGTGTGAACCAGGGACCCATCAACATAAGAGTATTATATCATACAGATTGCAGCGAAAAGAAAGCCAGGTATAACGTGATCGAAACCGTCAGTTCGTATGAATACCTGTTGGATTTTACTGGATTTTACCATAAGTTACCGAAATCCCTGAATTTCATAGGGTTTCATCGACAGCCCAATCCGGAGACGTCCCCAGGCTAATTGATGACCACCCTTTTCATAGATAAAAGCACGTTTGGACTAACAGCGATCCTAACAGAGTAATCTGTAGTCATTAAAAGCATTAAGGAGGACTTCTGAAGGAATTTATTCTCTGAAAGTGGGGAGATAAGTGAATTTTCCTTTATCATAATGTCCGAATGCTTCGCTCAAGAATCGGAAAAGCGGCAACCACGCTGAATTTGTGAAATCCGTGGAATGAAATCAAATGTCGGCAACTGGGAAACAAGTAAGGTAAAAAAACTTTCTCGAACAGTAGCTATTAGAATCGGCACCTGCCTGATGAGCCACGAGAAGGGTCGTGGGCTGTTTTCAGCAATCCTGATGAAAAAAGGTTGTTTACTTTGTAGAGATTAGCCGAACCTAATTGGATTTTGCAGAGTACGATCACTTCCCACTGGCTCACAAGCAAATATTCCGTGGACCACTAAAACCTCGCCGTTTACAGATGAGAAGAGAGTCATTGGGTTTGTGAAGCAATGGACATGCCTGATCTTGAGTCTCCGATGAACTTGCCCACACGTGGCTTTCAGGTAGCTATCGACCTGGATGGGTCACCCATCCAACAAACAATCGCTCGGCTGTAACACCCTGCCTAGCTTCTATGCCAAAGCAAGGAGGCACGAAGGCTGAAGTACCACCAGGTTGCTCAAGACTAGACAGCGAAAGTCGAGAGGCAGAGGTGCGGTTCGAACCAGGGATCATGTAGTCCGTAAGCTGGCGCCTCAACCACTGAGCCATCTCGAGCCCAGCCATCCAAAACTGCATTGATGATGTCCCCTCGACTGACAACCATACTATCACAAGTTAACTGACAACATAGACGAACAGTTCAGTGGTTAGAGCGCGAAGTTACTGACCGGAAGCTCCGTGGTTCGAACCCGACCTCTGCCTCTCCCGATTTTCCCTGTCTAGGCTTGGACAACCTGGCAGTATCCCAACACTCCTGCCTCCCTCTGTTGACATGGCACCGAAAGGTTGCTACAGCACGCACTCGCAAAAATACATACTTTTGGTTCTATCTGATTACTATTCACCTGTAGTTTATTAGTCCTTTATCGTAACTCGGGTTTGAAGGTACAGTCGCCAAAGCTGGACGTCATTTGTACGCATACTATCCAAAGAAATCGATACCTAAACCTGTTCATCTCGAATTCCAGAGGTGCTTGATGTCGAGGTCATAAAAAAAAACCAATGAGAAACCTGAATAGCCATAAAATTGAGGTGAATTGTTTACTCGTCCAAAATTCGAAACTTACCGGGTTTCGCTAGACAAACAGGTGAAAGGGAAACTTGACGTGCCTGACGGACGCGGATACCGTCAGCAGTCAGTCTGGGTGTGCCTTTGCTGCAAACATGCAAAATGTGTGCCACCTTATTTGTAGATGGGCCGTAAGGAAGCCTTATGAAGTGTTGACATTCCCTTAGTAAAGCAAAGTAAAGCTATGAGAGGAAGATGGTGAATCAATAATTCCGTGCAATTTGGTTTCAAGCAGAACATAAGGTTGACGGAAACTCGGGGACTGCGCCTACCTGATCAGCCCCAAAAAGGGCGAAACCGGTCGTGGACTGTCGAAGAATTTTCAGCGACCTTATGAGTAGTGTGCTACATCTATATATGTATCGCGATATCTCGAATATCGTACCAACTGAAACATGAGGCGCCCTGGTGCAGCACATTCAGTGGCCTGGAAACATCATAAACGAGAGATTCTGCTGGGTTACAGGTGAGTCTCTCGCAAAACCAAATTTGTTTGCAATTCGCAGTGCAGTTCGCCAATTTCGTGTAATTTGGGTTCAAGTAGAACATACGGTTGACGGAAACTCGGGGACTGCGCCTGCGTGGTGAGCCCGAAATGGAAGGGCAAAACTGGTCGTGGGCTGTCGAATAGTTCTCAGCAACCTTATGAGTAGTCTATTAAAGGGATCCTTTTTTTCAATCGTTGGTACCCACGGCAGAATATCGATTGATTGGATTCTGCCTGTAGGTCTTAAAACGAGTGTGCACATTCCGGGTGAAAAATTCACGTCACGTGAAGCTACACCGGCAGCTGGATAGAGAGTTAGTGTAAGGCGGGAGGAAAGTACGCCCGGAACAGGTAAGCGCGAAAGAGGCGAAAAGCGTTAGGAAGGGTTTGCATGAAACAAAAATCAAGAAAATGGAAGATTTTGGACAGTGCGGTCCATGGATGCAGAAGGAGTTATCAGCAAATGATCTGGGCCCAAAAGTACAGTATCCATTTATCCAAGTGGTTAGAGCGCGAACTTACTGACCGGAAGGTCCGTGGTTCGAACCCAACCTCTGCCTCTCGACTTCCCCTGTCTAGGTTTGGGTAACCTGGCAGTATCCCAGCCCTCGTGCTTCCTTCGGGCGGCATGGCAGCTAGGCACCGGAAGGGTGTTGCAGCTGAACGATCCAACCCCCCTTCCCAACCAACTGTCTCGGTACCCCTCGACGAACACAGGTGAACAAAATCTGTGAACGACCCCAAGAGGAATATTCCATTAAGGAAAAGCAAGGCCGCAAAATCCGGTTTCAACATGAAGACAACTCCCCCTGACCTATCTGTCGTAAATGTTAGTCATTCCCACTAGCCAACAAACAGGAACATCAGACTGACACCCAGCACTGATCAAGTCGGCTAGTCATAAGAAATCTCACGGATTGGTTCCCTGACTGGTTTAAAACCCAATCAACCTGCTTACTTGCTCACTTGGCCTGACGAAGCTTTTGTGTCATAAATCCACCGAACCTCTACGAAACGATTATCCCAGCATGTTTGGTGCGAACACTGAATGCAAAATAGAGTGGAAAACCAGACCGGACTGCGACGTCAGTGTTTCACATAAAACGGTGCGATATCGCACACGCGTTCTCTGGCCTTTTTGAAGACTTGTGAACGTGTTTGACAAATGAACTCATTTGCATACAAATTTGGTTTTCACAGGAGGTCCACCTGAAACACACCTGAATCTCTCGTTCATGTTCTTCAGATTCGCTGGAATCTCCGGTCAAAAACAAATTAATGTGCATTTCGCGAATTCAAGTAGAAAATCTAAAAAGTGACGGGAAATCAGCGACCGCACCTAACTGATTTGTACGAACAGGAATGCCCAAACCTATCGTGCTTTGATACCCGCCACCTCCAAAAGACGACTTTCAACCGAATGCACCCCAGTAAATTCTAAACGAGCTTCACTCTATATCCACATGCATAACAGACACTCTCAGGCCTGGCGCAGCAAATTCATTTGAATAAGGGCAGTAGAAACGGGAGATTCGTCTGGAATTCAGATGAATCCTCCGTGAAAACTAAATTGGTATGCTAATGAATATATTTGCCGAATTTTGTTCAACTTGGGTTCAAGTAGAACATAAAAATCGTTCAGCTGTAACACCCTTTCGGTGCCTAGCTGCCGTGCCGCCCGAAGGAAGCACGAGGGCTGAGATACTGCCAGGCTGCCCAAGCCTAGACAGGGGAAGTCGAGAGACAGAGGTGGGGTTCGCACCACGGACCTTCTGGTCAGTAAATTCGCGCTCTAACCACTTGAGCCATCTCGCCAACCAAGTAGAACATAAGGTTGACGGAAGCTGGGGGATTGCGCTAACAATGGTTGGTCCGAAGCAGAAGGGCGGAACTGAATGTGGTCTGTCAGAGAGTTTTGAGCCACCTGGTGAGCAGTGTGTTACGCCTTACTTTTTGTGTGTTATTCAATGAGCCTGACAGCGACGACTAGAAAATCGGAAAAATTCAAGCCCACCGGACATGTTTCACCCCAATTGACCATTTGAATTTCCCGGTAGTTGATAAGATAGCATGATGACGCGAACTGATGAGCGTCTGTCGGCTTCACCACATATTTGCGTGGTGATAGCACTAGAATCGGCGGAGCTACATATTTCCACGAGCCGCCACAAACGGCGCCCTAGTGAGCCACAGAAAACACCGACATTATCATCACAGTGTACGCTGGTTTTTTTCGGGGTTGAAGGATGTTGATTTTCGCGAGGAGGATGGTGATAAGGCTAGACATGCTTAAGACGAGGGTGATGGTAATGCGTAGTGGCGACGGCGATAGCGCTGAAAATTAGTGAACTATTCTAAAGACATTTTCGTCGGACTAGTTCGACGACTTTTATAAAGGGTACATTTTTATCCTTAGCGTGAAACATGGATTGCATTTGAGTGGTAAATTATACCCCCCCCTTGGACAAATGATATGAGTAACTGCCCAGAAATGCTTATTTCTGATAGCATATTCTTGATAGTCACCAGTTCGTTAAAAAGTATTAAGAAATCGTTCAACTGGTGCCTAAGTGCCATACCACCCAAAGAAAGCACGGAGGCTGGGATACTGCCGGGATGCCCAAGCCTAAACAGGGAAAGTCGAGAGGCAGAGGTCGAGTCCGAACCACGGACCTTGCGGTTAGTAAACTGGCCCTCTACACACTGTGCCATCTCGCCCCCCCCTCACCCATTTTGTAAAAGCCAAGACACGTAGAGGAAACCGGAAGTGAGAGACATTTGTCATCGGAATCCTGCGACAACTGAATTGCAGATGACTAATCAAAAAGGGTGAATTCAACCAGTTTATCATAATCAGCAGAATCAGTTAGGAATCACGCACATGCCCACTTTATGAATGAGGCATTCTGACACATAGTCATTGGGAGTCAGGAACAAACGGGGGGTACTTACTGATTCTTCGATATTTGTCATATTCATCCCAAGTCGCCTCATTATCAGGAAACAGTTCACCACGATAAAGCGGTATGGTGCCCCGAACCCAACAGTAATCATTCAAAAATTCTTTGAATTTATCACCACTCGGACTAACCGGAATGTAGCAACTAATGTCGTTCATAATGTACTGTTTCACACCAACAATGAAAGCCGATAGGGCGAACAGCATGACTGTGGCCAGATTGAGTCGATCGGCCCAATCTTCCAGACCGACCTGATTGACTGCATTGATTTTTGCATAAAGATCCAAAAATTGTTGTGAAGCCATTTATTTAAGCCCAGTCCAGTGCGTTTACATGTGGAACAGAAAATGTTGAGATTCTTTTGGCAGGTGCTTTATGGTGCAGCTTTTCTTTGGATGCATGGTGTGTGTGTGTGTGTGTGTGTATCCAACAGTCACTCACTCAGCTACTCAGTGATTAACGCTTTGCATAGTTTTAGCTAATGAGAGCAGATTCACACGCACACACACATACACACACAACACGTATGCAGGTAACAGCAATGCGGGCTGCTTGTTCATGCAGGATGGATACCATGTTGTCCGCGGTGCTCGCCTTAGACAATGGCTTGTTATATACCGATCTGAAGGCTGTTTCCAAAACGAAAGAGGTGATTGGTGCGGATAACTTACTCCATGACACGCATTTGAAGAAGCGGAAATCACTAGAAGACTGTCTCTGTTTCTAACCTAAATAGTCTAAAACCAGCCTATCATGCAATCATCTGTCAGTTGAGGAAACGATGAACGAGCAAACGGCTAGAAGTGAAATCTCTGCTGAAGTAAAAATCTGAGCAGAGGACTGGAACGTCAACTTTAAATACGTGGATTGAGTGATCGGATTATCGAACGGGGCCAGTCCAGGATGGAAAGCCCGGTCAGCCAAAGTTTTCCAGGATGACCAATACCCGCCTTCAAACGGAACTCCCAAATCAGTTTGTCTCTGACTGGATACTGTTTGAGCAAGGTTATACAAGGTTGAAGCAAACATTTTGACCGTTCAGCAGTGCTGGAGATTACAGATGACTAGAGTAATCACATAAAATTGGTCCTATTTTTCTCCATTCTTGGGTAATACCCATAGAAAGTAATATAATGTAACATACCAGCTACAAAAAAAAGCACACAGAATACAATCCCAAGGAAACGAGTCCATGATCCAGGCTGTTATCTATGAGTCCAAATTCTCCCACGACCTCGCCAGTCCGACAAGAGATATATCCAAGGTTTTCGCCTCCAAGTCTGTATGTCACTTGTCTGAACGAAAGTGCACGGTCAGTCTGCCATAACGCTGTGATGTTCAAATGCATCTCTTAGTGGATGACTATCACCGTTGCGTTACACCCTCGTTAATTTCGTCAACAAAAATCGATCAGCAGCCACATATGAAAGACCACTAAACAATGACATTTAGAATACCAGCAAGGATAGTTCAACGTTGAATTCCGTAAATGTTTCAGTAGTATAGTTTTTTTCTGGACGTAACACACTACTCATAAGGTTGCTGAAGGCAGTTCGACAGTCCAAATTCAGTTTGGCCCTTCCACTTCGTGCTCATCAGGTAGGCACAGTCCCTTCAGTCAACTTTATGTTCCACTTGAACAGATTCTGACAACTCCACTCATTTGCATACGGATATGGTTTTCACAAAAGACTCACCCGAATCCCAGCTGAATCTCTTGTTTATGTGGTGAAAGACCACTAACCAAAAGCGTTGTGGGGACCAGACAGGGCAGCCTGACTTTGAATTCCGTAAATTTTCCACAAGTAAGGTTTTCCTACTTTCGACCACGTTAGCATAAATGACAGTAGAGGGTGTAAAAAAGCCATAGATGTTGGCTTCCGTCACACCAAACTTGTTATAATGCCAGCAGCCTAGAATTCATTGACTATGGATTGCCGTCGTGAGGGTATTGACAGAGAACCGGAGCCTAAATTCCCATATCCGCACTTTGGGGTTTATTACGCACATGAATAAACTCAGGCAACTTGTGTACCATATTCCGTGAAGATTTCACCCTATAAATGGTGCCAATCTATGCTTTAAAAAAAACGAGAAACACTGTACAGCTGTTTCATCCCCGGAATCGCAAGCAGTGTGCTTATCAGGAACCTTCAGTTGGGAGTTTTGAATCCACGACCTTTCGGCCACTAGATCAGGCATTTAAACGTTCGGCCACTAGTGGCTGATCAGTAGTACGCTCAACTTGCTCAACCTGTTACCGATGTTGTCCAACTTCATACAGCTTTTCTGATGACCGTCAGGTTCCCACAGGTCACCAGGGATAGTCGAACAGCCAACTGAGAGTACCTGCCTCGGTACTTCAGCAGCGACAGTGGGCTTACAGGTGGTTCCATCTACCATCCAGCCTCAATTTAAAGAGAATCAGCTTTTCAAAAGGCTACAAGTGCACCCTCCGTATATTACACGATCAGGAGAAACACTCGTTCAAAAAATCACAAAACCGAACAAACAGGGAGTACTTACTGATTCTTCGATATTTGTCATATTCGTCCCAAGTCGCCTCACTATCGGGAAACAGTTCACCACGATAAAGCGGTATGGTGCCCCGAACCCAACAGTAATCATTCAAAAATTCTTTGAATTTATCACCACTCGGACTAACCGGAATGTAGCAACTAATGTCGTTCATAATGTACTGTTTCACACCAACAATGAAAGCCGATAGGGCGAACAGCATGACTGTGGCCAGATTGAGTCGATCGGCCCAATCTTCCAGACCGACCTGATTGACTGCATTGATTTTTGCATAAAGATCCAAAAATTGTTGTGAAGCCATATATTTAATCCGAATCCAGTGTGTTGAAGTGAAACTAAGATAGACGATGATGAAATTCCGCGGAATCTATCTCATGGTGCATGTGTTTTCTCACTGGATAATATGTTTGACCAATGGCCGCTTTCTGACTGACTCATGATTGCTCAGGCGGCAAGAAGTGCACAGCATGAACGCTGTTGTTGTGTTCAACCGACCGACGCACAAACAATCGACTGGCTCAGACTGTGATCGGTTCACATAAGGGTGGAGGGCGAAAGCAGCGCCATTGTTCCATTGTTCCTGAACCTCTGGGCGGCTTACTGGCTCCGAACCCTCGATGCTGAGGGATATGAGCGCATGAATGGAGTTGGGGCAAACCAATCACATCGCTCAAAAGCCTGTTCAGACGCGATGATTCAGTTGCGTCCAGTGTGTGATGGTGGAGCAGGTCTAACACGGTCGCCTACCATGTCAGTTGTCCGGAGATCAACCAACGACTCAGCCAAAAACAAGCACACTGCTTATGAGCTCCAGCATGACCGGAACTCGACTCCAGTGCTTCCCCCCTTTGTTTTGGACTCACCATCGAAACGGTAGCATAGCCACTAAGCGATAATATTGTTTCGAAGTATCTAGTGATGCTTTCGCGTAATCTTGGCCTATAAATATCGATCAGAATTTTGTAAAACATCACAGGTCGATTGTGGTTAAGCTAAATCTCCAAATTACGCCTTCTTACTGAGATCCAAGTGAGACGAGTTGTCGAAGGCTCTTACGGGTAGTGTGTTCCATCAAGTTGAATTAGTGGCCTTTTACAACAGTGACGGCGAATGGTACATTTACTATCAGTTTCCAAAACTGTATGTCACATCTGTCACATTTTACGCGAAGTAGACCTCAGAAACACAAGAGAGAGAGAAAAAAACATTCCACCCCCAACAGTTTTCAACCAAGATGTGCAGTACAAGCAAAAGGGTCATCTACGTAGCCTGAGCTACGTGACAGAATATATAAGAGCTTTGTTGTCTACTCAGCAGACTGCAACGGAATGCAGGTGAGCAGTAAAACGTTACGTTTGATTTAGATCATGAGGCACCCCAGCACTGCACAGGAACGCGTGACCGGATAGCATCCATCCAACGTTGTGCTCCCCTGGCTCACACTATAGTCGTGAGTGATTTACAGGGAGCGAATTAGCACCAATAACCCGTAATAGTACAAGTCAATTTGGAAAACACTGATACTTCAGTTCCGAAGAGAGAGAGCGGGTGAGTTGCGATGGGTCTGGCCTAATTTGGGACAAAATTCCAGAATCACATGTCTGGAGGTATTCCTAACATGGTTCTGCCAACTTCCATCTATCTCATGGTCTCGCCACCGTAGATAAATACTTTATCCTGTCATCACACTAGACCAACTTCAGTTTGGTCAGCGTAAATCTAACCATCTTCATTTGTGCTGATATCCCATACTTTCCTCAGGTGCGCTGCGGATCTCCAGGTGAACGACCTGACCAAACTCATCACCTATTTCATAAAGTAAACGACTCACAAGACTGCTGAAAACACTTGGACAGCCAATGACCGTTTTCGCTCTTCTTGGAGCTCATCAGGCAGGTGCAGTCCCCGAGTTCCCGTCAACCTTATGTTCTACTTGAACCGGTCGTGGGCTGTCGAAGAGTTTTCAGCAAACTTGTGAGTAGTTTCCTTTGTGAAAATATACTGCGATATCTCGAATATCGTACCAACTGAAACATGAGACGGTCTGTGTGCAACACAATCAGTTGAAGAATATCATCCCAAATATCTCCCGTGAAAAACAAACCGATATGTGTCAGGGAAAGCCTGAGTGAAGAGCAGAAAAAAATCGAAAAATCGTTCAGCTGTAGCACCCTTTCGGTGCCTAGCTGCCATGCCACCCGAAGGAAGCACGAGGGCTGGGATACTGCCAGGTTGCCCAAGCCTAGACAGGGGAAGTCGAGAGGCAGAGGTTGGGTTCGAACCACGGACCTTCCGGTCAGTACGCTCGCGCTCTAACCGCTGAGCTGAATGAAAAGGGGACTGATTACAAAAAAGCCCTAGGTCATCGCGGAAAATAATCAAGGACAAGGTGCCTACATCTTTGGAAAGTGTTAAACTAAACAGATCTGAACATCTAGTTGGAGTACGGCCCTATGAGCGTGATCAACCCGGCGTACTTTGCTAACAAATGGGACGGGCTGCGTGTCTTGTCCCGCAGGCTTCCCAACCTCCTACAGGCAGGATCACTTCGCGCCAGGAAGGTGCGAAGTCCATATAGCATTCAGCTTGACAGTAGGCGCTTGGATTTCACGTTCCCATGTCACTGCCTGCCTTTCGCGAGTCCTGTGTCAGAGATCGCTTGGAACAGGAAACAACACTTTTTTTCGCTAGAAGGTACATACATAACACATGCCCCAACCATTTCAGATTGGCAAGCTCTAGCCATTTGGCTTCGTCACAAACTACCCAGTAAGCGAAACACCTCGTTGCAGACTCGCTGCAGCCAGCTTTGATCCAACACTTGAAGACACCTAGAGTTCTTGGATTGGAGGGGCCAAGTACGACCGCTCTTAGATTACCGCCTTGTACACATGGGCATTTAGCTTCAGCGAAATTCGGTTCTGACGCCGCAAATGACCAACCTCGTTCATTCGATCGATTTTCAGTGTGATATTACTATTACTAACGAGATGGCCCAAGTGGTTACAGCGCGAATTTACTGACCGCAAGATTCGTGGTTCGAACCCCACCTCTGCCTCTCGACTTCCCCTGTCTAGGCTTGGGCAGCCTGGCAGAATCCCAGCCCTCGTGCTTCTTTCGGGGGCAGTTAGGCACCGAAAGGGTACTACAGCTGAACGATCACAAGCGTTGAAAAAACGTAATGCTTCGATGGTGCAAAGAATCCCCATGTCGAGTCAGTTTGACCTCCAGTTGGCTCAACAATTACTGTACGAATGTTGCGCTTTCAGCCACTAGAACGATATAATCGGCGACCTCCGTGACTAGCGTTCCGTACTCTCACCATCGGGCTCTCTCAACCTTATCTTCAACCGCTTGAAAATGACAACGATTATGACACTTGGTCATGAATCCTGACTGAAGACGACGTGTTATGTATCATCTTACAAGAATCTAAGCAATGCTGCGGAATTGCAACGCACCCCACACCTCACTACACACTCCCACAGACCATCTAGCTTCAGTTCTATCCGGGAAGACCCCAGCGGCTGGCTACCGGGCAATGTAATATACTCTGGCGCAGGTTGGAAATTCGGTCCATGAACCCATTTCTGGCTCTTAAGCCCGCCTACACTTTTCGTGTGCACCATTCACAACGCTGACAACTAACAGAGATATTCTGGTGCTCCCCAACATACCAACCGGAAAGAAGCGTTGTAATCTTTCATGTTAGGTTGATCCTGCTCGCGGAGCAAGGGACTGTGGCCATATAAAACCGCAACTGAATTGGAATGCGTTTAAGGTCTCTCCAAGGAACCTCATTTCGGAGGGGGCTGATGTTACTGGTTCCATTCGTTGAGAACAGAAATCGGGCGTACCAAACCGAAACCAGTGTGCGGGGAAATCGACATTTGTCAGCTCTATGATTCCCCAACTACATTCGAACTGGCGGTAAGCAAATGGGAAGAGAGTGGTCCATTGACTTACTTATTCGACGCGTTTGATCATATAGCTTCCAAACCTCAGGAGTTTGTGGCATCGCTTCGCCCGAACGCAGCGGAATCGTTCCATGAACCCAACAATAATTGGTCAAGTAATCATCGTAGTTCGACCCGGTTGGCTTGACCGGCATGTAACACGCAATGGAGTTGAGTATGTACTGCTTCACAGATACGATGATACAAGCCACCATAAAAAACACCACAGTCAGCAAATTTATACGGTCGGCAAAATCCTCCACAGAAATGCGATTCGTGTAGGCAATTTTATTGAACAGATCAATAAAATCATTGCCGATCATTGCGAGAACTTGACCGAATTCACGCAAACACCAAGCTCACTTCACCGACCAAACTTTCAACTGGTTGATGCAATGTGACCGGGTTTTTATGTAAAACAAATGAAGTGCAAACTCAATCATGTTCGTAAATTGACCTTTACGGTTGACATGTTGTCTGTCCAGCTGAACAACTATGCCAATTGTGACATAACATATATGTGCGTAGGTCGGTGAACTTATTGCACCAACAATCGATTTGGTGAAAATCTTGGGGAGGTTTCGAAATGTCCTGAGTATTCTCACGGCAAATGGATATTCATATACGGTTGCCTGGTCAGCAATGTCATTTACATGCATTCCGAAGGATTCGGGTAGTGAAACTGCTTCAGGGACGAGCGAATGGCACGGGTGAACGGTATTTCAACATTCCGATGACAGTCACACAACCGAAATTATTAAATTTACCTATACTACCATCATTCTGTAAGTAGTTCAGAGAAAGAATAACTTCAAAAAAGATGAGTCGTCACTCGAGGAGCCAGTCATGTGATGCCGTTTCTGTGACTGAATGACGAGTGATGAATGCGTGCTAACCAGACGCTCTTCGCCGAGCGGTTGAGTTTTGAGTCAGTGGTTGGAATGTCGCGACTTCGAAACTCTCTGAGTTTCTTTAGATTCGCACTGCTGACGATTCTCAGTAAGGATGAAGGACGCTGATAAAAGTGACATCCATGAATGGGATACGACATCACACAAAATTGTCAATGGGGTCCTTTGTTTGTCCGATATGAAATTTGGGAAAGATATTTACTGGGCTCATGACTAAGAGCATGAAGCTAACCGTTTATAATATGAACGTCACACCCATCCTGACCGGATGCAAGCAGATGTATCGAGCGAGAGTTTTTGAGCGGTTTTTTTTACATTAGCCAAACTAATCGTTCACGCTCACTTACTTATACGACGTAACCGATCATATTCATCCCACACTTCAGGAGTTTGAGGCATCGCTTCTCGCGGGTGGAGTGGAATAGTTCCATGAACCCAGCAATAATTAGAAAGGTACTCATTGTAGTTGTCACCGGTTGGTTTGACTGGTATATAGCAGGAAATAGAATTCAAAGCGTACTGCTTCACTGTGATAAGGACACCGGCCAGCAGGAAGAGGATAGCCGTTAACGAGTTGATAACATCGGCAAAGTCTTCCATAGAAGGGCGATATGCAATGCTCAGTTTATCGAACAGTTCAATATAGTCATGGCCAACCATTGATCAAAGTGAAAGTCCACTCTCCTTTCCGTTTCTCACTTGTTTCCGCCGTCTTCTCGTCACTAATGATCCATTCTTCCGGTCAACAGGACTGCTGCTCACAAGGCACTAGTCACGCATTGGCACGTCAAGCGTACACGTGTTTTGAACTTGAAAATCCGCCGCTATATACGAAACGAGGGTATTTGTACTTGTTCCGTGACCTGACATACTGTTCGAATAACACATCTCACCTGGGGTTGATTCTGTGGATGATATGACCGGAAACAGACCGGCATAGACGTGTCTTTTGCACAAACTTTGTTTCAACAACGAGTACGAGGCGATTTTAACTGAGGGACCCCCCCTCATACTAGTTGAGACGGTTTCACCTGTTTACCGGTTAGTGTGCAATGATACCAACAGGACTGCCCGAATAAACCACAATATGTACAGTATAAAATCCTCCCATCCTAATTTTGCTACCCGCTGGCTTATCCTTGTTATGGTGTCATGCACGTCATGCCCATCAGATCCTAAGTGAAGGACGAACTACCGAAATCCGCCACCAGCCTCTGTGAGTACTCATTCGTATGCTGGTGTTGAGAATCACATTTTGGTGATCTGATGGGGAGTTTTTCAGACAGAATGCATCCCACTTGAGTGGAACGTAGAACGAAGTCCTGGCTCAAGCGCAGATCACACAAAAAGAGTCACGTGCTCTGAGATTCAATTGGCTGGGGGCATACAAACCCACGGAAGTTAAAATCACAAAACTGTCAAATTCCACTCACGTTTTTGCAAAAATCAGTGAGAATGCAAGTTGGGCCCTCGTACCATTGGTGCACTACTGTTTGGTCCGGTAAGAGCAGTGTGCAAAGAAGACATCAAACGGATAACAGTACATCTTGATGTAAAATGAAACGAGATTTCAAGAATGCGAGTACTCGCGAGTACACCTATGCGGTATCTAAGGGAATTATTTGTCCCAGTAGGACGACTCAAACAAAGACGCCCAAGGATGTCACAAGGATAGCATTCAAGAAGCGAGAAAGGCTGCGCATGACGCTGGTACTTTCTTGTTGAGAAGACTGTAGAACATAAAAGTTGACGATCGTTTGAATTTTCAAATAGGACAGAGGGCTAAATAGCTGCAAACCAGAACTGGTGAGCCCAAGTGGAGAAACAAACAGCCAAGGAACGCAGATGAATATCAAGTGCTGTTTGAAGACTGAGTGGTGACGAGGCACACGCTAGGAGGGGGACAGTGTAGAGTCTTAAAAAGAGTGAAAGTTCTGCAATTAGAAAAAAACATTCGTAACACAGTCGTTGATGTTCAGGGCAGCCGAGCGTCCAAAAACGAAAAGGACAGAAGGCGTAAAACCAGAAAGTATGCTGAGATCAGTTTCCGTATAACCAAGCTGACGATGTGCGTAGTGAGATGGCTTGAGTTGAAAACACAAAGTACAAACTGCCTATAATCTTCCCCATTTTCTCTAAACACACTGTCGCGGCGCTCCCTAATTCGTAAACAGTGAAACGAAGTGCCCCTTATCGGAGGACTCCAAATATGAATGAAATTGATAATAATACATTCCTAGCTAAACCACACTTAGCAACGGGACTTTTGACTGAGATTCAACACCAATTTAGTCGGCTACTTGAAAAGGACCTCTCTGATTTACTTTTGGTTGTCGGTACAGCTCGGGCGAGATGGCCCAAGTGGTTAGAGCGTGAATTTACTGGTCGGAAGGTCAGTGGTTCGAACCCGACCTCTGTCTCTCGACTTCTCCTGTCTAGGCTTGGGCAACCTGGCAGCATCCCAGCCCTCATGCAACCTTCGGGTGGCATAGCAGTTAGGCATCGAAAGGGTGGTAAAGCTGAACAACAGCTCAAGCAACAAGATGAAGTTTCTGTAACAACCGCTGTTTACTTAAAGCTTCCAAAATTAATGACGTTTATGTTTCGAACATTTGAAGGAGCATAGTTAGGAGACATACGGAAAGCTTTTTGTTCGCCCATAAGCTAGACGAGTCAAGAAAACCAAGGGCAAAAAAACGGTCAGGGTACATTTAGGCGAGAATCAGCATGCGGATACAGGTGAAATGTGAGACTGGTCGCCCAACCTATCCGTGTTTGGTCCAATCCGTCTGCAGACCAAACAGGTTACAACAGGCGACAATTTTGCTGTAGATTGATGAGAGACTACTGATTTTGAAGGCATGTGTGCCAAGACATAGCGGCTAAAATTGTTGGCATAGCATGATGTAATTTTTTTCGAAACGCGTCCAGAAATCCGGGAAAACAAGCTGACCGGACCAAGTGACTAATGCTAGAAGAGGCTTTCCTAGGGTTGATCCCGTTAAATCACACCCATTTCTGTGCAGAATAAAGACTGACATGTTCTACCGGTTCCGAACAGTCTGCCTTATACAATGCTAACTACGTCTGTGGTTCTATTCACTCAGTATAGACGAGATATTCTCCCACCTTTTACGTGCGATTCTCATCTTGCCATTTGATAAAGTTTGGTGGCTACCGACCTTGGAACCTTACAAACTAAGTGTAGTCCTTCTGTCACGCAGTAACGAGTCCTCGTTTATACGGAGCGGTAGCATTTACGGTTCAAAACATTGTAACCCGGAGAATCAGTCCATTTCCATTTATCAGCTATAAACCATGTACCATGGTTTCACGTGCTACAGTTCCGATCAGTGAGAAATGGGAGAGCGTAGGAAACAGTCATACATTGGAGGTAATGGAATGGCCAATTAGTTCTGGAACTGGGCAACTACGTACTGAAGGCGATAGCTTTGACGCACGCGCGCGATTGGACCATTTCTGCCAGTGTCATTGACCACTGGTGATTTGAGTCCCAGAGTCCTCATCCAGGGAGGCGGCAGTTGTCGACCCGACTACGTTTAGTGGTTGGCGTTTTCATACTTCGTTACCACTGTCGACCGCTCAGTTACTCTCACTCAACATAGGACAGGGCGAAAAAGAGCTCTGCGAGCCTGAGTCGCTCAGCTGTAGCACCCTTTCGGTGCCTAACTGCCATGCTGCCCGAGAGAAGCACGAGGGCTGGGATACTGCCAGGTTGCCCAAGCCTAGACAGGGGAAGTCGAGAGGCAGAGGCCGGGTTCGAACCACGGACCTTTCGATCAGTAAATTCGCGCTCTAACCACTTGAGCCATCTCACCCTAAGGCTTTTCTGGCATGCGAAGTACACGTCCTAACCTATGAAGCGTGAGTAATTCATCTACCTGAAACCATCTGCTAATCCGGTGTTTCCACTAGACGCGACCAGTGCTTCGGAGACACTGATGGTCAATCACTGACAGCTTTCGTATGTCCTCTGCGCGTACAGGACACGTTTGTGATCCAACTCGAAGTTTACTTGTGGATCACCAAACGTGTTATGGATATCCAAATGAGGCATTCCTCGGGTTTTGTATTTTAATCGGAATTCGCTGCCAGCGCGATACACCGTCGGTCTGGTAAATCGATTCTACACCAGGAAATCATTCAATAGTCGGTTGGTTATAAAACGCCCTCACTCGATTCGGTTTGCTAAAAACGATGTTAACGATGTCTTATGCAAATATCAGCCTGTGCCTGAATGAGTGCGATTCACATCGCCTTTGCCAATCTGCTTGTATAACTCGCCATTTAAAGCCACTTGCATAGTTTGAGAATAACCCATCTCACTGGCATGGACATTCATGAATACTGGGTGTACATTATACGTTGAACGATGTGTTTTCCAATAATACAAACTGTGGGTTCCACCAACCTAATCACGACATGCTTTGTCACCATAGACCTCACTGGTGCGGTCACTGTGTCTGGCTGAGACTAGAGGAGATACATTATTTGCCTCAGGGAGACGGCCTGAGCAGTGGAATATCTTATTCTCGTCCTGTCTACCATCTTGAAGGCCTTCTCACTTCCTGAACACTCCACCACCAATGTGTTGGAGGACATACAGCATATTTTCGGAATAATCCGATGTATTCGCTCCACCGGACTCTCGCCTAGTATTAGAACAACAATGTTTACATTTCGAAAAGCAGAGACAGAACCGTCTAAGGCATCGATAAGAACAGACTAGATAAAGTAGTCTGCAAAAAAGGTTCGACCTAAAAATTTTGCCGCAAAATTCCGAGCTATGCTCCAAAGTCAATGGTGGAAGCATGGAGAAATTAAAGTCGAATGAGATTTTAATCTCAACTAATAATCTATACTACTGACCACGGGCAAGTAGCATGGTTAGGTGTTTGTTCTTGAAGGGAAGATTCATTCACGCCGCAGGTTAACAGCAGCCGTTTGCAGAAAATCAGACAGCCACATCTTGATTAGAAAAGTTATTATTTTCATTTAGCACAGATTCCTCATAAGATATCTCCAAGAATGGTGTTTTTAGTGGTCAGCGTGTATTATACGGTAAACCTGATGCTTTCTGAAATACCATGAACGGAACGGAGGGGTGATATTGACTCTTCACATTGTTTGGACGCGAGGAAAGGAGGACGACTGTTCCTATAGGAGTGGCGAGAAGGTGAATTCTGAAGTCCTCGAAAGAGACTACAACTATTACGAATTCTTCGACTTCTCAAACGCTACGGCTTGACCTGCTGCTTCCCTCACAGGTAGAACGCCTTGGCTGTACGACCTCCTCGAGATAGTCCGCCGCTGAGAAGACTACTTTTGCTCATTCCTCTTATTACTGTCACAAAAAGTGAAGACTTCTCCCAGACCTGGCATGCTCTTACTAGGACTCTTCAGCCGTGTTTCTGTGATCTTTTTCTCCAGGACGAATAAAAAATCAGCCTGCTAACTAATCAGGCCTAGGTAAAAGTTCGGTGGTTGAATGCTCATTCAACGTCTTCTCTTCACTTGTTCAAATTTCTTTCGACTTGATAATTAACCCTCCAAGGTCAACATTAATTGTCTAGGACTACACAGCACCTAGGGACCAGTTTGTTGAAACCGACAACCGATGGGCCGATGACCATCACCGTTCTTGCTATGAACCGTCGCTTATGGGCGGCAGAACAGCAGGACATGATGAGACTCTACTTGTTCTGCCGCCGGAAATCAAAGCCATGTGAAAGATTATGAAGTGTAAGCTGTAAATAGCAGCTGAATAGCAGCATTTTCTACAACGCTGTGTGTGACGCACAAAGTAGATGAGTGTTATTCACGTATACCCAAAATCTTAATTATCTGTGGATTACTGTGCATCGGAACTTGGCTCAGCTAACAGGCGGTTTGCAGACATTGATTGTGAGACCCGACACAGGAGCTCCAACTCAAAGCGTCCTACCTCTGCACTTGCACTCTGATTGGACAATGCGATAATAGCAGGCGTGTGCAAAACTTATCCCACAGCGTTGTCAATGGCTACATCCGTGAGGCATGCCGATGTCCCAGTGGTCAGGGCGCAAGTTTACTGGCCGGGAGGTCCGTGGTTCGAACTCGACATCTACCTCTCAACTTCCCCTGTCTAGCTTTGGGCAACCTGGCTTCCTTCGGGTGGCATGGCAGTTAGGCACCGAAAGGGTACTACAGCTGAACGATTTTTTTTACCGATATTCCGATTCTATATGGATGAGACTTCTTGAAATGTATAGCGCCTTTTACAAAACGAATAATGCGTAATTCAGATCATAGCAGAATCTCAGTAGCATTGCACGACTTGCAAATTTTTTATGCGCCTTTCCCAAAAAGGATGCAGGGAAGTAGATTTCTAGTAGGCCAGTATACGAATCCACCAGTCCACATAAGTTGTGCTAACATCAATCGGACTGAACGAAGACCTGAATGAACACGTTGCTTGGATGGAAAACTGTCTGATGGAGCGGTATCCAAGTGCCGAAAATGTGTGCACATCTACACCGGAATATTGATTCTTCAGGACAACAGTACACTGAACTGTATGGTTTCGCTGGTGAATCAAGGCGGAAACGGGTCATCAGACATGCAAAAATCAATCATAAATTAAACAAACCACAGAATGAAGAGGCTAGATACCAGGACGAAATCTGGGTGATATATGAAACAGTTCTGTGCCGAGACAAAAGACACGGTGTGTGTGTGTGTGTGTGTGTGCGCGCGTCACTTTGATAATAAAATGCTGAAGTTGATCGACTGTCATCGTTCGACCCTGAGACTAGCATGTATCGATCCAGGGGATCGATACAATCGGAGGGCCTGGATCTCGACGATTATTTCAGCCTCATTAAACGTACTCATAGCATAGACGTAATACACTACTCATGAGGTTGCTGAAAATTCGTCGACAGCACACGACCCGTTTCACCCATCTTGGGGCGATACCTTGAATATCATATCAATGAAACGTGAGGCGGCCTGGTGCAGCACATTCAGTCGCGAATTTCGTGCATTTTGGGTTCAACTAGAACATAAGGCTTACGGAAACTGGGGGGCTGCGCCTACCTGATTAACCCCATTTAGGGCGAAACAGGTCTTGGGCTGTCGAGGAGTATTCAACAACCTTATGAGTAGTACATTACGTCTATGCAATGTATAGCAGTGTCTCGAACGTCGTACCAACTGATAATAGAAATCCTAGCACGGTGTAATGTCCAATGTTGCACTTCTGTAAAAGTCACCTACACTGTCACTGCCGTTCAGCTGTAACACCCTTCTGGTGCCTAGCTGCCATGCCGCCTGAAGGAAGCACGAGGGCTGAGATACTGCCAGGTTGCCCAAGCCTAAACAGGGGAAGTCGTGAGGCAGAGGTTGGGTTCGAACCACGGACCTTGCGGTCAGTAAATTCGCGCTCTAACCACTTGAGCCATCTCACCCCCAAAAGTCACCCACGGAGAACTCTCGAGTAAAAATGACCGAATAAAACGGGAAACCGAAGGAGGTCAAAGCCACTATACTGCGTTCTCAAAGTGAAGTTTTCTGATGAGAGTCTGACCAAAACCCACCTTTAGTGAATGTGGAGGCGAGATAGCTCAGCGGTTAGAGCGCGAGCGTACTGACCGGAAGGTCCGTGGTTCGAACCCTGCCTCTGCCTCTCGACTTCCCCTGTCTAGGCTTGGGCAACCTGGCAGTATCCCAGCCCTCGTGCTTCCTTCGGGTGGCATGGCAGCTAGGCACCGAAAGGGTGCTACAGCTGAACGATTTAGTGAATGAGGACTGATAAGACAGTTGGTTAACATCTGGGACATGAATGCCAGGAATCATTAACCCTTTGTGATATGGGTAAGACTACTGGTTCACCCTCATAAAGACCGTTCCTATCTAGAAGGGTCCTCTCGGAGAAACCAGTCTTGGAAGTGAGCACTGTATATTACGTCAACAGGTGGCAACATCTCCTTTATGGGAGGGTGTAAGAACCTGAAAACCAAGCATCCGTAACAAGCAACTTAACCAGCTCTAGGTCGGTCTTGATGTGGAGAAGCGAGATCCTACTAACTGAGGTTAGGCCTTGTTTTTTGTGTGGTCTCGTGACCAGGGTTGTAAGTCTCTTAGTGGTTTCTTTCAAGTTCAAAAAATGAGCTTCTTTCTGGATTTCTAGTAATCAAGAATTCCAGTTAATTATTTGTAGTTCCACCTCTCGCAAAGAGGAACACTGTAAGGTCGACGAAGCTCTATAAAGATCCGAAAATGGGGGCCTGGTTACGAGAGATCACTGAACCTCAAGGTGTCCACAGACCTAGCTAGCAATCTAACCGCACGGGCACACACACACACACACACTACACATATACAGCAAAGCAATGTTTCGGCTGTTTGGTTAACCCGGTTCGAATCACAACTGATAGTGGTGACCAAATGTTTTTCTATTCTGCTGTCATTCAAAATACCAGAACACAACTCAGGTTGTTTGTGACCCTCGTGTAGTTTAGCACATAAACAGAGTCCCCGGGCGTGGTGGCACACGTCCATGGAATGCCAAGTTGGAGTTTTGTTGTTGAGCCCCGTATACCGAAATTGTGAAGCGGTCAACCAAATACCGGTGAATTTGTGACCTTGTCGAAAAGTCCACACACCAGACAGACACGTAAAAGGAGCAATGGTTCGTCGCCTTCCGACTAGGTTAGCGTCCAAGGCTCGAAGTGTTTTCGCCTGTTTGCTATTGAGGAGAAGGTTGGTGGCACAAGCAACGAGAACCTTCGTTGGTTTATTCGTTGAGCTGGGCGATTAGAATGCAAACGATTCACCAATAATCGAAGTCACATCATCACTGCGGAATAGAGCGCAGTGATTGGTCAGAGGTTGTACATAACGCACTGATGACGTCATCCCTGATTGGTGATGAAATCAACCGATCACCACAGTCGAATCATCCAGTTCAGCGGACAAATCAACGGCCATGTTCACACTCAGCTGAAAAATGCATGGAGCTAATCGGGAAGTCATTGTATAGATTTTCTACTTGACTACTTAGCTGAGTAAAGCTCAGACGAATTCCAGCTATGTCCAAGCGTAATCTACAGTGCCCAACACACCGGTCTAAAAACGATTAACGTCCAACAATCTCTCAAAATAAGCCCATGTAGAGTGATCACCACTCCGTAAGACTTGGCTTGAGCACGGGAGACCAGCTCCGCAACTCCCAGAGAACACCACACTGTCTGTTTAAAACATCCCCCTGAACCAACAAACAACTAAGATGTAAAATTCGAACCAGCCGACTTTGAGGACAAGTTACACGGCATACTTGTTCCGTTCACAGGAAAGTTTTCATATTTTTGCGTCGTGTGGTAACTCATCAGTTGATTAGCTGACAGAACACGGCACAGCACACTTTACACAGAATGCTTGAATGAAACAACGGTTCCCGTCCAATAAGTTGAAACAAGCGCTCAGGATTACTCGAGCTCAAGAGTAGTTGGTTGTCTACTGTCTCCCAATTAAAGTAGTTTAGACAGCGAACGCTTACAGAAAGCGAACAAGAAGCCTGGGCGGATATGGCATGATAACGGGTGGAAACCCACTGAAATTCGAGGCATACTGAACTGGGTGAAAAGTATGAACCAAAGCTAAATGCCGCGAGCGAGATGGCTCAGCGGTTAGAGCGCGGATTTGCTGACCGGAAGGTCCGTGGTTCGAACCCGACCTGTCTCTCGACTTCCCCTGTCTAGGCTTGGGCAACCTGGCAGTATCCCAGTCCTCCTGCTTCCTTCCGGTGGCATGGCAGCTAGGCACCGAAAGGGTGCTACAGCTGAACGATTAGAGTTAAATGAAAGAATGGACGTGGGCAAATAGCGGGATGAATCACCCGGAAAACCAAGCTCCAAACCTGATGTTTCTCAACACACTGGCTTGACGTGAGGCGTAATGGAAATGAGTTTTGCGTGTCCGTACAAGTTGGTGTTTTGCAGTAGGGACTGCGATGAGAACTGGTAGATGTCCGTCAGATCTACCTACCTGCAAACATGTTCACACATGTACATACATTCCCGTTTGTACACGAATTTGAGGTGAACCGAATAGACAAACTCCTCTTCATGGGTGGTCGTCCTGTCCTTGTTCTTTTGATCAAGTACACGGCTGTATACATTGTCCCTTCTGGATCCAAGCTGCTAGGGCTCGAGATAACTGTTCAGCTGTAACACCCTTTCAGTGCCTAGCTGCCATGTCATCCAAAGAAAGCACGAGGGTTGATACAGTGCCAGGTTGCCCAAGTCTAGACAGGGGAAGTCGAGAGACAGGTCGGGTTCGAACCACGGACCTTCCGATGAGTAAATTCGCGCTCTGACCAATTGAGCCATCTCGCCCCCGGGTTCGAGATAGCTGAGTGGTTACGGGGCGAACTTACAGACCGAAGGCTTCGTGGTTCTAGCACAACCCAGGCGTGTTGGCTGCTCCTGTCTAGGCCTGGGCAACTGGGTAATATCATCGCCCTCGTGTTTCCTTCGGGTGGCATTGCAGTTAGGCAACGAAGGAGCGTAACAGCTGAACGATTTCTTTTTCTAAGTTCCTGTGCGCTTCTTTGTTTAACATCGAAGGTGTTTCCGCCATATGTAGGGCCAGAGTGGAATAGTTTCTGACAAAATTATCTGGATATCCTATCCGGTTTAGGCTCTATCGTCTTCGTTTTAAAAGCGCGCAACGCACACAACATGTTCTGTGCGTCACATGGTGAAGAGTGCACCAATCAGAGTCCATTTATAGAAGATGACAGTAACAAACATGTACACTTCTACGTCGATCGTTTAACGACTGGTACGCCCGCTTACTCGGTTTCTCTGTTAATAACATCTACAAAGGCAAGTTGCCGTTTGTAACCTCCTCAAAAAAACTGGAAGACATTTTAGCACGGGACTTTACTTCCCATGGAGCTCAAAAACCAGCAGGTCTACGTCCTCGGTTCAGTAAGTACATGGATGGCTTGAGGCCCCACGCAAGTCCAGAACTAGTATACTGCGACTCTGACCGCAGTGCGAGCAGGAACGACAATAAATGACCTCCAAATTTCGTGCAGCACGAAATTCAATTTGAGAGATCACCTGGGTGTTTATATTAACTTGTGCCATCGTCTGGACGTGGTCAACACTCTCACTGTAAACAGTGCACAATCAAACGTGACACACGTAGGCATACTAGAATCCAGGAACAGTAGACCTTTCGAACCGACAGAGTCGGCAATCAGACAGGAGTTTTTACTTAGACTGGATGCAACGAACGAAGCCACATATGGATGCGGAGAATAGCATAGACAGGTAAGGATAGCCTGGTGATAATCACACGGTAAACGTTCAGTTAGAAGTACAATCACGGAAACAGAAACTGGTCTAACACAGTAAGCACGAGGCGCCATCAACGTCATGTGTTTTGAATCATTTCTACCGTCATTTCACAAACCGTCGATTGGAAGCCCACAACAACCTTGTTGCACTCCCACAGGATAGAGGTGGACGTCCAAGCCAGGCACACCAGTTGAGTATACTTGACCATAGGTCGAGTTCTTGAATTCCGGCACCTTTAAATTTTCCGTAGTTCTTCATTGCCCCTTTAATTCATCACCTCATTACTAAGCGCCAGCTCCACCTTGCAGAAACAATGTACGGAACATTCTGGAAAAAACGACTCTGGAAAGTTTACGGCATGAATTGAGGCCACTGCATGTTCAACTATCATACTTCTGGCACGTTGATTAGAGGGGACTGGAAAGAGTAGATCACTAGGTGTTCTGATGCAGAATTCAATCGCGATCACCTCCGTCCTAGTCAGGTATCGTTTGACTTCTGCATATCGTTCAGCTGTAATAACTCTTAGGTGCCCACCTGCAATGCCACCCGAAAGAGGCACGAAGGTTAAGGCATTGCCAGGTTACACAAGGCTATCCTGGAGCAGCCAACCATGGGTCTTCTGGTCAGTAGGCTGGCGCCTTAACCAATGACCTATCTCATCTAAAACGGCACTTGATTGAGACCTCGGCCATTATGAATTCGCTGCTTGTGTTTGACGACGCGCTTGTTGCAAATGAAGCCTTCTGGACCATCCAGAAAGAGGATGGTCACTCACCGATGGATCTGACTACCTGAACTCACGTATCTACCTATCCACATTAACGCAAGAAAGTCGCAGCACCACCTGGTTCTCATCGCACCCTGCTCGGAGGACTCAGTCAGGAAAAGGGTCCTGCAAAGTCTTCATTCACGCAAGCTTCACTGAACTGTGGTGAAAATAAGTAGCTTATTCCCCCAAGTGGGATGCGTATGCGAACCTTCGGCTGAATTGAGTGAGCCGTTAGTTTACGTAAATCAATGAACCCTACTCTCGTCCAAGGACACCATAATTCGGCGGAGAATCTCCACTGTTTGAATAGGTGAACATCGCGGATGCCGAGCGCGGAAAGTGATGTGAACTCGGTGTTTTTTTGCATTTTCTCAGCGCGCAGCATTGCATCTTGTAAGTTCTCCTCTGTACGTCCTTAAAATTTATCACGAAATCGGTGAACATCTCTCTTGAGTAAGCTACACCGAAAGTTCAAACGACTCTGTTTGGACGAGAGAGAAAGTTAGGGAAACTGTTGGGTCTGACAGCGTCCGGAACACTAAATTTTACGCAGTTTGCAAACCTCCCTCACTTCAAAGTTATGCAGGTGTTAACCAGAGGCTCGGCTGGATGGTGGCTGAATCTCTCGCCTAGGATATTCTTCAACTGAATGTGTTGCACAGGGGCTGCCTCATGTTTCAGTTGGCACGATATTCGAGATATCACAGTATAATTACATCAAGAAGACTAGTTATGAAAGTGCTGAAAACTGTTCGAAAGCCTACGACCGGTTTCTCCTGTCACTTCAGGTACATCATCAAGCAGACGAGTTCTCCGAGCCATCCCTTCCGTCAAACTTATGCACTACTTGAGCCCAAGTCGTGCGGAATTAGTGAAACACACCCGTCTGAGAGTAATAGCCTGGTTTTGACGGGAAACCCAACCGAATCCTAGCTAAGCCTCGATGATATTCTTCAAATGAATGTCCTGCACACAGACCACGTCATCTTTCAGGTGGGACGATATTCGAGATATCGCGGCAAGCTGTCTAAACGAAACACACTACTGACTAGTGTTCAGCGAATTATTCATGGTACAGTTTATAGGGTAACCGAGTTGCATCTTCAAAACCCGTTTCAGTTTTCCGATCATCTACACTACATACGTACGAATGTGCACGAGTACGCTCCTGCGTCAGGCACACGCGTCATCGCACGGGTAACTATCCACACCATCCTCGTTAGATGGGAAAAAATCATTTTCTCGTTTAATCCTACGGTTGCTTTCCACGCCTGCGAAATATAAGCTAATTTCGTGATTTTTTTAAACAACTCGCTTCGATGTCTATTCTCTTATCTCATCATCCTTGACGGTCGACGGACTCGAGACTGGGCCGGATAAAAGACACCCTATCTAGTGAATGCACTTCGCTCCGAGCCGACCCAACGGGTTCAGGAGGTAGGTAGGTAGATGGAGTCTAACTAATACTCGGGGTGAAAACCCTGTCGTTTAGGCTGTAAATTGGAAAACGTGGGAACTACAGGCCTGTTCAGACAGGTATACTGTTAATATGAGGCCAGGTCCCTCGATGCGACGCGTAAGGACAGGTCGCTGAACGTAGATGACCCCGTCTGACATGAGTGTGACCCTAACCGCAAGTCTCAGGTAAACTGGGGGCGCCACTTAGGCAGACCCATGACAGTTCACGATCCAGTTAGGTCAGGCTAATTCAAAGAGACCTACGGAAAGGTGGAGCTGTGCAAACGCAGCACGTGCAACGGTTCGCAGTGCAAACATGAATCGAACACCCTTTGATGAAACGGTGACGTATCTAACAGCCTCGTATCCAGTCTACTCAAACGATCTTAGAATAGGTGTCATCCTTGTAAGCCTAAGAAACTTGGACACACAGTAGACAAAGGAAACGTGATAGTGTGAGGAGGTTTGGAAATTTTCGTCCTTTAATTGAAGCTAATCGTTCGGCTGTAGCACCCTTTTGGTGCCTAACTGCCATGCTACCCGAAGGTTGCACGAGGGCTGGGATACTGCCAGGTTGCCCAAGCCTAGACAGGGGAAGTCGAGAGGCAGAGGTTGGGTTCGAACCACGGACCTGTCGGTCAGTAAATTCGCCCTCTAACCACTTGGGCCATCTCGCCCCCAATTGAAGCTAATATATACTGAAAAACCGAAAAGCATGGTGCAGCTGTTTCCTCCTTGTTGGGAATCATCACTAGTGAGTAGTTTACGAAATTCCAGTTGGGGTTCGAACCCGTGACCTCCCGATTAGTCGTGTGGCCTGCCCTGTTGCGGCCACACTATCATCCTTTACAAGATAAACCGTGGTGAACTTCCCCATTTTACTCTTGGTTAGACGGTAACTCATCTAATATGCGATCGTCATCGGTGAGCGAAACCTGGTTTGTTCCACCACCCGACTAAATGATTTGGAATGTTAGTTGTGTTTCGGTTTCTACGACGCTATTGATTGTGCTAACAAATGTTAGCTAGTAAAACCGTTTATCGCTGAAACCTGTTCAGGCATGTTTTCTCCGAAGCATATTCCGATACGATAGAGCAGCAAGAAGTTGTTTTCAACAGAGTACACAAAAAACGCTCTCGCCGGTACACTACTTCCAATGTGAAAAAATGATTGCTGATACACTGATTGGTCAAATGATGAATTCAATCATGCTTAAACTGCCGATTCCCTTGAATGATGTGGCCTCAGTCAGGCATCGGCATTATCCTTATCAACGCCATACAACCACCAAGTTCATTTAAAGCCTTAAAATGCAAAGAAGCGGAAAGAATTAATAAGAGAGGGACCTGGTGCTTGTTCACGTGAGCTTTCTCAGGTGTCTACACTGCTAACCGCTCAGTCAGACAATCCGGAACGAAACGGACAGCACGAACCTCACTGACATTGATCAGTCACCATTGCTCTGGCCAGATACAGAGGGGGGGGGCACGAAGACCTCATCCTGGAAGACCAACCGCACCAACAACAGCTAAACTCTTCTGAACCGTTTTTCACACATTTCTGCCAGGTCATAAGTTGCTCAATCTCGCAGTTTGCGCCATTCTGAACTACCGGGATAGTTTACAAGCAGACAAAACTCCGGAACACCTCCTCAGTCCAAACCACCGAACCTTAGTAAACACGTCCAGCTGGTGATCGAACGGAGATTGGCTGCACTGTTGAGATCTTCCATCAATCGCGGTGCCATCATAAATGCACTGCGGTATAGCGAGGCGGTGTTCTAGCAAGCGCCTGCCGACAACCCATCACTTTCCGATAATACGTGAGAGAAGGTTCGCAGCGGAATCAGCCAGTTTGTCGAACAGTTCGACCACCAACTGAATAGCCTCTTCTACATCAAGTGTCTAAGATATGCCTATAAGCCATTGATGTATACGCTCCAGCCACACTGAATCTATGAATAATTACGTATGTCTGCACGATTCTCATGTGACTTTGTCGCTGGCCACTTCGAGGTCAGTTCCGAACAAGGCAACCAACCATCAACAATAACAACGGCACACACGAGGGTCCAAAACTCCGAACTCGCTCATCGCGTTGTCCGGTTGGAAATCTTAGACGATACAGCATTCTGCACACCGCTGAAGAGTGGTCCGATTCATGTGACTGTCAAAGCCGAAGGAAACATGGAGGATACCATAGGTGAAACAACATTAGGGAATCATTGATCCTGTGAGAAACCAGCGGCTAATCACAAGAAAATCACTTGGACATTTCGATAGACCGCTTAAAATGTACCAAGACGATTCTGAACAGTAAATACCTAAATGAACCAGATGAAGGTAGCAATTTTCGTACGTAATATCAGAGGTAGAATCGTTCAGCTGTAGCACCGTTTCCGTACCTAGCTGCCATGCCACTCGAAGGAAGCACGAGGGCTGGGATACTGCCATGTTGCCCAAGCCTAGACAGGGGAAGTCGAGATGCAAAGGTAGGGTTCCAACCACGGACCTTCCGGTCAGTAAGTTCGCGCCGTAACCAATCAGCCATCTCGTGTTAGTACTGCACCGCACACTACACAGTAGCTGCTCAGTACAAAACCACTGTCGACTACGTGTGCTACTTTCACAGTGGTGTCCTTTCCAATCGGGTTTTCGTAGTTAGCAGAAATCGCACAGGGTTTTTCGTTTGTTACAGTGAGAATGAAACCTTACCAAGCTACATCCTATTCAGGTCCATCGATGTTAACCCTCAAGGTTTGATGGCTTCAAATTACATCCGATCTTAAAAGACTTGCAAGGCAATCGTGATGTATTTAAGCGCCACTCAAATTGGCCACCTAGCTGTTTCCAAAAGGGCCTAACATGCTTCCATTTTGTATCCCGTCAGAAAACCGACGATACCGATCGTTGGGCTGTCAATCTACTCCATTTCAGGAGTCTGCCACCCCTTCGGACTACGAACGTCGTCCCGGTATTTGAGTTGGAAGGGGTGCCATGCTGAGGCAGTGATCATTCTGCGGATGCGTGGGAATCAACGGCATATCAGGCGTGGCCGTCAACTTAAACACTCATGTCTACTAGCGAAATACAACTTGGTGTAAATTATTTCGATCTAAAAATGCCCCCCGCCAACTCCCAGCCGAAACCCTACTTCGTCACTTAGTTCATCTGGGTGTGCTGCACCTCATTCTCCAATTGGCACGATATTCGAGAAATCCTAATATATTTTTTCTGACGTTGGTTTGTTCGCTGAGCTGGGCACTTTGGTTGCAAACGTTTCATCACCAATCGAGGTGGCTTCATCAGTGCGTTGTTCGAAAGCGTAGCGGTGGGTTGGTTCTGGATGGAACACACTACTCGTAAGGATGCTGAGAACTCTTCAACAACCCACGGGCACTCTCACCCTTTCACTTCGGGCACATTAAGTAGGCATCGTCTCCAAGCTTCTGTTTCCTATATGTTCTTCTTGGACTCCGGGCTTTCCGAAGTGTTACGTCTATATCGGTGACCACCGTTGCTGAGATCCAGCTGAGCGATATCCAGCACTAGCGAGATATTTATTTTAGTTAGAATCCGCCTAGAGTGGTGCGGGCCCCCATATGCCCATTGTCATGCACTGTGGAGCAAGTGTTGAGTAAGTTTCACTGGAACTGACATTTATGGGCCAGCAGTTAGGCATGTTGATGGTTGTAGAACTGCACCCCACTCTCGTCTTCACTCTCCGGTCTTAGTACTTTGGGTTCAAACCCTATAAAGGACGTTCAGGGGGATTCACATGCAACTCAAGGCAAACCGTACGTGTTCGGATATCCACGGGCAAGTTCGATGTGGCGGACCAATGGTGGAACGAGTTCCAGCCCATTAAAACAATGGACATGATATTCGTAATCGTTCGTTCTGCAACCGTAGGGTCCTCATGATTATCGGTTCAAACAACCAATCCATTGGAGAGGATGGAATGGACGCAAAGCTAATTTAACTCCGAGATTCATGCGCCAGTCTGTAATAAACTCGGGTTCTGTCAACAAAGGGCGGTCCAACCTTTCCAGTGAAAAAAAAAACAGAACCCGACCACACCACACTGTTATGACTAACAGTATCTCTATAAGCTTTGACCCAGTTGTGGTGCAATAACGTCCACTCAGAGTGCACACCTGCCAGCAAACATTGTCACCTGGTTAGTGGTAGATCAAGCGGCTGTTGATCCGTTCGCCAAGCTTGGCAAAGTGTTTTCGCGGTTGTCTAATGATACATTCACGAATGATGTCGAAACGCCATCAAGCAGATCGTGCGGCTCGGCGAACATATTCAGAGCCACATTCAGAGCTACAACCAATCAAGGTACATTGCCAAATGCTGTTACCACTGAGTTCCGTTCACTGCTTTGCCTGACGTGGTTCCTCAGCTTCGAACAGGTTAGAGAATCAGGTATTCTGACAAGACCACTTCGACTGCTTATTAGGTCTCACCAACAGATCAAATAATTTCAGTCCACAAAGGTGTAACACACTACTCATAAGGTTGCTGAAAACTCTTCGGCCGGTTCCATCCTTCTTGGGGCTCATCAGATAGGCGTAGTATAAACGGTAGATTTGGTCGGATTCAGCTGAGTTTCCTGTTAAAACCACATTCGTGTAGCACCCTTTCGGTGTCCAACTGCCATGCCACCCGAAGGAGGCACGAGGGCTGCGATACTACCAGGTTACCCAAGCCTAGACAGGGGAAGTCGAGAGGCAGAGGTGGGATTCGAACCACGGACCTTCCTATCAGTAAATTCGCGCTCTAACCACTTGGGCCATCTCGCCCCCTTGTCGTACATCAAGAGCCATTTTCAAATGAGGGAGCTTGCTCCGGGGTCCTTATTGGTAGAACACACTGGAGCTCCTAGAGCGTTTCTGTATCTGGAAGTTCCTTATGAGGAGAGACCGATGCAGTGAATGTCCTGTTTGAAAGAGCTACAAGTTCCACACATGCAACCAGGAACCATGTGATACTCTAGGGCAAACGCTATTCAGTAGGGACATTATTTGCACTCCAGAAGAATACACCCCAAGATTGAGGCTACTGAATTTACTGAATTACTTCATCGCGAAAATCTTCAAATGCTGAGGATTGTCTGTTCAGGTACGACCTTTTTAGGGCGAATACAGAATGAAATATGATATTAGAGGGAGTGTGGAGGAAAACTGCAAAATCTTTGGGTAGAGCGGTTAGGTTCGCAACAGTTGGCCCTTCCCCCGGGCTTTTTATGATCAAATTTTAGAGTGTTATGCTCCCCAATTTGTGACCCATCCTGTACCAAACAGAAATCCACTTCAACCGCTCTGAACTGTGCAGTCACTCAATCAGGTTTTTCAACATGTGTTCGTTTTATGCTAAACAGAATCTCCAATTTCAGTGTGAATTGTCGGTCGAATAGGATGGCATCGACCGTCCACGTGAAAAGGTCCTCCAAATTTAGAGAAGCACATAGATACGATCGATCGGTGAACCACATCTCATCTTCCAGTATTGAGAACACGGCTAGTTTCGTCTAAACTGTACTGAAAAGAGCAAAGGTTTTCTCGTGAATCATGCCAAGTTTACAGTGGATGATGATCAATGTATGTCATGTCATTCGGATGCAACAAACGCGGAGAAACGTAACAACTTTTCGAAATTTGATAAAATTTTCTTACACCTTGGGTTGTTTACTTTGATCATCCCAGAGTTCGGCATCTTAATCATTGCAAGGCTAATTTCGTACATCTTCCAATGACCAAGCCATGATTACAGGTCTTTAAAGGGGACTTCAATAACCTGCAGAAGGGCTATCGAAGAGTTTTCAGCAACTTCATGAGTAGTGTATTGCGGGCAGTCGATGAGGTTTAGAAGGTTGCGTGTTAGGCTAAAGTTCGGAATGTGTTGTTTTGCGGTTCCGGAAGTCGGTTTTTGCGGGCCTCTGTACATTTGTGACAATGAAATGTTGTTGTTACTGGACGGCGTCACCGAATTCGTGCAAGTGCATGGTTGTGTAGCAGCCATCTCAGTCGCGAAAACCATTCAACAACATCAAGTGTGTTTACTCAGTCGTATAGTAATCACGCCAATTCACTGTCTACTGAGACTAGTGTTTTTCAATACGTCTGTTTCCAAATGTCTCCTCACACCGCGAAGTGAACTACAGGCGGTTTGGTCGAAGGATGTGAGACACGTGGAGAACCTCTAACCCTCACTCAGCTTGGGTGGAGATGCGGTGGCTAATCGATGGCGCTGGCATTCGCGCTGTCAGATCCTGTACATATCGTCCAATTGAACGTTTGGGATTGGGGATAGTCATTCAGCTGTAACACCATTTCGGTGCCTAGCTGCCATGCCACGCGAAGGAAGCACGACGGCTGGGATACTGCCAGGTTGCCCAAGCCTAGACAGGGGAAGTCAAGAAGCAGAGATGGGGTTCGAACCACGGACCTTCCAGTCAGTAAATTCGCGCTCTAACCACTGAGCCATCTCGTCCCCCCTGGGATCATGGATACAGCAGGATGATTCAAACTGATTAATATCGGGTGCCTTTCCTTCTTCTACCCTAGGGCTCTAAATACACATAAGTAAACTTCGCGGATGCACGAAAGGACCAGCAATGAAGTTGTGTGTTTATGACGATTAAGAATACTAGTTCTGCAGGAGGGAAGTTCTTCTTCCCACTTTATCACTCTCAATAGAGAACATGGAACAAATTACAGTTGTCCAACTAGATGAAACGCAAAACGTACCTAGTCGACCGTCATCATCAACACCTTTTATGATGTACCAGTTAGGTCTGCCGGACTTGATTTGACTTGTGCTTGTGTCGGCGTGGGTCGCTTGCATTACGAGGGCGCGAAATCCGCTACCAAGAATCACCACACTAGCTGAAGTCGTTCGGTGAATTCGCGGAGGACAGACTAGAATCTAACTGCGTATACTCCATTAAAAGAGCTGAAATGCAATGAAGATTTCTCCTCCATAAAACTGGCAGACATTCTTCTATGGAGGCGCTGATGTAACATCTCCCTGCTGTTCTACACTAGTCACCAGAGGACAGCCGGCGGGGGTTGCGGCCGATCATCTTGTACGAAAGAAATACGCGCGCGTCTGCACTTCCGGGTTACAGTTAGACCTTAGAAGCAGTCAAGTAAAAAGGGAGATGTTCGGAAAACTGAATGCAATGATCAAATGGATGTTGAGTACTTGCAAACAAAGACAACTCTTAGTTTGCTCCGTCCAGCTTCGCTGAGACGAACAACCGTGACGTTTCCAGTGGATAACAGAGGAAATCCGTCAAGAAATTACGATACTTCACGTAACAAGTTTGACAAATTACATGAACTGAGTTCACACATAACTTGATTGTCTCGGGAGAAAAGACCTCACAGTCCGTTTTGTTTTTCATCTACTGAACGAAATTAGGTCAAGGTTGCACGTGAAAGCCTAAATCTTCAATAATTTGATTGATTTGTTCCTCTCTGAGTATTTTTGCTAATTCGCTATCACGGTGAAGTCACTTGATTCGTAAGAATCACTACCCTAAAAGTGTAAAACCCTTCCGGTGCCTAGCTGCTATGTCATCTGAAGGAAGCACGATTGCTGAGATATTGCCAAGCCTAGACAGGGAAAGTTGAGAGGCAGAGGTCGGGTTCGAACCACGGACCTTCCGGACTCGCGGTCTAACCACCTGAGCCATCTCGCCCCCTTCAGAGTGTTTCCTGCGCGGAGTACGGTACATGGGGTTTGTCAGGTGTCGACTAAATGGAGTTCAGAATCACAAGACATTGGACGTAGCTGGTTTCCCGTAGTATGAGAGGGCCTTGATCATTCAGTAACCACTCGACCAGACCTACTTGGAAGCGAACCACCTAATCCGCATAATCTACCTATTTTCACGACATCAAAATAAAACATCATCGAGGTGTTTTCAGGCCGCCAAAGTCTGGACAGTTCCAGACGGAGACACTAGCTTGTGCTCAGACAGTGGTCTTTTTGGATAGAGTTTCCAATGTGTATGTGTGTGTGGTTTGTGCGACGAACCATAAGCGAACAAAAGTGACACACCATCAATAACTCCGAGTGTGCGCCATGCTGGTCAGTCTATGTGCTCCCGCATGTTCACACAATGCGACTGATGTTTTGTCAGGCAGACGGAACACCAGGCCAAGATATAGGTCAGCACACTCACCAACTGTCTAGGCGACTGCATTGAGGCGAGCGGCAACGTGCGACGGAAGACGGCAGATTTTAGATTCCAACACCGGTGTTATTCAGTCAGCCGGTCAGCCTGCTCGAAAGAATGAACCCAACGAAATACTGTAAGCGAACTTTTGAGCACATATATGGGTTCCCCCCTGTTTAGACTTTCAAACTCAGCAGTCGATTCCACCTTTGAGTCGTGCCTCGAAAAGGGCAGTTCAATCAGAACGACCGTCCTACCAGCACTTCAAACGACAGAAAACGGAATGAGATCTTTTTCTTGAACGGAATTACTCACAAGGTTGCTGATTACTCTTACACAAATCACGACAAGTTTCGCTCGTCCATTTCTGGAACATCAGATAGTTGCATTCTCCGAGTTCCCGTCAACCTTGTGTTCAACTTGAACCCAGATTGCACGAAATTCGCCAGCTACTACCTTGGTTTTTACAGGAGACCAACTGAACCTCCCGCTTATGATATTCTTCAACTGAATGTGCTGCACCAAAGACCGCCTCATGTTTCGGAATATCATATGCGAGTGAGTGACCCTATAACCCGTCTGGGTGACAGCTTACCACACTGCTGATCAGCCGCTCATAGTCGAACTTTCAACTGGTCAAGCTACTAGCCAGGAGAACGCGAGTTCGAGACTCGCAACTGGAGGCTCTTGAGGTACCCACTGCTGACGATTCTCCAGAAACGACGAAAAACTGCTTCTCGGCTTTCGACATAAACTGGATTCACCTATAGGACGAAATCTCAGTTGAACTATATACTAAGCAGCCCCACAAAAGACAGGCAGGATAGATGACGATGTCGTCTCTACAACCTTCTAGTAGAGGCCAACAATGTTCCAAAGTTGAAAACGTGAGCACTCTTTGAATCCAGTGCTGTAACGCTAAGTTGAGCTGTAGTGGCCCAATCCCTTGAGCAATTCTGGAACGGGTCTGCGCAACTACAGTTGCCGCTCGGCGCTCGTCGATGGAGTGGTTCAGTACCTCATACGCACTGCAGCGAGAATTGGGATGTTCCTGGGAGCGTGGGCTCGTTGCCGGTCGCTCCGGTATACTGCCCCAGGTTAGTAAATGAATACATAACCAGAAATAAAGTCTTCTTGTCCCTTCCCAGATCGCTCGGGTTCACCGGAAAAGTTTTCTGGCCAACCCATCAAATGCAGTAAAGCCGATGGAGAGGGTATGGCTAGAGAGAGAGCTATCTCGCCCCTTTCCTTGTGACACTTTTAAGTCACGATTCTCAGATCGTCGCTGAAGACTACTCATGATTTGGAGAGAGCATCCGTGACCTCAGTCCGTTAATCAATTAATTTCCAGAGTATACGATGAATGAAATGCATTCATGGCTGACGATGAGTCTACCGCTTCAGTATCATCCACACTTGATAAAAATCATGATACAAGGAGAATTCACCACAAGGAAGTTTATGGGCATGCGAAACTGGGAAACACGGTCAGCAGGACGCGGGTGACTAACTACATTCGTCACTTCTAAGTAATTTGGGGCACTGGCTTAAGAAACTAATTCCAGCTTCTTGGGGATCATCAGGTAGGCGCAGCCCCCCAGTTTCCGTCAACCTTATGTTCTACTTGAAACCAAATTGGACTGATTTAGAGAAATACACTCATTTGCAAATCAATTTGGTTTTGCGAGAGACTCACCTGGAACCCAGCTGAATCTCTCGTTTGTGATGTTTTCAGGCAACTGAATGTGCTTCACCAGGCCGCCTCACGTTTCAGTTGCTATGGTATTCGAGATATCGCGATACATGTATATACGTAATGCACTTCCAGCTTCAGTTACTGTTCACTGGGGACTTAGTTGACTGAACAACGTCCGACTATGGGATGTTGCAAATGCTCAATTAACGGTTCATCTTTAATACGCTTTCAGTGTATAGTTGCCATGCCAACCGAAAGAAGAACGGTGGCTGAACTACTGCCAGGTTGCTCGAACCTTGACAGGAGAAGCCGACATGGAGAGGTTGGATTCGAACCATGATCAGTAAGTTCGCACCTTAACCACAGAACTTCCTCGAACACATCAGTGAACTTGTGCCATAACAGGGCTCACCAACTGATCGATCGAACTATGAGTAGTCTATGTGAAAAAATTCGTGTTCGTCATGTAGTGGATGATGACCTGGGAGGCCTCTATTAAGGCAACTTCTAGAAAGACAATGGATAACGGGAAATAGTAGACTGATTCCAAAATGGAGAAACAGTTCCAGTAGTGCGCCTTTCATACAACAAACTGAAACAATTGCTGAAGAAATTTTAAGCCAAACGGGTCAAACATTAAAGGAATACTAGTAAGGGGAGATAGGAATACGACAAATACACTCATTTGCAAATCAATTTGGTTTTGCGATAGATTCACCTGGAACCCCAGCTGAACCTCTCGTTTGTGATGTCGTTAATCAACTGGATGTGCTGCACGAGGCCGCTTCATGGTTCAGTTGGCACGACATTCGGGATATATTGTATAGGCGTATAGACGTTGCTTAAAAACATCATAAGCGAGACATTCAATTGGGTTCCCGGCGAGTCTCCCGTCAAAGCCAACGTGATATGCAAATGAGTGTATTTCGCTAATTTCGTCCAATTTGGGTTCAAGTATAACATAAGGTTGCCGGAAACTCAGGGACTGTGCCTACCTGATGAGCCCCAAGCAAAGCGAAACCGCTCGCGGCTGCCGAAGGGTTTTCAGCAACCTTATGAGTAGTCTGTTGCGTCGAAGACAGGAATAGTTTCTTTTTCAAAAAACGACCTCCTTTACTAGCCAGAGAAAACAAAAGTAATTCTTATCTAGACAGAAACGATTTAACCACATGCCAGACCACAGTGAAGAGAACCAGTTTGCTTCCCGTTTTTTATTTTATCTTATGGCTAGTAAAACACGCCAAGGTCGAACGGACACTGTTGCGTGTGGACAAAATTCTGGGGATCCCCAACAGTTCAAATTACTCGGAAGTGCACGGGTTGTAATTTGGGGAGAATTCTGGAAAAAACGATCTAGAAAGGCCATTCCTCACACAGGGACAGTTTGGATGGTCACCATAACTGTTCTTTGCCGAGAAGTTTCCTTGTATTCACGACTGACAGCGGGGCTTCACAAAAATCTGATTAAGATTTCAGGTTCCAAGCACGCCGTTACGACTTATCTGCATTACGCGCAACGTAAAGTTTATAAGGGGCGAGATGGCTTTGTGGGTAGAGCGCGAATTTACTGACCGGAAGGTCCGTGGTTCGAACCCCACCTCGGCCTCTCGACTTCCCCTGTCTAGCAACCCTCGTGCTTCCTTCTGGTGATATGGCAGTTAGGCACCGAAAGGGTGCTCCGGCTGAACAGACAAGCCCAACTAACTTTCCAGAGAGCTCACCACTCCGGAGCTCTAGTGACAAGGAAACTCGAATCCAGTGCTTCTCCTGTTTGGTTTGGACTGACCAAAATAGTTGCGCTATCCAAACTGACGAGCGAAAACCGGCGTGACAGTCTTTTCTCAACAAGCGAGGAAGAGTTTATGGCGTGATCACACACTGACAGAGTTTTATCAATTTGGTATATAAATACAGAACAATAGAGAACTAACTAATCAGTCGATTCGTTCTACATTTTGCGGCCAGCGACGAGTTTTTTTGGCTTTGAGAAGTAGTTAAAACTCCTTTCAGCAGGCTTCGATGACCATCGCTCGTTTGGAAAACGGTAACATCCATCAACTGTGCAGCTAATTTCAACAGTCTACGAACCACTCCAGCTCGACATCAAGCTCCAAGAGACCGCGAAATCACAATGAAGAAATGTAGTGTTTGCTTGAGCACCAACGAACCTATCTAACGTAGGCATGTTCCAATATGATCGACCAGGTGACGTCTGACCATGGGTAGAATCCTCTCCTTCCTTCCGGCACAACATCATCATCTCGGCAGCATGACATCAATGTTCAGCACCGATGCTTCGCTGCCGTACATGGGCTGGGATACTGTCACGGCGCCCACACCTAAACAGGAGGACGATTAGGGGCCTCAGCTACGCAAGGCGGTGGTGTTTGGCGGGAAATGCAAGTGCATTGCCATTTCTACGGGACAAGTCGCCACATGTTCCAAACCCCAACCTGGAGGACCAGGAGACAGTGTTTGTCAGACCTGTAACCATTGGCTAGCCTGGTGTGTGAGACTCTGTGAGTGTTGCGGGCACACCCCCCCCCATAGATCAATGGGTCGTCGCTGAGGTGCGGAAACCGTCAAACCACGGCAAGGTCCAGTCTCTTCGTGACGGCTTCTCCACGCTTCCCACAGTTGCGCGAATTCCGATCTCAGTGAATCGGCCAGGCTGGCTGAGGATGTGGAAACAACACTGGATTCCAACCTACCTATTTACACACAATCGTTCAACACAACGTCACAACAATCAGTCATGTCCGTAGGAATGTGGCACTGGCCTGTATGCACACACAGTCCGACGACCTCGCAGGGACGTCATTTTTATCGACCGGTGCCAAGCTACACGTTCCAACAAGTGCTGTCAAACGATAGCCTGAGGTTGACAGTTTAGTAGTGGTAATCTGAAAGAGTCCGCACACTATCGGCACCCAATTACGCGTTTGACCAAAACAAGCCACACTGTTCACAGTGTAGTAAGGGCGAATAAAGGCAAAACAACAGGGAAGCTCAGCTGTCACGATAAAACGTACGAAACCACATGGTTTTGAAGACACTGATGAAATAGCACTGACGGATCTCTAGGATGATGACGGTATAAGGGGGGTACAAGAGCAAAGTCGTCTTCTAAATCCCATAAATGACGGAGTGGAGGTGTGGGCTTATCAGGAGCGACGGAATAACAAGCAGTTCCTACTGCTGAAAGTTGTCACGTGATCAACTGTTTTTTTTTCGGGGGCTTTGAAGACTACCTCACCATTCGCAGCAGGGGGGAGTGTATAGACTTCAGCTAGATAAACAATTGACACGATTATCCTGCCGGTCAAGGTCAACAACCGTGCTAGTATGTACTCTAACAAGCCGAAGAACCCAACCTAAGCCAGTGCACTTTGTGAAAGGCTGCATTTTTCAGTCGACGGAAGAATTTGACGTCCGTTTCGATCCGGTGTGGAAAGAAGGTAACCAGGAATACAGAAAACGGGTCAAGTACTGGACCGTTTCCGATGAGATTTGACAGGCGAGGTTAGGAGATGCACTGGCTCCGATCAAATGGATCGAAACAGTACAACTGGCGCTTTGAATTTCATAAATTCCGCTCCCAAGTTGGCCGACTCCAGAGAGAGAGGTGACACAACATCTGATGTGCCATCAGTGACAAATTGTGATGTATGGTACCCTGTTTACAAAGATCACCTAACCATCACTGGAGTGACTAGAATCTGTCCACAAAGTGAGCTAAAGATCAAATATCTTAGAACTGTACACGCTTTTACTCGGCTGCGTGAATAGCACTGGACATTTTATTCTTAGTAAAACGAATCATACCTTATGGATGTAATACACTACTCATAAGGTTGCTGAAAATTCTTCGGCAACCCACGACCGGTTTCGCTCTTTCACTTCCGGCTGATCAGGTAGGCGCAGTCCCCGAGTTTCCGTCAACCTTCTTTTCTACTTGAAACTAAATTGCACGGAATCAGCGAAATACACTCATCTGCAAACTGATTTGGTTTTGCGGGAGACTCACCTGAAACCCAGCTGAATCTCTCGTTTATGTTTCTAGGCATAGCGTGGCATCTTCTCAAACTCATTCGCATCAGTGAATTGGAATTTAACGCATCCGAGATTGAATTCTCCTTAGTAGGTTTACCAATACGACTGAGGTTTAGACGTGCTCTTCATTGGCCAGCCAAATGAGAGTTAGCAGCCTCGTTCAAGGTTTCATGCAGTATGTAGGGAAACCATACTGGTGAAAGGATGAAGTCCTTCGCTGCGGAGTTGTCTATTTGAGAACACCAACGTAACAGTTACAGACTATTGAACAGGGGAGCAAAACTCTCATATGCATCTCGTTTACAAAACTGAATATCCATCTTCTCCTTGAACGCGCCTTCCTGGACTTTTCTGGAGATTCATTGACTGCTACTCAAATGCAGGCAAATGCTACAAAGAGACTCCACAGATTCCGTAACAGATCTCACTTTTCAAGAGACGCAAAGCGGATTTACGAGAAGACATGCTACTCGCATGCCTCATCAGTAGTATCCACCATTACACCGGTAGTGTGAGAAGATCTGGGCATTTTTTACGGAGATTTCGTCCTGTGATTGAAGCAAATCTATGCTAAACTAGTCTGTGCTTCTCAGTTTCACTTACAAGATGAAAGTTTCGTTAGAGAAGCAGTGAAAGGCGAACTTGTACAGCACGGAGCAGTTTCATACTTCATATCGTTGATGTGTTCCCGGAGGATCTCTCGACCGCAAGTTTGCTATGAGTAAGCCTGACTCGATCACCAAGGACTGGAACGCTCAACTGCACTTACAAGCAGTTGTTCACATGTGGGGCCGCTGAACTTTAGCGTGTCTTTTCAAGGTCGAGGAGACCATCCTCGGATTAAAAACCAACCACAACCAGCTGTCATGAGCGAACTTGTAGTGTGGACCGTCCCAGACAGGAGCTCTAATCAACGGCTTTTTCCTAAGCTAAGTTCCATAAAAACCCGTGGCTTCTTCCATATAACCAGAATATGCTGAAAACTGAGTCCATACCTATGCCTGGATTTGGCTTCTTGGAAAATAACTGTCAAGGAGGGCTGCTACTGAAGAAAACTGGCGTACGATTTCGATGTTTGCTTTACTGTGAGCCGGTGACTGATGACTATCCTCCAAGTCGTGTGTTTACATCCTAGTTTCAGGACCATGGCTCATTCGATTTGATTGACGTGAAGCGACAGCTTCCTGCGTCATGGTGTGCCGACCTCACATCACGGCTAACAAGTGGACATTTTGGTTTCGCACGATCGGATGAAACCTTTGCAGATCAACCCGCATGTTTCGAAACAGTGGTTGAGGTTTTGTGTTTAGCGTAAGCTGACACTGGTGAAATAATTCGAAGGAATTAATTCCTGATGGTTTTTGTACTAGTTCGTGTCCTCACATGCATTCGTATGACTTGTGACACGAAGAAGCTAGTTCCTTCGGTCAGTGATTTTCACTGGGGGACCGGCGATGCTTTGGAGACGTTTTCACTCGAACATTCGTGCAGCGCAACCGCCATAAAGACTGAAAGCATGAAACGTTAAGTGGTAAGTAAGACTGAGGGAAACTCGGGGACTACACCTCCTTGATGAGCCCAAAGTGGAAGGACGAAACCAGTCATTGGCTGTCGAAGAGTTTTCAGCAACCTTGAGAGTAGTGTGTTACGTCCTTAACTCGCTGTCAGTTTTCAGCAGCAGATACTGATGGAGAACTGAATGCAACCATGCATTCTTCCGAGGCTATAGTGTGGGACTTACAGGGCTGTTCGCAACCGGTTATCATCACCAACCACCAGCTAAACTTGGTTGGTTAATTGTCCTTCTCAACCGACAAACCAGTGACCAACTGCGAAAAACTGAGCCATCAGTATGTCCTCGGTGCGGAAGACAGAATCGCATTAATCCTCACGTAGAACCGTAGAACTCTCACGAAACAATCAACAAGGACGATAGAGACAAATAACGACAATAACAATCGTTCAATCGTAATCAATTTTCAGTGCCTACCTGACACGCCAACGGGAGGAGGCACGAGGGCTGGGATACAGCCAGGTTGCCCAAGCCTAGACAGGAGCATTCGAAATGCTGAGGCTGGGTTCGAACCCAGGACTTCCGGTCTGTAAACTGGCGCCTTAAACACTGAGCTATCCCGAGCCCAATACTCGACTTTGAAGATAATCCTTAGGGATTCTTTTCGTTGTCGAAGAAGACATGCTGCTTCTGAGCTAAGCAGTCAGCATACAGCAGCATCGATGAACTGGACTTTCAAACTGAAAAAGCAGCTCCAAAATCGACCAACATTGGAAAGAAACCCATCTTAATAAAATATAAACAGTTCAGCTGTAACACCTCGCCTGTGTTCGTATCAGCCCCGTAGTAAGCACTAGGACCGAGGTAGTGCCAAGCTGCCCAAGCCCAGGGGGAAAAAGTCGAAATGCTTGGCTTGGTTTCGATCCACAGACCCTCCGGTCAGTGAGTTTACTGAGCGATCTCGAGCTCCGGTGCTAATACAAACGAATGGAAAACAAATCAGGCTTTCACTGACAAATCTTGGCTAAACTATTTGACTCATTCAAGGGGTGAACTCATTTCAGACTCCTCGACCGTATGAGTAGTGTACCAAGTCTATACATGTGCCGCGATATCTCGAATATCATACCTACTGAAACCTGGTACAGCACATTCAGTTGCTTAAAAACATCATAAACCAGAGAGATTCAACGGGGTTCCAGGTGAGTCTCCCGAAAAACAAAGTTGGTTTGAAAATTAGTGTATTTCACCTCAGATCCAATCACTTCCGGAGAAAGTTGGCTGGCAGATCCTTACTAGGTTTGGTACCGAAATCTCCTGAAATTTGTAGGACAAACGCACTGTTCTTCGCGTCCGGAATTACCCATTCTGTCTAGCTGAGCAGAGCGACAGAATCCATAACAGACAACTTGCGATTTGTCCGCTCGCTAAAAGCGCCTAGCTCATCCACGTATGGTTGCTGCGCTTCAGTATGAACTTTACTCACGTCAGTGTTTACTGTTCAGCACCCATAGAGCACTCAATGATAGTGGGGTAAATGGCCATTAGTACGCCTACCTTAACGATTGAGATAGCTCAGTGGTTAAGGGGCAAAGTTACTGTCAGGAAGATGTGTAGTTCGAACCCAACCTCGGTCTGTCGACTGTTCCTGTCTAGGGTTGGGCAACCTTCGTACTTGCTTCGGGTGGTATGGCAGCTAGGCATCGGAAGGGTGTTGCACCTGAACGATTGACTTTAGTGTTTTCGACGACATACCATAAATTTCCACGCAATGTAACGCGCTAATCTAACGAGTTCACACTCCTTTCGATGGAAACTGAAAGTATATATATATATATATAGAATGAGGTCTAAATCTGTACATACGCTCTACAACTTCGTAATGTGTTTCTGACAAAAAGAACCATTTCAATCGATCGCGTCCTTATAGATGAAAAGCACAGCATGTCGTCTGCACTGGAAAAGTACGCAGAACAAGTACAAAATTGCCAGCTGTTTTGAGCACTAGATCCGCATCGAGCGGTTTTTCGAGAATCCACAGAGCAGTGGCGGTGTCCGTTGGCACGATTAACTGATGATTGGATCACATTCCAGGCAGAAACACATTATTGGTTCAAGACAGAGCTTTGAAAGCAAGAAAACCGAGTTGGTATTTCAAAGAGAATTATCCCACGCCGATGGTGATTTGTAAAGGTCGGAGTAAGGTTTCTACTGGATATGCCTGTTTCCTCCTTTTGCGATCAGTACTAGGTTGCACGGAAAATGTCTGGCCATTTAAATCGTTCAGCTGTAGCACCCTTTCGGTGCCTAGCTGCCATGCCACCCGAAGGAAGCATGACGGCTGGGATACTGCCAGGTTGCCCAAGCCTAGACAGGGGAAGTCGAGAGGCAGAGGCAGGGTTCGAACCGCGGACCTTCCGGTCAGTACGCTCGCGCTCTAACCGCTGAGCTATCTCGCCCCCTGGCCATAGAAGAAGGCCGGATAAATATATTGTAACTGAGGTAGGTCACTGACAAAGATACGAGTGAGTTTGAAAAAAAGGACAAACGAGTGTCTACAACCTGTGAGAGAGCCTATGGGATCATAAACCATCAGGTTGATGAAACCTGGAAATTTTTTCGCCATCAAATTAAAGCTCGAGATAGTTCAGTGGTTAAGGCGCAAACTTACGGACAGGAAGGTCCGTGGCTCGAACCCAACCAAGGCGCCTGGACTGCTCCTGCCTAAATTTGGGCAAACTTGCAGCATCTCAGCTCTCGTGCTTCCTTCGGGTGGTATGGCAGCCAGGCACCAAAAGGGTAGTCTAGCCGAACAATTCTCATTATTTATTAAATTCAAGGTCGATCCCATAAAACACTTCAAAAAACGGTTTTTTTAATTCCTACGTTCTCGGGCAATTCAGTCCGAGCAGGCGGAACCGCACAAGACAGCCTACAAAGAAGAAATAATTTTGGACAACCTGAGAAATGAAGGACGTAAAGGTCTAGAATACGCGGAGAAATAAAGCACGTGCAAGTGAAAATTGCTCTTGGGCGACCTAATTTGCCAAACACCAGCAGAGAAAAAACCTTATACATCGATCGTGGAGTTATATGTCGGTTGAACGGATGTGCAGAACACGTCAACGGGTCAACCAGGAATCTGAAGATAGATGAAGCGCAGTCCGTTTCATACTACCAACGTAGCATCAAATTCAAGTGGATGGGGAACAAAGTCGCTGACACTTGCACAGAGATGCTGGGTCGGACGGACCGACAGCCTAGGGATAACCTAGAATAGGAGTCGACGGGAATCGAACTCAGTTCACCTGAGGTTGGTGACCACTTGTTTGAGCTGAAAATCCAGAACCATTCCGGGAGACAGTGTTTAAATTCGCCGCCATCTTGTAAATCTTGTGACATACAGCAATTATTCAAACCGACGCATCCAGATAAGAATCGAAGTCGGCGTGGAGTAGTGAAGCGATTCGTAGAAACTGCTGGCAATTTGGGCGAACCCAGACAAGAACAGTCGGGATGTCGAAAAAGGAATCGTCATCCCGCTTGATGCTTTGTTCTTTCCGATTTTCCGAGCTGTTTTTCATGTGGTGTGTAAGTCAACCTAATCAGTTCAATTGACTACTTGAATTCCGAAAGTTTCAAACCAAGGTCATACCCAGCACAAATCCCATATCATCTGTCCGCTTCGTTATCAACCACCGGCTGCACAGAACCATCGGTGAATACAACATAGTTTTAAGCCACATTCTCACTGCTGTTCCACATAGGTTAATTGGGCCAGCTGTGATTAGGACGGACCTCAGCAAATCATGTGATCTAGCTAACTTATTGGCTAAGTGCGATCGATACAAGACAACTGTGTGCAATCTAAACTTCGCGATGAAGGCGGTGGTATTGGTCCCCAACTTTCAGAAAACGAAGGCGATACATCTCGGTGATAAGTGGCTGTCTAAACATAGAAGTTTTGAGGATTGGGGTTTTGACCACCTAGGTTTGCTACAAGGGCTTGAAAAAGCCGGGTGAGGCTTACGTCATCATTGATTCTAGTAAGCCCAACAACACTCAAGTGTCGATGCCCCAAGCCAGAAAGTATGCCCGGAGGACCTCGTTATTATGATCCGGCGCGGATTCATCCGATGATACTGAGGAAACAACGGCATCCAACGTCGAACGCCATAAGCCAGACAACAGAATTATCATTCACCCAAGTTCGCTTGACAGTTTTAAAAGTGCGGATGTGCAAGCCATGAGTCGATACCTTGACGACCCTTTCTCAGCTGAGAACTAGCGCAATCCCTGCCAATATTCGTTGTCTTTTCGGCCTATAGACAATGACTGAACAAATCAGTCATCTGTAGACTGTCTATGCAGTGTTCCAACCCTCGTGCTTCGTTCGGGTGTCAGGGCAACTAGGCAGAGAACGGGTGTTACAACTGAAAGTTGTTTTAGACTTGATCAAGTCTACCGGTTGATCCATGGAACATCATTCTATTGAGTTCCCGCGTGTTGTCGTCTCTGGCACTGGCGGTAGCGTTTGCATGTGTGTGGAATGCGACCACGATGTCCAGCCGTTACAGCGAACCATGGAAACTTCACCAACTGAACTGTGTCTCGCGCGGACAGGCCTACAACCCCAGAGTTGTTCTTTTACCGAATACCAGGTTTAACCGAGCGTATATTAACATCTGTCCTGATTCGTTCACGCAAACTAGGCTTTTAAATGTCGAATTCTGTACTCTCTTTCGGGGACAGGTTGAGAACTGTAACCGTATATACACACTGGTGTATTATCATATAAAGAAATTTTATTTGTACTATAATGGCTATTCAACCTTTGAAGCCAGGCACATTCACCCAAAGGGACGGTGAATTCGTACAACAACTCGGCACTAGCGTTCGAGCTACTGATAAAAATGAAGCTAACACAGGGTGTGCTCAGTTTTTTAGCCAACGGACGGTTCATTCAGCCGAAAAACATAGCAACGCTTCCGTGTTTGATGCACAGATGCCCAGGTACGCCGAACTTCTGGTTGTACTTTCGCAGCGAAAACACACTGCTGAAGAAATAATATCGTTGTGTGGTTGGGGGACTTGTGGAAATGAAATTCACATCACCCATCCTGTTTGGTGAGTCTAAACCAAGGAGAACAAGTACAAGTTTCGCTCTTATTGGAGCGAGATGACTCAAGTGGTTAGAGCGCGAATTTACTGACCGCAAGGTCCGTGGTTCGAACCCCACCTCTGCCTCTCGACTTCCCCTGTTTAGGCTTGGGCACCCTGGCAGTATGCCAACCCTCGTGCTTCCTTCAGGAGGTAGGGCAGCTAGGCCCGGAAGGGTGTTACAGCAGAACGATTTTTTTCTTATTTGAGCTCATCAGCGGTGCATGACCTTGACCGCGTCGGGATTGGATGGACCTCCGGATGTTTGACATACGAGGCGAGCGCAGTTAGCTTATCAGGCGAAAGTGCGTACAGGCTTGAGGAATATGACGACTATCCCGACGACCCAGCAACTATCCTAGTTGTACCGATCGGCTGACCAGCTTGCCGGGACCTCCCAGTCAAATAGCTTCGCAGAACTAACCTCATCACTGCTGCGCTAGCTGTAAAGATGTTTTATCATGGCAACTGTGCTCAGGTTCGACAGATTTCCACCGAAAGGCTTGTGATATATTCTCCAACGTCAGCTAATAGTGCTTGAATAAATGAATGTCGCAAGTGGAAGAATGTGGTAAGGCAGTCGAACAATCTGGGCAGGGGTTAGTGTTGACCTTGGTCATGGCTCATAGTCAGCAGGTGACCTCAAATGTGAAAACACTGACGTGCGAACTGAAGGAAGCATCGTAAAGTAGAAAATTTGAGTCCAGATTGCAGTGTGACTTCATAAAACACGTTCTTGAAGAAAACCACTCATAAGGTTGCCGAAAACAGTACACGGTTGGGTTCGCCCTTCTACTTCGGGTTTATCAGGTAGGTGCAGTCTCCAAAGTTTCCGTCAACTTCATGTTCCACCTGAACGAGAGATTCAGCTGGAATTCAATCCAGTTTCCCGTAAGAGCCAAATGACGTGCAAATTAGGGTATTTCGGGAGTTTCGTACAATTTGGGTTCACACAGAACCTAAATTTGGCAGAAACTCGGGGACTGTCTGATGAGCCCAAAATGGAAGGGCGAAACCGGCCGTGGGATGTCCAAGAATTTTCAGCAACCTTATGAGTAGTGTATTACGTCTATCCAATGATTTCCCTTGAATCGCAAAGGGTTTGTTCAGAGACTGCACGCTCTGAAGCATGATTTTACACGTAAAAGGGGCAAAGTTCATGCGGAAAGATGATATGGTGCTGATCAGTTTAATTTCCAAAGTGAGTGTATCTCACGAATTGCGTACGAGGGCAGAACACAAGTTTGATGAAGTTTTAGGGACCTGATAAGCTGAAAGAAGGGCGAAACCATTTGTACACTATGGAGCGGTTTTTAGCAGACCCTCCTCCACTGTCCTTTTTTGCCTACGAGAACGGAAAACATCTGGGTGAGAAAATGTTTCAAACCATGCAGGAGGGATTGAATATGGCTCCAAAAACGATATTCCAGTCCTAGAAAAGCAGGATCATCAAAACTGGATGGCAGTTTAAAAGAATGGCCCAACGAACATTGTAGCGAAACGATTCCGAGAGCGGAAAGGGTAGGGGAACGTCCGAAAAGTCGGAAGAACTTCAGCTATCAGTTGCCACAGACTGGACTGGCGAAAACGTTGAGAACGTCTCACGGACTGCATTTCTTTTGATTGTTGGCGCGGAAATTCAAACAACCTGGGCGTCTTCAGGATACTGTGAAGGCCACTGGGAGGTTGGCACCCCCGGGGGAATCAAACGCTGCTCATTTAAGCGACAGTAAGACAAGTGCTTAAAACCGTGGCCCATCGTAAACAAAAGTACAAAGCACAAGGAAAAACTACTCCGAGTAGTGACTCACTTATCCGACGTATTCGGTCATATTCATCCCACTCGGAAGGCGTTTGTGGCATGCGTTCATCAGCTCTAAGCGGAATCGTTCCATGGACCCAGCAGTAGTCCGTTAGGTAGTTATTGTAGTTGTCGCCCGTCGGTTTCACAGCGATATAACACGAAATTGAGTTCAGAAAGTACTGTTTAGCCGAAACGATGATGCACGCGATAAGGAACAATACAACCGTGAAAAGATTGATACGGTCAGAAAAATCTTCAACTGCGACACGGTTGGCATAGTTGAACTTCGCAAAGAGATCAATGAAGTCCTTCGCCACCATCTTTGCGACCAGCGTGCGACTCTAACGTTGAGATGGCAAATAAATTTATGCGCTGCACGGACGGCCTCTCATCACACTGCCCTCTGATTGGCTGGACGGATGTGCACACACACACACACTCACGCTTTGCGCACTACGGACCACACACTACTCAGTCGATGGCTGACCAAGTAGACAAACAGCGCTACAAAATGCCGCATCATGTGGATAGAGTGTCCTTTTTGGAACCGGTAGTGCTTTGCGTGCTCCGTAAAAATGGATTCCACACGAGGCTCTAGGAATCGCTCTTTGGGCCATTTCAGCATACTCCTGCAACCAGAAGCCTATGCTGTTAGACTTTTGTGAATCGATACTGATCGAACCGCGACACGGTCTGGAATCCTGTAGGCTTATTGTGGGTGACATTATTCGTAAGTTGTTTGTAAGGTGGACTTGAACCATCGATGGAGCATTAGAAACAATGTACCTGTGATGTTGGGGGCGAGATGGTTCAAGTGGTTAGAACGCGAATTTACTGACCTCAAGGTCCGTGGTTCGAACCCGACCTCTGCCTCTCGACTTCCCCTGTCTAGGCTTGGGTAACCTGGCAGTATCCTAGCCCTCATACTGCCCTCGAGCGGCATGGCAGTTGGGCACCAAAAGGGTGCTACAGCTGAACGATTTCGACCAGCGGATAGGCACCGCTGAGTTCTAGCTATCCGAAGAGACCAATACAAATGATGACCAGGTCCACATGTTTCTTCGATGAGCGGCATCAAAAACCGAATGGCTGGTTGGACATACATGTAGCGTATATGATAAACCTGCTTAGTCTAAGTTCCGAATATCACCCTTGAACGGGCACCCGTTCATGAGTTTAACAATGCTTGAGTCGTCTGCTCTATCAAGAGGAAATTGTTCAAGACACACGCGTAGAAAAATATAAGGAAAAATGCCTTTTGCTGTCTGAGGTATACCTAGCGGAGTTCTGTTCAGGATTTATCGACTGAATCCGGCTGAAGATATTTGGAAGCGGAAGATTACTTTTATCATCATCTTCATCGAGGCAACTTTAACAAACGACAGAACATGCGTGAAAAGTAAATCTGAAAGCGAATAGCTTATTTGATTTTTAGATTCATGAAAGTGCAGGATTTATTCACGACGTCTGTTTGTTGTATGGCAGTGAGAATCGGTTTGTTCGAGCAGCGTAACTGAGAGACATCTTCAAATGTTCGACAATCATTGTCACGGAACCATAGCTCGTGTGTCAGCGAATCCGTAACGAGGCAGTTAGAAGGCGCGTTTTCGGTTGTGTAAAGACATGAAGTCAAAGAACTAAAGGGCGTATTGCGGGTTAGCCGCACACCGGCGGAGAAATTTTTCAAAGCGCATGTATCGCTAACAGGTGGATAATCCTCACTTACTGCAGGATTTCGTGCTGTATTTATTAGCTTTGTGGTGATAACACATATAAAGTCTGCGTTTGTCTGCAGTATCGCCCACTCCGTGTGCATCGATGAATAATTGTGCGACAATCTGGGTTTTAAAAATGCGCAGTGCCCTAAGAAGGGCGAAACGGGTCGTGAGCTGTCGAAGATTTTTCAGCAACCTCATGAGTAGTGAATTATGAATATACATTTATCGCGATGTCTCGAATATCATATCAACTGATACTTGAGTCGGCCTGGTGCAGCACAGAAGCATCCATGTTGAACAGTGATGTCAGGCTGTCAATGATGGTGATGATGATGATGGTGATGAGTAGAAGAAAATGTGTGATCATAGACACCCTAGTTATGGTTTTCATTTTTTTTTGCGCAATAAACTCTATTCCTTTCCTCTATTCTCTTAACTTCTGTGGTTTGTATTTGTTTCCTTCGAGGGATGCCGCATGGCATGGCTCCTTTACTATTCGGTTGTCGAGGTTCATTCTTCTAGTGGGCTACAAAGACCATCCCGTGTTTTCACAAGAATTTTCTGCCATGTACCCTTGCTCCATATAATGGGTTGTGCTTGATGCAGTTCTTATCATCGAGTGGAACGCACCGTTGCCCATTTAAAATGCGAAAGAACATCCGGTAGTTTAAGTGCGCGCCCGAAATCCTATCTTTCTTATCTGGTATGAAAGCGTTCGCGGAAACTGGGCAGAAGGTGCGACCGTTACACTTTCGAATGCGTAGTATGGAAAACAGTTCGTAACTTAACGCATTACTCAAATGGATGGGCTAGCGAGGAGTTTTATGTCTATACAATTTAGTTGTAATATCTTAAATGTCGTACCAATTGGGGTAACCCTCGTGCAATGCACTGACTTGATAACGAGAGATTCAGCTGAATTTTCCGTTAACAGTGAGGCGGTTCATAACTACTCGAAAATTAAAGTAGTGTTAACGGAAGAATGAGCTAAATATCAACTGGACCCTTCGTCTACAATAATGTTCGATGCCTTGACTGTCGTAATAACTAAAACAGGAGACGAGCTTTGTGTAGCACATTCAGTTGAAGAATATCACAACTGTGAACTTCGTTTGATATGCAGTTTAGTTCGAAACCGGTACTGGGCTGTAGAAGGGTTTTCAGCAGCCTCGTGAGTAGTGTTGGGTCAAATTCATAGTTTATTTTCAGTCAAGATTTCATTGATAGATTAACGTTATTCTTTGTTACAGAGTAGCTGAACTTTGTACAGCTTTTTCATCCTTGTTCGGAATTATCAATCGTATAAATCCTAAGAATCACCCGGGCGGTGCAAATCCGAAACCTTCCGATTAACAGCTGAACACCATATCACCCGGTGGTTTATCAGCAGTGTAACCGGCGTGCTTTCACGTCAGTTATACCTCAACACCCCATCCAGACCACCTGACCTTTTGTTGATTGGCTCCTCTCTCAGTTGTACTTTCTGTCTCCCATGTGACTTGTGATTTGTTTCCGCCTGATCAGATATTTATAGTTTTTTGTAGGTAGCGTGTAGAGTGTGAGTGACGGCATTTTGGATTGAGATGCCTGGAAATGAACCTTTAAGGGTTCTGTACAAAATTTCGGCGTTTTTTCGGTTTGTACCGGTGTGAAGAGAAAAACCCTTCGCCGCGAAGTCGCCTATTAGCAAACATCAACTAAACAGTTACAAACTATTGGACGGGAAAGTAAAAATCTCATATGCACCTTATTTTTAAAAACTGGACATCCTCACGCGTCCTCTTGAACTTTCATGGATATTCATTGGTTATCACGCGATTGTAAACAAACGCTGCAAAGCAGTCCCACAGGTCCCGTGATAAACCCCACCTTCCATTAGACGCGAGGCGGAGTTGTGAGAAAACCGCACACCTCGCACACCTCATCAGTAATATCCGTCGTTACATCATTAGCTAAACTAAAATCGATAATCCTTTCTCAGTCACTCTTTCCACTCTTTTCTTTAATTCGGTATCTAATGTGCGTCCCTCATCGTCGTCAAAGCCTATCTTCCAAAAGTGACCGTCAACAAACTTTCGGTGGATAAAGTCATCTTCTCAGATCTTCGTTAACTTTTTGAGGCTATCGGATGAGTACTCATATGACCGTGCTAGAAATGACTTTTCGGATTTGTCGACTTATACACCAAAACGAACCAAATTGGACTAAGACAATCTGGTTTACTAGGTCCGAGATAGTACTAGAAGTGACATTCAGGGACCAGTATCATTCTGAATAGATCAAGTCAAGTCAAGACCAACTACACACCCTCATGTGGGAGTATTCTGAGTCCGGGTTATCAGCCATTCAGTCCGTCCCTTTTTCCCAACGGCTGGGATGTTCCATTTTGTACCTTTGGGAGAACTGCCTCAACAAACTGATCGACCCCCATTGCCCCACACCAATTCCTGCATTGGTACCCTCTTGTTAGCAAATTGACTCACGTTTAGCTCCGGTTAACCGCACTTACCTGCTGTGAGAGGTCCCTGTGTGCCCCAGGCCATCTTTCGAACGCACGGTGGATCTCATATGGTCAAGCAGGGTTTTGCAATAATCGATCACCGGTTGGGTATGCCTCCAGCCTTACTGTTACCCCTCCTGGTTTATGCCCTGGGAATGACACTGCCTACAGGGAGCTCAGTCGGTTGCCCAAATCCCATACAGCATAGCCTAGTGTGCACAAGGAACAGGCATCAACCCAACATCAGTGAGCTTTTCGGAGGCTTCGTTTGGCTCTCCGCAATATACGATAAAGCCACCTGGCGCATAACCACGCATTGAGGCAGCGAACAACGACCAGACCGATGTGGAAAAACACACCACCACTCACATTTCGGCCATCTGCCGAACAAAGCAAAATGTGGAACCCGAGAAAACGAGAAGTTCTCTGTTTGGATGACAGGCCGGCTGAATAAAAAAAACACTGGTTTGACAAAAAGTGACCATATAACGTGCTACTTCGCTAGTATGAAGACGGGAAAGTGGGGTTTGGTGAGCTAGTATGGCATTTGTTCTATGTGAGAGTTACCAAGAAAACCCAAAGAATCAAAGTTGAAAACACTCTCAGACGTCAGAAACATGCTATTTCTGGTAAGTGAGACATGCAGTGGGATACAAAAATTATGGACTGGACGATATGATTCAACTCCGGTTTAATGTCGAAGAGCTCAGTGGTTCGGGCACAGACCTACTAATCACAAGATCCGTGGTTCGAACCCACTCGCGGCATCTCGATTGGTCCCGCCTAGACTTGGGCAACTTGACAGTGTCTCAGCCCTCCTTTGGGTGACATCATCATCATCATCATCATCATCATCATCATCATCAGCTGTAAGAAACCGTGTACTTGTCGTACAGTGGTTGTAGCTGCCACAGTTTCGTCCGCCGATGATTTGGGGAGGTGAGGTAGGTAGCTGCGCATTGGAGGCGCGAGCTGCGTAAATGCACCACTGTCAATGGGCTGTTACGTCGGGGAATTGGGAAGGGGGCTATGCATTGAAGGCAATAGCCTGGATGCATGAGCGCCACTGAGGATGCGATTGGGCCATGTCTGATAATGTCTCTAACCATTGATGTGGCCCGTCTCGGGGTCCCCTTCCAGGAAGACGGCAGTGACCAGCGCAGCTGAGTTTGCTTGTAATGGCTTTTATACTTTGCTGCCAAGTTATTGTTTGACCGCCTCTGGCTCGTTTCCACCCTTCACGTGGTTGTGCGAAAAGAACCCTTCGGGGAAGTCGGTCGACTGGCATGCGCAGCACGTGGCCAAGCCAGCGCAGCCTATGCAGTGTGATCAGTTCATCTATCGAGGGTGAGTTATTTCTCCCGAATAGCTTTGGGTGACATGGAAGCTACGCACCGAAAATTTTTTACAGTTTAACGATTATTATTACTATTGTCTTTTTATCTTTATTTTGACGTGGTGCCGACATTCACGTTTTGTGTGATGACGAGAATGAGGCCTTCAAAGAATGAGTGAATCATTGCCAAGACTGGCTGCAACTCAGCTGGATCTCTCGTCATGGACCGAATCTTAAGGAATACAAAGATGTATCATGTGCCAACTGGTCTGGGAAAAGGCGCCTCTCCAATGTCTATTGAAGTCGCATCAGTCCATACGAAGTAGACTCGCTCGCGAACATGATGTGAACACAACTCCTCAAGTCTTGAAAACACAATTTTGATTGGTTAACCGAAAAAGGCATTAAGAATGTCTCCTATTTCTATCACATCAGTTAAGCTTAGAATCGATACGTTGGCGGCCACTGAGTGCGTGAACCTGAGCAATGTTCATTCGGTACTTCGGGATACCTTCTCCTTCCCGATTGGAGCAAACAATTGGTAGGGTTTCATTGCACGTGCTGATCGCTTAACTTATTCGAGGATATGGTCAGTAACTCGTTAGTTGTTAAGACCACTCCTCAGCACAGACGTGATTCGCTGTATTTGGGGCTACTACAATAGTCCTTCTGAATAGCGGACACCTTGCTGGCTATTAAAATATTTTTTGCTGGGGTGTGTCTTAGTGGAACTGGGTTTAACCACGTCCGGTAATGTGTTGAACTATTGGTAGTTCGGGTGATTTTATTGGTTGTTGGTCAGGTGATCAGGCGAACAGGTCAACGGCCATCTGATCAACAACCAAGGAACCACACCCATCGGAATTTGGGGAAACGAAATTGCGACCTTCAACACGCTGCTCCAGAGCAATTCTAGTCGAATTGTACAATCGGAGGGAGTGGAACCTACTAAAATTAAAGCCACCCCCCAAATCTCGTTTTAAAGGACTTCAAACGCGATTTCGTAGACATCCACGGTAAATCAGGCGAGAGTTTGTGGAGGGGAGTTTGGATAAGGACATTTTTTGTGCGTTCCATGTAGCTCAGACGGCAAGTGAACTTCGAGTGTCTAGTCACAAGTCTGTTCATCTGTCGTTTGAGGACATTTTCATACCATCTAGTCGTCCTTTTTTAAAAAGTGCCCCGTCTACCAGTTTATTTCGGAGACTGTTGCAGGATCACATCGCTCTCACCGGACAAGAGCCATCGGCAGATAGGGAACTAAAAATATTATTTTTTTAAAGTACTTCCAATAGACGCAACATACTACTCATGAGGGTTCTGGAAACCTTTCGATAGCCAACGACCGGTTTTACCCTTCTTGCGGCTCATGAGGTAGTTGTAGTCTACGATTTTCCGTCAACCTCATATTTTGCCATGTCTTACAGGTTGGACATGTTTCGACCATAATAAACGAGAGATTCGGCTGGAGTCAGTTGGGATTTCTGTCAAAACCGAATTTGTGTGCGAACGAGAGTGATTGTTAAGACCTACTTTCCTTTCTTTGCGATTGATAATGTGTTCCCACACAGGTGTATCAGTCGCTGTATTCAACCTAACAACCGTGTAGTTCTATCTGAGGTCAATTTCGTTGGAATTTACACAAACAACCCCTTCGTGTCATCAGAAATTCCGCAAGTACCTGGTGTCAAATACCTGTTTGTGTTACTGAGCCTGATTCTTAAGGTAGGGACTGTGTTTCCTACAGATTCCACTCAAATGTCGTTCGCTGAAAGCATGATAACTGTTCAGCTGGTTGAACTCTGTGCACCACGAAACAAACAAGAACGTTAGCCAGAGAACTGAAAATTGTTTACTTGGCTAGCCTCAATTTTAGGCGACATTTCAATCACGTGATTCAAAATGTTGAATGCTTTCTTGGTTGACCTCAGTTCGCAGGCCTCCATGTAACAAACAGAATGTGACATACAAATGTGTTCACCTGTTGTTGTTCTGCTGGCGAATGCGTGAATAGTGGTCAACGAAGTACACCGGAGCTCGCCTGTACAATAAACTGACTTCCGAGCTGAGCTGAGCTGAGCTGAGCTGAGCTGAGCTGAGCTGGCAGCGTAACGAAGCAGCACTGCCACGCGTCAAACCGTAATGCGCGCTTAGACCTGTTTAAAACAAAATCGAAGCAAGCACGATCGGGTAAGATGCAACATGTAGTATACGGCGTCTCCCAGTTGATTGCTTTATATGTAAGTATTGGTGATGTACAACCTTGCTTACTGGGCTTCGGCTCATGAGCTTTCTTTCTGTTTTCCATCCACAGAAATTGTCGTGCACACCTGCCTCCGGAGAATCACTGTCCCCTGGTGCTTCCATAGCGTGCATACTACAAGCACAAGAATAACATAAAAATAAGGCTTCTGGGGAGTCGAGTCGGTGCAGCGAATGGCGCGCTTGTCTGTCCAGAAAATCCCTTCGACTGGCTTGGTTCTCCCGATTCGGGCTCATCTGACCAGTGCAGTCGTCGAGTTTCCCTTCCATCAAGCATATGTTCTATCTGAACGTAAATTGAGCGGAATTCGTGAACTACATTCATTTGTACGCCAGTGGGGTTTCAGTTGGATACTCCACCTAACTGTGCTGAACATAGGTCACCTCATGTTTCTTTTGGAATGATACCGAGAATTCACATTATATTTTCTTGCAGGAAAGCTACTCGTATTGTTTCTGAAAACACTTCGACAGCCCACGACCAGTTTCGCCCTTCCATTTCGGGCTGGCAGGAACAGTCTTTGAGTTACCGTCAACCTTATGCGCTGCTTGAACAGGAGATTCAGCTGGGATGCATTCGAGTCTCCCGCTGAAACCAGACTGATGCACAAATGAATGTACTTTGTAAAATTCGTGCTGCTTGGCTTCAAGTTGAATATCACACCAACTGAAACGGTCTTTGTGCAGCACATTCGGTTGAAGGAAAACATCATAAACGAGACATTCATCTGCCCCCAAGTTGTGTATCCAAAACCAAATCGGTGTGCAACTAAGTGTATTTTGTGAAATAGTTTGAATATCTTTCACACCAACGGTATGAACACTGGGCATCCTAGATACCTCACTCCCACCTCAAGTGCAGCTGAGCTTCCACGGTGATCACTTTGCGTTGCTCGATTGTGAACACCTTGCTCTTATCCATGGCGTAATGTCACTTCTTCGAGTTTTTTTTCACACGATACTCTCAAATGCGCACGCAGATTTTCATCCATCGCGATCGAAGCTCTTTTCCGTGTTCTACCACTTTATGACCCAGTAAAGTTTTATCGATAAACTTATAATTACATATTTCAAACGCCGGTGAGCACCGTTTTAAAGAATGGTTGGGCTGGAATCGTGAATGACCTTGAAATTCAGTAGTTGGTCAAGTGGCCGGTAGTTTGTTTGCCGAGCTTGCAAACGTTTCGTCGGCAGTAGAGACGACACCAAACCGTGCAATTTGATTGGTGACAAGAAGTTTTCGGGCTACTTGTCAACCTCGGTCAGCAGATCAACGGTCACGTGATCAATCAGCAATGGACACAACCGAACTACCAATATTCCGGTATATTTCCAATTTGAAAATCACACACAGTGACACTAGAAGACGCCCCCACAAGCCTCAGCCGCTGCATACCATCTAATCTTCCCGTACTAATTTCAACTGATCCCATTGCCTTTGGTTTGAGACACAGCTGTTCTGGTATGGTTTTTATCTGGAAGTTCAGATTCTTGAAAGCAACCCCAGAACGCCCGGAACCTACCGGGGCCCCTAAAGACTCCACCAGAATCTCAACAGGAAGGCCGGCAAGCATCCAGGCCAATCAACAGCCTGGATCGATGAAAGTAAAATTCAAATAGCGTGAGGTTCCTTGTAAGTGCTGCACCCGCACGCACTCGCTTGTTCGCAATAAGGCTGCAGAGTCTTCTTTCCGGTACTTAGCACTGGAGCGGGAACAGCAGTCAAATATAACCGTTTTCAACGGTAGAACCGAGGCTAATCTGCTGAATTGGACATTAGCCGACAGATGTCTCTGCCCAGCAAGACTTCCACGTTCACTTTGGACTGGCAAACAAAGGAGAGGCAGGATTATACGTAATACACTACTCACAAGGTTGCTGAAAATTCTTCGACAGACCACGACCGATTTCGTCCTTCCAGTTCGGGCTCATCAGGTATGGGCGCAGTCCCCGAGTTTCCATCAACCTTATGTTCTACTTGAACCCAAATTGGACTGATTTTGATAAATACACTCATTTGCAAATCCATTTGGTTTTGCGAGAGAATCACCTGGAACCCAGCTGAATCTCCCCCATTTGTGATTTGCAAATGAGTGTATTTGTCGAGGGACAGGTGTGTTGTCTTTGCTCTAGTTCTGTTCAAGCCCATTGACTGTAGATTAAAAGGGGATGAAAGTTGTATTCCTGACCCCAAGTTGGCTAAAAAATACACTCTTTTGAAATGTAGACAGATTAATCAAATGAAGCTCCGGTTTGTTACGTTCTGCAGATGAGAGTCTAATGCAAAAGGAGGCTCCGTATTTCACGTGTTAGGAGATATCGCTATATATATATATATATATATAAACTGGAGGTTCAGCTGATACTCTTGTTAATACCACAGTGCGTCATGAATGAGTACATATCAGAATTTGCGCGCAATTCAGTGTTCAACTAAAAAACAATGTTGATGGAAGTTTGGGTACTGTATCCTCGCACGCTGAACCACCAGGAGGTCGAAGATTCCTAGTAGCCTGGTGAATGTCCTATCACGAAAATATACTGCGATATATTAAGCATCGCACCAACTGGAACATGATGAGATCTCTTCGCGGCGCGTTCAGCTCGACTGTGTAATCCGAGACTAAAACGATAAAAAACACCTGCAAGTAGAAAAAAGCAAAAAAGACGAAGCAATTGTGTGTTCTCCGATCGGTTTCCAGTTCATTCATCTATTTACCATAGCGTGAGTTTCCAATTGGTGCAACTCAACTCAGTTCCCGGAAACGTCCAAAGCTTTGGTCGGTTGAATCTGTGTGAGACAAATGAAGCAAGGTTGAGTAACCTGAGAATAAAATAATTGATTAATGAAAAAATAACCTAGAACGTACAAAATTCTATATATCTGAGGGGGTTGTAGGCTTTGTATTTCAGTGTGACTTCCATTTAAGCGGTCCTCATCTTACTGCAACATGATTTTTATGGCTAGCCCGCACGACACAACGAGTGCAACGGACTTGGGTTTCTCCGTAAGTAGAGCTCACTGACAGTGCGTATCTCCAAAGGCGTTTAACGTGGAACCACCAATCGTACCTCATGCGAAGAGCGTGTATTTTCACCATTCCACCAGTGGAAGTACCCGACGACGCGACCCTAACACCTGGACATCCTAACATCAGAGAGGCTTGAAGTCCGAACTTCGTTCACTTAGACTACTTGAGAAAACTACGGAAGAATACCTGTTACAAAGCAGTGAAAACTAATACATTTCTACAGCGTCACTGTGATGCAGGTTACAAAATTTCACAACTCAGTGAATACAGAAATTAAGGTTTATTTTGTCCTCTGAACGTAACACACTACTTATATGGTTGCTGAAAACTCTTTCACAGTTCATGACCGATTTCACTCTTCCAGTTCGTGCGCATCAGGTAAGCGCAATCGCAGAGTTTCCCTTCAGTCAACCGTGTATCCCAGTTGAACCCAAACTGGACAGAATCCGAGAAATACTCTCCAGCCGAAACTCTCGTTTATAATGATCCCCCACCTGAGACCCATCTAATGAGCAACGAGAACAGCAAAACCGGTAGTGGGCTGTCGAAGGGATTTCAGAAACCTTATAATTAGTGTTTTGCGTCCAGACCGTGTGCGGCAATGTTGTGAATATCATACCAAGCGAAACATGAGATGGCCTCGTGAAGCAAATCCAGTCGAAGGAGACCATCATTGACAAGAGATCCAGCCGGATTCAGTTGATTCTTCTGTGAGAAGCGACTTGCCGTGCAAATAAGAGTTTATCTGATGGTCTTCAAGAGAGATAGCTAAAGGCGTACTTCCTACGCAAGCTTCCAAATGTCTGCCTGTGGAAGATGAGATATGAATGAAGAGTCATGAATCTATACACTGCGGCGTCGCGATTGAATTCCATTCTGTCGGGAAAACCTTAAAACTAACATTGAACATGAGCAAGCAATCCCAGTGCTATTCGGACTACTAGCCGGGAGATCGCGCGTTCGAAACCGTTGATGATTCCCGTTAGGGGATTTTCTCGATTTTTCACCTTACGGTGACTCCATTCACAGAAATAAATCTCTATTAAAAATCTCCAAATATCCCCACACCACCAACAGTGTGTTCACTCTGTTATCGATCAGCACCTACTTCCTTTAAGGTGTTGGTGGTTGCAGGATTTTGTAGAATACTTACTCACGTGACTCTCGTTTGAACAAAGGTCCTCCTGTCCTGGCTTAATCATTCTGGTGAGTCTACACCAAAAGGGGGACCCTGAGAACTCGAGTTTTGCTCATATTAAAGCTCATCAGCAGTGCATATCCAATGGCTGTGCCTGAGTTTGAACTCCGCACATTTGACATGCGAAGCGGGCATGCTTCCTCTAATCCATCAGTGCACGCTGGATCCATCCGAATTTTTACGTCTGAGCAGGTGAACAAACCTTAACATACCTTAGTTGTGCCAATCTACTGGTCCACCAATCATGGCTTCCCATTCAGGTATCGCCCACCCCCCTTGGTGTGGAATGTTTGCACGAGGACATGTTTGCACGAGAGCGTTGTAGTCCGAGAATCACGTGAACAATTCTGTCAGATCCCCATGGTTAGTGTGAGACAGAACAAAACGTGCGAAGTTGTGTGCTCGCACAAGACTAGGCACAGTCTGAACTTGTTACGTTGCTGTTTAACTTTTGATCATTTAGTCTAAAGTGCCATGCCTGAAGACAGTACACTTGCAATCTAGCGGAATGCCTGCACTCATACACTCAATAGGAATCAAGTAGTCAGACCGTCACCTCTTCAGTGGAGAACTCGAAAGATGAACTTAGTGCACAATAGCCGGAGGCTTGGCTACTAACTTACCCAAGGACGTCATCTGGAAGGGATAAGTACCTCTGCGTTGCCTTTATTCGTGTCTGTTGTATGCAGATTGCGGATTACGTCGAGCCAGGTACCACCTAAGCACGGAGGGACAAACGGAATCGTGGTGATTCATGCCCCGTTCTAAGAACAGATTTCCCGCAAAATCAACTTGTAACCCATTGATATCGGACGCGAACTAGCCTAGAATTGTGATATTGCCTACTGAGTGGTGGTAGTACAGATGGCTGAAAATCAACTCCAAGGGAATAAGGAGATCACTTGGCTTAATCTTTCATAAGCATTCAGTCTCCAAAGGTGCACTGTAACGTAAGGTTTTCGAAAGCAGTTTCTGGTCATGTGCCAGTTGAAATGATCAAACTGTCGTGCCCGAAAAGAGGACGTTAGAAACTACTTGAGACTGGTCCAAATCGCTTTTGGACTCTGGGCACAAGCATCAATCGATTTGATCCCTTGAATGACATTCCGTAACTTTGACAACATGGGACTCGTGCGTAAGTAATCGCCACGCAACACCATCAATCCATGAGTAGCTCAGACAAAGAGTGAATAAATTCCGAAAAGCGCTGCACAGTTGCTTCAGCCTTATCGGAAACCAGTAACAGTGCTCACGTCACAAAAGTCCTATAGGGGTTCAAAAGCGCGACCCTCCAGTCAGTGGTTGCACACAACCAACTGGCCATGAGAGGCTGGCATGCAGTGTGAGTAGCTCTCACTTAGACAGGATTTCACAATGAGGCAGACTTTCATCTGAGGTGCCGTCACCCGAAGGAGCCAGGCAATACGTGACCACGTGATGTGGTTTCCTTGATTGCAGGGTGAATGTCGTTATGTCCCGTCCAAGTGAGGACTAAGCACACTGCTGATTCGCTGCGAAGGTTAGATAGACGCGAGTGATTTCCATTTGACCGTTTGATGATACACCCTCCCTTGTCCTGATCTGAAATATCGTTCGCGCGCATATTTTCAAGCAACAATGGATGACTTTCAACTGCGAGCAGGTTCGCATAGGAATGTGTGGTACGATGTGCCGATAAAGTACATTTCACATATCTGTTGTTTCATGGACATAACAGGACGACATTTGATAATATGCATATTAGGTGGAAATGATGGTGTGTTCACGTGATCTAGGTCAGATTCAAATCGAAAACAGTTCTCACTTCTTTAGGTCAGTGTCAACACGCGTACGGCTGTAAGCTACGAAACACACGCAGGAACATTGGCAGTGCGCATCTGAAGTAGGGAGATTCAAATCCGCTGCCCTCTGGGGTAGCATGCTTCAATGGACTGCCTATTATGTCTAATGTATAACACTCCCAACGGGTTGTTTCCAATATCTTTTTAAATCTGAGGGAAGCAGGTGGATAGAGGTGAGCACTACACTTTCATGATTTCACTCTCCTTAATTCGGGCGTTCCCCTACCAATGTTCGTGGAGGACTTCACTGTAGCGCTGCGGGAGAACCCAAGCAATGGGAATTCGGGGGTAAGCATAAGCGAATACCATCGTTTAGACAATCCACCCTTAGGAGAGCTTGTCTACCTCTCAAGATGGCGTACTGTTTCGGCCAGTGAGGTCAGGCGGTCTCCTCTTATGAGAGCGAATCCGTCCGAAGTTGGCGTCAATATGTCACGTACTGTGCATGCGAATGAGTGAGTCGTAGCTTCCATTTCGAAACTATTTGTAGCGGAAAGCCAGGATCGTTAAGAAAACTGCTCACACTAGTTCTACGGTCGTCAGAGGTTCTGAAGTATCAAGCCACTGAACGCGTGTTTGAGGTTCCCGAATAAGGAAACCATCAGTCCATTGTGAAGATCGAATTTCACCTGCCTGAGCGAGTGACTACACAAATGGGAAGAGTAGATTTCAAAAAAAATCCTTCTCCAATTTCACAAAGGAAACTACTCACAACGTTGCTGAAAACTCTTCGACAGCCCGCGACCGGTTTCGCTCTTCTTGGGGTTCATCAGGTAGGTGCAGCCCCCGAGTTTCCGTCAACCTTATGTTCTACTTGAACCCAAATTGGACTGATTGCGACAAATAGACTGATTTGCAAATCAAATTAGTTTTCCTTTATGAAGATATACTGCGAAATCCCGAATATCATACCAACTTAAACAGGAGGCGGCCTGTGTGCAGCACATTCAGTTGAAGAACATCATAAACGAGAGATTCACTTGAGTCTTCCGTGAAAACCAGTTTGTCGCAATCAGTCCGATTTGAGTTCAGGCAAAACATAGGGTTGACGGAAACCTACCTGATGAGCTCCAAGAAGGGCGGAACCAGTCGTGGGCTGTCGAAGAGTTTTCAGCAACTTTGTGAGTAGTTCCCTGCGATATCTCAGCCTGAAACATGAGGCAGCCTTTGTGCAGCACATTCAGTTGAAGAACATCATAAAGGAGAGATTCATTTGAGTCTCCGTGCAAATGATTGTGCTTAGCAGGGTTCATTCTCCGTTTTTTGGTAAAATCCGAGTGATAGATTCAACAAGTATATGCATTTTTTAGGTAGGACTTTCACGATATCGGAGACTATCGTCGGAGAGGGTACCTGCTTGATGAGCCCTGGAAAGAATTTGTAGAGTCATAAACGACTTTTTGAGTTGTGTTTCTGCCATGTAAAAGTGACTGCTTAAAAATTTAAGCTCAAAGACAGGTGTTTGTAGGAGCGCTTCTGGAGTCTAATCGAAGGATTTATACCAGTCCAATGCTATATTTGTTGAGTTTTTGTGCAAAAGTGACTGGTGTCACTCTAACCAGGGACTGTCGACGAGTTTTCAGCTTCTTCCACCTTCTTGTGGTCCTTCATGAAAAACATTCATACGACAGCTACAGTGCAGGCTCGTGAGACACTGACTCGAGGGCAGCCAGCGGGATTCTGGCTTGCTAAGGGTGTCGTTGACCAAATCTTCACACTTTGTCACGTGCTAGAACAACGCTATACGTATAAGCGACCAACAATTCTAGTATTCCTGGATTTCCAAGGCGCATTTGACTCGGTTGACTGGTCTGTTCTGCTTGACACGTTTGCCCACCAAGGATTGCCCCAGAAGTTTGTGAACATAATACGCTCTTTGTATTCTGAGACTTCTGGACGCGTAAGTGTATATGGGGAACTCTCCAAAAGCTTCCGTACACAAAGCGGTGTCCGTCAGGGATGCCTACTCTCTCCATTCCTTTTCAACTTCGTGATCGATGAGATAATGAGACGAACGATGGAGGGTCTCCAAATAGTCTGTGAAGAAAACCTTGTCGATCTGGAATATGCAGGTGGCATCGTTCTCACCTTTGAAGAGGAGGAGAAAGCGCAGGTGTTTTTGGATGAACTGCCAAAGTCATCCCGTCCTTTGGTATGCACTTTGCACCCAGAAAGTGTAAGGTCATGCTCCTGGACATGCAGTCACTGAACACGCCACTGACAATCCAGAGAGAGGCACTGGAAGTTGTGGAGCGTTTTACATATCTTGGAAGTTGTATTAGTTCTGATTGTGGTGTGACAGATGAGGTAAATGCACGAATCTGCAAGGCTCGGGTCGCGTTTGCTAATTTGAGACACCTATGGCGTCAAAGTGGTGTGTCCCTGAATCTCAAGGGACGTGTGTATCAAGCTACAGTGCGGGCTGTTTTGTTGTATGGCTGTGAGACTTGGCCTGTTCGAGCAGCGGAACTGAGACGTCTTCAGGTGTTCGACAATCGTTGTCTCAGAACCATAGCTCGTGTGGGATGGTGTCGGCGAATCCGTAACGAGGCAGTTAGAAAGCGAGTTTTGGGTTGTGCAACGGGTACTTCCATTGAAGAATGTGTCCAGCACCAGAAGCTACGTTGGTTGGGACATGTGTTGCGCATGCCTAATCATCGTTTGCCGAAGAGAGTGCTGTTTTCCATGCCCAATTCAGAGTGGCGTAAGCAGAGAGGTGGCCAACCCTTGACCTGGCAGAAGAGTATGAAAGAAATCACGAAACGCTTGGGTGCTGTCGGTGCTACTCGCCTTCCAGGATGGGGACCGCGTGATCCACACTGCGCCTGGTTGGAGACGCTGCAAGATATGGCTGCCAACCGATGTCAGTGGCGATCTTGTTGTCAGTTTCTATCCAGATTGCCTGAATGAGTGTTTGGAGGTGTAGGCACCTCGGAATGATTGTAGTAAGGCAGCAATAAGTCCCCTCCCCGTCCATCTTTATTCTTTTTCTTCACAATAAGGCTTTCAAATAAATCATGGTTGTACGGCAGCGAAGCATCGGTGTTCAACACTGATGTCATGCTGTCGATGATGATGATGATGATGATGATGATGATGATGATGATGATGATGATGATGATGATGATGATGATGATGATGATGATGATGATGATGATGATGATGATGATTCATATGACAATAGTATCCGCAGTATAGATTTTCCATGTGCACTGATGCACTGAATGGTTATTCTAAACTTCATATTTGGGGGTAAAATCACTTCAGATTAATGTCGGTGCCGCAGTTCACTGCATAGTTTCTTCTACCTAGTCCCCACGGTTACTCCTGTTAATCAGAGTCGTCAACGTGTACCTGCCTACTTTCTCCTCAATAGCACTGAATTCATGCGCAGAACTCATGCACATGTGCTATCCAGCTCCTCCCTGATAATCAACAGCCTAGAACCACAGCCTATGATGAGGATCCATTGTCAACAGCCGATCTTCCTCGGAGATTCCGATGAGATTCAGCGAACGGACTCCTCTTTTGGCAGTCTGGCTAAAAACAACAGGTCAAGCAATCTTGCCAGACGAACGTATGCGAAAGTTGGTCATATCCCCGAGGAAACATCACTTATAACTAGGACGAGGCAATCAACCCGATTCAAAAGACAGGGGATGCCATTCAAGCGGTATCTGATGTCTCAGAAGACCCAACAGGTGAGCACTGGATTTCAGAACAGTCGTCGTCGCTCCTAGATGTCAGAGGTTGAGCCTCGATCAGTTAGGGTGAACCCTCCCTCTGTTTCAGAAGTAAAAATATTTCTGAGGTGGCTCAGTTGTTAAGGCTCGAATTTACTGACCGGAAGGTCCGTCGTTCGAACCCGATCTTTGCTTCTCGACTTCCCCTGTCTAGGCTTGGACAACCTGGCAGTATCCCAGCCCTCGTGCTTCTTTCGGGTGGCATGGCAGTTAGGCACCGAAAGGATGCTACAGCTGAACGATTTTTTTCTACCTAGTATTTTCGCCGTGAAGGGCTGTTGGGCTGCAAGACCGGAGGAGATACTCATCAGCGTTGTTCGCAAATAGTGGTCACTGCTTTTCTTCGGCAAATTTGCCGACAGGACTGCATTCCAAAAACTTGAGCTCAGTAGCTTGACTTGAAGGAACAACCCTAAACGATCGCTTCTGTCAAAGGGGTTTAAGCCTGGTCTCTGACCTCACCGAACGAGACGCAAATTCGAAAATACCGGACAGGAATTCAACACGGTTGGGGGAGTGTCGTGACTCCAACTTCATTTTAAGTCCTGTGCTTGAACAACCCTAGCAGTTGCCATTGACTTCAAAGGGGTCTTTGACTCCTTGAGCTGTCAAGAAGTTCTCTCAAACCTAGAGTTTTCCCTTCTCCCCATTTTTGTTCGATTTAGTCATTCACACTATCATGCAGCGTAGTCTCCTAAGGTCGAAGCATTCGGATGTTAAAACCACAACTGGATAACTGTAAGTCGATCTGGATTATACGCCCAAGCTATTCTAACTATGGCGTAAGAAGCGGTCCTCCGTTTTGACATGCGCTTTGTACCTTCGAAGTGTAAAATGCGGCTTCAAGTTTCACCACTCCATTCTGAGACCTCAAAATAAGGGGCTTTGTTTGCTTGATAAGTTTACTGATTCTCGCAGGTACATAGGCAGTGATGAATGAAACCACAGCTTTGAAACTTGGCCATTCCGATCTCAAATATTTTCAGGTATTTGATGATCCATCTCTATGTGATGTAACCAGGCGTTAGCTGCCCACCAACAAACCAGTCACGAACCCAAATGGACCACATCGTCGTCAGTTATCGGTGGCGAGGTTCGATCACCGCCGATGATGATGATGATGATGATGATGATGATGATGATGATGATGATGATGATGATGATGATGATGATGATGATGATGATGATGATGATGATGATGATGATGATGATGATGATGATGATGATGATGATGATGATGATGATGATGAATGATGATGATGATGATGATGATGATGATGATGATGATGATGATGATGATGATGATGATGATGATGATGATGATGATGATGATGATGATGATGATGATGATGATGATGATGATGATGATGATGATGATGATGATGATGATGATGATGATGATGATGATGATGATGATGATGATGATGATGATGATGATGATGATGATGATGATGATGATGATGATGATGATGATGATGATGATGATGATGATGATGATGATGATGATGATGATGATGATGATGATGATGATGATGATGATGATGATGATGATGATGATGATGATGATGATGATGATGATGATGATGATGATGATGATGATGATGATGATGATGATGATGATGATGATGATGATGATGATGATGATGATGATGATGATGATGATGATGATGATGATGATGATGATGATGATGATGATGATGATGATGAATGATGATGATGATGATGATGATGATGATGATGATGATGATGATGATGATGATGATGATGATGATGATGATGATGATGATGATGATGATGATGATGATGATGATGATGATGATGATGATGATGATGATGATGATGATGATGATGATGATGATGATGATGATGATGATGATGATTGATATGACAATAGTATCCGCAGTATAGATTTTCCATGTGCACTGATGCACTGAATGGTTATTCTAAACTTCATATTTGATGGTAAAATCACTTCAGATTAATGTCGGTGCCGCAGTTCACTGCATAGTTTCTTCTACCTAGTCCCCACGGTTACTCCTGTTAATCAGAGTCGTCAACGTGTACCTGCCTACTTTCTCCTCAATAGCACTGAATTCATGCGCAGAACTCATGCACATGTGCTATCCAGCTCCTCCCTGATAATCAACAGCCTAGAACCACAGCCTATGATGAGGATCCATTGTCAACAGCCGATCTTCCTCGGAGATTCCGATGAGATTCAGCGAACGGACTCCTTTGGCAGTCTGGCTAAAAACAACAGGTCAAGCAATCTTGCCAGACGAACGTATGCGAAAGTTGGTCATATCCCCGAGGAAACATCACTTATAACTAGGACGAGGCAATCAGCCCGATTCAAAAGACAGGGATGCCATTCAAGCGGTATCTGATGTCTCAGAAGACCCAACAGGTGAGCACTGATTTCAGAACAGTCGTCGTCGCTCCTAGATGTCAGAGGTTGAGCCTCGATCAGTTAGGGTGAACCCTCCCTCTGTTTCAGAAGTAAAAATATTTCTGAGGTGCTCAGTTGTTAAGGCTCGAATTTACTGACCGGAAGGTCCGTCGTTCGAACCCGATCTTTGCTTCTCGACTTCCCTGTCTAGGCTTGGACAACCTGGCAGTATCCCAGCCCTCGTGCTTCTTTCGGGTGGCATGGCAGTTAGGCACCGAAAGGATGCTACAGCTGAACGATTTTTTTCTACCTAGTATTTTCGCCGTGAAGGGCTGTTGGGCTGCAAGACCGGAGGAGATACTCATCAGCGTTGTTCGCAAATAGTGGTCACTGCTTTTCTTCGGCAAATTTGCCGACAGGACTGCATTCCAAAAACTTGAGCTCAGTAGCTTGACTTGAAGGAACAACCCTAAACGATCGCTTCTGTCAAAGGGGTTTAAGCCTGGTCTCTGACCTCACCGAACGAGACGCAAATTCGAAAATACCGGACAGGAATTCAACACGGTTGGGGAGTGTCGTGACTCCAACTTCATTTTAAGTCCTGTGCTTGAACAACCCTAGCAGTTGCCATTGACTTCAAAGGGGTCTTTGACTCCTTGAGCTGTCAAGAAGTTCTCTCAAACCTAGAGTTTTCCCTTCTCCCCATTTTTGTTCGATTTAGTCATTCACACTATCATGCAGCGTAGTCTCCTAAGGTCGAAGCATTCGGATGTTAAAACCACAACTGGATAACTGTAAGTCGATCTGGATTATACGCCCAAGCTATTCTAACTATGGCGTAAGAAGCGGTCCTCCGTTTTGACATGCGCTTTGTACCTTCGAAGTGTAAAATGCGGCTTCAAGTTTCACCACTCCATTCTGAGACCTCAAAATAAGGGGCTTTGTTTGCTTGATAAGTTTACTGATTCTCGCAGGTACATAGGCAGTGATGAATGAAACCACAGCTTTGAAACTTGGCCATTCCGATCTCAAATATTTTCAGGTATTTGATGATCCATCTCTATGTGATGTAACCAGGCGTTAGCTGCCCACCAACAAACCAGTCACGAACCCAAATGGACCACATCGTCGTCAGTTATCGGTGGCGAGGTTCGATCACCGCCTGCCGCTCCTTCTGCGGTACAACCCAGCCAACATCATCCGAACATTGGATCTCTGATAGGACCGTATCTTTGCTGGAGACCGGGCGACAGATTCCCCTGGCCGCCACCACAACTCCACCCGAAGCATCATCCGACGCCAGGTGAAACTGAGTGTCCGTGCAGACTGAGAAGCCCGGTTGACCCGAAAGGCCCTAAGAAATTGGAAGATGCAAAGAATGCTGAAAACGTCCGCAAACTGTTCCACTTGATTAGTTCGGCTGGTCCTCGGAAACCTCTTGTCAGCGAAATAATCAGAGACCAAAATCGCTCCCTGATATTCAGCAAAGCAGAACGTTTGGACCGCTGGGCACAGTACTTAGAACAGCAATTCAGCTGGCCACCTGCTACCTCCAATCCAGGGTTTTGGCCTTCGACAGAAAGGTGGACCGTAAATATGGAGCCCCCTTCATTCTCAGAAGTGTCCGAGTGTATTTCCCTACCCAAGCGTCATCGTGCTGCTGGTCCTGACGACCTTCCACTTGCTCTTTTCAAGGATTATGATGCGTCAGTTACCAAGAGATACATCGGAGTCGCTTGAGCCATGGACAGGAATTAATAGAACCTATGCACGACCATTTTCTACTAGAGAACGCCTTGTTTCCAACTTTCACTTCCTCCACGGCTGTATGGCAGTTAAACACCAGTTTCCCTTAATGCTGTCGAAGGGTCCCGGAACAAGTGAATTTTGTCCTCATGAATCACTTCAATGTGGACAAACCCAGCAGTTGGTCTTCTCAAGTCCTCGAACAGCCGCCCTGTACAACATATGCACGGACAACGCAGTGAGCGTTACTCAGAAACTCAATAAGTTACTAAGTCCTTACTTGGAGAAACTTTTAGACTTCAGCGAAATACACTCACTTGCAAACAAATTTGGTCTTGCGAGAGACTCACCTGGAACCCGGCTAAATCTCCCGTTTATGATGCTTCTAGGCAACTGAATGTGCTGCACCAGACCGCTTCATGTTTCAGTGGGTACGATATTCGAGATATCACGATGTATGTATAGACGTAATACATTACTCACAAGGTTGCTGAAGATTCTTCCGCAGCCCAAGACCGGTTTCGACTTCTTGGGGCTCATCAGGTAGGCGCGATCTCCGATTTTCCGTCAACCTAATGTTCTACTACAACCCCAATTGCACCAAGTCAGCGAAATACACTCATTTGATGAGCCCCAAGAAGGGCGAAAGCGGTCGTGGGCTGTCGAAGAATTTTCAGCAACTTTATGAGTAGTGTATTTCGATTTTAGCCTTCAGTTTGAAAAGCGTCTTGCCAAAAGCTTAACATAGGTTTGCGATATGAACCCAAGCGAACACCGAGTTCCTGCGTCTGGTCTAGAAGCATTCAAACCAAGCAAAGCAACGGAAGGGCGAGATACCAGCGAATACTCAATGAACTGTTTCAGGCATACAACTTTGAAGAAGATACTGACCCGTCGTGGGATTGTTCATCTTAAAAGAAGGCGTCGGAGAGTATTTCCATGAAGGAAACTACTCAAAAGGTTGCTGAAAACTCCGAAAGCAACCTTCATGAAAGTATACTGCGATATCTCGAATATCCCATCAACTGAAGCATGAGGCGGTCTTTGTGCAGCACATTCAGTTGAAGAAGAACATCACAAACCAGCGGTTAAGCTGGAACTCAGGTGAGTTACCAGTGACAACCAAATTGGTATGTAAGTGAATGTATTTGTCAAACATAATCGTGGTCACAACTGACCGAATATAAGGGTAAGTGTAACTTTTGTCTATCCCGGGTATGGCGTTTTCCATCTTCAGGACTGTGACTGTTTGGCTGTCAGGTCCCCGTGCGACCTTGTAGTTTCATTCCATATAAGTGCATTCACTGTTGAGATTTCGCGACACGCTAATATGGTATCCGAGACTCACGGACGTCGTCGTGGGCCTGTCTCTCAAGTTCTGACCAGTCCGTCGGTCGCGAAATAGATGAACATGGTCCCTATCACTACTCAAGGTTGCTGAAAACCCCTCGGCAACAACCTGATGAGTAGTGTGATCTGTCAAGAATATGTACCACGATATCTCGAATATCTTGTCAACCGAAACATGTATGCAGTACTCATTTGCAAATCAATGGTTTTGCGACTCACCTTGAACGCAGCTGAACCTTTATCAGTAGTGCACTACTTTTTATGCATGTATCGCGATATCTCGAACATCGTACCCACTAAAAAATGAGACGGCCTGGTGCAGCACATTCAGTTGCCTGTAAACATCAAAAACGGAGATTCAGCTGGGTTCCAGGTGAGTCTCTCGCAAAACCAAATTGATTTGCAAATGAGTGTGTTTCTTGAAAACGGTCCAATATGGGTTAGAGCAGAACATAAGGTTGACGGAAACTCGGGGCTGCACCTACCTGATGAACCCCAAGAAGCGAAACCGGTCGTGGGCTGTCGGAGAATTTTCAGCAACCTTATGAGTAGTGCATTACGTCTATTCATGTATGCAGTACCTTCAAATGAATATCACCTCTGTTTTCCTGGTTTTCAGTCATTATCAAAGCTTTTGAGGTCTCTGTCGCGCAAAATTTCGTATGTAGCTTGACTTTAGTCCAATGGAAGACGCTCACACATTTCATTGTAATCCTGGACAATCCCAGTGCCAATGACCTTGAGAAAGTCTCCTTAAAGTTCATGAGTGTGGTGTCTTTGGAATCCACTTCCTTCCAAAAACGCAGTTGTAAAATTCGGGCACTGCCTCCTGTTGAAATGGTAATTCACTGCAATAACAGCAACTCGGAATTTCAAAAGTCGTTTAAACAAATTTCTCCCTCCCCATCGTTTCACTGTTTGAATGACACCAACATGAAGTGGCTGCAGTCTGTCTGGGGCAGTTTGGAAAAACAGCACAAGTCAGACGCACAGCAGCTGTCCAATAGCACACCACGCATTCTCTCCCTTTGAAAGTCCATGACCGATTTCGCCCTTCTTGGAGTCCATCATGTGGGCGCCATCCGCGGGTTTCTGTCAACCTTGTCTTCTATTTGAACTCCAATTGCACAAATTTTGACAAATACACTCATTTGGATGGCAAGTTGGTTTTCACGGGAGACTCAACTGAACCTCTCATTTATGAGGAACCTCAAGAAGGACGAAACCAGTCGTGGGCTGTAGAAGAGTTCTCACCAACCTTCTGAGTAACGTACCAACGAGAAATCCTCCAAGAATCTTCTGGTGCATCCTCGTAACCAATCTTACGAATGAGTCAAATGCAGTTATCTGTTGCTGTAGTGAAACCTTTTCATCGACATTTTGTGTTACGATATTAAACATGAACAAATTGGTCGATGAAACTCTTGCAAGCCAATCGTCGAGATAAATAAACATATCAATAACCCGTTGATCAAGAATCGATGAACCACTTCACTTGCGCTGATCCACCTTTCTGATCCGGCAACGTAAGTTCTCGTATTGGTCGTTTTCCTAAAGGATTCACATGCAAACGAAATTGCCTGCACACTATCCGATCTGGTGGAGGCACCGAAAGGTTCTCACTGTCCTCATTTGCACGCGACTTTGGTTTCGACAATAGACTCAACTGAATCCACCGAAATCTTTCCTAAATGATAGTCTGCTTCGACTAAATGCGCTGCACCACGTGGCCTCATGTTAGAACTGGTACTGATATCGCAATATATTGTTTTCCATTATTCATAAGGTTGCTGAAAACTCTTCGACAGCCCGAGACCGAAATTGCCTTTCTTCTTCGGACTCATCAGGTGTGCTCAGCCCCCCAGTGTCCGTCAACCGTATGCTCTACTTGATCAGCAATAGTGTGTTGCGTTCTCTTCGCACTTTTCTCCCATTCGGCGTGAGTATTTCAGAAATCAGGTTCGATAGGTTGATGATTAAGTGGACCGAATGCAGATAGACAAAATCTCCAGTTTGTTACTTATTGATAACAGTCCTGAGGTCAACTAATTTGGCAGCAACTGGGCCCAAAACTAGCGTAGAAGTGATACAAAGAAGTTTTTTTTAGTGCATGTTGACCAAGGCGAGGTCCTCATGGATGTCTTTCCTTTCTCTTCTCCATGGTAATACCTTCTCTTGCAGATATAATTATATCGACCTTGACCGAGCAAGCTACTCATAATTTTGCCGGAAACTTCCCGACAGATCGGTTCCGCTGTCTTTGAGCTTATCAGCTAAGCACAGTCCCCTAGTTTGTATGAAAATTATGTTTTACTTGAGTACTAAACTGTACGTACCTGACGAACTGGACACGTCTGCAAGATACTTTTTGTTGAGACGAAAGGCTTGGCTGAATCCCCGTTGAATCTCGGTTTAATGACATCGGAGACCATTTTCACGAAGCTGTGCGGTGATATCTCGAACTTCATACCAACTGGAACACGAGGCGGTCTCTGTGAATTACAGTCAGTTGGAGAATATCATAAAAAACAGTTATTCAACTGGAATTCAGTTTAGTCTTCCGTAAGCACCAAATTAATTTGCAAATGAGTGCAGTACGCCGAAAAAGCGGCTTGCTTAGTCAAGAATATTTACCCTAAGATGACCACTCTAAGCTCCCCTAATTTCAACTGGATTCGCCCGACCGTTTGGTTTCTGTGATGCCATATGTCTCATTGAGTACTGAGACGAACCGCTTGCAGTATGAAGCATGCCAATATCGTTTCTGTCAACGGGGCGGCAAACGCATCTGACTGCACCACGAACGCGTTCTTTTGTGGTCAAAATCGCTGCCACAGGATTTCAGTACAAACCCGAAATAGTCGCTGACCTTGACCGCAGAAACATGGTCAACTGCGCGCTAAAAGTACACTCGTGTATCCTGTGTCCATTTTGGACCAATCAGTGAGTGTGTAACCGAACAATCGGCTCCGACAGACACTCCCCTGCGAACGTTCACAAGACGCTTTTTGGTGAATCCTTTCTGAAAAATGAGACCGACCTTTGACAGCCCACGACCGGTTTCGCCCTTCTTGGGGCTCATCAGGTAGGCGCAGTCCTCGAGTTTCCGTCAATCATATGTTCTACTTGAACCCAAATTGGACTGATTTCGATAAATACACTTATTTGCAAATCAATTTGGTTTTTGCGAGAGACTCACCTGGAACCCAGCTGAATCTCCCGTGGGCTGTCGAAGAAGTTTCAGAAAACTTATGAGTAGTGCATTACGTATATACATTTATCGCGATATCTCGAATATCGTAGCAACTGGAACATGAGGCGGCCTGGTGCAGCACATTCAGTTACCTGGATACATCACAAACGGGAGATTCAGCTGGGTTCCAGTTGAGTCTCTCGCAAAAACCAAATTGATTTGCAAATGAGTGTATTTCTCGAGACCGACCTTTCTAACTGCGTTTCATTTTAATTAAGAGGTTTGCACACTAGGTGCTTCTTGATAGGTTTCACCCCAAGAACGGTCAACTCAGGCCAATAATCTCTCGCTATCCGGAGCTACTTGGAGCATTGTCCAAGATATCAAATTCTTTTCTTTCAAGTAAATTACTCAGAAAACTTTAGGCAGATTTGGCACGTCTAAGATGGTGCCATCCAGGAACTACAGTCGGAGACGAACTGTGAGCAATGCGTGCGGCAGCATGTGTTCAACACTGGGTGATAGCATCCTAAGTCGCATCGTTAACGTGGTTCGGTTGAACCAACAGCGATTGAAGAACATTGTCCCCTTGATCATTGATCTTGACAAACTTGCGGGCTAAAAAGCGAAGTTAACTTCTGGACTACTTTGAATTTAAGAGCCTTCTGAACATAGCGGTAAATATGTCCAAGTTCCTTACCATTGGGTGATGGCTTGCGTGCCCCCATGATCCACTGAGCTACACTCGAGCTACACTGAATGCGACACCCGTATAGTCTCTCATACGACGTTGGTCAATGGACGAGCACAGTCTTCAGGTTGTGGGCTTGGAACATGTGTGGCGACTTGCCCCATAAGTATGTTAAATTCATTTTCAGTGAGGTCTGTTGATTCGTTTGGACAAGCTAATCTGTGTTAACTCATTCGAGACCTACTCCTCTATTGTTAATCAGGATACTTACTACCGACCTCTGGAAACAGACACTTGAATCATTACCCAGGTACATTACTCATTACTCAGTACAAATCAGCCAACCTCTTCCAAACATTGGATCCCTGATTGGAACGTGGCTTTGCTTGAGGGCCGGCGACAGATCCCTCTTAGCCACAAACATAACTCACTCTGGCGATTCATCTGATGCCAGGCGAAGCTGAGTCCCTCTGAAGCTCGAAGAAATGCATGATGTTGGAAAAACTTGCGGGCTATTCTACTTGATTCGTCCTCGGAAGCCTCCTGTCAGCGAACTCTCTCTTGCAAAACCAAATTGATTTGCAAATGAGTCCAATTTGTGTTCAAGTAGAACACACGTTTGACGGAAACTCGAACTGCGCCTACCTGATGAGCCCCAAGAAGGGCGAAACCAGTCGTGGGCTGTTGAAGAATTTTCAGCAACCTTATGAGTAGTGCATTACATATAATTAAATGAGCTTTGTGTTGGTACAGTGAGGCATCTGCTCGATGTTGCATACTGATGTTGTGCCATAATGATGATGATGATGATGATGATGATGATGATGATGATGATGATGATGATGATGATGATGATGATGATGATGATGATGATGATGATGATGATGATGATGATGATGATGATGATGATGATGATGATGATGATGATGATGATGATGATGATGATGATGATGATGATGATGATGATGATGATGATGATGATGATGATGATGATATGATGATGATGATGATGATGATGATGATGATGATGATGATGATGATGATGATGATGATGATGATGATGATGATGATGATGATGATGATGATGATAATGATGATGATGATGATGATGATGATGATGATGATGATGATGATGATGATGATGATGATGATGATGATGATGATGATGATGATGATGATGATGATGATGATGATGATGATGATGATGATGATGATGATGATGATGATGATGATGATGATGATGATGATGATGATGATGATGATGATGAGATGATGATGATGATGATGATGATGATGATGATGATGATGATGATGATGATGATGATGATGATGATGATGATGATGATGATGATGATGATGATGATGATGATGATGATGATGATGATGATGATGATGATGATGATGATGATGATGAGATGATGATGATGATGATGATGATGATGATGATGATGATGATGATGATGATGATGATGATGATGATGATGATGATGATGATGATGATGATGATGATGATGATGATGATGATGATGATGATGATGATGATGATGATGATGATGATGATGATGATGATGATGATGATGATGCAGATGATGATGATGATGATGATGATGATGATGATGATGATGATGATGATGATGATGATGATGATGATGATGATGATGATGATGATGATGATGATGATGATGATGATGATGATGATGATGATGATGCAGATGATGATGATGATGATGATGATGATGATGATGATGATGATGATGATGATGATGATGATGATGATGATGATGATGATGATGATGATGATGATGATGATGATGATGATGATGATGATGATGATGATGATGATGATGATGATGATGATGATGATGATGATGATGATGATGATGATGATGATGATGATGATGATGATGATGATGATGATGATGATGATGATGATGATGATGATGATGATGATGATGATGATGATGATGATGATGATGATGATGATGATGATGATGATGATGATGATGATGATGATGATGATGATGATGATGATGATGATGATGATGATGATGATGGATGATGATGATGATGATGATGATCTGTCCAGGTTGCGGAGAGCGTGAATTTCTGAGCCAATGATCAACCAGGGGAGTCACAGTAGGAGGAGCAGTTTTCATATTGGCGAACCTAAAAAGAATTGAGTACTTGATTTTTCGGAGGGAGTGTGCCGAAAATAACGTCGAGAATGTCATAGATAATGTTGACATGATTTTGATTTTGGAATCAACGTGAAGCTTTACCTCAACTGTAAGAGAGAACGTGCAACTCGATAAGGCAGTGCGACAAAATCCACGACCGTTTTTGTATCTGTTGTACCTACGTCAACCGGTTACACAGCACGTCCAACTATAGTGATCACTTACGTCGGACCCCTGTCGAAACAGTTGCTGAAACAGTTCCCATAGTGCTGGTTGTGACACCCAGTTGGATTGTGTAAACACGGGTAATTGGAACAGGGTTTGCTAGGCCCAGGTTGATTTGCGGAATTTCAGTTGGCAGAAGATAGCAGCAAGGGTGGCGTTCTTTTTCAACCATTGTATTTAGCTCCCACGTACTGGAAGATTCCATGCAATATCTTGCTCCGCAGAAGACTCTGGATCCTGCTGAGGTCATTTTGCTCGCTTTTGGTGGCGATTCCAGCAATGACTACAGATATAGGAATTAACGTCCCTCCATCCTACAAAGACGAAATTAGTATTTGCCTGAAATGCACAGTAGTTCAGAAATACCGAATTACCAAGAAAATTCATGATATTCCGATTAGTATGTTGCATGCGATCCCGGCAGTAGGTCGGACGAATGTGTCGGGAAATTCAGATTGCTGAAAATAACTCCAGGACGTGAGAAACTTACTGAGAACCGCTGATACTGCCAAAGTCGCTTCAGCAAAGTCCCCGAATCTACCTGTCAGAAGAACTGGTTATCGATTAGACGTTTAGGCAGATGGCTCAAGTGGTTAGAGCGCGAGTCTACAGATCGGAAGGTCCGTCGTTCGAATCCGACCGACCTCTGCCTCTCGACTTCCTCTGTCTAGGTTTGGGCAACCTGGCAGTATCCCGGCCCTCGTGCAACCTTCGGGTGGTATGGCAGTTAGGCACCGAAAGGGTGCTACAACTGAACCATTTCTTTCTTCAGGCAGTTAGCCAGCACAGTGACGATGTTCAGGCTTGACCTAGTAGCACTGCCAGTCAGTCACTCAAAATCGATCGCGCAGCTTCGGTTCAAGGTCAAAAGTGCGCCCTAGGTACTCCCTGTTCCCCGTAGTTTTGAACTCGACTGTCCGCAATTAAACGGTTGTGTTTTTGTTAGGTGGATCTCCATCACCAAGGTTTCGGAGCTGGGGTTTCCAGTCGGTCACCAATCAGAAAAGTGAGATGTTCTCATGACAAAAAGTAAACTTTTATTGAATATTGTGGAAACCCTATAAGTTGAAACCTAGCCTGTGTATGCACGTTTTGAGACCGATTTCTCCGGTCGTTTCAACCACTGGCGCTCCATACTGGGAGACTGAAGCAGTCTGTAATCGCGATATTCGCTCGTTAGTTCTTCACACACCGAGAGTCCCGGCATTATCGTGTTTCAACGATTCTCGGCACAAACGTGTACTGGTCCGTGTTGCATGACTGTTTACACTGACTGGACAAAGAACTGTTTACACTATCGTTGTGCACAAACTGGCAGGTTGAAATTCGGACGCATTGAGAGGTTTGTTTTGATCGTATCTGCTTTCCAAATAATCAGCGTTGAGTGTGCCTCTGGATCGCTTTTTTCACCCACCAAACATTTCATGTTCGAATAAACACTTAGTCCCGGTGTTCTTACCACAATGGGTTTTCTAAGAAGATGACAGTGAATTCGTAATGGACTACTCATAAGGTTGCTGAAAACTCTTCGACAGCCCACGACCGGTTTCGCCCTTCTTGGGGCTCATCAGGTAGGCACAGTCCCCGAGTTTCCGTCAACCTTAGGTTCTACTTGAACCCAGATCGCACGAAATTAGCGAACTGCATTCATTTGCAAACAAATTTGGTTTTGACGGGAGACTCGCTTGGAACCCATTTGGATCTCTCGTTTATGATGGTTCTAAGCAGCTGAAAGTGCTGCACCAGGTCGCAAGCAGTTGTACTGATCTGTACTCTCTGCATATTGGCCTCGTGATGTGCCGCATGCTGGCACGCATAAAATGACATTTGGACAACATTTGGAACCTCCGTGTACATGCTCCCTCAATCTATCGGCTGTGTTTCAGCGATTCTCCATCTTACCGGACATTTCGGCTGGCACAAGCTGGACCTGTCATGATGTCACACTTCCGATTTTTTTGGCATTTCCCTGAAATTTTCTCACTGGCTTCGCTCAGACTCCACACATCCATGTACGACAATCGAAGGTCATCTATGACATTTTTGAGGGATGCGACACTCAGTAATCGAATGCCGGAAGTAGTAGGCATTAGCGTTTCCAATAACGGTCACCCAGATGACAGAGGGACGGACATCGAGCAAACAGGAATAGAGTTCAACAGAGGCCTCGAAAATCCATGTGAACTGCGCGCCAGCTGCTCTGTTTCTATGATGTTAGGCATGAGACAGGTATTGTCTTGATGAGATGTTTCCTTGATGAGGTCGTCAAGCTACCGTGGACTTCATGACACATAAGTCATAGGATTGCCTAGTTGACTGACTTGTCCGAAGAGTGCTTTGAAAGTCGTTATACAACCCGGTCTCTCGGCTTTTTGACCTTCGCTGTCTTCTGTTTACGAGGATCAAGGTGTGTGCCAGTGGCTAAGGAACGACCTACTCATCGGAACGCCTGTGGTTCGAACCCGAGTTCGGCATCTCGACTGTTTTTCTCTAGGCTTGGCAAACCTGGCAGCCCTCGAGCTTCCTTCGGATGGCATGGCAGCTAGACACCGAAGGGGCGTTACAGCTGGACCATTATTGTTGCTGTTATTATGATTACGAGATTTTACTATAAGTTGGGTGGTAGAAGCAGACTCGTTTCGATTTCAGTATCTTTGATCATCACGTGCGGCTTGCAACCTCCCGGAGCCGAAACACCTACAGATCGAACTGTTTCGGGCAAAACCGACCGGTGGAAATGTGGGAACATATGGTAATTCTCTCCTGCTGCAAGTGAGTGGAGCTAATCTATGCTGAGAAGCCGACAAGCACTGTACAGCTGTTTCATCCTTGTTGGAAATAGTCGACAGTTGGCATTTCATGAAACTCCAGGAAGAAGTTTCGATCCCACGACCTCCTGGTTAGTAGTTCAAACACTTGATCGTTCGACCACGAGAAGCTGATCAGCAGTGTGATTAGCACTCACTCAGACGGGACATGGCGTCACCCATCCATCAATCACAGAAATCAAATCGTGTGGTCACGCATTAACTGGCTTTCTGAGTGACGACATCTCAGATTAATCTTGTGAAAATATTCCTAATCTGAGCTAAGTAAAGATTGTTGGAAGTGTGCGGAAACGTGAAAATATTTTATTGGCGATCTCTTCTTTCAAGGCGAACTTAGAAAGTTCACCAACCAGTTTGGCTACTCACCAACCGAGCTCTTCGTCTGGTGTTGTTCCGACATACTGTTCTAGCACCAGCCCTCACCCCAGTGTGAGTTTCTGACCCATAAGCACGTTTGTTTTCCACTTTCAACGATATGCCGGCCCCGATTTTTGTTTGGATCACCAGTACGTCCGCGCAAAACACACGAACAAACGTTGACTGGACTGCCGGCGTTGAGATGACCTTTGTTCGCTCTGTTTGTGACGACCAACTGCCAGCTGGTGGACATTTAGGAATGTGAATTCGATGAACTTTAGTGTCAAGCTGAGGACCAGTAAAAGGCCAAGAAGTACGAAACCGGTCGAGGGGCAGTCAAGCTGTTTCCAACATCCCTGTGAGTAGTGTGTTACGTCTAGACGAATGGAATGCATTTTTCTCACGGAATCCAATGTGAGTGTGAAAGGTAGATATAAGAACATAGCTGATTTTATCAAGCTATTTCCTGGAAAAAAAACAGGAGACAAAAATTGGATGGAAACGTGGGATCGATTGGCACTTATGATTCGGTCAAGTAAATTTTGCAACGTAAACATCAAATGGAGGATTGGCTTTCCAAATAAATGCGCACCATTTGTCGAAGTATGTCTCATCATCATCATCATCATCATCATCATCATCATCATCATCATCATCATCATCTTCTGAGTGGTCTTTGTTGTAAGATATGCGTAAAAGCGCACTGTTAGAATAGTTACTGTATCATCAGTAACCTCGTACTGCTCCGGGATATGCCGAATCATCTGTGAAATTCCCATACTCAAGAGTGGCAGAGAACGAGCATCCGACCTAGCGCAGTTGCTGGAACACCCGCCCGATAAGAGTCATTTAATTCCGTCCCAAGGCACTACTTGTTCCTGGACCTCGTGCTTCAATACCTATCATATCCAGCCGATTGTAGCAGTCACGCAAACGATTAGGGTCTTAGTTCGGATGACAGGTGTTGAGTGCAAATAAACTGTAGATTCACTGAACTGAATACGTTGCACTGTCATACGTCCCGTTACTTAAAATATCACATGTTCTTTGAGGAATCAACCGTTTTTGGGTTACAAGCTTACAGTCGGTAATTTTACGGAGGTGTACTGGTAACACGAACACGCCGGTTGAAGTTATCCTAGTTAACTAACAGAGATAAACGTAAGCATTGTCACACTGTATCTGGCATTCGCGGTTTTTGACAGCGTTTTTGGTAGACCAGGTTGTACAACTCAACGTCGAACGGTTTTCAGCAACCTTATGAGTAGTGTGTTATATCTAGATATGAACGTTGTTATGTCTGTTGAGCTTGACAACTTGCCTGAGAACGTTTTTTTCTGCGATGACTTCAACCAACATGTCCATCTCTACGAAGATGTCTACGGCCAGCGTGGATTCTCTTATTGAATGTATCAAGAAATTCTCGCGTATCTCTTGTTTGAAAGTTAGATGTCGGTCAAATGAAAAATGCGGGACATTTCAGCGAACGCCATTGTTCGTCCAATTTTGATCCCGGAAACACCGCTTTCCACTTCGTACTCCTTCGAGTTTCTCCATGATTCCTACGACTTCACTTTATCACCTAAGGATAGTCTACAATTTACGGGAACATCGAGTCAAATTGCTGGATCTAGACGGCTGGACTTGTCCACAGTATTCTTCCATGTTACGTGTATCTTAAAAGAACCTTGTGCTGTTTGGAGCGATCGAATGTAACAATAACTAGAAATGCGATCCAGGACTGCAGAATTCGAAAATGTGTGCCCTAAATTGTTCAGATCGTGAGTGATATGCACGGAGAGTTTTCAGCAACCTTGTGAGTAGTATGTTGCATACAAGGGATTCAGTCCTGTATTGTTTCATCCGTGAAATCTCTCCTTTCCAAAATGGCTATTTTGTAAACGATTCTGTGGATTCTGGGTGACCCCTGTCATCATCGGCAGTTATTCACCAGTTGTGATCTGGAATACACACTTCCTGGGATTTGACATTGATGCCGAAACAGTGGAGGTATCAAATTTTTTCACCAGCAAATTTGGAGGTCATGCAAGTTCATTCTGACCCCCACAAGATCCGACAATGTGGCCTAGTTCTTCGTCGCGATTACCCCGCGTCAGATACAAAAACATTTGACCGGAGCGGATGGGGTAGTTTTCAAGGTCTGAACACCAGCACTTCGGAGCGAACGAAACGAAAGACTCAGCTGGATTAAACTGATTCTTCTTTCGAAAACCGTAACTCCTGCGTACAAGAAAGTATCTGTCAAATTCTGTCCAACTTGGGTTCAGTCGTACTGGTTGGCTGAAGGAAAACTTGAGGACCGCGCCTATTTGATGTTCCCGAAATGGAAGTGTGAAACGGATTGTGGACTGCCAAAATGTTTTCAGCAGCCTTGTGTGAAATGAACTGCGACATCTCGAATATCGTCTTAACTAAAACTATGAGGTTGCCGTGTTCAGCATGTCGTGTGAACACCTGAGAAGGTAGAATCTCCATGTCGGACGAACAAAAGCAAAGCTTTAGAAGAAGCCATACAACGAATCGATATCGCATGATAGCGACCAAAAAACCTACCAGCTTGGAGCTTCCCTTAGTAGGAATGCTTCAGATGAACGAGATAGTATAATCTAGCATGTAGCGTACCCCGTCCGGCCATTTTTCTATGAGTTTTACTGTCGACTGAATACGGACCGAGTACAAGAGTATTTGAGTCAGCCATCATGTCTTCTGCTTGGTATGTTCCTGAGACCATTTGTTAGACCTATGCGACCAGCTTGTGTGTGTGTGGGTTTGTGTGTTGGCTGTGTGCATGTACGTGTCACTGTACGTGTGATTTGACTGGGACGTGGTTGGTGTGTCCAGTGTGGAACGTGATTTTTCAGATTCCTGTCTGACGCCTGTTCTTTGTGTCCACTAAGTGGCGTAGCAATTTCAAGGCAGATTGACATGAGGCTGGCTCCGTCACTACGGTTGACACAGTTTGGATGTGCTCCAGCACACTTCCATCCAATATGTGATTTGAATCCTGACTGGATTATGCGTGTGCCACCAAAATCGATTTGAGAGTTTCACTCGCGTAGGACGACTGGATCACGCTCAACCGGATCTCGTGGAGGAAATCGTGCATGCCGCATATGCTCTGCGATTCTTGATGTGGATGTCTCGCCTAAGTTTTGAGTAGACAGTTTGCAGATGGGATTCGCTAAACAGAGTTTGGTGCGATGCCTTGTGAGGTGTCGTTTCAAGGTAGTTTCCATTCACAGGAGCGTTTTAATGTTGTAACCACGAAAAAGTTGCCGGACAGGCGTCATCTTTATACGATGCTCCAACGGTGACCACAGAGTCTTCGTCGTCCTGTCTCGCAATTTCTGACAACGTTTTCATCCAGTAAACCAGTTTATCACTCGCTTATTCACAGCGTTAAAAAGGGAGCGCGCCAAGAGGCATAAGTAATCAGCCTGACATGGGGACAAACATCACCTCCAATCAGCGGGAAGCATCCCACTGGCACCAAATTCTCACTGTGCACATCTGGTGCGATTCGTGGTAACAGTACCGACAGAGAGAAGGAATATGTTCCAGGCTTTAGCCTACCGGTTACCAGGTGAAAGCTTTCAGCCTCCTCAACTGGTCGACCCCGAATGCTGACATGTCACTCTGGCGATCTCGCATCAGCTTTCACTATCTTACTTGGTAACGCAGAATCACGCGTACTGAAGTTCGTCGGGACGATTGCCATTGATAGACTAAAGCCTTCAGAAACAACTGTTTGTAACGGTTATACTGTCAAAGAATTAGTGAACGAAAGTCCATTTTGTCGGTGTTAATTACGTGGCGTAATTATTTACGTTTCCCTCTTCCTCAGACTAATTCATTACCTTACGATGACTGCTCAAGTTTCAACATTGCACTACTCCATTTTATACAAAGTCGATTCCATATAAAGTGTTTTCATGACTCGACTTATTCAAATTCATTTCTGAGTTTGTTGTTGAACATTTTGTCCCACTTTGAACTGCACAACATTTTTTCCGTCCAATTTGTCCGATAGCACACTGGGCCATCCTGTGTTGCTAACTGGTTCAATCTAGCCGTAAGCTTTCCTTTAATTCTGCTCATTATTTCCTGTCAGATCGTGCGTTTAGGCTAACTAACCAATCCCTTGCTTAGAGATCACGGCCGTAGCACAGAATCGTACAATCGGCTTATCTAAAGTCCATCGAATCCGTGACCTTCCTCGAGGGAGCCAGACAATGTGAACACGTGATGTGGAACTATCGACTGAGGAGCACTCTGTCTAAGTCTAAATGAAAGTTAATCAGACGCTCATGGCCAAACGGTTAAGAGCTCAATCATTGGCTGTAAGGTCGCTCGTTCGGAACTCCCTACGGGCGTTTCGTGAGATGCGTACTTCCGACAGTTCTCAATGAGGATGAAACATCTGTGCAGTGCATCCCGGCTTTTCACGATAGATTGGCCTCACTATTGAAAATTATCACACTGCCATCAACCAGTATACTGTATTAGCCTAGTAATGGGTTACTTTTAGGGTGATGTGACACGTGGGCTGATAAGTTATCGGAGACTTCTGAGTTGTTGTTATCCGCCGAGATAGAATTCCAACAGAACTAGATAATTTCAAGTAGAACATAAGGTTGACGGAAACTTGGGGACTGCGCCTACCTGATGAGCCCAAACTGGAAGGGCGAAACCGGTCGTGGGCTGTCAACGAATTTTCAGCAACCTTATGAGTAGTACATTACGTATATACATGTATCACGATATCTCGAATATCGTAGCAACTGGAACATGAGGCGGCCTGGTGCAGCACATTCAGTTGCCTGAAAACATCACAAACGGGAGATTCAGCTGGGTTCCAGGTGAGTCTCTCGCAAAAACCAAATTGATATGCAAATGAGTGTATTTCTCGAAAACAGTCCAATTTGGGTTCAAGTAGAACATAAGGTTGACGGAAACTCGGGGACTGCGCCTACCTGATGAGCCCCAAGAAGGGCGAAACCGGTCGTGGGCTGTCGAAGAGTTTTCAGCAACCTTATGAGTAGTCCATTACGTATATACATGTATCGCGATATCTCGAATATCGTAGCAACTGGAACATGAGGCGGCCTGGTGCAGCACATTCAGTTGCCTGGAAACATCACAAACGGGAGATTCAGCTGGGTTCCAGTTGAGTCTCTCGCAAAAACCAAATTGATTTGCAAATGAGTATATTTATCGAAAACAGACTCTTCTTGCGGTCGTTAGGTTTGAAACTGGTAGGACTAACTTGGCACGCACCGAACCTCACTTGAATGTTGTTCAACACCACCAGTACACCACAATCAAGCGACTACAGACAAACACCTCATCGGTTACTCGACTCGGCTGATAGTCGTACGACGGATACGAGATTTTTATTGTTGTTGTCGTCGTGGCAAACCGCCATCCAGCTCAGACCAACCGCAGTGTCGAGTGTCGAGCCACATTCCTGCACAAAATAACCAGAAACCGGACAGTTTAGAACCGAGCGCGATTCATATTGTGCGTTTGCCGAAAAACGAATAAGCATGCTACGAAGTTCCAGTATGACTTGATATGGGAACAAGTATTAACAAATCCGCACGTTCAATCATTGTTTACTTTACAGCCGGCTTCGAAAACACAGATACTGCGTACTGATCAGCACACATTGGGAGGAACTATTCCAAATGCGCATGATGGATTAGGTTTGCGAGTTGAAGAACTGTTGATTCAGTTAATCAAAACAACTTTCGAAATCGGAGCACTTGCCTTGTTCGTTTGATCGGACCGATTAGAACAACTTCGGACACTTGGTGGTCACTTTGATTCCAAGGGTTCGTAATGGATACGGTCCAGACAGGTTTGTCATGGATGTCCTACTTCGCCTGCCACCTTCTGCTAGGAAAATCTTGCAGGGTTCAAAGCTGGAAACAGTCTAATCCTAAGTTTACTTCGTTTTAATCGGGAAAAAAGAGTCTAGTCTACACAATCAATACCGCGATCTATGGAGACACCGCCACAGTAAACATGGTCGTTTGGCGTTCCAATAACTGGACCAGAGGCCATAAATGACAGTTTTGCTCGTAAAACCTGTATACCGAGAGACCGACTGAGCAGCAGGATATAGCCCCACCACTCATGGCCAAACAGTCAAGTGTCGAACCGCTAGCCGGGAGGTCAAGATTTCGAAACTACCTACTGGAGTTTCGTGAGGTGTGCAGTGCTGACGACTCTCCAGAAAGATGTCGCTGCTGTACTGTGCTTCTCGCCTTTACTGAGAGGATGAATTTTACCAGATCTTTTCATTACTGAATCCAGCTTGACCTCATGGTAAGCCCCCTCCCCCATTCAGTTGCATCCTCCGTCCATGTACTTTTGAGCTCCACTTGTTTTCCCATCTGTCCCCACCATTCCCCTTGTTCCAAAGGCCATCCCGTCCGGCACTGGTTTATTAACATGTGCTTGTGTGTGAATGTGTCCAGCTGATTTACTACCCCATGTTAGTGTTCGTGCCCCGTCTGCTGAGTCTGTCCTGACCTATTCTGTCATGATTTCCGTGTGATCGCACCGCCAGTCAGAATCACGAGACTGTCCTCGGAAGGGAGGCCGCAACCCACAGTACCGAGCCAGCATTCTGCTCATCGTCGTGTATGCGGACATTGACACTGCACAGTGCCGTAGATTGTTGAACCCAATTCTTCCTTTTGACATTCGGGATCGTCAAACCTACGTGTGACTCAAAGTTCCGTATAGGAAATCTCAGCACTCACACTAGAACCAAAGTTTTGGCAGTCGGCTTTTGAGCCCCCCTTTAAGGTGACTTAACTTGATGACTCCAACAAACCTCGTGAGGTCGTAGTGGATGGTATTACAGAGATGCTTCTTTATGGGGTACCCCTGTGAAGCGACAACAATGCGACGATGACCTTGTTAGGCTCGATTTTTCAGATTCATCCTGAAACCCCTGAGGAATTATTCCTGGTGACATTTGCAATCGAAAACAGGGAACCTTAGTTAACATTCGGCCGTTCCCCAATTCAAAGCATTTAGCCCTTTCTTACAGTCGCTTTAATCATATAAGATGACCCAAGTGGATATAGATTACCTGTGTTATAGCATACTGTATTGATATTGTGATGCTTGTTTATTACTTCGACCACGATAGAAAATGGCCTCTTTTCATGGTGTCTCGAAGTGAATTTTAATCTCAGACAGACAACAAATGTTATTCCCATCTCATTTTGTGTTCTGCTGTTAAAAACTCTCTAGTACAGTGACTTTATCCTCATCAGAAGTTTTGTTTAGTGGTATAAACTACCTTTCGTGTTCAGCGAAACTGTCTCCAGTTCGCCCATCTTATGAACAAACAAGTCTTCGAGAAATCCACCAAAATCATCCCAATCATTTAGCTGAATCGTTTTCAGTTTTCTAGCTGAGCTGGACACTTTGGTTTCAAACGTCTCACCACCACCAGTCAAGGTCATGCGTGCAGTGTGAGTGACTGTGCGCGGTTGTTTCGCGCCCATGGATTGATATAGGACCTACTAGCAGAGGCCGGCCCTGACCAACCATTGGTCGTTGGGTAGCGCTTCCCTATTGGCTTGCTGGTCAACCTGCCTCCTGATTGGTGGATTTCAGTATAGCCTTGGGACTTGACATATCCGGTCCATCACCATGACCATTTTGCGTTTGCCTCCTCCTCAGTTGAGATCAATGGGCTATGAATTATTCGAGCTATTTGTTTGCCCACTCCTCTCTGCGAAAGTCAGGGCTAATATTATTCTGCATTATGGGACCTTCGTAGGTAACACTATGTCCACGTTTAACCGAGCTATATTAAAAAAACAGTAGTGCAAATTCATGAGGAGGTTTCACGCAGAACGATTCACAGTGTAGGAACTATTTTGTCGCAGTTACTGAACGAGGTTCCTGAATAGAGCAAATCACCCGTTCATCCAAATGCACCCATATTCTCACCCTCGGACGGAAAGCACTGACTGCATCCATGAGCCCTCCATTCTCGATTCCATGCAGTTCTAAGGAAATCTTTTCCTGGTTAATATTGAGTTGACCAAAACCCAAAATCACTCAACCTGAACTCTGTCTTTTGGCATCTCTAGCGGTCACTTCCCTGTTCCTTCAATCAACTTCGCTTAATTTGTCTAGTACATATGTGCTCACTAGATCACGCGACTCCGTCGATTCGCAAACGCACAAATCACGTGACAAAACCCTGTCCCGCTCACAACCTAGACCGACAAGTTAGTTCCCACCTTGTGCGTTTCGGAATGATTCTATGTATGATACACACGTCAAACCTCCCTATATATAGGAAGACAAAACCCAGTCACCACACACGTGCGCGGGGGGGGCGAGGACACTCAAACTACACAAGTCTCCACGGCCAACTACCGAACACGTGTAGCAGCTATACTGCGGAGAAGTCATGCCCCGTTTCCGGGGCTTTCACCCAGGATTCAGCAACTCACTATAGTGCAACATTGTCTAACAAGGTGGCCGGAGTGAATACCATCGCTCGACAAAATGAATTTTTTCTCTGGTGCCTTGGAGACGGTCACCCAGGCACTCACAAACTGTTCAGTTACCCCACATGATCTGAACCCTGTCGGTCTAGTTCGGCGCGCTGACCGCTGTGAAACTGCCCGCTCTAGTCCACCCTTCGGTCTGGTTTCCTTAGGTTGACGCTAGTCACACAGCCTTCAGATGGTTACGCGTGCAGCTCAGTGCAAAACACATGTATCCGTCGGTGTAGTTCAACGCGAAAAGAAACACAATGCCAGCATAACATATCACAAAGTTATGTATTGTAGGACAATTTGTAGCAAAATGCATTCGAGTATATCTGTGCCAAATTCAAATTCGCTGATTTTTGCGTGAAGATATAGCAACTGAAACACAAGACAGTCTCTGTGTAGCAAACGAGAGATTCAGCTGGGATCCACTTGAACTACCGCACAAATAAATGTACTTCGCTAATTTCGCGTAATTTGGGTTCAAGTAGAATATAATGTTGATTGAAGAGAACCTCTGGGATTGCTCGAGTCGGAAGGGCACACACTCCTTTGTGGCCTGTCGAAGGGTTCTCCGCAACCGTATGAATAGTATGTTGGAGGGCACTGTTAGTCTATGCTTGTTAAAGGGTACTTCGGAAAGGTTGCTGAAATAAAACATTTTAAAGCATAAATATTACCAAGTTATTTTTGGTGGGTCTAACTTTCCATGTACTATCTTCGCTGTATCTGCGGACGTTTCAGAACATTTTGAATTTTCATGCCAACCTAAACATAGTGAACAAATTTCCTGCCCCAAAGAACGCTGAAGCCGGCCTGAAATAACCCAAACATCAAAAAGACGTTAATGGAGATTTAGTCCGCTAGGTGAAACCAATCTATGCCCGAAAACCGAGAATGACCGTATACCTGTCTCATCTTTATAGAGAATCATCAGAAGTGTACTTCTAAAAAACTCAGAGAGTTTTGAACCCGCAACCTCCCGACTACTGGTTGAAATCCTTAAACTTTCGGCCACGAGCACCCACCTGATCACCAGTGTGATTAACTCGCGCTTAGACAAGATATAGCACCGTCTCTCTCCAAACACGCGATCCACTTAGGGTGGTCACACGTTGATTGTCCGGAAGGTTGATACTCCCTGGAGTTTCTTGGGGAGCCCAGAGCTGATGATTCTCCGGAAGGCGAAGACAACTGTGTGCTTCTTCTCAGTTATTCAGCATAGGCTGGCTTCACCAACAGGGCGAACATTCTACGAAAATTCCCAAATCTATTCACATTGTTAACAGTCTATTTGAGGTTAACTCTCGGCATCCCTCTGAACTAACATCTTTCTCAGCTGAGTATAGACTAGTTCCTATCACTCTCAAGGACGTTCACATCTCCCCTTCAACGGCTACTCGTCAAGAGCGCACACCACATTTAAAATCAGATAACCAAAGCTAAGATGTTTACTGAAAAATTACCTGCTTGTGCACTGATGATGTCTCCAGGCATGTTAACGAAACGTACGCAAGTTGACTATCAAGCTCGGTGAAGAGAGCAACAGCCACCTGGTCATTTGCCAATGCTTAGGGGATTCACGCGAACTTCTGTGATTCTATGCTCGGATCTGCTGTTACAGGTAAAATGAGCTTAGATTATTTATTATTGAGCACAAACTAGACCGTCTTTTTACACTTCTTTTCAACTTTGCAGGATGCCATCCATCAAATTAGGTCATGTTTCATGAGCTTCGTCTTCGACTGCTTAATCTTGTGCAAGATACAATGATCTCCTGCACTGGTCTGCCCACGATACATCAGGTTACCCGGAGGGAGCTGAAGTTCGGCATATGAGACAGCCGATCCAACTAATCGATTTTTCCCAATGCTGACAAAATGATCAGTTCAAAAAATCAATACCAAGACTATGTGCAATCACTGGGCATCACGCGGTGTGGTTAAGTTACTGTTTAAACTGTCCGTTTAGAGCTACGGTAATTGTAGGGTGTGTGGACGTCTTTCGCACGCAAATGACAAAATTTTTGAGTAATCGGACAACTGACTCTGCGTAACTAAAATATGCTGTTCAAAATTTTACAAATGTAATATCCTACTCATAAGGTTGCTGAAAACCTATAGACTCTTCGAAGAAGACCATCACAAACGAGAGGTTCAACTGGGTTCCAGACGAGTGACGCTTCAAAGCCGAATTGGTATGCAGATAAGTGTATTGGTCGAAAGCTGTTTAACTGTCCTTGGAATCCATAGCTGGTTGGTGTTTGGTTTCGATCACATGAGCCAAGTATGATAGGGCTGTCGGACCCGTCCTCCCAAGCTTTTCATAGCCCCATCCTCATAACCTGCCACACTGCAAGAGTAATTCGTATACTATGACCTTGTGATTGTACACTAGCTGGAGGGCAAAATGCCGAAAAATTTCGGTAACCAACACGTCCACTTTGACTCTTGGGAATCTCTGATTGGCCAAGATATATTTATTCAGTGTCGTCAGGTATGGATTTAACGTTGCCAACTGACTCTCAGTGACTGCAAAATACACTCGTCATTGTAGCCACCCATTTTTGAAAAAAATTCCCGTTTTTTGGGTTATGGCGGAGGCAGGCTGGGCCATCCGGAATGTCCAAATTCAACCTTTTCTCATTTGTGCTTAAGGTGGTCTGCTCAGTTCCCAGTTTTGGTCTTTCTGAGAAGGGACGAGTTTTGTTCAATCGCAAGGCTACTCGTCCCCCAAGGAACAGGTCTACACAGTTTTTGAACTCGCCCGACGATTTTAAACTTTGATGCAGTCTTTAATTCATTCGACATGGCCTTTGCTAGTCGTCTCTTTGTCTTCCTATCTATCCTCATGCTGATTCCTGTTGGAAATTCGGGAACGTACCCTAATTAATCGGTATGAAATTTAGTATAAAAGATCTATTGTTTATCCATGCTTCTAAGTTCATTTCTCCCAGTCAGTCCCACGGTTGGGGACGCAGAAATTTCTCCTTGTCCGCGAATTCAAACAAAGTTATGAAGTAATTGTCATTCTAACTTATTCCACTAAGATAGAGACCTGCTGTTGGGAGGTCAGCCGTTCTACTTACCGAACATCACGTCGATCGGAGGGATGTGTCACGTGCAGGCTACGGACTAAACGAAGGCATGCATTGATTGGTCAGAATGTCCGCCAATCTAAATCAAGCATCCTTAACTCGGCACTTCTGGTACCCTCACGAAGAATCTAGCGTGACCTTGTGGAACATTTTGTAATCACCCTGTAAATATGGTTGTAATAATCTTCCTTTTTCTCCATAAAGGACTATCTCATCTGGCAAATCTTTCCCTTTACTCACGGGAGAATTGTTGTATCTCTTCACCTTCCCTGATGCTACCGGGTTGCATTCAGAAGACAAGAAGGCGGTCAGAAAAACTGTATAAATGCAATTACAGCGTTCTGTTTATATGATTCACTTGTGACCGTATTTGAGCGTCCATCTGCTCTTAACCAACCAGTGTGCCTCCTGCACGCCCACAGCGGTTCTCGAGCGGTTGTTTCTTTGTCTCGGTTGGTCATAGACGACCGTGTGTGCGCTTGTGTACGGAGTTCACATGTCGCCTTGGCCATCGGGTGGACGTGAAATGCATGTGTCCCTTTTTGACCTTTCTCCGGCACATGATGAAATCGGACGTGATTCAGACGAGTGGACATACTCGCACGGCGCTGTTTCACCACATGCTTGTTCCGCTGCGCAGTAGGCCGATGCGAAGCCCTATTAAGAATACTCCCGCCTCCCCCAAGCCTTCGCGTTCTCCACCCTGCCTGTTTCACCAGATAGCACCGGATAATCTCCCGAGTTTAGTTATCCAATATGAACTATCCAAATACGCGTATCAAATTTCGGGTCTCGGCTAGACTTCCCCGTGAAAAGAGAGGGGAACGAGTACATGTGAAACAAATACCGATAGTCGTGTCAGCGCTGCGTACACCCTATTGGTGCTCTTTAGTTTCCCTGTTTCTTCACACAACCGACATTTCGAACCGCAGATCAATCAATTTTTGTAACCTCTCTGTGGACCCTGAGACCACTTTTAACTGAGCGAATCCATAAAAATGGGTTACACTGGTAGCACACAGATAAAGGTAATTAATGACAAAGTTTGACTTGAGAAGGAATTCTATTATTGATTAGCAGATGTGATTTAATAAGTCTGATGCAAATCGGATCGTGCCTGGTTGGAGGAACTACTCCCCTGCTGCGACATTTGTGGACAGCTGAGCACGAGGGTTAAGTGCTGGACCGGATTCACACCCAACTCACTGAATAACTCAGGGAAAGATATATACTAATAAAAATGTGCTCATTTTCAAATTTATTTGGTGCTAACGAGGGACACAACTGAGTCCTAGCAGAATCGCTTGTTTATGGTGTTATTCTTCAACTGAATCCTTTACAAGATATTTCCTAATTGCAGACTACTCACAAGGTTGCTAGATAATTTCGACAACTCACGACCGATTTTAACTTCTCCCTTCTGGCTCATAAGGTAGGCAGAGTCCCCTTTCAGTCAGACTTGTGTTCTGCTAGAACCCGAATGGTACGGAATGTGCGAACTACGTTCAGCCGCACAACAATTTGGTTTTAGGCGAGACTCAAATGAATTCAGCCGAATTTCTCATTTATAGTGTTATCCTTCAAATGAATGTATTGAAAAAAGGCCGCCCACCTGACGAGCCCAAACTGGGAGGGCCAAACTGGTCGTGGGCTGTCGAGGAGTTTTCAGCTACTCATGAGTAGCATGTCACCCTCAAATAATCTATTGCAATATCTCGAAAATTACACCAACTGAAACAGTCACAAACGAGATGTTCAGCTGGGATACACTTCAGCCACTGGCAAAGAAACTGGTGTAAAACTGTGTGTAGTTCACAGATTCCGTCCGATCTTGGTTCAAGTAGAGCACGTGGATGACGGAGGGAAACTCGGGGACTACGTTTAACAGGTGAGTCTGGAGTGAAGAGGCGAAGCCAGTCATGGACTGTCGACGAGTGTTCAGCAAACATGCGAGTAGTAACGCTTCAGTATTATTTGTTGATTTATTCTGTGAACCAACAGTGATCAGTGGTTGTATTACCTATTTGTTCTGACTACTCATGAGCAGTGAAATTGACGCGTGTATATCATAAAGACATTTTCTTCCCTGCTGCTCGTTCTCCGAGTTTTTGCTCCCGCTTAAGGTCTGCTTACTCTCTAGTTACTTATATCGAGATTGTGTTTCCTGTACATATTCGCTTGCAATTTTGCATCAATTCAACCTATTTTCGAGTGTCCACACCGACGGGAAAACGGACCGCCCGCTGACTGAACCCGGAAACCCAGAGATAGCAGACGAGCGCGTCATCCGCACTACCGTATCCGATAGTGCTTGCTGCAATTTTGTTTTAAACGGGTCTCAGCGCGCATTCCGACTCGATACGTGGCAGGTACCGCTTCGTTACACTGCCAAATCCACCCGACATCCAGACAATTCTGAACGTACTAACTATCTTCTGCACCGCGGCCTATTTACACTGTCCGATTGCCGGTATCCACATGTTTGTGTACCATTTGGTATTTACTCGCTATTGCTTCCAGAAAGCCTCACTTTCCATTTTTCTGCTCAATCGTTTATAATATGGCGTTCGACCTATTCCGCGCTATAAGTGATATTGCCTCCGAATGAATAATAGCGGTTTAATGACTTTGCTTGATATGAAATGAACCAGTAGGACGGAATGTCAGGTTGAAAATGGCCAACTAAATCTCCACCCCACTAACGAGCATCGAGTGTTATTTGGTTTGAACCTAGAGTCTACACGCTGAGACCATACAGAGGAAGTGATATATCGTTGTTGAGGTTTACTTGGCATTAAGCGCACAAACCTACACATGTCGACGATAGTTCAGCCAGAAACTGTCGAAAGAGAATGAATTTTATGGTTTCATCTCATAAGTAATTTGCAACCATGATAAAACCCTCTGGAAATTGTGGATGAATCCTCAATGAATAAAATCAAAATGAACAGAGAGAGCGTATTGCTTGTTCCGATGTAGTTATACAAAATATCTAGCTGACCGCACACACATTATCCACTAGGCATATAGAAGACCCAAGACGACCGGTGGTGTGATCAATGAGGACCCCGGATCTCGTCACAGCCCAATCACGAAAGTTTCCGTGTTGCTAACATCTGTAAATATCTTGATGAACCTACATCACGGGCGGTATGATTTTTGGTCACGAACGTAGATCGTTTCAAATGAGGAGGAAAACTTCTCAACCGCAAATGTGGCCATCTTTGAAAAGTATTCAACACACACAACCAAGGTGGAACCTTTGACCAGTATTCTCCCGAACGGAAATGTTTCATACGCAATCACTTTATAAGATTGACATATCGACGCGCAATATTTTAGTTGTATAGCGAGTATCAGCGATATGACCTAGCGCTCCGTTCGCGTAAAATCCAGTTATTCTCCTGACTTTCTCTCCACGGCATAAATAGCATTTTCTCTGGCGTTTTCAGAAACGAAGTGCAGTAAATATTTTCTGAACATATGGAGTAATGTGCTTTGTAGTGCTGCGTGTCTGGTTTTACACTCTCAGGAATTTCCACCAGTTGTATAATTTGGAGAAACATTTAAAGAAGGACCGTCAAAGGTTTGCACTCAAACCACTCTCCTCTTGTCGTGGCGCAGTCAGTGTGCTGTGTCCACACCAGAATTTCGTTGGGGAGGGTACTGGACTCGAGCTACGCCCTAACTAGAACCCATCGAGTTTGGCATTGTTGGGGCTTTGGACTTGTGAGACGCCTGGATTATCAGGTGCAGCAGGCGAATTTGTCCACGACTGAACCACGCGGTTGGCTCTCTGAATGCGGCGAATGACGATGCAAAACCTGGCCTGAATTTGTCTGTTAGGAGTTCATAGTTAGTTTTCCCCACCTGTCTGCGAAAACTGTTGAGAAAATTTTATTAATCTCTGTCAGGCCAGTGAACAATTCTTAGTCTAATGGCATATCCCCAAAACATACTTAATGCTCCCAAGCTGAAGAACGTACAGTCTTGTTTCTTGTTCTTCCACAAGCAGGCGACGAAAGATTCTCCTGATACGAGCCAAATTTGAGGCCCGATGATAGCCATGTGAAAATCGATTTTGTCTGAACGTAAGGTGGTAATAAAATAGTGTCTGTTTCGCTGTAATGCGCTTTCGGCAGTTAGATGCCGTGCTACCCGGAAGAAACACAAGGACCAAGATACTGCTAGGAGTGGTCGAGTTACCGGAGTTGGGCTGTCGGCAGCCTCAAAGATGGTGATTATCTGCTCGAAGTCATTCAAAGTCACCAGCCCACTTTTTGTTGGCAGATTCACCCAGTTGTTTTTTTAGAAGGCATCTTCGGCACCTAGCTTCATACACAATCTGATTCAGTCTTGTTTATCATATAACTGCAAAATTTCGGATGCCGTGGTTGAAGCATGAGTGGTGTTTTGTCCTGCCTTTTTCAGCATAGATACACTTCATTAACCGGACGAATCTTTTCAGCATAGGGTAGTCTCACTAGCACGAGGAAATCTCTACCAAGTACCCCATTTTTCCGTATTTTAAGAATCACGCCAAAATTTTATAAAAACAAACAAGGTTATCATAACAACATGCTGCGACACACCGCTCTTTTTGCATCTGCAATCAAGTTTGTATTATTTTCGAGCGCTGGACGGAAGTTCATCTTTTTTCATCTGGTTAGAGGTAGATTTTTACATAACTTTTTCCATTGACGTTTCTGTTTGCATTATGGTTGTTTTTAATGCGGAGACGTTGAGCTTCGTGCATACAACCACCATGGTTTTGTCTGCTTTCAGTACTCCGTTTATTCTGTCATAAGGTTCTCAATCTGAACGCACTGTACAGTGAATGTCACCTGGTCTTACGTTAGTGGTGCGAAGTATTACTTGCGTTTAGCCGAGTTATGACGTATATTTTTAGGATAAGCGGGGAACAAGGACACAAGTGGCATATGTTACCCAATTTTTTATATGAGCCTTTGCGCTTGAAGATTCACGACTGAAGTTTGTCATTCCCATTGGGATTTTGTGAGCATTCCTCCCCATTAGAAAAAACACTGCACTACTTTAGTTTCTCGCTTTCTCACAGTGAGGTAATTTGAAACCAATAGTATCAAAAGCATTCCAATTGGAGGTTGTTGTTGACCTTGAAGGTCCACCCAATTAAACGAAACATTGTCAAAAAAGAAAGTACTGAAACACATAACTACTCATGGAAGGTGCGATATCGGAGACGCCATAATTTCAAAGAAATCGGCTTTGGTTAGAGGTGAAGAACGAAAATATTTTCGAAAACCACCGAGTATCAAGTAGATTAATTATTCACTACTTAAAACATTTTAGTAGTTAAGCGAAGGAGTTAAATAGGCTGTTCGTAGGAAGACAGCCCTAAGAACTCCATACCTTCATCATTTTCAGATGAGTGCAATGCTGAATACAATGCGTATGAAGCTGGGTGTCACATTTTCTAGAGTGATAGACGGGTATTATGAATCAGGAGGCACTGTGATCCCCTTGTGTCACTGTTCCGAGGACAGAGTCAAATTAACAAAGCCACTGTTTTTGTATCCAAATATCCGATTTGTACACGGTCCAGATAGAAATCTAATCGAAAATAGGGACAGAATAGTGACGAGACTAGGTCTTTCAACATGGTTAGCAAAAGGTAGACAACACTCCCGGATGGGTTGAGTAATTGAGAAGCTGAACTTCTGAGTGATCGCACAAATGAGAAGATGCGAACAGACGCTGTCTTCCAATAGCCGAGAATAAAAGATGGTGCATATAATCGCATCCCTTCATTTCACACTTATTCGCAACCAACCTGAATAGAGTTTGCACGTGACCTGATTTTCTGCGAACTCGAAATTACGCACATGTCCATGTAAAGCTTCGTGCATAATTGTGAGTGTCCTGGGTTGACAGCGAGCGGACCAAGTTGCCCAAACCGACAGACCCTATAGTTTTCTCTTATCTTCAAAAGGCAAGCACATGTAAAGCTGGGGTACGTTTAAGGGGAAAACAGTCAGTCGTCACCATGCTGGTTACCGTATCACAAACTTATGTGGAAGAATTCTATCGAGAATCAGGAAAAAATTGATGGTTCGACGATCTTGCTCATCGGAGTGGAATAAAGAATTCTACCTATCTGGTAATTTCCTCCTCATGAACTGCCACACTTTTCGCACAACTAAACTAAGAGTTTATTGAAAACCAAAGTACATCTTCAAAAGTGGTCACCACAACTTAGGATAAAGAAGGCTCTCGGCTCTCAGAATTCACGATAAAACACCACTGCATGAAGCACCAAAATACCAGCGTCAGTTGCTATTTGATGGAATATTACAGTTGAATGTAGTAGTTCGACCTCGTTTACATCTTCTGAGCCTTTTGGTTATGCAACTGCCTTTTGTGGATGGAACTGGGTTTCGACTGTCGATAGCCTAAAAAAGCACTTCCAGACGTGTACTCTAGTTGAAAAATGTATGAACTCCAAAAAGTAAGATAACCAATGCAGGACAAACACAGTGCTTATAAGAAATCTCAATTGAAAATTCATAAATCCTGTTCTACTGTCGACAATCTGTGAGTAGTCCGGAGGAGGAATGAAGCTTCCCTCTGAGAACTCGTTACACCAGGAGCCAATCAGTACGCGACCACGTGATGTGGAGTCCGTGGTTGGACGAAGGTTGATGCAATATCCTGTTTAGGTGAGATTCAGCCACACTGATGATCAGCCGTTCGTGGTCAACTAGCTAATTGTTCAACTGTTAGCCGAAAAGTTGCGGGTTGAAGACTACCTACTGCAGTTTCGTGAGATTCGCTCTACTGATGATTCCCACTGAGAAGGAAACAGCTGTCTAGTGTTCCTCGGCTTTACAATATAGATTGCTTCAATCATGCAACGAATTGTCCGCACACCCAAACAGGGTTAGGTTAATAGTCCACATTCGGTGTGTAGGAGAAACATTCGGTCTGAACAGAATCTTCTGGGATGAAATCAAACTTTGAATTTGAATTTTTTGTTTTGGTGGGTTACGAGGGAATACGGTATCTGCAACATCACAAACGAGAGATCCGGTTGGGTTTCAGTTGAGTCTGCCGTGAAAACTGAATCGATACGCAACTGAATGTAATTCGGGAACCAGTGACATGAACTTCACCACATGTGTGACAAGGTGTTTCACCGGAGTTTGAGACGAATTGGCAGTATCATACTGACGTGTCGTACCAACTGAAACAGGAGGCGGCCTGGTGCAGCACAATCAGTTGAAGGAGAACGTCATAAAAGGACGATTCATTTGCGTCTTCCGTGAAAACCAAATTGTAGCGAAAATAGAAGATGCGAGACTATATCAAACATCAAAGTAAACATCCAGCCCCACTGAGGAAACGGAGTAAGAGACTGAACTGTTTACTTCGATCCTGGCGGCGAATGTCTACACAGAACGTTTCTTATTCTCCCGGATAACCACACCGTTAAGACAGAACCAAGCCAGTGGAATGGACAGACGGCGGTAATAGTTTGCATAAAGAATACATCTGAGGATCTTGAACGTATCCTGGAAAAAGACTTGATCCGTCTGAAAGTAAGCCGCTGGGGGCCTTATTTCCACATCGGACAAATCAATAGTCTTGTAAAGACTGTGGAAAACGACTACATCTTGTTTTTCAAATGAGACTTCCACCTGTAATTGAAGCCAACATATGCGGAAAAGCCGAGAAGTACTGTGCGCTAGTTTATTTTTCCTAAAGGCAACGATACAGAAGAATGCTGAAAACTCCGACAGCCCACGACCGCCTTCGCCCTCTTTGGGGCTCATGAAGTGGGTGCTGTCCACGAGTTCTGTCGACCTTATGTTCAGCTTCAACCGAAACCATACTACAAATACACTCACTTGCACATCCATTTGGTTTCAACAGGGGGTTCACCCGAATCTCTCGTTTATGGTATTCTTCAGCAACACATTCAGTTAAGAATATGATAAACAACATATTCAGGTGGATCTCCGACTGAAACGAAAGTGATGTGCAAATGACGGTACCGTAGAGATACTTCTTTCCTTACTGGGAATCGTCACTTGTGCACATATCACGAAACCTCAGTAGAAAGCCCCTAAACCGCGACCTATCGCCGGACAGTATGTTTAACTGTTCGGCCACGTGTGGCCAATCAGAAGCGCGATTAACCAACACCTAGACAGGATATAGCGTCACGTGGTCACGCATTGATTGGCTGTTTGAGTGGCGAGATCTCAGATGGGGGAGTAACCCAGAGAAAGAACAATTTCATAAGCAGAGTAGAGCCTCCAAATTAGAGGTAATTATTCGAGGAGGCAGTCAATACATGAACACGTGATATAGATTCCCTGACTGAAAGATGGGTGATGCCACATCCTGTCTAGGTGCGGCTGATCACAATGCTGGTCAGCCGCTTGTGGCCGAATGGTTACTTTTCCAAACTACCAGCCGGGAGGTTGCAAGTTCGAGACCCCCTGCACATTACTTGTGACATCCAATAAGGATGAAACAGCTGTACAACGCTTGTCGGCTCTACCATATACTGACTTCACTTACAGGATGAAGTCTCAATTTGTATATTATCAAATATCCTCACACCACTGTATCTTAATTGATATTAATTTAATCGCTGTGAAAACAACTTGAGATTTTCATAAACGAAACTACACATAAGGTTGCTGAAAACTCTTCGACCTTGTGAGTAGTTTCCTTCATGAAAATATACTGCGATATCCCGAATATCGTACCAACCGGAAACGTGAGGCGGCCTGTGTCCAGCACATTTAGTTGAAGAACATCATAAACGAGAGATCCATTTGATTCTCCCGTGAAAACCAAATTGATTTGCAAATGAGTGTATTTGTCGCAGCCTGAGATTTTATCCGCTGGCTGGATATAGTGAGTCTTATTCCGACCATTTTGGGTGGACAAGGTAATCTTTCGTATGAACTACGGTGAATAACATTAGGTTGGCCTTTCTTGCTGCTGTGGAAGTTCGCTCATTATTTTACGATTTTATGAAAAGTTTGGCCGCTGTTGTTGTTATTCGCCTTCCTAGATAGGACCCACATCACCCTCCTTGTGCGTGGCTCGAGACAGGGAACGATATGGCGGCCAGCCGATGTCAGAAGCCTTCTTGTTGTCGGTTTCCATCCAGACTGTCCGACTGGAGGTACAGACAGTCTCGAATGTTTGTTGTGCATTGGCCATAAATCCCCTCCCTGCCTCAATTCTTTCTTGTTCCGATTGTAAAATGGTTGTACGACAGTGAAGCACTAGTGTTCTGATCTCGTGTTGCAATCAGTGTTGTCATTATTTTTAATTCATCTCCTGATAGTAATTCCAAGAAAGGATTAAAATTTTTGGAACGACTTCCACCATTTGGGTTCTGGTTATCACAGACAATTGCGCTTCTGACTGCAGTCGATGTATGTAGTCACCATTACAATCAGCGTTCTCCATGAATGTTAATTCACGAAACAATCGTGCGTTCTCAATGCGTCCCATGTAAACACGTAAGTCGGTAGGCTTAACGCATTAAATGCTAGCGAATGTCGGCAGCTAAAGGTAACCATGATAAACTTTGATAAGTGGAGGACATGTGTTCACTTTCGTTGCCGAAATGAAGCGGTTCTCATGGGCAACTGAAGTTTCCACAATTGTTTCCTAGTGGGGCTCCTTGACCGAACAGTGCTTTTAGCTGCAAAGCCTTTGCGAGTGGAATAAAACTTTCTACGCCGAAATGTTGCATTTTTTGCATATGTGCCCAAATTAAGAACCACCCAAATGTACGTACTTATTTTCGCAGCTAACCAAATTTCATTGTCCGCTGAAGCAATCATACCTCCGGCGGAAAATGCTGGTGGGATACTTTCCTAGCATCACGTGGACCCCAGAATGCCTAGATCGGGCTCAAAAGTTTGGACCGGTGTTCTGAACTCAGTTACTTGTCTATTTTAGTCCACCAGGGACATACGTAGCTTTTGAAATTGAATTCCATCGTGCAAATACCGAGCGTCTTTCCTGGTTTTTGACTAGTGTAAAAAACACCATAAACGAGAGATTCAGCTGGGTTCCAGGTGAGTCTCCCGCCAAAACCGAAGGGGGTATGCAAAAATGAGTGTATATCGCTAATTTCGTGCAATTTGGGTACATGTCGAACATAAGGTTGACGAAAACTTGGAGAAGAGCTTTCAACAACTTTGTGAATAGTGCACTAAGTCTAAGTCGATTAGAATTTGTTTCAAAGCGGGAGTGATATTTGACGCATTGAACTAGATCTAATTCACGTACTACTATGTGCATACGACCAACACCTCAGACAAGATACCCAAAGTGAGCCAACTCTCAGATCGACAAACTAATAAACAAGAAACTCGTTGATTAAGGTCAATAAATGTTACAAAATAAGACCAAGAGAGGTCGGAGATAGAGGTTACTTCGGCACCGCCCAGAGTACGACGCAGCACCAATCAGTTCACGTGACAACCGACCAAGCAGGACACAGGATAATATACCAACAAATGGAACCGCCCGACCGAACAACCAATTGTGATCCAAGGTCAACCCCGGCCAGCAGTAGGTATATTAATATACACGCAGCACTGTTCAACGCACAACCGCCCCTTAACAACGCGTTGATGATGTTACCTCGACTGGTGGCGAAACATTTGCTGTCACACTGCCCAGCTCGTTGGACAAACGGAAGACCACTCACTTATTCATTGTCTGTGCTTTAAATCGCCCGCTGGTGTTTGGGTGAAGTGGTCGTGACGCCTGTGGACTATATTCTTTGTGAAATCTGGTAAAAATCTGGAATATATTTGGGGTTCCTTTTATCGTGTTATTCTTATTTACTCTGAAGAAGGCTCAGCTGCAGGTTGCTCAGCCAAAAACGTCATTAACCACAAGCGCACGCTTTTATTGACACCGTCATTTTCCTGTTTTCCCAGTTATGGCTGGGGTGTTATTGTTGGCAAAATCGGCGGCCACACCTCTAGTTAAGCTCAGTTGATTTCCTTGTTCACCGCAACTGGTGCAGGCATGATGTCTTCCGGGCAGTTGCTACATATGAATTGTCTGCGAAGCGTGTCAGTTTCAGGCTAATTAATATTGTCTAAATGACTGCACATGACAAGAGGTCAACAACATCATTACTCCATTATCATAAGGTGTTCGTGAATTTTTCGCCACCTTGTGTCAGTATTGAAGGACGGAGGTTGAGTCACAGTTTCCTCTAATGTCTTCAGTATGTTGACAAATCCCCATGGCCTGTCTTCGTGCTCAAACAGGGTGCTTGGGGAACAAATTGACACATTATGCTTGGTATGAGATCTTTGAAAAGGGTCGCCTTTTGTGTAGTTTTTTTCCTTCAAATAATGCAAACTTGTGCTGGAAAGCCGAGAATCGGTTTTTTCCTCCAAATAATGCAAACTTGTACTGGAAAACCGAGAATAATTGCGGAGCTGTTTCATCTTTATTTGGAGTCCTCAGCAGTGGGCATCCCAAGAAATTCCAGCAGGAAGTCTCGTCCTCTTGACTTCCCCGCTACTACTTTGTACACTTAACTTTTCAGCCACAAACGGGTCATCAAATCTGTGATTAACTTGCATTTGAACAGGGTATAGCGCCACCCATCCTTCAGTCGCGGGATCAAAAGCACGTGGTCACACATGTTGAGTGGCTTCTCGGGCAATAGCTATTTAGATGGAAGTCCCGCTCATCGGGTGATTCCTACTCACCCACTGAGCTACTTATGAATTTTTGATAGTATGGGGGAGATTTTCAAATTTTATTGTAGACTTCGTCATATATGTGAAGACAATCTACGCCGAAAATCCGGGAGTCGCTGGGATGAACCATTACCTTTGTATAGAATCTTGTTCATCGCACACCCTTAAAAAGGCCTGCAAAATTTTCTCGGCCTCCCTGTATACCAAACTGCTTGATATTTATTTAATGCTCTCATTCCCACGGGAATTTTGTTCTGACGGATCGACACGACCGAGTGCTACTGAATCTCTTGCCTATGATGGATGGTCCGCTTTAACTGAATGTGCTGCACTTAGCCGCCCCTGATGTCTCATTAGTTACGAAATGCGAGATGTTGTAAAACAGTGTCTCAACGCAGCACATACTTATTGGTTTACTGCTGTTCACCTATCGAATTCACTAGCAGCGGCCGCTTATTTGGGCCGATTTGAGACACATTCTGTCAACTAGTTCACTGCGGGAAGCTCCAAAGAATTTGTTGGCAAACCTGCGGACACCGGTGGCCCACCTGCGGAAAAATGTGACATTCAGTGAAGCGTTCATCTGCCCTAGAGAACTTTCAAATATGCGAGTTTAGAAACTGACAAGCTGTGCCATATACTTAATTTTCCAGAAGCGCTTACTTTAGCCTGATATATTTGGGCATCCACAGATCACAAGGCGGACAGGGCAAATTTTCCCCCCTTGTTAGGCAGACTCCCGCACGGAAACCGCATTACCACTCGCAGTTAGACGCTGCCAAGGCCAAGAAGCATATCTCGCACTCAGTTGGCCTGAAGATCGGGCCGCTTGCCGGTCCAGCATAGAAGCAAGCTCTGGTTGGCTAAATGCTTGAACCCAACAGCCAACATTATCTAGTACGTACCAAATGCCATGTGCTAATGGCGCACCCAGGAGACCCCACAATTTCAAGGATGTTGTCACCTCGTGCGCTGCACAAGTGTTTTTCACCTTGCTTTGGGCGTTTGAAAAACGTTTCTTAAGGATTCGTGGACTCATTTACGGGATCGAGGCTTTTCCTCAAGCTTTCTAGGTCGGGTTAGTTCTCGTCGTTCAGCTGCTGCCACTTAACTGAAAAGCACAATCGAAAAAAGGTTGTAGCACTGCTCGTTAAGTTCTCAGCGTAAATTAGTAAGCTTGCCAACTATCGTTGCATAATGAAACTATGCCCTCTGAGCTTGAAATTTTTCTCACCATGGTCCTGCCGTGTGTTAGTTTGGTCAGCGGTGGAAAAACTGTTGGCAAAACCTTGTCCAAACATGGCGTGAGTAAGTATTATGTCTTCCCGGAGGCGACGATGCTGCAGGGGAACGAGGTCAACAACCGCGAGACGCGTTTCACAATCAGCGGATTTAAGGCTGGCAAAAATTTTCGTAGCAGCTCGTTAGACGCGTTCAATAAACATCGCGCCTTTCATGCGTCCTGAGTAGCAAACTTGGTTGGCATATTCAAGAAGCGGTCTGATGTGGGCCTATGGAGTATCTGAAAGTCAGTACGAGTTATACGGGGAAGCTTTGAGGAGGGCCACATGCCCAGATCCTTTTTGGCATCTATCTTAATAATGTCCGCCGGACAATTCTTACCATGCACGATAAAGACGTTAGCCTAGTTTCTTCCGGTTTACATATGAACGCACTCTTCGTCATTCAGAGGAAGGTGTTAGCCTAGAAAGCGCTGCCTTTCAGCGTCAACATCCATTTGAAGGGCATTGGCGTTGAAGCTGCACGATTTTAACTCGTCCGCAAAAGTAGGCACGGACATGAAAGGACATCTGGAAGGTCGTTGACGCAGATCAGAAGCAGAGGCGGTCCCAAAACAGAATCTTGAGGCAACCCAGTTGGGACTTGCGCCGAAGAAGACTTAGGCCTACTTTCACTCGGAACTTTCTGCCTGATATGAACGCCTGGATTCAGCGCAGAATTTATCCTTGAATCCCACAAGACCTGAGCTAGCAGAGCAGCCGGACGTGTGAGAGTCGGTCGAATGCGTTTGAGAAGTAGAAGAATATGGCACCCAAATTGGGTCATTCGTCCTTGGCTTAGTTTAAGCCGTCCATAAATAATAGGATGTTTGTCATGCGAGAACGGTTTGGGACGAATCTAAGTTGCGCTGGAGATATCTATTCGTTGAAACTGGGGGATTTAAGATGGCATGGTTCAAAATACCTTTCATCACCTTGCGTGGTATGTCAGTGATGCTAATAGGGGAGGGACGTTTGCCTTCGTCAAGCGGTGCGGCAACATGTTCAGTTCAAACGCTCCGCTGAACGAAATTGGTCAGCGTCAGTGCTTAATGTCCACTAGACCCCATACTCTGGAGCTCCACCCAATAGGTCTCCGGGGCTTTGAAGTTATCTGCAAGCAAGAGATGCGTAAAGCGCTAGCTAGAGCACACTTGCTCAAGGGTTTTACGAGAACCTGGTCGTCTTCCTATGGACTGGAGGGGTTACGATAGACAACGCCGAGACAAAGAGAATCGGTTCCACACAGTGAGGTTTTAATACACAATACACCACTAAAAGGTCCAGGGGATGTGTCGGAGGACACAGTCGGGATATGCAGGGCCGCATGTGAGCATACAGTGACCCAACCCGCTCTCCCGCGTTTCGAGCCAGCTTGGAAAATGCAGTATCAAGATCTCTGTGTCAGAGGCGCCTGGTGTGATCCAGGTTTCTGTAGGTGCGATTTGGGCTGGTTGTGCAAGGCCATTCGATCGTTATATGTCGCTAAATTTGTTGAAAAGACAGGCCATTTGTGGATAAGCACTTTAACACCATCGCTGCTGCGTCCGAAGGTAAAGAGCCGAGAGGTATGCTACAAGAGAGGATGATAGATTTAATAGCTGTACGCCGGGTTTGAGATCAAGACTTCAAAAGACCCTGCAGCTAACTTGTCTGCTTCCTGCGACGGTGTTACTCAGAACTGTTATTCGTTTACAATGGGGGGTTTCGCCTCCTGAGGGACCGGTTTACGCTTGCTCTTTGCTTTTGGAGTGGGCAGTTTTTCGTCTCATGGTAAAAATTTTTTAACTGCTGCTCGTAGCCCGTGAAGTACCAGCTTCTGGATGCCTGGATTCGTTGTTGTCTGGGTATTTGTGGAAAACATACGTCTGTTGGGTTTCTTGGGCTTTCTTGGGCGGTTTGAGTAGCAAGGCCTTTCCGTGAGGCCCTGTCCACTAGTTTATGCGTTGGGTGGTACCACCAAGAATACCTTTTCGGTGGCCCTCCAAGGAGGTTGCTTTTCACAAAGGACTGCACATTGAACCCAGCAGGCAGCTTTTTTGGTCCTTTTAATGGTAAACCTAACGTGGAAGGTTTAGATCAAGAGATGAGCTGAGGCCTTACTATTGGTGCACCTCCTCAACAGGGCCATTGATGAGATGTCCTGTATTCCGTTACCAGCAAATTGCACATAGGCTTGCAGTGGGGGAATGAACGCGACGATGTCGCGGCCTTGTGTAACATTCGGGTGGCTGAACCATTGAGAACGATTTCAGCTATCGAACTATACGCACCTTGTGTTCATGGGCAGTGGGAACAGACGGATAAAGGCAGTTAACGCCGTATTGAGGACTGGTCGTATGAACAAATGGGTTATCAAACGTCATGAATTGGGTGAAATGTACAAGCCACAAACACGCAGTCGGTGGGAGAAAGACAGTCGGGCTTTGGATACGGGCAGTCAGATAGCGTAAATAGGCCGTATTCATAGGTAATAATGCCCAAGACACTCAGTAAGTTCGAAAGGTGCTGAAAACTCTAACAGACAAGTATAGGGTTAATTTGGCACAAATTAAATTAAAATGCAGTTTTTGGCCGGTAGCGTGACGAATAACCCAAAAGGTGTGCGGAAACAGGAAGATTACTAGGGGCTTCGTCCACTGGTATTTGAAGATGGGCATCTTTTGGATCAATTTTTGAAAACCTACTTGAACCTGATAAACAATACAGAGCATCTTCGGGTTCTTCTTTAGTTCATGTGCTTTGTAGTAACCGCGTAGTTAACGTTTACCGGTAGTCTTTACAAATTTTTGGAGTAATATTATCGGTTTTAGCGAGGTAACTATATAAACTGCTGAGTTTGATGGTTCAAAATGAGTCAGTATTCCTCTATCACACACTGAATTTAATGCTTGAATTCACCTCGAGTTTCACACTGGGTTTTTGCGTGCCACCCGTGGCCTTATAACCTTTAAGCATCAGTTGTTTGAGTTCAGTCAGCAAAGTGATACAACTCCGCAGTGGGCGCGAAACTTTGAGTCCTGAGGCCGAAATTAAAAAAATGACAACCGATAGGGGTACCTTGGGGCAATCTCACAGGAATCGTACAACTACCAAATAAAAGTACAGAATATCCAGTGATACCGCGAATATTAGCTTTTGCAGGCATCGTCACAGCACTGGGGTATATTCAGCTAGAAATGACTGTGGAATAATGGACTCAACACCACAAATGTCAACACTGAACTCGTGTTTTCGACTAGAAGCGGATGTCAAGGTTTTAGATACGTGTGACAAATTTAGGAGCAAAATAGTTACGGAAATGGTAGAGACATCTTTCAGGTGCTTTCAGGTCAGTATTTAGATCAGTAGTTGAGTGACACGTTTTGAACTCACAAACAGGCTGAATGTGTCCCATTCTCCCAAAGATAAATTACTTCGCTTGCCTGTGAGGGCATGAATATTTGGAATGATTTCTTCCACAAGGTTCATATTCCACTGCAGAATTAGAATACGATCTGTAAAACGACGTACAAATGGATTTGGGGCACTAAAATTTGTTCGAAATTTGAATGTGTTGTCTATCTGCATCGTCGAATTATTTCTTTCAGAGTGATTTGACAATACCGCTTTATCAGTCTTCGTTACATGCTTCACATCTTCATACTGCTCACATGTTTTTCAAACAGTTTGAAATTGTTGATCCGGATATAGCAGCAACTCCTGTTATAATTCGTGTAACTGACTACCAGCAATGAGTCTGTCACACAGTTAGTCTTCTAGTTGGGCACCTTGGTCACATTTGGCTGCCTGTGTATGTGACTGCAATACAAAACCACGGACCGACAGAGGGTGGAAACGCATCAACATCTGTAACCCAGCTCCTTCGGCTGCTACGAAATTAATCGGTTAGAAGTGTGACAGAACATTTTTCTACAGTGCATCATAAGAAAAAACGATTGGATATTCAGATTATACCAATGTCTTGATCAATATATACGCCTACTTGCCAACAAAAAGTAGAAAATACGCCATGAGTTTCTTGCCATCCATATGGGATTTTGTGAGACACCGTATGCCAAACCGATCCAATTAATCTTCTACGTCTCGTGCAGTTGAATGAATGTTTAATGGTTTTATTTCGGTGGGCGTGCTGAATTGTTCCAATAACGACGCCAAAATGTAGTATTTGAGTCCAGCACTTATATCAGGATAACCAAACGAACTAGAAATCTGGCATTCAGGACGGCGTAACAAGTAGCACGTATGTATTCAAATCTATGTGCATCTACCTAACTTAGACTATTTAAGCCAGAGAATAATGAATCGAGCACTGAATAAAGCATTAATCGTGTTAATCTCATAACTTGGGTTTATGTATTCTGGTTGGCGCTTCTTTCAGTATTGTCTTATATATCTTTTGTTGCAGTCCCTCCGATATGTGACAATGTTCCTCATTATTAGATCTAATTTCATTTTCTCCTCGATAGCCCCTCCCCCGCAGTGTTCGCGGATTTGTTAGCGACGGTCGGTCTGTGCTAATATTGCAACCTTGTAGCCATTTCGGCAGTCTTTTTATGTGATTGTGACTGACTTACTACCATTTTGTGCACTTGCACTGGCCATATTTGGCTTCCTGAGTGGCCTTGAGAAGTAATTCCTCGGGTGACGGATACTCTGGAACATCTTGTATAGACGCTTTTTCTTCGGTGTTGCATTCTTCTGTGCAGTAGTATGTCTCAGTCTGCTTGGAAGATGTCTGTATGCTTCTTTTTTTCGTGAAAACCTGGATGGTTGCTGAAGTGGATAAAATTTGGTTGGCATGTGTTGACATCAGGCTAGCGTCGGTTTTTTCCTGTTCTTTTAGTGACCTAGTGAGTAGAAGGTCCTGAAATGCCAGTTTTCTGTTATTCTTTTCTTTTGAAATTGATGCCATCGAAAACGTTGTTTGGTAGCGGGCTCACTCGGTGCAGTTCGCTTCTGTTGTTGATCACGAAAGTGTCCTCGTGATAGCTGATCTATATTTTGGGGTTTATATCGAGAAATACAAGTTATCTCCCCATCTATAGCATCCACTATAACGTGGTGGTCGAACTTGAGTGCTGCAACAATCCGCGGGTTACGTTGACTTGAACTTCGTTTCAGAAGGCAAAACTCTGCCAGGAAAGCGAAAGGGGAGCAGTCAGACCAAGAGCAGCGAGATATCGCACCACGATAAATCGTGCTACGAGGTGACCTGGGGGTAAACGCGTGCAGTCCCTTGCGATAAGATTTTGAAGGCAGTGAGGAGGCTGTATCAAACGACCGGCGTGTTTATATTCACGGCAACAGCAGGGCTGTCCTTTTCGGAGAAAAGACGAGTTAGATATGGCCAGCCCTATAAACCGCACACTCCGATCGCCTAAAGGTTGACCTTGACTGCCAGTGTATTATTCAATACGGTCAAAATACTTTGAAAATCAAAGATCCCCGCTCTGCTCAAAAGGCGCCTGCAGCAAACAGCCGCACCGGTAATAAGACAGAAATGTCATATTCCCCGAGCACCCGGGTCAGGTCAACCCCCTGCATTCGCACAGGGCAGTCTATCGAGTCATCCGCTCCCGGCAGGGTCCCCAATGAAAACCCCACATCCTTCCACTGTCTTGTGGGCCAGACGTTTGAGTCGCCGGCTCAAGGCGTGGTACCTCAACTAAACCTTAGTTCTTGGGCTGGATAACTAGAAAATAGCGCTTATACGCACAGTCCCTGGTCCGCAGATGTGCCTCCCCGGCCCTTTCTCACCACACAAGCAAGCGTTCCTGGGTTGGTTATCCGACTACTGGGCCTTATTCACCTCGATGCCTACCAACAGTAAACAGACAAAAATCTTTCTAAACCCACAGGATCCTCCCGCATTTACGCTTTTAACGTCCGTACTGTATGTCAAATTGGTAGACAATGTTTAGTGAAGCCTTATACTCCCTCAAAATTGACGTATGTTGTGTCTCCAAAATGTCCATACAAGACCCAAACCCGGTTATTCATCTAAAAACGCAAGGACAAACTCCACGTTCTCACATTCTCCCTCAGTGTGTCCTGTGATCCAGAAGCGATGATGCTCGGAACACACGGCGTCGGAGTTGCGCTCAGCCCCAGGGCTGAACGCGCTTTGCTGGATTGGATCCCAGTGAACAGTCGTCTTTGCGCCGTCCGGTTATCCAGCTCAATCAAGATCACTGCCTCTAGGCATAAAAAGTGGTGCCTGTTTGCTGTGTTGGTTTATGCCTCAACAAACCCCAGTTTTGACGCTGAGAAGGATGCATTCTATCGTGAGTTATCCAGGCTCATTCGTCAGGCAAGAAGCACTGACATTGTGGCCCCTGCGCGCGATGTTAATGCTTAATTTGGTCGTCTGAACTTTCCAGGATCACAGTTGGGCGGTCGATTAGAAGTCAACGCTCGTCGCAAAGGCAAACGAGGGCGACTCCCCCGGTTACGTGCTGATCATAAGCGGATTCCGGCCAGCAAGAAATTTCGGCATGAGCTTTTGCCTCGGGGAACCAGACCACAACTGAATGAGGATCACCCGTAGACCCAGTTGGATCATTTGGCCATCAACCACCGGTGGAGAGCGAAATTTAAGACTCTGGTTTCTTCTGGAGCACACAACTTGATACTGATCACGCCGTGGTGCGTGCACGCCTGACAGTTCGTTTCCCTTCAGGCCCTTGCAAGTCAGCAAGAAGCATGCCAATCCACTATCCTCAAAGAATTACCACAGCTATCATAGAGCTGATCCAGCTACTCTCCACAGCAAAACAATGCTGTGATGTTAGTGAGCTCATGAATGAAGAATAGGAAAATAGGGAATGAGCTATGCTAACGGCGTTCAATTTTGTTTGTCCGACTTTCCGATTCGACCAAAAGACCGCCGGACGATATCACTATCCATGATTGATGCCAGCAGTCAACTAATATGGCGGCGCGCTGAAATCCCTCAAACGCCAGATAGTGAAGAGTCCAACGGCAGACCGAGAACTCTGGTGGACATTGAAATTTCGAGCAATGTAGAAGGCGTTTGCTACCGGAAACGGCCACGTCCTATATCGACTGACACGATCGACTGACCCTAGAAAAGCAGTGGTCGGTAAAAGACAAGTGGAAAAGGCTGCTCACTGTTTCACTCCTAAAATTGTCGATTAGAAAGACGGGCCAACCACTTCAAGGAACAGGTTACCTGACCTCCTGTAACACAGCCTGTGCGATAGCGCACAAGGTCGAATGGAATGTAAAACATAATCGCTCGTCGAAAGAAGAAATAGCGTACAAAATATCCGTAGTGGAACGTGATAACACAGCAAAACCGGAAGGTTTGAGTCCAGCCGTCTTCAAAAATGGCGGAGAATCCCTAGTGACCTGTCTAACAAAGCCAACTGGCGCGGTATGTAACAAAGAGAACTTGCCCGCAGAATGGGACGCGTCGACAGTCATTCCTATCCTTAAAGAGGGTACACGAAAGCTGCGTAAAAACCACCGTGGTATCAGCCTGGTGGCATTGGCACCAAAGGTTCTCTCTGGTCTTACCCTTCGAAGGCTGACCGAACAGAGGGAGAGGCAGATCCAGGAAAACCAAGCTATATTCCGTCTTTCAAGAGAATGCATCGTTTACACTTTAAACGTTTGACAAATTTTGGGACAGCGGCACGGCTTTCAGCAACCCGCAATCGTTGCCCATTGACTTGAAAGCTACCTTTGGCTCTGTGGACTTTCAGGCAATACGGTAGTGTCTGTGGGAAAAAGGTACCTTCAGAAATCCGTAAGGCACCGTATGCCAACTCCCATGAATGATTGAAGGTCTAAGGGAAGCTCTCTTCTGAGGCCACCACATCAAGTGGCGTCACACAGGGCCGTCCTCCGCCTTTCCTCTTCAACTTTGTCACTGATACGATTATGGAAGGCTTACTACAAGACTCTAATGGCTGTGGGGTCGAAGTGCTCCCGAGGCGTCCGCTGACAGTTGTCGAGTATAAAAGCCATTACCAGCAAACTCAGTTGCGCTGGTCACTGCCGTCTTCCTGGATGGGAAAACCGAGACGGGGCACATCAATGGTTAGAGACACTGTCAGACATTGCCCAGTCGCGTCCTCAGCAGAACTCGCGTTCAAGCTATCGCCCTCAATGTATAGCTTTCTTCCCAAACTTTCCACTTAAAATTCCACTGACAACCGTGTATTTTCGCATCATTTATGTCGGCTCCGGCCTCTAAAGCATGACTACCTACATACCCCCCCAAATTATCGGTGAACCAAACAGTGACAATTTAAATCACTCTACGACAACTATACGACCCTTGCAGCTGACAATTATTACGATGACAATTTGTCCAAACGGTCGCGTCGTGATTTCTGCAACGAATTCTGAACTCGGCGACCACATTGGTGTCCTTCGTTGTTTTTTGCAATAGTTCCCGTTGAATTCGCATAGCGCAGCCAAACACAATTCGAGTGATCGGCGCGGAGCTCTTTCTCCGTCAATTCGTTTGGCGTGCCGCCGTTATCCAATAATTCGGCTGCGGCTACCTTGACAAAATCGAGATTTACAGCCGTGCGTGGTGAGTTGTTTCAAATATTTATTTGGTTCTTTCAAAAGATTTTAGGTCGTTGTTTTAGGGAGGGATAATATTGGTCTGAGCAATGCTGTTTCTCTGTGTACATTTAGGGGTCCGTAGAAGCGAGGATTGGCCTAGTCACTAGCTCTCATATTCTCCTTCGTAATCTTGCGGAAGACTCAACATTGGTTACATTCTTGTTGTTTTCGTTTGATAGTTGCTTACATTGGTCGCGTTCTGGCATGCGGCACTTAGCTGTGTCGCTAAGTAGGGCCTTCTTCAGCTTATTCATTGCTCTTTTCTCTTTTCCAGAGTATATTTTGAGCGATTTATTGCGCCTAATGAGTTGGAGGACGGTTTGACAAAGTTGCTGCTGAGTGTCTTTGTCGATTTCGCTAATTTCATTGTCGCTTTCAGGCTGGATTATTACTCTAGGTTTTCGCGTCTTCGAAGTTAAGCCCCCTGAAGAAAAGGTCTTCTTCGGCTTCACTTGCTTGCTTTTTGAATAGGTTCCTTATACATGCTTCGTCGTGTTTACTTTGCTACTCCTGGTTCCCAAGTAGCATTGAGGATCTGGGGTAGCTATTTGTGGCCAGCAGAGCAAAAGATCAAGAAGCTTTCAGCAAGAAGGTTCATTTGCGTCCTTTGTTGAAGGTGTTCCGATGGTTGGTTTCTCATTTTCTACGCCTATTCAAGGGACCAGGTTGGCCTTGGTCGCTTCAGTTTTCCCCCAAGGGCTACGGTCTGATTACATAGTTGGCATGTAGGTTGTAGTCGACTAACTACATGCCACTGCTGTTACAGAGACATGTTGAGCGGGTAAAGGGTTTAGAGGTGCAAGGTTGTTGGCGTGTTCGATCAGCTTTCTAGATCCAGTCTGCTATTACGCTAAGCAGGTGTGAGGTCGCATTTGCCTGTCTAACAATCGATTGGAGGCTGTTTGGCCTACACTTTTTCACGTTCGCCCGTAGCTCTGGTGTGAACAGCACGTTGTATTCTGACTTAGTTCTATGGGCAGTTTTGACAACCAAAGCGAGCAAACTACCATAAATGTATGCAAACTGACAAACCTTTCTCGTTTATAATCTGCACGTTTTTGTAAATGGTGGGTCAGCCGAGCCTCTGAAATGGCGAGGGCACACGTCGGTAGAGTGAACGAAAACGGTTTTCAAAGTGCCGCCGGGGCCTTGTCATAAAATAAGTTCTACGTGAAAGGCTTGGATGAAAATCGGCCAACAGCACATACCTGTCTTATTTGATTTATCGCGACCCACAACTGTGCTTTTACAATGAAACTCCTTTGTTGCACTCATGTAACCCAAAATTATGGGCCTTCGAACTCCAGCTGAATCGGTAGAGATTTGCTTTTTGACTAGTTAAATGTTGAGAGGGTTTGGTCCAACGAAGCGGTTTATTCACGTGCAACAGTTTTTAACACGCAGACTGGCGGGAGACCGCAGCGTAGATAATACCGGCCCTTGTTGTTAATGCCTCAATTTTATTCTAATGTGCAAGTAGTATACCTTGAACCAAATATATGCATCCGCGGTCATGACAGCTGTGGGATCTCACAAACCCTGCTACACTAATCGTAGGCAGATCATCAACTCTGCAAATTCAGGGAACGCCTTTACTTGTTGCGGTCACACCTATTCACCGCAGCGTCTCTAGTCACCGGAAAATGGGGATACTGCGACCCAAAACGAGGTGGAAATGCTCAGATTAGTATGATAAGCCCGGAAAAAACTATTTGAAATGGTTGATCCAGAGACTGTACCCACAGAGCAGAAAAACTTATTGGCTCCCTCGGCGATGAAGTTTGATTGTTTTCTAGCCGACACAAGATTTCATTGTGCGAGATTTCAGCACATGCCTCGAATAACACAAGCTGAACACCAGTTACGGAGTCACTTGTGCCACATGTCAATTGGCTTAAGCTCAAGACCACGGCGCCTTGTCTACTCCAAACAGAGCGTTGTGCTTGTGAGTATACTGATGCACTTCCTTCCGGAAATTCGCCTGTTAAGGCAAGACAATCCAAATCATATAGAAAAATCAAACAGTTTCTGAAAAAATGTATGCGGGGTCGCACAGATCTTTTGGCAGTCACTGATTATCCTCATAACTAACAGTTTGTATCGAACTCGGAAAAATTCATCGGCAATTTTGTTGCACATGCATTCCCAGATGGACAGACAATCAAGTGAGCCAGTGGATAACCACTGCTTTCCCTGCCCATTGGCGCAATAAGAGAAGCGGCAACCGGACGAAGGAAAAAAATGACAAAGCCTTTGAAGTCAACTTATTCTTAAATGATGGACTGGACTTGAAAAAACTCTCCTGTTGCTCCGGAAAGCACAGCCCTCTAATGAACCCTACGAGCCTGGATGGAAATTAAGCGTTACTTCTGTATCGGCAGCACATCGCAAAATTGCACCGCTTGAAGACACGAGTGCGTCTAGATCAGAGGAATAGCACTCTGCGTCTTTAAGAGGTAAGCACAATTCTGCTTTTAGCTTGACAGTAGTGCCACTGAGTACATTAAATGAAAGATTTATTCCAGGTCCTCCGCTTCTTGTAGGCCTGCGTACGTCAAAGTTTCCACGAGCCGTATGCAAGAGGAACCCCAGCAATTCCAATTTTAGGCCCTGGTCTGCGGCGTAGAGTTGATTTGCATAAATGCGTCTGCTGGTGTGTCCTGGCGTTCTGCGCGCTGTTTTGCTGCCATCAGCCATTCTGGTTTCTTTTGTGAAATTTTTATCTTCAGAGGGCTGCTGGGATAACCAGCAGTCTATGAGGTGTCTATGAAGTGTCGCCCCGGGCGTGTCTTGTACAGGGGGTGCGGTTAACAGCAGGACCGCGGGACTGTTGGCTCGACGAAAGAGATCACTGGTCGTTGGTGAATTCATCTAAACGGACAGGAATGCGATGGCTACCGGTCTCGAACACCACAGGCTGAGTAGCCGTGTCATGGGGATTTTGAGTTTGACCTAAAAGCTAGTGACCATCAAATCATCAGGATCTGATGGTCCCTTGAATCTATTACCGCCGTCTACACTGTACCTGGTACAGGCTGCACTAAGGAGTTACTCTAAGGACTGACGCTCGCCATCCCAATCCTGGCCTAGGAACTCGAGACCTGCTTTGTTGGTAGGGCAGCGGCTGGTGTATTCTCCTCGTACCGGTCGGACTCAGACTTCAGGCGGATTCATGATGAGGGACGCATCCACTGCGATCCTCTAGTCCCCTTCCGGGCATGCCGGACAGTTTTAGAAACACGATGATTTTAGAGTCTGTATCTATTTTGAGGCGAGCCTGTGTATCACTGGTGCACACGCTGTTGAATGTACACCGGCCCGGTCAGTTAATCTTTGTAAAGGGCAAAATCAGTATACGACTCCCGTTATCAAACCTTACTCGTGCGAGCCTTCAAAGCACACAATTTCTGCGAATTTTTCGGCCACAGGTTCCGCACCTGCGGCGTTCATACCGACATCTGCATAAACGTCCATTTCCTTACGAAGCTGACAAGGTGTGGGAAGGTTTTTTGGAACCTTTGGAAACCTGATTGAGTTTCGAATAGAGCCTTGCACACCAGGTCGAGCTGAAGGCTGAAAAAGTTCGCTCGTCAAAACAGAACCCTTAGGTTGGTAAGATGGTGGCATTTGTTTTCAACTCTCTGGGGTTTCGAACGGCAAGTGGCCCAGACAGATGCATCATCCTAATCTACACGTCTGCGCCCTATGGTGACCAAAGATACCTGTCGATTATTCTACAGTCTCAACTGCCATGACTCACTGATCACTCCCAGAAAAGAGAAAAGGCACACATCGACACATTGCATTGCTCAACAAAAAGCCCTCAAACTTTCCATACCTACTCGACCGTTCATCAAGGATGACCACGACTGTAAGCTACTGTAGTAATTTGACCCGGACCTCCCTACTCCCATTTAAGTAGGCAAATTTAAACCTATTTGTCCGGGTCTACTCGCTTTCCGGCATGAACAGTGACCGTGTCTCACACCTCGCAGCCTCATGCTACATAACGTCCCGTCTAACAACACGCACTGGAAGTCCTTTCAAACCCCCCTATTTTGCAGCGGCCTTCGCAATTCTGACCTTTCTACTAACTTATCGGCCTAGAAGACTCTAGGGAATGGCCACACTAATAGTGTCATTAGAAACTTGTGTAGCTTGCTTCTCCTTGCGCCATATCTTCCTAGCAGAAACCTGGCCTACTCTTGAACTCAGTGGTGTTGCGATGGGCTACCAAAGATACGCGCTCTCAGGATACAGCTACTTCTGCGATCGCGCTGATGGCGTCCGCTCGTTGGCAGCCGACCATCACATTCTCTCTGAATTATCAATATCCATATCTTACTTTGATGGGCCGTTCGTCGGCCTAACCAACCGCCCTCGATCTTTAGTGAACGACGACTATGCGTTCCAGTCTAACCTGCTGGAATTATTTCCTGGTCCCATTACCACACCATCTTTAGGAAAATCATGTCATTTCCCAGCTCCTTCCCAGCCCCCCTGATACATCCAGAGCTGTGGAATAGCTTCAACTACCCTCCTTTCAGGTTAGGACTGGCCGCTGGCGATTAGCCTCACTTGACTAAAAATTCAGAACCATAAATCATCTCACTGGCACTTACCTTTTATTGAAAGGCGAAAATATCGCGCACTAATTCGATCCCACCTGCTGATGGTAGCCTTTCTTTGTATCTGGCCTGACACATTTTGCTCGTCAGTGAGGGGACTTTGACGGCCTACCATACTACGTAAACGTCGAGAGGTGGACAGCCCGCAGTCCTGTTTCCCTCGACAACCTTAAATGCACGATACTGCTGCAGATCTCTGGACCACGTTATATATTTATCTTTATCTTACCTTCTAAAGAGACAAAAGAGACCTGCACTTATTCGTGGATAACTAGGGCCACTCGCGCCTAGTATTACACAAGGAGCACTGATAATATCTTTAAGGGTTACCTAGCGTCCGGTTGCGGGGTGTTATCGCTACCGGCCTCAAGAAAACGAAATAGGACGTTTCAAAATCACCTTATAAAATCCAGACAAACTCAAAATCATTGCATTTAGGCACGAAAACGGTGACGTCTTCGTCACTCACACACCATGGGTGGTAGCTCAAGCAATCACCAATGTTCGAGCGGCCTTTGAACTACCGAAGGAAGCCTTTCGACCGCCACAACGACCCGGTCAGCCTACAATAACGGGCCTTCTGAACGGAAGGCTTTGTAAAAATGGTCACTCTATGTTACTAGGTGGACGGCTTTATCTGTTCCGCATTTTGCAAGAAGTCTTCAAAATATGCATTCTCGCGGTCATCATCCCTCCGAATTGCAAAAGAGGAGACAGGTACAACTGTCCTGTTATACTTACGCCCAACCTTTGCACACATATGGAAGAGATCGGAAATAGGTTCCGATCTCCTTTCCGTGTGCTTCCTTCATTCAACTCAACACGACCTTCTTTCATCATGTTCACACACCTTTCTCAAATTCCATTTTTAGCAGAGGATGATGTCGTCAATGAAGGTATTTCAACTAGCCGTACGTCTTAGAAACGTTACTCTGCGTCCACGCATTTCTGGGAAAGACAGCGGACTGGGGACCCATGCCCCGGTGGATTTTTGTCTTCATCCTCAGCCGACCATTTTAAGCATGCGTTGAGAACGCGCCCTTACCGCGTTGAGCAGCATTCTTGAAACTTTGGCACCAAGGTTGACAATATTCCCACTTTTTATCAATGTTCTCTGCGTTATGCTCACACAAGTCTGCAGCATCCTCTCGCTTTCTCATTTTTTTAAAACATGGTCAAAAAACACGTCTATCAGCAAAGCGGCAGCTGCGGTCTGCACCAAGTTGGTTGCCTTTAAAATTCGGCCTATCAACCTATCAACCCCAAAGAACAAAAACGAGATCACGAAGTTCCACCGCATCGGGAAATTTTGCCTTTCATGGGCTTCAAACCCGTCTAGATCAGAATGTCTGAACCTGGTTCCTCCTTACAATACCCTTCGGGAAATCCGGACTTTCACGCTTACATTGTCTTGCTTCGATGCACTTGACGAACCCTTTGTTCAGCAACGGCACCCTGGATGAGTATGCCTCAAGTCACCTCCAACACAAATTTGCTACTTGGTCGCATAGGAAATCCCCCAAAGATGTCGGCGCTATATGTGACTTACTCGAACCTAGACACTTTAGCACTCCTACCTATAAATATTTGAAAGGAAAATGGATTGCATGCTGCCAAAATTGCAGCCCGACTTCCACCATGGTCCTAGCGAAATGGATCAACCTCATACACCAGAAGAGCCTTCTACCGAAACGAACGAGACCGGCCGGTTTCTGTTATATTACAGCCGCTCGCCCATTACCACCGTTGTCCACTGAGGGTACCATACAAAACTCACTGCCATCCAGCTGAGACCAACTGATAAGCCCTACTATCCCCCCGCTTTTTGGTATCCCCGATCTGCAGTCCAGAAAAGATGGTGCACAGAACCTAATCAAGAGCTTCCCGAATCCTACTTGGGGTTGAATCCTTCAAGGAGCAGGGACCAGGGACTCTAATGTCACAAGATGGATTTAGAAGTCAAAATATCTGAACGTATCACTGTGTATATCTTCTGTTTTCGCCACAACAACAGCCATACTTTCCACTCATCTGATTTCTGTCTGAAACGGTTTTTTTCACGGTACTTTGGCCAACTTTCAGACTTCCAGATTCAGAATAAGGATTGAGCACGGCAATCCCGCTGCAAGCGGCATCTGTGGAACACGACAAGGGCTCAACTGCTTCGGTGTACCCACTGATATATGCCCATCAGCTTTCATTGAACCTCATTTGAGTGTGAAACAGATTGATTAGATCTACTAAAGCTGACGTCGCCGGTTTGTTCAGATGCTAGTTATCGTGAGGTCCTTGGTTTGCTGTTCCGCCTACTGTGGTAGAAAGCTCAACAGCTTGAAGTAGCCTTTGATGAGATGAAGCGCAAGTGATTGAGTTGCATTTATAGAACAACTCCAGAAATAACGAAATTGTTCATGTGGACTTCGCGGAAGGATGAGAAGCGTCGCTCCAAAAAGTTCAGATGCTGATTGGGTCATTTTCTGACCAGTCAGAACAAGCCTCCTTCTGGGCGGTAGCTGGTTCCCTACGTATTCCCCCCGGTTGGGCTTATGTCACATGCGAACAAGTGCTCCGCATCTAGACACCTCCTCCTTCAGAGTGACGTCCATTGCAAGGTGTAATCCACAGGAGAACACTCCAAGTACAGCAGGCTAAAGGTTCCAAGTTGATATATAAGCCCATCAAAATTACGCGCCGAATACTGGTTTTATCAAAGCTTTCGTCGCTGAGCAATTCTGGGTGACTGACGACCAGTGCTGCACTGGACAGGTGCACACCGTTCATTAATCACCAAGATACATCAAATTCTTGTGCGTTATGTGCACCAACATCTTGTTACCCACATACGCCCCTGGAAAAGCTACCTTACTCGAAGGATTATAGCGCTCTAGCATTGAGTGTCTTGACAGCCAGAGCCATACAACTGCTCGCTGGTGATTCATAGAAACCTGGCGTTGTGCATCCAGAGATATTTTGGTTTAGGGGGTTCCGACTATTCGGAAGCGGAGATTTGTCAATTGCTCACGATCACAGAGTAGACGATGATCAGTGCCTTAATTATTGCTTAATTATTGCTTAATTGCTTCCTGCTTGTCAGGGGCCCAGGATTCCACGTTAGAGCCATGTATGGTCCAATTGTGCGGAAAAACTTGAAAAATACAACTCTGATATTCCACAAGCTACTGCCTTGCGGTTAGACTCCTGAGTCACAGGGTTTTGAGTGAGAACGCCAGGTTGGGGGATCCTGCCGGTGTATCATTCCGCATATGGTCATGGTGTACATATACAATAGTACCTTTATACCACATTTGCGGTAGCTTCGATTAGGCCGAATTATTCACTGCATGCAACAGGGTAAATAGCCGAAAACATGCTTCTGCTGATGCTTCCTATCGTTACGTATAATTCTCCTCATGTCCTTTTATACATCCCAGCTGTATGCACCTTAATCGGGCCCCAGGAGGATGATCCGTTTCGCACCACGCTTCGGGTCTGTATTCCAAACCTCACTCCTCCGCCCTCATCGTAGCCTCTAACTTGCGAAATTCTGACAAGTTACTTTTGTGCGAATTTTGGGTACTTTATCCGTAACATGATCGAAGTACAGTTTAGATTTCGGCACCTTCATCCCCCGGACAATAACGACTACGAAGCTAGAATAGTTCTGCAGCTGGTTGCGCTGGTGTTGGTGTAGCTTCGCTCAGGAGTGGAGGCTTCCCTGCTCGACTGGACATCTGAATCTTTACCCTGGGATTGTCTGCCTGCAGAGGAACTGTGAACCGATGGTTTGGCCTCCCTGACAGTATTCCGGTTCGCGTGCAACCATGATCCCCACAACCATAACACTGTCGTGCCACATCGGCCTTCGCGTGGTGTCATTCGCCGGATAACTTTACTTGCTCCACACGGCGGGGCGGGTATTAGTCGAAAACGGGCCCTTCTGACGCCCCTTCATTCTGTTTTACACTTTTCCCTTCCCCTTTCTCACTCCAATAATAACGCTCATATAGGTCCATCCGTTGGGACTTGCGACCCCCTTCGTCTTGCATCGGTCAGCCGAAGACGACGGTCTCAGACACCTCGAAGTCAAACTTCAGAACTCAGTGCTCGGTTTATCTGTATGCTTTTCATATTCGCATTCTGAAGCAACCTGGACAACAGATTTCTCTCGCATAATAAACCCGCTTGACAATAATGTGCTCTGCGCGTCACTAGCAAGAATTCAAGATCCGAAAATAGTCAGCGTGCCAGTTGCTCCGTCATATCTCGCTCGCTTCCGGCTCCAGAGACCGCTACAGCAGGCTGTGCAGGAGTCCGCATCGTTTGAAGCGCCCCCGACAAGAGGGCTCTTGCTTGACTATGTACTCGTTGGTGGTCGCTTCTTTGCGGTTCCTCAAGCAACGTCGGTGAAAGTATTTCACAAGTGGAAGGGTAATCGTTGTGTTTTATTGTTTGCTTACGCTCCAAACGACTGTAACCTTGGCGAAACAAAAAAAACTATAGCGTCTTGAGTGCTTTATTACGGTGGACTGAAAGCTCAGACATCGTTTGTGGTTGCTGGATATTTGAATACACAAGAGGGCAGACTTAGCACAGCTGAGATTCAGTTGGGTGGTCCAGTTCGATTGGACTCGGTACATACGGACAGTGGGAACGACTGCATCAGCCATTTGCTGACCACAGACCTTTATGCGGCATTAACGTCCGAATTAACCGAAATCGTCTGACCACATGATTCTCCTGGCATCGTGCCAGCCACGGATCCAAATTGATCAAATATCCACCAGTTACCGATGGTGTGGTTCAGTAACTGACTGGCTCTCCTTTTGAAGCACGCACTCGTCCGAATTTGCCTCGCTCTTCACTTTTCAGGGCGACGCAAGGTTAGGACAACTCGTATGGCAACTTTCAAGTTTTCCCTCTTCTCCGCTACCCACCCAAACTTGAATCCTCTCTCCGCAGGTCCCAGCACTAGGACTGACCGTGCATCACACTCAGCTGCGTCTTCTGTACGTCGGACTTCAGTAACGACCCTAAACACTCCGAAATCCCGAGAAATACACTAATTTGGTTTTGTGAGAGACTCACCTGGAACCCAGCTGAATCCCCCGTTTTTGATGTTTCCAGGCAACTGAATGTGCTGCACCAGGCCGCCTCATGTTCCAGTTGCTACGATATTCGAGATATCGCGAAACATGTATATACGTAATGCACTACTCATAAGGTTGCTGTCGAAGAATTTTCAGCAACCTTATGAGTAGTGAATTACTTATATACTCCGAAATCTGTTTTCAAACACCGAAAGCCTGTCTACTTAGTCGCCTTTAATGTTGCCCACTGAGGCAAGCATTAAAACAGGTGGCTACTGCTAGTATGTTGGATTTCATCTACATTGCTATGTGTCATCTGTCAGAAACAGGGATACTCGAGGGAAGTACCGTAATTGAACTGACTACCCTCACTCTCTTTCAGGTCCAGGCTGCGCAACTCCGGTGATGCAGAGGCTGCTGCAGCTGGATATGCTGGGGTGGGTATTGTATTGAGCAGACGAGCGGAAGCGTCTCTGCTTGATTAGATACCCGTTGACAGTCGTCTGTGTGCGGGGTAACATCTGTGAGAGAATCTAGAGGAAGTGAGGTCCATCGCACCCTATTTATTGTGTCCGCTCACGCCCCAACTGACTGTAGCTCTGAATCCGCTATAGACAGTTTCTATGACGATCTCGATGCTCTTTTACAGCGGGCTGAAAGCTCAGATGTCGTTGTGGTTACTGATGAAGTGAACGCTCAGGTGGATAGACTAAGCGCTGCTGAGGCCCAATTAGGTGGTCGTCTTGGATTAGACACGAGACGCACGGACAACGGAGATCGCCTGTTTCAGATGTGTGCCAATCACAGACTTCCTTTGCAGTAACAATTTTCGGAACAGCGGAAGTCGCTTGACGACATGGTGCCCAACGAATCAGCCCCGAATCCGAGTTGACCACATCACCGTCAGTTGTCGGTGATGAGGGTTAATCACCGCCTGCAGCTCCTGGGATACCAACATGGACCCTGACCATGCACTTGCGCTTAGCCAATGGGAGACTATTGGACCCAGAAATCAAACAAAACCTTCAGAAGCGGCTCCTCGAACGCCTGCCGGACGATATGATGTCGGGTGTAAACGGCCACTGGGGAAAGATATCCAGATCTAGAACTTCTGTTTGCAGCACAGCCCAGCCAGCTATGTATTTACTAGAGGAGTGGCGACAAATTCCCCCTGACCCCAGCCACAACTATATCCGACGCCAGGTGAAGCTGAGTGTTCGTGTAGACCGAGAGGCTCGACGGACCCGAATGGCTGAAAAACTGGAAGATGCGTGAAATGCTGAGAATGTCCGCAAGGTGTTTCACTTGATTTGTTCGACTGGTCCCCGGAAGCCTCTTGTCAGCGAAGTTATCAGGGACCCGACCTAAAGCTGCCATCTTGAAGTGGTGGTCGGGCTTGAGTGCTGCAATGATCCCGCGGGCTACACTGGCTGGAACGTCGTTCCGCAAGGTGCAACCATGGCAGGAAGGCCAAAGGGGAGCAGTCAGACCAAGAGCAGCGAGACCCCGTACTACGAGTAATCGTGCTACGAGGCGGTCTGGGGTTAAAGTCGTACTGTCCTCTGCGACAGGAGCGTGAAGGCAGTAAGGTGTTTCCCCCAGGCGACCAGCATGTCCATATTTATGGAAGCAGCGATGCTGCCTTCCGCCGAGGAAGGACAGGTTAGAAAAGGTCGGCCCCAAAAATCGCACACTCCGATCGCCCAACGGTTGACCGTGACCGCCGGCGCATTATCCACTACGGTCGAAATACTTTTAAAACCAAAGAGTCCGGTGCTGCTCAAAAGGCACCTGCTGTGCGCAGCTGCATCAGGAATGAGACAGTAATGCCTTCCCTGCGCCCTCGGTTAGGCCAACCCCTGCAGCCGAGCAGGTAGGACTATTGAGTCATCGGCTCCGGGCAGGGTCTCCAAAGAAAACCCTACTGTCCGCTGCCTCGTGGATCAGACTTTTCAGTCAGAGGCTAGGGGCAGGGTCCCTGAACAAAACCCTACATCCTCCCACTGCCTTGTGGGTCAGACTTTGAGTCGAAGGCTCAAGGTGGGGTACCTCAACCGGGAGGAAGTATCATTTGCCCGCGCAGTTCGGTGTCCACCGATGTCCCTCCCCAACCCATTCCCACCACACAAGCAAACGTCACTGGATCACTTGACTGTCAGTTATCTGACCAAAAGGCCTTATGCTCCTCGCTGCCTATTAACAGTAAACAAAATAACACCCTTCTAAATCCACGAGATCCTCTGTATATAGGGGCTTTGTCCGTACTCTATGTCAACTTGGCAAACAGGCAATGCTAAAACCTTATACTCCCTTAACATTGATGTATGCTGATGTATGTCTCGAAACACGCATACAAGACCCAAGCGTGATTATGCATCTCAGAACGCCAAGGATGAACTCAGCTCTTTCACATTTCTCCCTCCGTGTGTCCGGTGACCCAGAAGCGATGACTCGTGGACTATGGCGTGGGAGTTGCACTCAGCCCCAGAGCTTAACGCGCTTTGCTGGATTGGATCCCAGTGAACAGTCGTCTTTGCGCCGTCCGATTATCCAGTTCAATCAAGCTCAGTGCCTCGGCATAAAAGCGGTGCCTGTTTGTAGTGTCGGCTTATGCCCCAACGGACTGCAGTTCTGATGTTGAGAAGGATACTTTCTATCGAGAACCATCCGGGCTCATTCGTCAGGCAAAAAGCACTGATATTGTGATCCTTGCAGGCGATCTGAATGCTCAAGTAGGTCGTCTGATCTCCTTGGAATCACATTTGGGTGGTCGATTTGGAGTCGATGCTCGCCGCACAGACAACGGAGATCGACTCCTTCAGTTGTGTGCTGACCATGAACTGTTTCTGGCAAGTACGAACTTTCAACATAAGCGTTCGCATCGCGTAACCTGGCGGCCACCAACTGCAAATCAACCGTGGACCCAGTTGGACCACGTGGCCATCAGCTACCGTTGGAGAGCCACAAGTCAAGACTGCCGTTCCTTCTGGGGCACACCACTTGATTCCGATCACGCCATGGTGCGTGCACGCCTGACAGTTCGCTTCCTTCAGGCCCTCGCAAATTAGCAAGAAGCATGCCAATCCACTATCTTCGAAGATCGACCATAGCTCAACAGTACCGATCTGAGCTAGCCCAAAAACTCTCCACAGTAAACCAATACTGCGCTGGTAGTGAGCATGTGGATGAAGCGTGGCGAAAATGAAAGGAGCCATGTTAGCAGCGTTCAGTGCTGTCTGTCCGACCTCTCCGATTCGACCACAAGACCACTGGATGTCGACGAGGTCGCTATCCATGGTTGGTGCCAGAAAATCCATATCCAGCAGGCAACGAGTACGACGGCGCACGCAAATCCCTCAAACGCCAAATAGTGAAGAGTCTAAGGAAACACCGAGAGCTCTGGAAATCGAAAGCTCGAGAGATGGAGAAGGCTTTTGCTACGGGAAGCAGCCGTGCCCTATACCAACTGATACGATCGACTGGTCCCAGGAAAGCAGCGGTCAGCGAAACGATAAGCGAAAAAGATGGCTCATTAATTCACTCGCAAAAACGTCGACTAGAAAGATGGGCCGAACACTTCGAAGAGCAGTTCAGCTGGCCTCCTGCAACGCAGCCTGTGTGATAATGCATACGGGCGAATGGAATGTAAACCTCGATCGCCCTTCGGGAGAAGAAATAAAGTACGAAATATCCGTATTAAAGTTTGAGAAGGCACCAGGACTGGACCGTCTCTATCCAGCCCTCTTTAAAGAAGACGGAGAATCCCTGGTGACCCATCTGACTACGCTTGGTGGTGCTATATGGAACGAAGAGAAGGTGCCTGCAGAATGAGGCATGTCGACAGTTATCCCTATTTTCGAAAGGGTACGCGGACGCTGTGCGAAAACCACCGTGGCATCAGCCTGTTAGCTGTGGCCTCTAAGATACTCTCTCTTCGAGAAGTTTAACTGAACACACGGAGAGACAAATCCATGAAAACCAAGCTGGGTTCCGTCCTGCAAGTGGATTCATCGATCATATCTTCACCCTCCGACAGATTTTTGAACAGCCACACTGTTTCCAGCAACCAACAATGGTGGTGTTTCTCGATCTGAAAGCTGCCCTTGACTCTGTAGACCGCCAGGCACTATGACAGTGTCTGTGGAGCAGAGGGTGTCCCCATAAATTCTTGATCCTCCTTAAGGCGTTGTACGCCAACTCCCGCGGCCGTGTGAAGGCCTACGGAAGCTCTCTCTTGAGTTCACCACATCAAGTGGCGTCAGACAGGGCTGTCCTCTTTCGCCTTTCCTCTTCAACTTTGTTATTGATACGATCATGGAAGACTCACTACCAGCCTCTAATGCCTGTGGGGTCAAAGTGCTCCCGAGGCGTCCGCTCACAGATATCGAGTATGCAGACGATATAGCTTTTCTTGGATCTGACCCCGTGGTAATGCAAACAATATAAAATAATCTAAATAACTACGCCTCACGGTTTGGCATGCGCTTCATACCTGCAAAGTGTAATGTGCTACTGCAAGACTGGTTGGCTCTCACCCTAGCCACATGCTTGCGGATAAACCAGTTGAGGTAGTAGACAAATTTGTTTACCTGGGCAGTTGTATTAGTCCCGGTGGTCTGGCGAAAGATGATATTTCCATCTGGATTCGGAAGACCGGGTCAGCTTTTGTGAACCTGCGTCACTTGTGTCGCAGGGGTGACATCAGCCTATCCATCAAGGGTCGAGTTTACAATGCTGCGGTGCGCTCCGTATTACTATACGGATCAGAAACCTGGCCGCTGCGCGCCGAGGACGTCAAAAGGCTTTCAGTGTTTGACCATCGATGCCTTCGGAACATTGCCCGAGTCTGGTGGGAACACCGGATAGGGAATGCTGAAGTACGTCGAATGGTATACTGGAGAAATAACTCACCCTCGATAGATGAACTGATCACACTACATAGGTTACGCTGGCTTGACATAGGTTGCGCTGGCTTGACCACGTGCTGCGTATGCCAGCCGACCGGCTTCCTCGAAGGGTTCTTTTCGCACAACCACGTGAAGGGTGGAAACTAGCCAGAAGCGGTCAAACAATGACTTGGCAGGGAATTATCAAAGCCATTACCAGCAAACTCAACTGCGCTGGTCATTGCCGTCTTCCTGGATGGGGACCCCGAGACCGGCCACATCAATGGTTAGGAACATTGTCAGACATGGCCCAGTCGCGCCCTCAATGGCGCTCATGCATCCAAGCTATTGCCTTCAGTGCATAGCTCCCTTCCCAGTCCCCCCCACTTAACAGTCCTCTGACAGTGGTGTATTTACGCACCAATTTATCAGCTCCCGCCTTCGATGCGCAGCTACCTACCTCACCCCCCCAAATCATCGTTGAACGCAACTGTGGCAGCTACAACCACTGTACGACAAGTACACGGTTCTTTTAGCTGACAGTGATGATGATGATGATCATCATCATCAAAGACAGCAACATCAGTGTTGACACTGATGCTTCACTGCCGTACAGTGATGATGATGATGTTTGAGCTCGAGGTGGTTCATTGGTCAAGGCGCGAATTTACTGACCAGAAGGTCCATTGTTCGGACGCAACCTTTTTCTCTCGAGAGCTCCTGTCTAGGCTTCGGTAACCTGGCAGTATCTCAGCTCTCGTGTCTTCTCCGGGTGTCATGGCAGTTGGGCACCGGAAAGGTGTTACAGCTGAACAACAAAACCAACTCTCTCACTGAGGTGGGAGACAAACGGTCAGCACTGACTTTGCTGTCCTGTACCACTTTCAGATGGTTTGTTCCACGAACTCATTACTACTAATACTGGCTACCATTTGGAGTAAATAATGGTGTCTTATTCATGTTCACGCCATACTCTTCTGTAGTTTGAATAGAATTGTGTCTGAGCTCGAGATAACTCAGCGGTTAACACGAGAAACTGTCAGCCGGAAGGTACTATTTCGACTGCAACTCTGGCTTTTCGATTGACCTTGTCTAGGCTTTGGCAACCTGACGTCATCTCAGCCCTCAAGCTTCCCTTCGGGTTTCAAAGCAGCTGTTCAGCTAAGTGGTTCCGTAACTGAACAATCTGCTACAGATCGATCACGATCAGCGCTTCAAGGCTCTTCTTTTCATCCTGGGAAATGTGAAGTACTTTCTGTCCGTCGTGAAGATGCCTTTTCATACATAGGCCAACACTTTCATGCGGAGTTCTCTCCGCTGTTCCATGAACTCTGTGAGATCTATTGATGTGGCATACCTAAAGCTCAGGTCACTTTATGGAGGTCCTGGGTTGTTTTGATAAACTAATGGGAGTCATCACCTATTTGACACCAGGTGGAGTATGCAGTGCAGGCTTCAGAACAACCAAAGCTAGTTGTAATAGCCACAGAGTAGAGCAACCAGGACTACCTGTGTTACGCCCTACCTACCTTACGGGTGCAAACTGCAAAAGTTAAGAATATTCTCAGACTAATACGGACGCCAGAGGATGGCTTGATCCTCATTTACCAGACCCTTGCCCAATAAAATCATCCACGCCGGTCCCTGCTCAACCTATCCCGAAACGGCCCCCGATTTCTGCGATTTCTGAGCCCCCAATAAACTAATTCACACAAAACTTGACCAACATCATAACTTTGTGTAAAACCTTATACTCCTTCACTTCAAACAGCCAACCGCACTCATGTCGCAGTGAACCGTCTATTGGCGTGACTCACCGTTCAGCTATAGCACCCTTTCGGTGCCTAACTGCCATGCCGCCCGAAGGTTGCACGAGGGCCAGGATACTGCCAGGTTGCCCAAGCCTAGACAGGGGAAGTCGAGAGGCAGAGATCGGGTTCGAACCACGGACCTTCCGGTCAGTAGATTCGCGCTCTAACCACTTGAGCCATCTCGCGTGACTCACACGACTGTAGTAGTGTCGTGACCAACCGCGTAAAAAACAACTCCAAACAACAGGGTCCTGTAGCGGTCGGAATGGGGGATCCTAGATTTGAGGAGGGTGGTGATTGCACGAGAGCTGAAAATAACTGATTGGATGCACCTCACGTGGATTGTTCACTCCCGAAAACCGGCGCACCAAAATCTACATGATTTTCATCCTCTGTCCTTGTAGAGCGTAAGATTCTGGTGGCTAAGAGAATCTTCAACCTGGTTAAGCTGATTCTTAAGCCAGCACACTCATTCAGTTTATTGACTCTCAATCTCGAGAAGGTTACCATGATTTTTCTTCCCCTCTTCTGTCCTATCTTTTCTTACAGCACTAGGAAATGACTGTGACATTATCGAGCAATGTGGCAGAGACTGCGCAGTTCTGTACTGTCCCACGATTCGTGATTCCCGAATGTTCTCTTTCATTCCACCGTCAATATTCGAAAATCTATACGGCTCGTTTTACTGCGGCCCAGCCGGTGCTTAGCGCTGCTGCCACTCGGCAATGGGCTGCATCCGAACATCCTAGTCGTGACCAATTACCAATCCGCTCTCTGAACAGTCTGGTAACAGACGAGAAATGCGTTATTCTTGGGACCTTATATAAGGTAAGTAAGGCCGTGTCGTTTCAGCTGTTTTACACCTTGCTGTTCCATTCAACACATTTACCGGTACTTGACCATCTGCTCTAAATTGTCACACAGATGGTCCGGATTTGTTTTGACCATTTCAAGAACTGGTCCAATTGCCTTCATCTTCCCCGATACGCTCGCCAGAACCGCAGTTGATCATTTTTCTGTCACGTTTTTCGACCTCCAAAAAGCTTGTATATTTCGTTGCTTCCCCGAAATATGGGTTAGGGTCTATAGGTAAGCCAGGGTTGAATTGAATCTACGGTAGACTGCGCCTCATGAAGCACCGAAATGGTCGAATTGGCTTCTCAGTTTTGGCTTGTTGTCACTAGTGGTGCTCACACCCCACAACACCGGTCTGCAGTCATGTGAGGGAAACTAAGAACGTCAACAGTTCGGTAGCTGCCCAGATGTTTCAAGGTCTGTGACCAAAGTCTCAAGCTTCAAAAGGTTCAAACGAACGCGAGGGATGGTGTAACAATGGTTGAAAACCTGTGTTCTTCGTCCTCGGTCAGTTCAGGGTTTAGAAGCCTATTAGGTGGGCGAGATGGCTCAGTGGTTAAAGAGCGCAAATCACGGACCGGAAGGTCAATTCGACTGCATCTTGACTTCTCCCATCTAGGCTTGGACAACCTGGCAGTATCCCCAGCCCTCGTGCCTTCTTTGGGTGACAGCTAGGCACTGAAAGGGGTGCTACAGCTGGACGACCGTTACACTACTACTATTTGGAGTGGGCGTTCCGGGGGGTGATGTCCTTGACCGCCCTCTGGTTTACATGTTTACCTGAAGACCGCGTTCATACTGACTAGCTGTTGAAAAATGATTGGAGCGTCATAATCAAATGAGGGTAAAAAAGACTTGCATGTATCAGTGCGCACTAAATTCCGTGATGTTCCGTAAATCATTTGGAGCCAAATAAGTAATAGCTACCGTTTCTAAAAACAAAAAATCAAGGGCTGTTTCAGCCGTGATATCGCGAACAAGTTTGGACACGTCATCGCCATCGACAGCATGACATCAGTGTTCAACGCACCGATGCTTCGCTACCGTACAACCTTGATTTATTTGAAAGTCTTATTGTGAAAAAAGAATAAAGGTGGACGGGAAGGGACTTAGTATTGAAAACCTACAATCATTCCGAGGTGCCTACACCTCCAAACACTCATTCAAGCAATCTGGATAGAAGCTGGCAACAAGGTCGCCAACACGACAGCCCTATCTTCCAGCGTCTAACCAGGCGCAGTGAGGATTATGCGGTCCATCTTGGAAGGCGAGTAACACCGACAGCACCAAGCATTTCGTGATTTCTTTCATACCCTCTGCCAGGTCAAGGGTTGGCCACCTCTCTGTTTCCTGCTCTGAATTGGACATGGAAAACAGCACTCTCTTTGGCAAACGATGGTTAGGCATACGTAACACATGTTCCAACCAACGCAGCTTCTGGTGCTGGACATACTTCAATGGAAGTACCCGTTGCACAACCGAAAACCCGCTTTCTAATTGCCTCGTAATGGATTTGCCGACACCAGTCCACATCTTGATATGAAATCGCGTTTGATGTTGAGGAAAACCCTGAGCAGCGCACTTTACCTGTTGGGCCCATCAGGTAGTCTTATTCTCCGACAGCCGTACTAAACTTTGCGTGTTTGCAAATAAGCACTCATTTGCAAAAGGAATTTGGTGTTGACAGGTGTAATAAAGGTAACGCCTTAACACAGTTCTCGGTCTGAACCTGCCTAGCTAGTGTAAAATCGTTCAGCTGTAACACCCTTTCGGTGCCTAACTGCCATGCCGCCCGAAGGAAGCACGAGGGCTGAGATACTTCCAGGTTGCCCAAGTCTAGACAGGGGGAAGTCGAGGCAAAGATGGGGTTCGAACCACTGACCTTCCGGTCAGTAGCTTCGCGCTCAACCACTGAGCCATCTCGCCCCCTCCCCCTAGCGTTCTCGTCAAAAGAACCACCAAGGTGCACAACATGTGTTAAACACCCAAACCAGGTAGAAAACATGTACAACGCGTTGCATTTAAAGTGTATGAGACGACAACATGCTGGAGATTCTGATGCCTTCTGGATGCGGCGTTGGCAACTGGCATTAGGTAGATACTGAATCATGATTGGCCATTGGGTCACAATTTCCGGTCAATCGAGCTCGCCCTTTATGCTGGACCGGCAAGCGGCCTGATCTTCTGGCCAATCTCCGCGCTTTACGTTCAGTAATAATGATAATAATAATAATAATAATAACAATAATAATAATCGTTCGAGTGTAGCACCCTTTCGGCGCCCAACTGCCATGCCACCAGAAGGAATCACGAGGGCTGGGATACCGCCAGGTTGCCCAGCCTGGACAGGAGAAGTCGAGAGGCAGAGGTCAGGATCGAACCACAGACCTTCCGATCAGTAAATTCGCGCTCTAACCACTGACCATCTCACCCCGCGCTTTACTGCTTTACCGGCAAACGTTCCTATCTCCAACGGTTTTCACGTTTCTTTCCATTCTGTTAAACGAAAAATCGTCTATGTCGAGGTTGGCACACTTCACCCAATCGTTTGGCGTACTTGCCTACCTGGGATTTTCGCAAGACCACCGTGGGCAAGATATTTTTACTGGCCATTAGGTCAACGATTTGTCGAATGTTCTCGTCGGACTAATTGCTGTCCCTTCACGTTCGCGTTCATCTGCGACATATGGTTTTATCGAATGCGGCAGAGAAACATGGGAAAGCTGGAATCGTCGCAGATCACTTCCCTCAAATTTTTCCCGACTTACCCCACAACTTCCATTCACCTTTTTTTCTCAGCTCGCTACGAAGGACGTTCACCAATCTTTTTTCTTTTCCGATCCAGATAACCTCCCTCGGATTGCACACCGCAAATCGCACCCTTTTTCTGACGACGGTTTTCTCTACCTCTCAACTCTCCCATAATCTAATCCGAACCTTGATTCCGAAAAGCTGCAACCTTGTGTTGAATTCTCGATACAGAAGTGCGATTCATGCGTAGGATTGACGAACTAAGTTTTAAAGTTTACGGTTTACTAAACGAAGGAATACACCACGTTTCACTTATTCTGTTCTGGCGTAAACAAGTGCACAAGTCTATCACTGCTCGGGACAACGCAGCCTCAAAATCAGCGGTGACGGCGAACGGTGTGACTCAGTGGTATGGGTTGCGATCGTCCTATCCGAGATCAGTCTGATTGGTGGTGCGACCATACGGATGTCATGGCAGAACAGTTTAGAGTAGGACGAGCAATCGGCGCTCTGACGCGGATGGGTTAGAGAGTGCAACGATACACACACACACACACACACACACATGCAAATATACCAGTATCGGGCCGTCTGGCACAGCGAAGGCCGTGACAGAAAAACAAGTAGAAATCGATAGGCACAAAGGCGGATTAGATAGAAAAATGAGAGAATTACGAACCTTGCCATGTTAGATCCAACACCCGACCTATCCATCCATCCGTCCAAATTTTATGGATCAGCGCTTGCAAAGCATGCTTGATATTGAAGACGCCATCCAAATGAGTGGTCTTCAGTAAGGACTTAAGCACTACTATCTCACAGGTTATCTACCAGTGTACTTATCGCAGCTAGAGCTCTATACTTCGACTCTTTTCATGAGACCGAACTAGTATCGCCAGACATTTGGACAGTTCCGTAATTCCCGCTTACATCCCACATCCCCTAACTTGACCAATTGGATCGGCAGCTCCCTTGAGAATCGCGTATTGTAGGTGGGTCTGGATTTCGTGCCTCAGGCTATTCACACTAGCATTCTATGTAAATAGCTCTCCATCCGTTGTTCCATGCATCTACGTATTTTCTGGCTGTATCACACTTCGTTGCCTCACCCTCCACACGGATATTTGACGACTGGATTGAAACCACCCGCATCCTGACTGCCGATCTTGTTACAATCGCTGAGTGCACTTCGTCTACATTTAACCCTTCTGAATCTTCCCGCGTTTCTCTCACTTTGCGTTGTGTTTTCGCTTTTCAACTCCCTACGAGTCTTGACCACTCTTCATCTTTCACCACATTTGAAATGATATCTGGTCCCTTCCACCAATTCGTATTTTTCTTTGTTGATGCCTGGAACCGAAAACCCGCTTTCTAATTGCCTCGTAATGGATTTGCCGACACCAGTCCACATCTTGATATGAAATCGCGTTCGATGTTGACGAAAACTCCTGAGCAGCGCACTACCTGTTGGGGCCCATCAGGTAGTCTTATTCTCCGACGCAGCCGTACTAAACTTTGCGTGTTTGCAAATAAGCACTCATTTGCAAAGGAATTTGGTGTTGACGGGTGTAATAAAGGTAACGCCTTAACACAGTTCTCGGTCTGAACCTGCCTAGCTAGTGTAAAATCGTTCACCTGTAACACCCTTTCGGTGCCTAACTACCATGCCACCAGAAGGAAGCACGAGGGCTGAGATACTTCCAGGTTGCCCAAGTCTAGACAGGGGAAGTCGAGAGGCAAAGATGGGGTTCGAACCACTGACCTTCCGGTCAGTAGCTTCGCGCTCTAACCACTGAGCCATCTCGCCCCCTCCCCCCTAGCGTTCTCGTCAAAAGAACCACCAAAGGTGCACAACATGTGTTAAACACCCAAAACCAGGTAGAAAACACATGTACAACGCGTTGCATTTAAAGTGTATGAGACGACAACATGCTGGAGATTCTGATGCCTTCTGGATGCGGCGTTGGCAACTGGCATTAGGTAGATACTGAATCATGATTGGCCATTGGGTCCACAATTTCGGTCAATCAGAGCTCGCCTTTATGCTGGACCGGCAAGCGGCCTGATCTTCTGGCCAATCTCCGCGCTTTACGTTCAGTAATAATGATAATAATAATAATAATAATAATAATAATAATAATAATAATAATAATAATAATAATAATAATAATAATAATAATAATAATAATAATAATAATAATAATAATAATAATAATAATAATAATAATAATAATAATAATAATAATAATAATAATAATAATAATAATAATAATAATAATAATAATAATAATAATAATAATAATAACAATAACGCCATCTCGTCCAGGCATCAAGGGAAAAAGCCAAACGAAAGCGAGTCGGAATATAATCCAGTTGGTATGCTGTTTTTCGTTCGCTTCAGTATCATTTCAGGAGGCGCTCTTTCGGATGCTGGAAGCGCTTATTGAAGACACATCCAGTTTAGGTTAGAAAAATTGACTAGAGGTCGTCTTCCTTTTCCAAATCTATGTGGTAGTAATCATGTGGGGCGAGATGGCTCAGTGGTTAGAGCGCGAATTTACTGACCGGGGGGTCCGTGGTTCGAACCCGTCCTCTGCTTTTCGACCTCCCCGGGCAACCTGGTAGTATCCCAGCCCTCGTGCTTCCTTCTGGGTGCTACAGCTAAATGAATCATGTGGGGTGCACGGATTTTCCGATTTGAATACGTGTCCTCATATCTTAACAGTCACTGGAGATATTTTCGAATTTTAAGAGCTCTGGCTCGCGGGCCATCCGCTACAGCCGCTAGGTTGTAGAAGGCGCGACGTTTATTGGGGAATACCTTTATATGGCGTGTTGTGATGTGACATCCATAGGGCGTTTGTACATCCAAGCGCGATCTACCAGAAAACAGGAGAAATGTACGGGTTATTTGCAGATATTTTAACAAACCTCGTTGTCATGGCCGTTGGATTTCAAAGGTAATCTAACCTCCCGGTCTTTCGGCGCTGATCCGTGCTCACGTTGTCGTTGGCCCAGCGACTGGAGACCAGCGTAGCGTCATCCAAGTGATAGCGTCCGACACCCGCACATGCCCTTTCAATTTGATGGAACCACCACCACCACGAGAAGGCAATGAATAGGACGTCCTCAACGGAGGCAGGTCCTTGGGGCGGGTCGGACGACTTACTGTTAAAGAGAATGTTGATAGTTCAGAATGTGTAGTTGGTCGCCTGTTTGTTCGCTGAGCTCGGCTGTTGGAATGCAACCGTTTCGTTGCCATTCGAGGTGACAGCGTCAGTGCGCTGTTGTGGAGCGTAGCGATGTTACGGGTCAGTGAAATTGGACTTCTAGCCCAGCCTAGCTCACTGAGCATTTTAGGCCATGCAAAGGCACATTGTACATAGAGGATCTTCGATAATCCGTCTCTGCTTCGCTATCCACGTTTACGCCCACTGGAGGGACGAGTGCATTTTGTTCAAAAGGCCTTTTACACAGTCAGATTCCCACCCATCTGGTAGGTAGTTGGAGACGTCTTCGAAATAAAGTAAAAATGAGCCAAACATAGGGAAGGATTCAACCTCTATCGAAATTATCTTCATTTGCGGCGATCGATTTGAGCGGGTGTTAGATGCCGATTCAAATTGGCACTCATTCCCAAGTTTACTGTTAAGAACACGGCCAACCGTGCTGATGTTTTCTGGTGACCGAGTGCCATCCCTGTCATAGAGAATACGGGATTGTTTCCGAAGCGATACAGAAAGACCTATTTGTCGCTTCTTTATGTCACGTGACCAGATGTTCATTCCCGCCCTGGCCTTTCACCAGTGATTTTTAGTTTATTCGAAAATCTTAGTTGAATTCGCATCAAATGCACGTCTCTGTGCCGTCGTGGCGTTTAACGGTGGTGCTTGAAGTGTAAACTGTCATTTTATATCATCGTTGTTGAGGCTCCCGACACGAGTAGGTTTAACGGTTCCGAATATGAAAGCGAAGAAGTGGGTTTGCAAATCTACGGTAATATTTACACAAAAGTGAGCAAAATTATACAACAAACCTCCATTGTTAACACTCGTGACATCAACAAGTACGCAAGTCCGTTACTGACAGGCACAAAATATGGTGTCGAAGCCCGCACACCAGACAATGACGAGCGAAATGTTGGCTCGGCAATGTGGGTTTCGGTCGTCCCTTCCGAGGGCAGTCTCGTGACTTTGATTGGCGGTACGATCACACGGGAATCATGTCAGAGCAAGTCAGGACAGCTCAGCAGACGGCAGTACGGCAGCGAAGCATCCGTGTTGAACACTGTTATCATTCTGTCGGCGATGATGATGTCGGGGCACGAACATGCATGTGTATGTAGGTCCGCTGCGCACATTCACACACATAGATATGCTTATCTACACGTGTCGGACGGGCGCGGCCTTTGCGGCAAAGTGAAGGGCGGTTACGAATGAGCAAAACGAGTGGAGATCAAAAGTACACGACACGGACAGAGCAAGCAAATGGATGGGGTAATTATCATGACGGCAAATTGGATTCAATAATCGTCTTCCTTATGAAAGCACAAGGGAGCTCTACCACGATACTGTTTTTGACGGTGGATCTGTTCCTTTTCTCAGTTTGGTGAGTCAATCGGCCTACCCGTTGTATCTCATAGTTAGTTGTGTTTGTGGTCGATTTCGTTGGTCCACTGATATCAACTTCGGAGCGCATCTGCGCCATGTCTTTATTAGCGTCGGATTTATTTCTAACCTCTCATGATTCAGCTCAGTGGTTAGAGCGCGAATTTACTGAACGGAAGGTCCTTGGTTCGAACCCGGCCTCTGCTTCCCGACTTCCCCTGTCTAGACTTGAGCAACCTGGGAGTATCCCAGCCCTCGCGCTTCCTTCGGGTGGCATGGCAGTTGGGCACTGAAAGGTTGTTACAGCTGAACAATTTTCTCACTCACTCCTAAGCGAGATATAACCGAAATCTACTCCTTATAAGGACGAGTCTATAGAATTGCTTTCGTCAGATTTGACTGTTTTGACTGTTTTCTGCTCTCAGTCGGTTATGTTGTACTTGTTGTCGTCGAAAAAAACTACCTGGTTCATATTTTCTACTCAGGAGATGAAACTGAAACCAAGTATTCTCCGCGACCTAGCCAATTCGGAGTTTGGTCAGGGCGGTGTCCAACTCCAGGGAGATACCCTCAATACACTGATGTCCTCCGATGACAGCATATTCCTTGAAGATAATGTACAACGCATTCGGGTGGTCATGGATGGTCTGCATGGAGTGTCTGTTACAAACCTGGCTACCGGTGTGGTAGTAGCACTTCTCGGAGTTGAACCTGAGCACGCACAAGGTAGGTCCTCCAGTTTTCTCTTCGATCTCACTGCCTATTCGGTTTGATCCGTCAAAACTGTGCTTCACGGTGAAACTTGTTTCCCCACTATATCCAACACCTCTTCATCCACAATGGTGGAAGGATGAATTCGCTCCAGTGCGCAGTTGCTTGTTGACACGAACTGACCGGTCGCAAGCTATTAGACACGAAAGTAGAACTCTCATTTGCACAGAGTATTTGAAAAGTGAACATTCTCAAGCGTCCTCTTGAAATTCCATAGACGTTCTTTGAATATTAGACAATAATGAACAAGCACTGCGAAACAGTTCCACATTTTCCATGCTGACGTCCCACCAGATACGGTGCTTTGACACCTGATCAGACACTACTCACATGTTTCATCAGTAGTATACACCGTTACACTGGTAGGCCACTTACTCCTCAGTAGTTCCTTCAAACGCTTCGCATTAACATTGGGAGTTTCAATCACTGTAGCACACTTAATCTTTAGGACTGTGCCATTGGCGCCGATCAAAACCTCAATGTCCGTTTTATCAGTGAGCCATCATATTTGCCAGTTCATCTGGAGTTGCGGAGATATCCTTAGCCCCGAATGGAGGCTAGAAACGCGAGCAAAAGAGCACCTGTCAGTTAGCCCTGATGTAACATGGATCGGTTCGAAAATCAATTAATCAATAAGCGGGTATCTAGTCGAGACGGGTCGTATAGCTGAGGTTTGCTGCTCTCTCCGACTCCCAGCACGGAAACGGTTGCCTACATAGACTGAAGTTCTTCCAGCTATTATAGATTAATCGATTCTGCCCTGTACTGTGCACTCAGAAAGTTCTGAGAGCCACTCTGAGGCTACCTTGGAGTTATAGTGCTTTGGTGTTACTTGGCTTGCTACGCTCAGGGCACTTGTATAGAAATGAGTATAGATTGCAGATGTTTGATACAAAAATATGTAGCCAACCGGGTGGGTGAACACCAGCCATGTTAGAAGTTAATCCACATGGTTTCCGACAGGTGTTATCACGCACTCGTATCAGCTGATTTAGAGTAGGCCGTATGCGGCTTTCCAAGGTTAGAACTGATTTGTGCGTGTGCATATGGTATATGGGGGCCTATGGTGATTCACCACCGTAAACCCATGGCTTGCAGGTTCGTCCCTTCTGTTTTTATCCGTTTTATCTCGTTCAACAAACACCCTCCCCTGCGGGCTAGACGATGTGAATTATTTGGATTGCATTCAAGCGTGAGATGGGAATGTTCCTCGGGCCTCACGCTTCTGAGCTTAGCCGGAATGACTCAGACTGCTGCTGTACATAGACACACACTCGCCGTCTACAGAGCAGGTCGCTCAACTTGTCCGCTTAAGTATTCCTTGTCACGGGAGCAGGACAAGCTTTTCTGCAGGTATTCAGCTCATACTGTAGATTTGGTTTGCCGTTCGTATCTGGTATCTGTCGCCCTGCGCTGCCTCTGATGCGATGCATGCTGGGTGGATGCTCGTTCGTTCTGTTGGGGCACTGGGATCAATGGCAACACAACTAGGGTGTGATTCCCAGTTGAAACAACCATGTCTACCATGTGGTTGCTCCATATGGTTATCCTTTTGCTCGGGAAAGAGAGGGATAGTACAAAGCAGCCCCAATCTCACCTCGGTGTGCGGCTGACCGTGACCGAAACCGGATGAGTGCTAGGGTCCGAACAATGCTGCACCAACCTGATAAACAGATCGCCGTCCAGCTATGGGACTCAAAATACGCGGAATCGATATCGTGGATCTGATCAAAACACGGTTGACGGATGAAGGAAGTTTTCGAGAAGTTGCTTCCGGATACATTCACAGGATTGGCTACCCGGTCGAATAAAAACTGGTTCATGGTACCGGTTTTGTTCTATTCGACTGCACCAAAAAAATAACTGACTAAGAACCCTGTGGAATCAATCCACCGCTTGCTCCACAATAAAGTGCATAACCTCTCACCAAAAGAAGACCACAAGGACAAGTTCTGCATTGAAGTTTATGCTTTCCTTCGATCAGTCCCGAAGATCGACAAGATCTTCTTGCCAAAACACTTCAAATCACGTGTCCGTCGAGATCGTTCTCTGTAGCCAAGAGCTCTCAGACACCATGTTATCGGGACTGTAAACTGTCAACGGTGATGGGATTCCCGGAATTTGTGCTACACAGTAACCGGCAACCATTGCGAGATCTTGTTACAAAAAGCAACACATCGCCAAATGGGTACACACTCAGTGACCACTGTCCTCTAACCGATTATCCTATCGTTCGTCAGTGAGACGTTCGAGCGGTACGCATCATGCGAGGAACCAACTGTGGAGCAGACCATCAGCTTTTATGAAAGCGGATTAGCATCTAGATTCGTAAGCCACACTACGCCAGCTGCATCAGCGAATGTATAAACGTTGACGGAACACTTCCAAAATATAAAAAAAGTCAGGTTGAACTACCAGCACCATCTGACCAAAAAATCTAAGTTCATCCAGACCACTCGACTTGAAGCATCAGATAATAACGTCTGCAATCGACCAGAAAAGATAACTGCAACCAAGGCACCCTGACTAGTTCGGAGACAATAACCAGAAAATAAGGCTGCATATACTTGACAGGAATGAAGTGCTTGCCGTAGCTATTACCCATCTGGACAAAGCGAGGCAGGCTAAGAGGTTTGAAATGACTTGACCAAATCAGGGTTGATTGATTGAAGAACTGAAGCCAGCAGATCGGAGAATTCGCTAGTCGGCCACAGCAATGTTACGAGAGTATTGTACGGATTAATCATCGAGATGACCCAACCCCTCCTGGATGTTGACGTGGAACTGAAGCACCCTTGGGAATGTTGGGAACATAGTAAAAGCACTTGAACAAACTACCGAACCGACCAATAGGCGTTCACTGGACGGCAGTCGATAGATTGCACCACAAAGAAGAAACTGTTTATGGGCTTTACTCCGACCATTCTGAATGAGATTATTCGTTATCTTCAGGCCAGATGCATAGGTTTTAACTGAAGAAAATAAAAAAATCAACAGTCTCTCGGCTACAACACCCTTTCGGTGTCTAGCCAGGTTACCCAACTCTAGACAAGAGTAGTCGAGATGTTGGGTTTGGGTTCCAGTGCGCACATTAACCATCGAGCTCACTGTGAATAATCTAAATGAACCGGCTACTTCGTAAAAATCATTCAGCTCTCGAATTCCTCTGTCTTGGCTTGAGTAACCTGGCGGTATCCCAGCCCTCGTGCTTCCTTCGGGTGACATGACAGTTAGGCACCGAAAGGGTGCTACAGCTGAACGACGATGGTGTTTGTCTGGAGGTGGTTCTTGCATCGGGGAATGCGTTCTTATCTGCTACTAAAATAGTTGTTCAGGTGCTTGGCTGCTATGCTTGTGCTCGAAGGAAGCACGAGGTCTGAGATACTGCCAGGTTGCCAAAGCCTAAGTCGGAGCAGTCGAGATGTCGAACCACGGATCTTTCGATCAGGAAGTTCGCACCTTAACCACTGAGCTCTCTCGATCTCCCATCTACTGGGAGCTTCCCCCCACATGATGTGACCGCGTAGCTGTAAATGCTTAAACCGCCCGACATTGGTGATGGAAACTAGCGTAACTCCTCCAAAATTTCTTGAGGTTACCAGATATTTGAAGATACCTGCTGCCGTACACGGAACAACGCTGCCGTCTGCATTTCAAAATTGTTAAAACGCTTTATGCTTTTCTTTGCTGTCCCGTACAGTAGATTCGGAACAAACACACCTACCATTCTTGTGTCATCATCATCGTTATCATCGACAGCAACACCGATGCTCCACTGCCGTACTGGTTGTACGTGGGCTGGGATACTATCAGGGCACCCACACGTAGACAGGAGGACGATTAGCGTTCTCAACCAAAGCCTTTGGCTCAAAAGCCTAACCTCAACTTGGCGATGTTTGGCGGGAAGTACAAATGCATTACCATTTCTAGGGAATAAGTCGCCGCTTGTTCCAACCCCCAACCTGGACGCCCAGGAGACTCTGTTTGTCAGGCCCCTACCCATTGACCAACCTGGCATGAGAGACTGTGAACGTCGCGGGGACACCACCCAGTATAGCTCAATGGGCCGCTGAGGTGCGCAGACCGTCACTCCACGGCAAGGTCCAGTCTCTTCGTGACGGCTTTTTTGTGTATTCCTATATGTATTCATAAAAACCCTAGAGAAGGAACCCCCGAACTTGGACAATTTGGCTATCTCCCCGGGGTTCGCCGTATTTCAAAGCTGTCTCATATTTGTTGAGAAATTTTGATAAATAGCAGGCAGTAAATATTGGATTAAACTCAAGCCTGATCTTGAGATTGCTCAGTAGTTAGGACGCGAACTTACTAACCGGAAGGCCCGTGGTTCGAACCCAACTTCAGCGTCTCGACTGCTTCTGTCTAGGGTTGGATAACCTGGCAGTATCTCAGCCCTTGTAATTCCTTCGGGTAGCTGGGCACCGAAGGTGTGTTATAGCACAACCAATCTCGCCCACAGCAAACAGTTATGATATGGAACAGGCTTTCTGACAGAATGTTAAACATATCAGAGTGAAAGCGCGGTTTTGTAAAGTTGGGCTTAAATGAATTTTAGGCAGCCCAAACACCAGTTCGCTAAAGTTACTCACGAGAAACCGTCTTGGTTGAGCAGTTGTTTGCACAACCTTGATTTTATGCAGCAACTCGTTTAATACTTAAAAAATACATTTCTGTGGCTTCCGTACATCCCAACTTAGTTTTCATCATCACGTGCCTGGGCTAATGAATTTGATCAGCTGTTCTATTGTCGATCATTCTGTATCCAGGGTCCTTTCACGTGGAAGACATACTGTTTCTCGAACCCCAACCGGAAAAACCGATCTGCAGTTTGCCAGCAAACACAAAGCGTGCAGATTGGACGCAGTTCCGTATTTCTGGTCCTTGGCTTGCACTTGTATCTGGACTGGATTTCAACGGTGCTGGACAGACCCGACCTGGTCATTCCATGGCTCTCCAGCTATTGGCCGACTGGTTGCGTTCTGCGGGCGATTTACATCCATCGACTGATGGTGTCGGCATCGTTCGTCTGATGATTCTTGGTGACTCTGTTCAACTTCCGACTTCAGCAGACGCAACCACTGGTCCAACCCATCTCACACAGCAGGTATAGTTCCTGTCTTCGGAGAAGTTTGGAAAACAATCGGTATATTTGTTGCTTGGCAATGTTTCTGATTTTGCCGTAAACGCTTGGTCAGGCCAAGTGATCAGGTTACGAGGTAGGTCGAGATTTAAGGCGGAAGGAGAACCAATCAGCTAAGTAGGGCTAAATCGGTGTTAATTGTCGGCCAACGGATTTTGATTGTTAGGGTGGGTTAGCAAGTTTTAGGGTCGATGAAGAACCTACACATGGATATACGTAACGCACTACTCATAAGGTTGCTGAAAATTCTTCGACAGCAACCTTATGAGTAGTGCATTACTAAGATACACATATCGCGATATCTCGAATATCGTAGCAGCCGGAACATGAGGCGGCCTGGTGCAGCACATTCAGTTGCCTGCAAACATCACAAACGGGAGATTCAGCTGGGTTCCAGGCGAGTCTCTCGCAAAACCAAATTGATTTGCAAATGAATGTATTTATCGAAACCTACACATGGATTTTCTGTCCAGCTTAGAGTCTACTTCTTCCAGTTCGCTTCATGTGAAGATCCCTCTTGAACGTCGTTTGTCCATCTGTGCTGATGAGCTAGTGTGCTACGATAGTCGTGAACTTTGGTCGGGTTGGGCTTCCCACTCCCTTTTGCTAATAATTCCACGTGTATTGACAACCACACACCGCCACTTGTCAACTCGGCCAGTTTCACACCATCAATTCTATTCACGCGGTGGTGCTCGGTGAGTTCCACCACATCGGTCATCAGCCGCCGTGATATGATCGCACCCCCTATCTTAAAACTTCTACATTCTCCAGATCTGTTCTGTATCCAGTTCCCCGACTGTTTGTTCTATCTAAGTCTTGGTGCGCTCGTTGTGTTTAATTCTATACACAGTCTCTTGTCCTTTCACCCCCGGGGGGTCCTTCAATGGCACCAAAACTGAGCGTAGTTTTTTTCCCTTCTGGAACCTCACTCCAGTGTTGGATATTTTCAGCACTGTTCGAATAATCCGAGGTGTTGCTGCTTTATACGAAATGACTGCTGTGCTGCCCATCTACTCCTTACTGGATGGGTAGATACCGGACCCAATATCCCTCTTAATTACCACGTAATCAAACTCACTGGGTATTCTGTTTCTTCAAGTCTGTTGGCAATCTCGATTTGAGCTGCTGTTAACTCGATCCTTCATGGTTGGACCAAGCATTGATAGGATAATAGTTGCGTACGCAAACTTTGGTTCAGAACGGTTCCTGTATCTGTTGGTTTGTCACTCTTATGTGTCATGTAGTCCAGAAACGGTAGTGTGCCCCAGGTGGACTCCATCTACATGATGATATGAGGATTCAGATTGTTGACACGCTCGTTGTGAGTTGTTGACCTTGTCATATCTGATCACAACAAAGGTGTTGTGAACACAGCGTCAAAAAATTCCCGACGGGCAAGGATATCCGGCCAAGACCATTTTTTTCGAAATACTGCATATTGATAATAGTTAAAACTGCAGGTATTGGAGATCCCATTGCAAGACCTGGTGCTTGTGAATAAACAGCTGAGTCAAAAACAAATTGGTCAAGATTCAAGCACACCCATTACACTTTCAAATATTTCATCCGCCGAGAGCTGTGTCCGTTTCTTAACTATCGTGTCTGTCAGTAACAACTTCTTGGTTACCTCAAAATCATCCGCCCTGGGCATGACGTAAAAACTCACGAGAACTTGGTCTCCTCCAAAGGAAGTCCTGCAAAAATCGTACGAATTCCTAATGAAGGTGTTCAATTCCCCAATAAGTGACTTTAGTGTGTTAGTTAAGCATCCGGCTAGCTCATGTGGTGCCTAGCCTGTACTGTCCACTATTGGTGTTATCGGAACATCTGTTTTGTGGATTTCAGGCAGTCCGTAGAGTCGTGGTTGAACCGCAGTTTGTGGATATTACCGATAGTATCACTTACATTGCCCTAAGTGGACAATAACATCCACCTACCTCAGTGTGTTCAACGCTGTCCTCTTTGGTTGAGGACTATTCAGGGCTCCCGGTTGTTGGAATTTTAGGATCGTGACCAGTTGCACCCGTAGCTCCTCGGCTTCCGCCGAAAGAAACTTTTGAAACACCAACTCAGCGCTAGGGGTTAGTTCCTCCGCTTGTGTTACTTCTTCGTTCACTGTGAGGTTTAGTTTCCTGTCTCATCCTTACTGAGTGTTCGGTGGATGGTTTCGTTTTTTCCGTGACTTTATCAGGACGATTGTTTCCCAAACAGTTCTCCGAAACCGATGACTTTTCAATCGGTTCCAAGTGTTTTCCCTTGTTCCTACATGAACCCATACCAAAGTTTTTTCGACCACTTGGCCAATCAACCTGGGGATACAGATACAGTACACCGTCTAACATGGTCCAAAGCAAGTCGACTTATCTCTCGTTTGTCGTATTCAGGGGAACATTCATTCATAGTTCATCAGTGCTCGGCGGGCAGCGAGAAGGGATCAACATCCACTGTCATCGAACATCTGACCAGCCTGAGGTTACGGTGATTTTAGTCTCAAGTTCTTTGAAGATGATCCGTACTTCGAAGGGAAGTTCCTAATTTCACTCACTAACTACTGCTTCCGCGAGCCTCGTTGATACTGAATACCCTCACATTTCAGGCACGTTACTTAACACGAAATGCGGATGCAGGTAGTGTCACCGCCATGGCCCTCCTGGATTCATGGTTGTCTACGTTACCGCTTGGTCCTGGACACTTGCGCTCCCGCACTGTGGCGAATGGTCTTCCAGTGGATTTATTGCCTGGTCCATCAGATGCAGCTTCCCAATTACTCCCACAACAACCTATTCACCCATCCGCATTTCCGCTTGCTGTGGCTCGGGCCGGTGGCGCTAGCTGTGGAGGGCTGTGTGGGCGAACAAATCCGTACGCGTGTTGTTTATTTGGACGAAAGATATTGGCTACTTCAGGTCAAGCAGTGAACGACCTCTCGCTGTACGTGTTTTCTTCCCCTTTAGGTTTTCAACTCTATTCTGCTGCTAGCAGGCTCATGGTACATGTACAGATATGATTGGGAATTTCGACGTTGTTGTATAGTGTGTATTTGCTGTAGGCGTGAATGAAACTTCTTTTTGCTTTTTTTTAAAACGCAAAATCTCTGTGTTTTGGTTACCTATGGACGTTTAGGAGGCCAGGTAGGGCATACTGTTTATAAACAATAGCGGATTTCGTCGATAGGGCGAGATGGCTCAGTGGTTTGAGCGCGAATTTACTGACCGGAAGGTCCGTGGTTCGAACCCGACCTCTGCCTCTCGACTTCCCCCGTCTAGGCTTGGGCAACCTGGCAGTATCCCAGCTTCCTTCGGGTGGCACGGCATTTAGGCACCGAAAGGGCGCTACATCTGCACAATGTCGTCGAACACTGCACCCCGCGATCTCAATGTTAAGGTATCTTTTTCTTTGGTGGAGCTTGCTACTCATAAGGTTATCAACAACCTTATCAGTAGTGTGTTTCGTCAAAAAATGCCCTTCGATATCCCGAATATCGTACAAGCGGAAGCAAGGGGTGTCCTTCGTGCGGCACATTCAGTTAAAAAAGGATATCATAAACAAGGCACTCAGTTAGGATTCAATTGGGTCCCTCGTTAAAAGCATATTGGTGTATTTTGCGAATTCCGCACAAGTTGGGTTCAAGTAGAACGTAAGGTTGATGATTGAAGATAAACTCAATTACAAAACTATCGTCTCATCGAGCCAAGTTTTGCAGATGTAGCACTTACTTTGAAGATAGGAATTGTTAATTACGTGACGTAATTATTTGTGTTTCCCTATTCCTCAGACCAATTCATTACTCTTTCGGTGGTTGCCCTAGTTTCAAGACTGAACTATTCTAATTTATACAAAGTCGATTTTATATTAACTGTTTTCTGTAGTCAATTTGCTCAGATTTCTGGGCTTGTTGTGGAACATTTGTTTAATTTTGAACTGAACAACATTTGTCCCGTTTAATTTGTCCGATAGCGCAATGCCCTTTTTTGTACCCTCCTGTGTTGCTAACTGCCCAAGGTTCAACCTAGCTGTAAGCTTTCCTTTACTTCTGCACACGATTTACTGTTACTTTCTTATAGAACCACGATCTACCTGTCCGTACTGTCTGCCCACATCTGAATTCAATATACTGCTTGACTGCCCAGTTGCGATTACCGAACAAACGCAGGTGAAGTTCGTAGAACTCAGTTTCGCCGCAATTGTTCCTGACCGTTCTGCGTTGAATTAGACTGCCCGTTACCTGTCAGATAGGACTCCTAGATCGTGCGTTTAGGCTAAGTAACCAATTTTTTGCCTTGAGATCACGGCCTTAGCACAGGATCGTACAGGAATGATTCTGTTCTGTCGTTTCTTCCTTAGCGCAATGCATACTTTTTCGTCACATTGAGCCAACGCTTCTCTGGTAAGGGAATGGCTTGATACGAGTGATCTAGTGTTCTGCGGAAGTCTGAACATTGTCTCCTCCATGAATTGAACAACCCACACTCTGGGATAGGTCCTTACTGGATGTTGTAGGTGTTTGTGTTTGAAAATAGTCCCCTTCCTGTCCGGGCACAATTATTCTGGTGAGCCCACACCAAAAGGGGAAACAGTGGACCCGAGTTTCGCGCTTATTAGCAGTGTACATCTCATTGCACGTGTCGGGGTTTGAATTCCGGACATTTGACATGCAAGGAGAGCGTCTTACCACTACTCCGGCCATGACACGCTGGACGCCTCGGAATTATCACGGCTGAACAGGTGAACGCTTTCACTCTTGAGCGATGTGGTTGGTTTGCCCGATCGACACAACCAGGACAGTTAATGGGTCGTCGTTTCAGACGTCGGGCTAACCAATCATATCACAATTGTGAACAACATTGTCTGTTCATACGTTCTTATTCCGGTGCGTCCAACACGTACTGCATGTCCGGAGTTGAAACCCCAATACGGTCTAGTATATGTATGTACTGTTGGTGGGCTCTAACAGGAGTCCAGCTCGAGTCCAGTGCCTTGTTGGACGGCGAACGACTGGTCTTCACTTCGTGACAAAATGAAGATTTATCGCTCACGTGTTTTCTGTTCTACCTCCATGTCTCTTTTGGCCTACCTTTCCCAGGTATACTGACCTTGAAACTCCATGTGATCGGATGGAAGCCACCCTACTGTGGGGACATCTTGCACCCACTTGTCCAGATACGCTTCCCGGTTATCCACTTTTGAAAAATGACCTATTATTGATGGAAACATCATCTGCAGACAGCAGACTTTCTCCTGACTATCCGGACATCTACGTTGCCGGATGTCAACTGGGGGAAAAACCGTCTTGGAGACGTGCACGGCTGAGTTGGAAGGACAGATCTTTGAAGCCTTCCGCGCACAAGGAACCACGCGGTGCGCTTTTGGTTGCCGTTCCACGGTTTTCCCAATCGTTTTCTATTGTACTTGTTCACTTGGAAACCCTTGACTGTCGTGTTGTACATTTTGATATCAGTGCTTTCAGTGATGAAAACTGAGCACTTGTTTAGTCCTTCTTTTCGTGTTTATACATATATATATCCTGGCCAGATCACTTTATCAACCAGATGTTGACTGTACAAATTGCACTGGTTGTATCGTTCTGTATCAATGTTGCCTCCGTGCATTTCGCTATTCGAGGAGATTTTAACTGACCTAATTTTCCACAGTACCAGTCTGTATTTCGTAGTCAGCTGCGTAGGTGAATTTTCGGTGGTCTGTTGGAATAACGGTAATGCCTCAGCTCAGTTCTCGATGTGGACTTTCCAAGCTAGCGTTCTCGTCAATAGAGTACACCAAGGGTGCACCACATGTACCAAATGTCCCCAACCAAGGTCAAAAACATCTGTACAGCGCGTCGCATATAAAATAAATGAGGCAAAAACATTCTGAAAATTCCGACGCGCCATTGGTAACCGGCATTCAGCGGATCCTGGATCATGACTGGCTGTTGGGTCCAGGCTTTCGACCAATCACAGCTCGGCTTGATGCTGGCCCGGCAAGCTGCCTGAGCTTTTGGCCAATCACGTGCGGGATAGGATTCTTGGCCGTAGCAGCGCCGAACTGCGAGCGGTTTCGGTGCAGGATTTCGCCTAACATTTGATGGCTGTTGTCTACTTTCTCCCGGCGTGTATTTCCTTACGTGTTTGACTATTCTTTGAGGGGCTGTCGACCTTTTCCTCCCCTGTAGGTATTACCGCAACTATGGTTGAATTAATGGATGACACAACAGGGTTAGTGTTCTTTCAGTTTACTGCCTTTAACTGTAAGCAGTCGTGTGAACTGAAGCGTATGTAGGTGCTTCGAATTCCCGTGTACTTCCAACTGCGGTTACATTGGAAGGATCGTGAGGGGAACAGTATTTGAGGAATCTACGCATAACGAGTGGGTATTCTTCAGTAGGCATTTTCAGGTGCTTGACAGCCGATGTCTCAGATTTGTAGGTGGATTCGGCTAGAAGCAACCAATTCGCAATGAGTTGATCAGAAGACGGCATTTTAATCAAAGAATGCGTCCAGCACTGCAAGCTAAACTGAACGTGGCGTTTGTTGGGTTGACTGACTTACTGCCTGGCGAGACGACGCTGTTTTCCGTGCCTAATTCGGAGCCGTAGAAACCTAGAGGTGGACAGAATTTGACATGGTACAACCTTGAATACTGTTCACCTTCCAGGACGACGTTCACGTGACCCCCTCTGTGTTTGGATTGAGACAGCAATATACCGGCTAACCGGTGTCAGTGGCGTTCATGTTGCTAGATTCTATCCAGATTGTTTGGATAAGGGTTGCAGATGTAAGCACCTCGGATGTTTCTTGTAAGCTAGCCGTAAGTTCTCCTTCCTCCTACATTTTTCTTTAATTATAAGGCTTTATTGAGATAAATTGATATGGTTGTACAGCAGTGAAGCACCATACCTCTCATCGGATGTTGCTGTTGATGATGGTGATGATGAATCGTTAGTAGAAGTCTTTTTAAAGTTCCTATCATTTTGACAACTTCAGAATTGCAAATACCGGCTCTGTGTACCAACATTCTTAGCCAGCTATGTTAGCTGGCTAACATATGTATGTTGGTCCGTCGATTACTCATGGTTGGCATATGGTGGTCAGCACGAGTCAATCCACTGTCTCCGCGTAATCCTCACAGTAAGTAAGGACGCAAAATCGTCGCTTAGCTCGCGCTCGACAGAGTCGGGGAAGGTGCGAGTCCAACCTGCTGGTTTCCAGTACTGTCTCACCAGGTCCGTACAATCCACTTTAGCGTGGACTGTTCATGACGAAAGGAAAAGCCTGATGGACATAAATACGAAACCGCGATTCGTAATGACACATCACTCAATGAAAGAGGTATTCGTGTCATCAGAGGAGTGCATTTGCATTTGTCCAGGGAATAACAAACCAAGAGACCCCTTGGAGTCAGAGCAACAAAGCTCATAAACTGAAATAGTGAGATCAAGGGCGAGCCACTCCAGCATCAATCAGAGTACGAGGGCAATACGAAGCAATCTTATAGGTCGCTTGGGCATCGACCAATCAGGACCCCAGATAACAGACTGACCAATGGAGCCATCCGATCAGACAACCAGTCGCGACCGAAGGTCTACCCCGGCTAGCAGCATGCATATTTACACACGCAAAACTACTCAACACACAACCACAAACCCATCGCTACGCTCCCTAATAACCCACTCTTGTCCATGGGTGATGAAATGTTTGCAATCAGATTACCCAGCTCAGCGAGCAAAACAATAACTATCTGGGCTGTCCTGTCTACCAACATTCTCAATAGTTCGCTGCACCGTTTGGCGTGACGACCAGTCTGTTACAGGCCTGGGTGGTAGCACCGAAAACGAGCTTATTCCCCACACTTTTTGATCTCCGGTCATGGACTTCTGGAGCGTTTGATGTCCGGGGTTCAAATCCCGGCGGGTCAGTCGATCGTCACAACCAGGACAGTTACTGGGTCGTCGTTCGATGGTTCGGGCACACCAATCACATCGTTCAACCTCAGAAGGATTTGTTAGAACAATAGCGCAAACCCACTGTTAGAGTGCGAATTTACTGACCGGAAGGTCCGTGGTTCGAACCTGACCTCTGCCTCTCGACGTCCTCTGCCTGGGTAACCTGGCAGTATCCCAGCCCTCGTGCTTCCTTCTGGTGGCATGGAAGTTAGACAGTGAAAGGGTGCTACAGCTGAACGAAACGCCCTGGAGACCTGTTATTGAAAAGGCTAGCAAAAGATTGCAATGGGCATCAGTTTGGATGCTTATCGGCCAGAAATGGCCAGTTCTGGTGTGACTCTCATAGGTGGATGTCGTCTAGAAATTAGAGCCCAGTGTCCTGCAAAGTTGTGCCGCTCAAGTTAGTTAGCAAGTGAACTTTGTCGTCTTGGTTCCGGTTCGCCTATTGTTCACGCCACGCATTTTGGCAACACAATAATGCCAAGCGCGTCTGCATTCATCTGTAATTCTTAGGAATAATCGAACAGCATTGGTCTAAATTCGTTCTATTCTGAACCAAGCAGATTTATTTCTCAGCCTGGATTGAATGGCCCACTTTAGTGTGCGCACCATCCAGGGTGTAATGTACACTTTGGCACCCATCTAGGGCATGAACCTACAGTCTTTAAGCCCTGTTGTTCTGAACGCCGCAGCATTTCACCGCTGTCACAGTACCTTCAAGTAATGCCAACAAAAATGCGGGACCGCGATCACAGTGCTGCGCCAGGTTACCCTCAACACTGACTACTGTAGTCGCATGTTTGTCCGCTCACTGTGCCTCCAAGATAAACTAGCAATTTTGAGAAAAAGATGGAACCACCAGTCCCAAAAGTAAGTGACTTCTTAGCATTCCGGGTTCAAACCTGGTGATTAGGACCTGGACGTTCCATGTTACACTGAATTTGTAGGAGATTCATGGACCGATGCATGCCCACATGTGTAACTTAGCATGAAAAAAGCTAGCAATGCAGAGGATCTCATAAGAACCCTCAGATTCAACTATTCGGCCAGAGCTTTGTAGTCAAACCTCTGTTAGTTGGTCTTCCTGGTAACGCTGAAAGATGCTCGTCGCTGGATGCGACCACTTAGATTGGATTGTTTTCTCCCCAGGGAATTCAGTGACAGTTTTGGTGAGTGACACTTGCAAGGTTTCTCAGTATTCTTGAGAAGAAAGATGTTTGCTAGGTTTCTTTTGACAGTTCCGCGAATGAGCGCAAAGCGATGCACGAGGTATGATTGTCGTTCATTTGTTTATCTTGTCCGTATTCTTATTAGGATTCCAACAGACGGCAGTTGTTACGCCCTTGAGATCGTCATCATTATCTGGAGCAAGGCGAGAAAATCAAGTCATTCTACGGAGTTGCTAGTCTTCTGGTACGTCTTCAGATGCGTCCAGCGTGCGCCGATAGAGTGGTGGTAACACTCGCTCCGCATGTTAGTTGTCCGGAGTTCAAAACCCTATCGGCACGACCAAGGCGAGATGGCACAAGTGGTTAGAGCGCGAATTCACTGACCGGAAGGTCCGTGGTTCGAACCCCACCTCTGCCTCTCGACTTCCCCTGTCTAGGCTTGGGCACCTGGGAGTATCCCAGCCCCCGTGCAACCTTCGGGTGGCATTGGAGCTAGGCACCGAAGGGGTGCTACAGCTGAACGAATAAGAGCAAAGCTCGAATCCAGTGTTTCGCCCACTGGTACGGACTCACAAGAATTGTTGCGCCAGGACAGGAGGACGACTGTTCAAACGAGAGTGATGTGAGTTCCACAAATCCCACAAACACTAACACTCTTGGAATGAGACGTCATCAGAACGACCGATTCAGCATCCGTTGTAAACACAACTCCAGCGCACCAGGACAGACTCGTTTTGGTTGTACTCCATCTGGGAATTGGTTGTGCGTTATGTCCTGACGGGTCACTGACCACGTTCAAGGCGACTTCCCTTGAAGAAAGCCCCGAAGACCCAAGTGCATCCAGTTTGACTGCATCCTAGGTTCATTTCCCACTGCTCGGTCGTGAGAATACATCTCCCAAGTCGCTTGGGCTTTTCGAGGAGCCAATCATCACACGACCACGTGGTGTGAACTGCGTTGGGTGGCACTGTACCCCGTCTCGGTGCGAGTTACTGACGGGCTACCTGTGACCGAGTACCAACTGGAATGTCCCGAATTCGGAGGTGTGCGCTGCTCATGACTACTGAAAGTACTAAACAACCCTACCAACAACTTTTTTTTATATCTACACGATTTGAGTGTAGGAAGCAGTCGTAAAAAGCAGCAGAACAAGTGACCTCGTGACCATGGATCTTGGACAACTTGCAGGAATTGAATCAGCAAACGAACGCAGGGTGAATAGCGCGAGAATCAGACGTAGGTCGGTGTTACGTACAAGAACAAACAAGCTCACAGAGAAAGCAAACCACTCAACCAATAGGGTTCGATTAAAAAAATTGTCTCATCACTCCCCTAGTACAACTGGGAAGGACACACTAATTAAGGGTCTGGATTTTAGTGTCACGGACATATCCAACCAGGATCACTTGACCAAAAACTAGGACACGCTTAGCAGGGACGCTCGGACCTCTCGGAGCAGCCACAATAACAAATTCGGCGAACAGTTGTACCGATTATCAATCAGAACAAAATCACACGGTCCGTTTCCAAACCGGAATAGAAAACATTCAGGGAACGCCAGAAAGGAAATGATATAATACGGCTAGAGGCTAGGGGACGAATGTCCGTGATACTGGAAAAAACTGGACTACAGTGCTTCTCAACTTTTCAGCATGGACTGGCTTGACCGACAGTTGGATGTTACTGTCTCGTCGATGCGTGACCACGTGATGTGGATTCTATGCTTGAAGGATGGGGGTGCTGTATCCTGTCTAAGTGAAGGCCAATCACACTGCTGCTCAGCCGCTCGTGAACGAACGGTTAAGTGTTCAAACCATCAGTCGAAAGGCCACAGGGGTTCAAGACTCTTTGGAGTTTCGTGAGATGCGCACTGCTGATGAAACAGCTGTGGAGTGTTTCTCAGCTTTTCGTCATAGATTGGCTATACTTACAGGACGAAATCTAAGTACAAATCGGAGTACATTGAAAAAACGAAGTGAGCAACCATTGACACGACCGAATATTGCGCAATCGACCTAGTTCACCCATATCAACGAAGATTACAAACAGTGAACGACAAATATTTTGCACAGTTCAGTGAACGTTCGACAAACTTTCTCGTTGACGAGAACCTTTGGATTAGGTTGAAACAGCTGGTCTCCGTTGGGTTGCACTCAAAGGCAGGACGACTGCTCAAACAATTGATGTGAACGTGCATTCTACAGATCCCGCAAGCACCCACAATTGACTAAATATTTATTTATTGACATTGTTTCACAGAACTACTTGAAAAAAGAATGGCGGCAATATCGAAAACAACTCGAGTGGTGACTGGTTGACTTCGGTTCGCAATGTTCCATGGGGCGATAAGAGTACGATGCTGAGCATTGACCCAAATAAAAAATAGGTACAAGTGCGTTAAGACGTCATTTTTCGGGCGAATGCAGGTAATCGGAGGTGAGGCACGACCGACGGGCCGTTTTTTGCCTGAAAGGATGATTCCGACTGCTGAAAAGTTCCGAAGCGCCAATATCCTGGGAGTACTGCTTGTCCGGCGATTTCTCACAAGGACGGAGAATTTTGGAGTAGACGGAACACGCTACTGGTTGCTGAAAACTCATCATAAACGAGAAATTAAGCTGAGACTCAGGTGAGTCACCCTTGAAAACCGAATTGGTATACAAACGAAGAACTTTTATTTAGAAGTATCGAAGGATATTCAAGAAGAGTTTGGAAAAATATACAGATTGATTTCGCTCTCGAAACAATACAAACGGAGATCCAGTCGGACAAAATCCGTGTTCATTGTGCTTGCCCGTTGTTGCGGATTATGAGTTTGGGGGTGGATTACTTTGTGTCGACATTCAGCATACTTCAGTCACTGAACTGTTTCGCAAATTTTTCTTGTTTTAATGGGTAAATAAGAATCGATCACGTGATTATTTCAAGGCTGTGTTTGCTTATGCTAATTAATTCTTGACAGACAACCACACACTACCATGAGTCAACTCCACTGATCTAGTAGGATCGTGTTCCATGCGGTCAACCTAGATATGCTGCGTTGTTAGACAATTCCCAACACACGTTCGGTGTGGCGTGGAACAGTCTCGAAAAATCAATATTTTTGGTCCCGCGTTTTGAGTACGGCAGCGGAGTATCAGTGTCCAACACCGATGTCACGCTGCCGATGATGAACCTTTAGGTAACTATGCTGCGATATCTCGCATATCGTACCAACTGAAACGTGAACAGTCCGCAGGACATCCACTTAAACGATATCATGAACGAGAGCTTCGTTCGAGTATCCCGTTAAAACCAAATTCGTATGCGAAAGAGACAGATTCTTTCGATAACTGTTTGAGACACGGTACGGACGACGAACCACGTGTTCACTCCTGAAGCTTCAGTTCCGCTGATCCTAGCAGTTGGCCAGATCCACTGAAAACGTATTTAAGGCTTTTGACAAAACACGGCCTCTATCCGTTCCACCGCTCACAGTCAGGATAAAACTAAGCCAGAGCTGAGCCACCTATCTGAAACGTTGTAAGGCAACTAGAAACCGGCAGTGACAGATCTTCGGTGTTCTGGAAGCCTAGTTGACTAAGGTGATGACGCTATCATACCCATCATCCGTAACTGTTGGTTACCCACAAGTTCTACACAAATTCTATCCTAGGTTTGGAGCGACCGAACCTCGTTTCCTGAGCGAATTCTTGTCCTATTTCCTAGAGAACACCTTGGACCTCCTTGTACCACTAGCTCTCTCCTTCCACAGTACTGATTCCTTACTTAAACCCAACAGGGCTGTACCTTTGTCATGGATTTTAATCGGTTCACTCGTATATTTCTCACATCCCTTGAGTTCGCTACCACCATTCACCTCTAAAAAAGAACTCGAAATCAAATGTGCCTGGGCATCCGTCAGTAGTAAAGGTATTCTGACCACATTTCAGCAACCCTCAGGCTCATCCGATCGTCACAAATTGGTTCTCTTCAAAGCTGTAAGCGAAGACCATAGGTGCGCCTTGAGGAAAGCTTCCAGAGTGCTCATGCTAACTTATGCCGTTTGTCCCAAATCAGCTTATCCGGGAGGAAGTAACAAGCAAGTATGGCGAATTTCAAGGGTTATCCTAATGGAAGTCAGACAGGAACTAACTAAAACAAACCAAAAGCGTGGTTGACCAGCAGAACGAAATAGAAGTCCAAACTTGCAAATAAAAACTGCTGGGAGAGGCGGGGTATCTTGAAGTAACTATGTGATAAAAATTATGAACCTCTTTGCTTGCCAGCGATCTAGACATACTCAACCGCGAACTCTGATGCAGCCGTCCAGTCTAACTTCTATTGAGGAGTCTGGCCGTATATCCACCTACCAAGCTGAAGGCTGAAAAAGCGAGCCATCTGCACAGATAGTCTGCAGATGACTGCTTTCGTTCAGTCATTGTCCATAGGCAGAAAAAACAACGAATACTGGCAGGGATTGCGAGAGTACTTAGCCGAGAAAGGGTCGTCGAGGTATCGACCGATTGCTTGCACATCCGCACTTATAAGACTGTCAAGCGGGCTTGGACGAATGATCATTCTGTTGTCTGGATTGGCCTATCGCGTTCGACGTTGGGTGCCGGATGATTCCGCACCGGACCGTCATAACGAGATCCTCAGGGCATACTACCTGGCTTGGGGGCGCCAACACCTACGTGTTGTTCGGGCTTACTGGAATTGAGTATGAGGTAAACCTCACCCGGCGTTTTCAAGACCTTGTAGCAAACCTGGATGGTCAAAACCCCAATCCGCAAAACACAAGACCTATTCTCCATTTTCCGTCCAGTGCAAATACAACGGTGATGTGGGGCTTGAGATAGCTGAGTGGTTAGGGCGCGAACCTACTGATCGGGTAGTCCATGGTTCGAACCCAAAACCAAATCGTTCAGCTGTAACAACCTTTCGGTGCGCAGCTGCCATTCCACCAGAAGGACGCACAAGGGTTGGAATACTGCCAGGTTGCCCAAGCCTAGACAGGGAGAGTCAAGAGGCGGTGATCGGGTTCGAACCACGAACCTTTCAGTCAGTAAATTCGCGCTCTAGCCACTGAGCCATCTCGAATCCAACTTCAGTATATCGACCGCCCCTGTCTAGGCTGGGACAACCCGGCGGTATCTCAGCCCTTGTGCTTCCTTCGGGCGACATGGAAGCTAGGCACCGAAAGGATACAACTACTGAACGGTTACTATTAATATAGGGTTTGGTTGTACATGCGAAACGCCGGGAGCTCATGTGAGTCTACCGGCAGGGTGTGGTGATCCCAGGAACATTCGATGTCATTCAGTGTTTTGGGGCTTAGGGACGTAGGATCCCTCCTCACTCAAAGAATGTCATACAACGGCTTGCTCTGACTTACTGACCAACGTCAGGGAGTCTTGCAACGCTGAATTTCACTTCACCAAAGTCAGAAAACAGGCAGTTCGCATTCTGCATGCACCCACATCTCGAATTTTTTCACTTTGCCCCCCCCCTCACAGTGGAGTTACTACTCCTCCGTTGCACTCTAGCTGAAGGCCACTGACTCATTTTGTGACCCCTGAGGCACGTTTTCAGGTGCAGTGAAATACCAGGTGAATTGTTTGCTAATTATGTAGTCAGAAAACGGTGATAATGATCAACTCTGATTAACTCTTTCCCATCCTGTTCTGAGGAATTTCCAATTACTAACACGCGGTTAAATTTCAAACTTACCTTTCTTCGTGCTGAAACCTCTCCGTAGCTAAATGCAAAAAATCCGACAACAGTTACCAAGATGAATGTTGGTTTGTTTGCTGATCGCAACCACTAAGAAATGGCTACGCTCTGCTTCATCTGCACCGATGACGTCACCCCGACTGACCGTGAAACGGTTGTAATCAAACTGGGTTGTTCAGCGGACGACTGAAGATAGGCATCTCACCGAAACCCTATGGTATTTCTAATGCAGTTCACTAGATGTCTACTGGGCAAACCATACGACGGCGTGCACTGATTGGTCAGAATAGGAGCCAATCAGGATCGAGCATTTTCAGATCGGCGCTTCTCACACGATCATGAAGTTTCCGGCCCCCTATCAGAGTGCCTGAAACTACCGCGCATTTTGAGATACCGTAGTGGACGGAACAGGACTTCAAGGACCGACATAGAATTTGCAGTACAGCCCAATCAAAGATGACAACTGTCTTGTCGTCAACCAGAAACGTCTTGAGAGCAGACGGTGGATGGGACCAAACCAAACATGAGTAGACAAGACGCTTGAGATCTAGGTCTGAACAAGGTACATTATGTGTTGGTCACCCAGTAACACAATGTGAAGCGAGAACACGGAAACTGGAATCAAAAGCGAGCACAGCTTAGCAGATTATCAACTTTTTCCTTGTCCAGAACGTACTCCCGGACTTCTAGGCGCTAAATAAAGCATGAAATAACCCGAGACATCCATGATATCCAGGATAAGACCGACCAGTGGAAAATGGCGGAACGACAAACAGGCATACGCTGGCGATCATTGGACTAGCCTTTCCACAGGATGACCACGTGTTGGAAGATAGGACAGGCGAGGGATGATGTTGTCATTAGGAATTTACTTACTGTACAACTTGAGAAAAGTCCAAATTAGTCTAAATCGTTATCAAGATCGAAAGCATAACTTGAAGGATGATGATGATGATGGTGATAATCGTAATGCCCCGTGCCTAGTCGGGTTAAACTTTTGGAACTGAAGAAGCGCAAGCATATCGGAAATCAAGGCTAAATACAATCCCAACGAATGGAAAATCAAACGTAAGAAAAAAACATAGAAAAAGGTATACGCAGAATCACCAGAACAGCACGTAGGAAATAGGGCAGTGAGCTTGTAGTCATAACATGTGGTCAGATTGTGTAGATGTGTCTGTCAGGAGACGCGGTCAGCTGACTGGTGTGTCCATGAAAATGGGATGAAGGGTGGGGAAATGCGACATCTGAAGGAATCAGCACACAAGGGTGTCTTGTCGGCGAGTGAGCATTAGGGATGTGACGAATACGTTGGAAAAAAAGAAAGCGTGTCCGACCATCGATCCGTCCAAAAGTGATTCACCAACTGACAAGCCAAAACCGGGCATAAGGTCCTCCTCATCTAGCCTGACGAGATGGGGCAATGTGAAACGAAGGCGAGTGGAATTGGGAACACCTAGCGCACCGGGTTACCAGTGAACGCCACTCAGTGTCATCATAGATACTTGGGGTGGACCGGAGCGTGTGTTGGAGAAAAAGACCTGGGGGCATGGTAGATGAAACATGAGGAATAAAGAAGAACTAAGGCAAGCTATTTTCAAAATCGTTCCACAGAAACTTTGCACAAACAAGTGTACATTTACCGCCTTTTAGATAGAACTCATAGGAAACAGTCGTGCGTCTCGGACAGTACAACCCAACCAAAGAACACGCAGTTCACACTGTGGTCCAAAATAACTAACCTTGTCATTTCGTTCACACAAGAATTTGAATTTCTGTTCACGTTTGTGCATGAATACACCATCTAAATGGCCAGTTTCCGCTGATCGAACCTCGATCGCTTTCACTCCCCAGCCGAGGAGCTGACCGGTGGAAATGTAGGCAACAGATGTGGGCGCCTCGCCCCACTGAATAGCGACATTCTTTGTCAGTTTCCCGGTGGTATCGACGTACACACCCTCGGCTAAATTCAAGGCAGAAGTAGAAGGTAGTAGGGTTACCGCCACCAAACTTAATAAGCATTGAATGATTACGCAGGCCACCAGAGAAGTTGTAATATGATGCATAAAGGCTCAAAGGAACACTAAAAAAGCAGTCTGGAACCATCTAATTCTGAGTCGGACAGGAATCAAAGAAAGCAATGGAACTAAAAGGGATGTTCAGATTCAAATGACAAAGTAATTTCACCGACGGTAGGCAAATCCGAGGATCAAACAGGCCAAAATAATGGAGGTTCCAAATAAACTAACTAGGCCCTTCGGGTGGCATGGCAGTTAGGCACCGAAAGGGTGCTACAGCTGACCATGAAGATGAACCACAAGTCAGGAATGGACCAATCAAACAACAGGAACATAGACCGCGAACAAACCAATCAGAACAGGAAACAGTGAACAAGGACAGTATGTAGTGGAGCGACTGAACACAGGAGATGCAGACCGCGAGGCAAGACAGATCAAGAACGGACCAATCAGAATCCGAGTGAGATGATTATGAACAACCAATCAGGTTAGAGCTCAAAGCTGCTCTTTGCTAAGCGCAAGCACGAATAGGGAAAAGGCCCACCTAACGGTGCACCGATGATGCCCCGTCTACAAGTCGATTCCGAACAGATCCAATGATAATATAAAAATGGAAATCCCCTAACATAGGATATGTAGATAGGTTAGGTGAATTTAAATGCTAGTCAAATTCAGCGTCCAGCAATCGAGATTCGAAGACCCAAACAACGAAGCGATCAAAGAAACAGAGTTCGCCTTCATATTTTAAAGAATGTTCGGTTCACTTTCGCCCCAAATGTTTTTTTTTGGGGGGGGGGCAGTCATAACAGAAGGCTGACAGCGTTTTGGCAGACATTAGCAGTTTAGCGGTTGTTGACTGGAATGGGTGCTGGTGCACAGATCCGAGAGTGGATCACGGCCGTGGGAGTATGGGCCAACCTATGGGTCCTAGAGGGATAAACAGCCTGTTCCCTAGGTAGATAGGAAGCTGTGGACAGGCCGCACATCATAAAAGAACAGTCGTAGACGACTGGCGCTGACACCAAACACAGCTGCTGCAGTTGATTTAAGCAAGAAATTAGACCGTCGACTGTCGGTGATCGTGTTATGTACGAGACAAGGAAAAAGAAAAGAATGAAAAATCCTGTGTTTGTTCATCGAATTCGACGCCCGAAGAGTCAGTGGACCGAAACGCGCCTTAGGTATCTGATTTTTCAGCTGTGAATCCCCACCGAATGTGAGTCTGTTTGGGAAGTGACGAGGGAAAACATACAAACAGCATGATGGGTACACTTACAATCATAACATAAGAGGAGCTGCAAGCCATCCGTGTTCGGTAGCACCACGATGCAGTGCGGGATTATGGAGGAACCGGTCTGAAAAACCGAATAAGTGAAGAGAGTGCTATATAAACCGAATGGACTGGAATGACACAAAGTCAGGTGGAAAGTGAGGGCACAAATCAGCCATAATTCCCAAGTACTCTCATTTATGTGCGAATTTGTTCTTGACGGGGAAGACTCAACCGAAACCAGCTGAATTCCTCGCTTATGATGGTTCGGTTGGACGGAAACTCGGGGACTGCGCCAGCCGGATGAGTCCCAAAGAGGGCGGGAACAAGTCGTGGATTGTCCAGGCGTTTTCAGATGCCCCAAGTGGTTAGAGCGCGAACTTACTTAGCTGAAAGGTCCGCGGTTCGAACCCGACCTCTGCCTCTCGATTTTCCATGTCTAGGCTTGGGCAACCTGGTAGTATCCCAGCCCTCGTGCAACCTTCGGGTGGCATGGCAGTTAGGCACCGGAAGGGTGCTACAACTGAACGATAAGCAGTGTTAAGTCTCTGTAAATTGTCCACGGCATCTAAACAGCCACCTGTATGAAAAGATTATATGATTTCCTCACCTGTCCATAATGTTGGCCTTACTACAGTTCTATCCCCTTCCTAGCTGTTGTTATTCTGATGGGAAGAAAACTTGAACAATACAACCAATAAGTGAGAGGAAAACCGGCAATTTAGATCACGGAAGTTGTCGCCAAAAACGGCGGCATAGTTCCTGCTGGGCTAGGACGTATGTTCGACTGAGAACGTGACCGCCGATCAAGGCTACACCACAAATAATGTCGCAGTACAAAGAACCCCACTCCCCTGTATGCTACCATCGTTATGCCATGAATGAATCGAGCTCTTAAAAAACGGTCATAATTGCCTGACCATGAAATTCTGTCAAGTAGTGTAGAACAAGATCATGTGATCACACCAAGTGAATCGTTTCAGGTCACTTTTGGATTACATTGACAGCGCTAACTGACTTAGCAACAGATGGATTGCCGGACGATTCGTACGAAGTTTAAGTCTGTCTTGCTCATGTGACTCAGTCGCTCAAGGACTTTTTGGATTGATAATTGTACGCGCCCAGTGAGATTCTGCTTGCATCACACTAGTCCAAAGCACTGGTCGGTCTAAGGGGAACATCGGATTACGGATGCTGAAGATCAGATGGATGTGGGATGAATGTAACTCTCTCACTCTCTGCGGATTACGCTGATTAGGGCACGTGCTGTGTTTGTCTCAGGACTGTCTGCCTCGCAGAGCGCTTTCCTTAACCTTGTGCTGAGTGGAAACGATCAAAAAGTGAGCAGTGTATGGGTCAATAACTGCCGCCTCCTGACTGAAGACTCCAGGAACTCAACACTGGAAGACATGGCTCAATCAAGCATTCAGTGGCGCTTATGCATCGAAATCCCGGCCTTCAGTGAGCATCTACTCTGGTCCAGAACCAATGGAACATACCGTCGCCTCCAAGGCTTGACTACATCCTCCATTCTCCCCTATTTTCCGGTGACGAAAACAATCGTGACTGGAACCAAAGTACATGGTTCATAGCTGACAAAACTGAACTGATTTGATTAAACCAGTCAAATGTTTAGTCTGGTTCGCCTTCCAACTTACTCGCCAACCAGTTCATTGCTTTTTAATGTCCTAATCCCTACATGTACACAAACCTGAGGAGAACGTCCTAAAAAACCGCAAAAAAAGAAGTGCTTACCATTGAGGGAATGTACAAATCGAAAACTGCATTCGAATCCAGATCGATCGCATGGAAACCAGCCGCAGAACCATAAATAACTTTTAATCGTTGATTCTCCTCCACAGTCAAATCCACAAGTAATGGTCGATGTTTCAAATCCGGAAACCGCTTGAGGACAGAAAGAAGGTATTGAACGTACTGTGAATTGGTTTGATTGTGTAAGCGGTAAGTCCGTTTGAAAAAAGACTGATTTTTCTAGAGGCTTTACTAATACAGGAGTTGACCGATTAGCTCTTGTGAATTCCCGTCAACAAGGGTTCAACTATATGTCAAAGCGGATTTACTGACCGGAAGGTCTGTGGTTCGAACCCGACCTCTGCCTCTCGACTTTTCCTTTCTAAGCCTGGGCAACCTGGCAGCATCCAAGCTCTCATACTTCCTCCTGGTGACACGGCACCAAAGGCACCGAGGGGATGCTACAGCTGACCAAAAGGAAGTCAACTATACGCTCATGAAAGTAAATCTGTTCTATAATGGAGATAGACGTTCCAACACTACCGGTTAGTAATTCGACATCCAAAAACCTTCGGGTTTGTTCGAGTGAAGGCCTTCACACCTATTGGGTTGGTGGGATTTTTTCATTCCCGAACAGATGACGTGTATTTCGTAAATACTGAGACCAGAGTACCACACACGTTGAACATGGACTATTCGATCAGGCAACCAAGAAGGCTATGGGCACTGTCACAAACGAATACGTTGTACGTGGCTTTCCTTAGGACATTTAAACAAGTGCTCTACAATCTTTCGAAAGAACTGCCACAAGTGTGAGAACAAGAAACAGTCTCGGGCATCACCGAAATGTTCCTATCGTCCTGCTGTAACACCCCTTCGGTGCCTAGTTGCCATGCTACCCGAAGGAAGCACGAGGGCCAGGTTGCCCAAGACTAGGAAGAAGCAGTCAAGATGCCTGAGTTGGGTTCGAACCACAGACCTTCCGGTTGGTCCCCTAACAATTGAGGTAGCTCGAGTTCAGATGCCCCAAACATATGGATATTACTTACTGAGGGTTATAAGTAAAATGCAGATTCCATGAAAAACATTCTACCGAGACTAGGGGAATGAAAGTGAATACCGTCGTGTCTAGATGCGAATACGATCCCGACACCCAAAACTATTCTCTAGGCCATAAAGGGTCAAATAATTTTGGAAAATACGATCTTTGTGGATGAGTTGACAGTACTTCGGTCATTCACGAACTATCCGTGTGAATCTCTTTCTATATTCAAGACAAGCTGTTTGGATGACAGTACAGCTACCTGTGAATCAAACTAAGTTTGAAGAAAGAACAGCCTTGAACGGGTTCCAGCCAGCGCGACCAACATTGTTTCGGAGACTGACGTTGATTGATTTCTGTTCACTCCTCGTTGCGACATTACACTGAGAGTGTTTCGGACAAAACTGTTTGAATCTAGCTGAGAGAAATAGGACCAATGACAGCCTGTTGATTCAGGCACAAATCTTCCACACGGACCTGAGACGGCAATCACCAATTGGTTCAATCACATCCACTGTAGTTTTGTTTGAGCGCATGCGCTTCACGTTCTGTCCTCGCTGCGTAATCAGTTGTGGATTGAGCACTTGAATGAATGTACCAGTTTCGGGTTACAGTAATAGTTATCACCTATCCTCATTATTGTTACCAGGATGGTTGGAGCAAATCTGAGACACAAGTCACTGAACGAGACCGACTTTTCAGGACGTAAAGTTCACATTAACGCCGGAGCTATTTAGAAGTGTGTGTGTGTGTGCACAGCTGACTCGGACAGCGTACGCCAATAGATTTGTACTAATTGTAAGGAGCCGATAAACGAAAAAAGAACTAGAAAGCACTTCCAACTTCCCGATTATTGCTCGCATTGCTAATGGCAATGTTTGGAGATTGCTTATATCAGAGGAAGAGGAATCTAAAAAATAGTCGTTCAGCTGTAACATCCTTTCGGTGCCTAACTGCCTTGCCACCCGAAGGAAGCACGAGGGCTGGGCTATTGCCAGGTTGCCCAAGCCTAGACAGGAGAAGTCGAGAGGCAGAGGTCGGGTTCGAACCAGGAACCTTCCGGTCAGTAAATTTCCGCGAGCCATCTCGCCCCCAAAATAGGACTGTATGTTCAAACAAGCATCCATCAGTAAGAACCAGAATCAAGTGAGGCGGGCAAGTCATGGAACAGGTAGAACAGAGGTTATGGAGACCTATTAGGCACCAGTTTACTTGAAGACAGCAGGGTTCGAACTCCCATCAGCTGAAGTACTGCGCACAAACTCGTCTTGCAGCCACACAGCAAGCTCCGGTTGTGAAAACCGACAAGGTCGAAAATTTCGTCAATGTCGATAGATCATCAAAATGAGTTTGGGGCCGTTGACAAAACACTATCCGCATGCCGACAAGTGTAGGTTACTTGGACTTACTGGGCAAAGTCATAGAAAGAAACAAAAGTCAGACCATTCCCAGTCAAACTGTAGTCACGTGATCAGTCTGACCCAAAATGGAAAAGGACAGTTAAAGAGTACACTTCTAGGTCCCACTGAACACAATTTGAAGGTAGGCGTTGTTTGGCGACCGGCCTTTGATGAAGTATTTAAGTGAAATATGGGGCGAGATGGCCCAAGTGGTTAGAGCGCGAATTTACTGATCGGAAGGTCCGTGGTTCGAACCCCACCTCTGCCTCTCGACTTCCCCTGTTTAGGCTTGGGCAGTGTCCCAGCCCTCATGCTTCTTTCGGGTGGCATGGCAGTTAGGCACCGAAAGGGTGTTAAGCTGGATGGTGGTATGTGAAATATACGAACAGAGGTTGATTCAGTTTCATCTAAGAGCATGTAATCAACCTTCGTTTTTCGGAGAATAGTGCGTATCACGGACCATAAAAAATCGCATACCTTGAATTCCATGAATTTATGATACGGTCTCGGTGCCCACGCGTAGATCACAATTGAATCCCGGAGCGCAACCAATAAAAATTTGATGTTTTCGTACTTGACTGTTAAAAAAATTGAAAAAAAACACAGGGATATCAGAGTTGTTATTATTATTATCGGCTGGGTTAGTTGTAGTTTCATGAAAGAATGGAACCAAGTAGAACAGTAGATGACGATGAGTCGAATACAAACAACTGACCTATTTTGAAATGTACAGCGCCCTGGAGATTTTCGCCAACGTTGACCCAGCCGTTCTTCTTGTCACACTAGAACGTTAAAAACAAGCAGAAGGGGTCAATGAAAGGTGAACCATATCACACGCAATTGGATCACATACCTGACAAACTATCAACGTTCCAAAAAAGGCATTGAACAATTGCGCGATTCAGTCTGACTTAAAACACGACCACGAACCACGTTGTGTGGGGGGAACAAACTGATGAGTTAACGCTGAAAACTCTAGACTGAAAGCTGGCGGTGAGGACAAATGGGCATTGCGATCTAGCGAACCGAAAGTAGAAAGACTGATAGGTAGGGTGAAACAGTCCTAGTTACAAGCAACCGATTTGCGTCGGGAATTCCGCAAATAGTTTACAAAATTCAGCAGCTGAGGCTTCTAGAAGTCAATAAACTGCCACCCCCAGTTGCGAGGATCAAGATAGACTACAGGTTTTCAATAGTGAGTTACGTAGCTCACGAGTACTCCCCTGGAGCCCGACTACCCAATGAGGTGGGACATTCAGCTTCCAAAATGTCTTCCCGTTGAGATGGTTTACACGCTCTCCTTGGAGTTGCTTCGTCGCATCTAACAAGTTTCGCTCCTCCACAGATGTATGAAAACATGGGTGGGACATCAACAAGGTATGAGCTAGGCTATGAAATTCATCAACTATCAGAAATGCGAAAACCACACAAAGTTCGAAGCACGTGAGGCACACACCCAACCTGTACATCCACATCAATCACGTTAATATTGTATTGCTGTATGGTAGCAAAACATGGCCTCTGCCGACAGATGATGTGATGCGTCTTCAGGTTTTTTATCACCTGTGCCTCAGAAGCGTTTCTGGTGTTGGCTGGCGCCCATGGATTAGTAACGAGATGATCAGGAATCGTCCTCACAAGAATCGGTAAGGTGATTTACAGCATTCGGGTGAGGTCATCAAAATGAAAACGAAATGTTAACCAGCTAATGCCAATTGAGTACCCGACCATGAAGGCAGTAGGATATTCTTAGCCTAATGTTTGAAACCTTCGACCTTCAAGGGCCAACCGAAACAGTCACTGAGCACTGTGTATCGCCCACGACAGACTTACTGCAGCAACCGAGCTGCCCGACAGACCAAATCAGAAAACAGGTAGAATCCTTCTAACGTGGCTTGCGGGGGAAACCCTACGTTGACAGACCAAAAGGAGAAGACAGCAGGAAGGCCGGACCCCTGAAAATAACCCCCCAGAACGTCTGAAAGTTACTGGGAACTTCTAATTCCTCCAAAATCGCTTCAGGAGGGCCGTCGAATCTACATATCGGAAAAGCCAACTATTGATTGAACGTTCAGCGACGATTTACGATTTTCGAGTACACAGGCGTGGCCAAGAAGCAATGCCAATCAATCACTCAACATCGACCGGATATCATCATCATCAAAGACAGCAACAACAGTGTTGACACTGATGCTTCACTGCCGTACAACCATAAAGTTCGTCTAATTTCATATATATATATATATATATAATTATATATTAAAAGCCCTAGAGTGAAAAGAAGAGAAAAAGAGTGGATGAGGGAGGGGACCTAGTGCTGGCCTATGTCAAGCATTCTGAGGTGCCTACACCTCCAACCGCTCAATCAGACAATCTGGAAAGAAACTGACAGCATGAACGCCACTGACATCGATTAGCCGCCATTTCTTGCAACGTCTCCAGCCAAGCACAGGCGGGGTCACGGGGACCCCATCCTGGAAGGCGTACAACACCAACAACACCCAAACTCTTCGTGATCTCTTTCACGCCTTTCTGCCAAGTCATGCGCTGTCCACCTCGCGGTTTGCGCCATGCTGAAGAGGGCACGGACAACAACACTCGTCTCGGTAGACGGTGTTTCGGCATGCGTAACACATGACCGAGCCATCGTAGTCGGTGGTGCTGGATGATTTCCCCAATTGAAGTACCTGCATCACAACCAAATGCCCGTTTTCTAATCACCTCGTTACTAACACGAGGTGATAGCCTTGATTCAAGGTCAAAAGTGCACCTTAAATGCCACTACGCTCTCGGTATTCTGCATTCGCTTGCTCATAATAAAGCTGCCCTGCTCGTGTCGCGTGAGTCTTTTCTGTCACCAAGGTTATGGAGCCGGGGTTCGCAGTCAGTTACAACAAATCGGAAGACCCAACGAAATCAGAGTACTTGTTAAAAAAAAACGTGAAATCGAACTATTCTGCAAACTGTAAAAAACACGTACCCCTTCACTTTTCATAATTTTACTCCGTAGCCAGGATAGGTAGTAGACACGCAGCCGGTTTTTCCGACCGGACAAAGTGACCAAAATATTTTGCCCCTCGAGAACAGCCATTTGCGAGAAGCGCCGTCGCGTGATAAGCGTATAGACTACAAAGGGATGGGTGAAACCGTAATTAACTGGACGAAGGCGAGTGACAAGAAACAGCAAAGAACAGAAATGCTTATGAAAGGATCTGCAGTGGTGAAAAGTAGACTTAAACAGACACGAATGAGTGAATTTGTCGAACGGATTACGTGAACTCTCACCCCGTCCTTCTCCACTACGGTCAAGCAATGACAGACCGTTGTCAAGACCGATCAACAAGTTGACTCCCCACATTGCAGCACAGAGGATTTCAGAACTGAATCGTCGTTTGTAAACTTGTATTTCAGGTGCCTCCTCGCTCATGGCTTGCAGGCTGGGGTCTACCGGGATGGGGGTCACGTTGTGAGCCGGGAGACCGGCATTGTTTAGGGATAATGCAGTGGACGGCATATGCATCGAAGGAGTCGACTGGATGTGTTGCACGGCATGAACGTTGACCTAAAATCACGGAAAACAATGTGACTGAACAAGAGGGCCTAGCCGAAGAACTACGTGGCATAAAAGATATATGCATTTGCAATAGGGCGCACCTGGTTCTTGCCAGAGAAGTCGCTGGGATGACTCGTGACCGGATAGGATTGGTCTCCCGCGCGTCCAATAGCCGAACTTGGATCGCTGTGCAGCGCAGATGTGTGTTCAATTCCCAAAGGCAGGAGAACAGAGTTACGGTCCGACCTAGCATGAGGAGTCTGGGACTGTGTGACAGGTCGTTTTGGAAGATCGCGGTTAGCTGTAATGAATATTCACGGCAGAGAGGAACCGAGTAAATTTAGAGAGAGAGAGAGAGAGAGAGAGAGATAACATGGCAGTCATGGTCAACTAAATCACAATCAAATTCGAAACCGAGTTCGAGGTGAGGGGTCTCAGAAAAGTACGGCCTACAGTAATTCCCACAGAGGACAGAGGTATTTAGTAGGGTTTTGATCTCTAGGTCCACTAGATCATGGCTCATGGGGAACGTTGTCGCAGAGGTAGGGGTTGTTTCATTGGTAGAGAATTGCTGCGTCGAGAAGTGGAACTCGCAACTCGCGAGGAGGCAGGATGGACATGGGGTTTAAAATGTATCTAAACAAAAATACGCACTTGATGAAATGTTCGGACTGGAAGCACGATTATTTGGCAGTGGATGCTGATGCTGATGGTTGTGGTTCTGATAAACGAGCGTGCCATTTGTGTCCACGTTCGCTGAAGCTTGACTGGGAACGATGACAGCTTGCGAAACCTGAGGAAGGGCGAAAAACAGAATATCACGAAGTTCCAGAACAAACATTCCATGCTTCATAGTGAGGGACACCGCTCCTACATAGCTGGGAATTACAAATTGTTTGAGAATAAAGTCAAGAATAACGATTCGTGAATAAAGTCGCTTCGGGTGTTTAAAAGGAAGTTATAATCATCACGGACAGCATGACATCAGTGTTTAACACAGGAAATTCTGCACACGAATAGAGGAACACAGCGGGGCCATCAGGAGACATGACCCCTATTCTTGATATCCAGGGGGCGAGATGGCTCAAGTCGTTAGAGCGCAAATTTACTGATCGGAAGGTTCGTGGTTCGAACCCGACCTCTGCCCCTCGACTTCCCCTGTCTAGGCTTGGGCAACCTGGCAGTATCCCAGCCCTCGTGCTTCCTTCGAGTGGCATGGCAGCTAGGCAGCGAAAGGCTATTACGATCCTTGATATCCATACACGAAGACCAAGAGTGTTTAAAAGGAAGTTATAATCATCACGGACAGCATGACATCAGTGTTTAACAAAGGAAATTCTGCACACGAATAGAGGAACACAGCGGGGCCATCAGGAGACATGACCACTATTCTTGATATCCAGGGGGCGAGATGGCTCAAGTCGTTAGAGCGCAAATTTACTGATCGGAAGGTTCGTGGTTCGAACCCGACCTCTGCCCCTCGACTTCCCCTGTCTAGGCTTGGGCAACCTGGCAGTATCCCAGCCCTCGTGCTTCCTTCGAGTGGCATGGCAGCTAGGCAGCGAAAGGCTATTACGATCCTTGATATCCATACACGAAGACCAAGAAGGCCATGAATTTAATCTGGAAAACGCAAAAATTTTGGCATACGGAGATACGAGACTAGGAAGGGAAATTCTGGGAGTATGGTATCCGGCGGCGGATTCGATCATCTGATGCATTGAACTGGATTCAATTTACGCACCAATATGTGCAAAAAACAAATGTCTCAACCGGAATACAAGGGGAGGGAAGGACAAGCTCAAAGGTCACGTGATCATCGATCAATCAGGAAATAGGACACCAGAGTAACCAATGGAACCATCAGACCGAACTAACCGTTATCGAGGGTTAGCCTCGGCAAGCAGCACGTATGTTAACACAAACGCAACACTGCTCAACGCACAACCACCAACCCATTGCTACGCACCATTAGGCTGCCTAACAACGCACTGATGATGTCACCTCGATTGGGGATGAAACGCTTGCAATCAAATTGCTCAGCTCTACGGACAAACCAACAATCACTTATGCGGCTGCTCCGGCAGTCGAACGCATCTACCACATCAATCGGTTCAACTGCAAATCCAAGTGAAGCCCGGGTATTTGCTTCCGCACCCTCTCCAAGTAATTAGTGTCATCGAACTTTTGAGGTTAGGTTATAAGCAAAACAAATGCACACACTCCATTAGCATAGGGAAGAAAGCAAACCACCCGTTGACCACAATGGTCTGGAGCCCTGAGACGAAACTGAGGTGGTTGTGGAACATTTCTTACCTTACCCATACCTATTAAAGAAGTAATGGGTAAGCTGGGTTCACAGACGGTTCTCCCAACACCGGTTGTTATCAGGTGACGCAAATCAATTCGGATTGAAAGAGCCCTCGGTCGGTCTGGAACTGGTCCACGTGGGGTGATGAGTGAATACAAGATGAATACGCCATCCGGATATATTACAAAATTTGCGGAAAAAACGATGTAAAACGCATTGCTGGATGTTCACGGGCATCCAGCAATGTGCTAGGACGATTCTGACTACTAGGGCGGCTCAGCAGTAGTAAATCGACATTGCTGAGTTAGACAACAAGAGAATTCGAATAACACAACGATGACTTACCTCGGTGCACGCACTCACCGCAGCCGTCCACTGTGACGCAGCCGGAGATCCGGAGGCGTTAGCAATCGAAGCCAGACTGCTGAGTGTTTCCCTGGTGAATTCATCCGACAGCCTTTAGTTGAGGGGAAATAAGGTTACTGGTTCACTACAGTTGTACGATGGATACTTCAAGAACAAGTAAGAACCCGACAAATTGAGTAAACGTGCTGAATGAAGTTGAACTTATACGTATAGTGTAGTGGTATATAGTAGTATACAAGCAAGTCCCCAGAACGTGGGACTGTTTCACCTACGCCATAGCTGGTCGAAATACCTGAAAACACCAGCTTGCTTTCTAGTTCGAGGTGACTCAGCGGTTAAGTTGCGCGCGATTAATGACCGGAAGGCATGTGATTCGGACCCGACTCTGGCTTATCGATTGCTCGTGGCTAGACCCGTGCCCTGCTAGGCTAGGCTAGGGTAACATCTCAGTACTCGTGCACCGAAAAGATATCATATCTGAAAGAGTATTTTTACCATTAGTAGTAGTATTTATTGTCTAGAAGGATAGCTGGCTCTCTGGACAGTTTGAGAATGTACGGGCAATAGTTCCGCACCAGAAGACAGGAATAGGTCTACACCTGGCGAGATATGCTGAGGACAGTGATCATCTCAACGAAGAATTAAATCCATCAGATGTGACGCTCATTCCTCTTTGATTCAACATCGCCTGAGCAATGCTCCTCTTGGACTGGGGTGACTATACATTCTGGAAGTACTGGACTGCCGTTGGGATCTCATCAGAGTAGCACATATCCTTTGTCGTGTCGGGATTCGCGCACACCGGATATCTGACATACGGGATGAGAGTTGTCACTATGCCATCAGAGCGTTCTGAACAGGCGGACATGTTCAGTCTTGAACGACGTGTGTGTGTGTGTGTAGACAACCCGACTGTTCGGAAGACGACTAGGCAGCTGATCCACTTGTTTTAGCCACTAACCCACAACTAGTCCAACTGTTGAAAGTGAGAGAACCGAAATATGATCGACGCATTGGTATGGATTAACGTAGGAACACTAGTGGCCAACCGTTTTTGTAAAAAGCTTGCATCCTTACCATATTTGGCTTTACAGACTCAGTAAACTACACACGTTTCGGGTCCGAGGTGTGCCATACACCTAGACGATGTCACTTCGGGAGGCCAGGAAGGTTGAATCACCTCTCGCAAAAAAAATCATAGTGCGGCATTGTGCCGTGTTAAAATTAACATATACAACTGGACACGCTGAGCGGATGTCAATCAAGCGAAGTGCTTGATTGGCGCCATTCCTACAGACAGACGTGTTTGACTCCACACTAACATCACCACTACGTGTTCAGTTGTACGAAAACTTGTCGGCGGTACCCTGGAAAACAAAGTCTTTGCACAGCAGTCATACACCGGTCTGTAGTGTTTTTCAAGGAAACCATTTAGATGAAAAGTCCCGCAAAACTGCAGTAGCTCTCTCTCTCTAAATATACACGCTGTAAAATCATGCCTTTGGTAGGACGCCCGGTTTTCGGACAGCTGCAAGCAAGAAAACCAATGTGAAAGTTGAATGAAACCTTTGGTTGGGTTCGTTCAGCTGTAACACCCTTCCGGTGTCTAGCTGCTATGCCACCCGAAGGAAGCATGAGGGCTGAGATATTGACAGGTTGTCCAAGCCTAGACAGGGAAAGTCGAGAGGCAGAGGTCGGGTTCGAACCACGGACCTTGAGGTCAGTAAATTCGCGCTCTAACCACTTGAGCCATCTCAGCACAGTCATCTGGGTATGAAAGGAAAGTGAAACTGATGTGCTGATGAGAGCCATCCCAGTCATCTGGGTATGAAAGCAAGGTGAAACTGATGTGCTGATGAGAGCCATCCATCCAGGTTACACAACGTCAGACATGATCCTGAATAATTGTGACTTTATGGTCAGACTGGTGTGAAGTGGGCGCTGATTGGTCAAACAGCAAGTAGCATACGATAGAGCTTTCGCACACGCGCTTTATTTAGACCAGAGTTAAGCGCAGAATATCAACGAGAATAAATTAGGATAGAGAAAATAAGGGACTCACAAAGCTTTCTTGGGACCTTCTTGAATGTTCGTATCCCGACCAGCATCTGTGGAGATGGGAGGACGTTCTGAACAGACTGAGTCGAGTTCTCTTGAATTGGAACTCAGTTCACGGGTGCGGTCAAACACGTTCTGACTTCTGGATCTCACCACGGACAGAGTAGACCTGATGTTTGCAGTCTCCTCAAGATCGGCACCACACTCCTCTTCCTCGACTACAACCACATCACCGTCATCATCATCCTCGTCTTCCTCAACGCCCGTGTTCAGTTCGGGAAGGTCATCACTTCCAGCAAATAACCGTTGTGATCCATCAAGACCTACTTCCGGCTGTTCACCGTTAACTGATTCCGAGTGGAATACTGTGGATGGATCGTTCTGGGTGGTGTTTTCGACCACAGTCAATCGGCGAACATCAGCGCCACACTCCTGACTGTCAGACGGTTTTGTGGAAGCAGCTTGCTGACAATGACAAGAAGATGCAGTAGATGCAGACGAACATGTGGCACATTGGATCTCTCTGGAACCCGAGGAAGGGGATTCACTCCCGGAGGTAGATGTAGTCACACTGCTGCCGCTGCTACTGCTACCGGTCTTGCTAGTTGGTGTGTGCCGGACACTACTATCGGATGACGACGAAGATGATCGGGAAGCTGGTCTGTCTAGTCGATGAACTCCGCTTGATTTATGTTTTGGAGTTGGTGGGATACCGTTCCGCTCCGCTTGTGATGACTTGCCATTTGGAGTAGATCCATTTGTAGTCGGCGCACGATGAGGAGACTTGGGTGAAATAGAACCCAAATCTGTAAGTTGCGCAGCCAATACGTCCAGCTCCTGGCGCGAGAGAGCCAACCGAAAAGAAAAAAAATAGTTAAAAACACGAACGCACGAGAAGCGATTTCCTGTCTATCAAAAAATAAAACGATACACAACACAAGCGCGGCACAGGTAAGACAACCCCGGTGTGGAATGCGATAGTCAGAACAAAAAGGAGGGACCAGATGGTAGTTGATGAAGCGACCGATGAAGGCGACATATTAGAACAACAAAAAACAAAACGAAACAAGAATAGGATTACCACGAGACGACAAAGAAATGAGATGATGAGGAAACATGAGGAAAAACACATAGGCTGCGAGCAGTGGGTAGTTTTTCATTTCAACGGTATCGATACAAAATACTTGACTAAATGTAGGCCCAGAATAATCAGATCTCATAGTCGAGAGCACCTGCACCTATGACCACTCAGACAGAACACACTACTCATAAGGTTGCTGAAAACTATTTGACAGCCCACGACGCAATCACCGAGTTTTAGCCAGGAGATTTATGTTCTACTTTAACCGAACTGGACGCCAGTCGCGAAATACACTAGCAAACGAATTTGATTTTAATCAAATGCTCAACTGAAACTCATGTTTATGGTATTGCTCAACGGAATTTGATGCACAGAGGCTGCCACAGGTTTCTGTTGACATGATATTCGAGATGTCGCAGTACATTGCACAGATAAATGACCTGTGTATCTAGACTTCTCCTGTCTAGGCTTGAGTAACCTGGCAGTATCTCGGCCCTCGTGCTTCCTTCGGGTGGCATGGCAGCTAAGCACCGAAAGGGTGTTACAGCTGAACGATTTTTTTTACCTACTACTCATAAGGTTGCTGAAAATTCTTCAACAGTCCACGATCGGTTTCCACCGTGTTGGCGCCCATCAGGTACAGTAGTCCCCAAATCTCCGTCAACCTTAAGAGTAGTATGTTTCCTCCAGACAATGTTGAATATCGTCCCTAGTGGAACATTCGGTAGTCTTTGTGCAGTACATTCAGTTGAAAAATACCACAAATAAGATATTCATTTTAGGTTCAGATGATTCTCACGTTAAAACTGAATTCTATTGCACCGATGAACGACTTTCAACGTTGATCCATGCCGAGATTAAGGGAACCCGTCACCACGCTTATGAGTTTAATCATAACACGACGGTTAGAAGCGGCGTACAGTTAAATAGAAAATAAAAAATAAATCGTTCAGCTGTAACACCTTTTCGGTGCCTAGCTGCTATGCCACCCGAAGGAAGCACGAGGGCTGAGATACTGCCAGGTTGCCCAAGCCTAGACAGGGGAAGTCGAGAGGCAGAGGTGGGGTTCGAACCACCGACCTTGCGGTCAGTGAATTCGCGCTCTAACCACTTCAGCCATCCATAACGAGGTTTTTGAGGTGCCCGGGTGACTCTGTCGTTGCTCGATGGTTTTGCGTCCACGACACGTCGGTGAAGCATTGCGATTGGGTGCGCAACACCGCATCCGGGCCATGAATTCCACATTTTTAACTACAAATCAACTACCACGATATCAGAGTCGGTTCGTCAACAATGTGAGCACCAGGTTCAACGGTCGCTTCAAATGCGGCGTCCGACAAAGAATTAGGGCAAAACTTGGCAGGTATTTTCAAACTTCCGCAGTGAAATATCACGACGTTGCACAAAGCCCTGAGACGAAGCAAACTGTGTGGTTGGTTTCTGTTTTCGAAACTTTATTGCCTGGACAGGCTCAATCGACAAATCCACTCGAGTAACATCAGAAAATCTATCAACGGCGACGCACAATGAGAAAAACCGTTGTCACGACATATTTTTTCCATAATCGGAACACCAATGGGTAGCTCAGTTGATATCGTTGTGTCTTCATCAGCCCCGATAGAAGTGAAAATAAATGGAACCAGACACGAGGAAACTAGATTCCATGCGAACCTATGCCACAGAAAATGGAAAATGATCACCTCTTGCGGCACATCGTCTGATTGCGAACCAGCCGGTACACACAACCTTGACTGTTCGGAGCCAGCACCGGCCACATTGCCATTAATGGTGTGACATGATGAAAGATTGTCATGCATCTCGGAGGATGCATGGCCCGGCCCCGGGTCACATTCATCCTCCTCTTCAACCAGTATTAATTCGTCCGGTCTCGGTTTGGCCAAACGGCGCTTCATCTTTGGGCCAAGAGGAGGTTGTGGAGATATCTTTGCGGACGTTTTGGTTTGCATTGCAGAGTCATTGATAAGTTTGCGCTTTTCAGCATTGGACCCAAACCAATCATCCTCGTCGTCGTCGTCGTCCACAGACTGAGCACCGATGGTGGGTTCGGCACTTGGGATCGGTTGGATGAACGGAATCGGGTGAATAATAGGCCCAGCAGGTAGGGGTTGATATGGGAAATGATGGGTTTCTCTGATTGCAGAAGCATTCAACGGTACGCTGACTGGTCGGTCCAGCAAAACACTGGCCATAAGCTGATGATGCTGTGCCGGTTTGTGGGGTGGTGCTTGTTGGCCGAGCAAACCTGGGTGAAGCTGTTGTCGTAAGTAGACCAGGGTAGTTGACATTGGAAGGGCCTGTGCCTGTCTTAGTAAATGAAACAAGTTCATATGGAAACCCTGGACGCTGTTCTCCGCTCCCATCCGTGCTAAGTCTTCTGACGGTGTGGGCTGGTTATGCAACTGAGGCAGAGGATGGAAACTACTATCTAAGGATATGCGGAATTGCCCCGGTGGCGCACACAGATCAGCCGTCGTTAGGTTATCAACGGATGTCCTCAGATCAAGTGCGTTGAGAGTACCTGCCGCCGCAAGGTCAAGTACTAAACCCTACGGTCACCACAAGTTGGACCACATAAAAGAATGGAGCGCAATGATGACACACAACATAAAAGTGTAAGGATGCGTCGGTAGGTGGATGCCAATTGTCCGGATGGGCAAAAACGAACAAATGAAATAACCGAGAAAAACATTAGGTGTAAGCATGCCCATTCGTTTTCGATTGACGGAGGCGATGAACCCCGGCGTGTGTCAAAAAATAGGGAGCGAAAGGAGAGTGGTGATGACATGATGAGTAAAACAGATGCAAATGATCAATCGCATCCAAGAAAACTAATCCTTGGTCATCCAAAAGACGAAGGGCAAACTATCATTTCTAAGTAAACGAAGCAATTACTGACTCCCGTGGTCGCACAACCGTTACCATGGTGAAAGGAGAAACCCCTTCACTGTGAAGTTATTTATTACCAAACATGAAACAAACGGCTACAGGCTATTAGACACGAAAGTACACATTTCATCTGCACCGTTTTTAAAAGTGAACATTCCTGGACGTACTTTGACTAGTAAACAACTGTAAACGTACACTGCAAAGCAATTCCATAGTTCCAACATTAGCCTTCACCTTTCGTCAGATATGGGGCGGAACCGGGACACCGGACAACAGACTACTTTCATGCTTCATCAGTAGTATACACCGTTATAACTGTACTTTGTTTGTAGAGTAGCCCATTGGTTTATATGGAATACATGATAGCTTCAGGTCTTTATAAATGTATTTACGACAAAGTAATGCTAGAATGTTTAGGTTGATCGAGAAGCGTCGAGCCAAGGCATTCATCTGTGATTGGTCGATATTATGGCCAATCGGAGAGGGAGTCTTTCTGATATGCTGACAGTTCGCCGTACAAATATCCAACGCACAAGGAAATCGCCTAATATCACTGGCCAACTTCAGGACATCACGACAGTCGACTATGCACCATTGATTGTACGAGGAATCAACGAGGATAGGGTATGGGGTAACAGCCAGGACAGATGAAACGCTAAGATAAAGGTTAAACTGAATGGTGTGCATTCTGTGGAACATATTCTCCAAGATAGTAAGCCAACAAAGGTTGAGAGAACCGCAGTGTAGTAAAAAAAAGAGAATTGTTTAATTACCTTATCACTGAAAAACCATCTTAGCGCGACGATACTAAGAAAAGAACCTATGAGTAATTATCTCTCGTGAGGTTGAACAATTTATTGACTATTCTGGGAGCGAAAAAGGGTATCATCTATCGATTACTTTGCTCCTGGTGGGCAAAACGTTGAGTTATAAAAAGAATCTGCAATTATCCTCGTGTTTTTTCCAAAAAAACAATCAACCGAGACAACGGGAATACGTCGGAAAAATCAGCAGAATACAGCTTCATTAAAACACATGGCCAACAGGCCTTAAACCGAGAGTACCGAAGGAAATGAAATCTTTGAGGAACGGTGGTTCTTCAGTTGGGACCTAACACTCAAACTTGGTAAAGCACAAGGTGACCTGTCGCAAAGGGTAAAAGGCGCTCTCTCCTTCAGTGATAAATTTGCGAGGCAATGTGGTAACTGAAAACGACCTTCGGAATCGATAAACGTCACCAGAACTGGAACGAGGTATCGGAAAAGTTCACTCCGTGTACAAAGAGTGGAATGTCAGCTCAGTTGCATGGTAGCAAGCAAGAATGAACTAATAGCCTACCAATCCACAAAGCAGATTATAGTGAAAACAGTGAGCGGATTAGGAACGTGAACTTACCTCAGGCTTAGTCGAAGAAACATGAGAGGACGGTCCGGTTCTGAGACGACCACCAGGCAATGCGGGTGGACGCAGTTGGCCAGACGAGATGGCCTCTGAGGCACCGCCATCCATGGCGGTGGAGAAGACCACGTGTGCATCTGTGGGTATGACACAAAAATGGACCTCATCGTTAAACCATTCAACTCACATGGTAGACTATAAACCGTCTCGGATCATTTTTGCAAGACGTCCGTCTATCTTCGGCATCATACACGGCGTACAACTTGGGGAAACTCGTGAGATTTGCTACCAAGTGAAAAGACAAACGAGTTGAACAACAGTTTTCTAGTGCGCTGGAATCAAACTAACCTAGTTAAAGAAAGTCCTGGAATGTACAGAGGATCAACCAACCTGAAGGCAGATCGTTATCTCTTCGATTTGGAACAGAACGAGAGCCGTAAGACATGGAAAGCAAAATATGTTGCATTCTTTTTGATGTACACAGTTCCGCAGCCAAACCAAGAGCAATGCAGTTCAGGACTAAAGAAGGTCTGGACTGTAGAAGGTCATCTCTATTACCGTTACTCGAACAAAAAACATCCAGTCCTGTGAGTCGTATAAGCTGGGTGAACACACCAGCGTGCAGTGCATCACGCCTCCAGCTGCTGTCAGGGAAATGCCCTGTAGTGCAGTTTCACTCTCTTAGACGTAACTTCCAACTAGCCGACCGGTGTAGGTTCGATATCCGAAAGCCGTTCAGGAATGCAAGGATGCAGTCCAGAAAGGCACTCCGGTGGCCTTTACCACGCGTTTCTAAAAACAGCTGATCAGTTCCTTTCGCCAGAGGACGGGAGGAAAGGGATGATTAAAACCAACTTGGTCGGTAAAGTTGAAAAAACAACCGGGGCGCTCTCGTCCCACTAGACAAAACAATTCTCGTTTAAAACTTGCCCGTGCAACGGGTGGTAGGTGCTGTCATGCGTGCAAACTACTGACGTCAAACGGTCAGCATTCAAACTCCGGTAGCACAGAGGAAATGGACTATTGACAAAATGTAACGACCACAAACCCGGGGATGGCAGTTCTTTGCTATTCAGATTAATCGTACAAAGTGAAGAGGACAGTTGGGTGAAAGAATGACGTGAATACAGGTTATTTATAATCTCCAACTGTCTGCGGTCTGTGCACCGTGTGTCTGGATAGGAACAACCCGGGACTGTTTGGACCCGACATGTGCAAGAGACCACACCAAAGATGCAACCGAACACGGCAAAACAGCACAATCTTGCCGAATACCACTGATCAAAATGGAACCGCTTTGTGAAGATAAACACTCCGTTACTTTCATGCGTTGCTGTCTGGACGTAACACATAACAGGTAACATTAGGTTGATGAAAACCTCAGGTACATTATCCTTTTTGGACTGCATGACACATAAGGTCAGGGGGTGATTTTGAATCACCCATCTTCACGTCAGTATTCGCTAGTATTGCCTCATCAATGTTTGGGCCTGTAAGGGCTCTGTGCACAGAAGTTGGTCCATATTGAAGAAAAGAACAAACTCCGGAGTAGTGGATATCCAGCTAGTTTGATTAAGCGTCATTTACGAAGGGTATTGGTACCGGTGGCGTAACCCACGATAGATGAACAGTGCATAGGTTGCGTTGACTTGGCCACGTGCTCCGTATGCCAGTCGGCCGACTTCCTCGAAGGGCTCTTTTCGCACAACCACGTGAAGGGTGCAAACTAGCCAGTGGTGGTCACAAAATGGCTACGCAACGAAGTATGAATGCAATTACCAGCAAACTCAGCTGTGCTGGTGATTGTCCTCTTCCTGGATGAGGACTTCGAGACGGAACACATCGACGGTTAGAGATATTGTCAAATATGGCCAAGTCGCACCCTCAATGGCGCTCGTGCGTCCAAGCTATTGCCTTCAATGCATAGCTCCCCTCCCAATTAAGAGACCACTGTATTTACGCCTCACTCATATCAGCTACCGACTCCAGTGTGCAGCTATCTCCCCAAATAATTGGTGAACCACTGCAGGGTGAGTACGCGGATGATGATGATGATGATGATGATGAGTCGAGCTGACAGGTGGTGGTGTGCGGTTATCAGAAAGAGGAGTCATCAATAGAAGTAGCTTAGATCTGAAATGCATGAACCAAATCGACCAAAAAATCCACTCAATCTCACCCTCACTGCACAACTAACTTGTCATAGCACCTACAGGCACACACAGACCAACAAACTTTACCAGTGGCACTCAAGGTAAATCACCAGTTAAAGCACCTCGAACCAGAAGATCAAAGAACCAAACCTGTTAAAAAAAATAATTTGAAATTCCCCCAACCCATCGACCGTAAGATTTAGGCAACCACACCAAGCTACAAGACCTCTTAATTGACATTCAACACTGATCTATTCTGCTAATCGGAAGAAGTCTTGTTCACTGGTTCCCCGTCTACCTTAAATCTTGGCCAACATGGAAACCTGCTCATTTGGCCCAACGAAGCTTATGAAACAAAAACGAAACATTGGTAAGTTAAAAACTACCGAATGTTTTTACCAAAAACTTCTGAAGCGTGATGAGTACACTTGCTCGCTTGAAGAAATCAAGGTATACATCATTCTAAGGTGGTCAAAAATGACAAATGCACCCTAATCTTAGCAAAATACACTCATTTGCAAACAAGCTTGGTTTTGTGAGAGACTCACCTGGAACCCAGCTAAATCTCTCGTTTATGATGTTTATGATTCAGCAAATGAGTGTATTTCGCTGAGTTCGTGCAATTTGGGTTCAAGTAGGAAATAAGATTGACGGAAACTCGGGGACTGCGCCTACCTGATGAGCCCGAAATGGAAGGGCGAAACCGGTCGTGGGCTGTCAAAGAATTTTCAGTAGCCTTATGAGTGGTGTTTTACGTCTATACACCATAATCTTGTTGCGGGTGGTCGAACGAGCTTCAAAACTTCCGTTTCTCGGTCGCATTCGAAATCTCTCTTTCTCTATGTGTGTGTTTGTGTGCACTGGTTACGCTCAGTTGAATGAAAATCGTCCGAAAAATTTTGCCAGTTGAAAAACTAGTCCTGTCCGAGTCAACGTACTGGTAAAGCAATAGGAACGCCGTCAGCTGTGGTCACGATAGGCGACGTCAAAACCTCATATGGCGTAGATGCGATTGGATAACCGGAACTACATATCATCTGTTATAGTTCATTTCATGACAACCTACTTTTTTCCGCATCCTGGTTGGTAGGAATACGTGAGGAAGACCGATTGTCACCAACGGCCGCAGAAGGGGCGGTTGGTGCAGAAATAGAGGTAGCCGTAGAAGCGAAGGCCAGTGCGCCAGTTGCTCGGTTGGGTTGAAAACTTGGATTGGGGCCAGCAGCAGAAGACGGCAAAGCGGGATCCATCGGGGTTTTCCGCAAGTCCAAATGGGGTCCGAGCTGTACAAAAGAAAAGAGTAGACATTTGCGAACCAATGGCGACGCTTTCAAAGAAATGAAGGAACGGTAGTGAATGTTACGTCACCGTCAACGTTGCTAGTAAGAGTAATAGAGTTCGAGTTACATAGAGCAGTCCGCTCCACCCGAAGGAAGCACGAAGTTTGTGATACTACCCGGGTACCTAAGCCTACACAGGAGTGGTCGAGACGTCGGGCTCGAGCCCAGGACCTTCCGGTCAGTGAGTTCGCGCCTTGACCCCAGAGCTATCCCGGTCAACAAAGATCACGGTTGCATCGAGTCCAAAGATCTCGCTGCTGACTAGAGTCCAAGAGAAAGAAACCAGTCTGCGGCCTCAGACGAAGTTGCATCAATTTTCCACATCTCTACCTTTGATAAACACTCATTTCCCGCGGAAGAAGAGCTAAGCAGAGTGCGACCAGTCACGGGCACCAGGCTCCGTTTTAGGAAACCTTGGGACGAAATCTACACGAAGACAAACACTGACCAACCACACTTGTATAATTACGGTGAGCGAGATTCCCATTGGAAACGATGCCAATAGCGTTTGGTTCGATAACTATTCATCCGACTGTCAACTGACTACCGGAAACTAGGAAAAGACGACAATTAGTTCACGAGCACCAAAATAGCAAAGATAGGTTGTTTGTTGGACAAAGCAATACGCGGTTGGTTACTCTGTCTCGACAGGAATGAATCACAGCACAAGTGACACGCGTGCACCTCATGTTAATGTAAACGGTGTAGATGAATAACGAGGGTCGGTGTGGAACCAATCATGCAGATTTCTGAAATAAATAGCCTGCCAACTATATCATCGACCAAGCAACAGGGAAACTAAACCAAGAAATTCCATAAGCCTAGCATTGTTGGACATTAGAAAAACCGAGGGATCGGATCCGATGATTTGTGCAAACATAATGATCGGCGTCATGTTTTACCTTTAAAAAGTTTTGTCCAGACTGAAACGTGGATGAGTGTGTAGCCTAAATACCACATGTCTCTTTGAACAATGGCCAAGAAAATAGTATAAAAAAGAAACAAAGACGCCGAATTCGTCCGTTCTTACGGCAAAGGGGCATGATTGATTTTGCCGACGAGAGTAGTTGGCGGACAGGGTCGTTCGCGGAGAGAAGACTGATAAACCTGTGAACATCAAATATTCCAAAGATTTGTCCCAATATTGGGGCAAAATACAGAGAATTATGGGGCTTTGGTGATTGGGCGTGGGAAGATCGATCACGTGACCACTCTGGCTAACGACATGGCCTAACCGCTTGTCGCAGCCGGTAAAGTTGACTTATAAGTCAACTTAGCTGGGGCGGTGAGTTATCGTAAGTGGTCACTGGTCCCCAAAGTGTACCGGGTGGTCTGTTGGGATGAAAACACCACATCCGATACAAATTCCCTAAGGGAGATGGCAGAATATGCCTCATTTGTCGACAGAATCCTCGTCAACAGCAACAGAATGACACTTAGATGGTAAATCTTGAAAATAACGATGGTAGCCAAAAAAGAACTTGTTTTCTGTAATTGTTCCTCTTGGCTAATACATTACAAATTCACATGGTACGAAGAATCACGTAAAGCATCGATTATTCCTTCCTCTGAATTTTAAATTGCTCGAAACTTCGTTGGACTACTTTAACAATGGTCGTGAGAGAATGGCCAGGAATAACAATGTACCGGAAAACATCAGGATGCAGCTCCCCTTTCATTCAGTGTTAATTTCGTGGCTTCTCAGTGCGGGCATTACTCGCCATATCAGTTCAGTTGAGATTTTCAGCTCACAAGCCATGCACCGAAGTGGTCGAAGCCGCTACAGTCTCGTTCACCAATAATAATCGTTCAGCTGTAACACCCTTTCGGTGCCTAGCTGCCATACCACTCGAAGGAATCACGAAGGCTGGGATACTGCCAGGTTGCCCAAGCCTAGATATGGAAAGTTGAGATGCAGAGGTCAGGTTCGAACCACGGACCTTTCCGTCAGTAAATTCGCGCTCTAACCACTGGATTATCTCGCCCCCGAGGGTAGGGAGAATAAGGGAGTGACATCTACACGTTGGCAGCGACGGCACAAGCTGAGTATTTATGACAAATGGATACGCCTGTCCAGTACGGTGGGATGAGGAAGCTATGCAATGAAGGCGATGGCTTTGACGCAAGACCGTCAATAGCTGTGTGACAGCCACATCTGTTAAGGTCACCAATGACTGGCTTGTTCCGCCCCACGGTCCCCATCCGTACAGACGGAAGTGACTGATAAGAGATTTCATACTTTATTGCCAAGCAATCGACTGACCGCCTCTCGGTCATCTCCGCCTAATACAAGGCCGAGAGAGGAGAGTTCTACAACGTAAACTCATCACAAGGAGGCTGCTAATCGCACAGTACTCCTGCACAACGTACGAATTTTGGTGAACAGTATCTAGAATGATGCTGTTAATGACGATGCATACAAGTGAGCGATGTTGAACGCGTACCTCTTGCAAGCCAGTATTTTGCTGATCATATTCGGGCGGCGGCTTATTTCGAGAGCGGTCAGTCAATGGATGATCACAGACATCAAGGGACCAAGTGGACAATGAATGAAGGCTTGTGAACCAGTAGGAAACAACAACCAAACACAAATGACCTTAACAGATGCGCCTCAGTTAGACAAGCCACCCAAACTCTCCAGTAAAGGCCGAAGAGCCTAGTACGCCATAGCAAAACACAAAATCCGTCGAAAATCACAGAGTATCACAATGCTCTAAAAGGAAAGGACATTATGGAGAAAAACTGCTGCTGTGGATTGATCATCCACACCAAATCGAGACTGAAACAACTTTGTACACTGAAATTACGTCGCAGACGCGAACGCCCAAGAGATCAGTAGCCGCCTGTTCTCGGTGTGATTATTGTGTATGGTCAGCAATGACATCCCGAACGAAAATGTGTACTGTGATTTATAGTTGTACAGCAGTTTAGAAGCTACCCAAAAAAATCGACGCGGTCCTTGGGCTATTCGTAACTTGGCAGACAGAAGGGAAAACCACTGTCTACCAACCAAAAACCATAGTAATCGGTTAGGAAAAGTGTAGAGTTACACGAACACGAAAGATAATGCTAGCGGATGAAAAATCAGGGTGGTAAACGATTCACTAGCGCCACTGATTGGGTTGGTGACATTCATTTGTCGGTGGAAGGCCCCAGCCAGAACGACCAACATCGGTAGTTAAGTTGTTTATGCATCGTTTCCAGGTTGTGCACCGATCAAGCTGTGCCAGTTACCACTCAAGCCACACAGTACTGGCGAACAAACGCGCACGGAGAATCGATCATGGCCTGAATAACCTTTAATAAACAAATACTGCCATGTTTATGCTGACCTGTGCCGTGATAGGACGCGTTGACGGAAATTTCGGGGAAACAATGTGCTTGTGTCGGGAAGCTCCTCCACGACCAGGCGGTTGAGCAGATTCTCCAACGGCAAAGCGTGACTGTGCATCACTAGCTCCGATCCGGACATGCTGGTTCGAGGTGGCGGTGGAGGATGGGACGAAAAAAGTAAAAAAACGAATGGAAATAACAGGCAAAAACACTAGCGATTCCGAAATGCATCTACCAAAACAGCCCAAGAAACAAGCGGTAAAACAACCATTCATTTTGAATACAGCGGGGCTTGATTCACAACAAGTGCGTGCCCTATGCACAATAGCCCCGTCAACCAGTGAAAACGACCGCTGCGGACCCATTTGGCATCTTTTGGTGGTCGTGTGTCATGGGCGTGTCACCTCTCCCTGCAAGCGGAAACCAACCGGATAGGAACCGTTAAGCCTTACGTGACATACGGGATCTATTGCTGTCTCGGTCTGTGCAGTGTGTCCCTGACCACAGTTTGTGCGTGGTACTAGCACGGGGAATCGATGGAGTCGATCGGTCGTTTTGCGGAAGTCAGTCGCAACCGGCTCTGTCACAGTGAGGAGAGAGAGGGTGCCAAGAATTGGATTTCGGAACCAAAAAAAAATCTTAAGAGGCAGCCCAACCTATAGAAGAAGACAATCGGAGAACAATATTCGGTAAGGATTCGAAATCCCACTCAGTCTGGACTTCACACAAATCTACGAACGGTGCTCACCAACCTCAATCATGGCCAAGCGAGGTTGAAAAGTGTAGACCAACTCACCATTGCCGCCCGGTGATGATGCAGAGGAAAGTGATGTTGCTGACTGGCAGAGGATGGAACAGGTGTAGAACTAGAAACAGACAACTCAGATGTGCACTCGGTCGCATTCGATTGAGATGTAGACACATTGCCATAGGCAGCTGAGCGGCTACCGGCTGCAGAAACACCAAGTTTCGGTTGCACTTGTTGGGCCTGTTGTGGTGTGCGCTGAGAGGGATGTATACGAGAATGTTGTTGATTGCGAAATTGTTGCGGATAGTGGTGAGATGATTGCGGATGTTGTTGTTGCTGCTGTTGGTGGTGGTGGAAATTATTGCCTACTGCTGACGATTGATTGGGAGTACCACCCGCAGCTGGAGGGCGCTCACGTTCCTGTAAATGAAAATTGAGAGAATGGTAGAACGGTCTAGAGAGGCCAGCCTGTGAATCGATAATAGGGTAAGACTAACAGGCCGTCTCCAGTGCGCAGCTACCTACCTCACCTCCCTAAATCACCGATGAACGAAACTGCGGCAGCTACAACCGCTGTACGACAAGTAGGCGGTTCTTACAGCAAATGAAGATGATGATTATGATCGTTTGGGGAAAGATCTAAACCAAGGACAGCAATGTCGTCTGCATACTCAATTAGATATAAAAATAATAATGACAATCGCTCAGCTGTAACATCCTTCCGAGGTCTGGCTGCTATGCTCCCCGAAGGAGGCATGAGGGCTGAGATACTGCCAGGTTACCGAAGCCTAGACAGGGGAAGTCGAGAAGCAGAGGTCGGGTTCGAACCACGGACCTTCCGGACAGTAAATTCGCGCTCTAACCACTTGAGCCATCTCGCTCCAAGCACAAAATGGCCGTGGATGAACGGTCTCACAAGGTGCAACCTATCAAATCGTCGAACAACACCGCTGAAGTTATAACTGCCACCAACTCAAGTGGGATAACAAGCGGGATAACCCTATGACCGTACGAGGCACACCGCAAATTAGGAAGCCGTTGTGCATCCCAAGCGGTTACTAAATTAGGTATCTATGAATGTGGGTCACAGAGAAGACAAACAAACATTTTAGTGAGGAACACAAAGTATCCCAGTTAAAACTTGGAAATGGTTTTAGCGAATTGCAAGCGAGCTCACCTGCAACCTGGCAAAATTCTGGCGCAGAGTATTCTCTCCGGGGGCGTTAGGCGTCATGGTTGGTGATTCCTCCTCAACCGGACGAACCCATTTTTTGTCAACCGGATGAGCAGGCTTTCCACTTCGAACGGATTGGCGAACATTGTTCGGTTGTCCATTAAGATGTGGCTGCTCCCGAGCGTTCAAACCGGCGGCGATCGGTGGAGCTGGAGGAACAAAGTCACCTGGTCGTAAAGGTGGATGTTGCCGAGGTTGGACTAGGTGAGAAGCCGGTGGAGGAGGACCAATTCTGTGTCCAGGAGCTCCACCAGCAGCGGAGATTGCGGCTGAAGCCTTAGGAGCCCCGTTCGGTTCATCTTCATCGTCATCGCTTCCTTCATATTCGTAAATTTGTTCACGTTCTTCCGCTGCAACAAGGCATGCAGATAAGATATATGCGACTGAGACACTCCGAAAACATTACTAAACAAGCATACTATGTGATCTCACAAAGTGGTGTGTGCTACGCTGCTCAAATTCGAACAAGCGATGAACCTGGTGTTGGACATATGACGCCGAAATGCATGAATAAAACGAACTCTGTTTTAAGAACTGATCGCAAGGATAGATGGAGATGAAAGTGGGAGGAACTTGATACACAGGCCACATTCATGCTGGTTACGATCGTGGTTCAAATCAAGCACATGAATCGTAAGAAGTAGTGTCTGATGCCAGACATCATACCAAACGAATGGGAAACAACTATAATGATGGCCTTGGAGCTTGGTGGCTAAATCCTCACTCAAATGATGTATGGTTAGGGGACTTTAAGGAGCATTGTCCACATATTCCTGGCCCGCATCCTGACCTATTTTCTCCGGTTACCCTATCCTGAAACCACTTCCCAACGCCAAACGAGGATCATTCCAACTACCCCCCTAGCGCTCAGTTCCATCCAAACAAGGTCCAGAGTACCGAATCCTGAACTGAGCTTTCATATATTCCGTCTCTGATGAGATACCGGACAAAATGGCGTGAAGGTGAGAATGCTCCGCTCAAGTGATCGGGGTCCCCGTAATATCTGAATAACACATAAATGCGACATTATCCTCTCTACAGACCACCCCTCGGAGAAACCATTTGTTTGGTTCCTTTGAATTTTTTTCAGTGTTAAGTCCTTAAAAGGGACCCAGAATTGAAGTTGTCCACCTTAGGTGAGTCTTCTAGGCCTCATCTTCAGAGGGAATTATCGGCAAAGTGTATATCACGAAACTCCAGCAGAGAGAGTCTCGAACCCGCGACCTAGCAGCTAGTTGTTGGAACACATAACTGTGAGCGGCTGATCAGCATTGTGGGCAACTCGTATTTATGAAAACGATGACGCCTCACTTTCAGGACGACATCTCCACTAAATATACCCCGCAATATATACTGAGGCACCCTACATATTCCAGATATCCCGGCCTCGTTTACACATATAGTCGTCAAGATTCGGGTGAAGATGACTGGAATAACAAAGGATTTGATCCCATACGCAATTTCCCCATAGAAGGCAACATACTAGGGTTATGATGTGCAACGCAGTCTGAGAGCACAAATGACAACTGGCCAACGATGAATACACAGAATCCTACTCAGTGAAATCAGAGAGAACCAATCATTTGGCAGCTTTTTTTGATAAGATTTCGGACAATGGAAATGTCAGGTTTTTTTGTCATTTACATGAATTAGGTAACTTTCTCGATAAAGTATCGATTCGATTAAGATACAGACCGGAATTCAGCCAATCCGGATCTCGTACACCAGCCAAGATTTTGTGAGTAGTACATGAAACCACATCTGCTGGGTCAAAAAATTCTCCCAAGCTGCCTTGAATTTTGCGTTTGATTGGACGAAGGAAAATTCGAGTAGTACAGAAAACACTGTTCACACTAAATTCACATTAGGCTTAAGGCAAATACTTGGAACCGGTTGATCACTCCATAATGGAGAAGCACGGTAAAGCAAATCGCTATCGAAAAAGTCGACAGCGATTTAAATCCGACCAACGGAGGTCAGGGATACTCCTTCTCCAGCATATGCTGAATGAACAGGAAATGATCACAGTTGAATGAAGCTCGTGTGCTCATCATTTGTCGGGCTGCTCAAACAGCTCATCTGCATCCTTCATATGATTTATTGCTTGTGGCGCGAGAGGTAATCATTACAGAGAGTAGTAGTCAAACGCAATTCCCTGGCATGTTTGACAACCGCCTTTCAGCACTCGTCACGCCACAGACTACAAGCTCACTGCTATGATATACTAAATAGTTACGGGTTTTATAAGGTCGAAGTGGTCAGGGTCTGTGGTTCGAACCTAAGCCCGGCATTGTAGGATTGGGCTAGCTGGAAGTATCTCAGACCTCATGATTCCTTCGGGTGGTAGGGCAGCTAGGCACAGAACGGTATTGTGCCGAATATCACAGGCCGTCGTTCTTGATATCAGAAAACAATTGGAGACTATTAGTAGTGAAAATCTGCAGGCGGTCGTGTTTCCTACTCATGGTCTACATCGTTTACACAAAGAGGCTTTCAAGTAATTTGGAGGCGGTGAACTGTCGGTGCAATTAACACACACACACACACACACCAATGTTGCGCGTTCGATGCGAATGAGGTTCGGTTGGTTTTATGCACCGGGACTCACGTGTCGATGAGCAAATAATACGCAGCTGAATAAACTTACGACGCCTGGTGCGTTTGTGCCTGTCCACGTGGTCTTTCAGCTGGATGCGCACCTGTCGTTCATTCGGCAAATTCGTGATAAAGTCATGACGGAGCAGATCACCAGTGTACGGGCGCTTGGTAAAGTCTTTAGTTAGGCACTTGTTTACAAAATCGTGAAATCGAGGGGTCCAGTGTCTTGAACCGTTCGTGGGCTGCTTCAGTCTTGGTGGTTGGTTGCGCATGATCAGGAACAAGGCGCGCATTGGATGCATTTCACATAACGGTGGACGACCTTCAGCCATTTCAAGAGCCGTGATACCCAGCGACCAGAGATCCGACCGAGTGTCATAAGTACAAGTGGAATCCTGTTCACAGTGGATCACTTCTGGGGCCATCCTTGAAATTCGAAACAAAGTTATAGGATAATGACATTTCCAGGTTGTGGGAACAACAACTACATGGTACAGAAAGGTGATTGGCATAACAGTTCATGATAAAAGTCATATAAAAGAGACTAACTGAGGTTTTGGCTTCATCAGGATGCTATGGAGTCTTGACAACAATACGGGGCTCTAAGTAGAGCGGTGTACTAGGGCCGCCTCATCCCACAGAATCCTCATATACGCCGAATAATGTGAAAACCATGCGCTTGCGGACTACAGGTGGTAAACTGTTTGGCATACTCAAGTGCAAAGACAGTTATGTATCGTGCTTCGCCTAGTGTAGAGAGTTTATCAGAATGTAGTGGAGCTGTCTTCAGATACGCCTCTAGGTTGCACATTGAAAGCGGGCTCCGCCTGGTAACAGCGAAGAGGTAAACGTAGATAATCAACCTACGGTGCAGTCGCAGAGAAACACTAGGGGCGTGCAGAGTTTGTACCCCTAGGCTGGATACTTATGAGATTGATATCTCAAGCGCCCAATGATGGTAACGCATAAAGGTCAGTGTGACTTTCCTTCAAATAAAATCAATGATCCTGAGGGAGGGAGAGGACTAGCTCTTTCAGTGTAAGAATCAGTTTTCGTCACTTTCTGGAAAGGTCGTTCCACTAGGCTATTCCCAGTTTCTGCAGAGGGAATGGATGATGTTCGAATCGTGACTGGATTTGAGCCTAAAACTATGTAGTGGGGTGTTAAATCACCACCATGAATTGCCACTTCATTTAAATGGAGCTGTTACCGATTCTCCCTTGGATTGTCAAAGTAATGAGGGGGAAAGCGACAACCGCGACCGTTTCCATCAGTTGGAAGTAGGATCCACGCGGTGTGGAATGGAGAAGTTCAGTTGAATAGCCTTCACACTTTGGACCCACAAAGTGTAAGGTCATGCTCGTGGACATGCAGTCACTGAACGCGCCACTGACAATCCAGGGAGAGGTACTGGAAGTTGTGGAGAGTTTTACGTATCTTGGAAGTTGTATTAGTTCTGATTGTAGTGTGACAGATGAGGTCAATGCGCGAATCTGCAAGGCTCGGGTCGCGTTTGCCAATTTGAGACACCTATGGCGTCAAAGTGGTGTATCCCTGAATCTCAAGGGACGTGTGTATCAAGCTACAGTGCGGGCTGTTTTGTTGTATGGCTGTGAGACTTGGCCTGTTCGAGCAGTGGAACTGAGACGTCTTCAGGTGTTCGACAATCGTTGTCTCAGAACCATAGCTCGTGTGGGTTGGTGTCGGCAAATCCGTAACGAGGCTATAAGTAAGCGAGTTTTCGGCTGTGCAACGGGTACTTCCATTGCAGAATGTGTCCAGCACCAGAAGCTGCGTTGGTTGAGGCATGTGTTGCGTATGCCTAACCATCGTTTGCCGAAGAGAGTGCTGTTTTCCGTGCCCAATTCGGAGTGACGTAAGCAGAGAAGTGGCCAAACTTTGACCTGGGAAAGAGGTATGAAAGAGATTACGAAACGTTTGGGTGCTGTTGGTGCTACTCGCCTTCCAGGATGGGGACCGCGTGATCCTCACTGCGCCTGGTTGAAGAAGCTGCAAGATATGACTACCAACCGATGTCAGTGGCGATCTTCTTGTCATCTTCTATCCAGATTGCCTGAATGAGTGTTTGGAGGTGTAGGCACCTCGGAATGATTGTAGTAAGGCAGTAGTAAGTCCCCTCCCCGTCCATCTTTATTCTTTTCTTCACAATAAGCCTTTCAAATAAATCATGGTTGTACGGCAGGGAAGCATCGGTGTTGAACACTGATGTCATGCTGTCGATGATGATGATGATGATGACAGCGACCCTGGAGGTCTAAGAAAAGAGTTTCAGGAATAAATGCATTTCAGAACCACCATCTGAATCAATTGTGTTAAGCGGCCCCGGTGAAGTTTCATTTGAAATCAAACTACTCTTCTTCTAAACAAAAAAAACATTACCAGCAATAAGTGATCCCGACAAAAGGGTGAGAAACGAGGTGACTTGGGATTTAACAAGGTTTTGTCGTTTTGACACGGTTTTGAAGAGAAACATTCATGGCTGTCAAACTTGAAAGCAAACCTTGAACTGAAGAGGTCGAAAAATCGAGTGAACACTGCCTGTAGATCGCCAAGCTGTGCAAAAAACGGAGAGGAAGATAGTCAAAACCACGACTTTCCTTACCTGAACCCAGACAAAGCGAGATGAGCGTACGGAAAAAACTCACCAGTAAGGTGTCCCAATAAACGTGTTTCGTTTTCCAAAGGTTTTGTCCAACTGTGCACTGACTCCAAAGTCAACTGATGAGATTACAGAGAGGACGGATAGGAGTTTTAGTTGGCAGTTTGTCAAAGGAACATCAATCAATCAGTTCCATAGGTAACCAGGAATAGATAGACAGATGACGGGGAGAACAATATCGAACAGGCTCAACTAGTCACAGTGCGCAACCAACAAACATCTGTTTTTGTGAAGATTTCACAGTGCGATCGATCCACAGGAATAGGTAGGTAGGCGTAAGCGAGAGAAAAAAAACGTCAGTGTAAAATTAACCTCAATCGACACATAAAGCAATGAGAGAAGGTGTGTGCGTCTAATTAGAACGATTTATCACCCAGCTGGGATGGAAAGCAAAACAGTCGCGACGCATCTTACCGAGTTTGACTTCTGCATTATCCGTGAGTAGGACATTTTGGCCTTTGATATCACGATGGATTACTCGATTGGTGTGTAGATGAGCCAGGCCCTGAGCGAAAAGAAAAAAGTGAATAGAACTGAGTGGGATTCAGTGTCCACTTCAAATACCAACAATATCTGTCAAATTGACCACGAGATAGCTCTGACCGAAAGGACCCTGGTTCGAACCCCACCCCGGGATCTCGATTGCTCCCGTAGAGGCCTGAACAACCTAGCAGTATCTTGGCTCTCGTGCTGCCTTCTGGTGGCATGGCAGCTAGGCACCGAAAGTGTTACAGCTGAACGATTTTCCCCTGTCTGATATGAAAAATAAAGGATTGATAGAAGTCGAGATGCAGAAGTCGAGTTCGAACCACGGACCTTCCGGTCAGTGAATTCGCGGTCTAACCACTGAGCCGTCTCACCCCTGATAACCCAGTAATTCCCGCTGGCTTTCATTTTGATCGTGTACTTGTGGATTCCCCCAGGAGTCCGCGAGTTTATTTTTATAAAATTTTAAACCTGAGATGGTGTAGTTTATGATTCAAAATATAATTTATTCACTGTAAAGAACTGAAGTAAAATAATATTTTAGAATCCATGGTACAATGTGTATTTTGTGAACACGTGGCGTTTTTTCAGGGAGGACACAGTACAGGGAGTCACTGGAGGAAAAAAACAGTTTGGCCATTCCGAACGCCTGTCAACATGTTTTTGAAACGTGCAATGAAAGCCTCGGGGACCGGACTCTGACGAGAATAGACACAACCCGTTGAGTCACTTTCTGAATCTCCTAGTGAAAAGGCGCAACCTTTCAGTGCCTAGCTGCCATGTCATTCGAAGAAAGCACGGGTATTGAGACAGTGCCAGGTTGCCCAAGTCTGGACAGGAGAAGTTGAGAAGCCGCGGTTGGGTCCAAACCGTGGAACTTCCGGTCAGTAAGTTCGCGCCTCCGTTTTGTTGTACCATTGAAATCCACGTAATGCCCACCGTACGGTACTACACAGCTGATTCGTACGCATCGTATTTAATAAGGCCACCTGGCTTCACAGGAAATTTCAACTTCAAAATGCATTGCTTTACATATGCACCTCAAGTCGGCGTTACCAGAAGACCCAACGGAATAGCAGTCAAACTTCTCGTTTTCATCTGAGTGGGCTGCAAAACGTTTGCCTCATGTTTCAGTGCTAACGATTATATTACCAGCGGAAGATTCAGCTAAGATTCGATCGCGTTCGATTTTCAAAAGGGCTCAGTAACCGGACACACGTAAAATTTGATGTTGGGGATGACGGAAACCCGGAACCTACACCTACGTGGTGGTCCATCGGAGGGGTAATGATGGTAGCATGCTGTCGGAGCGTTTTTAGAAACCTCCGAGGTAGGTTCGGTCGAGCTAAACGTGAACTCACATCGAATTCACATTGTTGTATGATTGCAACTACTTGTTCAATTGTTTTCCACCGGAGGATACACCCCCCGGGGGAAGTCCTGTAGTTATTGGAGGGAACAGGTGTTCATGTTTAAGACACCACTTGTTTGGGAAACTACTGTTAAACCGATTGATCGACGGTTGGATCATGTCGTCTGCCAAACGCCTGGTGTGTGTGTGTGTTTGTGTTGCGTGTAGTCATAACGTCCATGTTGATACTGCAAGACAACACGTTTCCACATACTTTGGGCTCACCTGTGACATCTGACATAGTTAAAATGAAAAAATGCTGAAAATATAACCGGTTGCACTTTGTCTGCGTTGTATCCATAGTTCCAATTCACACGTCCCCACAGATTTGGACACGTTGCAACGCATGAGGGCAAAACCCGCCTCCATACCCAAGATATCCACAGGTCGAAAAAACCGACTATTCCCCGTTTGTTGTAGTCCGCTGACACGGTGACACACTGACAAATGACGGGACCGCCAGAATGAGAAAACACCGTGGCATTACGTCACGCATTCAGACAGACCGGCTTGTCTTGCGGCCTGATTTCCTAATTTATGTCGGATTGGTCATCTGATCGATGATTTCTACGTCACTTCTTTGTCTACCGTCATTTGTGCTGCGGGACTGGCTAAATACAGACAAGTAAGCCTCATCCATCCTAATGATGTTTCACCCCATGATAATTGCTCTCCTGTTAACCGTGTCGTCATAAGGGAATGACAATTGGTGGATTACGAACGGGAGATCAGATCCTTGATTGACGATCTGATTAGATTCGAGCACATATCATACACGTTGACAGGGCTCACCATCGTGATTACGATCATCCACCTTGTCGTCAGCATTCATCAAAGAATGTGCCCTTTCCAACTTATTTGCACGTTTCCGGTTGCCCCATATCCTAAAAATGACTGGAGTTCTTGTCAACGTTCACTGTCATTCTGAATTACACTTTCGAAGCTCCAATGAAATGCAAATGCAATTGAGCTGCCGCTGTCTACTACTCATGAGTAGTAGTTTCCACTCCTTCAGGAGTAGCCACTGGTTTCGTAGTTCAGTAGTCTGTGAGAAGTAGTTATTGACTAATAATAATAATAATAATAATAATAATAATAATAAAAACAATATCTGTGGCAACATGACGTCAATAATGGTAATAATTTTATTAAATGAAAGGTGCAGCCGCAAAGAATCGAAAGCAATGAAATGTGAGGTATGTCCAACTAAATGCAAGTCATGCAAAGAAAGACAGACGGCAAGGATGAAAAACTTAGGTAGAGTCTGACAACCATCAGACGACTGCTGTAGAACGTGGGCACTCCTGACTACACTCTGCCCATGTTCCAATAGGAAAGTTCAATTTCGGACGTGATTGGTCAGGCATCCAGTTGGTGTGGACCAACAACCGTTTGCATCCTTTGTGTGTCTGAATTTTCCCCATCTCCACACTAGATCAGTGCCACCATGCAAACGTTGGTGAATAATTTTCGTTTTAACTTGAAAGTTGGGCATGATCTGTGTTGTTTTTCACTAGAACAGCGGCGTTGGTGAAACGGAATAGATTGCAGCAAACGGTGAATTTTCTACACAAAAAATCTGTATTGCTTCTATTGAGAGTAAAGGACAATTGATCTGGGCAACAGTGCTCCCGTGTTTGTATCGGAGGGAAAGAACATAACCATGTGGATATGGTATTTGTGCTTGAACAGGCCTTCGGGGTGTTGTGCCAGAATAGCGACAGGATTATTACGACCGCGGTGCGAACAGCCTTGAGCCAAATCTTCAGTTACACCACTGAGTGCACAATCAAATCCAGTCGGCATCTACACTTTGCTGCTCAAAAGAGAGTTCTCGAAAAGACACTTGATGCAGGTTTAGACATGGAGTAAAAGTGTTCAGGTGCCCGCTGTGGGTTGTTCACGCACTGACTAATCGGCAAACCAACTACATCACCCGAGCATGAACGCATTCCCCCGTTCAGACGTTATAGTTCAGATGCGCACAACGTGCCCCGCGTGTCAGGTATCCGGTGTTCAACTCCCTACTGACAAGACCAAGGGCATGCACTGCTGATGAGCTCTAATCAGAGCGAAACTCGAGTCCAGTGCTTCCTCTCCTCTTTGATAATCGCGCGAAGCCAGAAGGATTGTTCAAACGAGCTTGATGTAAGTAATAATAATACATATCCCGTAAACCCCACAACATGTATCAAATTTGAAACAGTTCCGCTTACGAATGGCCCTTTGGTTTTCCTCAACAAACGACTGATCAGTTCACTGTTTTACTGAAAATATGGCCACACAGAAAATGCCTAAACCACTAAAGGTACTTGGTTATGTTTGGCATTTGACATTAAAGAACATTTGTTATAGGTACGCTACAATCATCAAATTGATACCAGCCGCTCTGTGGTTAGGCTTTTGAGCCGAGGCCGTTGGTTAAGGACCCTAGTCGTCCTCCTATCTAGGTGTGGGCGCGCTCTGACAGTATCCTAGCCCACGTACAACCATGAATAATGGCAAAAACGTGACGCACAAAGTACACGGGTATCTTAATCGATCTGCATCGAAAAAGATTAGCATGGAATTCCATCGAACCGAAAACAAACGAATGGGAAGGCGTAATTGCACTGAGCAGATTAGACGAACGAAGACATGTATGTGTTTTTTTCCGGATGGCTTGGCTTAGCAGACGTGTCCGGTTACATGCCAGGAAAAACTGTGGCCAGTTTCTCACTGGGGAACGGGTAGTGGGAATGAGATGCTGCCTGCTGTCTGTTTGGTTTGAAGTTGAAACGGTGGAGTTGATTGCATCCGGACTAGGTTAGGCTTAACTGTGGCGAATGGACGACCTGTCTCTAGCGGACACCCAGAGGCTGAGGTGAATACCAATAGTTTTCATGTGTAACAATAAACACGCTGTCCTTCACCACTCCCAAGGGTAAAACCTATTCATGAAAGTGGTTTGAGTCCAAGCAAATGTGTAACCTATTCATGAAAGTGGTTTGAGTCCAATCCCGACTGCTCGTGTTTAGGTTTGGGAAACTAGGTCCTGGTGCTTCCGTTGGATGCATCGGGAGGGTAATACAGCTGAGCAGTTATTCATCGTTCTCCTCGAATGTACCTGCTTGATTTGACCTTATCGAAAGTGGTGTTTTCTATGTTCTTCATTGGTGAAACGAACAAAATTCTCAAGACGTGGACTGATGACCAACTTGAAGGCATTCGGGACGGGATTCGAACCCGAGTCATCCGAAAAGAATAGCCTGATGTTAACCAATGGGCTACCCGGTTCACAACAAAGGTGTTATGAATTCAACAAAAAGCTTTTTTACAGCTCGGACTGGCGATGATTTCACTGTGGCCTATCTCATCTGTTCAAAAAACGAAGAACAGCAATTCCCCTAGGAGAGGTCTCTTAGAAGAAAAATAGCTTTCTAGGAGTATCCAGAGTGGCGTCCAACGTCAGTCATGACTTGCTATGGAAGTGTTTCGAAGCGAAGCTGAAAAAACTGTGTTGATCCCTCCAATGGTGGGTTGCCTTACACAGAAACAAATGGAATCGGAGACCTGGTTCGAGCGGTTCCCCGCGCAGTTACGCGTCAGGATGGTTGTATAAATAAGAAACAACCAGCTGAGTGGGGCACAGAGGATGAACTTACCCGAAGTATTTCTCGGCAAATATAAGATATCCAATCTTCTCTGAGCGACTGTCCTCGAGTACCTGGTGCAAAAGAACACAGGGAACCATTACAGCAACAGTTAAATCGTGTGTAAAAACGAACATACCTGGTGAACGATCTGACTGTCAAGAACTAAACAATGACTTCAAAAAACCTGGCTTTGACTCGGCAACAGCACGTCCGGTCATGAGGTGATGAGAGAGTTGCTATGGCAGCATAAACCTTTGAGCACACAATCGGACAACCCTCAAGGAAGACAGACGCAAAGATCAAATCAGACATTTAAATGCCTTAGTGTGGTCATGCATGCGTGGCTTGGGGAACAAGTTCCTTTGCACCCTGAAATGAGACCTGCCGCTCTTGCGTGGCAGTGATTCCGACGATAAAGTGAAAGGACGAATCATCATCATCATCATCATCAAAGACAGCAACAACAGTGTTGACACTGATGCTTCACTGCCGTACAACCATAAAGTTCGTCTAATTTCATATA